>JAYESD010000002.1:6763957-7995365 GCA_036927565.1 Tuctoria greenei | reverse complement strand
GTCGGGCTGTGACAAGCTATAAACGGGTCACGCCGGGTCGGGCCGGTTTGTGGTCCATTTTAATTAAAAATATACTAAAAATAGCGGAAAATCATCATTCGGGTCTAAATGGGCTGGGTCGGGCCAGCCCGACGGGCTAGTTGTGTCGGGCCTAAACGAGTTGTGCCGATGAGCTCAACGGGCCAGATGTCAAGGCCCGAGCTCGGCCGCATCGGGCTTCGGGCTGGCCTGAGCCCGATTTTTTTGGGTCGTGCTTCTTTTTTGCGGGCTTTCATGCCGACCTATATGGCCACCTATAGTTAGGCTACACAGGAGCGGGAGAGCTCGATGACAAATAGTTAGAGTGGCACGGACAAAGAAGGGCAAGGAGGCGGGAGAGCCAACTTTGACTTTGTTGAGAAGAGGGAGGAAGCGATTTGGCTAGTGATTGTAGAAATTTGTATGACAGTTCGACGATGATCCAATGTTTATTTTTGGTCAACTAAAATATATGTTCATTTTTAATCGTCTGAAAATTAGAAAAACTTAATTTATTTTGTTTTTTAGATGATGGGTAAATGTCCAACATTCCCCTCTAACAAGGTTATGGTCGATCTATTATAAGCCAATACAAATATAGACACTCGCAACCCTATTGTCTAGAATAAGACGGTAATAATTAGATGACTAAACACATGAATGTGGATCGAACTTCATAAACCAATATGTAGTATTGTTCGTCCTCTCACATTTTCGTAGGTTCACCCCAGATTCCTATCCATAAATTCTTTTATAGAGTATCTGTATTTAGCAGTGTGAAACTCAATCTGAAATTCATTTCCACCGAGAATCGAACTCAAAGTCTAAGTAATGCTACTCAGAGTATTTAACCACTAGACTAAGCTTCCTTTCGCAATGTCTGCTGGCTATCACAAACTCTCTCCATTTTGAATTAATTGACGCTGGTGTAAAATGAGTTGAAACGGAAGGAGTATGAGTATATATATTCTTGGGGAATTGTGTGATAAGGCGAGATCGGCTGATATGGCGGTGGATAGACGAAGGTTTTGTCCGGCCTGGAAGGAACAAGGGGAAGGGGGGAGCTTATTTGCGCTCGGGCAGAGACACTTCGACGACCAGGTGTACAGAGGCATGATCCAGTCTGTAGACATTGACTTTTCAGATGATGGTTACAGGGATGAGTACTGCTGCAGTGTGAGCTTCCAAGTGATGGATCTCGTTAGCTACTTCGTCGCCGTACTGGATGGCGAGCAATATGGGCATTGGCATTGGACATGCCAGTTTGCGGGGTATGTGTTCGAGGTGGAGGCAATGCAGAGAGCATCGATCTGAAGATTGTCCGAGTTTCAGAGTCTCACCTTCTTGAGGAAGTTTGATTCACCTGAGGTACCCAGAGACACGCATCCCCGGCGTCCCCGAAGAAATCGGCAACGCAACCTGAAGTTTCTGCAGGTGTTCGACCTACCGGCAGAGCACCGCTCGGCTAGGAGAGCAAAATATATTGTAGCAAGCATTACAATAAAGTTAAAATAATTGTTCGTAGATTTTGCATCATTGACTGATGGAGATATGATATACATATTTCAGACAACTGAAATTTGCTTTTTTTTTTCACGCACTATACTCCCTCCCGATCAAAAAGGTTGACGCTAGGATAGCCGCGCGCAGTTCTTTTTTAACTAGTTTAGTTGTCTGAAACGTCAATCAATTCGATCGGGAGGGAGTACTATATATGCTGTTTGCCCCTTGAAAAGTCGTGCTGCCTCCTGACCAAACGAGTACGCAGCGGCGTCCTCATCTCGGTGACGAGCCCTGGTTTCTCTGCCATGTCCACCGTCGCATCCTCGACTGGGACCCACTCGAACCGCTTGATCAACTCTTCCGTGAATGCCTGCAAAACCTTCACCGCCACCGCTGCGCCGGGGCACGCCCGCCGCCCGGCGCCGAATGGCATCATCTTCATCGCCATGTCATCACGGCCATTGCTACGACCACTGGATATGCCAAGGACGGCAGCCAGAGCCCCTTCTCCGCCTTCTTCGAGGAACCGCTCCGGCCGGAACGCGTCGGGTTCAGTCCATAGCTTGGCGTCACGGCCGATCGCCGCCACGCCGTAGTTCACGACGGAGCCCTTGGGTATCACGTACCCGTCCAAGGAGACGTCCTTGTCCGTGGTGTGTGCCAAGAGGTAGTGTGCCGGCGGGTGGCGGCGCAGGGCTTCAAGTACCACGGCCTCCACGAACGACCTTTTCTCACCGCCGATCGAGCAGTTGGCACCAGCTGATCTGCTACCGATGTCGTTCCATAGCTTTTGCTGGATATCCTGCATAATTGTGTACCAATTGTGTTCAAAACATATTGTTAATATATTAACGTTACCAAGCAGGGTGAGATAGTAGTCTTTACGTGTCGTTAATATTTCATGAACTGACGTGAGTTTCGTTACCTGGTGGAGCACAAGGCGCGCCATGATCCACTCGAGCGCCGTGGTGGTGGTCTTCGCCGCGGCGTTCATGAACTCCCAGCACAGGCTCACCATTTCGTCGTCTCCGAGCCCGAGCTTCAGAAGCGTATCCACGTAGCATCGACGCTCTGCCCCGGCGCCGTCGAGACCACCGATGACCTCTTCTCGCCACCTTCGCCGGCGAGCGTCGATCAGGGCCGTGACAATGGCATGATGTCTCTTCTGGGCGCCGTAGAGCTTCCGCCATCTGGGGAAGTAGTGCCTGAGCTGAAGGACCACGGGCATGAGGTGGAACGCGTCCAGCTCGACGGCGAGCGAGAGGATCTCTGCGTGCAAGCCGCGCAGACGGCGCGCGAGCACGCCGTCGTCGTCGTCCTCCCCGAAGCAGAGCGCGAAGAAGAGGCAGAACACGGCGTGCCGGAGCATCTCCGACGGGACGACGACGGCGCCACCCTCCCGCGCCGTCGTCGCTGCCAGCAGCTCGAGGCTGCGAACGAGCGCGTCGACGGACGAACACAGGACGCCGCCGACGTCGGTCGCCGCCGCGGCCAGGTGCGCGCTGAGGTTGCGTCGGAGGAGGGCCCAGCGGACGCCGTACGCGGCGCTGTTGATGCCGTAGCCGTTGACTCCGTTGGACCAGGACGACGACGACGGGCGTTGCGCGAAGACGGCGCCCATGCGGACGAGGGTGCGGTGCGCGAGGTCGTGGCGTGCGATGAAGACGGCGGGTTTGCTGCCGGTCCAGAGGGTGACCACGGGGCCATGGGCGGCGTGGAGGCGCCCAAGAAGCGCGGAGAGGGAGGCGACGGTGGGAGAGCCACCGAGCAGAGTCCCTAGAAGCTGGAGCCGTGGTCCGGGTGGGATTGGTGACTTACCGTTCAAATTCTTAGGAGCCACAAGTACGAACAGGAGAGCAAGCAGGACGGCGACGATGTAAAGGAATGGTAGAATCGCCATTGAGATCACTACGAGGAGACCAGCATGAACCAATAGTCCGTGATTATGTCTGTTTGCAAACCCTGATTTATAGATTGTCTCGGTACATTCGTAAGGGCAGCGTAAGCGTCCGTGTGTTTATAGGGTGAGTGCTCGAAAATAGATGTTTCTATTGTATTTCTTAAAAAAATTAAATTTGATAATTAAACATAGAAATGTTTAACGGTCACAGACAAGTCACATTTGTTAAGGAGCTGTCACGACTGCCATCATATCGTTTCCCTCTTTCACGTAATATGAATTGAAAAGTAAAGAAATCCCAATGTGGCCTTGCTTGAATCCGTGTTAACAAAAATTGATGGGTCACTTGTTTTGGAGGCAAGAGAACTAGCCAACGAAATCTATTGATGCTTGAGCGAGACTTCATTTTGATGCAACCACCACCACAGCATCTCGTCTTGCAACAAAAGTGCAAAGGTGCTACCTGTTAGGAGTACCGGACTTGTCCAGTAAAGACCGGACTAGTCCGGTTTTGTCCAGTAAGGGTGACCGGACTAGTCCGGATCCTTAGAGGACTAGTCCGATATTGTCCAGTAAGGGTGACCGGACTAGTCCGGACCCTATACGGACTAGTCCGATTTTTCAGTAACTGTCAGTTTGAACTCGAAATTGACATGTGTTCTAATTGAAAGGACACAACCCACCGAATTTTGAGTCTCTGATCGGGAGACTCAATAATTCCTAAGGGTGGGAGGCCCCCTCTTGTGTCTCTTGGTCAACTATAAGAAGAGGGTCAAGTGTGTGATCAAAGAAGGCTTAAGGGCATACATTCATACACACTTGAACACTCTAATCCACTCAGAATCCGATCAAGATACCAAGAGAAGAACAAGGGGAAACGCCTCTATTTGAGAGATAGCACTTGGTGTTCATGTTGTAATCAGATTTCTCCATGTAATTCGAGATGATTTAGTGGCTATTTGATCTTTGGGCTTCCTATTGTTTTCTAACAATGGTATCAGAGCCGTTTAGACCACTAATCACTTCGAATTGAGTTTTGATCGAAGTTTTTCGCTGAAAGTTTTGAAGGTCCGGACTTGTCCGGTCTAAGGGTCGGACTAGTCCGGTGTGCCACAGTTAAGTGGTTAGGTTTTCGGATCAGGGCGTTTTGACGCGTTCATCTGATTGAAAACCAATTAAGCACTTTGGATTGAAATCCATTGTGAAAATTAAGTTGATTTGATAAGATGGTAAGATTAAGATTCCCTTTTGGGTATTTTGACATTTTTTCCAGTTTTTTATATGAAACTTTTCCGGGGTTGGTCGTACTAGTCCGGAATAGTACGGACCAAACTCGAAAAGTTTAATAAAGAACGGATCAAATGTTTTTGATGGGACCGGACTTGTCCGGCGTATGGACCGGACTAGTCCGAAAACCAAACTGTAAGAGTTCGGACTAGTCCGGCCATGTGCGGACTAATCCGTGCTATACAATTAAGTTAAGCTTCCACTGTGAATTAAGTTTATTGTCATAGCAATTTGGTCGAGTAACCAAAGCGAAAGATAAATTGCTATGTCAATTTAAGTTGCATGAAATTCTATTGAGTAACCAAAGTGAAAAATAGAATTATCATGATTTTAAGTTTTATTAATGTCATTATTGGCCGAGTAACCAAAGCGAAAGGCATTAATGATATTATCTTTTCTAAGTACATAGTAATTTGGTCGAGTAACCAAAGCGAAAGATAAATTACTATGTATTTTAGTTGTTCTTCAATATTCAGTTTTAATGTCATTATTGGCTGAGTAACCAAAGCGAAAGGCATTAATGACATTCTTTTTGTAAGAACATAGTAATTTGGTCGAGTAACCAAAGCGAAAGATAAATTACTATGTTGATTTTCAGTTATTCTCAAATGTTGAGTTTTGGTCGAGTAACCAAAGTGAAAGATAAAACTCATCATTTTCTTGTGGTTAACATCTATGCATTCTTCTTGATTTTGGTTTTTTGATTATGAAGGTTCCTCCAATGCTAATTCAGCACTGAGTTTCATCGCTTCTATTGATCCACTCAATGGAAGCAATTATGGGAGATGGCGAGAGAAGTTGGAGATTGCTTTGGCAGTCTCTGAGATAGACTTGGCTCTCACTACTCCATATCCGGTTGCACCGGTTGAACCAGTAAGAAATGCTGATGAAACTCAGGAAGCCTTTGCCGTGAGGACAAAGGAATATACTACTGAGTTATTGGCTTATGACATTGATTGTTATAAGTGGAAGAAATCAAACAGGAAATGTTTGATGGTAATTAAGGGCACTATCACTCAGGCCATTCGGGGAGCAATCCCTGAATGTGAAACTGCTGTTGAGTACCTCCAAAGGATAGAGAATCAGTTTACTGGTTCATCTAAGGCCACTGCAAGCACTCTTATCAAGAGGCTTGTTACTGAAAAATATCATGGAGGTGGTGTGCGTGAGCACATCTTAAGGATGACAAATATGGCTGCAAAGCTTAAGCCTATGGATTTGGGGATTAAAGATGAGTTCATTGTGCATCTCATCATTGCCTCACTTCCTAAGGAATTTGAGACTTTTGTCATCAACTACAACTCTCAACCTGAACTATGGAACATAGAAAAACTCATGGCTATGTGTGTTCAGGAGGAAGAGAGGATTAAGTCCCTTCACGGCTATGATGCTATTAATTACGTGAAGGGAAAAGGTAAGGCTAAGAAGAATTATTCTTCTAAGCAATCTTTTAAGTATCATGGTTCATCTCACCATGATAAAGATAAGAGTAAGTTTCCACAAAGCCATCCTTATAATAAGGATGTGAAAGTGGATAAAGATCAGTGCCGCTTTTGTTTAGACAAAGGTCACCATCAGAAGGATTGCATTGGCTTCCTTAAATGGTGTTGCAAAAATGGTAATGACTTTGTGACCTTTGTTGATGAATCCCTGCTTTTAGATTATACACCATCTTCTTGGTGGATTGACTCAGGTGCCACTGTGCACGTTTGCAATTCGTTGCAGGGGTTAAATATGAGGAGGACCCTAGAAAGAGGGGAAAGGGCCATTAAAGTTGCTGATGGCCATGAAGCTGAAGTGAAAGCCATTGGAGATTATCCATTAGTATTAAGAAATGGTTTTGTACTTACACTTCAAGATGTGTTATATGTACCCTCTTTAAGTAGAAATCTCATCTCAGTATCATGCTTAGATGATGATGGTTATGTTTGCCAGTTTGGCAAAGACAGATGTGTAATTAAGTATGATAATAAGATAGTTGGTGTTGCCATAAGACAAGGCATGCTATACTTATTATCTATGCATGATGATGTTAATGTTGTAAGCGACAATCAGTTTTCCTCACATCAGGGTAAGCGTAAGAGAATCGATTCCGAAATGTCTTCGAAATTATGGCATTGTCGCTTGGGCCATATTTCGAGGGGGAGAATTGAACAATTGATTTCACAATCGATTCTTCCCCATTTGGATTTTTCGGATTCAGAAGAATGCATAGACTGCATTAAGGGAAAGTTTGTTAAGAAAATTAAGAAAGGTGCCATACGCAGTGCGGGAATTTTGGAATTAATCCATACGGACATTTGTGGTCCATTCCCCGTAGTATCTGTTGATGGTTTTGATTCATTCATAACCTTCACGGATGACTATTCTCGCTATGGCTATATTTATCCAATTAAAGAACGCTCTGAAGCGTTGGATAAATTTAAGATATTTAAGGCTGAAGTTGAAAATCAGCACAATATTAAGATTAAAGTGGTAAGATCCGATCGTGGTGGTGAGTACTACGGTCGTCATACCCCGTATGGCCAAGTTCCTGGACCGTTTGCTCGGTTCCTACAGGAAAATGGCATAGTCGCCCAGTATTCTACACCGGGCGAGCCTCAGCAAAATGGAGTAGCGGAACGGCGCAACCGTACGCTAATGGATATGGTTAGATCCATGTTAAGTCAATCAGATTTGCCGGTTAGCTTATGGATGGAGGCATTAAAAACCGCCATTCATGTGCTAAATCGGGTTCCTACTAAGTCGGTGCCCAAAACACCGTATGAGTTGTGGACATGACGTAAGCCCTCATTAAGTTATATGCATATATGGGGCTGTCCCGCTGAGGCAAAATTGTTTAACCCAAACATTGGTAAGTTGGATTCTAAGACAGTAAGTTGCCATTTTATTGGCTATGCAGAAAAGAGTAAGGGATATCGTTTCTATTGTCCAGAACGATATACTAAGTTTGTAGAAACAAGGCATGCCGTCTTTTTAGAGGATGTTATGATCAGGGGGAGTACGGTAAGACGAGAAATTAATCTTGAAGAGAAGCGGGTTTATGTACCCACTCCTATGATTCAAGAACCATATTTCTCATTACCTACTGCTGTTGAATCATCAGTGCCTATTGGTAATGATTCAACACCTGTTGTTAGTTCTCCATTGACAACGGAATTATTAAGAGAGGTTGAGCATTTTCAGCCCGTTGTCACTAATAATGAAGAGCAACAACAGCCTCAAAATGAGGATAATGTGCAATTAAGAAGATCTCAACGAGAAAGAAAATCGGCCATTCCGGACGATTATGAGATTTATTTGAGTGAGGCAATTCAAATGGAGGGTGATCCCACCACATTTGAAGAAGTTATGAGAAGTCCTCAATCATCTGAATGGCGTAAAGCCATGGAGGATGAAATGAGGTCTATGGAAACAAACAAAGTCTGGGATTTAGTTGAGATTCCTAATGGAGCCAAAACAGTAGGCTGTAAATGGTCTACAAAATTAAACGTGACTCCAAAGGGAATATTGATAAGTTTAAGGCCAGACTTGTTGCAAAAGGCTTCACTCAAAGAGAAGGGATTGATTATAATGAGACATTTTCACCTGTCTCGAGTAAGGATTCGTTCAGAATCATTATGTCATTAGTTGCACATTATAATTTAGAATTACATCAGATGGATGTAAAGACGCCGTTTCTCAATGGTGATCTATATGAGAACGTCTATATGACACAACCGAAAGGTTTTGTTATTAAGGGTAAGGAACATATGGGATGCCACTTAAGGAAGTCCATTTATGGACTTAAACAAGCATCAAGGCAGTGGTATCTCAAGTTCGATGAAACAGTAAGAAAGTTTGGGTTTAAAGAAAATGAGGAGGACAATTGCATTTATGCTAAGTTTAAGAGCGGGAAATTTATTTTCCTCGTGCTTTATGTAGATGATATACTACTTGCAAGTAGTGATGTCAATCTACTATCAGAAACTAAGAAGTTTTTGTCCTCTAATTTTGATATGAAAGATCTTGGTGAAGCATCCTATGTATTGGGCATAGAAATTCACCGAGATAGAAATAAGGGGGTATTAGGCTTATCACAAAAGGCATACTTAGAGAATGTACTGAGAAAGTACAGTATGCATAAGAGTAAGCCTTCGCCTGCTCCGATTGTCAAGGGCGATAAGTTTGGGAACTTTCAGTGTCCCAGGAACCAATATGAGATCGATCAAATGAAGTCGGTTCCATATGCTTCTGCTGTTGGAAGCCTTATGTATGCTCAAGTCTGTACTCGCCCTGACTTAGCTTATGTGACCGGAATGCTTGGCAGATATGAGGCCAATCCAGGGATTGATCACTGGAAGGCAGTTAAGAAAGCATTAAGATATGTGCAAGACACAAAAGGCCTCATGTTAACGTATAGTAAGTCAGACCCACTTGAAGTAGTGGGATATTCAGATTCAGATTTCGCGGGTTGTGTGGATACTAAGAAATCCACGTCAGGTTATATATTCACCCTCGCGAATGGAGCCATTTCGTGGAAAAGCTCCAAACAAACCGTCACTGCATCGTCCACAATGCATGCCGAGTTTGTTGCATGTTATGAGGCCACCGGGCAGGCTGTTTGGCTTAAGAAATTTTTACCCGGTCTTAGAGTGGTCGACAGCATTGAAAAACCACTTAAGTTATACTGCGATAATGAGCCCGCAATATTTTACTCTCACAACAATAAGTCGAGTGGTGCTGCCAAACACATCGACATTAAGTTTTATGTTGTGAAAGATCGAATCCAGGATCATACCATAAGTCTTGAGCATATAAGTACCAAGCGTATGCTTGCGGATCCGCTAACAAAAGGTCTTCCACCCAGCGTGTTCAGTGAACACGTAGCCGGCATGGGTTTAAGGGAGAGCCTATGATCACTGGATATTTAGGGGCCAAGTAAGAGTAAGGTTCATTTTCAAGTGTGAGATGTATTGTGGTCTTCGAGTCCAACAATACGTAAATGGTTGTTGTGATGCGTCGTGCCCTATATGTCAAGCATGAGAAGATGGACACTAAGTTTAGTATTAAGTAAGTTGGTAAGTTTCAGATTCGAGTTCAAGGGGGAGAATGTTGGGAGTACCGGACTAGTCCGGTTTTGTCCAGTAAGGGTGACCGGACTAGTCCGGACCCTTAGAGGACTAGTCCGATATTGTCCAGTAAGGGTGACCGGACTAGTCCGGACCCTATACGGACTAGTCCGATTTTTCAGTAACTGTCAGTTTGAACTCGAAATTGACATGTGTTCTAATTGAAAGGACACAACCCACCGAATTTTGAGTCTCTGATCGGGAGACTCAATAATTCCTAAGGGTGGGAGGCCCCCTCTTGTGTCTCTTGGTCAACTATAAGAAGAGGGTCAAGTGTGTGATCAAAGAAGGCTTAAGGGCATACATTCATACACACTTGAACACTCTAATCCACTCAGAATCCGATCAAGATACCAAGAGAAGAACAAGGGGAAACGCCTCTCGTCGTCGTTCTTCTTGCGGCCTCGCCTTGTTGGCTAGATGGCCGCATCGTCAAGTAACAACAAAGATGGAGGAGAAGGTATTATTGATGTTCTTGTGCTATTTGAGAGATATCACTTGGTGTTCATGTTGTAATCAGATTTCTCCATGTAATTCGAGATGATTTAGTGGCTATTTGATCTTTGGGCTTCCTATTGTTTTCTAACACTACCTTGTCATTTTATGATTTCAGATGAAAGGTCAAGTCTAACAAGGGACAATACATGGGAATCGATCCCTAGCTAGTGGCATCCATCATTGAATACGGTTCTAAAAAATTCTTGAGAGGAATATCAGCCCAACACAGTTACAAATGTATAACAACACACATGCATATGGACATTTTCGATGGTGTCGTCGTCTTTAAAATTATTTACGATGGTCGGAAGTGGTCATCGTAAATAAGAGCCTTATTGACGATGGCAAACCTAGGTCGTCGTAAACAAGGCTTATATACAACGGTCGACCCTCGTAAGTTAAACAACCGTAGTGTATAAGATAATTATTTACGACGGTTGACCTAGCCCATCGTAAATAAAACTTATATACGACGGTTGGCAACCTTCGAGATGGGTGAATTCACGTTGTAGTAGATTTACATACGCATTTCCTTATGCATTTACATATGCGTTTACTTGCACACTTACATAGCGTTTCACTTGCACATAACATTTCCTAGAGAACCCTCGAGCAAGACTCGCTTGTAATATGTTATTTATGCTTTTGAGCTAACAAAGATCACAGTAGGATGTAGGACTCTTTTTCTCTGAATCAGGATAAATCACTTGTCTTTTGCAGCTAGTCATACGAAGGCGAATGTATTTCAATATGATTTACTAGTCGATACTGGAAACACCGACAGTGTTCCTATGTTATAGCCTTGGAGAGGGTTAAATAAAAAAGTGCAACAACTCAGATTGCATTCTAGTCGCTGTCATAATTGAAGGGCTAGACGTGGTAACATGTTTACGGGTACCAGAAATGCCTCTTAACAGTTCAGGTGCCTTTCCTTCTCAACGAATAATCGTACAAATATTCGTCTAGGTTTCAGGTATCTGAAATTTGGGAAAATTTCAGATGATGGGCAAGTAATAGGTCGGCTCGTTCACAACCCTACCGACCAGCGGTCACTGGCACTGCTTCCCAATAATAAGACGACGAGTCGTAGGGAGAATGGTGACTGGCGAACCGCAAAATGTATTTATAGATGTGTCTATAAACACATACATATCTAAATTTGCTGTCATCCCTCCCACCCTCGCCGCCGCCGGAGCGAGCCGCCGGAGCGTGGGCGACCTAGGATGGCAGCGGCGAGGACGTCGGGACTGTTTGAGGCAAAGGCACTGCGAGCTGGACGGCGTATCGCAGGCGACGAGCTCGGTCGCGCATGGTAGGCGAGGTGCGAGCTCAGCGGCGCATGGCGTGCGATGATGGCTCGACATGACATGACGAGTGACGATGGCGTGGTGCGAGCTAGGCGGTGCATCTTGCGCGCATGGTGCAACGCGAGCTTAGTGAGCGGTGACGTGAGGAGGCATGCGCTCGACAGGGCCGTCGAGGTGAGGGCAGCTCTACTCTGGCTGTGCGGCGCGAGCTCGACCCCAACATGGGTGGCGCGGGCTTCTGCCTCGGAGTGATGCTGCTCCTTCACTCCCCGAAGGATCTGTCGGATCTTAGGATTAATGTGGCCGGATCTGGCCATCCAGTTGCAAGGTGTCCGAGGCGTCGAATTCGAGAACTACGGTGGCAGGATCTGGACATCCAGTTGCAAGGTGGTCGGGGAGACGCGTCAATGGTGTTGCTGGAGGTGATGGTGTCGCGAGGTGCAAAAGCCAGTGTTGGCGTGCAAGTCTGGTAGAAGCATTATGTAGGAATCAATACAGGCTTTGCTTGAATGATGGCACTGCTGGAGGTGATGGAAATTGGAGGTGAAAACCAAGACAGATGTGTGGTGTCAAGGTGTCTGGTGTGGTGGGTGGATGATGGCACCTGTGGTGGTGGCGGTGATGACTTTGGGAGTAGAGCGGCCAAATATGGTGGGTCGATCGTCATTGGAATGACTGGCGGCGGTGATCATCTTCCTCTCTCGAGACGTTCTTTTGGAGCGGTGACGGTAAAGCCCACGAGCGTTCGTGACAGGAGATCTGGACAGTGGGGCTCGTGGATATTTGCGATGGCGGATCTAGACAGCAGGGTTGCGGAGCACCTACGACTACGGATCTGGGCGGTAGGAAGCCGCGGAGTGCCTACGACGGCGGATCTGAGCGGTGAGACTCGCAGGCGTCGACATCAGCAGACATAACGTTCTTGACCAGGTCGAGGTCAGTGCTTCGTCTTTCGTGACACAACGACTCCAAGGTGAGCAGTAGGAGGATCTCGAAAGTTGTTGGGTGTCCAGTGCGTGTTGTTATAGTTGTGGGGTTAGTGGTTGTCGGGTGGGGGATGTGGCTTCATCCTCTATATTGTATAGTTTTCAGGTTCAATTTTCCTTATAAACTGAATTATTTTTCTTTTTATATGATATTAAGCAGGAGCTCCTCCGCCTCCCGATCTTTCGATATATATGAGCATCATCCGTCTGATCAGTCAAGAATGTAATTTTGGTGTTGAGTGAGCAATAAAGGTATTTCTAAAGTATTTGTGAAAGACGTGCGTCCTATGGTCTGGTCGCTCTCTGGACTGGGCAAATACTGGCTTCATTCCGTTGTTCTAGCTCGAGCGGAGCAAAGATTCTTATGGTCCACAAAATATGGCATGCCTACGTGTAGTGGAGCCTTGTTGCTCTCCGTTGTTGCTCTCTTTTATCAGGACATGTATGTTATAATGGCACCAAACACACGCAGAGCTACACGTCAACCCGCCATTACTCACATTTGATTGCTGTAAACGATTAATTGTACCCCCATCGATCTTCAGGCAACGTGAAAAAGAATGACCCTGTGTGATGACTAGAGGACTCGGAACGTTTTTTTAGAAGTGGTTTAGTAATAAGGATCTGCCTATAAAAATAGCTTAAAATTATCACCTGCTTGCTGCTTTTAACATACACACGGCCCGAGTAGTCATACCTGTTTCAAATATCCGATCCTTGGGTTTATTGTCAGTTGTTTTTTTCGTTTCTGTAAGGCTATTTATTGACTATATAAAAATTTATTGATATATTAACTATATACTCTGTCCGTTCTCAAATACTTGATGTCTTTTAATACGAAAAATAAGAAGATGTCAAATATTTGAGGATCGAAAGAGTAAACATTTGTAAATTGCAGTAATTTTGATGTAGATCCGAAAGAGTAAGCATTGAAAGGAGATACAAATTTAGCAATAATAATAAAGAACTCCCTATGAAAATGGCTATTTTCAGGAACCACCTGATTTCCTCAAGCAGTATATTCATTTAATTTGTGTATGTGAGAATCATCAGCCTGGCCCTGAACCACCGGGTGTGTGGTTGGCCAAACAACTCATAAAAGGCTATCACATTCATGTACTCTCTCCGTCCCCATAAACTTGTCGCTTTGTAGTGTAAAAATGAATTACAAAGCGACAAGTTCATGGGGACGGAGGGAGTACGAAAACTGTTGTTGTAGTAGTGACGTCTAAAGTGACTGAAAACTACAGCCCCAATATTGTTTCTAGAGCATTGCATAGGACGAAAAGGAACAACAAGTAACATATTTTGTTCTAGTAGTGATTAGCACATGTGGAGCTACAATGGACCGCTGTGAAGTGCTAAATGGATGAACGTGACTTTTCAAATGGCAGAGAACCTCAAATTTCCGGAAGTGGACAGGGCCTTCCAAAACATGCACCACGTGTGTTGTTCGAGTGACTTTTCAAATGGCGGAGAACCTCAAATTTCCCGAAGTCGACAGGGCCTTCCAACACATGCACCACGTGTGTTGTTCAATGCCTCATCTTTTACATAGTCTGTCTAGAGCATGCCGTCCCGATAGAAAAAAAATCAACCACATAAAATCCTACACATCACTGAATTTCTCGCCATCCAATCCCAAAGGAATGACGACACACATTTGATCTTTGGCATGCCGCATCCACGTCACTGTGCTTCGCGTCATGTGGCAAATTAAACGGTCCTACATCACTTTAAATAATTAAAGGGCCAGACGCTATAACATGTTTACGGTTACCATAAATGCCTCTTTGACGGTTTGGCTGTCCTTTTTCTTTCCTGCGGAAAAAGGACAAGTTTTCTAGTTACTTGTCGTTAAGACAAGTTTTCTAGTTCGATTTTGAACTAAAAAGTTTGTCTTGATGACAAATAATTTGGGAAGGAGGGAGTATATATATATATATATATATATATATATATATATATATATATATATATATATATATATATATATATAGTTTGATTTTAAATTTGTATAGTCACTACAAACACATCATTATTTGACAAAGATGATGTCTATCACTAAAACGATAATATATTAGCCGTAGTAAATACAACACATACAGCATTATCTAAAAAAATACAACACATAGGAGACCTGGGTGAGTAGTTTCAAAAAAAAAAAAAAACTAAAGTTTGGGCTCCATACAGGCACGTCATGTGCTTCCACTGCCACGTGGGCACGGGCTGCCGATAGTTTAGCCCCCACAAGTCGCGCGGCGCTGCTTCCCAATAATAAGACGATGAGCTGCAGGAAGAATGGCGAGCCGCAAGCTCTGGCAGTCTGGCTGGTGGAGCATTACGGCAGAGAGAGCCCAGGAATGCCACTTCGCGTGCTCGTCGCCGTCGCCGAAACAGCAAGGAAGAAGCACCAGCTGCTGAAGCGCCCAAGGTCTCATATGCTTGACCTTATCAATATCCACACGGCAACAAGAGCGACAGATCAACTACTGGCTGCCTCGTGACGAATCATAAGAATATGTCACTTCCTTCGGTCGCACTTGTAAGCACACGCCGATCATATCTATACAAAAGTCAGCTAGCTCCAACTTCAAACTCCAGTCCTGAGTTGAATGGAGTTAGATAAATACTCAAACTCTAAGAACTGATAGAGCAACCTAACTCAAGCTTAAAACCTACGCTTTATGAGTCCGAATATAAGCGCATAGGTGGCTGTGGGCCTACTCCTACGGTTCCAAAGTGTGTGTTACGTGGGATCTTTTTCGTGTTGTTCAAATTAGAGTGTTTTATGTTTTTCGTTCCTCCATGTAGATACCGCTTAGGTTCGATTATGCCTATTAAAATAAATTATTATAATTAGAATGTACATATAGCATGATAGTTGGTTTCATGACAAATCGAATAACACAAAATAGGTGAAAATTAAAAACGTCGACAGCAGGATTCGAACCTGCGCGGGCAAAGCCCAGTAGATTTCGAGTCTACCTCCTTAACCACTCGGACATATCGACCGTTTTGCCAATGTGCAATCGGCTACTTATTTTTTCAATTAGTTGGCAGGCAGCTGTGCCTTGTGGGCCGGTAGTGTACTAAATGAGCAACCAGAAGGCCCAGACCTTGGCTCAACTGCATGTGCAGCCAATTCCTCCCTGGTTCCCTCCAAAGCAACCTGAAACCCCTCCTAATTAACACCATCTCAAAAATAGATCTTGATCACGTAGTTCCCGGCAATCCCCGGTGTCGATTTTGAGGAGTAGAGCACAGAAAGATATGCTCTGGATTACGTACGTACAGTAGTTCTCTCCTACCAGCACCTGGCGCGATATACATTGCATAGGTAATGGCTCATGAAGAACGAGACGGCATCACCCAGCTGGAAAGAGAAAAGGAAGATGATGGCTCTGTTATTGAAGAAACTGAAGATGGTTCGGGGGATGGAGATGCGCAGGAAGAGGTACGGCTTGCTGAACCCGTGAAAGGAATGGTTTTTTGCAATATAGGTTTGCCTTTTATTGTTGTTTTGCAATATAGATCGAGACTTTACCAATCATTAAAAAACAACGGAGGCGCATTCACCTACCTTCTTGTGCCCAGATGATAATAATCCTTTAGAATAACCTTTCCTTGACCCTGCCTAAACGGGAAGAGTCATCAAGGTTCCCTTTACCAACCTTCCGCCCTTTGCTTTCTCGTTCTGACAATGCACCAAACCACCAATGACTAGAGAGATTATATATTTCAGCAGAATTCGGATCGAGCGCTGTGAGAATAACATGTTTAAACCCAACCCGATCGCTTAAAATGACCTTTATAATATACTACCCTCCATTTCAAAATAATTGTCGTTTCAGACAATTAAATAAACTAAAAATGAGCTAATGAAGGTTGTGGAGTATCTAATATTTAGTCTCTTCGCTCAATTCAACGATCCATAAAAAAAGAGACAAAACAAAGAAGCACATTTAGACTGAATAATAATTTAGCACGCTGCCTCTGCTTGCTCATGTCGTCAAATGGACATACATGTAGGCAGACACATACTAGAACGATTGACATGCAATCGTGCACAGGTACAATCATACAAGCAACTTCTAAATATCATAAGATCTTCATCCTACGTCTATTGTATCTTATCATTTAAGTCCCCATGCTTATCATAGATTGATAGATAATATTTGTTGAGTTGATTGTGGAGCGAAGATCGTATGATCTTAAGAAGATAACTACTCGCTCCGTCTCCATGAACTTGTCATTTTGTAGTTCAAAAATGAACTACAAAGCGACAAGTTCATGGAGACGAAGGGAGTACACGATTACACTCGTACACTAATTTCTCAACACACAGACCGATATAGGTCCATTTCTTCAAGAGTTAATAATCCAAGCGGCGGCCATGGTCCCGGGTGTGAGTGTGACCACGCCACCGTGTCCACCCGCACGTGCACGCGCGAGTGGTAGCCTTCGCCATTAATCCGATTGCACCAGCAGCCGAGTGGGCGTAGCGCGTACGTCAACAGATAGGAGTATCCAGCAGCCGTGGACCAGGGCCACTGAACTGTGCACCGCTGATCGGTCGCGCGTCGGCGTCGCTTGTAGATGGTGGTGCGACGGCACGTCGGCAGCGGGCCATCGGTGTGCAAGCCGGCCTGTGCGCATCGGGCTCCATCGTTCCGGCCGGTGGTGTCTCCACGTCAGCCTCCAATCTATCCAACCAGCAATGTCGGCCAGTCCTGCTCCTGCTCCTGCTCCTGCCCGGCCGTCGTCGTCTTTTTTTTTTTTTCTGAAAGTCGTCTCTTTGTCTTCATCATCGTCCATTCGGCGCCCCACCTGTGTTCTTCCTTTGCCCGTTCGGCGCCCCACCTGTGTTCTTCCTTTGCCCGTTGATTCTCCAGGTGGAAAATGTCTAAATAACCCCCCAAAATATTGTCTAGGTAGTAAATTACCCCCCAACTACAAAACCAGTTACTTAACACCATGAGGTATGCAAAACCAGTTATTTCCCCCCCTAAGATGGTTTTTGAGAGTGGTATTGCCACTTCAGAGCTGACCTGGCAGTGTTTGCATGTCCCATGTGTGGGGCCCACCTGTCATTGAACGGTGCAGAATGAAACGAATGTCCACCACTGAATCAGGCATTCCTATATCTACCACCGACAGCAGCAACAACAACAGAAAACTTCTTCGAGGAGGAAACACAGTTGTTGCGGCGGCCGTCCGTTGCTCCGGCAACTCGATTCACGCACGTCAAGATCCCCATCTGTGATGCTCCTTCGCTTGTTGCCGCCAAACAAGAGGAGGTGGAAGAGGAGGAGCCTCCCGTGGAGCACGCGTTTGCCAATTGCCTTGACGGGCTCGTCAGCGTGGTGATGCAGGAGGTGCATCTGGACCTGCTGTTCCAGACGGGGGAGATCATTGTCGTGTACGCGACCGATCCCAGGCAGCAGCAGGAGGTTGTGCCTCTGGTCCCTGGCAGCAGCAGCAACGGCCAAAATGGTGATGGATGTCCTGTCGTCGTCCGGCTGGACAAGATGCACGCGGAGGAGGAGCGCGAGCTGCTGGTGGAGCTGCGCGCGCCGTTGAGCGCGCAGCATCCGCACTCGCTGTCTGTGTGGTGCAGCTACCGCGACCCGGCGTCGCAGGAGACGGTGCGCGACGCTGAGAAGCCCCGGCGAGGGCTCGTCGCGGCGGCTGGCAGAGCTGCATGATCTGGGCACGGCGAGCCACCTGCTGTCATCGGCACGCGCGCTGATGATGCGCCGGCGTCGAGGAGCAGCACACCGACGTCGAGGAGTGGAGGCGGGAGGAGGGTGAAGGCGGCGGCGGCGACAATGTCGCGAGTCTTATCAGGCCCAGGCGGCGAGCCGTTGACGCTGAAGACGGCATGGCGCGCGGTTGAGCAGCTGGCCAAGGTGACCATCACGCGCAAGTCCATGAACCGGGCTAGCGGTCAAATGGCTTTGAGAACGCGCGATTTTTATCCGTGCTCGAACTGTTTGTCTGTAATTGTTTCAGACAGCATTGATAAGTTAAACACTGCCAGGTCAATGACAGATGGGTCCCACACTTGGGGACATGCAAACACTGCCAGGTCAGCGTCTGAGGTGACAATACCACTCTCAAAAACCATCTTAGGAGGGAAAATAACTGGTTTTGCATACCTCATGGTGTTAAGTAACTGGTTTTATAGTTTGGGGGGTAATTTACTCCCTAGACAATATTTTGGGGGTTATTTAGACTTTTTCCTTCTCCAGGTCGTCCTGAAAGTTCAAATCGTCGGAATGAGTTCGTTAGGTTATCCTACATTAATTGAGGTAGAGCCTAAAAGTCCAAATCTGCCAACTACATTTATCGTTGGACTTGTATCTCAATGTATCTTGAAAAATCTGGCACCTTTACCCTTTTTCTGATAATTTGGACGACTTTCTATCTTGGTATTAAACAATTAAAAAACGGTAATCCTACATCTGATTAACACAGGATCCAACATTTCAAACACTATTCGAATACATTAAAAGGTTTAATATGAAATTCTAGATTGCAGATGCCGAGTTAGTTACCGAAATCATGTAATTGGAAGTAAGGAAACTAGTACAATGTATTTCAATATATGCCTACATATTTTTCTTCAAAAAAAATGTTAATGTTATTCTCTAAACTTTATAACATGTGCCGCTTCCACAAAAATACTGCAGTTTGCAGGGTCAGCATTTACATATCTCCAGTCCTCCATAGTGCACACAGTTCTTATATGTACATATATCCAATAGAAGAAGCAATCAGTGGGTAGACAAACAAACTGGAATCCGGGATTCTTGGTTCTTACTAGTACCGTACAATGCCCTACCGCCCAATGGACAAGACAAAATCACCTAAAAATAATGAAGACGACAAAGTTGAAGAACAGAACAGAGGAGCAGCCTGCAAAAAAGTATATTTATGAATTATTACAGGGACTTGTACGCAAAAGCACACTCTTAAACGGTTAACCCCACCTCGTCGTGCTCCGTCTGCACCTTCACTCACTCGCAATTCACCGGTAATAAGCAGCCAAGCAACCTCTCACAAGCCAACCTCTCCATTCATCATCTCTGCTTTCCGAGAAACCAAGATTACCCTGCTGCCTGATGCTCTGATGCTCGCTGGGTTAGCCTAGCTATGCCGCCGCCACAGGAGCGGGACTATATCGGGCTGTCGCCTGCCGCGGCGGCCACGGAGCTGCGCCTGGGGTTGCCGGGCACGGAGCAGGCGGAGGCGGAGTCGGAGGACGGTGATGCGGCGGTGGGGGCGCCGCTGACGCTGGAACTACTGCCCAAAGGCAGCGCGAAGCGCGGGTTCGCGGACGCCATAGTCGGGGGGCTGGCCGGGCAGCGGCGGCACGTGGCCGCGCAGGGCAAGGCGGTGGCAGAGGACGAGGAAGAAGAGGAGGAGAAGAAGAAGGCGCAGGCGCCGGCGGCAAAGTAGGTGGATTTGGGAATTTTGGTTGGTGTTTGGGTTCGATGGTTGGTGCTTGGTGGTTTAAACTCCTCTGCTCGGCAATGACTACTATGCAATCAAAGATTTGATGCAATCGTGCAATCAAGCGTCCACAACCGTCGGATCTGCATCTTACGGTCGTTGCCTATTTATATTTAACCCCCTCCACCAGATGGAGGAGTGGTGGAGGGGGTTAAATAAAAAGTGCACTAAACGTTGGATACACATCTATTGGTTGAGAGTGCTTGATTGCACGATTGCACCAAACACCTGCTTGCATTGTAGTCGTTCCCCCTCTGCTCCCCCCCTTCGTCTTTTTAAAAAGTTTTTCTTCTCTTGTTCTTCGGCAATATTACATTTTTTGGATTAAAATGCTACTTGGCGTCTCCATCATTGTTTTCAGATATTAGTTCTTTGTTGATAAAACTAAATTTGGTAGTAGTTGATTCGCACAACTCTTTCTTTTTCTTTGTTAGTTCTCCTGTTTTTCTCCCTTATAAGACAATTCATTCTTTTTTTTTGAAAGGGAAAACAATTCCCTCATTGTCCCCTTATTTTTTTCAGTCGCAGTATTGGATTTCACATTTTTTTTGTTGAAGCAAATTGTACAAAAATGATTGCAGTTCATGTCTGCAGAGTAAACTCAGGTATAAGAGTTTTTTTGGCTATAAACAAGGAAGAATATTTTAAAAAAAAAACATATCTGCAATAAGGTAGTTATTGATTGTGCTAATTTTTTTTTCCTTCTCGCGCGCGCTCTCTCTCTCTCTCTGGTCAGCAATTGGGCAGTTTGGCCTGCTCAGAATTGCCACATCTGATCATGTTAAACTCCATGCGGATGTAACCGCGCGGTAATCATTTGTATTTTCAGAATAGTTGGGCAACTTTGAATTGATATTATTTTGACTCTGTAACAGAGCTCAGGTGGTAGGATGGCCACCAATCCGCAGTTACCGGAAGAACACCATGGCAATGAGCCTGCCTGCTCCCAAAATCAAAGATGATGCTGATGGCAAGCAGACGCCAGCTCATGGGTGTCTATATGTAAAGGTTAGCATGGATGGTGCGCCATACCTTAGGAAGGTAGATCTTAAGGTCTACAATAACTACAAGGAGCTCTCGCTGGCTCTGGAGAAGATGTTCAGCAGCTTTACTGTTGGTGAGATCTTATGTTACCCAGATCTTTCTCGAGCTCAATACTGTTGTGTGGCACTCAATGCATACTGCATGATGATCCACGCTTAACCAGATTATTGTTCTCTGTGAATTGCTCCTTTGGCGTATTTAGTCTTTACCATAATGTTAGATCTATTTTCCTTGTAGACCAATCATTTCCACACATTTGTTTATTAATCAATGAGGTTGTGAGCTTTGTCATTTAACAGACTGTAGTCCTGCAGTATAACATTGCTTAAAGTATAACAGACATGTACTATATATTGTGTTTGTTAACTATTAAGTGATGGCTATGTTGTCTTGATTCTTTCTCGTCCCATGCCATTAGTACGTTTTGCATCAACAGGTAAACTTTTAGTACCCCCACTATCCTAATGTTGTTGTTTCTGCAGAGCTTTCTGTTTTCGATCGTGTATACCTTGCGTGCACGATATTGTTTCATGTGTTTTGTGCTGCACTTCTGCATTTTAGAAATGCCTTAGCCTTTTGCATTTGAGGCATGCAAATATTATTTCAGTTGCAATAACAATGTTGTCCATTGATTTGTCCATGATAGTTACAAGACTCAGGTGGTAGGTGGGGTAGTTTTCGATCTGTCTTCATCAGGGCTTTGAGTAACTCTGTTTGACGCAATTCACGAACAGGAAATTACTGTGATATGTTTCCTGTGTCCTGCAGGCCATGGCAAATCTAACGGGAAATCCGGAAGAGAAGGACTAGCTGATTGCCGCCTCATGGATCTTAAAAATGGGACTGAACTTGTGCTCACCTACAAGGACAAGGATGGAGATTGGATGCTTGTCGGTGACGTCCCCTGGCGGTGAGTGATGCTCTAGCACATTTCTCATTTTTTATGTTGATAGTTTGAAACTCTTTTTGTAAATAGCTCATTTGATTGGATAAAAATATCATGAATCTGTCTATTTAGTATAAACCCAATCCCAACCATGTTTGTGCTTCGGTTCCATAATTTCACACAGAGCGGAGTCATTCCTGTCTCCTACCATTTTGCATATTCCAATGAGTTCCTTGACTTGAACCAGAAGTGCAGGAACTATGTGGTCCTTGAAAAGGCACCTGATCACTAAATTCCCTTTGCTGTCTTGCAGAATGTTCATGGACAGCTGTAGAAGGCTCAGGATCATGAAGGGCTCAGATGCAGTGGGCCTTGGTAAGTACAATTGATATATTGTAAAACATAGATCTATTGCTCGTGTCCCTCCCTTTTTCTGCGGAGACACATCAAAGGAACTACTGCTGACATTTCTTTGCAGTTATATTTATAGAAGTTCCATTTTGACCCGATTGTCGAGTTTCAGTTAGCTTAAACTAGGCTGGGGCTATTCCATTTACAATAGGCATTGACATATGATTATTCTGGTTTCTTGTCATAGATCAGGGCAAAGAACCTGCTAATGAATTATATTTGTTCTAATTACAATATTGTAATATGATAATGTGCTTTAAAATTTTCAGCTCCAAGATCCACTGAGAAGAGCAAGAATCGTACCTAGAAAAGGATGAACATGACAACTCCTTGCGATCACGTCATACTGTCATCCGTAGGGCCCCATTCTCAAAACCACAAGGTTAATGGACTTATGATGTGTGAAGGGGTTTACTTGTATCTATGTCTTCTTCCTGTGTTTTTTCTTCCTTGGACCCAAGATATGGTAGATTGCAAACATAAGTTGTGTTGTGCAAATCCCTGTATGTCTATTTGACCGTGTGCTGTAGTTTCTGTTATAGATGGTTGTGCTATATGCTGCAACATGTCTGTGTAGTCTTTGTGATGGCTAATGTCCCTGTTGAGTTAGTATGTAGATACCATGCTTGTATAAAACACCAAAACATGCTGTCCCAATGCTTTTGTAAACCCTCTGGGTTGCTCGAAGGTTTTTTCCCCCACTATTTTAGCATTGTTTTTAACCTGATTGTTCTAATCATTGGCTGTTCACGCTGAACCATCAGAATGGTGATAATTATAGTAGTTAGAGGATCACATTAGGCTGTCTTGATCTTCACTTTCTGTTCTAGGGCAGTGCACTGGCTTGCATCAGTTTATGGATCTGTACATCCTTAAACCGTACCAAGTTAGCTGGTCTATGTTCTTGAGTTTCTTTAGGTGTCTGGTCATTTCCAGTCTCTGTAGCTGTAGCATGCACTGCACGGGTGGTGCGCGACCTATTACAATAGTAGGCTTTAATCAGTGCTTCGGTTAGTGGGGGCCTTCCATCAGTTATCCTTTTCCTGGTGCCATGATACTGTCTTTGGAAAGTAGGGATGAGGCATCCCTGCAATCATTCATCTGGCATAAAATTAAGAGTAAGGAGAGAACAAGTAACTCTCAAATAGCTGTTATGTCGCCGGGAATTCTGGCTTTTTTAGTTTGCCCTCTTCCTAGACTATATTGCTACTGTGCCCTGATGCTTGAATTGGGTTTACTCTTGTTATTTTATCGGTGGTTTGCTATTATATTGTTGATGCATTCCATAAGGTGTTGCTTAGTACTATATGGTTGGGTGTCCTTTCAAGCTGAGACACAGCAGATGCTCATGCTTCCTGTCTTGCTTGTGCTACCTCTATTCTAGTCATGCATCTTGCATGCATGCCTGCAGCCATTGGAGAAAGGAAAGACAGTTTGTCCTGATTCGTCTGCAACTGAAACACCGATATGGTTTGGTTATTGCCTTACTGGCCTAGGCTAGAGCGTCTTTCTCCTACTGGTGTGGTGTGGTAGTAGGCTATAAGTTGATTTGTTCTGATTCCTCAGCAACTGAGCTCAGATATGGATATACAAACTGGAGTAGACTCCGGCCATCACATTGCCTTTAGACTGCGTGTGTTCCTGATAATCCAGTAATCCTGGGTCCAGTGCTCATGTTGCATTGTGCCACTTGACAAATATTTTTTCCATTCTCAAATTGTAACATAGTATTCTTAGTTCAAAATTGAACTGAAATTGTTATCCTAGCGATAATAACTTAAGAACAGAGGGCCAGAGGGGTACTTGTTTATTTGGAATAGCCTGATCGATTTCGCAATGCTTGTCTTTGAAATGAATTGTTTCCCTGTGATTTGGCAGTTAATATTGAAACTCATGCACAAATTATGCAACCTTTTCCCTTGAAAATAATGAGTAAAACTACAGTGGGTATAGTTTGAGTAAAACTATGTTCATAGTGGCTGACAAAATTTTCCAAATTGTAATGCATGATAAATACTCTACCTTTAGACCTCCTTTGGATTGTGGATTTTTTTCCCCACATCATACATCTTTCTTATGAATTTTATTGTTTTCTATGAAATTATTATACGATTCCTGTTAAATCCCTTAGACTGGAGCCCTTACCCTCGATGTTATGATTAGAGGTAGTACATCTATTCCATGTTTGATCATATGTTTATCATCTTTAAGTATAAATGGAGTTTTCTAGGAGGTGTACGAGTAAGGTGAGACAAAGGCCCTTTTGACATAGATATACGAAGCTGATTCTCGGCAGAATTAGAGAAGTTGCAGCAAATATTTTTTTTAGAAGAAGTAAATTTTAGCTGATTCTGCGAAGCGATTCACTGAAAGAGCTGAGAGCTGAAAAATTAGCTTTTCCTAGTGACTCACTATCCTGATTTTAAAAATTTATTCTAGAGAATTATAAAAAATCACTTTTAATCATAAACTCACTTCACCATATAATCAGAAGTAAATCCTAAATCCGAAAAAAAATTATGGAGTTCTACCAAACGGGTCCTAAATTTTCATCATCCACCGTAACTGTGATCGTTCTCACATGTGGTGGGACATCACAACCTCCCAACCGGCTGGTGACAAGAAAAAAGGACCCATCTTGTGTGGTGACATTTGCAAAATGCGAAAATGGAAAGAAAAAAAAGGAAAAATACTTCTGCATTTTATTTTATTTGACTTTGGTTGTTCAGTTTTAAGCTGAGCAACATCGAATAAAGTGAAAATGAGGGAATACTATCTTATTATGGGCCTCTTAAAACATGGGTTGTTGCATAAATAGGCCTGCTAAGGCTATCTCCAATAGGAGACTTAAATAGAAGCCTATCTTCATTTTAGGTCTTAAAAAGCAGAAAAAAACAGTCTCCAACAGTTGCTTCAAACTGCTAGTCCATTTTGCTTACCGCTCGTCACGTAGCCCAAAGATGGGAGTGAATGGTAGGCGGCCCATCCCAACCGGCACGACGTTTCTTCCTCGTCTCCGCTTCCGGGATTTCTTCGTCGTCTCCACACCACGGCTCCTCCTGCCGCTCCACCGCACCTGCGCCGCGGCTCTTCGCGATCGCTGCACCGCGCCTGTGCCACGCCTCATCTCCGCCAGTCGACGCTCCGCTGCATTAGCGCCCTGCCTCCTCCCCGTCGGGCCTTCGCGCCGGCACTGCGCTTCTCGTCCGCGACTGCCTCTTCCCCGGCGACATCAACAATGCCGCCGCAGAGGAACCAACCCCCAGTTCGACACGACGGACTGGATGATGCGTCTGCAACGGGAGTCCAGTGGGAGCAGCGTCGGCAGCGATGCCCGTAGTTTAAATTAGATCATCTGTTGAAGATGGTAAGAAAATAGGCTATAATTTTCCAACCTTAGGAATCCTAAATGACGAAATTGAAGTTCCATTTTAGGATTTGTTGATAGAGATAGTCTAATGGGTGCAAACCCAAACCAATTCACGTCCCACCAACCCAGCCCAACCCAAAAATCTATCTTATCAACCCCACCCAAACCAACCCACTACGCTACCTCCACCGAAACGAGTCCACCAATGGATTTAATTTAACCATGCGTGAAGTAATAACTGGTTCAATCCATTCTTCTGCCTGTGAATAAGACGTAAGTCAAAAAATACGCCACCAGATTGAAGAGACGTAAGCTAGGAAAATACATTCCCGCCATGGTCGCTTCTCGTCACCGCCAAGCTAGCTCGGCAGAAGGGGTGCCACAACGCATCAAGATGGAACCGATACGAGGAATATTAGACTACGAAGGGACCGATTTGGGGCATTACATGACTTAGGTGGCGGATTTTTGTGGGTTACAGTAAGAGAGAAATGCTGCTTGCCATCCAACGATTGGAACATCCCCGGTAGCCGTGACTTCAGGGTGAATTTCACGATTCTTGAGGGATGGAGGGGATTGGAAGAAGCAAGCAAGCATAGAGGGAGGAGAAACCGAACAAGAGCACTTACCAGCGAGGAGAGAAGGGAGACAGTAGTTGGCCACGGAGATCCGTCACCCGAGAGGCTACGGGCGGCGTCGGGGCAAGTCTTGTCGGCCTCATTGTAGTTCATGCATGGCTGTGCTCGCATGGATCCAAGCGCGGCAGGGGCGGCGACGGGGTGGGTTGACGAGGCGGCGGCGCCGAGTATGGTCCAGGACTCCAGGTCATGGCGTCGGCAAACGAGGTGGTGACGGGACGGTTCGAGGCGGCGGAGCACCCTAGCTCGACACAGGGAGGCCGTTCGTCTCCGAGGAAGAGGCCGCGGGGCATGGAATTTTTTTTATTAATATACCTTTTAAAAAATCATTTATAATAAATAACCTAAGGATTCCAAATTTTGCCAAAATGACTCAGTGTCGTATGTGCCTCATACGATTTGCCACGTTGGCCACGCATTTCGTATGAGGCGCATACGACGGTGACGTAGTGTGCCACGCGTTCCCGAGGTGGCGGTTGCGTTCCCGAGGAGAACGAATCTCGTATGCGCCGCATACGACATTCGCATTTCGTATGCGGCGCATACGAAATTCGCCCGCATGTGGGGCCCGCCCGAAGCGTCGTATGTGTCATGGACGATTTGCGTCCCTCTATAAAACGTGTCGGGCATTCTTCTTCTCGGCACTGAATCACGCCGCCGCCGCCAGTGATCCACCGCGCCGCCGCTCCGTCGCCTCCCTCTCGGCCCCGATTGTCCTTGGTACTAAGGTACTATTTCTAGTACTATTTATTTGTATTCTCTAGTACTAAGTTGCTTACTTATTTCAATAGGTATTTATTTGTTAGTTATTTTGTACTATTTGTTATTCTCTAGTACTATTTATTTATATTCTCTAGTACTAAGTTGCTTACTTATTTCAATAGGTATTTATTTGTTAGTTATTTTGTACTATTTATTATTCTCTAGTACTAAGTTGCTTACTTATTTCAATAGGTATTTATTTGTTAGTTATTTTAGTTAGTGATTTAGGTATTATTATATAGTGCACATTATTAATTTAGTTAGTGATTTAGGTATTAATATGTAGTGCACATTATTAATTTAGTTAGTGTTTTAGGTATTATTATTCTAGTTTGTGATTTACGTATGATCTATGTATTATTATGTTGTAAGTTAGGTACGGATGTATCTTTATTTTAGGTATTTTAGGTAGTGCTAGTTATGTGTTATTATGTGTTATTGCTTTTTAGATATTTTTTTTGACATTTTACAATAGGTTTCATAGTTATTTTACCATACATGTTATTAGGTTCTAATAGTTATAATTTTTAGGTTTATATTCGTAAGTTATTTTTAATTAATGTTGACAAATTTAAAAGTAATAATGTTTGATAAATGTTTAGAGTGCACTTCTCTAATTCATGCGATTACTTTTATTTGTGTGTATAAATTCCAATAGGAATGTTAGAGAAGTTAGTATTTCAGATATTTTATGGAGAAGGCACAATAGTTTATGGCCCTACTGGGATTGATTTGTCTGGTTTCACGTCGTGTGATGGAGGGATAACAAGAGCAAATGAGAGGACATTTAGTGGTGTTATAAACTGATTGATGAAAAAATTTAACCTTGATTCAGAACAACATCAGTTGACATTGAAAGGAATGATTAATCGGGCAAGAAATGGAATTTATTGGGATTTAATTATTATTAAGGGAACACTGAATTGGAGGATGTCGACTGTTGGAGCCGGCAGATCTCTCTACACTGCTAAAGTGATTGGGGAGTTTGATGTTCGGTGTGGGCGCGCGGAGATTCAAGAAGGTGAATAGGAGTTTGGCACAGGAGACACAAGAATTTACGTGGTTCGGGCCGCCTGAGCGTAATACCCTACTCCACGGGTGGTGTTGTATTAGCAGTAAGAGCTTGTCACGAGTGTATGGGTTGCGTATGATCGTCCGTGAACCTCTGTGTCCGTCCCGCGTGTATCGTCGGCCTGTCCTTTTATAGTACAAGGACAGACCGTTACAAGCTAGCCTGGCCCGATATGTGGCCCCGGCGGTTACTAGTATTGACACACGCTTAATTGCTCTTAATGATCCTGTAACGGGCTCCGACAACACCGTTACTGGTGTTAAGATCGTCCGTTTAAGTGTCATTTATATGGCATTAATGACACTTAATCGGGTCTTGAAGTCCTTGACTCTCCTTTGAAGATCCGGAGCCGTTACAAGGTCTTCCGGAGGTTAGAAGCTAAAGGGTCCGACGATTGGACATGTGGCAGCTCCGGAGCTTGCTGTGGGAAGCAGGTAGCTCCGGGGCTACCAGACACGTGTCAAGTCTGGAGCTTCTCTCGGTCTGGGGTTAAGTCCGGAGGTGCCATTTCGGTACGTGGCCCGGAGCTTCCCCCTTGTGGGCGGTAGCTCCGGTTTGGTTGTACACGTGGCGACCCAGGGATTAACCATGTTGGAGAAGCGGGTTCGGTCATGTCTGACAAGTGGGCCTCCGAGGGTCTTCAAACCAAGTAGATGGCTTTCTTTTGAGATCTTTGTAACCTCAAGGGGTGTACGGTTTCTAGGGTACCGACAGTGGCCCCCTGGACCTACCTCTGACGAAGATCACTGGGGTGAAGTTATTCCGTCGGAGGTGGGTTCATCCTTGCGACTCTTGAACTGAGTCTTCAAGGGTCTTCGGAGGTGCCGTTGGCAGGGATTTACAGTTAGGTCCCGCCGCGTGGCACACCTCAGGCGGCAGATGAGATCTTTGACGTGCGGATCTCACGCAATTGAAGGTCGCCGGTTCCCGATACGAAAACCGTATCGGTTCCGCGTGCCCTGTCAGGCCGCCGCCTTTGGGTTTCCCGCCTCGTGATGACAACCGTTCGCCTGGGTAAGAGCCTCGACTTGATTGTCGGGGTGGTCCCGGGCCCTCTTGTCATCGGCTGGGTCGAATTCTCGGGTTGTATCTTCGACTTCCCTGCGGTTTCCATCCAAGCATTGCGAGGGCTTACTTAAGAAGGAAAGCGCGCACCGTCGGGAGTTCTTTATGCCTATCACCTGATCTTGCGCTCAAACTCCCAACTCGTGCTTCGCTCCTCTTCTCTTGCCTAGCTGTGCTGCGATGGAGTTGGGTCTGCGCGAAAGTCGTTTGAAGACCGACGGAGATTTGAAGAAGGTCCGGGCCCTCATGGGGTGGTCCTCGGACTTCTTCAGCCGTTCAGTCCGTGCTGCCGGAGAGCTCCCCTTCGAGAAGGAGCGCGCCGGCGAAATGGTGTACTTTTCTTCGTACGCCATGGTGGGGTTGATCCCACCTTTTTCTTCCTTCTTCTTGATGCTGCTAGACTTCTATGGTCTGCAGCTATACCACCTTGGCCCCCACTTCATTCTCCTCGTGTCCATCTTTGTCCACTTCTGTGAGATGTGGGTGGGCATCCCCCCTGCATCGAACTCTTCCGGACCTTCTTCACCGTCCACATCACCAGCCGGAGCAATGAGTACCTTGGCTTCTACTACTTCGTGAAGCGCAAGAAGTGCCCATTCAAGTACCTCCGGTCGTTTCCTTCCAGTAAGTGGGATGACTGGAAGAAGGATTGGATAGTCGTCAGGGTGGAGGAGCACGAAAGGTTGGAGCTGCCCGACGGTCTGCCCGACATCGACACGACGATCTGGAGTAAGGTTCCGGTGCTGGCGGAAGCTTTCAACCCCGCTTTGACCAGGATCCGCCAATGTGTGGAGGGAGGATTGACTCCTCAGGCGGTATTCTGCAATTTCCTGGCCAACAGGTGGGCGCCGCTGAAGAGGAGGGAGAAGCTCGCTTGAGCCCTCAACAGCGTGATGGACGAGGACCGGGTTGAGACCGGGTTGAAGTCCAACATGGTGGGGAAAACCTTGGAGTTCCACCTCAAGAAATTCCAGCACGGCATCGACGTCGACGGTGATGACTTGACTCCGCCGTCGGCCTTTCTCCCTCTGAACGTGGAAGTGGAGTTCAGCAGGGAGCTCCGGCGGACGATGCCCGCACTTGACGACCTTGGTGTCGTCGAGAGAAGATCAACCACCCGGGTGGCGATCCCCGGAATACCCGAAGATGGCTCCGTACCTGCTCCACAGCCGAGGGCCGATGTCGTCGGCAAGGGCAAGGAGCTGGCGGATGAGCCGGAGAGCCGGAAGAGGAAGTTGCGACATGCCGACGGAAGGTCCGTCAGGCCCGCTACTTCCGCCTCGGTTCCTTCTCCCCAGGAGGGAAGATCTTCTACCACCGTGGCGACTGTCCCCGTAGTGGGGTCTTTCCGGAACGATACCGTTCCTGCAGTGGGATCCTCCCGGAGTGCGTTTGTCCCCGTGGTGGAACCCTCCTGGGGTGCTAGCTCCGGGCGCACGACTCCGGCACCTGGGACGGTCAGAGCCTCCAGGTCCGGGGGTTCTTCCCGATCGAGGAGAGCCTCGACCCGGGAAACGCCTGTGGCCGCGACAGGTTCCGGGGCCGGGGGGCCTTCTGGAGCTCCTACGCCGACCGTGGCCAGCCCAGAACGTCCAGGAAAAAGGTTCCGCGCAAGCTGGTGCGGAAGCCTTCCAAGGTAATTTTGAATCTTTACCTTGGTTAACTATTTAATTGTAGCAATTGTTTGTTAATTTTCTTCGTTCATCATCTGCAGCGTCCCCAAGAAGGGGAGTGAAACTCCACCCTCAGCCACAGTGTCTGAGGCCGTGGGAGCTCCTGTCCCGGTGCCGCCCCAAGTGGTGGCTGAGGCTGCGGCAGCTCCGGCGCCGGCTGTCGTGGTCATGAACCTCGACTCATCCCCTGAAGTTCCCGTGGTAGCGCCGGACCACGGGAGTGAAGATGCGCCAGCGGCACCCGTCTCGGAGGTTGAAGCTCCGGGTCCTGGTGCTGTAGTGATGGAAGCACCGGCTGTTGATCCGATGGAAGCAGTAGTCCCGGCCTCGGAGCCGGAAAGTGTTGAAGCCCCGGCGATTGAGCCGGAGGTGACTGAAGCCCCGGCATGCGAGCCGGTAGTCGAGGTAGTTCCGGCAGTTGAGCCGGCTACCTCCGAAGCACCGGCCGCTGAGCCGGTTATTGTTGGAGCGCCAATCATAGAGCCGGTGGTTGAAGATCCTCCGGCTCTTGAGCCGGTGGTCGAGGAGGCGATGGAGCTCGAGCCTCCCTCAGAAGAGGTGTCCCGGTCGGAGCCAGTAGCAGCTCCTGCTCCGGAGGCGACGATGTCGGAGGTACCTGCGGCAGAGCCGGAGTGCCCAAACGAAGTCGCTGGCCCCCTGCCCGAGGGGGCGAATGAAGACTTGGCGGCGGGGCCTTCTTCGATGGTGACTGAGGCCATCCCGGAGGACGGCCCTAGTGCCTTGGAAACCCAGGGGTCCACTCTCGTAGAGTGGGACCCAATTTTTGTATGTGAAGACCCGCTGGAACCAGCGGAGGAGACCCCAGCAGGTCCAGAGCCCATCCCGCTGTCGATGTCTATCGACAACGCCTGCTCCAGTCTGCGTCAAGTCCAATTGGCCTTCTTTCACGACAGCAAGGCTCTTGAAGAGGAGCGCCAAACCCTTAGGCGGTGGCGTAATCGGCTCCACTTCGAGACTAAGCTGGCGCAGTCGAGGCTAGCGGATGATAAGGAGTGGATCAAGCGGGAGAAGATCCGCTTGGAATACTGGGGCAAGCTGCTGGATGACAGGGAGAGCATGACTCATGCCCTCGACGCCCAATCCCAGGAGATATACAATCAAGCCAAAGCAGCCAACAGTGCGGCCGAGGAACGCCATGAAAGGCTGGAGGTCATTAACATTGCACGCCATGAAAGGCTGGAGGTCATTAACATTGCACTCATCAAGCGCCGAGAGGCACTTGAAGAGAGGGAGAAACGACTCGAGAATGAAGAGCAGAAACTCCTTGAGCTGCGGGATGATGTCCTGAGGAGGGAAGAGGAGCTTGCCGAGAAGGTAGCTCTGGCGGACAAGGGCCTCGAGGAGCGCACCAAAAAATTGGAAGAGCGCTGCCAAGAGGAAGAGGAGAAGACCTGGGTGCGGGGGCAGGAACTCTACGAATATGAGTGTGCCCTTGTTGCCCGGGAGAAAAAAGTGGAGGCTAGGGAGAAGGACCTGGTCGATGGTCGATCGCCGGAACAAGATCCACCTCCGGGAGGAGGAGCTCGGAAGACTCGAAAGGCGGGTTGCTGCAAAGATTCAGCAAAACGCCAACGAAGTTGAGCGCCTCGCCCGTGAGAATTCTGAACTGACGGCGGCCAGGAGATCCTTGGAAGAGATGAAGAGCTTTAGGACGGCGGACTCCCTACAGATTTGGGAGTTCCTAGGCAAGGCCAATGATGCGTTGACGCTGATGGGTTTCAGCCCCGTGCGCTCGGATGATCCGGAGCCGGAGTCGGACCTTGCGCTGCAGGCGTTGAGCGCAACTGGTAGCAAGCTCTCCAAGGTGGGCGATGTCATCGCGGACCAACTGGAGGTTGAGGGGCAATCCCTGGCGAAGAACGTCGCATAGTATGTGCTGACGTGCTACACCAGCCGGAACTCCCAATTTCCTCTGGACCCGATGCTCGAAGGCCCCGTCGAAGGAGAAGGCGAAGCTACCCGAGCCAGCGTGTCGGAGGTCGCCCAGAAGATCGCCGAGTTCTTCCATAGGGTCTAGGACCATCTCTTTAGCTCTCACTTGTATTTTCTCTTCTTCTTCCTCAATTTTGTAATCCCTTGTCTCCAGATGTAATCTCCTGTCTCCGGATGAATGAAATCCCCAAAATTTTTGCGAATTTCACTTTTTGTCTTCAACATCTTTATCTTCACTTGGCCCCCTGGTAGATGTACACAATTTGATTGTGAACATGTACCAAAAGGATACTGTGTTTTGTTGAAGACTCATTTGCTCCGAACTTGTAGCATTTAGGTCCGAAGTCTTCAATAGTGAAGGTCCCCTGAGGTTGTCGGAGCTTAGAAGCTCCAGCATTGTCCATCGCTGGAGCTTGGTAGCTCCGGCAATAGCCTCTATCAACACGTAGAGCGTCGATAGTTAGTCTTCCGGGGTGTCGGAGCTGAGTAGCTCCGGTAGTGACCTTTGCCAACACTTGGTTTGTTGGCAGCAGACTCCATTTACGGGGTCTTCTCTCCATCTTATATTCAGCGTCGATGGTTGGCCCCCTTGGGGGAGTCGAAGCTTAGTTAGCTCCGGCTTTTCTCCATCAACGTAGACTTTATTTTTCCTGCACACTTAAGTCAAGAAAAATAGTAAAATTCGTTCCTTGTCTATAATTTCATCGCGGCTTACGATTCTCAAGAAGATTTTAAGTTGAACGCGATTTTAAATACAACCGAATGCGTTGTCTTTTCTTCTAGGTTTAACTGTCCATGGACCCGCCTTACTTTGGTCTGCCGGGGTGTAGGTAGAGTGGCGTACTTAGGGTGCTTGACTAGGCTAAGTCGATAGCACACTCCAGCCCTAGATTGGCTTGGCGGCTTTCAAGCGAGTTGACCATGAACGATATTTGAATTCAAAAGAACTGACAATACAACTCGAATCGTATAAAACCGGTTGAACTAAAATTTCTTAAGAATTGCACGTCTTTGTTATAGACAAGAAAGAGAAAAATAAAAATGTCGAGCCTGTACAAAATAAATGCACGTGGAGTCTATTTCACATGAAGATGTCTTTCACTATAGGTCCGAGGTACAGGGGAAACAAGTACACTCTTAGGGTACGGAACCAGGCTAAGTGTGCTTCATTTCTCGTTTGACCCAGGGTAGTTAGCCACACTGTTAGTCCTGAGACTGTGACAAGTGTTGCATGAGCTTTGCGGACCTTTCGGGAAAGGTTCGACTGCTCTCCCGGAGGAACTACCCGGCTCTGGTCAATGACGCTATAACATACATCCCAAGTTACTCAAGACTCACCTCCGTGGTATTAAGCGTAGAACTTACGGAGGTGCTCGATGTTCCAAGGATTTGGGAGAGGTGTCCCATCTTCGGTAGCCAAGCGAACGCTTCCGGGACGGGATACTTTAATCACTCGGAAGGGCCCCTCCCAGCCGGGGGAGAGTTTGTTTAACCCTTCTCTGGATAGTATTCTCCGTAGCACCAGATCGCCTTCCTGGAGCTGTCGGTTGTGTACATGCCGCTGGTGATAACGCCGTAAAGCTTGACGATATCGGGCATTCCGAACAGCTGCTTGGCACCTTCCCTCCTCAAGGAGGTCTAGGTCTTCACGCCGGAGCTGGTCCTGCGCGGCTTCGTCGAAGGTCCGGACCCGGAGTGAACCCAAGGTGATTTCCGGAGGAAGGATTGCTTCAGCTCCGTACACTAGGAAATAGGGTGTCTCTCCAGTTGACCGGTTTTGAGATGTCCTGTTGGCCCATAAGGTGGGCGGAAGCTCTTCAATCCAGTTGGCTCCATGTTTTTTCAAGCGCTCATAAGTGCGCGTTTTGAGTCCCTTAAGGATTTCTGCATTTGCTCTCTCGGCTTGGCCATTGCTGGCTGGGTGAGCTACAGAGGCGTAGCAAACTTGTATGTCGAGGTCTTCGCAATATCCTTGGAATGCGGAGCTTGTGAATTGAGTCCCATTATCAGTGATGATTTGTTTGGGACTCCAAATCTGCTTACAATGGATTGCAGAAAGTTGATAGCAGATTGCTTGTTGATCGTCACAACTGGAGTTGCTTCCGGCCACTTGGTGAACTTATCGATGGCGACATACAGGAACTTGTAACCTCCGACGGCTCTTGGGAAGGGTCCCAAGATGTCCATCCCCCACACAGCAAAGGGTCATGTAGGAGGTATCATTTGTAAGGGCTGAGCCGGTGTATGAATTTGCTTTGCATGAAACTGGCATGCTTCACATTTCTTCACCAGCTCAGTGGCATCCTGGAGCGCTGTAGGCCAGTAGAAGCCATGCCAAAAGGCTCTTCCGACCAGCGTGCGGGAAGATGCGTGGTTCCCACACTCGCCTCCATGGATTTCTGCGAGAAGTTTGCAGCCTTCTTCCCTTGTGATGCACCGCATTAGGATGCCGTTGGTACCGCGCCGGTAGAGATCCCCTTCTACCAGCGTGTATCTTTTAGCCAATCTGACTACCCGGTCAGCGGATACATCATCGTCAGGAAGGATGTTGTCTTTCAAGTAGCTCCGGATCTCCGAGATCCATGCATCGGAGCTAGCTTGAGCTTTTGAGTCTTGCGTGCTGGGTTGCTCGGAGCTCCCGGCAGCACCTACGATCCTTGATGGCTGCCATGGTAACAGGGCCATCGGGACCGTCAGCTTCGGGATGCTGATTTCGCCCCCTTCGCTCAGTTCGGCAGGCTGAGCTGTTGGTTTTGACAACCTCCGGACAAAGGTTCTGTCAGGAGCCGGAGCTCCGGTTAACGCCTTAGTCGAGAGTTCGTTAGCTTCAGCGTTATGGGCACGCTGAACATGGTGGAGGTCTAGGACTTCAAAGTCCTTCTGAAGCCTCTGGACTTCAAGGAGGTAAGCATCTAGCTGGAGATTATTGCAAGAGCATTCACCCTTCACCTGCTTAATGATGAGCTGTGAATCTCCTTTGACCAGCAGTTGCTTGACACCATATGACAGTGCCACCTTTAGTCCGTAGATGAGTGCTTCATACTCTGCCATGTTGTTGGTTGCCTTGAAGTCAAGGTGTACCATGTATTTTACCTTCTCCCCAGTCGGTGCAAGGAGAAGGATTCCAGCTCCGGCCCCCTGCTTCTGCATGGAGCCATCGAAGTAGAGGATCCAGTGAGGCTCGGTGAAGGTTGGAGCTTGATGCTCCGTCTTCTGCTCACTGGGGCCCCCAGGATTTGATGGAGAGGGAGTCTATTCTGCCACGAAATCTGCCAACGCTTGACTCTTGACTGCTTGTCTTGAAATAAATTCAAGATCAAATTCAGCCAATTCCGCTGCCCACTTTGCAATATTCCCAGTTGAATTGGGATTATGCAAGATTGATCAAAGTGGGTAGGAGGTCACCACCGAGACTTTGTGAGCTTGGAAGTAGTGTCGGAGCTTCCTGGAGGCAATAAGAACTGCATAGAGCAGCTTATGCACCTCTAGGTATCGAGTCTTGGCATCATGTAATACTTCACTGATGAAGTATATCGGGCGTTGAATGGTCTGGACCCTCCCGGAGGGGTCCGGAGCTTCCTCTTCATTGATCCGGACCCTCTCGGAGGAGTCCAGATTCTCTTCGGGGACCTCCAGGTTCTGGCTGGAGGAACCCGGAGCTTCTTCAGAAATGACCCGGACCCTCCCGGAGGGGTCTAGGTCTCCTGAATCTAGGAGCTGGGACCCAGACTCGCTTTCAGGAACCTCCGGACCCTCCCGAAGGGGTCTGGATTCCTGAGTGTGGGGTAGTTCTAGTCTCTCCTCAACCAGAACCATACTGACGACTTCGTCAGTAGCTGAAATGTAAAGCAATAAAGGCTCACCAGGGTTCGGAGCTACCAGAATTGGTAGGGTGGTGAGGAACTGTTTCAGCTCCTGGAATGCCTTCTCTGCTTCTTCGGACCATCGGAATGGTCCGGACTTCCTCAATAACTTGAAGAAGGGAAGTGCCCGCTCCGCCAGTCTTGATATGAATCGGCTGAGGGCTGCTAGACATCCAGTTAACTTTTGGATGTCTTTGATGCGGGTTGGTGGCCGCATGTCTTCAATGGCTTTTATCTTCGCCGGATTAGCTTCTATGCCCCGGTGACTTACCAGGAAACCAAGAAGTTTTCCGGAACTAACCCCAAACACGCACTTGTCCGGGTTTAGCTTTGTGCGGGTGGCCCGCAGCTTGTCGAAGACAGCCTGCAAGGTGTCTAAGAGTGACTCCTTGTTCTTGATCTTGACCACGATGTCATCGACGTACACTTCCACTATGTCTCTGATGAGTTCTTCAAAAGTTTTGTACATAGCTCGTACAAAAGTTGAAGCTGCATTCTTAAGACCAAAAGGCATGGCTCTGTAACAGTACAATCCATCTACTATGATGAATGAAGTATGCTCTTCATCCTCCCTAGACATCCTGATTTGATGATACCCAGAATATGCGTCTAGGAAACACAGTAATTCACACCCGGAGGTGGAATCCACTATCTGATCTATTCTAGGTAGTGGGAATGGATCTTTTGGACATGCCTTATTTAGGGTGGTGTAGTCGATGCACATCCGAAGCTTCCCGCCGGCCTTGGGCACAACAACTGGGTTTGCCAGCCATTTTGGGTGGAAGACTTCTCGGATGAATCCGGCTTCGAGTAGCTTCTTCACTTCTTGTCGGATGAAGTTCTGCCGCTCTACGGATTGCTTCCGAGGCTTCTGATGCACAGGCCGAGCATCAGGGTAGATCTTCATATTGTGCTCAATCACTTCCCTAGGGATCCCAGGCATTTGTGACGGTTGCCAAGCAAACACGTCAACGTTAGCCCGGAGGAAAGTGATGAGCGCGAGTTCCTATTTGTCGTTCAACCCTCTCGATATACAGGTGGTTTGAGCGGCATCGGAACCAATTTGGACGACTTTGACGGGAATGTCGGTGTCGCTGCTTGGCTGCACACGGGGTGCAGAGGTCGAGCCTCGTTGACGAATGCTCGGGGGTTTCGGAGCTTGCTCCTGTCTGGAGTACTCCTCTTGCGCCGTGGTGAGTGCGTGGAGTTCCTCCAGAGCAGTTACTCCAGCACTGCGATCTCCGCGGATCCGGAAAATGCCTATTGGTGTTGGCATCTTCAACACCAGGTATCCATAATGAGCAGCTGCCATGAATTTGTACAGGGCAGGTCTACCCAAGATGGCGTTGAATGGTAAGTTGATCTGAGCGACGTCGAAGACCAACTTCTCGGTGTGATACTTCTCCCGGGTCCCGAAGGTAACGGGGAGAGTAATAGCTCCGAGTGGGGTAATGGACCCCGGACCTACTCCGGAGAAAGGTCGAGAGGGCTGAAGATCCGAAGGTCGGAGCTGAAGCTTAGTGAAAGCTTCGAAGCTGATGAGGTTAAGCCCCGAACCTCCGTCTACCATGACATGGTGGAGCTGGATGTTGTTGATGGTAGGAGATACCATCAAAGGTAACTGTCCTGCTCCAACCATGCTCCTCCGGCAATCTGAAGCATCAAAAGTGATGGAGGTGTCCATCCACTTTCGATGAGGTTCCGGCCGGACTGTAGGGGCTACAACGGCCATATCTCGCCGCATGGTCTTGATGACGCGACGAGAGGTGATATCCCATGACCCACCGAAAATGGTGTTCATGGTCTTCTGACGCTCGTTGTCAGAGACGTCGGAATCATCATCGACAGAGGTGTAAACGGCCTTCAAGACCTTTTTGGGATCCTGAAACCCTAACTCCTCTTCAGCCAGAGCTTCGTCGACCTTCTGTTTTCCTTCCCTCTGTCGGAAAGGAGATCCTTCCCGGCGCTTGTTGTAGCGCTCGGCAAGGTTTTGGACCTCCCGGCAGTCTTCCAAACTGTGGCTGCCCGTTTTGTGAATGGGACACCACACTTTGGGTTTGCCACCGTCTTCAGAAGACGGTCGAGGTCGCTTCTCGGGGCGTGGCCCCCGGCCACCCGGAGTTGCAGCAGCTACAACGTTGGATGTGCCGGCCGACGGCTTCTTCTTGCCGTTGGTCTTCTTTTTCTTCTTGCCACTCCCGGAGGTAGCGGCTTCTTCTTTGGAGGATTTCTTGTGATCCTCCGGGGCTGGTTTGGAGTGCATCTCACGGCCCTCCGCAGCTCTGGCACATTTGTCTGCTAGGCTGAAGAGTTCCGTGAAGCTGGTGATCTCCTTGATCGCCAGCTTCTCCAACATCTTCTTGTCTCGTACGCCCTGTCTGAATGCCACAATGACAGATGCGATAGAGATAGAAGGGATAGTGTTTCGTACTTGAGAGAACCTCTGGATGAAGGACCGCAAAGATTCTCTCCCTTTTTGCACGACCGCAAAAAGGTCCAGTTCAGTGCCTGGTCGGGTGTATGAACTCCCGAAGTTGGCAGTGAACTGATGGCACAGCTCCTCCCAACTGTTGATAGAGTTGGGTGGAAGGCTCATAAACCAGGACCTAGCGGTACCAGTTAACGCCACTGGAAAATAATTGGCCATCACGGCCTCGTTTCCTCCAGCTGCCAAGATTGCAGTGGAGTATATCTGAAGGAATTCGGCGGGGTTGACAGTCCCGTCGAATTTTTCCGGCAGGTGTGGCCGGAACTTATGTGGCCATCTAACCATGCGCAGGTGCATGGCTAGGGATGAACAGCCTCCTCCTACACCTTCAAGAGTAGAAAGGTCCTGAGCTTCCCATCTTTCACGGGCACGCTCAATATGGACACGGCCATCCTGCTGACGATATCGGCGATCAAGCTCCGCCCGGAGGTCATGAGTCGAAAGCCTGGATACCGTATGAGTGTGTCGAGCCCCGGAGGGCAATGACGTCACTTCTTGAGATGCAACACATCTCCTGCTATTGGAGGTGTGCGGACCAAGTCTTCCAGACAAAGTCCGCCGCTGCGACAGGGCTCATCCCGAAGGAGGAGGACCCTGGTTATTGAGGCGTTCGGCCGCTGCTGCGACCAAATGCTCCACATCGGCCCTCCATTGCTCCAGTGCATCCCGAGATGCATCCGGAGGTGGTGGACGTTGGAGAAGAGCACGCGCTGCATGGAGCGCGTGTTCCGGGTTGTCATGACTCGCCGACGCAATAAGCGACGCCAGCGCACCATCACGTTGCCCAGCACGATTTGCTGGAGAAGACGGTGGTGGTGGGAGTGTGGCTCCTGCTGGTGCTGAGGCTCCTGCTGGTGGCTGCCTGTTGGAGGAATTGCCCCCAACAGCCTGAGCAGCAGGTTGGCCGTTGGATGATCCAGCAGTGGAGTTCACCATTCTCGAAAATCTCAGGCGCCCCTACCTGGCGCGCCAACTGTCGACTGTTGGAGCCGGCAGATCTCCCTACACTGCTAAAGTGATTGGGGAGTTTGATGTTCGGTGTGGGCGCGCGGAGATTCAAGAAGATGAATAGGAGTTTGGCACAGGAGACACAAGAATTTACGTGGTTCGGGTCGCCTGGGCGTAATACCCTACTCCACGGGTGTGTTGGTGTTGTATTAGCAGTAAGAGCTTGTCACGAGTGTATGGGTTGCGTATGATCGCCCGTGAACCTCTGTGTCCGTCCCGCGTGTATCATCGGCATGTCCTTTTATAGTACAAGGACAAGCCGTTACAAGCTAGCCTGGCCCGACATGTGGCCCCGGCGGTTACTAGTATTGACACACGCTTAATTGCTCTTAATGATCCTGTAACGGGCTCCGACAGCACCGTTACTGGTGTTAAGATCGTCCGTTTAAGTGTCATTAATATGGCATTAATGATACTTAATCGGGTCTTGAAGTCCTTGGCTCTCCTTTGAAGATCCGGAGCCGTTACAAGGTCTTCCGGAGGTTAGAAGCTGAAGGGTCCGACGATTGGACACGTGGCAGCTCCGGAGCTTGCTGTGGGAAGCAGGTAGCTCCGGGGCTACCAGACACGTGTCAAGTCCGGAGCTTCTCTCGGTCTGGGGTTAAGTCCGGAGGTGCCATTTCGGTACGTGGCCTGGAGCTTCCCCCTTGTGGGCGGTAGCTCCGATTTGGTTGTACACGTGGCGACCCACGGATTAACCATGTTGGAGAAGCGAGTTCGGTCATGTCTGACAAGTGGGCCTCCGAGGGTCTTCAAACCAAGTAGATGGCTTTCTTTTGAGATCTTTGTAACCTCAAGGGGTGTACGGTTTCTAGGGTACCGACAGAGGAAATATGTAGATTTAGTTGTGGAGCGGGGTTAGCCTCTAGTGCTTCTTGCGCAAGCGGAAATGAAAGAAGTAGAGATTGTAGCGGAATGTGATGAAGCAAATAGTGTGGAAGATGATGTTGGAGTAGAAGAAGCTGGAGAGAACTCGGTACATGTAGAAGCACGTGGTGTGGCAGATGAAGGAGAACACATTGAGAACATAGTTGAACAAATAAGAATCGAAGATATGGAACACGAAAATGTTCCAGAAGTTGATTCTTCTGATGATGAGAATGAGAATGATACTATTGTTCCGGATGAGTGGAACAATCCAATCCCGAGTAATTTATCAGTTACAGAAAAGTATTGTGGCTTATCGGGATATCACGAGAATCAGTTAACATAAGGAGATATCTTTAAAGACAAAGATAGTTTGAAGGATGCCGTGAAATATTGGTCTCTGGCTGTGCAAAGATCCTTTATAGTTTACAAGTCAAATAAAAAATATTACGATGTTAAATGTGTGTTCTCAAGTTGCCCTTTTCGGGTCCATGGTTTCGAAGAGAAGTAGACGAAAGTATGGAGAGTATCTAAAATGATTGATCACACATGCGAGTTACATGAATTGGAGAAGTGCAATAGTGCTCTTACATCGCAGTTTATTGTGAATCACATGTACGCCCGCATTGTGGACAACATTCGGTTTGAGCCGAAATCAATAATAAACACTATTGAGGAGGAGTTCAAGTACACTATAAGCTACTCCAAAGCTTGGAAGGCAAAACAAAAGGTGATTGAGCAAAGATTTGGTTCATTTGAAGCTTTTTATGAAAATCTTCCGAAGTTATTGCAGACCATCCAGGAGAGGAATGTTGGTACTTATTATGACATTATGGATGTGCCGAACAGAGATATGCCGGGGAAGTTGTTTCTCCATCGTGCATTTTTTGCATTAGGTCAATGTATTGCTGCATTCAGACATTGTAGGCCTATTCTCTGCTTTTATGGTACTTTCTTAACTGGAAAGTACAAAGGTCAAATTCTAACAGCTATTGCAGTTGATGGGAACCAACAGGTGTTGCCTGTAGCTTTTGCTTTTGTCGAAAGCGAGAACACTGATAGCTGGTATTGGTTTCTTAGTCGGGTAAAGATGGCTGTTGTGCAAGAACGACCTGATGTTTGTTTAATACACGATCGTCATGCTGGTCTGCTTAAAGCAATATCTAATTTGAAACATGGTTCCTTCGAGCATGGGCAACAACCTTATTGGACAGACATTGAATCAAGATATTGCATGAGACATTTGGGCGCCAACCTTTTCAGTCACTTCAAGAACAAACAACTTATGAATTTGTTCAAGATGTTGTGTAGTCAGAATCAAGAGAGGAAGTTTATTGCTCTATGGCAACGTCTAGACGAATTGACTACGACACAAGCAGAGGCGTCCTCAAGCAGAGCCAATCCTAATGAAGTCTCTGTTCCAACTATTGGTTCATCCAGCCGAAACTTCTCTAGTTGGATTCGGCGCGAACCGAAAGAAAAGTGGTCTTTATTATACGACACTAATGGTGCTAGGTATGGCATCATGACAACTAATTTAGCTGAGGTGAGGTTCAATGGCGGCATGATCGAATGTGTTGAAGTACATTTGCAATTTTTTACTATGTTATTTTCATGAAACATGACTAATTATTTGTTGCATGACCGATCACTTCGCACTTGTGAAGATGAGTCGGTTTCGACAGGTTCTCGCAGAGTCCTCTGCTGGACTCCAACGACTTAGACGGGGGATATCGATGACTTCTTCGGAGATGGTGCACATGCTCCAAAACATATATAGTCATGCCAAAGAGGGGCTGAAGTTGGCTTCTTGTGCACAATCATGTGCACAAGACACTACTGTACCGACCGCACGTCACTTTAGGCATCCCAGCACAGCAGGTACGTAATTATTAGTTAACTTGACATATTTGCATGATACTAATATTTTTGTTCATATATCTTCTGCAGGGACCTCCACACAGGTACCCACTTCTGGTGCAGGCCCGTCCACGCAAGTACCTGCTTGGGTCGCAGGGCCGTCTACACAGGTACCTGCTGCTTCGGGTCCAGGGCCATCTACACAGGCACCTGCTGTTTGGGCTCCAGGCCCATCCACACAGGTACCTGCTGCTTGGGCTCCAGGCCCATCCACACAGGCACCTGCTGCTTGGGCTCCAGGGCCGTCGACACAGGTATGTGCTTGGGATTTTGCAGACCCGTCAGCACAGTTACCTTCTTGGGTTCCTTTTCCGAACCAGGCTGGCCCGTCCACGCATGTGCCACACATGGGCGTAGGTATGACGTGCAACTATTATGCTACTTAAATACATATTGCACACAATGCTGCCTGCTAACTATATGTTATATACGAATGCAGAAGACGGCACAACAGACTTTGATTCTACGATTTCTGGCTCGCTGGCGCACCACGGCAGTCCTCCAGTTTCACCTTTCCAGATCGACGACTACCTGGTGGACGTGCCGCAGCAGGACACAGTTCCTGCATCACAATTGGATGGTGTTCCCATTCCAACTCAGCCTTCACAGCAGTTTGAGACACCGGCGCCTGCGCAGCACCGACGGAGGAGGGCAACTCCTACGCGCGTGTCTTACGATCGGGCTCATGTGAATGCAGCGCGTAGGTTCGACAACAAGTGTGGTAGACGTTAGTAATGTGTACCCATGTAATTGTGTGTTATATTATATAAGAACTATGTTATGTTTCTTTATGCACTATATCTTTCATCGTTACAATGCACTTTATGTCAGGCGAATTTCGTATTCTATGTCAGACGAATCTCGTACAAGAGAAATACGAAATTGCACTGCTCTATGTCAGGCGAATCTCATACTCCATGTCAGGCGAATCTCGTACAAGAGACATACAAAATTGCACTGCTCCATGTCAGGCGAATCTCATACTCCATGTCAGACGAATCTCGTACAAGAGACATTCGAAATTCAACTGCTCCGTGTCAGACCCCGTGAAATGTCATTTCACACTTATACATGTCAGAGATGAATTTTCTCATAGACTAGGTCCATACACCATCATCCGCTCATCTATATAACACTCACCCCGGTAACAGCTTCACCACGCACTACCAACAATCATTCTATATACTTCACTACCATGGACGAGAACTCACCACCCAAAAATAGAGAAAAGGTTCCAATCCCCGAGGGGTTGCAACCTCCAATGTGTTTCTGTGGTACTGATTGTAGGTTTGTAAGAGATCTTCGACTTGGTTACTCGTATGGTTGCCGACTTTGGATGTGCGACAACTACGGGTACGATCCTCCTCACAGGACGTGCCCATTTCTTCCAGGTGGTAGGAAAAAGGTAATATGCAACATTATTTATGTTTTATGCATGCTATAGAATCTAATATTTTGGACAAACACTTGTGCAGTCGCCGCCACCTCTATGCGACTTCAGGAACTACATCGACCAGGAACAATCGGCAGAAGACGCCGCAGAGGTTGAGAGAATGGCTCGACTTGCATATTGGAAGTTCAAAGAAGAAAGAGAGTGGGATGAAAGAATAGAGCAAGAGAGGAGCATCGTCGCAAGAGGCAAGAAGAAATTCGACAATGGAGAGCAGAGTGTGAGCAAAACTGCAGAGGAGGAACGCGTCGCAGCACAAGCACGAGAGGCTGAGCGAGAACGCATACGCGAGAGAGCTCGTCGCGCAAAAGAAGTCGGTTCGGATGCTTTGCGTAAGGGAAAATACCCCCGTTGCACTCAGTAGCAACTTGGGTAAACTATGCTCGGCGTTTAATTCAACTAAGGCGTGTTAGGATTAGATCGACGCATCTTTAGTGCGTCGTACACACGCCATTTGTATCACTTATTTTACATTTTCTTCCACAAATATGTGCACTTATGTTTTGCCTCATGTACCGTAGTAGTAGAGTGGCAAACAACATGCACATACTTTCGGAACTACGTAATTTCATTTCATGTAACCGCCGCCGAGCTTACAATTAATTATCTTCAATTAATATGCATTTGTATAAATTTATACATTAATTATATAATTTTCCAAACTATGCATTTGTTATCGCTATAGGATTTAAAAAAATTGATACTCCCATTAAACTCCCATAAATTATATTCATAACTTATTTTTTATACTCAACAAAACTTACATTATAATAACCTTTTTGAATATTTATGTCGATTCTAACTACAAATATTTGTAAACAAAAAACTAAAACTGAATACATTTTACAAATGTGCAGAAACGTGATCGTATTGCCTAATAACACATACAATTACTCTAGTTTCTACATACTAAACATAGAGAAAGTTCATTGATTTCAAAACTTCACAATGTATTCTCTATTTTCTACTTTAGAAGTTTTTAGCAAATCGGTCTACAAATATTTTAAAAACTTTGACTAAAATCCATTACAACATGGTTCAACACTGGGGCTAGGGTTAGGGCACGCACGCATTTCGTACGTGCCCCATACGACGGTACTGTTCACGTCGTATGGGGCACGTACGAAATGCGTGCGTGCCCTTTTTTTTCCACCGTGGCAGGTCATAACGCCACCGTGGCAGATGTATACTGACGAGGCATCGTTTGGATCTGCATTTCATATGTGCCTCATACGAAATTCGAATTTCGTATGAGGCACATACGACGGTGGGTCATTTTGACAAATTTTGGAATTCGTGGGTTATTTATTATAAATGATTTTTTAAAAGGTATATTAATAAAAAAAAATTGCGGGGCATGCATGTGAAACGGTGCCAAGCCACGGGCTAAAATTGTTTACGCAAACTGTTTGAACCCGAACCAATCCAAATTCCAAATCAATTCAGTTTCGTCTTTCACTAAAACCAAAATCGATCCATTTAATATTTCAGACCGTTTTCAGCCCACTCAAAACTAGTCCAAGAAGAAACCGAATTGTTAATAAAATTGGTTTCAACCCATACCATTACCACGACTGCGCAGAAACCAGCCAAGACCAAATATCCTACAAACTACAAGTTGGCATTGAATAGAATCAGCTTATTATCGGACGCTCAGTGGTAATACTCAAGTGCAATGCAAAAAAGATAAGTTCTATATATAATTCCAAATTCCTATACTGGCCAGTTCGAAATGGACGAGACCAGAGCTAAGGCTGTTAAACTCTTGTGCCCGCATGCAGATCGTGGACGATTGACCAACGGGCGCCTGCCCGAGTTGAGGGCAAGCACTAGGCTAGCAGTAGTCGTCGTCTCGTCGCCGACCCTTGATTATTGCCTCTCTGTCCAGCCTGGGAAACCAAATTAAGAACACCAGATTGCATGCCGAGCACTAACTGGACTAGGCTGACAAATTAAATCATAGACGCCTCTATCTCAAGGTGTTATACAAATGAATTTGATCTCGATCGAGCTCTCTCTTATATAGCTAGGCAAACCCCTCTACATTTCTGAATAACTCAACGAATGAAAAGAACTTGAGACGAAGCGCGCCAAGCCAACATCGAGATCGATCTCGCTACACACGGGCCGGGGAGCGCGATGATGATGAGGACGACGACGGCTCTCCTCCTCGCCGTTGTTGTTGCGCTGGTGGCGGCGCTGGAGCTGGGGCTCGTCGGCGCCAACTTCCTGGACACGTGCGACATCACGTGGGAGCCGCAGAACGCCAAGTTTGACGAGGGCGGCAACCACCTCACGCTCTCCCTCGTCACCAACTCTTCAGGTGTGATTCCTTCTTCCTGCATTTAATTTTTCATCTTTTATTATTATACAGTACAGGTGAAATGAACATGGTGACAAGTATTTTTGCGATCGATATGATGTTCGTCTTGTTCCTTGGGTCGTCAGGCTGTATGCTCCGGACCAAGAAGCAGTTCATCTTCGGCAGCGTCTCCACTCTGATCAAGCTGGTCAAGGGCAACTCGGCCGGCACCGTCACCACCTACTACGTACGTGAGCATTATCAATTTCTTAGGAACAATTATATTTTGCCGGGACCAGTTACAAAAATCTCGAATTCGCTGATGATAAACGTACAGGCGTCCTCCATCGGCGACAACCACGACGAGATCGACTTCGAGTTCCTCGGCAACGAGACCGGGCAGCCCTACACGTTGCACACCAACGTCTTCGCCGACGGCGTGGGCCAGAAGGAGATGCAGTTCCTGCCATGGTTCGACCCCACCGCGGGCTTCCACAACTACACCATCTTCTGGAACCCCTGCATGATCGTGTACGCGCGCATCATATATATAGCCTTTTAATTTGCTTGCTTTCCAGTATAGTATCAGTAGTGTCGACGTCGTTGTTACCAAACCACCATGCATGCTGCGATCGTGCAGCATGGAATAATCAACGTTTGATGCGCGCCGTGTCTCGATATATGATCGATCGATGTGCTGCAGGTGGTTCGTGGACAGCATCCCGATCCGCGTGTTCCGGAACCACGGCGCCGAGGGCGTGCCGTTCCCGACGCGGCGGCCGATGTACGCCTTCTCCAGCATCTGGGCGGCGGAGGACTGGGCCACGCAGGGAGGCCGCGTCAAGACGGACTGGAGCAAGGCGCCGTTCGTGGCCGAGTACCGGGGCATCAGCCTCCGCGTCTGCGAGTGCTCCGGCGCCGCCGGCTGCACCGACGGCTGCGCGGCCTCCGGCAACTGGTACGCCGCGCCGGAGCTCTGCAAGCTCAGCGACAGGCAGCTGCACCAGATGCGCTCCGTGCAGCTCGGCTACACCATCTACGACTACTGCGACCACCCCGAGAAGTACAACGGCACGGCGCCGCCCGAGTGCAGCATGCCGCAGTACTGATACGAATACGATCAGACTCATTAATACGTACAAGATCGATGGACGACGCATACAATATTCCCTCCATCTTTTTAAAAGTTTGTCGTTTTAAACTATAAAACGATAAATTTTCAAAGATGAAGGAAGTACATCCCAATGCGCGCGTGATATATACGCCCCATTCTTTTCTTTTGAAATTTTGGCGGGCGTCGTTGAATCATTTTATTTGTTTGTTGGAGTGTATAAAAAAATTTGAGCATTTTTCCCGTGTTCCTTGTTTATATCATCTTATTTGCTGCTGCCTGCAACGTATAATTGCACGGCCATAATAAACTGAGGGAAGGTACATTTGTCCATCCTTTTGCTCTTTTGACTGAGATTTTTTTATAATGAGGAGGATGATATGAAAAACTTTACTCTTGGTCACTTATATGTGTTATAATACAAGTAAATTGTCTATAATCTCTCATTAGATTAAGCTTTTGAGAACAGCTGATCAGCGCATAGTAGCTTAACATGGTATCAGAGTCAGATGTCTCAAGTTCGAATTCTAGCGGACACAATTTATTAAAAATATAATAAAATTGCAGCCGACTTCTATTTCACGTATGCGGCCCAAAGAAGCTTGCACGTGAGAGAGGGTGTTGAAATACAAGTGAATTGTCTATCATCGTCCTTCATTAATTTAATCTTTTAAGTGCAACTGATCAGCTCTTAGTAGCTTGACTTAATAAAGGAAGTGATGGATGATGACAATGATCACCTAAGTTATAATTTTCAAGTTTTTTTTTAAAAAACAAATCTATAGCTTTGTAGGGGAATATTTCAGTTTTTGTTGGGAAAATTTACAGACACTAAAGAATCTGATTTGTAGGGAATTTTTTTTTGTTGAAATTTCATATTCTTGGTAGTAAATCTGCTCCATAAAACTAAAGCAAACAGTGATTTATTTCTAAGAAGTGAATATTTCCGAGAGCATGCCAGCATAATGATGATCGCTCTGTACTAATTTCATCCTCGAAGGACTACCGACCTGTACTAATTTTTCCAAACGATTTATTTGAGATCGCCTGCTGGTCCCTAATTGCTAGCCTGTTCCTTGACGGACTCCATTTTATCGGCAGGCTCGCCACAAAGATTCCATCGTATCTGCTGCGGTACTCTTTCAGATACACAATGTTGCCTCCTGCTACTGCAATCCGTCGCCACCATGCTGATCTTGTTCCGCTACTGATGCAGAATCCGGCTTCTGCACAAGTTCGTGGCGCTTTCAAATTCAGAAAATATTTGTGCACATGGCGAGCGAAACTGGATCGGGGATGATGCATGTATTCGTTCGTGCCTCGTGAGAAAAGTTCATTCTGATGTGCTGTTTTGTTCGTTCGAACAGACGATGATCATTGCAGGTTCAATCAAACCCTTTGCTGCATCCGTTCTAACGTTGTTTTTGGTTCTCCAGTGAGCACAAACAAACAGTTGAGTTTTTTTTTTCCCAATTCATATGTACTGTGCTGATAACTCTACCAGATCATTTGTATGTTTGTCATGGCCGGCGCAAAATTTCATACAGGTATTGTTGAGAAACGTTTTAGTATATAGCAAGTTAAACCTGCCAAAACTTCTGTGGTTTGGCTGTAAACCTTCCGAAACTTATGTGATTTGGCTGTAAACCTTCCAAAACCTCTGTGATTTGGCTGTAAATCTTTCGAAACTTGTGATTTGACGGTAAACCTTCTAAGACTTCCATAACCACGCCTTATATACCGGATCAAAACCACTAATATAAGTTAACCTCTTCTATTCTATTCCTGTGAGGGCTGTGGTGAGCCAGGCGCTCCCCTATAAGAACGGCCCACTCGCCCAGTCCTTGATCCGTATTTTCAGTTGAGTGACTACGTACCATTATTACATCTCCTCTCTTCCGTCGTTCCCCGGCCTGCCTGCCTGTGCCTGTCATCAGCAACCATGCCGGGCAACGTCGCCTTCGGCCGGCTCGACGACTCCTTCAGCGCGGCCTCGCTCAAGGCCTACGTCGCCGAGTTCATCTCCACCCTCGTCTTCGTCTTCGCCGGCGTCGGCTCCGCCATCGCTTACAGTGAGTCACTTCTAACCGACGCTAAAGTAAACGGACGCGGACATGCATGGAACGTACGTGTTCACTGACAACGGACGGACTGAAACTGTTAATTGTCGCGCATGCAGCCAAGCTGAGCGGCGGCGCACCTCTTGATGCGGCCGGTCTGGTCGCCGTGGCGGTGTGCCACGGGTTCGGGCTCTTCGTCGCGGTCGCCATCGGCGCCAACGTCTCCGGCGGCCACGTTAACCCCGCCGTCACCTTCGGCCTCGCCCTCGGAGGACGGATCACCATCCTCACCGGCATCTTGTACTGGGTGGCCCAGCTCCTCGGCGCCATCGTCGGCGCCGTCCTCGTCCAGTTCTGCACCGGCATGGTACAGTCATATGTATATATGCTCGCCGGTCGGCCGGCCGCAAGCTAGGTCGAGATAAAGAGAACGCGCGCGCGCTCTGATCGATATACTTGACTTTTCCCAACCCACAGGCGACCCCGACCCACGGTCTCTCTGGCATCGGCGCGTTCCAGGGCGTGGTGATGGAGATCATCGTCACCTTCGGGCTGGTGTACACCGTGTACGCCACCGCCGTGGACCCGAAGAAGGGCTCGCTCGGCACCATCGCGCCCATCGCCATCGGCTTCATCGTCGGCGCCAACATCCTCGTGGCCGGGCCCTTCTCCGGCGGATCCATGAACCCGGCCCGGTCCTTCGGCCCCGCCGTGGCCAGCGGCGACTTCACCGGCATCTGGATCTACTGGGCTGGCCCGCTCATCGGCGGCGGCCTCGCCGGCATCGTGTACCCGTACGTCTACATGTGCGGCGACCACGCGCCCGTCGCCAGCACCGACTTCTAAGTGAAATCAAGTGGGGCGTCAGCTCGTTGCTTGGTTCTGCCTCATCCTCATGATTATCCATGTCGTTGGCAGCATAAAGCGCGCGGCGATCAGGCCCTTGGTTCAGATGATCAAAGCCCCGGAGGCTGTGTGCACTATTTGAATAATCCATGTTTATTTTTGAATAATCTCTTCCTTTTGTAATGTAGTCAAATATGGAGCGCCTGGGGTTCAATAAGAACCAATTCTTGTCTGTTCATTTCCTTTTGTAAAATGTAATGCATTTTCCGGTCATTTTTGGGAACTTATCATGTAAAATCCTTTACTTCTTAAGACACTTGTGGATCTGCAAAGTAAAAGTAACCCGCTCATCATCTCCGCACCGTCCAGCACCGATGCATGGTCCGTCCTGGCAACCCTTCACATACATCATCAATATTATACTCCCTCCGGTCCCTAATAATTGTCATTTCCGACAAGAAAAATGATTTGCAAATGAATTGTATCCTATGTCTGAAACGACAAATAAATAGGACCGGAGGGAGTAATAGGTATCTGAAAAATACTCCCTCCTGTATCAAAATAATTGTCGTTAGGACAACCAATTTTTAATTCTTTTTGTTTGTCTGAAACGATAAATAATTTGATAAAAGAGGGAGTAATTAACAACAAACCTTGATCTAGTAAGTCTGATACGTCAAATGACATGCTAAGCTAATTACTAACACGCAGGAGGATTTTTACTAATACGAGGCTATTTTGCAACAAAAAAAAAACTATCGTAAGTGTGAAACATTATTAATTATCCAGTTGTAGCAACCAATTAAAAGGTTAAGGAAATTAGTTTGTGTGATGGTCGGTCGTTTGAAAAGCAAACAACACGTGCACACCGCAAGATCTTATTGGCAGGATCAATGCCAATGCAGCAAGTTGGTTATATTTGAGCTAAAAATGTTGACATGCAGACTCATATGTTATATATTAAAGTTTCAGATTATTCATTGAATATATTTTATTCATGCAGACTCATATGTCATATATTTGAGCTAAAAATGTTGCAAACCAGATACCCTCTTCGGATCTTTTTATTTTGTCATCGACTGGTTTAAAAATAAACTAGCTGGTGACAAATTAAAAGATATGAAGGAAGTACCTTTTATTCATTGAAATTTTTGCCCCTTTTGATTTCCAGAGTCTGGCTAAACGAAATTTGAATAGACACACTGCTGCATAAGCATAACAAAACCACACATTTTTTGTTTATTGACGACGTTGGTGAAAAATGTAGGACAAACGGCACCACAGACCGAACTGTGTGGGTGTGGTAGTATCAGCACACAGCACGCAAATCAAACACCAGCTGGAAGAACAAGGAAAACACCACAAACACTGGCAACGACATCACGGTTCGGGAAACCAGCCATCCACGTACGCGCACACCAGCAGCTGACTGACCAATCTTACACATCGGCCGAGGTCTCGTCGCCGGGAACCGTCTCCTTGGAGAGCTCCTCAAGCGACCTGCCCATTGACTCCGGAACGAACAGCGACATGAGCATGCCGAGGAAGTTTGTGCCGGCGAGCACGAACAGCGCGTTGCGGATCCCGATCCCCGGCGAGTAACCGTGGTCGGGCTTCTTGGGGTCCTGCGCCGCGTACAGGAACCCGAAGGCGCCGATGATGGCGCCGGCCTTGCCCGCGGCGGCGGAGATGCCGTGGCACGTGGACCTGAGCCTCGCCGGGAAGATCTCGGCGGGGACGATGAAGGTGGTGCTGTTGGGCCCGAAGTTGGCGAAGAAGAAGGTGAGACCGTAGAGCACGACGAATCCCGTGTGGTGCGCCGGCTGCGTCCAGTGCTCGTACGGCGCCCCCAGCGCGATCATGAACACGGTCATCATGAGGAAGCCCATGATCTGGATCCAGAACCTGCCCACGACGTCGATGAGCGCGACGGTGAACCAGTAGCCCGGGATGGTGCCGCAGAGCGCGATCATCGCCTGCGCGCGTGAGATGCTGAACACCTCCTCCACGGCGTTCATGGTCCTCGCCGGCGGGATCCACCCGACCTTGCTGAAGATGTCCTTCTGGAACAGGTTCTGGCTGTAGAAGGCGATGTCCAGCAGGAACCACGTGCTGCAGGTAGCCAGGAGGTGGAGGCCGTGGCGCCGCAGGAACTGCGCCGAGAACAGGCCCCAGCTGTCGCCGGCCTCGACCACCTGGCGCTCCACCTCCTCGTCCTCCTGGATATCCTTCTTGAGCACCTTGGACATGTCGGCGGCGGCCTGCTTCGCGTTGCGGGCGATCAGCGCCGTGTACCGCGCCGTCTCGGGCATCTTCATGCGCCAGTAGTAGGTGAGCGCCGCCGGGATGGTGCCGAACATGAGCACGATGCGCCACAGGTAGTCGGCCTCGGGCACCAGGGACGCCGCGGCGTCGACGTAGTACGGCGGCGCCGGGTAGGCGTTCCGGAACGCGGCGGAGACGACGAGCGCCACAATGGCGCCGAACAGGATGCCGAAGCCCTGCATGGCGAACACGGCGGCGATGAAGGCGCCGCGGGTCTTCTTGTTCGCGTACTCGGACATGATGGTGGCGCTCAGCGGGTAGTCGCCGCCGATGCCGAAGCCGAGCCAGAAGCGGAAGAAGCAGAGCGTGCCGATGACGGCCTTGGGCGTGTTCCCGATCGAGAGCCCGGAGGCCACGGAGCAGAGCACCATGAGGATGAGGGTGAAGCCGTACACGCTCTTCCGCCCGAGCTTGTCGCCGAGCCATCCGAAGAAGAGCTGACCGGCGAGGGTGCCGCAGAGCGCGACGCCGTTCACGGCGGCCGCCACGTTGGCCGGGAGGCTGCCGGGGTCCTTCATGGTAGGGTCCGTGTAGTAGATGCGGCCCAAGAGCTTGGTGACCAGCGAGACGCAGAAGAGGTCGTAGGCGTCGGTGAAGAAGCCCATGCCGGCGATGACGATGGTCAAGAAATGGTACCATTGCGTCTTGGCCTGGTCAAGACTGGTAAGGACGTTGAGCTGACCTCCTGCCATTGCTAACAAGCACAAGCTTAATTCCTCCTGATCTTCCTCTTGAGCTGGTAGAGGAAGCAAGATGGAGAGGGAGGGATGGAAGAGCTAGCTCTAGGTGGTTGTTTACTTGCTTGGATAATACTCCCTCCGTTTCATTTTAATTGTCGTTAGGACAACCTTCATTAGTTCATTTCTAGTTTGTTTGGTTGTCTAAAACGACAATTATTTCAGAACGGAGGGAGTATAGCTTACGGACCAGTGTGACAACGTATATATAGCCATGCATGCAGACCCGGCAGAGGCACATCAAAGGAATATACCCATCTCCAGTTGGCCTGTTGCACGTATAGAATGTCCGTACTCCGATCCATGACACGCCGTATCCGTACTTGACCTGTACGACAACCATGGAGCTAGACATCGACATGCTGCTAAAAATTGGTGAATTCAAAAGTCAAATGTGTTGCAGTTGGGAGGGCGACATCTAGCAACAAGTTCGGGTTGTATTTCTGATGATTTTTGAGGAGCGTCTAATCAGTTTTTTAGTGTTTGAAATTCAAGTTCGGAAATTATGAATTTGAAATAATGCATATTTTGAAGTTGGATAAATGTCGATATTTTTGTATGAAGGATGTCAAACTAGTATGAACCCACTAAGTGCTTGTACATTGAACTTTGATTTCAGATAGTTTTTGCTGATGAAACCATCCAACCTTTATTCTTTGATTGTCATGTTGCTAAGTTTCTTCCAGAGTTGTGCATGTTACTGTCTGTCTATTTGGCTAAATAGAAATGATATTTTTTTTAATAAATCTACACTTTTTACAAGAGAATAATAAATTTACACTATATGCAGGTATTGTACCGAAGCACACACATTGGATATGATTTTGGGCACAACTAGAACGGCATGATGATAGGCTTCTCATGCAAAACCCATGTCACGACTTGGACACGACGGTCATGAGATTATTTATTAATCATGGATGAAGAGTAAATAATAGAATTTGCCCATAATAAACTTTTATCCAAATTAACTACTCCCTCCGTCCCAAAAAATTTGTCACTTTGTAGTTCATTTTTAAACTATGAAGCGACAAACTTTTTGGGACGGAGGGAGTATGTGATTGATGTTTATTATTTATTCATCACGAGCAGACGGAAGTGTGCTGCTGTTTGTAATAATGGGGTATAGCTCTTTGCATCAAAAAGTTATTTCTTAGTACATGTCAGATAGTTTCAAAACAAAATAATGTACCACTAGTAATAGTCTTATTGCGATAATGTGGTGTCCATCAGGAAGCGTTGACAGCTTCATGCGCTTCGTGCTAGTCAGACAATACATTTTTCTGTTTGTAATCAGTGTAGCCAATTACAACTCAAGAACATACATGGCCTTTTCTTTTATAAATATCAAACACTAGTTATCAATGCCTGCAATTCGGATATGCGGATCTCGACAGACATTATCCTCATTGCAGCACTGACCTGCGATAATTATAACTAGACAGATGATTTGTTATTCCTTATATATTATAATCTTCTCCAACAGTACCGAATGATATGCTAGATGAAATGCTGCTGTCCTTGTCATTTCCAACATTTCGGCATTCATATATCCTTGATATGAGATATTCAACTTTCTTTCTTTTTTTTGGTGAATCGACAGAAATATTTGTTCATGCCATCTGTTTAACTTGTGACATTTGGATTGGAAGTTGACACAATCCCGGAACAAAGTTAGCTGTGAAGAGTGACAGTAGTGCCCTGATGTTAGCAGACGAACAGTTGTATTATAGTACTACTTTCCTTTCTGAAAGCAACCTCCATGACGCCAAACTTCTTGGGACCCGTCACTTCAATCTGTGTCAGTAAGTTTGATTATTGGTACTAATTGTCAGCCATATTGAGATGAGCTAACATTCCTAGATTACGGTTGTTGACTTCTCTATTATCTGATAAAATTTCCTCTGACTAGTACTTACAGTTAACTAAAAGCTCGTCCAGCACGCGTGCTCGTATGAATTCGAGTTGAGCCCAACTTCTAGTAGTTTCATGAGCAATCTTTTGCGAGATTGGATTCGTTTGCTCGCTGAAATGCCATAATCATGTTGGGCTTGGATTTGAGCTTTCGAATTGGTTCAAGTTGAAGACGGACGCGTGTGCTGTTTAAATCAACAGGGGCTCATCCCGAGATTCTATATATATCGGATGTGCGCGACAAGGGTTGGCATCCAACGAGATCAATCTTCTCTTGTTCCTTATATTGCCATCGTAGTCTACTTCATCTCGGCTCCGACATGCTCCGACGATCGAAAGAGCATGTATTCGAAACTCTCGTCCTTATGGTGCTGCATCGTGAAAGGGTGAATAAGATTTTTGGAAGTAGCCGGGGCAACTGCTCGTGTTCTTCATCAAAGGTTGGCTGCTGTTCAGATCGAACGCTGTTGCCTATCATCATCATCAACGTCTACTACAGATGCCCTTCTTCAACATTATAACAGCATCTACACCGATTCCTTCGGCTACAAATCGGTACACACCGACTGATGGTCTGCAGATATGTTTTGCGGTATTTCGATCATGGTTTTGTGTGTTAATCGTTGTTTTATTCGTGCCTTCCTTTTAGAATTAATCAGTAAATTATCTATTCTTCTAATATTTCTGTAGCTAGCAACCTTGCGAGCCAAATCCAATTGCTTTGAACACTGCTCTGCCTCAGCTTAGGGTGGCAAGACCTGTTTTCAGACCGATTGTCGTATGAACCACTTCCTCAATAAAAGAGGGTTGGGTTTGTTCGGACTATGGAAGCTATTCGGAGGATATTGTTTTTTTAATAGCGCTACGGCCACTTTCTCCGAAGTTGGATCATCACCGACACCATGCGGAAATACCCGGGCAGTGCGAGGCGGGTATCAAACCCCCACCGGTAGGAGCGCACCCGCTCCTGAAGCTATCCGCACTCGTTTACTTTAAACACATACTTCTTCCGTTTTATTTTATTTGTCACAAGTTAGTTTAAAAATGAACTAGTCGACGATAAATAAAAAAACGGGGGGAGTATTTTATATTGTACTCTTCCAATATAACATCTACAGTATATTCACTCAGTACGTCTACAGTCCAATACCCTTTTATCATTGCGGACGGTCTTACCATCGGCAAGAACCACTTTGTTGAACAAAAAGAGGTACGGGTTGTCGATGATGATGATGATGATTCTGTCTCGGTTACCAGGTATAAAAAGCTATCAACAAGCGTGGGCCAAACAAGAAATGTCAAAAATTGACAGACAATATTGCACAATAAAAGGTTTATTACGCATCAATGCTCCAAACTTAATAAAATCCTTAACAAAGCAACACCAAACCAAGCCGCCAAGAAAGAATTAGTCAGCCATCCTTTCAGTTCAGAATATTGTAGCTACTTTTAGAGAACGAATGGGCCGTGGAGAGCAACGATGGCAGCAACTGGAGGAGGCATGAGCTGAGGATAGTAAAGGGTATTTTGGTAAGTCCAAGTGCAAATAGAGAGAGAATGAAAATAAACTTAGAACTGGCTTCTTTTGAAGAAAAAAATATATTTAAAGGCTCCGAATAGAAGTCACCCGGATCGAGGTGCGAGAGCTGAAGATTTTTGTAAATGTGCTCCACTACATGCTCTAAAGAGCTCCAGTGATAAAAGCAGGTCCAGCAAAACAAGCACCCATGTCACATACATATCAATCACTAGTTCACCATACTGAAAGTTCTAAACCATACACATATATTCACAAAATGTGCCAGTAAAATGTACTCAGAGTGACTAACACCAAACGAAATCATTTGAGGATATAAACAAATGAAATATTAGTCCCCAGACCAGTGCCTTGTCAACATACTTACAACGAACTGGATACAGCTGGAACAACTAGAACCAGTTATTCTGGAATCCTAAACAAGCTACTTGTCGAGGTGACGGTCTATGATCTCGGATACGGTTTCCAAGAACATGTTTTCACTTGTCCCTGGGAGAACAGCATCCTCTGCTTCCTGAATGATGTTCTCAATCTCAGAGTCTCTATTCACAGTTTCCCTGCACAGTATGCGCCCTATGTCATATGGTGTGAGGCCACGTGCTGCACCTTTCTTCAAAAGCATGGTGCTGATGCGCAGGACGCGAGCACATCTTGGAGACAGCTCCCACCCGTGGAACTTGAGAAGCTTGATGTCTTCTTCAGCATCTAGTGACTTGATATATGCAATGGTTGTATCGTTGAAGGGCTCACGAACTTGGGGCCAGTACAGCCACTCAAAGGTACAATCTTCAAACTGCATCACAACAGAATATGGAAAATACGAATCGTTAGCTAGACTGATTGAATAACTATGATGCAAAATGACAAACCAAGTAATATAGAAAAGTAGTCACCTTCTCTGGCAAGCAGTAACCATGATCAATTGGAATCAGCTTGTAGTTGCCACCTTCTCCCTCCTTGGACACTAGAATGTTCCCTGCATGACGATCAGCATTTGCTAGCCTAATATCTAACACTGCTATTTTGTGGACCTCCTGGACTGGAAAAGCACGAGGACCCATATCCTCAGTGCTTCCATTGTTCTTCATGAACATCTGCAGCGACCCAATCTTGAAGCTCTTGCCCCTATGTAAGGATTGGACCAATGCTGTGGGAGGCACACCAGAAAACCCAAAACTGTCACCTGATTTACGGTTACCAACTGGATGGTCGAGAATATAAGCTGCAACTTCCCTTAAGGCACCTTCCCCTACAATTGTTCCCCGCTTCATTCCCTCCCCATCAGTGGATAAAGGAAGGCCCCTAGGATTGTTTTCAGCCATAGGCTCCTCATCAATAGGCTTAAACACAGCAATATGCTTCTGGCCTGTGCCATCTTGCATGAAGTAAACCCCTCCTGATCCTTCAGCTGACATAACAGGCAGGTGTCCATTCTCCAGTCCAGCTATGGCTGAACTTATCATTTTCATCACTTCCGGTGACAGCTTCACTTTTGGATTAATGAGAATCGGTTCAACAAGAGCAGGCTTAACACCAGCCGATTTTGCAGGTTTCACAGAATGAGCTTCCTTCTGCAGGTTGTCTTTCTCCTGTGGGTTGATAACAGTAACAAGAGCATCTCTATCAACTTGCTGTGTCCGTACCTTTGCTGGCTTACGGATGAACAAATGAATCACAGCATCTTCCCTCGTGCTAATATCAGAAATCAGCTGGTGGTCCTCAAGCACCTCACCATCGTACTCAAGCTTGTGATCCTCCAGGTTGCCAATATACTCATCTCCCTCTGCTGCAAGCTTGTTCTTGAGATACCTGACGTTGCGGCTCTGGTCCACCTGGAACTGGAACTTCTTCCCTGTGGCAGTCTCAATGTTAATCATGCGAAGGTCAGACAGCCGAATCACAAGGTGCAGAACATTTCCCTCAGCCAGTCCATAATCCTTGATGGGGCAGTTGTTGCGTGCCAGCTCATGCCCATTCAGCACGAGCCGCTGCTTTGTCACCACAAAGCCCTTGAACCGCTGGATGCGCAGCTTCACCTGGGCAATGGACTCCGATCCCAGCACGCTCATGGGCATGGGTGGCATGCCGGGCACAGCGAGGAAGATAACGATGGAATCCTGCAGCTGTGACCCGGACAGGCAGTGCTGCGACCGGCTGCCGTCAAAGCAGATGGGAAAGAGAGCAAGGTCTTCCGGTACTGGACCCAGGGCGATGACACCAGCTGACGACATGTTCACAGGGAGCGAAGGAGGCCGGAGCTTCCTCGACTGCTACCGCTACTATTTACACTAACACTACCAAGTCAGACCCTAAGAAGTGAACGCCATGGAGATCGCAGGCCAAGGGTTCTTTCCTTCCAGTTCAGGATGGAGAAAACCCTCAACAGAGAAAGCCCCACAGCAACCCTCGAGTGGTTACAAGGCCATCGATTGGAACACTAAATCTGCACAGAAAATAGAGATATTTCAGTTACGAAGCACAGAAACAAACCAGAAATGGGGGAAATGGGAAGAGACGACCGTACCAGGCTCGACTGGGAGGGAAAGTGGCGCAGAACCGTGACTCTACCCCGCTGCTGGCCGAATCCCCAATCGCGAGCCAGAAGCTGCAAAAGCCATAGATACCGTGCGGTGAGGATCAGTCACTATGTCACTTGAAACCCCCGTCCAGGAGCAAAATCGGAGCAAAATGGGTGCAATATGTCACCTGAAACCGTTGCCCCCTTCTCCACGAGCGGAGAGAAGCCCCCCACGGACTCTGCTCCTCCCAGAACAGAAAAGAGCCTACCTGCAAGAGCCAGAGCATCCATTCGGAGCAATCAGCCACGAAATCACTCGAATCGCAGGTGTGAATCGTAACAAATTTTTTAAAAAAAAAAAGTAGGGGAAATTCCTCACCCTATCCCCCAAATGGGGAAAAGAGCAGAAAAGGGCTCGATCCCTTGGATCCGCTCCCCGATCCAATCAGATTCCTTCCGTCCCGGTCCAAACCTGCATCACCAGATCCCAGATCAGCTATTCGCCCGCGCCGATTGGAAACAGTTAATCCCTCGGAAACGGGGAGGGGGGGGGGGGGGGGGGCGAAAAATCGCAGCACCAAATCGGGCCGTCCCGCGGCAGGGGAGACGGGTGGTAGAACGACTACTCACCGGGCGAAGAGATAGGAGCCGAGACCCCCTTCTTCTTCGTGTTGCTCCGCGGTCGGTCCACGGTCCGCGCGCGGGCGAAGAGGAAGAGGAGGCTTGCGGTGCGCAGCAAGGGAGAGAGGGGAGAGGGAGGGGGGAGAGGTGGACGGAACGGGCGTTTTATGCGGGGCGTGGGCTGGGCAGGGCCATCCGTCCGTGGGTTGACGGCGTGAATGAGCCCCCGTGACGTGCGGGGGAGGCGTGCGTAGCTTCCTGGAAGGGAAGGGGTGGGACGTGGGACGTTGGGAGAGATAGATAGACGGTTTTGTCCCTGGGAGGGAGCGCCGGAGCGGGTGGACGGGAACGTGAGAGAGAGCGACGGACGGTGGGGTGGGGGACAAGAAACCTCGCTGTCAAAAGTTAATTGGTAATCAATTAATTACGGTGCTAAGCTTGATGGGAACAACTGCTATGCAATCTGCTGTTTTGTGCAAGCGTGCAATCTTCACATCTCAACCGTTCCCTACCGATCCAAAGGTGCTGCACTTTTAACACTTAAATCCCTCCACTTGGTGCTGCTGACAATATGCAAAAAGAACCCTGTATGCAGCCACCCTTGGATCTGTAGCGAACGGTTGAGATGTGGAGATTGTATGCTTGCACAAAACACCAGATTGCACAATAGTTGTTCCCAAGCTTGATTGCAAATGGTTTATTCTTAAGTGTGGTTATTACTCTTCGCGGTGAAATGCGATGCTGGAGTTGACTAGTAGATCAATCTGGAAAGATCGGTACGAGCCTGGTCACCTGCAGTCGTGCGTGCAGGCACTAGCGTGATGTTTTCTTTTACTTCATCCCTTCCTTTTTAGTGTTTCAGTATTAATTAACTCGAAATATCTCGGTTCGTTCTGGAACACTCATTGAAAAAAATAAAGGTAATGAAATGTTGGCAGTATTAATAGCGGGTACAGTACACAATTAACCTCCTAGAAATAGAGATATGGAACGAAAAGCGGGGCTGTCTACAGCTCATCCGAATTTGTTTGGGTCGAATTGAAACGGTCGGCTAGGGGACCGAGGCAAAGCTGCCGGTCAGCCAGCCAAGCCAAGCGCGTCTACTACTGGTTTGGAGGCTACTGTACGAAAGAATAGAGAGATGCGGTAGATGGAGAGAGAGCAAAGGGGATTAGATTAGGCGCGTAATGATGCGTAGGCCCTGACGCAACCGTGGGATAGAGATAACGACGTGTGTCGTGGCGGCCGGTGCAGTGGAATCACGAAACGGAAACCATGGGCGGACGCGAGACCTTCCGTTCCGTTCCGTTCGATCGCAGTTGTGCTGGCGCTTGTCTACTTTTTCTGTCTGTACGACGGGACATATTCCTGTTCCTAGTCCACCGGCCACGTTTGCGCCGTCCATGCATGTCCACGCTCCACCCAGCCACGCGTCCCAACAGTAGTTGCTACTGTATATCTTTTGTCAAAGTTTGCTTACAAGCATGGTGAACAAAATATTTCATACACTGTTAATAAAGTTTGATAAGAATACATGTCTGTGACACATGGAGTACAGTCTCTAGCCGAATAATCCGTCTCATGATTAAGGTTTGGTGTGACATCGTTTGCTTTGGCGACAACTCAAACACACACGAGAAGAAAGAATGTTTTCAAATTACCCCATAACTAAATCAAATCGTATAAAAAATGTGTTTGAGTGATGAATCGAATTCAGTATATATGATTGTACATAGGATTGACAGCGACTTCGTGTGTTTGTCACTTTGTGGTCAAATAACAAGGTTGATGTCATACGCTGCGAGTAAGGGAATGAAGGAGGACCCTAGGCTCCACCCAAGAATTTCAATTTTTTAAGATGATAGGTAAGTCCCGACCTTCCTCTCTGAGGAGGTTATGACCAGTTTATTACAAACGAGTACAAATGCAATTACAAACGAGTACACTCACAGTCTATTGTCTAGAACAAAGCGGTGATAACTGGACGGCTAAGCGATGATGACTGTGGACCGGACTTCGAAAGTCAATATTACGACACGTTCATCCCTTCACATTTTTCGTAAGTGCACCTCAGATCTAGCGCTCATGACTTCCTCTGTAGAGTACCTACATTTAATACTGTGAAATTCAGCCTGAAATTCGCTCTTACCGGGAATCGAAATCAGGACCTGAGTAGTGCTACTCAGAGTACTTAACCACTAGGTCAAGCTCCCTTTAGAAGAATCATGTGTAGTCCATATTGATATTGAGGTCAACAAAATATTTGTGGCCGGAGGGATTGCAGAGGTCACTCTGGAAGCCAAGCTACTTTGTTGAGCACAAGTCTCTTTCATTTACCATTATACCATTTTCATTTACATAATTGTGAAAAATCTTCATATGGAACCTGTAGAGTTAATATATATTGAAATTGAGTCTGTCTATTTGTCAGGTGCCTGAAATTAGAGAAAACTTCAGGCACAGATAATTAAAACCTAATTACTATTATTAACAATCAATTTTGTAATTAAACCTCATTTTATAGGTTAATCAATTACAGTTTTTTGTTTTTAACTATTTTACAATTAACATAGTCCTACAAATTACGGAATTACAATTAAAATCATACAAAATACGTATTAACAACTAACAAAATAAATAAAAACTACCTATCAGATCCGGCGGTGTCGTTGTCGCCGTCGCGCTGCCCCGAAATGTCACCGTCGAGTCATGCCACTCTGTCGGCCCCCGTCGAGCGGCACCATACGCCTTGCATTGTCGTCGCGCCATGCGTCGTCGCCATTCTGGAGAAGCTCGCCGTCGCGCCCGGAGAAGCTCGCTGCCGCAGCGCCGCCGCCGCGCCCGGAGAAGCTCACCGTCGCCGCTCTCGAAGAAGCTCGCTGCAGCAGCTGCTGCGTTGTCCGCCGCCATCGATGCCGCTGGATCCAGTAAAGAGAAGAAGAGTCAGACACTGGCCGCACGGTCGATGGGGCAGTAAATATCGTGAGTCTGCACGAATCTTGATGCTAATTTAAGGGTTCACAACGTCGCCTGAAAGGATGCGCGTTTCCAGGCATCTGAAAAAGAGTATTTCCGATTGAAATTAACTATTAAGGTCTCAAACTGGTTCCCCCTAACAATTACTTCCTGCGGATGCAGTTTATCAATGTTAGAACAAGCAACATAATCTCTCCATCAAAAAATATTTTTCACTCTCTAGTTCAAAATGAACTAGAGAGTGACAGGTAGTTTGGAATGGAGGGAGTAACTCTAACGTTAATAGCCCCTTCGTTTAAAAATAAATAATGTTATTAGTTCAACTGTAAACTAAACGTCGTTATAAATTTATTTTAAAATGGGAAAGTAATGCATATCTTGATTCATGAGGGAGATTTTGATTAGCTATCTTCTACTCATCTATCAATCCTCGTGTGGTTGAAGGAGATGCTAACAGTGACTAAAAAATTGCCTATTAGCTGGAGGTTTGAAATACCAACATGGCTCTAATTATGAACTACCCCCTCTGTTTTTAATAAATAATGTTAGAATAAAAAATCTAGCAAAAAATAAACTAGCATTATTGTTGTTGAAACAATAGTTTAAGCAGAGTGGGTATTGCATACCTATTATAGGGCATAAGAACAGAGAACGAGTCTCTTTCTTTTTTTTGAGAAAACTAGTCTCCTTCTCTCTCTTTTTTTTAAAAAAAAGGAATTTAATCTAGCTTGTACATCATGACTATCCATATTCAAATTCTCCTAGATGCAAATTCACCTAATTCCTCCTGGTTGGTCCAATATTTTTTTTGAGAAAATACAGTGGAATTAGCGTAGCATCATTGTAAATGGAGTTCATATTAGACTTTGAACCAAGGATGTGATTGCACAGTAAACAGTTTTCTTGAACACGTTATGTTATGATCGTACACTTTTTTCTATACTGATGGTACACCGTTTAAATACCCAAACGGAGTACTACAGAAAACATATTCTTTGCAGCGGGACCCCTGAATAAGAATAAAGTCACTAAACGCCACCTACCCCATTCGCACTCAAGGAGCTGTCGCCTGTCGGCTGTCCTGTCCGGCCCTGCCCTGCCCTGGCAGAAAACGATTGGAATTTCTCAACCGCACCGCCGGGCCGGCCTTCGGGACGTTGTTGCCCCGCCCGCGCATCAATCCTCCGACGTGGCGCCGCCTCATTGGCCATGACACGCGTCCCGGTCCCACTTATTTTTGTTTATATTTGTTTTTCCGGACCTGCGAGAGGTGTACAGTATAGTATAGCGAGCGACGGCCAGCTTTGTTTTTAAACTGATCCATCGCGAACGGTCAAACCAGGCACGCGCGTCACCCTTTTGTAATTAATTTATTAAATTGATTTATTAATTTAATCACTCCACCGACCGACCCAAAAAAATCTCCGTCCATTGGACCGGTGCTGCATTAGCTGACGCGGCTGCTTTCCGTTGGAATCATTGAAGACATTGAGCGGCTTTTCCGTTGGAATCCTTTGAGCCTCGAAAAAAAAAAACCTTTGCTTCTGGCGGAACCTAATCACCTGCAGGGACGACCCTGGCGTTCGCGTTCCTTCAGTTTCGAGAACTCAAAATTCGTTCTGTCGAATGGGGTGGTCCAGTTGGCGACACGTCGTCCGTGTCCGATATCATTGATAGTGAGGAAGCCTGCCTGCATCAAAGTTCTTGTAACCGAGATGCACGGCTCAGTCTAACAACGCAACGGAGATGCACATTCCATCACAAAAAGGAAGGTCTCCATCCCCCAATGAAACGTAGTAAATCTGGTTTTATCTCACAATTGTTCATGAACACGCACACACGAAAAACACAATGAAATCTAGAGCAAGGCCCATTTGCCCTTTAAGCCCAAAAGTCTCCCACTTTATTCGGCCCCTACATCCAGAAAAGAATCACATTGTACTATAAACATTTATTAGTATTTCATAAATAAACAACTGATCATTCATATTGTTACACCATGTGTCTATGTCTCGATGCCTCACACCACTATTTCTAATAATAATTAAACGGACTTCGCGTGACAGGATAAAGATACCACCGGTAGAGCACGTCTTATCTCCGTCGGGTTCACAGCGCGGCGACACACGAGCGCCGCTCACGCGAAACGTCTATACATACTACTACACGTGCTGCCCCACGCACCTTTACCGAGCCGTGCTCTACGTGCACAGGTGCCCGGTGCCCATGCAGCACCGCACCTCACCGCACGCGGCTCCAGCCCGTGCTTCCCCGCGGCTCCGTCTCCGCCAGTATATATACGACTGATCGAGCTCGCGGTAAAGACGTGCACGGATCGAGGCAGCAATATGGCGCAGGCTCAAACGACGAGGGAAGACGCGGAGCAGCAAGAGGGCAGGGCCCCGCACCACTCTATAAGACGCCGACTCGGAGGCCATCCGCGCCGCGGAGATGAGCGCGCTCGGCGCGGACATCACCATGCCAGGCGGCCTCGGTGACCAGGCGCAGGCGGCGGCGCGCAGCAACAGGCAGGCCGCGCGCGACGGCGACAAGGTCAAGATCCGCGACGTCCTCTCGGTACGTGCGTGCGTGCACGCGAGTCACTCGTAACCAGTAGTACTACGTTCTGCTGACGTTCAGCTTAATTTGGAATATCAATGGCGTCGCGCAGGACGCGACGGCGAAGCTGGCAGGTGACAAGGCCGCGTGGACGGAGGACGCGACGAGGATGGTGCAGGCGGAGAAGTTCAAGGACGCCGGAGCGCGCGCCAGGGCCGGCGGGGTTGGCGCCGCGGTGGCCACGGCGGCCCGGCCGGCTCAACCAAGACAACGCACTCGGGGACGCTTGAGCCCCGTGTGTCGTGTCGCCGAAACACAAGTGATGTATGTGCATACGGACCATGCCGAGCGGGTCCGTGGTGTAAGACTAGGTAGGGGGAGTATCTCAACACGTTGTTGCATGTGTGCACCAATGCTACAAGTGTGCTCCAGCCGTTCATTGTTACAGTTGACTCATGCGTAGCACGTGGCCTTGCTCTTGCATATACTACATACAACAGGCGCGCGCAGTTGACTGAGCGCTGATGCACCTACCTATGGCGCTCCTAGCATGGCATACCGAAACCAGCCTGTTCCCTTCGCATGCCAAATGGAAACACACACACTAATATTCACAGCAAGGCTTCTCACTGTAAACCAGTCAAACGCGTTTGACTAAAAAGCACATCGCTAGCACTCTATAAGTACCACGTTAGCAGGTTGAGAACTGTAATATACTAGGTCAAGTTGCCGGTAATTAGTACAGTATGATTGCCAGATCGCACAAGGCTGCTGCTGCTACGCTCCGTTTGCTGCTGCTGCTTGGGGTAGCAGCAGCACCGTCAACAGGTGCAGCGGCTCAGATGGTGATGGTGTTCTTGCCCAATTACTGCAACTTCCAGGAGGTGAGCCTGGCGCCGTGCATGGCGGCGGCGAGCAGCGCCGGTGACGACGGGAACATCAGCGGCGCCTGCTGCTCGTCGCTGAACCGCGCCCTCGACGCCGGCCACCGCTGCGTGTGCTCGCTGCTGCTGTCCAACGCAGTGCTCGCGTCCCTCGTGGCCAACCTCCCCACGCTGCCGCTCCTGCTGCCGCTGCCCGGGTGCTTCCTCTACGCGCCCTCCCTTGCGGCTTGCCAAGGTATGCATTCGGTATATGTGACAAGAAGATACGTACATGCTTGCTGTATTTCCAAGTCTTCTTCAAATGTTTGATGTTGGGAGAACTAATTTTAGTGCTTCCAACGTCAAATGATGGAGTACGTTAGAATACGATACTAATGCTTGATGAAATTTCGCCGCAGCGACCACAATACAGCAGCAGACGACTGCACCACCGATATCTACCGCTGCGAGCACGGGAGATGCTGCCCCGGTCGCCGTCACGCCACTGCCGGAGAAGAAGAGGAGAGCTGGTACAGAAAAGGCTGACGGCAGGAGGAGCACTGCTGGCAATAATGGCACCAGCGAGGCGGCTCCAAAGAGCGTCTGCCGGAGCAACGCGTGCCGGCGGCGGCATCCAGACAAGGCTGGTCAGGGGACAGCATACGCGCTGACGTTTCTGACGGCAGTAGCTGTATCCTGGATCAATGGCATGACAGTTGCATAGGATATTTTCAGAACCGAAAGACTGATGGATGGGCTGGCCAATGTGTACAGAGAAATGGAAATCATGGAATGGTATGCAGGAACAGAGCATAATTGCATTTGTTAATCAACAAACATGCCTTATGAAGCAAATACACTGAGTGTCTTCAGAAACAGGTCATAACAGTAAGAAGTATAGTGGTCCTATAGGCGAGAACAGTTAAAACTATAGAGCCGTAGTGCTCCTAAGTCCTAACTAGGTCGGAATAGTAGATCCGCTTGGCAAAGATGATTCAAGTTGTCACTGAGCACAAATGATGAAATGATCAAAAGGTAAGAGCTACTAACTATGATGGATTACAGGTTTCTTAGATTCATTTATTTTCTTGGATCTGTCCATTGTAACATATTACTGTGAAGTATGGTGCCTTTTTTTTCTCACTAGAAGCAATATTATCAAATCCAGGGCCAAGCCCCCCCCCCCCCCATTCAAAATAGTAAAATGAGACCTATATTTATAAAAAATAGGACTATCAAATTTATAATAATATATGTATTGTAACAACATCTTACATAACCTCTAGATCATCGCAACAAGATTTTAAGGTTATATCATTCAAAGACTGTAGTGCTTTAAAAGTAAATAAAAATCCAAAAAATTCTAAAAATCCTGATATTGTTCAAATCTTACAAGTGAGGAACCTGTTTGACCAATAGTAGTTCTAAATAATTAGGTCTATTTTTTTTCAGGAAACGTGCTCTTGACTCTTTGTGAGTTTACTTTTTTTATGAACCAAAAATAAAATTCACATGTTTGATCCTGCTGCAAAGTCATGTAGTTTCAAAAAAATTATGTCACTGAAATTAGTCGTAGCCAAATCTACCGGCAAGGTAAATTAGTCTCTCTCTCTCCACGGTCGCGATGCAGGTCATTCTGCCGAGTTGAGAAAATACTCTTGAAGTCCAATTTTAGCTCACCCTGCGACGTGTGCCCCCCTGCCGGATCGATCCATCAAACTCCAGCCAAGAAGAGCCATCGCTGCCGGCAGCCAAGCACAAGCAGGAGTATCCCCTTGCTCAGCACAGAGGGACCACAATGACATTCAGGGGCGGAGGGTTATCCTCTGTTGTGCTGCCGCATGCTCCCATTGCGGGCACATGTTGCACGGAGAAAAAAATGGTGCCCCAAGCTATTGTACGATCGCACCCGGCGCATGCCCCTCCGCCCGGCCCTGATCAAATCCCATCTACGAGCTGAAAAATGAAATATGGTCAGGGTGAAGAAGTTGATGGGTTAACAGAATTGTTATATTTGAGGCAATTCTGCAGAAATGCTTAATGATGGCGGGCAATACTTGAAACACTACCTCGGCTGATATCTAGCCTTTACCTTTTGTCACCTTCCTGGCGCAGCTACATTAACATTTGTTTTAAGTGTTAAATCAACATTCATGTCGTCTTCATTTTCTACCTCAGCTGTCTCCATCCTTTCCAGGGTTCAGAAGTTGAGTATTAACTCTTCCTTAATGTACTAGGACTGGACCCATTTGGCTGATCTTCACTAAAACCATCCTGCAGTAGTGTTAACGAAATGAAGAAGCAGAAAATATCAGAAATCAAAATAGATGAAAATCGGATGCTAGTAACCATTTTACTTTAAATTTTGAGTAATGTTACTATTATTTAATGTTTTTGAATATACCATAGAACAGGGCAAGGGTTCTAAATATATAATTGCTATTTGATATTAACAAATGCTAGACTTTCTAGGGCAGTCAACAGAACATGAATGCACTCATGGCAAGCAATATGAATCAAGCATGTCAAGTGCTTCTCCAGTGGAGATGTCGAGACATGTGACATCAAACTTCAAATTAGCTTAGAGTTGAAATGTGATCCATGGTAAAACAGTGATAAAAGCTTACATCCCTATTAAAACTTCCTCAACAAGAACATATTCAAGCAGTAGACCGGGACAGCTGGCTCAATTGTTTACTGACAGCTACTGTTTTGTTTTCCATCCCTTTAAGGCTTTAAATAACAAAAAAACATAGGCACATGCTAGTCCCAATCAAATTGGTGCAGATTGGACAAAATTATTGTCGTTCAAATGTTGATTTATTTACGAACATGCCTAGCTTCTATGCTTCCATATTAATGATAATAATAATGCAGGAAGAACAAAGTAAAAAATATTATATATTAACATATAACATAACTTGTGAATAAAACTATCAATAAAAATTGTAAATATCAAAATATCCATGGGGATAACTGAGAAGAAGAAGAAACACCACTACCTTTGAAAAGTGAGTCTCCACGGAAGAATCTGCCACACCAAGAGGTTTCATGCTGCCCATTGTTGCATTATCAGGGGGGCTGACTACATAAGTTGTTTCTAGATTTCCCTCTCTTGCTTGAGCACCTTGGTTGTGAAATGTATTTTTCGGATTTTTCCTTCTTGCCTTTTTAACATGCTGACCATTGTTTTTCTGATCAACCATGGAGCTACATTGAACATCATTTGGTGCAGGTAGTCTTTGCATTTCTTTTTGCACTTTCTTTTGCCGTTTCTTTGGCACCCTTTTCGCTTTCTGCCCTTGATTTGTTGGATAAACCACAGTTTCTGTTCTAGGTTTGCCTTGTTCTGACTGTTCTGTCTCAGCTTCCTTATCATTGTACACTTCTTTCTGCAGTTTGCCTTTCTTTTTCGGAGAATGAGCTCTAGATTTTTTTCTCTCTTGCTTCTTCTCTGATGTAGAAACTTTTGCAAATGTGTGTTGACCGGTTTCTTCATGTGACGTAAGAAATGATGGCGTGCTAGCATTATTGAGCATCCTTGTGTGGTCCATTTCCATTCTCGTATGTGTTTTGTTATGTACAATTCTTTCTTTATGGTTGTTCTCAGTACCGTGACTTAGCTGTTTGTCATTCCCAAGATAAATGGATGGTTTCTTCTCTTGCATTGATTGCACATTCTCTGTCCTCAGATCCTCAGGGTCTTCAATGCTTCTCTGAGTTTCGGCCATTACAGGAGTTTTACATGCTTCTGTATCTACTATGCCTGTATTATGAGAAGAAAACTCTTCGCAGCAAGCCGTATGAGTAACATTTGCAAAAGTCCTAGTTGCTTTGATTTCAGGAATGCCATTGAGATCACTCACATTAGTATCCCAGGGTGTCTCATTTTTCGTCAACTCAGATGATGAGATGCTGATACCATCAGATGGTTCTGAAACTACATCGGTGCTAAACTCACATGCCTTATCCTTTGCATAAATCATCTCTTGTTCACTAATGAACGGCATAGATGGTTCTGTACCTTGAGTGCAATCTAGATTCTTTTTGCATACCTCTACAGATTGTTCTTTGCTTTCAAATTCAGATGGTGGAGTGCTTGTACTGTTAGGACCAGACTTGTGGGCATTTGCAGAACCAATCTGGACTTCTTTTTCTGATGAAAAAGTCGCCAAGTTTCTGCCATTTGTTGAGGTCACTCTCTCGTTGCTATAAGTGGGTTCATGCATTTCTACGTCTCCAATATTTCCTTGATCATTAATGTTCATGATTTGTGCTCCACTTTTCAGATCAACAGTCTGCTCAATACTTTCCTCAATCATATCTTTGAACAAACTGATACCATTTGGTTCACTGCTGTCTGAAACCTCGTCAAGATAAGACTGGCTACTATAACTTGCAGAAACTTCTTCAGTGGAATCTATTGGTTGTGGAATGACAATATCATTCTTTTCTTTGGTACCATGTTTTTCAATGATTCCTTCTTCAGATGTGGGAACCTCTGCGACATTTCTTCTTATTTCTGGAATACCGGTATCATCAAAAATAGAAAAAAATGAATTGCTCAAGACAAACCGTTTCCTTGAATCCTGAGCCTTTTTTATGTTACTCATAAGTTCTTTCCGGTCTAACAGTGGTCTTCTCACTAGACCATAAGGAAATTCCTGTTTGTTCCTGAACACATTCAGGTTGCCCTTATTGAATTTGTCTTCTTTCATATCAGGCCTGTGCATATGAATTGACCTTCTAGGCAATCGAGCCTTACTGCTACTTCGAATTAGCTTGGATGCAACAAATACAATACAGACACCACACAACGCAGCAAAACCACTCCATGTGACGCTCCTCGAAAGCAGCACATTTCTCTGTACAACTGAAACCTCTCCACTGAGAACAGATGATCCCATCCTCTCAGGTGCCGTGGAGTGAAACCATGAGCTGTTATCACACCTATCTAGAGCCACACGCTCGCTGCATTCAGACTCCATAGACATTGCCCTTGAACCATACAGCATAGACTCCAGACCACCACTCCCGTCATTCTCTTTGTCTGAAGCCTCACTCCTGTTAGTGGTTTCATCTTCATGCACCTCAAACTGCATCACACTGCCATCTGGGTCTTTATAAAGACCGTATGCAGGACCAGCCCCGGTTCTGCAGAGAGGGAGTACCTCCGCCTCCTCGGCATCTCCAATCACATACAATTTAGGATCCGAAGCCACATCACCGCCGCTCCCAGAAGCACCCTGGCCACAAGAAATTTCTAACTCCTGGTCAAGATCAGATGACAACTCGGGATCCAACGAACCCTAATTAGGTTGTTGGCTGTGCAAAGACCCAAGCTCGGAGAGGAACCGTGGCACGGAGAACGCACCTGACGAAGCACAACCGGCGGCGGCGGCGGGGGTTGCGAGGCCCTCTCGCGCAGCGCGTTCCGGTGCCGTGGCGGCGGCCGTACGAGCCGTGCCGGGGCGAGGGAGAAGGCATCGCTGCTGGAGGCAGCGAAGCGCCTACAAGAACGGATTCTGACAGCAGGACCGTGCCTAGGCGCGGGGATGGGTCTGCCGGCGATCCGGCAGGAGGTGCGCGCGGGTGAGAGGTGCGGGTGGAAGAGCTGGATGCCGCCATTTCGGGGAGGACGAGGGAGGTGGGCGGTGGCGGCGATGATCATGGGCGGTTGGGGGAAGCTAAAACCCTGGCCGGCTAAAATCCTCGTCTTTGGGAATGGAGTGGTTTGCCGGCAGCCGTGGCGTTCTCCTGTTTTAAATTGTGAAAAATGAAGACCTGTTTGAAAAAAAAAAATGCTACAGATCGCTGGCTTGTTTAGAGCATTTTGGGGCATCCGATTTTGTCCACCTCTTCTGCTGGGAGCTGGCCTTCAGTCCTTCACCTTCATCTCCAGTTACGTTACGGCAAAGGATTAAGTTCATACTGAAGAAACAGATGGCTAGAACCACTACTGAAGCAACAAAACCATACTGACGAGACGTTCAGCTGTACATGAACTGGGGTGCACAGAAGAAGCTCTACTCATTTGAAGAGCAAATTTAAATGGAAAAAAAAAAACAACGACGACGAGATTGCATTAATCTGATTAGGTGCCTACTGCGGCCATTAGAATAAAAATCTACCACGTCATGCATATGTAAACTGGGTCTCATGGCTGCATAAGGAAGTTGCACAATTTCTGCTTGTAATGTCTAGATCCTACTGGAAAGATAGGTATGACAATCTTTAAATGGTACTAGGTCACATGATTTTCAGGCCACAAAGAAGAAATTGAACTTCCGCCGAAACTTAGTATGTTATGAACAGAAAACAACACGATGCCATCACTTTTTCTTCTTGCCACCTTTCGCCTTTGAGGGTCCTGCATTGGAAGCATTACTCTGTGCTTCCTGCTTCTTTGTCCTCCCGTGATGCTTGGGAACAAGCTCAGCGATTTGGATCATCAGCTGCTTCTCTGTAAATATATGAGGCCGTGTCAATAAATTAGAATTGCACCAAATTTGCTCATCAAAGCACGTATCACGGGCAGTGTCAAGGTTTTAATTTTCAACAAAAGGTCAACCACAAAAGAGCACTGCTCATAAACATGTTATATCATGAAGATTTATCATATACTCCCTTCGTCTCTAAAAACTTGTCGCTTTGTAGTTCATTTTTTAACTACAAAGCGATAAGCTTTTTGGGATGGAGGGAGTACAAACAAGGTGAAACAAATAAAAAATAACACTTGATCTGACAGTGAGAATACCCAACACGGCAACAAATATGAGTCTGCACGCCAAACCGGTTGGTAGCAGTACCACACGAAACTACAACTTGGACCTTCTACAGTGAACTTTCCCTTTGGAACCAAACTATAAGCCACAGTAGCTAGCAATTTATTTCTAAGATTTGAGCCATGTAGTTATAACAGAAAGCTATGACACTAGGTCTGGCAACGGGGCTCAGCCTAGCCCCTATGTATCTGTTCAAGTTACAGCGAGCACCAAGTGTAGGAGGAAGGTGGCTCAAAATGGCTTTGTGAGGAAAACAACCTATTTGGCCACTTTTTGAGAAGGGCAGATACAAAAGGTGAGGGCATGAACCAACCAATGTCATATAGGGAAATTGCCATCTGTCTGTATAGAGCATCTTTAGCTCTGTACTACATGCTTCTCTTCTGCCTAATGTTGAAATAACAAATTGTTGTCAACCCAAATGCTATAATATGTGAATGCATCATATAACACAAGTGTTTACAAAATCTTCATTTTTATATTTTTTTTGACGCAATTGGCAGGTGCTCTGCCTTTTCATTAAAGAAGGAGAAAATTAGACAAAGTACAAAATACGAACATAGTTACCATTTTTATATTAAGCTATCATTTCATATTAGATGCATAAGGTGTTTAATAACTGCCTACAGGCAACTTCAATCATCACAAAAGGACCATGGTTAATTAGTAAAGAATCCCTTGAACAATAATATGCTTGGTCTCACGTAAAAGATGAGGCTACCCCTAACTTTGATCCCAATCAATGTGCTTATCCTTCTCCTACTTCACCCGTTAGCATGCCCTTGAATTTTTCATGACAACCCAACATTTTCAGGACCTACTTCAAGGTTTTTGAGACTAAGCATAGGTGTTGCCTAGTTGTCATGTAGGTGTACCATGGTCGCCATAAGACGGCACAAGCCAAGTTACAACAAAGCACGCTTAAGCCATCAGAGGAAATTTTATGTCTCAAAAACTGAGATTTACTTAATTCAATTATCACCAGGTTTCAAGATGTCTTCTGAGATCCCGCATGGGTCACTCTTCTTAGGTTCCATGAAGAAGGATGACTCCTGCTCTGAAGGGATCTAGGAAGTGTGAATGACCTAAATGACAGTTGGAGCAGTTAAAGTTACCTAAGACAAGAACCCGGAAAAATGACGATTTGAGTAATTGAAGTCAAATTTTGGAAAGGGTGTCTGATAGTTATGTGTCCCCATATTCCCTATTCAACAGACAAGAAAGGAGATAGTGAACCACATGAAAATCTGTTGGTAGTGATGAACAAAAGGGAATATTTCTTCAATGTCAAACAAAGTGATTAAACTGTAGTTTGCCAGTCATCACCATAGAACAAGTTATAAAGCAGATTTTAGTAAAGCAAAGATTTGGAATGTAACAAGAGAATTTCAAACAACCATAGAGCTTATTCGAACCTGACGTGATAGTTATGTTGGTCTTGATGATAAAAAATAAATATGCAGGTAGACAATAGGGTAACCAAGTAATCAAATATACACATATAACTCGGGTATCAGTGTCCATCTAAGGGCGTCACCTCTGATTCAAGTTAGGGAGTTATCCTCAACTCAATTTCAAATGAGCTTTACTCCATGGCATCAATTCAAGACAAGTTAGATCCCTGCTATTCTTCAGCTTTCGAGAACTTCAGCCTACATTAGGCAATGCTAATGGTCGTTTGTTCCAGGATAAGAACACTGGTATCTTGACAAAGGAGGTAGGCATTCTGTTGGTTCAAACTTCAAATTTAAGTTCCTTCTAACTAAAACTGCACATTTCAACTATAACCCACCATCAGTACATGCAGAAAACACTGGCACGTTGCACATTTTGTTCTTGCCAGCTGCACCAATAGAAATCTAGGACTTGCATTCGAATAAAACCAAAACAGTTCCATTAGCAAATTTCACCTTAGGAGAAAGCAAGGTGGCTACCACAACCAGCACTTACTAGTTTTAATCGCAGGATTGACCGGGGAGCCGTCATCCTTCTTGAGCTGCACCCTGACCCTCCCCACCTGGAAGAAATCTCGAGGGTACGCCTTGTCCAGCTACGCAGCGTAACCAATCCACCACGCATGAACGCCCATCAGATGTGCAAACAAGAGCAATAAAAAAGTAGACGATCCAAAAAAGATGTACGGTAATAAGCATACGAGAGGAAGATGAGGCGGGTACCTCGATGGCGTGGGGAATCTTGAGGTGGGAGCAGCAGTCGGCGATCTCGATGCAGGTGGGGTCCGGGCAGGCCTTCCCGGCAGCGATGCGGCGGCCCTCGGCGACCGTCTTCTTGGAGTTGAGGTACACCGGGTAGATGACGTTCCACTTCTTGATGGTGCTCCTCAGGTCGCCGCCGCCGCCGTCCATCCGTTCGACGCCGGCACGACACAGATCCTGGTACAGGAACCGTCGAGGGAGCAAAGAGATCGAGGTTGTTAGGGCAGGAACTGGCAGCGGATCGGAGGAAAACCATGAAACGAAGCTTACCGCGGATTGGAATCTGGTTGATTTTGACGGAACCAGTCAGTCGACGGAAAGGACTAGTACAGGAGACGGTGAAACAGCAACAATAAAAGGACCGTACATCCTGACCGTCGGCTCCTCGCACCCTAGATCCAACGTCGCTCCACGCCTCCGAATCCTCTCCCAGACTCCCACCTATAAATCCGCGGGCGCAGCCCAGGAGCGGCCCAAACAAACCCTCCCACCAACTCCCCCAATCTCGATCGACCTCGTCGCCGCCGGTAGCCGAGAAAGAGGAAGAAGATGCCGAAGAACAAGGGGAAGGGAGGCAAGAACCGCAAGCGCGGGAAGAACGAGGCGGACGACGACAAGCGCGAGCTGGTGTTCAAGGAGGACGGGCAGGAGTACGCGCAGGTGACCCGCATGCTCGGCAACGGGCGGTGCGAGGCCATCTGCGTCGACGGCACCCGCCGGCTCTGCCACATCCGGGGCAAGATGCACAAGAAGGTCTGGATCGCCGCGGGGGACATCGTCCTCGTCGGCCTCCGCGACTACCAGGACGACAAGGCCGACGTCATCCTCAAGTACATGAACGACGAGTCCAGGCTGCTCAAGGCCTACGGCGAGCTGCCCGAGACGCTCAGGCTCAACGAGGGCGTCGACGTCGACGGGCCGGAGGGAGAGCCCGAGGACAGCGACTACATCCAGTTCGAGGACGAGGACATCGACAAGATCTAATAAGAAGCTGCTGCTTTTATTCCTCTTCTACTGTTCTACTAATTACTACTAGTATTTTCCTGCTGCTGGCTGTTATATGGATTTGTACTTTTGCCAGCGTAATCCTGTGATGAGAAGAGACGACATGTGGGTACCGTATGAGGTGGTTGGTGAATAATCGCGGATTGATCTTGTTTGCATCTAAGACATGCTGTTGTTAACTCTGGTTGTGCTATTATTGTTGTGGATCCTGTTCTATACTGCTTTTGGTCAATCGGATTCACTGCAATTTAGGTTTCGGCCAATGATTTTGGATGTAAAGGCCTCTGAAGTAATCAGATGGCAGAATTCTGGTGGTAACTGCAAATTGAACATCGTTCATTTTGTTGATATGAACCCTTAGGATTGAAGCTAGTTTTGTTGCCTTAACTTACTGAGGATTGGGTATCTGCAGTTTAGGTTGTGGTCTTTAAATTTACATCCTGAGATATAAATTCGTACAATTCATATGTTTTTTTTTTGTGTCGGGATGCAGCTATGCAACTTTGTTGGCCTCTAATAATTCATGGATGGGATAGGATGTTGAACGAGTGGTACCGAAAATGTTGATAGGACACATCCTCAGTAGAACAATCCTTGTTTTCTCTGAAAAAAAAAAAAAGGCTCTTGCCAGGTAGAAAAATCTAGTGACTTGGCTTTGCAGCTCACAGGCCTTGTTTGGGATTTCTCTTGGTATCATTCATATGCGTTAGTAATGTTTCTTCACTTTTTTTATTTCATGGTGGTCGAATCATGTTTTTGGTTGCATATATTTGTGGGACGTCTTTTATGTGGTGGTGAAAGACCTTATGTAATCACTTGATTCATGATGTTCCGCTGCTCCGTATGTTGATGGTTCCTTCATTTGGGTATTGCCAAAAGATCAGCAAACAATACTCTCTTTTTTAACTGAGATTATTGTCCCCATGATAAATTTAAAAATAGAGGGAGTATATATCTTTTCTCATCTTGAGCTTGATTTGAATCGTAACGGTTGTGGTTTGGAACTCTGGCACTAATACAAACCCCTGTATGGATCTTGCCATTGAAACGCTGAACAAGCAGGGTTGAGATCTTGCCATCGAAACGCTGAGCACCACGAATTCTTAAAGATCATCCACAGACGTGATTACTCACATCTTAAGGATAACTGGTTTTGCCTTCTAGCGTCGCTGCATCTTTTCCTTTTAAACGGAACGTCACAAGATTCACAACAATTACCCTCGAGCATGAATGTGCGAGACGAAAACCAAGAACGGTTCGTTGGACACAGCAGCATTATACACCAAGGTACTCCCCCATTCTTAAACATTTGTCACTTCATTTTTGAACTACAAAGTGACAAACTTTTCAAAACGGAAAGAGTATATACTATGCTCGATCAAATGTTAGGCACAATTTCAAATATGGTATAACCAAAAGTATCAGACATAACTAAATGGTTCGAAGTTGTGACATAACACTAACTTTACTTGAGCACATGAGCATAAGATGAAATAAAACGAAAGCATATTTTACCACTTAGCATTACAACTAGACTAAATTAATGTCAACAGCATATCATACATGAGCATTTTGCACAAGAAAAAAAATACTAAATCAAACAACAAATACAATAATCACATGGACTCGTGCATTGCACCTAAAAATAAACAGGAAACATTAAAATATAAAAACTACGGATGCAGAGTGGACCAATGTCTTCAACTCGGCATGTCATCCTGGACTGAAAATTGAAAAGGGGAATGAGTTTATATTTCCGATAAATGGACGCGCGAGAGAGAGAGATAGAGACTCACTGCTAAGAATAAATCCCTGCAGCAAACTCTGGGCTTTGTCAGCCTGCTCAGGGGTACCGGATATTCGAACAACTTTGTCCACCGCATCAGGTCTATCTTCGCCAAGTGTGACACTGGCACCGGACATCTGTTACAATAGAGTTAGAAGGTTAATCACGGGGGTGAATAGTCCACCCAATGTAGTAAACAAAATTTAGGATATGCAGTACCTCACTTATTTGTGCAAGCTTGCTACCAGACCTCATGGTGAGGCTTGCAGCAGCACTCCTTGGTATTACAACTTCTAGTGTGCTTCTGGTCACAAGAGGAGCAAATCTGGTGGAGAACATAAAACGTGGTCACAGTCTCACGAAACAACCAAACATAAGAAAAGTTGCTAGAACGCAAACTTACCGTTTTGTAGGATTTTGCCTGATATCATCATTAATGTTGCTACCTTGCTCAAATGACCCGCTTGCAATTCCTCCGCTATCCTGCAATTCAAAATGCTTAACGAATAGTCAGAACAAAATAGTTTGACATCATCCATGCTAGAAGAGTGAGTAACAGGCTTATAACAAACAATTGTATAGTACAAACACTATTATTAAATCATATAGAACACAAGCTATCATGTTTATAAATTATGTCTAGCCTTGTTTTGTCGGAAATGCAAAATCCAAGGTGATATTCAACCAACACTCGAGTCAATAAGAAGAAAACTTTGTGGTTTAATCGGAAGACAGGAATTTCACACAGGAAGTACCACATAGAAGAGAGACAAGTGCCAAAAATTACTTCAAAGAAATTGATCATTACTTCATTTGGGTTGCATAAACATCTTTTAAAAAACACTGATGCATGGACATCTTTTCCAATGTCATCAATGAATTATATATGTGCTACAGTTTACCTTTGAGTGCCACGAAGCCGTCATTTGTGGTGCTTGGTGGTAAGCCGCTATTGGAAGATCATTTCCCTGATATGACCCTCGCGGTGAGCCATTCGCTGGAGATATGGATCCTTGCACATTAATGCTGCCAACTTGAATTGGACCAGACATCTCACGGTATAAATAACTTCTCAACTTTGTGGTTACTTGCATAAGAGCATTCCTAGCAGCTTTAATCTCTCCAACAATCTGCAATAACACAATGTCCTCAGTCACCAGAATGAAAAAGGATAATGGACTTGAAGCTAAAAAAGTACAAGAAAAGCATGCAAAGAATAATATCAGCATCAAATTCATGATACTTATATGCAATCAAAGGTCAGTGCTAACCAGCTAGTGGTCATACTTAGGTAGTTAGGTCAACTTCGGGTTGTCTTAGAAAGGCAAAATAGCCACTACTCCAGCGTATTCAAGATTATTCACAGAGAAACCCAAATCTACAATCCACCCAAGTCCCAATCCATGGGAACATATTGCCAAACAATTTATGTGTACGAAATACGAACTACCATATACTTACCGAAAAATTCAAAATGGAAAAATGATAACTTTTCATATTATTAAGACAAACCTGTATGAGTTCATCAGTCTCCAGGGCACAAGATGGAAGGTCCTCTCTTGGTAATATTTGCACGTTTGCACTAGTTTGTCTCTGTATATCAGATAAGGATCCATCCCTTCCCTCCAAGCATGCAATTTCACTTGAAGGTACAAGTAGTCTTGTTGTGATAATGTTATCCTTGTCAGGGCCAAGGTCTACAATATGAGTTTGGATGTGCAGCAGCGCTTCTTGAGCAGGGAAAAGTTCATGATCTGGACCCTATGAAAATTATGTACATGTTAACAATATAAATGTGAGTCGTTCAGGAGGGGTAAACAATCTCAAAATTCAGTGAAGATGATAATTAAAAATAAGATATGTCGACTGAAGACATACTAGAATATTTCAAATGAACAGATACCAAAGTAGATACATCTTAAGTGTTAGACTATATATGTGTGTGTGTTTAGGGTACACTTACTCTTCTGATAATAAGAGAAGGCAAAACTAAGGTTGTGCAATAGCATTGTAGCATGGTAATTTTTATCAAATATGAGTTACCCCCAGAAATCTTAGGGGATGCTAAATCATGTGTAAAACCGTAACTAAAAACTAGACCAAAGGCATATCATAATTGATTATAGAAGTTAGACAACTTCCTTGAATAATAATTGCTTGATCAACAGGAACAAAGTACAACCGTTTCAAAAAAAAAAAAAGGTACAGGTAGCTGGCTCTCATCTATAAGTACTTCAACACACGCTAAAACACCATAAAATCTTAGCAACTGTGACTAGTAATGATGTTGTGGTGTGTACTCATATCATGATAATAATCTCCAAAACTATATCATAAGGTACAACTTAAGCCATAAAAGTCCATCTAAAATGAAATCCTTATCAAATCTGCTAGTGGAATATGCTATCTGGCTATCTGCTACATCCGAGATACCCAAGCAACCTGAGTGCAACGCGCCAACACCTAGTATTTACGAAGCATCATATTGTTATGGTGAAAAGGCAATTTAGCTACTACAAACGGACAAGACAAACTGTCAAGAACATGCTTGCTAGGTACTGTTCTATAGATGCTGAAAAATAGCTAATGATAAAATATTCTCAGGCGCCTATAAATTCCTATTATCTAGTCAAGATGCTACTGATTGTTTTTTCCTTTAAAAAATGGATGGAGCATGTCATTCAGAAAGAATGAGGCTACCCATGAGGAACTAAGTATTTCTGCATTAAAAAGAATATATGCAACAATCCGAAGAGCATTCAGACCATAGTAGTGGGACCCTCACTGCCAACTGAGCTAGGTGCAGCTTCTAGAAACATATATCATTTTTGTACAAAATTTACAAAGTGGCATCAGTTTAACCTAGACGTTTGTACCTTCCATGCCAGGAACATATAGCATGATTATATTCACAACCATGTCAAAAGACATAATCTAGGTGCCGAGTACCCAATACCATTACAGGAAATTATATCCAAGCTGTTATGCATAATATTTATAACATTGAGTAGTAGTCAAGAAAAACCTTTGCCGATTTTAAAATAAGAGGTACACAAAATTATGTAAAACACGGCTGCTTACCTCTCTTGATGTGATGATTGCTACCCTTTCGTCAGAACCAGCAATGATTTCAGTAAGCCTAACATCGACGCCAACATCTGTGTGTAGCATCTCTATTAATCCATCGCGCATACCAATTAAACTATTAGCCTTGTCATTTGGACAAAGAATCCGAAATACAATATCATCGTACTGAAACTCTGGACGTCCAATGACCTTGCCACCATTTGAATCAAACTCGTATCCTGGTGGCTCCATGCCAGTGTTGTTCCTAACCTGCTCTGGCCGCCCATAAGGTTCTTCATACACAGGCATCTGGATCTGCTGAACACCCAGATATTCATCTTCTGGAGAAAACCGGCGCTCCGGTGAATTTATCCGCCCACGGAACGGACCACGATCACGGTGTAAGCTTTCCTTCAGGCGATCAGAGATTATTGCAACGGCCTTTTTTACACAATTACTTTCTCCAACAACCTGAAATGTCACACCATGATTATTCATTTAAAATTAAAAGAGACGGAAAGAGATGTTCAATATTTGATGCAAATATGCATCAAGATGCAACTTCAAGAGGGGTAAGAATTATCATATAGCAGTTGCAACTACATAGCCCTTATAGCATAATTTTTTGTTGAATACACTCCCTCTGATATTCTTTTCTCGTCGCTGAGGAAACTGAAGGGTGTAATACTATTGCGCATGAATAATTTATAAGATAAAAGAATCTGCCTAAAATTATCCCCATGAAATATCAAACTGATCACTGCACCCTTCAAGCTGTAATACTGAAAGGATCACCCCTAGCCTCGTCTCAGGGATGGTTTGCCACCATAACAATACATATGCTAGGTTTGGTGCTCACATGGAACCATGTTACTGACTTACGAACAAACACACTAAAAATTCTAATCAGCTTTTCTCTAGATCATGTTATCTCCATACACGAGAATCTGAGCATCTCAAGCAAGAGCCAAGAGGCAACAGTTAGCACATCACATGTTCCATTGCAAGTTGCAACAACCATTGTTATTACTTATTAAGGCATTGCTTAAGCAACGCTTAAGCGGTAAGGTGGTTTTTTAGGCTGGGACGTCCTTGTCGCCTTAATCTCCTGCCACTCCTAAGGCGTCTGCAAGGCGCTAAGGCGAGGACACCTTGCTTGCTGTTGCTGCCAAGTGCCCATTTGCTTGCTGTTGCTGCGCTTTGCTTGATGCCTGTGCTGTGACTCTGCCTGCTCATGTACCCCTGTGGCCTGTGCCTGCTGCCCAAGTGCGCCTGTGCTTGGCTGCTTGCTGCCTGCTTGCTGTTGCTTCCCCTCTGCTCCCTCTCTGTTCCAGTGATCCTACAATTCACGATGAGTTCGACGATGGATATTGAGACAAACTTAGATGGGAGTGGTTATCTAGTACTATACTATATATTAGTTACGTTGGACTTTTAGTCTATTATGTTGGTTTATGTTGAAGTACTTCTATTTTCTAATTGGTACTTTCATCCTTATCTATTTGGAATTTGGGACTGCATTCCTATAATTTCCTATTTTTACATATTACCTCGCCTTATCACTTAAAAGGTAAAAAGGGGGACGGTCACCTTAGGTCGCCTTAATAACTATGGCAACAACAATGGGGTTATCCATCAGTCCATCTTAAGAGCAGCAACCACCATCAGTGCTCATCTCAACTTCAACAGTCCACATCTCTAATTGTGATAAGGGTTAGTCAAATAGATCCTACATATCCCAATCAGTTTCAGTATGATATTCAGAGTATATTCCATCATCAGCATTCCTCTACTTGATTCCCAATAGCCCGAGGCCACGAGGTGCAATTGACCAGCCACCAGCCAGGGGCGATCTGCTTTCAAGGGGCATGGTTAATCTTGTGCTTAATTGATTAGTGGTTCTAACACACATGACACATTAGTGCATAAGAAGGTTCTCATGGGGCACCTAGACAGAAAAGGGTACTTCAAGCCATCATCCTTGTCAATGGTGAAGGAGTAGGATATGGAGTTATGGACAATGCTGAAGAGATATATTGCTTCATGAGAGTAGTGACAAGCAACAGAATGCATCTTCTGTGGCAGCATTGGATGACTCTAGTTGAGGTCATCGGCTAATCACCACCGCCAGGCGAATTCCATTATACGTCTCATGTCCGAGCATGCTGTGGACTTGTGTCACTTCTGGTTGCTGTCATTTGATAATTTTATTCCATCTTATTTGTTCATATTTTCTTGAACCGAATCTTATTTGTCCATGTTACTTTAGAGATGTGTTAGGTAGTATCTTCTGTTGAAATTAATCCTGTTTTCTAGTTATTATTAGAGCTGATCTCTTCTGGTGCAGTAGGCCCAGCCCAACCCAGGCCCAAGTTGGACCAGAGACCGTGGGCGCACCTGGGAGGAAGAGATAAGGAGTTGGGTACGGTCTGTTCTGTTTAGGAACAGATCAGTTTGAGCCAGTTTCTATCTCTAACAGATTAGAAATATTAGAGATAGAGCTATATCTTTAAGTAGTCTTAAAGTAGGGAAGTAGGAAGTTATAATTGTAACTGTAATGGGCTATAAATAGCCAGCATCAAAGAGAAATAAAGTACCCCCTTCAGAATATTTTCTCCCCTGCGCACAGAACCTCTCCCTTGTTTCTGTTCTTGCACCGGCCCTAGCTGATGGTTGCGCCTGGACTTCTGATGATCATGCAAGTCTGATCCCAGACTTGATCTGCTTCATCCAGCCCCTCTGACATTGCCTGCTACTGATCCTGGGTGACTTCTGTTCTTCATGCAAGCAAGAGCAATACCCAGGTGGGGTGCTGTATTGTTGCTGGACGTCAGCAGCAATAACCAATAAGAACAGAGTCTAAATCTGGTGTTTAGCTGCTCGGATTTCCAATAATTGGTATCAGGGCTATGGAGAAGAAACTTAGACATGTGTCGCTGCAATATCATACTAACGAAGACCAACTATACAACATGGGCTATCAAGATGAACGCTTGTAGGAAGCTTTGGATGCAAAAAGTAACGCTGGTGAAAAAGACAAGATCAGATGGTTCTTGTGGCCATCTATCAAGTTGTTGATGAAGATACTCTCATGCGGATTTCCGAGAAGGAGACCGCGGAAGATGCTCAGTACCAGATAAAGAACATGTTCTTGGGTGAGGAATATATAATGGAAGGATCCAAACTTTTCAGAACGAGCTTGATTTGATGCGCATGAACCACACGTTTGATGATTATTGTTACAAACAGGGTTGTAAGTGAGCGCCCGGACGCCTAGGCACCCGGGAGGCGCCTGGACGCCCAGGCGACCGCCTAGGCGTCCGGCCAGGCGCTCGGCGGTGGCGGCGGCGGCGGCCGATGGCGGCGGCAACGGGAGGGCGGCGGGAGCAGAGTCGGGCGGGAGCAGATTCAGGAGTGGCGGCGAAAGGGAGGGGTGTCCCGTGAGCCAGGCGGGCGAGTTGGGCCATAAGTCGGCCCATTTAATCTCAACCGTTGGATCTTCAGATGGGGATGTATAAAAACGGTTCCTACCCTAACCCTAATCATTTCTTCTCTCATCCTCTGTCGTTTCTCTCCTCCACCGGCGGCGGCGGCGGCCGCACCCACGCCAAGCGACGGCGACGGCCGCTTCACTGCGGCCATGGGGCGGCTGACGACGGTGGCACAGCAAGGGGACGACGGCGGCGGCGCTCCTTCCACGCGGACGACGGCGGCAGCGGCGGCGGACGACGGCAGACGGCGGCGACGCTCCTTCCAGGCAAGGCGACCGGTCATGGCGTCCGGCCTGGACCGACTGGACGCCTAGGCGCCGCCTAGGCGATGCCTGGACAACACTGGTTACAAAGATTTGTGGTCTCGATGGAAAAGTCTATATTGTGAAGAAATTGCTGTGTGTTTCGCCTTAAAAGTTTCTCTATATTGCACCTACCATTGAGCAATTTGTTGACTTGAAGACGGTGATTGTGGAGGTACTCGTTGACAGACTCAAGGTGCATGAGGAACGAGTGCATAGCTTCAACAACAATGAGCACGATGGTTGCACCTGTTCTTGTGCCAGCCCTAGCTGATGGTTGCACCTGGACTTCTGCTGATCATGCAAGTCTGATGCCAGACTTGATCTGCTTCATCCAGCCCCTATGTCATTGCCTGCTATTGATCCTGGGTGACTTCTGTTCTTCCCGCAAGCAAGAGCAACACCCAGGCGGGGTGCTGTAGTATTGCTGCTGGACGTCAGCAGCAAAACGAACATAGGCTAAATTTGGTGTTTAGCTACCCGAATTTCCAACATGTTACACGTAAACATCCAATATTACTCAGCGATGTCAGATTTCCATATTCCACCAAGATCATTTACCAGTGTCACAAGTACCATTACGTTCATGGTAGGCAACAGTAAACAAACCAATAACCAGAAAAGGAACCAGTAAAAGGCATGGCTATAGTCAATTCTTGTCCAGTATATCTTGCAAACCAAGGTGATTGATAGACATAATGAGGGAGCCAGCAGGAAGAAGTCATGTCAAGAAACTAATCTCAAAGGCGTAGATAGTGCATTCACTGACCTAAAAGAGTAGCAGAGTTTCCCCTAAAAAAAGAGTTGTAGAGCTTGTAGTACCACTACCTTGCCAGGTAAAGAGCTATGTCATTTGCAGCATTACCTTCCTAGCCAGATGATGCATTCATGGAGCTAATAGTAGAACTATCTTTGTACGCGCATTTGGGGTTTCAGTTCTAATCATACCGTCAACAATAATTTACTTGATTAATCTTTGGTGTTTTGCGTATTACTGTTTGAGTATTGGAATGTCACTGTGTTTTCTATCCACTCCAAAGAAGCAACCAAAATTGAAATCGTGAGCGCATGATAGCAATTTGTTGCATACCTGAACAACCTCCTCCGAAACGGACACACAGCGCGGCGTGTTCTGGTCGCGCGGCAGGATCCTGATATGCGTCTTGGTCTCCATCCTCATCTGTTCGATGATCTTGCCTCCCTTGCCGAGCAGGCAGCCAACGTGGAGACGCGGCACAATGAGCCGCGTGGTGGTCTTCCCCCTGTCGCGGGGATCCTTGCCCCTAGGCCCGTACTCGCCGTCCTCGTCTCCGTCGTCCGGGTCTGTCTCGAGGATCCTCCGGTGCACCATGATGAGCGCCTCCTGCGCGGGGGAGAACGAAGGCGGGCGGCCATCCGCCTCGCGCCGCGCGCCGTCAACCGTCTCGATTACGCGGACGTAGTCGCCCGCGAAGGGCGGGTGGACCGTGACGAGCGCGCCGCTGTCGTCGCAGACCTTGGCAACGAATCCCGGCGCGAAACCGTAGGCCTTGGACTCCGGGCATAGGATCCGGAAGGAGGTGGTGGTGGAGGCGGCGGCCGAGGCGCCGGCCGTAGCCGCGGAGGGGGGAGGCGGCGGCGGCGGGGGCGGGGGAGGCGCGGCATCGGCCGGGAGGAAGCCGCCGCCGCCGCGGCGGTCGGATCCTCCGCCGGGGGGACCGCGGCGGTGGTAGCTGGAGCCAGGGTTCTGGTTGCGGCGGTCGAATCGCGGCTTGGAGCGGGGCGGCGGCGAGTCCTGGTCATAACTGTAACTGCGCTTGGAGCGGGAGCGATCCATCGCCGGGATTCGAAAGTTGTTCGCTCGGGTCTCGTTCGATTTCGGCACGATCAATTTGGTACTTTCCGGCGCGGTTAGGGTTTACAGCGGCGGCGGCGCCGCCATTGGCATCCGGGTGTGGAGCGGAGCTGTTTGCCCCCTGTTAGATCGGGTCCGCGTCTCGGCTGGTGCGTCCGTGTTGTGGTTTTATGATGCAATGATAAATACTCTTAGTTTTATGAGATTTACTTATAATTTTAAGATGAGAAAGATTAGAACGCAATCAGCTTCCTGGTGATCGTGTGAAAATTACTCGAGTCACGATTTTCATTCCGCAATCATCGTGCTTTTAAATTTAAACCCTCCAACTAAACAACAAAAATCTTATTTTCTAATGGAAAGATTTCACGATTTTTATCCCCGAATCATCGTACTTTTAAATTTATACCATCCAACTAAACAACAAAAAACTTATTTTCTAATGGAAAGATTTAAGTGCAAAATCGAGTAGCTCATAAGTGATTCTTGAACGATTACACCAGAAAGTTATTAACACCCATATATGTCGCATCCAGGAAAAAAACAATGGAAACATTCTATTCAGTCAAGCAACAGCAAAAACACTGCTGAGCACGCGGTGGTCAGCTTCGTTTAACAACCTGTCCTATGAAAGGAGTCGATCAACAGAAGAAACCAACAAGGGGCCAGAGCGAGCGAGCGAGCGAGCGGCCGTTCCCCGCCGGTGACCACTCCGGTCCCGGCGGCCACCATCCTCCCTTTTTGAGCGCGTGAACGGCCGCTTCCCGTTGGTGACCACCCCGGTCCCGGCGGCCTCCACTCTCTCAAGTCGGTGAGAGTTCTTCCCTCCCTTCAGGTCGGCAGGGTCCCGGTGGAGGTTCTTCTGGCTCTTCTACTCCTGGAGACTGTCCTCATCCTAGAATCCCATCCAGCTCGGACTCCTCTAGAATGGAGCAATCTCTTCCTCTCCCTCCAAACCTTCACAGTTGGGATTTTCAAGCTGGCATGGACTTTGAAGCTGATATGTTGTCTCGTTTCAAAACCCCAATTTGTCATTCCACTCGTTCACCCAAGGGCCCTTTCTTGCTTCTAGTGGTCTTCAGCCGGCATTCCTTTCGCCTTTGCGATTCATCAGTGGGTTGGGTGCTTCATTCTGTCGTGGGAGGTTCACCTTATGGTTTTCAGATCAAAGCTGCTTGTGATCGCCATTTCAGGTTTTCCGTTGCATCCAAAGAAATTGGCTTTCAAGTTTGTTCTCTCAAGAGAGTTTCAACGGATTTCTTTGACATATCATTTCACTTATGGAGAGATGGGGGTCCGAATTGGAAGAAAGAACTTAAAATTTGGGAGGAAGAAGAAGCTAATTCATGGCATCTGGTTCAACGCCGCCGTCCTAACCGATATTGGAGGGATGGGCGATACCCCAATTCAGCCCCCTCCATGAAACATCAAGTCCACACCTCTAATCTCACCCAAGGTAAAGCTAACTATTCACGGAAGTTTTTCACTAGCTCACATTTGCTCCCTGCAGGAAGATTGGTTAAGGTTAACCAAGCATTCTCATCTATTTACAATTCCTGGAAGTCTTTATCTGGGAAAAAAGAAAACACGATGAATCAACCTCAGTTTAATCATGACAAGACTGTTGGTGACTCTACAGTTCAAAATTCAAATGGGGTAAGTTCTAGAGGTTGTGCAATTAATTCCTACAAAAAGAGGGAGAAATCAGTCACATCACACCCAGCAGGGAATATTAAACCTGTGTGGATTCCCATGAAGGAGGAGTTGAAGGGAGACAATGTGAGCGGAGGCATATCCCAGGCATTGAATAAAAGATCTATGAGCCGAACTGAGAATAAATCCTTGCGTTGTTTCCGATGCTTGAGCCCAACCCATCTCATCCGGCAATGCAGTTCGGAGATACGCTGTCGCTCATGCTTCAGATACGGTCATAAAGAGAAATCTTGCCTCAGGAGATTGTGGCAGAGGCAGAGAAGGATTTGGAAGCCAAAGAGTCTCGACCCGGCATCTGTCCCCACTGCTCAGTGTCAATCTAAGGAAAACGCGGGGTTTACCAGGCAAGAGGAAGTGGGCCTTAAATACCACAGCACCTCCTCGGCTTCTCCTCCGCAGTGCAATCTCACTGAGAACTCCCACCACAACGCCATTGTTCCTCTTGCTAATCCTCTTCATCCCATGGCGAACTTCCCCGTCGATCCTACTCGTTTCATCCCATATGCTGCTTTTCAAGTCCAAAACGGGGGAGAGGATCAGATTGCTAGAGCGGTAGTGCACCTGCCAGGAGAACCAGTAGCTAATCATGAGAATTTTGTGATAGCTGAAGATTTGGACAGGGTGCTAGATGACAATGCTTATGCGGGATTCATCCCTCATATTGTTCAGCATTTGGAGGGTGTTATGCATCTCACAGTACGTTCATCTGGACTCACCTCTCTCGGCATCGCCCTCATTGGCTTAGACTGCAGTCTGCAACGGGATGTCTTACTTATGAACAACCCAGTAGCCATAGCAGACACCCACGTACGTTTCGTGCGTCATGACTTCGGGATCAACAGGAGAGAGAGGGATTTCACGGATGTGGGATGGATTCTCGTCCTAGATTTTCCCCTGGATTATCAGACGATGGATAATATTGATATAGCTATCTCGTCTTTTGGCAAACTGATTTACTGGCACACTGATGCAGCGGCGTTAGGCTTTGTTCTTGTCAAATGTTTACATCATGGGGTTGACTTGGTTCCCAGAAGCCTGGTCTTTAGGCATGGCTCTCTCAACGGTCGGGCATGTTCTTGGACATGCCCTGTGGTGGTTCTTGATTCTCAGCACCCGGATTTCTTTGCCAACCTTGAAGATGAGGTGCCCAACAACGGCAATCCTCACCCAATGCCCGGGCAAGAACGTGTTGAGCAGCCCGATCAATGGCACCAGTGGGAGCCAGTTAACCAAAATGCTGATCCTGTCTGGGAGGAGGCTGTTAATCAGCAGCAGCAACAAATGGCCGATCTCAATCTGGGTTGGGCTCCCTGGCCTCTACCAGCAGCCAACCCCATTGCCAATAACCCGCAAGAAGTGCTACCTGAGGAGGAACAGGGTTCCAATGGTCCCCCATCAGGCTCCTCCTCCACCACAGTCTCTGACATCAGGCTGGGCAAAAGGTATGCGCAACCCTCGAGCCTGCTTCAGTTCTTTGACTCTTCGGATATCTCCAGGAAGCCGGATTGGATATCTCCATTCGATTCGGAGGCGTTTCGCCGTCTGCTTGCAAACTCCTTCCCGCATATGTCGGGTGCCTGGTGGCAATCTGCCCCGGGTATCTCTCGTAATGGCACGACACTATCAGTCTTCCTCACAGGGGAGACTTCTGACATCAACTCCCAGCATGGTCAGACTAAATACAAGCTTACAATAGAGGAGGTGCAGGAACCAGAAGTCGAGGGTCAAAACCCACAAAACATTACTATTTCAGAGGAGTGTAAGGCTCGGTCACCACTCCGACTACCCAAGTTGGGTACTGACAAGAGGTATGGTGCAGTCTACAACAGGAAGTCCAAGGGAACCAAAGAGGACTTATCTCTCCTGAAGGATGCGTCACTGCAGTCGCCACGTCGTAGCCAGAGAATTGGGGTTAGGCTGGCGGGCTTTAAGCAAGTTTCTAAAGGTTGCCAGGCTCTAACGGAGCGAAAAAGGAAAAAGACAGTTCGCTTTGCTGATCCTTCTGACCTTGTTGCATCAGCGAAGTCTCATTCCTTTTCAGGACCGATTAAATTCCCCACGCTGGAGGAGCTGCAGGAGAGGAAGACACCCTACCCAGAAATACCAGTGCAAGAGTTGGCTGCGGCGGCGGAGTCTTGTGGTGTCCCACCTGAGGTGGTACGCCAGGAGCTGCTTTCGGGCGGCAAAGGTGATCACAAAGGCTCTCAAAATGCATCACAGACTTGAAAGAGAACTATCCCTGGAGGATGATGGAAGGAAGGGAAGAATGTCGCAGTTATCTTTTGCTCTTAGTAGCTTTCTCAGTGAAACCGTTAGTTGGCTAGCTTCTGTCGTGCGGAGACTTGTCGGATCATATTTTGTGATGTTGAATTCTATATCCCTTTGTGTTATGTTTTGTACTTGGGATGTCTGGTCATTGCATGCACTGGATGACAAGTTATCTTATTGTTATTATTTTCTCGGGCGCTCTAATGATGGTCTTTCTACAACTCATTCCCTGGATGTGATATCTAAGTGGTCTTGTGATTGTTCCCCTAAATGTGTTATCAACCAATGGCACACAACAACAGACAAAACAATATCCTGAACTGGAACATTCGGGGGATTAATGACCCAGTTAAACAAAGGGCAATCAGAGCCAAACTGGAGGAAAGCGCTTGTCAAATATACTGTTTACAAGAAACTAAAAGGGAACACTTCGATTTCTCTTTTATCAAGAAATTTGCTCCTAAGAGATATGGAAAATTTGTCTACACTCCCTCTGCAGGCTCATCGGGAGGCATCATCATGGGATAGAATGACAAGATACTTGAAGGAACGACGCATCATATCTTGCCTTTTGCCATCACAGTAAAATTCAAATCAAAACTAGATAACAAATCATGGCTGTTAACGACAATCTATGGCCCCTCCTCCGGACCTCTCAGATTGGATTTTATGACTTGGCTTCATCAATTAACTGTTTCAGAGGAGGATATGCACATGTTCATTGGGGATTTCAACTTTTATAGATCACATGATGACAGGAACAAACCAGGTGCCAATACTTCCGACATGATCTTTTTTAACAATTGGATTAATTCACTTAGTCTAGTTGAGATCCCTCTAAAAGGAAGGAGATTCACATGGAGTAATATGCAAGAATCCCCACTGCTTGAACAGCTTGATTGGTGTTTCACATCCCTCCAATGGTCAATGGACTTCCCTAACACTCTCCTCATTCCGCTAGCAAAAACCACATCTGATCACGTTCCATGTGTCGCCAAAATAGGGACTCAAATTCCTAAGGCCAAATCTTTTCGGTTTGAGAATCATTGGATGAAGCACAAGGAGTTTCTGGAAATTACAAGATCAACATGGCAACGAGATAATAAAATTCAAAGAATGACCGACAGTGTGAAGAAAATTAGTGCTAAATTCAAACTTCTAAGACAAGTCCTCAAAAAATGGAGCAGAGGTAAGAATAAATGGTCCTACATGATCAATCAATCCAACAGGGTTTTGGAAGTTCTTGACAAACTAGAAGAAGGAAGACCTTTATTTATAAATAAAGGGACTCTAAGACAACTAGTCAAGGATCATCTAAAGAATATTTTAGAACAACAGAGTGAATATTGGAAACAAAGATACACGGTCAGATGGACACAGCTGGGAGATGAAGTCACAAAGTTCTTTCATTCGGCTGCCACAGATAGATTCTGCCACAACTTTATTACTTCGCTGGTAATGGATGATGGTCAGGAAATTTTTGAGCATGAGGAGAAGGCAGCTTATATCTGGTCATGTTTTAAGGAGAGACTCGGATCAAAAAATACAATCAATACATGGCCTCCATTGAATGATCTATATGAAGATAACATCAATCTGGATCATTTGGTGCTCCCTTTTTCAACAAAAAAATAGACGAGGTAGTCAAAAGGATGCCCAATGACAAAGCCCCCGACCCAGATGGTTTCAATAACAAGTTTGCCAAGTACTGTTGGCCTATCATTAAAGACGATGTTTTTCAAGTCTGTGAAGATTTCTTTCACAACAGAGTCTCCTTGGGGCCGATAAATACATCTCTCATCACGTTGATCCCAAAAGTTCCAACACCAGCCACCATCAAGGATTACAGGCCCATATCGCTACTCAACTCAGTGGTGAAAATCATCACAAAAATTCTGTCAACACGACTTCAAAAAGGAGTTACTCTCCTAATCCACAAGAATCAATATGGCTTTATTCGGTCAAGATCAATTCAAGACTGCTTAGCTTGGTCCTATGAGTATATTCATCAATGCAAAAAGTCCAAACAGAAGTTGGTTATTCTTAAGCTGGATTTTGAGAAGGCATTCGATACCATTGAACATGAAACCATCCTGCTGGCCATGAAACGTCTATACTTCCCAGATAAATGGATTACCTGGTGTAAGGATATTCTATCTTCTGCCACTTCTATGGTATTACTCAATGGCACACCAGGCAAACCTTTCCACTGCCGGAGAGGGGTAAGACAGGGAGATCCGCTATCCCCACTCCTATTTGTATTAGCAGCAGAGATCCTACAATTTCTATGCAACTGAGCGGCCATGATAGGTTTACTATCTCTTCCGCTTTCTAACACGGGTTCAAGAGACTTCCCTTGCTTACAATATGCTGATGATACCCTCCTTATACTTCATGCATCCCAAAAAGAACTTTTCTTCATGAAATCGCTGCTTTATCACTTTGGTGAAACAACTGGCCTCCGTGTTAACTATAGTAAATCCTTCCTGGTACCTATTAATACCTCAATTGAGGAATCGAGAGTCCTGGCAGGTACACTTGGATGTCAGATTGGAGACTTCCCATTTACTTATTTGGGCCTGCCGATGTCATTGACTAGACCGAGAATCCAGGACTTTGAAAAGCTTCTAATCAAAATGGAAAGAAAAGTCTCCGCATGTTCGACTTGGCTATCAATGGCAGGACGGTGCACATTAGCCAACACAATTTTATCTTCTACCCCGATCTATGCCATGTGCACATTGAAATTACGACCCACAATAATCCAGAGGATTGACCAGATTCGCATAACCTTTTTATGGAAAGGTTCAGATGTCGCTGGGAGAGGTCATCCCTTGGTGGCTTGGGAAAGGGTCACAACACCAATCCATAATGGAGGCCTAGGACTTATATCAATCACAAGGTTAAATGCAACACTACTACAAAAATTCCTTCACAAGGCTTATAACAAGGTTGACACCCCCTGGGTTGATCTCATATGGAATAGGTATGGAAAAGGGAACCTACCTCCTCATGCTACTGGTCTTGGCTCCTTTTGGTGGAAAGATGTTTTATCTCTATGGCAAATCTATAGTTCTAACTCCAAGGTATTGATAGGCAATGGCAATTCTATATTATTATGGCATGACTTATGGGATAATCATACCAACATGAAGGATAAATTCAGTAGACTATTCTCCTTCGCAAAAAATCAGAACATTACAGTGGGAGAATTTTCTAGGGAAAATATGGTTTCCAGACTTTTTCACACCCCACTGTCTTCAGAGGCTACAAATGAACTTGCACAGCTCCATCTGCTTATTAACAGTCACAGAATGGCTGACTTAGATCACGATAATTGGTTGCAAGGTGATCATCCTACAACATTCTTGTCATCAGAGGCATACAGAAGATTTTACAGTAACATCTCACCCCCAAAGCCCATTAAATGGATTTGGAAATCAAGGGTCACTAAAAAACTCAAGATCTTCATGTGGCTTTTATGTCTGGATCGTTTGAACTCTAGAAACCTCATAAGAAGAAAGAATTTCCAGATTGAACAAGGAAATTATGACTGTGTACTGTGTGATAGAGGAGTGGAAGAATATACATATCACCTATTCTTTCAATGCTCATTCAGTGCAGCATGTTGGCAATGGCTACACATCCGGTGGAACCATGATTTGATGTTTTTTGATGCAATAGAACAAGCCAAAGCGAATTGGCATCATCCGGGCTTTATGGAAATATGTATAACGGCAGCCTGGGAAATCTGGCTCAACAGAAATGACAAGATATTTAGACAACGGACACCTTCGCTGGAGTCTTGGAAACAGGGCTTTCGCAGCAACATTCTGAGACAAAGTAGTAAGTTCAAATCTGTCTGTAAATCTTTCGTAGAGAATTGGGTACACCGGTTGTAACTCATCTAATCTTTCCCATCTCGGGAGAGCATTGTACTCGAAACCTTTGTACCAATTTCCATCAATAAACTACAACAGGAGGGGAATTCCCCTGCTGTTTTTCTTGGTCAAAAAAAAAACCTGTCCTATGAAAAAAAAACATCACTAGAACATCTGATCTCAATATAGTGCGCAATGTCCCTAACAAAAGCTTTCCTTTCAGGAAAGAAAACTATACGCGTCTCACTTCACTGTAACCATCTGAGCATATGCATTTGCCAGGAAACTTAATAGCACACAGTAACAGTACATCATAAGGCTGTGAGCTAGAGGACAATCACCAGCGGCGCTTGCTAAGTCGCCATGAGTTTGGCTCGCTGTGCCTATCAAACAGAGGTTCTATCCTTTCTTGGCGCTTCCGCTTACTGACCATTGGGTCCACAGACCTGTAGAACCTCGGCGCCAGTTCTACCAGCCATCTCGGATCAACAGCTGTGACCTCCATCATGTACTCCTTCGTCGTCATGACAATTTCATGGTAAATCACCCACTCTGGCTGCTGATAAAACAGAGCACTACTTGGGTGGATATACACCTGCTGATTATCAGAAACGGTCCTGTATCCTACCTTAGGATCCTTCCTTGCAGTGTGGAAGAACAATCCAGCAACTAGGGCTTTCCCAATCTTGGTGGAATCATTCCCGGAAGAGACAACATCAAGCTTGTACTTGTCCATGATCTCAAGAAGCTGTTTCCGCACGTCCTGTGCTCTCCTTAGTGATGTTACCTGAATGAAATTCTCAAAGCACCATGGTCCTGAAAATCCTTTTGCCTTCCAAGCCTCATACACCGTGAGTAGAGTGATATGATCCCCTTCAGGCTGGAAAAAGTTCGATCTTTTACGATCTGCTTGAGTCCGCTTCTCTCTTGGCCGATAGAATATGTTCCCAGTTTGAATCATTGCAACGATTGTCACTATTTCATCACTGCATCCAAGGTCCACACTAGCAAGAAGCATCTTTGAAAGTGGTGGTTCCTGTGGAAATTCAGCCATCTTCCTCCCAATATTGGTAAGGAGACCCTCTTCGTCCAAGGCACCAAGGCTGTATAGTTGTTTCATAGCCGAGAGGAGTGCTTGAGATGCTGGTGGGTCCATAAAGTCAAATGACAAAAGATCATTTATTCCCATTGCCTTCATATTAAGAACCGTCCAACCCAAGTTGACCCGCTGGATTTCTGGAGTAGCGGTGGGGGGCATTTCATTGTGATAGGCGCTCTCAGTGTACAGACGATAGCACTTGCCTGGGCCTGTACGTCCAGCACGCCCTGCTCTTTGCTTAGCTGATGCCTGAGAGATTGGAGTGGTAACCAGTGAATCCATTCCTAGCTTCGGGTTGTATACATTAAGTTTCACAAAGCCTGGGTCAACAACATAATAAATCCCGTCTAGTGTAATGGATGCTTCTGCTATGTTGGTGGCCACAACCACCTTCCTCGTCCCGGCAGGGGCAGGTTCGAAAATCTTTGACTGCATTTCAGTCGGAAGAGCACTGTACACAGGACAGATCATCAACTCTGGTATGTCATCACCGAATGCTTTCATCCGCTCATGAAGATACTCACAAGCACGTTCAATCTCCTCCTGACCGGTCAGGAACAAGAGGATATCACCTTCAGGTTCAGTCAGATGAATCTGCAATACAGTGATCAGTGCAGCATCCATGTAGTCACTCTCTGGCTGCTTCGTATGCAGTATTTCAACCGGAAACGTTCTTCCAGGAATTGTGAAAATATTGCAGTCGAAAAAGTAACCAGAGAACTTCTCAGCATCAAGAGTTGCGGAAGTGACTATTAGCCTCAGATCACTTCTCTGCGTGATTAGCTGCTTTAGCAAGCCAAAGAGAATATCCGTGTAGATGGTCCTCTCATGTGCCTCATCAAGCATGACAACCGAATAAGAAGAGAGGTCCCTGTCCACCAAAATCTCTCGCAGGAGCATTCCATCTGTCATATACTTGATGACAGTTTCAGGTCCAGTGCAGTCATCAAAGCGTATTGAATAACCAACTTCCTCTCCCAATTGGCAGCCAAACTCCTCCGCTACTCTCTTTGCGACCGACTCTGCAGCAACCCTGCGAGGCTGAGTACATGCAATTTTCCCGCCTGTAGTATACCCTGCTTCAGCAAGGTACTGCGTAACCTGGGTTGTCTTCCCTGAGCCCGTCTCACCAATAACCACCAAAACTTGGTTCTCATGAACAGCTTTGATCAGCTCGTTCTTGAGCCTGAATATAGGAAGACTTCGCCTCTGCTCTTGAATCGAAATACTTGACCTCTGCCCATATGTACCAGACTTCCCATACGCCATCTTCCCTACTGGCACACTCTGCGCTGGTAGCCCAGTGCCCCTCAGCTCCTGCATCAGGTACTTTCCACCTGACATGGGGTCTTCCCACGAGCGATTAAGGTCTTTAGGGATCGCATCCAACATCCCTCTTTGCTCCTGGTTGTGAATATTGTGCCGCTCCTTAACAAGTGCAGTCTGCAGTACAGCTGCTCTGCTCATGGATCCCTCCGGGATCCTGCAAATCCTCACTGGAGACATGTCGATTGAAGATTGCCCCTGTCCACTCAAGAATGCCGGCTCATCATGGTTGAGCTCAATCTCTAGCTCCTCCTCCACCTCTTCCTCCTGGTAAGGCATCCCCTCATCATCCTCATCGAACAACTTTGGGTAGTCCTTGGCGTTCAACACCCCGGAAGCAATCAATTGCTTGACCTCCCACCTCTCCGGCGAGGTCATCCGCCTGATCGGCCGCCGTGGGGCAGGGCTAGGCTCGTCGTCATCGGGGACAAAGACCCCGGTGCTCTTCCTGGGGGCTCTGGGGTGACACACCGGCGGATTCGCCCTGGGCGCCCCGGGACGTCGACCCGCCGTTAGGAGATCCCTCCCCGTATCCTGATCGACGTCTCGCATGGACAGCCCCAGCTTGATGTCCTGCTCAGGGTCCTCGCGCCTCCCTGCACGGGACGTGGTGTTCGGCGGGGCGGCGTGATCGGGGATGGCGCGGATGAGGGCGTGGAGGGAGCGGGCGAGGTGGTCCGGCAGGTCGGCGCCGTGGGCACTGAGGCTGGCGCTGAAGTCGGCGGCGGAGGCGGCGGCGCGGCCGAGGTCGACGACGAACTCAGCAAGGACGCGGTCGGCGATGCCGAGGTGGGCCTCGAGGTCGGAACAGACCTTGGAGACGAGTGAGAGCTGCGTGAGCCGCCGCATCCCGTCGTCCGCCGCCATGGCGGGGAGGGGCGGTCAAGGTGGTTTTGCCCCACTAGCGTCGTGTCGATCGGGGTAATTGGGGAAACGACGAAAAGCAGGTCCTCCCCTCCGACTTCACGGAACCGCGGGCGCGAACGCGGTGGTTTCCGTTTGCCGCCATCGATGACGCAGACACAGAAGCCATATGGATGATATGGTCTTGTCTAAAGGACGCCCCCGACCTGTTCGACAAAATGCCAAAAGGACTTCGGAACTCCAATAGACGTGCAGCGTTATGAGGGAGTTTCTCCGGATATATATGCTCATAGGTCATAACTAGATTACCCATGACAAAGAGACAACACTTTGTTGTCTGCCAATTACAGTACCCCAATTATTTTAGAGTGCGTTTGGTTTGACGTCAATATTGGATTGAATAGGTTTATCCAGGTTTTTCAGTACTGGACTATCGAAGTTGATGTTTAGTTAAATGGGTTGAATGATCCAGTTTTTTGTTTGGTGAGTTGGATGAGAAATGAATTGGATGATCCAAGTTATTGTTTGTTTGGATGGATATAGAAGACAAAGTTAGATATAATGACCACTTTTCAAATTGTGATGATCTTACCATCTTCAGTGAATTTATTTAACAATGCAACTATCTGATGGTTGCGGGAAGGGAAACAATATATTGTCACCAATCCTCATTTTTCCGAAAAGGGCCAGAGGAATTAGGCTTATATTATCAGCAGGTGTGCAGAAAAAACCAATATATAGAAGATGCGGCCGAATTGGTCCGGCGACACAGGCATCTGCCCAAGAGGCGATCACACTGACACACTAATTACATCTGCTCAGGAGGCGATCGCACACTCACTCTGACATACTAATTACATTACATGACACCTATGCAATATTACACCAAGCTGCTTATGCTTACAACCTACAGAGCACCAGAGCTTTACATCTTCCTTCAAAGCTGTCATGATCTCCTCCATCGATCGTTCCATTGTCCTGAAGTTTCACGCATTACATTCTCGCAATCAATTCACATGAACAAACAAACAAGTTCTGCTGCAAATCAAGCAGCATGGTTTGAGTTCATTTAATCCTCAGTATGCACAATAAACAAGGTGATAAAATTGCTGCCATCTATAATAAGCTAGACCTCAAACAAGGTCATAATAATCTGTCAGAATCAGTTGAGGAAACAAACAGTAAGCTAGCAAAATAGTAAGCTCAGATTCAACTGAGAAATATCATTCACACATTGAACTATCAAGCATTATGCCATCAGCAAATGAACTAGACAACCTGAATGATCTATGATCACGTCTAAGGCAAATTAATCTTCAGTGTGTTGTGTTTGGTCAGGAACAAATTAACTGGAACACAAACTGAAATAAAATGTGGGCAGCATATGCCTGTTACACACTAAAATGTTTGATAATCTCATAGCTTTACAACTAAAAAGCATTCTGCATACCTTCTCTGAAGACAGGGGCGTAGCTAGGGGGTATGTCGGGTAAGCCTCGGCATACCCTGACCCCAGGCACAGCAAAGTACAATGTTCGATCACAACCGGCACTCAGCGTACAACAGAACGATCGGCACGAGCATAAAACTGCCACGACACCACGTACTAGACAAAGGAAATTATTACAGTTACCAGCAGAAAGGTACTCGAGATACACAGTGGCGAGATAGTTTTTACATTATCGTAGATCAATAACGATTTAACGACCGACAAAATTATTCGTATTTGTTCTATATTTTTTGTGATTGGAATAATTTTTCATGTTCTTGTTCCGTGCATTTTTATCAATAATTTGTTTGTATATCAGAAGCAAAGACATCATCAAGATCACAATATTAGAGATCACTTCATCCAACATAACATTAATATCATATATTTATTACATAGTGAATTTATTTTATTACTATATATGAGTTATCTTATATTATGTTGTCTTACTATCAATTATCATATTTACATAAAACATTATTTTAGCAAATTATATAAAAAATTGTGCGACATACCTTTTGACAAAATTCTAGATACGTCACTGTCTGAAGATGAGACCTGTCAGTGCAGCAAACGTTGGCCCGACGAACCACAACGCGGCCGAAGGCTCCAGCACGTACCCCACCAAGCTCTAGTCCAGTGGGTTGGGGCGATACAAGAGGGCTCGAATGATGTTTTTTTTGCGTTTAGATCCGACACGACCCGTTTAGGCCATCCGCACCAGCGTACTCTAAAGCATACTCTATACACTATTCTCCTTCAGCTTTTATAGTACGTATTCTAAATTACACTACGAAACTGTGTATCCAGTATGCTTTACAGTACGCCACTGCGGATGGTCTTAAACCCGACACGACGTGTTTAGGCTTGAATGATGATTTTTTTGTTGTTTTTAGTGTATTTTTAACTAAAACAGGCCATGGACTGGGCCGGCCCGGCATGGCCCGTCACGCTTAAAATGAACTCAGACCGTGACCGGGCCTGGACCTCTGACCCGCGGGCCGGCTCGGCCCGTTGGCCACCTATATGGATAACCGAAGAAAATAAGGTAGAGAAGAAGGGAAAAAAGGATAAATAGGAAAAAAATGAGAGGAGGAAAGGAATGAAAATAGAAGGAAGAAAATAAGAAAAAGGAAAGAAATAGAAGGAAAATAAGAGTTGAAAACAAAAGAAAAAAAGGAAAATAAGAGATAAAAAAGAAAGAAAAACAAAAAAAATATAAAAAATACGTAATAGTTGTATAGTATCCGATGAGTCCGGGAGCACAAAATCTTTTAGAATGTGATAGAAACTTAGAAAGAGTTGAAAATATTTGCTTAAAGTATATTTTTAGAATAAATGAGTGTGTGATAGTCTCAATGCTCACAGTAAAATTTACATCACCGTTGATTTAAACAGGAGTTTTTTCCATAAGAAAAAAGCAGGAGGCAAGCTGAAAGAAAGCAGGAGCGGTGAGGTGTGATAGTGAAGGAGAGGACGCGGAAACTGGCCTTCTCCACTTCCAACGCGGCTTTTGAATCCACCCCGGCCCGTCTCCCCCAAAACGCCACACGCCATTTCACAGCCAGATCGCGCCGCGATGTCGTCGTCCAGGCGGCGCAGGGGCGTCGGGGCCCCCGAGCGGGTGGCGGAGAACTGGGAGCGCCTCGTCCGCGCGGCGCTCAAGCGCGACCGGGACCAGCACCGCGCGGGCGGCGCCGCGGCGGGGCTGGGCCTGGCCTCCGCCGTGCCGGCATCCTTGGGCCGGACCACCAACATCGAACAGATCCTGCAGGCCGCCGACGACATCGAGGACGAGGACCCCAACGTCGCTCGGATCCGTAGGCACCACCTCCTTTTTACGCTCCTATCTCGGTCTCGGCTCGCTTCCATCAAGCTCGATGCCTTCCTGCCTGCCGCCGTCGCGCGTGGCTGGGGTTCTGGAGCTGTTTTTTTTTTCTTTTTTTTGGGGGGGGGGGGGGGCGAATTGCGTCACTCGGTAACGAGTTTAGGAGCTGGCGAGTTGGGTGCCACCTGCCATTATTTAGCTCCGCTGTACTGCGCTTTGCTGGTGTTTTTTTTTTCCCGCGTGAGCTCGCCTATTAGCGTGCAAGCTGAGACGCGATGGTGAATTCTCTAGTTAGCTGAGTGTTTTAGTAGGGTTTACTGTTTTCACCACTATGCTGTTAGCATTTTAGGGTAAGCTGCTTGCGATTTCAAGCAATTTTCTAGGCATTCGAGCAATCTGTGGGTGATCAAACATCAAAGGGCTTTGCGCCTGTTAAATGAGCTTTCAAGTTGCTGCTGGCTCATGCTTCATTTCAGTGCTGTTGATGTACCTGGGAAACACTACTGACGTAGTCATACTCATGCATATTTAACGACATTAACGAGAGACATACTAGACCAATTAACCTTGGTGAAACTCATCTAGTTTGTTCTTTTTACTAAAAATGCCACAAACTTTACTAGAGCTTGTGCTTTGATATCCTGGCTACTGATGCCCTTATTGGTTGTACTCCAGTTTGTGAACAAGCATACACAATGGCCCAAAATCTGGATCCCAGCAGCGAGGGTAGAGGTGTCTTACAGTTCAAGACAGGTTTAGCATCTGTTATCAAGGTATGATTTGCTCTCATGATACCACATTACTATTCATAGCTATATTAATATTTTTTTTCTTCAGTTCCCTTTCCACCGAATCATCTCTAACTTCTCTTGGCTATCATGGTATTCTGCAGCAAAAACTCGCTAAGAAGGATGGGGCTTCAATTGATCGACATAATGATATCCAAGTCCTTTGGAACTTCTATTTGGAATACAAGAGTCGGCGGCGGGTTGATGATATGCAACGAGAGCAGGATAGACTGAGGGAGTCCGGGACTTATAGTACCGAGTATGGTCTCTTTTTGTTAGGACCCATGTTGTTTTTTTTCTCTGTTTTTTTGTTGCACATTCAATAGAGTACTTGACAATCACAAATCGCTGTGATTGACTTCTGTTAGAATGAACATCTAGGTTGGCAGGCTGCTGCTCCAACCAAGGAATCCACCTGGTTCCATTATACCACTACAGTATTAACTTGATTTTTTTGTAGAGGGTGCATGTCAATTTTACAGTGTCCCAGAAGAACTCTAAGTGTATCCACTTTTGTTATTGCTATATATTTGGTCTAGAAACCGTATACATTTTAGTGAGTCATATCCAGTATAATTCACTGTGTTTTTTAGTATACTCTATGTAAATGTTGCAAAGAATCATAGAATTGACTTGGATAGCTACATGAATGTTTTTTGTGACTGTTCGCTTGCTCTTTGCATTTGTTGAGTTTAATCCTGTTTTCTAGAATGTAATATAGTGTAGGGCTGCAGGCCCAGCCGAGTCCTGGCCCAATTCGGTCTAGGACAGTGGGGGGTGCCCAGGCCCGGTCGCGCCCGAACAGATTTGGGAGGAGTCCAGATAGAGTCCAGGTCATCTAGAGTTAGAGATAGACCTTAGAGATAAAAACAGAGTTGAGTCCGGGAGGTTAGATAAGAGTCCTAAACATATTTGGGTCTATTTTTATTTGTAACAGGTCTATACAAAGCTGGAATCTCCCAAGGAATAAACACCCCCTCTAGTTTAATCAAACAATTTCGAGTCTAATTTTTGTTGGATTTCCAACAGCATTCAAATTTTGATGTACTAGACTAGATTGCACGTATGCCCTGTTCTCGTTGGATGACTAATTGCTGTGGTAGCCACTATACCACTTTCCCACTTTTTGAAACCTAGTTAATTGAAGCTGATACTATGCTATAATCTCTCTCTCCGTGTGTGTTTTGCAATCAACAAAAAATGGGGTCGTTAACCTAGTCTAATCTAACAGATTGGAACTCAATTTATATGACCACAGCAAGTCATGTTGTTTAAGCAATATGGATTCTAAGTTAGCTGAGGGATGTTGCGACCCCATGTTCTAGTAAGAGGCTTGGCAGCTGCAAGTCAGAAGATTCCCTTTGGTTATGCTATCTAGTTGTTATTATTCTCTTTCTTAATGCACTGACATCAGTTTTTCCCAACCTCTTAATTATTTTCTTTCTTTAGGCAGACCCTCTCTCATGTTTGGTACAACCTTTTTGGTATTTTATGATCTTACCCGTCAGTACTTATTTTTGGTGCTATGTTCAGGATGGGAGCTAGGGCTTTGGAAATGAGAAAGGTTTATGCTACTTTGAGGGCTTTGCTTGATGTTCTTGAAATCCTTGTCGGTCCATCACCAACAGATAGACTTGGAAGGCAAGTTCTTGAAGAGGTAATCCATGACAGAGCTCCTAATCGTGCTAATCCTGTCCCTTTACTTTTTATTGACAATTGTCTGGAACTGTGTACTGCTTATTTTATTAAATCCGGCAGCACATTCATATCAATACTTTAATATATATATATATATATATATTAAACATAACAAACACCAACTTAATACTGAAGGTGTTCTGGTTTTGTTATTGTTGTTTTATATGTATCACTAAACTGTTATTCCTCTGCATTGGTTTTCTCAGATAAAGAAAATAAAAAGATCTGATGCAGCCCTGAGAGGTGAACTTATGCCCTACAATATTGTCCCCCTTGATGCACCATCGTCAGTGGCAAATATTATTGGATTTTTTCCTGAGGTATTATTTTTCTAATTCCAGTGCCTCTAGTGAAATGACCTATTCAGTCAATGCGTGTGTATCTAGCTATATACTTCCAGCAGTTACAGATAACGGTTTTAGAGTGTCCAAACATAGTTTTGAAAACATAATATTTTTGTAATATATTTGTAAAGTATAATTTGAGTTTTTTTTTAACTTAACGCGGGGGGGGGGGGGGGGGGGGTTAAGATTGCCCTGATTGCATTAATGTTATGGCCTTTATGGGCCAGTGTGCTACTCAAGGTTGTAAATGGGCGCTGGACACCTAGGCGCTCGCCGACCGGCTGGACACCTAGGCGCTCGCCGACCGGCTGGACACCCGGGCGACCATGGAGATTTTCAGCAGGTGGGGGAAAGGGGGAGTCGGACAGCTTCGGAGAGGACTGCAGAGAGGTAGGAAGTAAGTAGCTGGCGGCGGCCTGGGAGGCGCCCAGGTGGGGCGACGGGGGCGGAATCACTGAGGCGAGTGACTTCGGGAGGCGGCGGCTAGGGTTAGGGTTTTGGCGAGTCCCCTCTATATAAAGAGGGCCATTGTGTATCCTTGGGGTCAAGCAAGAAAATAGATCCTAAAGACTACTCAGAGCCTCCAAAGGAGGGCGAGTTAGTGGATCATCTTGCTAATTATCACTCCTTTAATCCAGTCATATCATAACAATTAAGTAGAAGACTCAACCCATATTTGGGTCAAGAAAGGTTGTGAAAAGCCTTTTTTTAGGCCCAGTTGTCAAACCTTGGTGGCCGCCATCTAAACTGGATGGACTAACCACTTAAGTACTTAACCAGTGAGTTACCGTCCATTTCTCATAACTCAAGTATTTTAGAGGTATCTGAGCCAAATATACTCAAGTCGTTAAATGCCATCTTCATGTTGTCCTTCAAAATATTTATGAAGATTTTCCTGGTTAAGGTTTTATTCTCTGTTTCTCTTAGATTACATTTATGAAACTGGGTTACTGAACTGTATTAGACAACATGGCACTTCCATTTTGTCACAACTTGCAAGACATATATGTTGTAGCAATGTTCTGTTGCTGGAGCATCAGTATATTTTTGGGATTTACAACTAAAAAAGAACATGAAATAGTTGTTACCAATTATGATAGTACAGTTGTCTACCTAAGGCTCTAGCTCTTCCATTGTGCTGTCAGATAAAAAAATCTTTGTGTTGACTCTCTTTAATGCAACTGTGCTAGGTTAGGGCTGCAACGGCTGCAATTCAAAACTGCGAGGACCTGCCACGGTTCCCTTATGACACACCACAGCTAAGGCAAAAAGACATTTTCGACCTTTTGCAGTATGTTTTTGGCTTTCAGGTAACAAGACCTCTGAACCACATTATTTGGTTGTCCACAATAGGTTTTGATGGTTTTTTATTTTATCCTTTATGCTGTCATATTCTCCATTTAAAACTGGTGCTCTCTCAGGGTGAAATATTTTCTTACATGCAATTTCATGTATTGTAATACTAATACCTACTTAGAACTATCATGGGAGGCATCCTATGCTAAACTCTTTCCTGGTGCACGTCGCTCCCGCTTGCGCAGGGTCTGGGCAAGGGTCCGCTCGTGCTCAGTCTTTGCATAAGAGAAATCCTTGTCAAAGAATATTGCATGTTTCTTAATGCTTGTACTCTATGTTGGGACTGTCAAATAGTAGAATTCAACAGCCTTCTTTTGCTTCTTGACTAGCCACCAATTTGAGTCTTGAGACACTTAGTTGCTCTTCACCGTAAGTATCGAAGTACACATCAGCCAGATTAAGTATCGAAGCCAGTGTTTCTCAGTTTCTATCCTGACTTTGGGTATTAGGCACGACAGTTGTCCTTGTTTTGGACAACATTTGTCAAAAAAAGGTCAACTAAACCAAGTTTCACAGTCCATCTAGAAAAAAAAAAGCAAAACCACTGATTTTTTAGAGAGGTATGGGTGGATTTTCTGCAACTCTGAAATAATACACTTTTAGCAATACTAGTTTTCTAAAACCAAGATACCATATAAAACCATAGCATATCTCAAAAGATCCTAATACTTTTCAGAAACTCTAAGATTACTTTGTAACTGAACTACTGAAGAGGGCCCTGTTTTTTTTTTTGTTTGTAATCTCATGCCTGGTGTTCTTGCATTGTATTAATTACTCATAAAGCAGCTGCTGGAAGTTGTTTCTTTTACTTCATCTGCTATTATTGTCAAAATTTTCATATCTCCGTTGTATCAAGTATCTAATCCAGAGCGGTTGTTCCAGGATGATAATATTCGGAACCAACGTGAAAATGTCGTACTCACCTTAGCCAATGCTCAGTCACGGCTCGGCCTGCCTGTTGGGACAGAACCGGTTGGTCCTTCTGCTCTCTTTATTGGACAAACTATCATCTAGTTCTGGTTTTGATAGGACCTTTTTATCCTGATGCTGTAATACTATTCCTTAGGTTCCCACATACATTTTTTTTTTAAATTAAGCTTGCTTTATGGAGCAGAAAAATGAATGAATTATCTGTTTGTTTATAATTTGATCAACATACAAAATTAAAAATTTGGAAGCCAACTTCTTTTACCTGTCTTTTTAGTTCTGCTACCATAATTGCCTTAGGATAGTTATGAGGCATACTTTTAGCAAAGTAACATTGGGCCTGCAATTAGTGAATTAAATTGATACCTGTCAGAATGATGTGTAGCCTCAAAGACTTGCCATGAATTTTGTTGGAGTGTATAAGTGAATTGCCTATCCTTCCCTATCATCTTAAGCTTTTTGGTGTAACTAGTCAGCGCATAGTAGCTTAATATTGTATCAGAGCCAGAGGTCTCGAGTTCGAATCGTGGCGGGCGCAAGCCCACTCCTATTTCCACGTTTGAGGCCCGAGGGAGCCTCACGTGATGAGGAGTGTTGGAGTGTATACGTGAATTGCCTACCCTTCCCTATCAGCTTAAGCTTTTGGGTGCAACCGGTCAGCATAGTAGCTTAACAAATGTAATCTTTTTCAATAACCCTTAATGTTAATTTGTCAGTAAATTTTCTGTATACACATACAACACGCAATGAAGCATTGGTTTCTGCAGAAAATTGATGAGAGGGCTGTAACAGAAGTTTTTTGCAAAGTTCTGGACAACTACATAAAATGGTGTAGATACTTGGGCAAGCGTGTTGCATGGACAAGGTAATTTGATTTTGAATACTTGTAAGGGACCTTTCCCTGTGCATTTTATTATGTTACATGAATTTACCAGTTATTGCCTCCTTTTTGTAGCCTTGAAGCAGTAAATAAGAACAGAAAAATCATATTGGTCGCGCTCTACTTTCTGATTTGGGGTGAAGCTGCAAATGTTCGCTTTCTCCCGGAATGTTTATGCTACATTTTCCACAACGTGAGCCCCTTCCTGTCCAATCAAGTTAAAGTCTTTTTCTTCTGGTGTTGTCTCAGATAGACAGCATTTAGAAGTGTGTTTAGTATGGGCTACCGTTATGGTGTTACCAGTTTATCGAGGGTGACTGGTATAGTTCAATGCAGCAAACATTTACCTTAGCTTTCTCTTCGGCAAGTGTTCTGCTTTGTCTTTAACCCTGGACCTTTGGATTCTAGCTTGTCGCATGTAAAATTTGCGTTCCTGATAGCAATTAGTCTACTACGAGATCAGTGGAAGTTTGCTATGCACCAAACATAGGCATCAAATAGATATATGCTATGCTTTAGTATTTTCTCACTTCCCAGCATAAAAATAGACCGACTCTTCTGGTGGAACAAAACACTTCCCGTGGGTAACCAAATAGCTTGGCTTAGTATATCTGATTCGTGGAAACATGTCCTCTGTATTTCCCTAGCAATGTGCATTACTGCAATAGTGCAGTGCATTCAGTTTAATAACATTATTGGCACATTTCAGATGGCAAAGGAACTCGATGGGATTCTTGATTCATCTGAAGCTGAACCTGCGAAGAGTTGTATCACTAGCGACGGTTCCACCTCATATCTGGAGAAAATAATTACACCGATATATCAAACCATGGCTGCGGTAGGTTTATCTATTAAAGGTTCTAGCTTGATTTTTCCTTTATCTTAAGTGGGCTGCTTATGAATTGCCATTCTAAAAACTCGTCCGTTGGGGGAAATACCACCCACTATGAATATACATAATGCCATAGATTCTTGATTAATTCAAAAAGTGGTTCAGCAATGCAAAATATTCCCGTCAATATGTGTTATGGGCTGGATACGGCCCAGTGCCCAGCTGGCTGCCCAGGGGCCCATGAGGGTACTGTACTACTGTTCACACCCGAGAAACAGTACCGCCACTACTGTAGTGGCCATTCCTCATGTGGTTCCTTGCCCATTAAGTTAGATAAGATTAGATCTAGAGACTTCTGTATTAAGGGCAAGTAAGATTAAAGGGTTTAACCCTAATCTCTTTACTCTCCAGCCTCCAAGCAACCGTTGCTGCCGGTGTCTCTCCCCTCATGCGCCTAGGATGGCTAGCCCTAGGCAACTGTTCCTCCGCCCGCCTTCTTTCCTCCTATCGATTCCCCAACTACCCTCTATTATTGTGCTCATAACAATATGCCTTTATGGTTTAATTGTTCCCTTCAGGTTCCACCGAGGAATCACATCAACATGAAAAAGTCTGGATGAGTTTGATGATGTACTCCATGAGATGTTTACTCTTTCTGATTCCAATTTCAAGCTAAAAATGTGTCAGTAGAAGCAAACAAAAGATTAAATTTTGCTATTGAAAAATAACATCTTTTTCTTATCTTCTCTTTTGATTTGCCATATTGTTCTTATTTTTCTTGCTTTTAAGTCTTCACAGGAATTTAATTGCAAACAACACCCCCAGCACACAACACACAAACACAGAGAATTCTATATTAAATTGAATTTTAGTTTTACAATGTAAAGATGGGTGGCATATGGTACATTGCAATGCTGGCAATTTCAGACTCCAGAGCCAAACTGCCAAACTCTTCGGAGGAGTCTGTGAAGAGAGACATGATCGGAATATTTCCAAAGAGCTATCTATGGATAGGAGCACATGCAGACTAGTAATCCACGTGCTAGAACCATAACTTTGGCAATTGACCCCACCTTTTTACCACAACTTTTTTATCTGTTATTTTTTCCCTTTTTCTTTCTTTCTTTATGTTTTATTTTATTTATGTTTTTTTTCCTTGCTGGTTCTTGCTTGTACATGTGGGTTCATCTCTAGCCTACCCCAACCTGCTGGGGTTCAAAAGACTTCATTTTTGTTGAATGTTAAATTTAGTTGGCAAACATCTGAATTAGACTGTTCTTGTGAGCCAGGTGTTGGCAAATATTTGAATTAGTCTGTTCTTGTCAGCCAGGTGGCATTCATCTATTTTTTTTTTCACCTATGCTCTGAATTAAGCTCTTCTCTAGGGCAAAGTTAGCTAATTGCATGGTTTAGTTCTTATCTTGCTTCTTTAGCCAATGCATTGAAAGTTTGTGCATTTTGTACTGTATACAGGAGGCTAACAATTCTAATGATGGAAAAGCCGCACACTCTGCTTGGAGGAATTATGATGACTTCAATGAATATTTCTGGTTTGTTTCTAAACTTGCTTTTCTGCTGATTCTGCCTATACTTATTTATTTTCTATATTTTATTTTATTCTGTTGCATATGTGCAGGTCACGATCATGCTTTGACTTAAGTTGGCCACCGGCTGAGGGTTCCAAGTTTTTACACAAGCCCGCTAAGAGGAAGCGTGTAAGTTAATCATGTATATCTTCCTTGTGAGACTAGTGGTTTTGTTGTATGTGCCTGTGAGGTGCATACAATATGAGAACGAATTTGTACAGGATATTATCACTTGAGGTTCCTACTTTCCTATCAGCTAGTTTCTATCATAGCTCTTACATATTTTAACTGCATGCGATCTAATTCGAATCACATAATTTACACTTAAATCATCTAAATTTGCAATTGCCTTTAGTGTTTTTATATAAACTAATATGGTTCCAAATTGCGAATTATACCGTTTGGCGTTTGTTCATGTTATACTAAAACTCATATTACATAGATACCCAAGTTCCTATTCATGCTATTAAATATAAACATTTCAAAAATTCTTTAGTAAACTAACACGGTAGGGATTTCCCTACTGTATTTCCCTCAAAAAAACTGAAAGTTGTAACATGATAGCTTTAGTCTTAGTCTACCTCAGAAAACTTGTGAGCCACTGGCTTAAAGACAGTTAGAGTCCAATTTGACAATTAAGCTAGCTGAGTGGGGATTCTTTTCTGATGATACATTGTTTTACTGTGGATGGATAGGGTAATGAGCTAGAGGATTTGCTTATCATTTTCCTTTCTTGTGTGTTTGGAAAAAGTGTTATGTTGAACTTCAGAATATTTGAAGTGTAATACATAATAAAAAAAGCTTGAAGGTGACTAAACATGGGGAGTTCATTCTTAATTATCCTTCTTTATTTTGTGAAATATTTGGTGTTACGTGTTAAGAGGGAGATGTTTTGTCTAAATTAATTTCTTGTCATAATTATTACTCTTTTTTACTTACTGTTTCTGATTTTGATCCCTTATATAGACAGGAAAGACCAATTTTGTTGAGCACCGCACATTTCTGCATTTGTATCGTAGTTTCCATCGCCTATGGATTTTTCTACTATTAATGTTTCAGGTTCGTTGTTAGAGATTATAATCAATCATGTGTAAATAATACCGACAATGTATAATGCTAAATATGTTCCTTTTTTCCTAATTCTTGATGCAGTGCTTAGCTGTTGTTGCCTTTCACCATGGGAAGATAGACATTGGTACTATTAAAGTGCTGCTCAGTGCTGGACCAGCCTTTTTCATACTAAACTTCATTGAGTGTACGCTCTTCTGATTTAATACGATTTTTCATGCTTTGTTCCTTACAATATCTTCTCTTTGGAATTTTATCTAAACTATCACCTGCTGGTTTATATGGTGAACTGCTATGTTCCATACTTTTTATAGGCGAATGTTATGTTCCATATTTATGGTTGTTTCTTTTTTAGGCTGTTTGGATGTGATACTCATGTTTGGTGCTTATAAGACAGCAAGAGGTTTTGCTATCTCAAGATTAGTTATCCGGTTTCTTTGGTTGTCTGTGGTTTCAACATTTGTAACTTATCTTTATGTGTGAGTATTTTGTTAGATTTTGTACTTTTTTTTGTTAATGTGTACAAGGTTACATAATCACTTGAATGCTGAATGCTGAGCAGGAAAGTCTTGGAAGAGAAAAACGCAAGGAACTCTGATTCAACTTATTTCCGGATCTATGTTCTTGTTCTTGGAGGTTATGCTGCTGTTCGGCTCTTGTTTGCACTAATGGCCAAGATCCCAGCTTGTCATAGGCTCTCCAGTTATTCTGATCGATCACAGTTTTTTCAATTTTTCAAGTGGATATACCAGGTGTGTCCATCTTCATTCTACATATATTGGAAAAGAAATTTTTATCATAAAATGTTGTACTAATCTTGTTTTTGCTATTTGTTCTTAGGAGCGATATTACATTGGACGGGGACTTTACGAGAGTATTAGTGATTATGCCAGGTTCCTTTTTTTTTCCTTTCATGTTTTTCAAACAATGTCTTTCTTGTCTTAACATCTCGAGTGTATCTTTCACTTTTATATTTTAGCATCAAGATATGGTACGAATATATAGCTGCTGTGTGAAAACTTTATTTTTTTTCGTGAGGGCAGTTTGTAAAGTAATTATGTCCTGGCATTAGTGGTTATTTATGTGGGTGCAATTTACATCTTGATCATAGTTCTTGAAGGTGTTGCTTAGGCAACAAGGCGCTCTAGGGTCGTGCCAAGGGCCTATTTACATATTGTCGCATAGGCAACAAAGCATATCACTCTGCCACATGACATGTTTTTAAATCGGGGAGTTGGACCTAGACACCACAGAATCAGGTGACTAGGGGGACGGCCCACTAGAACGGACTAGTAAATGGCTAGCTGGTCAATTAGGTTACTTGGTGTTGGGAGCATTGAGAATGTAGTGCTAGTATATTAGTAATATACTGAAAAATATGCATGTCTTGCCGGAAGTGTGGCTCATTGTTGCACTTGAAGCTGGATGCTTGGATCCTTGGACCAGCAGAAGCTCATTGGCAATGCATCACCACAGAATGGCAGTGCACCAGCAGCATGGAGAGAGGGGTTGTTGCCTTTGTGGCACTTCTAGCAGGCTAGATAGAAGAGAACAAGGAAAACGGACAACCATACAACTGAAACCCTAGGTCAAAATCACCTGGCCTATTTTACCATTGGCCTCCTCTTGTTTATTATGTATGACTTATCACTATTAATTACTGATTAATAGGACACTCATGCTTCTAGATGCCCAAGTCACACACTATACCTAGTTGACTAGCCAATCAACTTTTCGGTGAAGCGGACAGCTTGAAAACAGCTTCTAGATGCCCAGATCGTGCTGATGTACCTAGTCGACTGTAGCTGACCGACTTTTGGTGAATTTGATGACTTGGAAACATTGGATATGCCTGACCACTTTAAAAACGATGATCCTTATATCAGCGGTTACTACCTTTTTGCAACTTGTCAGCTTGTTTGAAATGCTCACCAGCAGTTCTCTTGATCCACTTGGTCTTCATTGTTTACTCAGTGACAAAGCTTTCTAATGCAGATACGTAATATTTTGGCTGGTCATACTGGCGTGCAAATTCACCTTCGCTTATTTCCTCCAGGTGTCCATAGCCACGTCATTCATAAGTCTGTTGCTTGTTTTATGTTTTGTGTGATTATAAAAATACTCAATACTTTGTCATCCACTTTTGCAGATTCGACCTTTAGTTGAGCCAACTAATATAATTGTCAAACTGCGTAATTTAAATTATTCCTGGCACGATCTTGTATCAAAGGGTGAGTAAATCTGAAACTTTTTGTACTATCATTGCTCACTTGTTATTACAATATTACATTCTTGTTTCAAAGCTCATTACAGAATGCAACAATGATCCTGACAGTGTATTTTTTGTTAGGAAATAAAAATGCTTTGACCATTGTGAGTCTATGGGCACCAGTCTTAGCTGTAAGTTCACTGTGTTCTCTATAATTTCTTTTATATAAGAAAATGGCTATGTAAGTGATATATTACCTCATTTTATTTGTATTTTTATTTTTAAGATATACCTGATGGACATTCATATATGGTACACTCTTTTATCTGCTCTTGTTGGTGGTGTTATGGGTGCTAGGGATCGCCTTGGGGAGGTACAATTTGCTCCTTTATTCCCAGTCCCATTCATGGATCTGAGTTCTATCACTGCACGTAAATGCTGATTGCTTCAATATGCAAACTTGATTACCATTCTGATCATTGCTAATATAATGCAGATCCGCTCCATAGAGATGCTTCATAAACGTTTTGAGAGCTTTCCGGAAGCTTTTGCTAAAACTCTTTCCCCTCAAAGGTTCTTAATTCTTCTATTCCTTAAATTTGTGTCACTCAGAGTTCTTATGATGAACAGCAGATTAGGTTGCCTTTATATGTTTGTTTATGTGTAGTCTTTTATAAATCGCTCTGGACCTTTAGATGCTTGGTTTTTATACTTTTTTTTTCTATTTTCACAGGATAACTAGCAGGCCTGCTGCTCAGGTAAATGATAACTCTCTGGCATAGGTTTCAATACTAAAAGATTAGTCCATAACCTGGCCTCATTAAGCATCTAGGTGTCTCTACTGCCTGCTGGGGTTGGACATATGCATATCCCTTCCTCCTTGTGCACCCACACAAATACTTGAACGATTGCTAGTTTTTTGACCCTGCACTTTTTTTTTTAAACTAGCGACCACACGGCCTATCTATCTAGTTTGACTATCTGCTACATTCATTCTTAACTTGTGCAATCAGAATTCCCCTTCCCGTTATTGTTGTTACTTTGCCCCTCAGGGGATTCTTGTAACAACTTCAATTATACACTGAGCCTTTTTATTAAGCTTTTCATTTTCTGTTAATTATAAAAAACAGCTTAGTTGTTATGATAATTGATATCCTTCTTGTTTTTTGAAATTCATATATGAGTGTAACGTCTTGTTTTCGAAATTCATATATGAACATAACACCACACTATTTTTTTTGGTCATTCTCAACATCAGGATTCAGAAATTACGAAGATGTATGCATCAATATTTTCCCCGTTTTGGAATGAGATTATCAAGAGCTTGCGCGAAGAGGACTATATCAGCAACAGGTGCTGTGAAGAATAGCAGTAGCTCGTTATCTTATATAATGACCTTCTTTGCTTCAATATCTTGGTGGAATTTCCTTTCAGGGAAATGGATCTGCTTATGATGCCAAGCAACTGTGGAAATTTAACACTTGTACAGTGGCCATTGTTTCTTCTGACTAGCAAGGTATGGTATATTAGTAAACATCAACCTTTTTCTATGTAACAATGAATCTTTAGCATATCAGAAACATGTGATTTGACTGCTATAAGTTTTTGGTTGCTTCTGTAGATCATGTTGGCGAATGACTACGCTTCTGACTGTAAAGACTCACAATATGAGCTCTGGTATAGAATATCCAAAGATGAGTATATGGCTTATGCTGTCAAGGAATGTTACCAGAGCACTGAAAGAATTCTTCACTCTTTAGTTGATGGTGAAGGGCAGCGATGGTATGCTTGCTCACCAAGATGAGGAATCTGATCTTGAAATCAAGGCTATTGAATATATTTTATAAATCATGTTTTAATTGTAGTGCGTGCATACAGGGTTGAAAGGCTTTTCCGAGATCTCAATGACAGTATAGCACAGGGTTCACTTCTAGTGACTATAAATCTCAAGAAGTTGCAATTAGTCCAATCAAGGCTTACTGGTTTAACTGGTCTCCTGGTAAGATTTGCTACTCCTATCTGAGATCTGGGCATGAAAATCCAGTCTAAAGTGCTTTAATAATATTTTTTGCTTTGTTTGTTAGAGTAACAGTTCAGTAAAAGTCGTTTATTGTGGTTATAGTTGAATGATCCCTATTTGTATCTTGTAATTTATCATGATAATATAGATGATAAACTGAATTTCCTGTAGGTACGTGATGAGACTGCTGGACGTGCAGCTGGTGTTACAAAAGCTCTCCTTGAGCTCTATGAAGTTATTACTCATGAATTTCTTGCACCGAACCTGAGGTATGTAGTTAAAATTATTTTTATTGCAAAAAGATGTCAGCTCCATTCATTTTCTCTTGCCATTATGTTATTTCTTTCTGCAGGGAACAGTTTGATACCTGGCAATTATTATTAAGAGCCAGGAATGAAGGGCGCTTATTCTCTAAGATTTTCTGGCCAAAGGATCCGGAAATGGTACTTGTCTTATAAATCTAATTGAATCCTTTTTATTGCTTTCAAGCCATTAATAGTGTGATGCTTTTATTTATCCCTTCAGAAGGAACAGGTTAAACGCTTGCACTTACTTTTGACTGTCAAAGACTCTGCTGCCAACATTCCCAAAAATCTGGAAGCTCAGAGAAGATTACAATTTTTTACCAACTCACTATTCATGGACATGCCAGCAGCAAAGCCTGTATCTGAGATGATCCCATTCAGGTACTCTAAATGCATATGGTCTTCGTTCTATTTCAAGAAACAGAGTCCTTTTTAACACCCAATATTTCATGTGCAACAGCGTCTTTACTCCGTACTACAGTGAGACTGTACTGTACAGCATGTCCGAGCTTCTTGTTGAGAATGAAGATGGTGTTTCTATACTTTTTTATCTTCAGAAAATATATCCTGGTACTGTTACCCTTAAATGTGCAACTTTTATTTGAAATTTTTATTAGTCATGAACCTTTCTTTTCCTCTTAAGTAAAAGTATTTTGCCTCCTTAAGTAGTCACTTGCCTGTTCTGTAAGTAGACTGCTTTGGGATTTTTGATGGTTTTATTTCTTGTGACCTATGATTTGTTCAAATATACATTTCTCCGGCCACATCAAGAACTTACAGCTGAAAGTTGGGTAATGTGCAAGATGATGGATATAAAAGCAATAACCCATGCATTTGAAAAAAATAACCGTTTGTTTGATGTTCGTAGAGCATGCAATGCACATAAGAAACTGTTTGTTTTGTAGAACATCATGCATATATCCAGTAAGAAGGGGCTTTTGAGTTTTCATCTTGTTTTTCTTCAAGCTTTCCCATGTTGGTAACTTCCTGGTTCAAGGGTTTCAATTTTATATAGAAGTGCTCTGGAGTGTTTGAAACTAAACTTTGCAGTTATATAATGTTTTAAACTATTGTTGTGCGGTAAACTAAAAACATGTTATTATTATGATGACGCCTGGTCGTTCTGAGGCTGACACCACAACTGTGTCCTTGCCTTGATGAATATGTGGCAGGAGGACCGTACTGCTTAATGTTTTCCATACTACTAGCATCATTTCATCACCTTATAGTTGATATTCTACATGCATTGCTCTGAATTCTATCAACATCAAACTATTAACAATATGATATTTTTGTTAGATTTCTCGTGATCTCAACAAGATAGAGTTGGAGTCCAAATAGATAGTTCTAGTTTCCTAGGATTCAAGATTGCATGTAACCGGGCTATATAATGCCCCCCAATCCCATTGGAATAAGCATCTCCCAGAGTTGACATCTCAATTTTCCAACAATTTTGTATCAAAGCAGGTTGAGATTTGAGGGACGAAATCGTACCGAGGAGGGCGCACAACTCCCGAGGTGAGTCGAGCTTGAGGCGGCTCGATCGTGCACTCGGTGGCACCCAACGCGGATCCGGCGAGGAAGACGTGCTCGATGTGGCATGTGCTGGTTCTAGGTGGGAACTCATGGACACACGGGCATCAGAACAGTGGAAGGCGACGAGCACGTGTCACGTGCGGACGTGGAGACTAAGACATTACGAGATTCAGCGACGAAGATGGGTGTGTGAGTTGGCGACTTCGTGGTCACTTGAGAGATCGAAGCAGAGGAGCGAACCGAACGGGCTAGATCAAACCAGGAGGTGGACACGGGCTGACTGGGCCGGGAAGCGTGGGTCTGTGGACTACTGGTGTTGGAGCTTAGCTTAGTGCACCCAGCGAGGTGCACCCAAGTACCCTATTGATTCGCTGATGGTACACAAGAGGTGTACATAAGACATGGAGAATAAATCAATGTCGCTACAATATTCCTTGGTAACAAAGACCAATTATATATCATGCGCTATCAAGATGAAGGTTTTTTTGAAGGCGTAGGAAGTGTGGGAAGTTGTGGATGCAAAAGTCATGGTTGATCCAAAGTAAGATCAGATAACTCTTGCGCCCATCTATCAAACCATTGATGAAGATTCTCATGCGAATTCTGAGGAGACGAAAGAAGTTTAGGAGCTGATCAAGACCAAGTTCTTGGGTGAAGAACACGTGATGGAAGCAAGGATCTAAAATTTTCAGAATGAGCTTGATTTTATGCGCATGAAGGGACTCCATCGATGTTTTTGCCATACATAGGATGATTATCATCCCAAAGATTTGTGGTCTCAGTGGAGAAGTTGAATAGGTATCTTGTGAAGAGATTGTTGCGTGTTTTGCTTTTGAAGTTTTTCCATATTGCATCTACCATTGAGCAATCTGTTGACTTGGAGACGATGACTGTGGAGGAACTCTTCGACAGACTCAAGGCGCATGAAGAACAAGCGCATGACTTCAACAACCATGAGCATGAAGAAAAACTCCTTTTCACAAGGGAGGAGTGAGAGGCACAGGTGAAAGAGCATGAACGTTTGTCGAAGAAGGGCGATCATCAAAGGCGCTCACGATGCAACTCGTCGAGCGATGGCGAGGAGAAGCTTGCTCGGGACTAGTGTCCAAGATGCAAGAAGTTTGTCCATTAGGCTTGGAGTGTCGCTCCAAGCTCAATCAGGGGGAGGTACATGCAACAATGGCTAATGAGGGCACCCTGATGAAGCACATACGACAGGGGGAGAAGGTGCGACCACCACTAGAGGAGTTGGTGAAACCGTACGTCTTCGCGCATCTCAGCATTGACAACGACATTGAGGAGGCATTGTGGCACTTCGACGCGACCAATCACATGATGGGATCACGTGGAATCTTATCCGAGTTCGACGACAAGGTCATCGGCACAGTGCGGCTTTGCGACAACACACACATCAATGTTGAGGGATGAGGCATAGTGGTATACGCTTGTAAGACGGGGGAACTTCCGAAGCTCACTGGGGTGTACTTCATTCCTTGACTCGACAAGAACATCATCAACATCAGCCAACCAGACAAGGAAGGCCACAACATCAACATCCATGGAAGGGTGATCAACATACGGAGGAGCGCATATGACTTCTCGCTCGATCACAATGCACCTCCAACGCCTACTCTATTCGGCTCAACATCACACGTCCGATGCGACGTCTGGATGTGGTGGCGCCGACCAGGAAGGAGTCCGTGGAGCAGCAAGCGACTGTGGATAGGCTGGAGCGACGCAAGCGTGCAGGGTGGTGATGTAGGCGCAACTAGAGGCACATGAGTATGCACGATGTCAAGCACGAGGCGGTGGATGCTACAATGCGGGGTAGTGGCTCAGATCGGGAGGATATGGAGCGACACAGCAAGACCAGACAACCATCTTCCACGATGACTTGGACATACGTAGAAGACTCGATGCAAGGGAGGTTCTACACGGGTGAGCGACGACGAGGTCGTGACAACTCCAAGCAGTAAGGACCCAATGACATGCACAAAGGATAAGTCCATGACGATCGACATGACAAGGGTCGAGGGCACGATCTTCGGAGACGTGGCGTGTGAGGCAAACATGTCAGGACATGCCAAGGAGGAGACAAGCACGAGTGTCAGAATCAGTGGAAGATTATGGGACGATTTGAAGCGGTGTGGATTGCAAGAACCGTTAGATGATCCTGGACGTTGTGGGCTACACGCGTGGTTCGGGCTGTAGGATGTCGAGATCAGCGGGAGAATGTTAGTTGATCTCTCCTGATCACAACAAGATAGAGTTGGAGTCCAGATAGATAGTCCTAGTTTGCTACAGAGTTAGAGATTAGGTTAGAGTCCTAATAGGAGTCAAGATTGCTTGTAACCGGGCTATATAATGCCCCCCCCCCCCCCCCCCGATCCCATTGGAATAAGCACCTCCCATAGTTGATATCCCGGTTTTCCAACAATTTTCTGTTCATAGATTTTTATTAGATTAGTTTCCAAAAAGAAAAAAAATGTATCAATTTTTTGTTTTGTTTTACTTGCTTATTCAATAGTAACCCTACACAGACATGTCTATTTTTTTTTTTTTACATGTATCTTTATAGGTGTTACCTCATATGCTGGAGGTGTCCAACCATTCCTTTCCAACCCACTCCCATGAGGGTATTATTTTCACATCTAAACATGCTTTTATATGGTTCACAGATGAATGGGCTAACTTTTTAGAACGAATTGGCCGTGGTGAATCATCAGAGGACGATTTTAAGGATAGCCCAACTGACACCTTGGAGCTGCGGTTTTGGGTGTCGTATCGTGGCCAAACTTTGGCAAGGACAGGTCAGTTTGTTGTTTTATTTTTTTATGTTACAGTTACCTCGTTAAGCAGTAGGAAAGAAATGATGTACAATGTCTGCATTGTTTTTCCCTTTTTATTGCTATGTTCCTTGACTTCTTATTTTGCTACTGTAGTGCGCGGAATGATGTATTATAGAAGAGCGTTGATGTTACAAAGCTACCTTGAGAAGAGATACCTTGGAGGTGGGTATACAATTCCATTTTTTTGTTAACTATAACAGATTTGTTGGCTGATCTTATTTGTCATGCTTCATTCCACCAGGTATTGAAGATGCCAATTCTGCAGCAGAATATATTGACACTCAAGGCTACGAGTTGTCTCCTGATGCACGGGCCCAAGCAGATATTAAATTTACTTACGTTGTTTCATGCCAAATATATGGACAGCAGAAGCAAATGAAAAAACAAGAGGCTTCAGATATTGCTCTCTTATTGCAAAGGTTAACTTTCTTGCACTTCATTTTTATTTGAATCTTTTTCTAGAGTCGAATATATAATCCTAAATTACGTGTCGAGTTATTTTTGTCTGCAGGATAAGTTAGACATTTTTTTTCTTCTCAATTACGTGTGTTGTCTTAAGTTTTAACATGATTCTGATCCTTATGTTGCTTAACACCTTTGAGGTTCAGTTTGGAACATGTGACTTTTGTTCGATCCCTGTGGGAATTGATCGTGCGAATTTCTTGTGAAACTCATCTCATTTTGTTATAATTTGTAGAAATGAGGCTCTTCGGGTAGCTTTCATACACGAAGAGGACACTGCATCAAGTGAGGGCCCTTCTATAAAAGAATATTATTCCAAGCTAGTAAAGGCTGATGTTCATGGCAGAGATCAAGTCAGTCCATTTTTCTGAATCTATCGATTATTCTTTTGCATGTGGTGCACTTGTCTCGCCTAACTGAAACCAATTACGATTTACAAGCCTGTACTCATGCACCATCCATAATTTCAGCCCGAGCTATGATTGATAGCGTACCACACTTCTCTCTAAAAAAGTATCAATAGGAGATATAATGACTGGTGTTTTCTTGGCTAGGCGTAGGCATGATTCAAGTACAATTGCATCTGATGCTTTACCGTTTTGTTCACATGAAAAATGAATACCAGATTTGTTCCTTGGTCAGGCAAAAGTCTCCTCCTTTTGACAGAACTGCTATCATTGTTTTCTCTATCTCTAGGTTGTATACTTAGTTAATAGGGTTAGGATGACATCACAGTTTTTTTTTGAAATAAAACTGGAGAAACTTCTCTTCTTGTATAAAAGGTAGAGGATCAATATTTTCTCATGTTTCTTGGCACCGCTCTGTGTGGTGGTGCTTCTTCGATGCTAAACCAATTACCACTGTTGTTAGCAACTAGAAATGCCATTGTAGCCTTAGCCCATTGCTACAAACTATAGACAGATCATGCCATATTCATCTTTTGTAAAAGGCTTGCCGAGAGACATCAACAGTCCATTGCATATTTCTTAGTTAAGTATAAAACTATTCATGTATTATAGTGGTTTTAAGTTCTATCTTCTATGCATGCAAACAACAAGGTTATAAGTCTTACTCTTACAGAAAAAATATGTTCCATACTTTGAAGTGCCGTACACTCTCAAATTATTTGTCTCAGATATACGTGCTACTGAATATATAGTATTTGCTGTTCCAATGAGATTTGAATCACAACTGAGGAACACAATTTTATTTGTTCAGTCCGTCAGACTAGTTCATTCTGTTGATGTTTCTTCTGTGGAACTGCTTAACATTTTATGCTTTATCTTGCCATCCTGTTGCACAGGAAATATACTCCATTAAACTTCCTGGGAACCCCAAGCTTGGCGAGGGGAAGCCTGAAAATCAAAACCATGCTATAATCTTCACTCGAGGAGATGCAATACAGACGATTGATATGAATCAGGTTTCCCTTTGCTCTTCCCACTCAATACTAATATTTACAGTAACATTTCATTGGTAAAATATTGGTAATACCCCCCCCCCTCCCCGTAGAATGTATCACCAGACACTTACAGTTGTGAAACGTGGTGGATGGGAGCTCTCCTGCTGCGCCTAGGACTGCGCAGGGGAGAGAGCAGCAGCGAGGAGTTGGTATCGCTGCGTAGAGGGTAACATGGAGGAGGAGATGTGTCACGGTGGTTGCAAGTGATTGCAACCGCGATGACCAAGGGTAGAAACCGCCTGCTGGGGTAATTTCTTTATTACTTGATGGAGATTACGAGGGGGGAGGGGGTGGCTTATATAGGGGCCAGGGGGCCCCTGCCATGCCCCAATTGCCTCAATCTCTTATTCTACTCAAACTCCTATTTTATCTCTAATTTAATCTATAACAGATTTTGTTCCTAATAGATAAATCTTCTAGAAACTCCTCTAACTTGCGGCTGGGCTGGGAGCTTCGGCCGGGCTGTGGCCGCCCTTGGGCCTGCGGCGCCTATACTGGCGGCTCACGAAGGCGTCCACAGACTTACACGCATAGATTTCCATATTTTAGCAGTGTACTTCAAGGTATAGAAGCTTAGGTATCCATGCCTGGTAGATCGTGTTAGATCCTGTTAACATGCATGTGCTTTTTAATGAGAAGCATCTAGAACTAGAACATATTTAGGTGCTATGATATGATGCCTCGTCACCTGAGCCTCTACATAAGGCAGGCACAAAAAAATCTACAGGTTGTGATGATCACGATCTCAAAGGAGAAATAAACGAAATATACCCCCCCCCCCCCTTCCAAAAAATGGATGTGCCAACATTAATGGCAATCCTAACTAGAGTTTATGTGCCAGCACTTGAATCAGGCATATTTGGATACTTTCCTTTCTCTGTGACGCGAGGGAGTATAGATTCTAATGTCTTTTTAGGATATCATGAAAGAAATTTGGGATGTCTATTTCTATTTGTAACCTTAACTGACAAAAGGTTCTATGTAGGATAACTACTTGGAGGAGGCAATGAAAATGAGAAATTTACTCGAAGAATTTCGTAATATTCGTGGAAACCATGGCATTCGAAATCCAACGATTCTTGGAGTGAGGGAGCATGTGTTCACGGGGAGGTTATTATTTAAATAATCTCACTTATGTACAGCTATAACTTGACTTTTTGTTTCTGTATTGACTTGTTCTACTTTTATTTCTTCTGCAGTGTTTCTTCATTGGCATCATTTATGTCAAATCAGGAAACTAGTTTTGTTACTTTGGGGCAACGTGTTCTTGCTTACCTCAAGTGAGTAAATGTTGTCAATCGTGTGATAGCTCCCTGTAGGGAATACTTTCTGGCTGCAATTTCTTAGCACAGTCTCTCTCTCACGGAAACTGTGATGTAGTTCTGAGCTGCACTAACTTGTGATATATTACTGTTCTCCAGGGTCCGTATGCATTATGGACATCCTGATGTTTTTGATCGGATATTCCATGTAACCAGAGGCGGCATAAGCAAGGCTTCCCGGGTGATTAATATAAGCGAAGATATATACGCTGGTTTGTGCTTTGTATTATTTACATTTAAATTGCAATATTGAGACAAACATGGTATCAGCAGTATTCTCTGGCAACGTTGCTAGTATTTGCAGGCTTGTGGCTTATACATGTTGCTTTTGATACTTGGAATAGGGATTTCCAATCCTTCAAAAAAAATTGCACCTAAAAAAGTAGTTTGGGTGAATCTGTGACTGATATTATTCTTGTGATGCTACTTTTTTCTTGGCCTTTTTAATTAATAAATTGGATTATAATATTTATTTCAGATGTTAGTAAAATGGGCACCATTATTTGGTGTCCTGGATAGATTCTTGTTCATGAAATAGCTAGAAAATAATTACAGAATTATATTGTTGATAGTACTATCTACTATACGTGTTGTGGGAGAATATGTATTACCCATGGAGATGTCGGCTCTGCAATATTATTATCATTGTTTTATCACATTTAGATGACTAAACACTAGTTTGAATTACCTTTTCATACTGGATAGTTGAACTACTCAAAGTTTGACCTTTAAGAGTAACCAATCTGCAGGATTCAATTCGACACTGCGTCAGGGGAACATCACACACCATGAATATATCCAGGTTAACATTTGAAGTTCATTTTTTTACTCCGGGGGTGTGAGACAGGAATGAGATACAGTTCCGTTCCTTGTTATTTACTCAATATGGCATGCACACTTGATATTTTTGTGTCTGTAGTTTCTAGTATGTACATTACTCATTACACTACGGAGGGTAACTATCATATGTAATTCGCCATCAATATTGACTCTTACATTGCATAGTGCACATGTGGTAATCTTATTGAACAAAAATTCAAGGTTGCATGTGTTCACACGTTTTATGTTCATGAACCTCATATATTTGTTTTTCATGTACATGCATTTTTGCTTTTACTAACGGACGTGCATGTGCAATTATGTCCAATTTTATTCCCAGAAAAGTTTATTTCCCTTGATGCAATAATTTTTTTAATTCCTTCCAGGTTGGGAAAGGACGGGATGTGGGCTTGAACCAAATTGCACTTTTTGAGGGTAAAGTAGCTGGAGGCAATGGTGAGCAAGTTCTGAGCCGAGATGTGTACCGCCTGGGGCAGTTATTTGACTTCTTCAGGATGCTAACCTTCTTTTTCACCACTGTTGGTTATTATGTCTGCACAATGGTACTCTCTTCTCTCCTGTCCCTTGCTCCCTCTATACATGGATTTACGTTTTGGATTTTTTTTTTCTTTAGCATCTATGTGTTCCATACACACCATGTCAGTTTGCTTTCATGTTGATTACGACCACATCTTTGATATGTTTATTTACTTTTGCTTGCAGATGACTGTTCTAACGGTATACATCTTCTTATATGGAAGGGTGTATCTGGTAATTACTCCGAATTTAATTTTTTTGTGCTACTGGTTGATGCAGATTTATCAGAGATGTTTTTTGTTTTCTGTTTCTTTTATAATATGACTGAGACTTGCTATTTCAGGCTCTCTCTGGACTTGACTACTCGATATCTCGCCAAGCTAGGTTTTTGGGGAACACCGCCCTCGATGCAGCTTTGAACGCCCAGTTTTTGGTCCAGATTGGTATTTTTACTGCAGTACCGATGGTAATGGGTTTTATTTTGGAGCTGGGACTGATGAAGGTGAGATTTTCTTTGCGGAGATGACACTTGCTCTTTACAGTGGTATTTATAATTACATCACAAATATCAATCTTGTGCAGGCTATTTTTAGTTTTATTACAATGCAACTTCAGTTTTGCTCAGTATTTTTCACCTTTTCACTTGGAACAAGAACACATTATTTTGTTAGAACAATCCTTCATGGTGGTGCAAAGGTACAAAATACCCTATTCATTGTTACAAATGTTACTTAATAGAAATTTTCTTACAGTTTCCCTTATGCAGTATCATGCTACTGGAAGAGGATTTGTTGTTCGCCACATAAAGTTCGCTGAAAATTATAGGCTTTATTCTCGAAGCCACTTTGTCAAAGCGTAAGTCATTGACAACCCTATCTCCATATAATAGATGTGGGCAATATTGTTTTACATATTGCTTTTATAGTATCTTGTATTACCATGTAGCATGGCTACTGGACATATGAGGCTTATATATTGTTTCAAAATGATAATGGTGCATTGATGCATCCAAAACATGAATTCTAAAATATGATTGTAATTCATGTGCTGAACCTTGGTGAGGAAAAGCAGGGGTTTCTGCTGTTGAGAAGGTTCATTATTCCATCTGGAAACACGCATGAATGATTCTTATTGATGTTACAGGGATCTGGCATAGCAATGGGACCTTTGTTCTTGTCAAGTATTGTAGGGAGCTTTATTTGAGTATCATCTCAAAGATGTTCTTGTTGCAGGCTTGAGGTTGCTCTGCTCCTTATCATTTACATCTCCTATGGCTACACAAAGGGCGGTTCATCTTCCTTCATTCTGCTAACTATTAGTAGTTGGTTCCTTGTTTTTTCCTGGCTTTTTGCGCCATACATTTTCAACCCTTCTGGTTTCGAGTGGCAAAAGTAAGTTTAGACAAATCCCATCACTATTTTTCTCCTTTAAGTTAGTTGCTATTGAAGAAAAGTCGATTATTGACTGCGGCAATAAGAACATTTAGTTTTTCATAGTGGTTGGAACATAACACTATGTGATTTGAATTATTCTTCTGCAATTATAGGAAAGTAATGTATGCACTTTGCACTGTTATTAAATTTGGCTCTAAGATATTTTTGCAGAGCAGTAGTAATGCATTTTGTTAATGAATATGCACTTAGTATTGTATTTCTGGTATCTCTTGTTCCCTTTCATGACTGCACTATTGATCAGGACTGTTGAGGACTTTGATGATTGGACGAATTGGTTACTATATAAAGGTGGAGTTGGTGTAAAGGGTGACAATAGCTGGGAATCATGGTGGGAGGAGGAGCAGGTCAGTAGCAATGCGTTTATTTGGACGGCTGAACGCTGTGGTTTGTTCCTTTCACTTAAAAATAATAATTAAATTTATCTGGATATGTTTGTGCAGGATCATATCAAGACATTGAGAGGACGTATCCTTGAGACAATCCTTAGCCTCAGATTCCTTATTTTTCAGTATGGCATTGTGTACAAGCTTAATATCACAGAGCATAATACTTCACTCGCAGTAAGTTGATAGTAGCTCTGCTCTGTTATCTTCAGTTTTCCTACCTCTTCTAACTATTCATTATTATACATTGTTGGAGTGTATAAGTGAATCGTCTACCCTTTCCCATCAGCTTAAGCTTTTCGGTGCAACCAGTTAGCGCATAGTAGCTTAACATGATATCAGAGCCAGAGGTCTCTAGTTCGAATCCTGGCGGGCGCAAGCTCACTCCTATTTTCCACGTTTGAGGCCCAAGGGAGCATCACGTGAGGGGGAGTGTTAGAGGGTATAAGTGAATTGCCTAACCTTACCCGTCAGCTTAAGCTTTTGGGTGCAACCGGTTAGCGCATAGTAGCTTAACATATATTACTAAGGTTTTCTATAGATTCATTTTGTATCTCTTTGGCATTGATCACTTAGCTTACCAATGGTGCATTGCAAGAGGGATGTAAAATTCTGTATGCCGATTAGTGTAGATTCCTGTTATGGCTGAACTAGGGTATACAGGATAGCAAGAGGAAACCGGCACTGCTAAAGGTCGAGCACCTCAACCCTGAGCTTGGCGAGTGGTGTGAGCTCCTCAAGGGAGGCGGCAGATGCCACTTTGCCGGCAGTGCAGCCATGAGCAACACTTGCGCTGATAATGCAGCAAGCACTGTCATCGCCATTTGCCACAGCTGCAGATGTTGGTGCGTCGATGTAAGCTGTAGCACCAACCATGATCTCCACCTTTCAGTGAGGTCTTTCATGTTGGCGCCTGTCTCGTGCATGGTGTTGCAGAGCAACCGGAGCATGTCACCAATCTCCTTGATTTGTTCGGCAATCTCCTTGATCTCTTGTGCTGTTATGGTAGGTTCAGATTGGAACAGTGGATGGGTTGGGCTTGGTGGTATTTGGAGTTCGGTGGCAGCGGCGGTGTGGATGAGTTGGCTCTGAATACCAAATGTTATGGTGGGCTGCTGGATTAGGGTATACGGGATAACAAGAGGAAACCGACGAGTCGCCCTTCTTCGTAGGCTCTGACTACTTTCTTTTGATTTCTTCTTGCTTGCCTCTAGCGTACTCAAACCCTGACCTTAGCTGCCGCCACCATAGCAGCCTGGTACGGTGCTGTGCTGGCCCACGAAGGCCCACTGACTATCTGTAACACTCCTTTAGCCTCCCCTTTTGCAGGTCCTAAAATAATTCAACGTAGTATATCAGCTGTGTTGGCCAAAGATGCTTGTGTTTACTTATGATATGTGAATTGAATGCATGTTTTGTCGTTTCTTATGTATTTCATAGGTGTGAATGTAAATTAAGACTTGTGAGGGTGTGTGGCTTGCGTTGTAATGGATTCTTATCCCATTTCATTAATATAAGGCATTGCTCTCCTGCGTTTGTGAGAAAAAAAATATTACTGAACTCTTTTCTCCTTGTAATTTTGTTATGGGTTTTAGTGTTGAAGGGGATATTGTTGACATTTAGGACTTCATTATTATAAAATAAGAAATATTCTTATTGCTTTTATATGACATTGGTTACTTCGACATTGATTTAACCAACATCTTATGTAAGGGACCGGGGAGTAGGATAATAGGATCCATGTCCTTTACTGAATTTGCTGCTGCCTACAGTTCCTTTGTTGCAGTTTTTATCTATCTAATGTTTGTCTCTGGCCAGGTTTATGGCTTCTCATGGATTGTGCTTCTCGTTATGGTCTTCCTCTTTAAGGTTGGTGTTGGTCTTTTTAATACTTTGAATTTTCATCTATTTTGTGGTTTTAAATTGTAAGCACCATCCCTAAGCTGTGTCCTGTTTTCTCTCAGCTTTTCACGGCAACTCCAAAGAAGTCGACTGCCTTGCCGACTTTTGTTCGGTTTCTACAAGGCCTCCTTGCCATTGGGATTATTGCAGGAATTGCCCTACTTATAGTGCTCACACCGTTTACAATTGCTGACTTATTTGCAAGCGCGCTTGCTTTTATAGCAACTGGTTGGTGTGTTTTATGTGTAAGTACACCAATATTCTTATTTCATTTCAGTTTTATAAGTGCTTGTATTGCATCAATGTGGTACTTTGTCAAGGGATTTACTATGTTGCATAAACTAAGTTGAGGGATTTACTATGTTACATAAACTAAGTAGAGTACGTTCAGTCAAATACTCAAATTATCACATTATCTATTCCTTCTTATTTGGGACTACATGCCTTAATAACTGTCATAACACAGCTGGCCATCACATGGAAGAGACTAATCAAAACCGTTGGGCTATGGGACTCTGTCCGAGAGATTGCTCGGATGTACGATGCAGGAATGGGAGCTCTCATCTTTGTGCCTATTGTGTTCTTCTCGTGGTTCCCGTTTGTATCCACCTTCCAGTCACGCATCCTGTTCAACCAAGCATTTAGCCGTGGTCTGGAGATCTCCCTCATTTTGGCTGGAAACAAGGCAAATCAACAGACATGAAATTGTCTTTGGATTGACCGCATCTTTTGTTGTAATTCCTGGAATCAGCGGAAGTTAGTTCATGAAAAACAAATTAATTAGTAGTTTCAACAACCATCTATGTACATAATTGCCTCTATTGTTTGAACACTATTTAGATTTTGAAAGAGATATGACAGCCTTAGATGTGCCAATGTTGTAATCTGAGCAGATTGTATATGTTTTTGCCTTTTTGACAGTCGTTTCAGTTTGTATTTATTGTTAACGGTCCCAAGTGTAATAGGAATATCGAAACTATTGCATTACTTTTAAGGGGGGGACATACTGATACTCTAATTCTCATGTTTCATATTGTTGTCAAAGTGTTATGCCACCACAGATGAAATAAGTACTTCAATGCTAGTGTCTTGCCATCATAAAATTTAATTCTTGTTTTATTATTTGACTATAAATTGAAATGAAACTCATCTCCTTCAATGCTAGTCTCGTATGGTTGCTTGTTGCTGTGGAAACTGCTGACCAGCACCTGTTACTGTTGCTGCTGCTGGAGGGGAGGGGATGAGATGAGATGGATGCCCCTTTTACAGGCTACCAAAGATATATCGGAAACGACGTCCCGAGCCATGCGCATGGCGCTGCGCTCGCGCTGATCCGCGGCGGATCTGATGAATTAACGAGACGGAAGGCGGGTTTCCAGGGCTGATGAGTTGACGGGTCGGGGCGTATGCAGTTGCCTGTTTGTGCTTGCTTGATAGGGTTCTTGCTGTTTATAAAATGGACGCGTATCTCAAGTAATAATAATACAGCGAATATTAGGAGTACAAGCTAGCCTATTCGCGCATGTATGCTGCCTTCCTGCAGGCAAACCAATTCAACTCTATAGGAGCGGTACGTAAGCTGATGATATCACATGCATGGGACCGTGACGAGAGATTCGATGCTGATGTTTCATGGTCTGAATGTTCAGGTTACAGAGAGTTTGGGAGCGCTAGCCTCCTACTCCACTACTCCCTCCGTCCCAAGTGAACTTTATTTTTAGCAAACAAATTTTGTCCCACCTCAACCATATTTGAAGGTCATGTCACTAGCATCCACTTGCATTCTCTTCACCAGCCAGTCATTACTCCACTCTCTCCCTTCTCCCTTCTCCCTTCCTCATCTGTGAAGGGTGTGCTAGTCATTTTGCTTCTCCACTATTTTCTTGTTTGAATCTTAGAAATAAGGTTGAGCTGGGACAGAGGGAGGAATAATAAGCGCACCACAAGTTCCCCGCGGCTACGGGCCGTAGACTGACAACCTGCCTGCTCTCTCTACTTTTCGCGTTGCAGCAGCGGTACCAGCCGATGAGCAAAGGGCACTGCGGCGCATCTTGCAGCAGCCGGCGCACTACCAAATAAGTTACCGCGGTAACTTACCGGAGCACTGCCAAATAAGTTACCGCGGCAGTGCTCCGGTTTAGTATTAAAAAGCCCCGTTCTTTTACGTCGATCTGTCAGCTGGCCGCTAAGACTATCTGCAGCGGTTCTCTCTAAAACTTACTCTATCTCTATACTTCTAGTATATACTCTATACTTCCAGCATTTCTCTCTAGACACTTGTTTTATACTTCCAGTAATCTATTCTATATTTACAGTTCAATAACCTTTACAGTGAACCATGGTCTAAGCTATCGGCAGATCGTGACGTCCGAATTGCAGGCCGGCATCATCCTCCGCTCTGGTGAGCTCTGAGCCTCCCTACTACAGCTACGTACGGCTTTCTTCCATCTCATGCCTATCGTCGTTCTCACTCCCTCTATCCCGTCTCCATGCATGGCTGGTGGGCTTTCCTGACAAGAATTGAATTTCGAGGTGACATCCGAATTGCAGCCCAGAATAATATGTTTGCTTTCGCTCGCGTTCAGGGCAACTAGCGTGTGATTGGGCGATGCGAACAAGCTTTGGCATGTGATCAACCTCACCTTTCGAAGAGCACCCCTTCGATCGAAGAAGAGTTTTGCATGCTGGAGAAAAATCATCCACAGTACAAATGAACAATCCGCGCGCTTCAAGACAGCTGTGAGACGTGCGAGTGGCTGCGACTATAGGTTGTCAAATCGGCCGGCCTGCAGCTCGACAAAATGGCTCCGCACAAGCACGGCTCGGTACGGAAATTAGTATCAGGACTCACGACTCATTTAAAGTCGGCTCGACCGGCACGGTGGTATCGAACATCCAGTTAGCTCGCGGTTGTCTGGCCCGACACGGTCCGTATAGGCTTGTATATTATTATTTTTCACTGTTCCTAATGTATTTTTAAATATACGACCTATGGGCTGATCCACAGTCTGTTTATAGTCCGGTGTGGTACGACCCGAAACGCATAAAATGCATAAAATAAGCTCGGACCCATGTGCATACATGTCGAGGCCTGGCCAGCCCGACTCGTTCGCCGTGCTGGGCCAAGGCTTTTACAGCCCCAGTCCGGCCGGATGGCACATTGGACAGCTATAGCTGCGACTGATCTATGGATGGGACCCTACTGACTGTATCCCGCCGCCGTGATGGGTCCATGGAATGCAGCACAGCAGCAAGGAGAAGACATCCCCGTCCCGGCGGCGGCGGATGGATGGATCGTCAAGCCAAGTCCGATCACCAACGATCAAACTACTCTAATAGCTCTAGAGGACTGCAACTCGATCGGACGCGACCGTGCGGCAATGCCGGCCAACCATCAGAGCAAAGGCAACTTATTTAGCACCTAATCAAGCTTAACATGAACACACAGCTAAATAACACATAACGAGCACACAGCCAACCACAGGGCATCTGCATCCGTGGATGGTCGATGGCCTCCAGCAGTGGCGTGCGCGTGCAGCCAGTCCAGAACTAGAAGCCCCAGAGGTAGGCGCCGTCGAGCAGGCCAGGGCCGACGGCCATCATCTGCGGCGGTGCACGGCCTTCCTCGATCTTGACGTCCGTGCCGGCCGGGCCCCAGTGATAATGGGCCGCTCCGCCGCCCAGCGTCGTTGACGCCGTGCCGGAGGAGAGCACCAGCGGCAGCTGGATGCTGTTGTCCTTCTCCTGCAGCGAGCGGAGGTTGGTGAACAAGGCCGGCAACGGCTCGAAGCCGAGCGGGGCCGGGTTGTAGTTGTACTGCCGGATGCCGAGGGTGGCATCCATGGTGGAGAAGCAGGGCACGAGCGGCTCACGCCCGGCTCATGCCCGTCGCAGTGCCGCAATGGCTTGTTCTTGAGCTGGTTTTTATAGAGGCTGAGCAGCGAGGAAGGGAAGTGGCAGGTGCGTGGTCTGGTGAGCCGGAGTAAATGCCGGATTGGACGCATCGGGCCCCGGCACGGCGGAGGACGGTGGCGTGGCCGGAGCTTTGCTTCTGTCTGGGGTTTCCGGCACGGGCGGGCGACCAGATGAGACGAGATTGGAATAGGATGGGTGATATCGATGTGCAGCCGTGGCTCCACCCGTCCATCGATTGCTTTCCCGCAAGCCATTTATGCAGCGGCAGCCGGCAGGCGCCTCTGCGCGCCCCAGCCGTGTCTGCCTGGAATTTCTCGCTCCGATCCCCATGTATAAGATCGTGTATGAATTACGATGGCGGTGAGCTGGTAGCCATGTACGCTTGTGTGACAGAGCGTGCTGCCGCTGAGCCGCTATAGCGGCCGCTCTCGTCCGCAGCGGGCACGGTAAAGGAGTCCCTGTTTTACAGATTTCAACAGTGTCACGCTAAATGTAGGGGCACCTCTATGTGGAGAGTAGGAAGGGAGAAGAAATAAAGGAGAGGAAAAAAAGAAATAAAAGGGGAAGAAAGGAATAAAATAGGTAGGAAATGTTATAGAGGTCTAATTTAGAGGAGACGAGCGGGGAGAATAAAACTGTAAATAGAGAATCTTTTTAAAGGTGAGATATAGAGGTGAACGAGTGCGAGTAGTTTGAGGAGAGCTCGAGCGAGTGACAAGCTCTGCAGGTTACTCTTGTCTTTGCGTTGCGTCTCTCTCTACACTCCGCTCCGCTTTGTCTGTGTCGAGACTCGATCGAGAGTGGGAGGAGAAAAGCAATGGCAGTACAAGTTTGCAAGCAACCAGGAGAGAGAGAGCTGCTGCTGCTCCGAGGCCAGCCAGAGCAGAGCTATGGAAAAAGCCTGCCTCGTATCTCCATTCTGCACTCCTCATCAGATTGCCATTCAATTTAAATCATACGTATCCCAGATTCCATCTGGCTCTACGTACGAGCCCGTCGTCGTCTTGGCCTTTAGCCGGAAAGGTGCCTACGTACCAAAGCAGCAGAGGATCGAGAGAGAGAAGAGATGGACGTGCAGTGCAGCTACTTTAGTTGGGTCACTGTGGCTGGCCGGCAGGTTCAAAGACACTGGATGCAGTGGTGCTCCTACTACTTGTCAGATGCATGCGTGCGTGCGTGCGTGCGTGCATGTCCTTTCACTGATTTGTTTTGGGTTCTTTCCGGCAGCTCCAGCGTTCTGCAGTAGCGTTTATCGCAGCAACGTAAAGTTTTCCTTTTGGTTTGTTCTCATTGCACGGTTTCAATGGAAACGAGGAACTAGAGCTGTCCAAATCGGCCGGACTAAGTGGGCCGGCCCGAAGCACGGTGATTTTGGCATGGTCCGAGCACGGACCGGCTCAAAGCACGTCACGGGCCGTGCTTGGGCTGAGACGGTAGCCCGACGGGCTGGCTGGCATGGTCCGATTAACAGGCGGCTAGATCAGCCCGGTAGCAAGCCGGTGTAATCCCGACTGGACCGGTCCGGCACGGTAACGGCCCGACTACACCGGCCTCTTCCGGCTCCGGGTCTTTTCTCCTGGCCCGTGGCTTTTTCTTCTGCTCCGGGTCTTTTCTCCCGGCTCGTGGCCTTTCTCCCATCTCGAAGTACCTCGATCCCAGAAATCCTAGCCGCCTCATCTCCCCGCCGCAGCTCCGCTCACAGGCGCCGCCTCTGGTCCAGTCGCCCTCCGACCTCCCTCTCCTTCATGGAGGCCTCCGTCTGGTGCACGGGCCTCCGGCCTCTCTCTTCATCTCCTCTCCCTCCGGCCTCCCTCCCGTCGCCTTATCACCATCACCCTCCTCCCTGTTCGGCGCTCGCGGGTCGCGGCTCCCCTCGCCGACTCGCCCGATGGCCGGCTGCGCGGCTCCCTCCGCGCCGACGTCGACATAGGAAGACGCCGACGCCGCCTCAGATCCGCGTGAACCCATCGTGCCGGCAAGGCACGATCCGGTTGTTTAACGAGCCGTGCCGCGCTCAAGGTTTTCAGGCACAAGTCCGGCCGGACTCGCGCCGGGCACGATCCATTAGACAGCTAGGAACTGTGTGTTTTAGGGCCATTGCCCATTGGCAAAGAAAAGTCTTGCGGGATCATAATGTTTTTTTAGTAAAGGAAAAATATCCAACTCAACGCCGGTTGTTTCAGACGACCATTGATTCCTCCTTGGGATGCGTGTGAGCAACCTTATATTCTCCTCTCCTTTCCCAACCCTTAGACCATCCGCACCAGCATACTCTATACACTATTCTCCTTCAGCTTTTACAGTACGTACTCTAAATTACACTGCGAAACAGTGTATCCAGTATGCTTCACTGCAGATGGTTTAACCATCCACACCTGATTTTACTCGGCGGCGACGCGACATCGGCTGCGATGCAGAAGCACGGTAGAGCGGGGTGGAGTGGCGCGGCACAACATCGGTGGAGGCGCGGCGCGGCCGCCGTCGTAGGTGAGGAAAATTGTTAATCTGTTTTTAAGGATTGTGTTAGTTATAAGTCAATCAAAATGATTTAGTTCGTGTTAATTTTTAGTATTAACTGTTATTTACAAGGATTAATTGTTAATCATAGTAATTAGCTATTAATTATCTGTCATCTGAAATCTTTCCAACTTTCAGACACTTAAAATATATTGAAAAGACAGCTGCTGCTTCAGTTTTAGAAAATAGTTATTATAAACGAAACCGCATGACCAAATTTCACCATGATACGGTTCATGTGTTGACCTCACCTTTCACCATCACACGATTCAGTCAGTTCATGTGTTTGCCCGCGCACGGACCTCTGTAACAACATATCTCACTGTCACCTTCTTCACACGAAGCAAATCAAGCATTGTAATGCAATTTCATTTATAGTTATTATTATTATCACCATTATTTCTCTTATGCTTGATAATTCCAAAATTTTATGCCTAGAAATACAGTTTCCTTCTTGGAGCCCTGCAAGAACAAACTGAATAATAAAAAGAGCACCTTTTAACTCGTAAAAGGACAAACATGGAGAAAATGGAGTAATTATATTGGACCAGTGCGTGGTTAGAGAATAAATATACTTGTTTCCAAAGCTCAGCCCAACGCCTTCACCGGACAGTGTGTAGTCGCTTGTAGAGCTGGGACCAGGACTGTGCCGGACCGGCACGGCCCCATCATGCTTTGGATAGAAACAACTTGTGGTCCGAAAACACAACGGGCCGTCTCGTGACAGGCTGATCGGGCCGATGGTCGGAAAATGCGGCCCAAGCACGGCCAGAACCACAACGAGCCCTCTTCGGGCCGTGTGTGGCCCGAGCATGGCCCAACAACATGTGTGGCCTGGCAGCACCTAAAAATTGATTTTTAGGTGAAAGTTTTATAGAATGCATAGAAAAAATTCAAAAAAATATAAAAAAGTTAGGAAAGGTTAAAGGAGTTAAGTTACATATTCTTACAAAATTTAATATTCAACTATAATAATATATTGTTGGGAATAAAAAACAAAGAAAAAAGAATTTTGTTTTTTTTTGGTATCTTAAAAAATAAAATAAATTTTGACAAGATTTTTGTTTTTAATCACAATAAGAACCTATATGATTTTTTTAGAATTTTGTAATTATGCTTGCATCGATGTATGTTCAAAATTTTCAAGGATGCCTCATATGTTTATGAGCATATGAATGAAATGAGGAGCAAAACTTTCACATGTTGGAGTGCTTAAAAAAATAATACAAAATTCATACATGTAGACATAGAGAATACATACATACACAACAAATTTCAGCTGAAGATTATTTTTTTAAGAGATACAAAAAAGTGAATGATATATGCATAGGATTTAATATGAGGTTTACCAAAACAGACAACTTAGCTTTACCAAAACTCATGTCGTGTCGTGCCGCCCGATGGGCTCAAAAGTGAGGCACGGTACGTACGTTGTAACAAAGACAGTTTCTTAGGCCGATACAGTAGCTTATTAGGTTTTACATTTCCTTACTGTGTGTTTTCGAGGGTCATGGATGTCTCTGGTCTTTCTGCAGAGCTGCTTAGGTCTGCATTTCAGAGATGGCTAGTGTAGATACAAGCATTGCCTCTTTAATTTTTGTCTGGTTTTCAGTCTTGTCTTGCAATGCTTAGTATCGGTGTGTATCATCAATCTTAAGAAGGATCTAATAATAACAAGAACGAGAGCATAAAAAAAAAACTGAAAAACCTCTAGTTAAGACAAGACAAAAGTGGTGTACGACTTTGTTTGTCATTTCTGTAGTTTATCAAGGTTTTAGTATTGCATAAAAAATATAAACATGCTTTTAGTGTAAGACGGGGATCATCCTCGGGTGGTGAATTGAACGGCACAACGGAACGGGGATCAGAAGCGCAAAAGGAGAAGTACTTAGCTCCGTTGCCGAGTAAATCGTGCGATAATTTCATTCTCCGGAAGATCCCTGGACGGTGGATCGGATGCTTAACGGTCAGAAGCGCTGGCCGGCGAACGGCAGCTACGCAGACGTGTTCGTGGTGCTCGCTCAGAACACTTGCACCAACCAGCAGCGGCAGATCGATGGGTAACCCTTGGTCATCTGTAACTGCAGGCGTATGTTAATTAAGGTCCACGCATTTTAAACAGTTTAGACGACATGCAAGCATGTCAGTGATAATGGATCGTAGTGTTCAAAGTTTTATAAGTAAATTAATTTGATTAGTGAGGGATGAATGGATAGGAATAAAATGAGAGCGAGTAGGGACCTTGATTTCTCTCTGGTACAATCCAGAGGCCCTCCATAATTTCCATCACAGCATGAGTGCTACGCATCTCTGATCACTCTTTCCACGTCAATCGCTGCCTCGTTTTAACTGTCGCGGGTCACGGAAGGAGCGCCACTGCATCGCGGCCACGCATGATCTCTACGTGCCATTTAATGGCAGACGCTCCCACAGCATATGCCCTGGCACCGCCGCGACAAAATGCTCCTCCATATATATCTGCACCATCACCTCTCTACGTACGCTACACCAGCAGTCCGGCCATCCCTTCCTCTCTAGTGCAAGTTCAGAAACCAACACGAAATCTGTTGTCGCCATATATATATGGAGATGGAGGTGAGCAACAACAGCTCATCATATGAAGGCACAGCACAGTTCAATTCATCCTTCATCTACTTACCGTTGCATGCTAATAAATAAATCGTTAGCATTCCTAATCTTCTATGTAAATGACTTTGTATTTTGCGTATGATGTTGCAATGCTACACTAGAAGATGATGGGGTGCCGGATCCCGGCGTTCGGGGTGTGGAACTACTGCCACGACCTGCCCATCACGCAGTACTTCGACTCGGCCATGCAGGCCAGGCTCATGAAGCGCTGGAGCCACCGTGGCGGCGGCGGCGGCGAGAAGAAGGGCGTCGCCGCCGCCGGCGGCGAACAGCTTGCCTTGTTCCGGAGCTTCCCTCTTCAACGCAAGCCGACCCAGATTAAGGTACATACGCGCCCGCTGACAACAGAGCACGCACGCTTGACGCTCTTTTATTTTAGATGGAGATTCACTAGTTCGGTTTGTTGGCATTGGGCCAGGTAATAAGGAGCGAAGTAGGTAACGGCGGCGAGGACGCCGGCGTGCAAGCTGAGTTTGGAGCCTGTGTTTGTTCAGAGAAAGGACAAGTTGGAGGAGGAGGCTGCAAGGTTGTCAGAAGGGCTGTGGACGAGGACCTGTACAAGGTGCCTCAACCGCTGCTTTACCAGAGACCTAAAAAGGTACTCCCTCCATTCCCATAAACTTGTCGCTTTGTAGTTCATTTTTGAACTACAAAGCGACAAGTTTATGGGGACGGAAGGAGTAGTATAATACATACACTAAACACAAGCTGCATGCCTCATTATTATTTTTTTTCGCAAATGGCCAAATGCTTTGCGTTTTCGACTTATCGAGCTTGTGCGTAGCTGCATGTTTCATGTACCGTCTTACTCTCTACTGATGTTTATTCCCTTCGTCTACAACATACTATGAATCAAGTATTTCATTGCTAGACATACATATTCCAAAGAATCAACTAGATTGTACATCCCCTAGCCTTACAATATTTTTCGTCAACGTTTCAGATGAGGAAGGTGGTCTGGAGCATGTGGATTGGGTGCCTGGGTTTGGATTGCATTGCCTGAGAAAACCAGCAAGAAGTTCGCTTATTTATGTTTTTTTTTGAGTCAATAAGTTCGCTTATTTATGTTATCACTCCAGTGAAAATATATGTCGTCGATACAACTACTGAGGTTGGACGTTTTATTTTTCCTCGTCTACATCTGCTTGCCTTTTCAGTTTCCTTGCATCACTCCAATCGTTTTGATAAAACCAGATATTGTTTCTGTTCTTAAATTATAATCATTAGGACAATAATTTTAATTTGTTTTTGAACTAGAATTATGAAGATGACCTTTGCAGTCAGATTGTTTGTACGATTGAGGCAGACTCGTACAGCTCCTTAACGCGACAATCAACTTGCGTGGATGCATCATTGAGCAAACTGAAACAAGGGTGTCGAACCCCGTATATAAATTTGTCTACCCTTTTCTCTTGAACACGTCGCCCAGCTGCACATCATGGTATCAAGTTAATATAGAAGCAAATGGGGCACAAACAGAAACACCCGATTTTTCTTTCAAAAAGAAAAACACAAACGCCCGACAGCATAGGTAACAATACATGCTACAACAAAAAGAGAAACAAACGATAACGCACAACACGCTCCCTCAGAGCATCTACAACCCGTTAGCTATATGATGTGCTATCCTATTATTTAGCAAATCTAGAGCAAAAATCATCTCCAACCGGTTTGCTATTAGGATTGCTACTTTTAGCCATTTGCTATACGGAGCTCTCGGTGTGCTACTAGTAGCAAATGCTATCCGGTTTGCTATTCCCGATTTCTGGTACATTATCGTCGTTCCGTTGCAAAATAGTCGTTGAAAATTAGCCATTAGAAATACATCCGTTGAAAAATAGTCGTTAGAAATATAACCATTGAAAAATAACTGTTATAAATACAACCGTTACAATATAGCTATTGCAACAATGTTATTTGAATTTTAAAATAATTATTATATACAAATAAAATATGAAAAAAAATTAATATATCACATCATATAGCAAACGGGTTGGAGATGCTCATGGAATGAGATGCTAAATGTGGATAGCATATTTGTCATTTGAAAGAATAGCAAACCAAAGGGGTTGGAGATGCTCTCACAATCTACATCTCCCAGAGAACAGGCGCCACATACAACAACGACTCCAGCCCAGCCGGATATCATGGCAACAGCCTCCGAAGACCTTTGGCCCCTGCTGAGCTCTGTCCAACACTTGGTGTTCAACTTCCCGAGAATTGGAGATGTGCTTTTGAACACGCAGTCACTCCAGTGCTTCTAGAAGCACCACAGGGTGAGGATTGCCACTGAGTTAACCCTTCCACTTCGCCTTCGATACCGGACAGACCACCCTGTGCCATCAGGACCAGAACGCAATGTGTGCACTGGCTGGTGTGTGCTGTTGGAGGCTGAACATTTTGCAAGTCATCGAGCTCCAAGACACTAAAAACGCGCCAGCAGGTGATTGATGGTATTGTCGCCCTGATTGCACAAATTGACATTTGGGAGGATGTTGAAGCCCCTCTTGGCATGTCTATCAGATGCCCAGCACGTCTTGTGGAGCACAAGCCACACGGAAAACGAGATCAATCCAGCAAAGTTCTGAAACAAAAAACCAGATGATTTTTGTGTGGTGATGTCTTCTATGTAATGATTGACAGGAGAAAAATGTATCTTACGTACCCATATCTCTGCAGCTTCTGGTAGACAGCAGTAGCATATCGAGATCTCCTGAATCTAGCAGAACTTACCAGTACATGCAAAATATGGGATTTTTTGCCAGGAACAAGATGTAGCTATGTACTAAAATAGAAGTATCATAACAGAAAGCAATAAATCAAATTTTGATCATGGTATAATCTGTACCTTGGTAGAAGACGTGTACAATGCTTTTCAGGGTGATGACTTTTTCTTTGCATTCATAATATCTGGTGTTAAGCTACTATGCGCTGACCGGTTGCACCCAAAAACTTAAGCTGATAGGAAAGGGTAGACAATTCACTCCAACACTCCCCTCACGTGAGGCTCCCTCGGGCCTCAAACGTGAAAATAGAAGTGGTTTTGCGACTGCTAGGATTCGAACTCGAGACTTCTAGCTTTGATACCATGTTAAGCTACTATGCGCTGACCGGTTGCACTCAAAAGAAGGGTAGGAAATTCACTTATACACTCCAACACCCCCCTCACGTGAGGCTCCCTCGGGCCTCAAACGTGGAAATAGGATTGGGCTTGCAACTGCCAGAATTCGAACTCGAGACCTCTAGCTCTGATAACATGTTAAACTACTATACGTTGACTAGTTGCACCAAAAAGCTTAAGCTGATGGGAAGAATAGACAATTCACTCATACACTCCAACATGTGGTCATCCTAAGCTTCCACATTTCAGATGCCTAGTTAACTTGTTAGGTAGCCCACTGAGTCTAAACAGAGAACAGCTGGAGACATGCTTCACTTTTCTTGGACTCTACGTAGCTAGGAGCATATTTATGATCCAACATGTCCCAGACTAGAAGATCCAACACTTTGTGTGTAGCTTCTCTTCCATGATGCAATAGTTGATCAGATGTAAACACATGGATGTGGTTCTTGATACACAGCCAGCTGCATGACTGAACCTTAATTACTCTTTGATCTTCCATTGACCTTAACACTCCGGCCATTTTCTCCCACTTACATCTAGCACCATAAGTTTGAACCAATACAGTATACGGCAGAGATGATACTGATTTTAGAGCTATCATCTTTTCTGCAATGAACTCTGCCATGTGAAGATTCCCTTGAATTATGCATGCCTCAAGAATCTTGGAGAAAGCAGCAGCTCCACATTTCTGCAACCTGTTCTCTGCATAATTTACAGCCTCCCTGAACATTCCTGCCTGGCTTAATATGTCTACCATACAAGCATGGTGCTCGAGGCTAGGTACAATCTGGTATTTATCTTTAAATAGGGAGATTATACCGAGTCCTTCAGTTACCAGACCTTTCGAGCTGCATGCAGATAATGCTCCGAAAAGAGTTATCCTGTCGGGCCGGATACGATGCTTGATCATCCTTCGGAACATTCTAAGAGCCTCTTTATCTCTTCCATTTTGCAATAGGCCAAGCAGCATTGTATTCCATAATACCAAATCCTTGGAGTCAACTGTATTGAATATTTTCCTAGCATGTTTCATCAAACCCAATTTACAGTACATGTCAGTTAGGGCGGTAGCAATGATTAAATCATCCCCGAATCCAAGCTTACAAACTAGGCAATGGATTTGAGTGCCCTGCTCCATCAAACCAAAACAGGAACTCCATCTCAACACGCTGGAAAAAGTGAACTCGGTTGGAACAACACCATTTCGCAGAGCCATCGCAAATAAGCTGAGGGCCTCTTCCATGAAACCGCTCCTTGCGTAGCCCGATATCAGCGCATTGCAAGGTTCCGAGTGCCATGTTGTCATTCCTCTGAAAAGCCGAACAGCATCAGACAATCTGTCAGACATGCAGAGGAAGGAAATAACAGCACTAGAAACGATGGAGTTGGAAAGGAAACTTGCTTTGAGGCATAGGGCGAGAATCTGGTCACCCTGGGTGAAGTCCTCCACATCAGAGCAGACACTGAGAACCGTGGACACAGTGAAGGCATCAACTTTAAAGCCTTTGCGCCTCATAGACCGGAAACAATGGAAGACTTCTGTGATGTTGGATTGATCCTTATAAACGGACATGACAGAGTTCCATGAAGTGGCATCTAGTTCTTGCATGCACAAGAACACCTGCACCGCGTACTGCGTAAGGCCGATTCTGCAGTACATATCAATGAGTGCATTTCCAACTATGACATCGCAGCATGCCAGGTGGTGGCGGACGGCAGCTCCATGGAGCTGCAGGCCTTGGTGGAGAGAGTGAATTGCTGAAGAGAGGATGGAGAACGTGAAGCCGGTAGGCTGTACACCGCGCGCCCCCATTTCACGTAAGGTCCGGAAAGCATCGACCGGACGCGAACCGGCAACGTAGGCAGAGATGATGGAGTTGTAGGAGACCGCGTCCTTTTGGGGCATTCCGTCGAACAGCCTCCGCGCGTCCTCCAGGAGGCCGGAGGAGACGAGCGCTGCGAGCAGGATGTTGTGGGAGAAGACGTTTGGCTTGGCGGGCGGCGCGCGGCGCAGGAGCGCGACCGCGGAGGAGACGGCGCCGAGGCGGGTGTAGGCGGCGGCGAGGCGGTTGGCGAGGTACGGGGAGCGGAAGAAGGCGCGGGAGGAGCGGAGGAGGCGGGCGTGGATGGCGGCCGCCGCGGCGCGGGAGGCGCAGCCGGCGAAGAGCGCGGTGGCGATGCCGGGCGTCAGCGACGGGGTTGGGGTTTCGGACGGCGGCGAGGAGGAGGGCATCGGCGGCGATGTGTTGCTGTTGCCATAGGGATGTCAGTACTGCGGTCATGGTTCAGAAGGCTTATGGTTTTGAGGAGGCAAAACATATCAGAAAATTGCACAAAGTTGACCTAGAAAAGCTCTTAACTCCAAAATCACCACCATCTAATTCCTCATCACATGACTGCTGTTCATTCGGTAGTACGTACAGGCGTAATAGCTTTCTGCGTTACCGATGAGTGTCACAATGTGGATTGACGAGATACATGCATACAAACAAAATTATCCAGGAAACAATAGATCGGATAACTTTGGAGTCGAAATGGATTAATATTATGTCATTTCATGAACAAATTTGACAGTGAGATCGAACACTACTGCAACGAGTAGAATTTTATTTTGGCAATCCGTAAACAAAAAGAATGATCCCTAATTACAATAGTCAAGAAGATATTTCCTTCTGCTCACGCATCCATTGCAAAAAGATACTAGAATGATAATAACTGCAGCCTTTTTGCTTGCCTAGCCAACCAACCTAAAGCACCGTGTTCCGGAAAGCGGAGATCAATCTTGGCGACAACAGCAAGATGAATGCCAAAACTGAGCCCAAGAACATCTTGGTCAGGTAGTGCATAAAGTCCATGTCGGAATCCTTGTCATCAGGCTTCCTGGTCACAAGGGCTGAAGCAGAGGGTAGAGCTTCGACAACAGCATCTGCAAGGTCAGAGATGAACGACGACGTGCATCCAAGAGCAGGAACCCTGCCCCAGTTCTCAATGCCGGATTCTAGAGCCAATTCCTTGTACTCCGTGTCAATTTCTTCCAACGTCTCAATGTGCTCGCTCACAAAACTATATTTACAATAGATGGTTCAGATTAGAAGAAACCAAAAAATATGGTGCGGAATATTAGCAACTACAACAAGTCAAACTTGTCTGGTGAACGTGCTGGCATTCTTCAGCTTATGTTATATCTTGAAAAAAATATCTTATTCAAATCAGAAAATCAATTACTTATTATCCATCATTAATGAGGCCTTCTATAGTGTGAGTAATAATCATCATGTTCAGAGTTATAGGCCAAACAACTGTTTAGAGAAAACATAGGAAACTCATAATTTTAGTGAAAGGTTGCAAATTTAGCACCGAGTCTCGCAACGGACCGGACCATGTTAATGGTACCAACGTAATAAACATGAGCAATATATCAGAGCAACTACCTACATGTATCATGGAAACAGGGAAGTGCATGCCCAACATACAAGTAGAAAAAAAATGTTGGTTGCTATGTGCTTGCACAAATTGTTCAAGTGATCAATGAAAAAAGGAGCAACTAACTACAGGCAATCTTTATCTTGTTTGTAAAGACAACTGAATGAGGAAACTACTGCTCAACTTGATCAATACCTTACTGGAACAGCCAGGAGGCTCTTTACACCCTTTTGACCAAGTTCAACCAAAACTTCATCAGTATATGGCTTCAACCATTGAACTGGCCCAACCCGACTCTGCATGTGGATAAGTATTACTACCACAGTAAATGGCAACAAGTATAGAAAACATTAATCCAAACTGTATAAACTTTGAAATATTTTCCATCCTATAATTTTCAAGATAAATGTATTTTGATTGGCAGCTTTTAAGAATAAAGGACTTGTTTATGTGCTTTGCATTTCCTATTCTGTAAATTTGCACATCAAAGAAAGCACTGAATGACAGAAGTATTTCTATGTTTCAATTGTATATACCTGGTACGCCAGAGTGTGGCTGTTTAAAATTCCTCTGGATCTCAACTCTCCCATGATCAAAGCAATGCATTCCTCCATCTGATCCCGGTAAGGATCTCCAGCATCCTCAACATAGGTAAGTGGCACACCATGTGCACTGAAGAATATCATAACCTATCATATATTTTAGCAAGGATGAAAAATAATGTAAGGATGATATTACTGCCTTTTCCACAATTATCTTACCACTGAAAAGAATACTGCAGCAATTCTCACTGTCACAGAAATAGATGCTTATTTTCAAAACTAATAGTCTTAAATCTTAGGGTACCGATTGATCATTAAGTTTTGCAGTAACACAGTACAAGGCCTAGAAAAATACAATAACACGGAAATGATTTATGATAAATCTACTGACATTAGATTCATTTCATAGATTCAAATACACAAGTATGTCACTGGTCAAAGTTTATCTGGAGGAATATAACTACAAAAATGCAAAAGAACCTATTGATCATTGAGTTTTTCAGCAACATAGTATAAAGCCTACAAAGATACAATAACACCAAAATGTTTTATGATAAATCTACTCACATTTACGTCCATTTTGTCAATTCAAATACATGAGTATGTCACTGGTCAAAGTTTATATAGAGGAACATATCTAAAAAAGAACAGTCCCAGAAACACTTCTATAAGGACCGACACAGCTATGTCGATGCCTCTGACTTTGATCCAGATTGCAGTACGAAAAAATAAACCTTACCTCTTCAGGAATGGAGAAAATAGATAGCTCTTTCTCAATTAAATCAGCCATTGATTTCACATATCCATCACGTTGGTACCATGATTCGATAATGGAAATTGGCAAACCAGAAAAGTAAGAGTCTTCCCTGCATGGATACTCTTTGTATCAGCATTTCAGGTTCTAGCAGCAGTATAACAAAATAGAAAGGGATCATATATCATATCAAGGACAATAGCCTACTTTACAATGTCTTGGAGAACACGAATGCTTGATCCACTTGTTGATATGGAGTACTGAGGGTAAAGTGGAAGGACAACCAACTTGGTAATCCTATCCTTCTTAATCTATAATCAGTAAAAAAACAGAGAAATCATTCATCAGCTATTACAAGTTGGATTCACAGCAGAAAGTACAGACTGAATAACCATAAAAAAAATGTAGAATATTCAAGAGAATGGGGTTTAGATATAGCTCAATTTACATCAGAATAAAAAAATAGTCACATTTCACGACTAGGAGTTTCATGACAATACAAAACATTAGCCATAAAAAGCAGGGAACGGACTATTCTCCTCATTTCAAAATTCATTCATTCTAATTTTTAGATTTTGTTAATGAATACAATAAATCTATTTTTAGATGAATAAGCATATCTTCGTCATATACCTCTACAACATCATCAGTACTTGAAATTCACTAACCGAAGTGATATTGCCAATGTCATTTATTGCTGGCCATGAAAATGATGACTGACCAACAAATATTTAATGGTAACTGTAAGGTTCCTTTCAAAAAAAAAAAAAAAACTGTAACATGCAAGAGGGTAGGTGCATAAGCAACACTACTTAAGGCAGTCAGTGAGGCACTATGGTTTTCAGAACCCATGGCATGGTTCTTGTGTAATATACTAGAATGACATGTTGACATGTATTTAATACAGAAGACATATTGCTGAGAAATAAAGGAAGAAACCTAAGAAAGGACTTCAAAACATCTTTTAATTTAACTGACGAAAGAGGTATCACCTGATCAATAGCTTCTTCTGTAAAAGGGTACCAATACCGCATTCCAACATATATGTTTGCATGCAAATTTTTCTTTTCCAGTGCAATCTTCAAAGCACTTGCCTGAAATACAATTATCACAGTGAGAATATGAAGAATTTTTATATCACAAGTACGCTGAAATGATACCATACCAACATGTTTTGGAGTTAGTAAGTTTACCAGTTGTTAAACCGCAATCAACACAACATGATTAAACCATAAAAAACATGAATATACTAAAACTGAATGAAAAACACACGATATTAGGGCATGGTCACTCTACCTGCTCATCAGTAATTTTCCTCAAAGGTGATCCACCACCAATGGAAGCGTACCCCTCCTTACTCTTAGGTGCTCTAAACGTTGAAATAAGTTTGGCCAGTGGCCTTTGAAGAAACCTGAACAGCCTAGGGAGACGAATGATATCCTGAATAATAAAGAATATGGTTACTATGTTATGATATGTCATATGTGTAAATACTAAAATTTATCTATGGCATAAATAATTCAGTGCACACAAGGAAAATGAAATTATTTATGCTCGAGGACGTAAGAAGATCAAAGATGGAAATAAACTTCCTATTTTGGCTAGCAGTCATTGTACTGAAGGGCAAACCAATTGATGCTAAAACAACTGTATTAGTTATCTGTCAAAATGCAAATTATGTTTCTGCATCTATGGAACTTTCATGTGACCCACAATGGCTACAGTAGTCAGTTAAGAAGCACCGATAAGAAAAATTAGTAATAATATAACAATACTTCAAGGAGTAGCAAATAGTCCTTTGAAGTTGCCAGATAGTGTGCAGTAAATCGGCTATGAACAACTAGTGAACGGGTGAAAGAGCAGTGACAATAAGAAAAGTATGAGGTGTAGTCACATACAGGATCAGCAAACAGGTTGAACAGAAATGGCTGGACGTCATCCAGGGTCTCTGGACCACCAAGATTTAACAGGAGCACTCCAACTTTTCCTTCAACAGCTTCAGAAGATACACCTTTTGCGTCATCGAATGTGGTACATACGTTTGCAGAGCTAGACGTGGCAGCAAGGTTCGGCCGATGCTTGAGTACTGGCCTTCTGTTAACCAAACGAGAGGATCCACTTGCTGCTAACTGCAAGTTCTGCTCATGTTTGGTACATGAGCTAAAATTTGTAAAACAAGGAGCTTTACCACATGACCTGTCAAATCAAAGGTAGCAACATCAAATCAATGTTACAAAACATGATACATGCTTTAGTGCAGACATACAAAAAAGGGTGTACCCGGTGCTAAAAGCCATGAAACATTATGGTGTATGGGGGAAAGGAATTTCTAGACAGCACTTCTCTTGTTTATTTTGCAAGGGGATGATTTGGACTCAGCGGGACACAAGTGGAGAGACTCTACCCCCCAAACATTATAGTGTATGGGGAAAATGAATTTCTAGACAGCATTTCTCTTGTTTATTTTGCAAGGAGGATGATTTGGACTCAGCAGGACACAAGTGGAGAGACTCTACCACTGCATCAAGCCCAGTGCAGACATACAGCTGAACTGTTTTTTTTTTTTAAAAAAAAAGGCTGTTATGTCCATTTCCAGTGGGGAATCATATCCTGTTTTTTTTTTTTGAACAAGGATCACAGCGAGGGAAGCCCCCACTGTGAAAGTGGAAAATCATCTATGATCTATATCTAGCTTCACCAGGCTATGAGGAGGATAAATAAAGAACAGCAACGTCAGAAATAAATTCCTGTGGTTTCATTTTACAAAATCACTGCAAACACCAGTTCATTTTATCAGTACAATTTTACTCAACTGCGACATTTGAATCCATAAATCTACATCTTTCTATCATTTTTATTAAAGGCAAAGACCAATTGACAACAAGATGCTGAGAATAACAATTCTCAGCTAAGCACTGCTCCGGCACACGATCCTGACTCAGATCGCGGGGATGACTCGTGCCCAGGAACGAATAAATGAAAAAAAAAGGAAATCATGCAGATGACAGAAGGGAAAAAAAGGACCAGGCGGGGCACTCACTTCGCGGACCCTGTGTTCCCCAAGATTCGGCCGCCGGCGCACTTAGAGCCGAGAACCCGGCAGTCCATGATCCCGCGCGGAGGGCGGAGGAGCTGCAGGAGGGTGGTGGGAGGGAAGGAGGGATGGCGTGGATCTACTCTTGGAGTCGTCTTTCGGTCGGTTCGGTTCGGTCGGGTGGAGTGGAGGCGAAGAATGAACATTAAACGCGGCTTGCTTGCCAATTGCTTGGGTCAAACGTACGTGGCAGCTCGCCTCGGCATCAAGGCCGTGGGTTTCTTCGTGGTTCAGCCGGGTGCACGTCTGCACCAGGTTGGTTTAACTATTGTAATATACTCCCTCCGGTGTATAAAATATTGTCGTTCTACACTAGAGCTAAGAGTGCACAAAAAATTGTCGTTTTACACTGCATGCCATGGAAAATAGTGTAAAAAATGGGGTAGCGTGTACCTAGAAATCAAACTTGCATCAGATTGGCTGGAAAAACGTGAAGAAGACCACTCGGACCACTAAGGAGAGTTGTATTATAAAAGAAAGAAATCTATTTAATGCTTCCTTGGTATGCGAGAACATGTCCAAAACGACAATTTTTTGTACACCGGAGGGAGTAACAAAATGCATCAGTAGTACATTTTGTTATATTAACAATATTTGCACGAGGTTTTGTGTAGTTCAATTAGTGGATGCTTCTTGTGCACTTTTTTCTGAAAACCATGCATTACGTTCGCTACCGTTTGGGCTGATCCGTCACCGAACGGATTCGACTCTTTCTCAGCTCTAATGGTCCAATAATAAAATATTACTTCCGTTTTTTTATTTATCATTGATTAGTTTAAAAATAAACTAATCAGTGCTAAATAAAAAGAAACGGGTGGAGTAGTACAAATAGGCAGCAACACGATGGTTAAGTTCACAATTATGCAGCATCAGTCGACACCATCCTACACATTATAGTACTGCGGGTACGACAGCCAGCTGCTTACCCCTGTTCGCCGGCGACATCCTGAAGTGCCGCCGGTACGTACCGTCCCTAGCTGGTGATGGGCGGTGGGCATTCCACTGCTGCAGCAGCTGACGGGCGTCAACGTGATAATGTTCTATAGGCGCCGGTGGCCGGTGCTGTTCAACACGGAACACGCTGGGCTTCGGCGGGCAGCGGATCGCTCATGTCGGCCGTGATCACGGTGCTCGATCGTCAATGGTCAACCTCGTCTCAACCCTCGTCTCGGTGTTACCGTGGACCGCGTCGAGCGGCGCGAGTGTTCCTGGAGGGCGGGACGCAGCACGCAGGTGCTGGCGGGCCAAGTGGCCGTGGGCGCCCTGATCGGCGGCAAGCTCGGGTGGAACGGCGTGGTGGCTATCCCACCGCCGGCGTGGTGGTGGCGATGTGCGCCTGCGTGTCCGGGGTTCGCGTGGTCCTGGGGCCCGCTGGGTAGAGCATCACCGTCGCCGTCAACATGCTCATGACCTTCATCGTCGCGCAGGCCTTCCTCCAATCCTCCCGATGCTGTCCTGCCTCCATTTCACGCTCTTCTTCTTCGCGGCGTGCGCCGTCGCCATGACGCCCTTCATCGCTTTTCTTCCTGCTGGAGACCAAGGGCGTGGCCATCCAGGACATGGTCTCTCTCTGGAAAGCGCACTGGTACTGTAAGTGCATCGTCACAGACCATAATGACGACGACGCCGGCGGACGTGGAGACATCGAGATGGGCAGCAACAGCGAGGCGAAAAACTACCAGCAGCTTATTTCTTAGCTTCTTTAGTGTTCATGCTATATTAGGCTTCCAGCTAGTTATACCAGCGCCAGTGCTTCGACATATAGTAGCATTATCTTGCACATCAATGTTAATTCGTACTTTTTTTTTCCAATTTTAATGATGAATTTATCAGGAATCCTCGCAGGATGAATATCACGAAACCAGTGCAGATAGTCTAACCTTTCGGCTCACCATCAGAATTAAGTTTCATGGGCTGGGTTGTATTTTGTTCACGCCAATTCCAGTTAACGCAAATTTTATTGATTCACAAAAATAATAGTCGTCAAATCACAAACCATCCAATGAAACGGAAGCAAACAGGAGACAGGCTTTCTCTAAATATCCATCTAAACTAGGGCACTCAGACGGCGTGGTAACTAAGTCACTCAGACGGCGTGGCAGGACTCCTACAGATCTCCTGAAAATGTGATCAATCAATCAAGCAGCCTTGGGCTTGGGCTTAAGTCTCTTCAACTGGGAGTATAGGAAAACTCCCGCAAGTGCAATCCCGGTACCTGGACAGAGGAAATGTTTCAAATTTGAGAAGGTGGATAAAATAACGTGATTAAATCATTCTTAGGGCAATGTAAAAAAAGAAGACGCCCACCAAGAGAGTTAATAGGAGAAACAGGTGTCCTGAAGAACAGAACGGAAGTCACAATGACCACCACACGCTTGACGCAGTTGCCCACTGAATGGGTAACCGGGGACACCCTGGCGAGGATCATGTATGACACCTTCAACAAATTAAATAAAGACAACAAGGTCAGTAAGCCAGTTTTGAATGATAACGAATTTATCGATGCTTATGAACCAATGACATCATGTATATACACATTCAATAAGCTTTTACATGAATATACTCTACCTGAAATCAGCACTAATGATGCAACCAAAAGGAACAAACAAAGCAAACAGTAAAAAAAAGACGGATCATCAGACAACTGAATATACCTGTTGGTACGCATGGAAACAGAATGCTGCAATCAAAGATCTCGTGTATATCTGTTTTAGGTTCAAGCCCTGCATAAGACAGAAAAAAATAAAGACTTGTCCTCAAGCTAGTCTATAAGATGTCATGTAAAAATAAACAGCAGGGTACTCACAGCAGACTGCAAAAATGCAGGACTGACTTTGACACCTTCTGTTAGTAAGGTTACTGGGGCCAAGAGAAAGAATGACATGACCGTAATGATTGAGAAGAGATTAATGTTGTCAAGAGATTCCTGATCAGAAGTGGAGAAAAGGGAGAAATAGTTAGACATACATTTGAAAGGGAGCATATAGAAAGCATCTTCTATTTATAACAAAACGTACTACTGATGCATTTTGTTATATTAACAATATTTGCACGAGGTTTTGTGTAGTTCAATTAGTGGATGCTTCTTGTGCACTTTTTTCTGAAAACCATGCATTACGTTCGCTACCGTTTGGGCTGATCCGTCACCGAACGGATTCGACTCTTTCTCAGCTCTAATGGTCCAATAATAAAATATTACTTCCGTTTTTTTATTTATCATTGATTAGTTTAAAAATAAACTAATCAGTGCTAAATAAAAAGAAACGGGTGGAGTAGTACAAATAGGCAGCAACACGATGGTTAAGTTCACAATTATGCAGCATCAGTCGACACCATCCTACACATTATAGTACTGCGGGTACGACAGCCAGCTGCTTACCCCTGTTCGCCGGCGACATCCTGAAGTGCCGCCGGTACGTACCGTCCCTAGCTGGTGATGGGCGGTGGGCATTCCACTGCTGCAGCAGCTGACGGGCGTCAACGTGATAATGTTCTATAGGCGCCGGTGGCCGGTGCTGTTCAACACGGAACACGCTGGGCTTCGGCGGGCAGCGGATCGCTCATGTCGGCCGTGATCACGGTGCTCGATCGTCAATGGTCAACCTCGTCTCAACCCTCGTCTCGGTGTTACCGTGGACCGCGTCGAGCGGCGCGAGTGTTCCTGGAGGGCGGGACGCAGCACGCAGGTGCTGGCGGGCCAAGTGGCCGTGGGCGCCCTGATCGGCGGCAAGCTCGGGTGGAACGGCGTGGTGGCTATCCCACCGCCGGCGTGGTGGTGGCGATGTGCGCCTGCGTGTCCGGGGTTCGCGTGGTCCTGGGGCCCGCTGGGTAGAGCATCACCGTCGCCGTCAACATGCTCATGACCTTCATCGTCGCGCAGGCCTTCCTCCAATCCTCCCGATGCTGTCCTGCCTCCATTTCACGCTCTTCTTCTTCGCGGCGTGCGCCGTCGCCATGACGCCCTTCATCGCTTTTCTTCCTGCTGGAGACCAAGGGCGTGGCCATCCAGGACATGGTCTCTCTCTGGAAAGCGCACTGGTACTGTAAGTGCATCGTCACAGACCATAATGACGACGACGCCGGCGGACGTGGAGACATCGAGATGGGCAGCAACAGCGAGGCGAAAAACTACCAGCAGCTTATTTCTTAGCTTCTTTAGTGTTCATGCTATATTAGGCTTCCAGCTAGTTATACCAGCGCCAGTGCTTCGACATATAGTAGCATTATCTTGCACATCAATGTTAATTCATACTTTTTTTTTCCAATTTTAATGATGAATTTATCAGGAATCCTCGCAGGATGAATATCACGAAACCAGTGCAGATAGTCTAACCTTTCGGCTCACCATCAGAATTAAGTTTCATGGGCTGGGTTGTATTTTGTTCACGCCAATTCCAGTTAACGCAAATTTTATTGATTCACAAAAATAATAGTCGTCAAATCACAAACCATCCAATGAAACGGAAGCAAACAGGAGACAGGCTTTCTCTAAATATCCATCTAAACTAGGGCACTCAGACGGCGTGGTAACTAAGTCACTCAGACGGCGTGGCAGGACTCCTACAGATCTCCTGAAAATGTGATCAATCAATCAAGCAGCCTTGGGCTTGGGCTTAAGTCTCTTCAACTGGGAGTATAGGAAAACTCCCGCAAGTGCAATCCCGGTACCTGGACAGAGGAAATGTTTCAAATTTGAGAAGGTGGATAAAATAACGTGATTAAATCATTCTTAGGGCAATGTAAAAAAAGAAGACGCCCACCAAGAGAGTTAATAGGAGAAACAGGTGTCCTGAAGAACAGAACGGAAGTCACAATGACCACCACACGCTTGACGCAGTTGCCCACTGAATGGGTAACCGGGGACACCCTGGCGAGGATCATGTATGACACCTTCAACAAATTAAATAAAGACAACAAGGTCAGTAAGCCAGTTTTGAATGATAACGAATTTATCGATGCTTATGAACCAATGACATCATGTATATACACATTCAATAAGCTTTTACATGAATATACTCTACCTGAAATCAGCACTAATGATGCAACCAAAAGGAACAAACAAAGCAAACAGTAAAAAAAAGACGGATCATCAGACAACTGAATATACCTGTTGGTACGCATGGAAACAGAATGCTGCAATCAAAGATCTCGTGTATATCTGTTTTAGGTTCAAGCCCTGCATAAGACAGAAAAAAAATAAAGACTTGTCCTCAAGCTAGTCTATAAGATGTCATGTAAAAATAAACAGCAGGGTACTCACAGCAGACTGCAAAAATGCAGGACTGACTTTGACACCTTCTGTTAGTAAGGTTACTGGGGCCAAGAGAAAGAATGACATGACCGTAATGATTGAGAAGAGATTAATGTTGTCAAGAGATTCCTGATCAGAAGTGGAGAAAAGGGAGAAATAGTTAGACATACATTTGAAAGGGAGCATATAGAAAGCATCTTCTATTTATAACAAAACGTACTACTGATGCATTTTGTTATATTAACAATATTTGCACGAGGTTTTGTGTAGTTCAATTAGTGGATGCTTCTTGTGCACTTTTTTCTGAAAACCATGCATTACGTTCGCTACCGTTTGGGCTGATCCGTCACCGAACGGATTCGACTCTTTCTCAGCTCTAATGGTCCAATAATAAAATATTACTTCCGTTTTTTTATTTATCATTGATTAGTTTAAAAATAAACTAATCAGTGCTAAATAAAAAGAAACGGGTGGAGTAGTACAAATAGGCAGCAACACGATGGTTAAGTTCACAATTATGCAGCATCAGTCGACACCATCCTACACATTATAGTACTGCGGGTACGACAGCCAGCTGCTTACCCCTGTTCGCCGGCGACATCCTGAAGTGCCGCCGGTACGTACCGTCCCTAGCTGGTGATGGGCGGTGGGCATTCCACTGCTGCAGCAGCTGACGGGCGTCAACGTGATAATGTTCTATAGGCGCCGGTGGCCGGTGCTGTTCAACACGGAACACGCTGGGCTTCGGCGGGCAGCGGATCGCTCATGTCGGCCGTGATCACGGTGCTCGATCGTCAATGGTCAACCTCGTCTCAACCCTCGTCTCGGTGTTACCGTGGACCGCGTCGAGCGGCGCGAGTGTTCCTGGAGGGCGGGACGCAGCACGCAGGTGCTGGCGGGCCAAGTGGCCGTGGGCGCCCTGATCGGCGGCAAGCTCGGGTGGAACGGCGTGGTGGCTATCCCACCGCCGGCGTGGTGGTGGCGATGTGCGCCTGCGTGTCCGGGGTTCGCGTGGTCCTGGGGCCCGCTGGGTAGAGCATCACCGTCGCCGTCAACATGCTCATGACCTTCATCGTCGCGCAGGCCTTCCTCCAATCCTCCCGATGCTGTCCTGCCTCCATTTCACGCTCTTCTTCTTCGCGGCGTGCGCCGTCGCCATGACGCCCTTCATCGCTTTTCTTCCTGCTGGAGACCAAGGGCGTGGCCATCCAGGACATGGTCTCTCTCTGGAAAGCGCACTGGTACTGTAAGTGCATCGTCACAGACCATAATGACGACGACGCCGGCGGACGTGGAGACATCGAGATGGGCAGCAACAGCGAGGCGAAAAACTACCAGCAGCTTATTTCTTAGCTTCTTTAGTGTTCATGCTATATTAGGCTTCCAGCTAGTTATACCAGCGCCAGTGCTTCGACATATAGTAGCATTATCTTGCACATCAATGTTAATTCATACTTTTTTTTTCCAATTTTAATGATGAATTTATCAGGAATCCTCGCAGGATGAATATCACGAAACCAGTGCAGATAGTCTAACCTTTCGGCTCACCATCAGAATTAAGTTTCATGGGCTGGGTTGTATTTTGTTCACGCCAATTCCAGTTAACGCAAATTTTATTGATTCACAAAAATAATAGTCGTCAAATCACAAACCATCCAATGAAACGGAAGCAAACAGGAGACAGGCTTTCTCTAAATATCCATCTAAACTAGGGCACTCAGACGGCGTGGTAACTAAGTCACTCAGACGGCGTGGCAGGACTCCTACAGATCTCCTGAAAATGTGATCAATCAATCAAGCAGCCTTGGGCTTGGGCTTAAGTCTCTTCAACTGGGAGTATAGGAAAACTCCCGCAAGTGCAATCCCGGTACCTGGACAGAGGAAATGTTTCAAATTTGAGAAGGTGGATAAAATAACGTGATTAAATCATTCTTAGGGCAATGTAAAAAAAGAAGACGCCCACCAAGAGAGTTAATAGGAGAAACAGGTGTCCTGAAGAACAGAACGGAAGTCACAATGACCACCACACGCTTGACGCAGTTGCCCACTGAATGGGTAACCGGGGACACCCTGGCGAGGATCATGTATGACACCTTCAACAAATTAAATAAAGACAACAAGGTCAGTAAGCCAGTTTTGAATGATAACGAATTTATCGATGCTTATGAACCAATGACATCATGTATATACACATTCAATAAGCTTTTACATGAATATACTCTACCTGAAATCAGCACTAATGATGCAACCAAAAGGAACAAACAAAGCAAACAGTAAAAAAAAGACGGATCATCAGACAACTGAATATACCTGTTGGTACGCATGGAAACAGAATGCTGCAATCAAAGATCTCGTGTATATCTGTTTTAGGTTCAAGCCCTGCATAAGACAGAAAAAAAATAAAGACTTGTCCTCAAGCTAGTCTATAAGATGTCATGTAAAAATAAACAGCAGGGTACTCACAGCAGACTGCAAAAATGCAGGACTGACTTTGACACCTTCTGTTAGTAAGGTTACTGGGGCCAAGAGAAAGAATGACATGACCGTAATGATTGAGAAGAGATTAATGTTGTCAAGAGATTCCTGATCAGAAGTGGAGAAAAGGGAGAAATAGTTAGACATACATTTGAAAGGGAGCATATAGAAAGCATCTTCTATTTATAACAAAACGTACTACTGATGCATTTTGTTATATTAACAATATTTGCACGAGGTTTTGTGTAGTTCAATTAGTGGATGCTTCTTGTGCACTTTTTTCTGAAAACCATGCATTACGTTCGCTACCGTTTGGGCTGATCCGTCACCGAACGGATTCGACTCTTTCTCAGCTCTAATGGTCCAATAATAAAATATTACTTCCGTTTTTTTATTTATCATTGATTAGTTTAAAAATAAACTAATCAGTGCTAAATAAAAAGAAACGGGTGGAGTAGTACAAATAGGCAGCAACACGATGGTTAAGTTCACAATTATGCAGCATCAGTCGACACCATCCTACACATTATAGTACTGCGGGTACGACAGCCAGCTGCTTACCCCTGTTCGCCGGCGACATCCTGAAGTGCCGCCGGTACGTACCGTCCCTAGCTGGTGATGGGCGGTGGGCATTCCACTGCTGCAGCAGCTGACGGGCGTCAACGTGATAATGTTCTATAGGCGCCGGTGGCCGGTGCTGTTCAACACGGAACACGCTGGGCTTCGGCGGGCAGCGGATCGCTCATGTCGGCCGTGATCACGGTGCTCGATCGTCAATGGTCAACCTCGTCTCAACCCTCGTCTCGGTGTTACCGTGGACCGCGTCGAGCGGCGCGAGTGTTCCTGGAGGGCGGGACGCAGCACGCAGGTGCTGGCGGGCCAAGTGGCCGTGGGCGCCCTGATCGGCGGCAAGCTCGGGTGGAACGGCGTGGTGGCTATCCCACCGCCGGCGTGGTGGTGGCGATGTGCGCCTGCGTGTCCGGGGTTCGCGTGGTCCTGGGGCCCGCTGGGTAGAGCATCACCGTCGCCGTCAACATGCTCATGACCTTCATCGTCGCGCAGGCCTTCCTCCAATCCTCCCGATGCTGTCCTGCCTCCATTTCACGCTCTTCTTCTTCGCGGCGTGCGCCGTCGCCATGACGCCCTTCATCGCTTTTCTTCCTGCTGGAGACCAAGGGCGTGGCCATCCAGGACATGGTCTCTCTCTGGAAAGCGCACTGGTACTGTAAGTGCATCGTCACAGACCATAATGACGACGACGCCGGCGGACGTGGAGACATCGAGATGGGCAGCAACAGCGAGGCGAAAAACTACCAGCAGCTTATTTCTTAGCTTCTTTAGTGTTCATGCTATATTAGGCTTCCAGCTAGTTATACCAGCGCCAGTGCTTCGACATATAGTAGCATTATCTTGCACATCAATGTTAATTCATACTTTTTTTTTCCAATTTTAATGATGAATTTATCAGGAATCCTCGCAGGATGAATATCACGAAACCAGTGCAGATAGTCTAACCTTTCGGCTCACCATCAGAATTAAGTTTCATGGGCTGGGTTGTATTTTGTTCACGCCAATTCCAGTTAACGCAAATTTTATTGATTCACAAAAATAATAGTCGTCAAATCACAAACCATCCAATGAAACGGAAGCAAACAGGAGACAGGCTTTCTCTAAATATCCATCTAAACTAGGGCACTCAGACGGCGTGGTAACTAAGTCACTCAGACGGCGTGGCAGGACTCCTACAGATCTCCTGAAAATGTGATCAATCAATCAAGCAGCCTTGGGCTTGGGCTTAAGTCTCTTCAACTGGGAGTATAGGAAAACTCCCGCAAGTGCAATCCCGGTACCTGGACAGAGGAAATGTTTCAAATTTGAGAAGGTGGATAAAATAACGTGATTAAATCATTCTTAGGGCAATGTAAAAAAAGAAGACGCCCACCAAGAGAGTTAATAGGAGAAACAGGTGTCCTGAAGAACAGAACGGAAGTCACAATGACCACCACACGCTTGACGCAGTTGCCCACTGAATGGGTAACCGGGGACACCCTGGCGAGGATCATGTATGACACCTTCAACAAATTAAATAAAGACAACAAGGTCAGTAAGCCAGTTTTGAATGATAACGAATTTATCGATGCTTATGAACCAATGACATCATGTATATACACATTCAATAAGCTTTTACATGAATATACTCTACCTGAAATCAGCACTAATGATGCAACCAAAAGGAACAAACAAAGCAAACAGTAAAAAAAAGACGGATCATCAGACAACTGAATATACCTGTTGGTACGCATGGAAACAGAATGCTGCAATCAAAGATCTCGTGTATATCTGTTTTAGGTTCAAGCCCTGCATAAGACAGAAAAAAAATAAAGACTTGTCCTCAAGCTAGTCTATAAGATGTCATGTAAAAATAAACAGCAGGGTACTCACAGCAGACTGCAAAAATGCAGGACTGACTTTGACACCTTCTGTTAGTAAGGTTACTGGGGCCAAGAGAAAGAATGACATGACCGTAATGATTGAGAAGAGATTAATGTTGTCAAGAGATTCCTGATCAGAAGTGGAGAAAAGGGAGAAATAGTTAGACATACATTTGAAAGGGAGCATATAGAAAGCATCTTCTATTTATAACAAAACGTACTACTGATGCATTTTGTTATATTAACAATATTTGCACGAGGTTTTGTGTAGTTCAATTAGTGGATGCTTCTTGTGCACTTTTTTCTGAAAACCATGCATTACGTTCGCTACCGTTTGGGCTGATCCGTCACCGAACGGATTCGACTCTTTCTCAGCTCTAATGGTCCAATAATAAAATATTACTTCCGTTTTTTTATTTATCATTGATTAGTTTAAAAATAAACTAATCAGTGCTAAATAAAAAGAAACGGGTGGAGTAGTACAAATAGGCAGCAACACGATGGTTAAGTTCACAATTATGCAGCATCAGTCGACACCATCCTACACATTATAGTACTGCGGGTACGACAGCCAGCTGCTTACCCCTGTTCGCCGGCGACATCCTGAAGTGCCGCCGGTACGTACCGTCCCTAGCTGGTGATGGGCGGTGGGCATTCCACTGCTGCAGCAGCTGACGGGCGTCAACGTGATAATGTTCTATAGGCGCCGGTGGCCGGTGCTGTTCAACACGGAACACGCTGGGCTTCGGCGGGCAGCGGATCGCTCATGTCGGCCGTGATCACGGTGCTCGATCGTCAATGGTCAACCTCGTCTCAACCCTCGTCTCGGTGTTACCGTGGACCGCGTCGAGCGGCGCGAGTGTTCCTGGAGGGCGGGACGCAGCACGCAGGTGCTGGCGGGCCAAGTGGCCGTGGGCGCCCTGATCGGCGGCAAGCTCGGGTGGAACGGCGTGGTGGCTATCCCACCGCCGGCGTGGTGGTGGCGATGTGCGCCTGCGTGTCCGGGGTTCGCGTGGTCCTGGGGCCCGCTGGGTAGAGCATCACCGTCGCCGTCAACATGCTCATGACCTTCATCGTCGCGCAGGCCTTCCTCCAATCCTCCCGATGCTGTCCTGCCTCCATTTCACGCTCTTCTTCTTCGCGGCGTGCGCCGTCGCCATGACGCCCTTCATCGCTTTTCTTCCTGCTGGAGACCAAGGGCGTGGCCATCCAGGACATGGTCTCTCTCTGGAAAGCGCACTGGTACTGTAAGTGCATCGTCACAGACCATAATGACGACGACGCCGGCGGACGTGGAGACATCGAGATGGGCAGCAACAGCGAGGCGAAAAACTACCAGCAGCTTATTTCTTAGCTTCTTTAGTGTTCATGCTATATTAGGCTTCCAGCTAGTTATACCAGCGCCAGTGCTTCGACATATAGTAGCATTATCTTGCACATCAATGTTAATTCATACTTTTTTTTTCCAATTTTAATGATGAATTTATCAGGAATCCTCGCAGGATGAATATCACGAAACCAGTGCAGATAGTCTAACCTTTCGGCTCACCATCAGAATTAAGTTTCATGGGCTGGGTTGTATTTTGTTCACGCCAATTCCAGTTAACGCAAATTTTATTGATTCACAAAAATAATAGTCGTCAAATCACAAACCATCCAATGAAACGGAAGCAAACAGGAGACAGGCTTTCTCTAAATATCCATCTAAACTAGGGCACTCAGACGGCGTGGTAACTAAGTCACTCAGACGGCGTGGCAGGACTCCTACAGATCTCCTGAAAATGTGATCAATCAATCAAGCAGCCTTGGGCTTGGGCTTAAGTCTCTTCAACTGGGAGTATAGGAAAACTCCCGCAAGTGCAATCCCGGTACCTGGACAGAGGAAATGTTTCAAATTTGAGAAGGTGGATAAAATAACGTGATTAAATCATTCTTAGGGCAATGTAAAAAAAGAAGACGCCCACCAAGAGAGTTAATAGGAGAAACAGGTGTCCTGAAGAACAGAACGGAAGTCACAATGACCACCACACGCTTGACGCAGTTGCCCACTGAATGGGTAACCGGGGACACCCTGGCGAGGATCATGTATGACACCTTCAACAAATTAAATAAAGACAACAAGGTCAGTAAGCCAGTTTTGAATGATAACGAATTTATCGATGCTTATGAACCAATGACATCATGTATATACACATTCAATAAGCTTTTACATGAATATACTCTACCTGAAATCAGCACTAATGATGCAACCAAAAGGAACAAACAAAGCAAACAGTAAAAAAAAGACGGATCATCAGACAACTGAATATACCTGTTGGTACGCATGGAAACAGAATGCTGCAATCAAAGATCTCGTGTATATCTGTTTTAGGTTCAAGCCCTGCATAAGACAGAAAAAAAATAAAGACTTGTCCTCAAGCTAGTCTATAAGATGTCATGTAAAAATAAACAGCAGGGTACTCACAGCAGACTGCAAAAATGCAGGACTGACTTTGACACCTTCTGTTAGTAAGGTTACTGGGGCCAAGAGAAAGAATGACATGACCGTAATGATTGAGAAGAGATTAATGTTGTCAAGAGATTCCTGATCAGAAGTGGAGAAAAGGGAGAAATAGTTAGACATACATTTGAAAGGGAGCATATAGAAAGCATCTTCTATTTATAACAAAACGTACTACTGATGCATTTTGTTATATTAACAATATTTGCACGAGGTTTTGTGTAGTTCAATTAGTGGATGCTTCTTGTGCACTTTTTTCTGAAAACCATGCATTACGTTCGCTACCGTTTGGGCTGATCCGTCACCGAACGGATTCGACTCTTTCTCAGCTCTAATGGTCCAATAATAAAATATTACTTCCGTTTTTTTATTTATCATTGATTAGTTTAAAAATAAACTAATCAGTGCTAAATAAAAAGAAACGGGTGGAGTAGTACAAATAGGCAGCAACACGATGGTTAAGTTCACAATTATGCAGCATCAGTCGACACCATCCTACACATTATAGTACTGCGGGTACGACAGCCAGCTGCTTACCCCTGTTCGCCGGCGACATCCTGAAGTGCCGCCGGTACGTACCGTCCCTAGCTGGTGATGGGCGGTGGGCATTCCACTGCTGCAGCAGCTGACGGGCGTCAACGTGATAATGTTCTATAGGCGCCGGTGGCCGGTGCTGTTCAACACGGAACACGCTGGGCTTCGGCGGGCAGCGGATCGCTCATGTCGGCCGTGATCACGGTGCTCGATCGTCAATGGTCAACCTCGTCTCAACCCTCGTCTCGGTGTTACCGTGGACCGCGTCGAGCGGCGCGAGTGTTCCTGGAGGGCGGGACGCAGCACGCAGGTGCTGGCGGGCCAAGTGGCCGTGGGCGCCCTGATCGGCGGCAAGCTCGGGTGGAACGGCGTGGTGGCTATCCCACCGCCGGCGTGGTGGTGGCGATGTGCGCCTGCGTGTCCGGGGTTCGCGTGGTCCTGGGGCCCGCTGGGTAGAGCATCACCGTCGCCGTCAACATGCTCATGACCTTCATCGTCGCGCAGGCCTTCCTCCAATCCTCCCGATGCTGTCCTGCCTCCATTTCACGCTCTTCTTCTTCGCGGCGTGCGCCGTCGCCATGACGCCCTTCATCGCTTTTCTTCCTGCTGGAGACCAAGGGCGTGGCCATCCAGGACATGGTCTCTCTCTGGAAAGCGCACTGGTACTGTAAGTGCATCGTCACAGACCATAATGACGACGACGCCGGCGGACGTGGAGACATCGAGATGGGCAGCAACAGCGAGGCGAAAAACTACCAGCAGCTTATTTCTTAGCTTCTTTAGTGTTCATGCTATATTAGGCTTCCAGCTAGTTATACCAGCGCCAGTGCTTCGACATATAGTAGCATTATCTTGCACATCAATGTTAATTCATACTTTTTTTTTCCAATTTTAATGATGAATTTATCAGGAATCCTCGCAGGATGAATATCACGAAACCAGTGCAGATAGTCTAACCTTTCGGCTCACCATCAGAATTAAGTTTCATGGGCTGGGTTGTATTTTGTTCACGCCAATTCCAGTTAACGCAAATTTTATTGATTCACAAAAATAATAGTCGTCAAATCACAAACCATCCAATGAAACGGAAGCAAACAGGAGACAGGCTTTCTCTAAATATCCATCTAAACTAGGGCACTCAGACGGCGTGGTAACTAAGTCACTCAGACGGCGTGGCAGGACTCCTACAGATCTCCTGAAAATGTGATCAATCAATCAAGCAGCCTTGGGCTTGGGCTTAAGTCTCTTCAACTGGGAGTATAGGAAAACTCCCGCAAGTGCAATCCCGGTACCTGGACAGAGGAAATGTTTCAAATTTGAGAAGGTGGATAAAATAACGTGATTAAATCATTCTTAGGGCAATGTAAAAAAAGAAGACGCCCACCAAGAGAGTTAATAGGAGAAACAGGTGTCCTGAAGAACAGAACGGAAGTCACAATGACCACCACACGCTTGACGCAGTTGCCCACTGAATGGGTAACCGGGGACACCCTGGCGAGGATCATGTATGACACCTTCAACAAATTAAATAAAGACAACAAGGTCAGTAAGCCAGTTTTGAATGATAACGAATTTATCGATGCTTATGAACCAATGACATCATGTATATACACATTCAATAAGCTTTTACATGAATATACTCTACCTGAAATCAGCACTAATGATGCAACCAAAAGGAACAAACAAAGCAAACAGTAAAAAAAAGACGGATCATCAGACAACTGAATATACCTGTTGGTACGCATGGAAACAGAATGCTGCAATCAAAGATCTCGTGTATATCTGTTTTAGGTTCAAGCCCTGCATAAGACAGAAAAAAAATAAAGACTTGTCCTCAAGCTAGTCTATAAGATGTCATGTAAAAATAAACAGCAGGGTACTCACAGCAGACTGCAAAAATGCAGGACTGACTTTGACACCTTCTGTTAGTAAGGTTACTGGGGCCAAGAGAAAGAATGACATGACCGTAATGATTGAGAAGAGATTAATGTTGTCAAGAGATTCCTGATCAGAAGTGGAGAAAAGGGAGAAATAGTTAGACATACATTTGAAAGGGAGCATATAGAAAGCATCTTCTATTTATAACTGAAACAAACAAACTGCCAATAGTAAGCTGCATAACCCCAAAAAAAATAATGAATGATTTAGTTACCTCTTTCTTCACCATAAGCTTCTTGCTCAGCACGTTCCTTGACTGGAAGGTAACATTTGAAGCCATTGCACTCCAGAATCCAACCCTGTCATGAAGAAGTTTGTTACCCAAGAGTAACAAATGAGGTACCAATAATTTGCATAGGAAGCATGATGCATCCTAATTTCTTGTATTTAGAGGAAAAGGAAGGTGGCTTATCTTACCAGTTGAAAGAAGACTCAGTAAGAGATGCCAATGCAACACCACCGACAATTGGAAGAAGAGACAATACAACCCAAGGAGTAGGCAACTGCGAATTTCATTTGTCAGACAAGACAAGAATGATTTTATAATGTGTATAAACAGTTGCACAGTCGCTACTTGGCATTTGGCAACATAAGCAGAATGGAACTACCTCGCCGAGGAAGACTGCAGAAAGGAGAACCGAAAAGAAAGGCTCCATCGCCTTGATGGTATGTGTAAATGACACAGCAACCTTTCCAAGGCTCATGTTTGTGAAAAGATTACCCATGGTATGGACGATAGCCAGAGGAAGGATAGCCAAAAGCTGGAAAATAAGAAGTAAGAACAATTACAGCAGACACTCATACAACAACCAAGCCTTTGTCCCAAGCAAGTTGGGGTCGGCTATAGCAGACATTCATCTTGGTACATTTTGTGTACACTGAAAGTTCATATGCTAGGAAATAATTTTTACCTGTGCACCAGAAATCTTTGGTCTTTTAAGGATACCGGTGATCCACATGAATAAAGCAATGACAGTACCCACAGCAAACTGCACATTTGTGATGTTTATCGGGTATGGCAAAGCCTTCAAAACCTGCCAAACATAGGGACAGTTTAGAGGGTTGTGTCTGTTACTTGTATAAGAAACAAAAAGGTGACAACTTCTATGCCAACAAATCCACAACACATTGATATAACCAGAACAATACATAATATTCTCTTAAGTTAGCTACAAACAATACACTTGTCAGTTAAAACCTGCATTTATGAAGACACCAGAAAACATAAGGGTTACCTGGGATTCTGGGCAATATGTTGAAACACTGTAAAAACATAGAAGCAATGTTGTTCAGTGCATCATAGCCTATTTAATTCTTATCACCACGGAGAAAGTGCAAGTCTGAACTATTAACGACAGATGGACATAAAGATGAGTAGATGACCACCTACTTACTACTAAAAATGGAAAAGCATGAGTGCAATCTGCAGTGCATACGACCCCCCAAATCCTAAGTGAAATCATCCAGAGAAGGATGCAGAGTAGAAGCTTGACAAAGTAGTGTGCGCTTCATATTTACACATGTATGTTGTAATCGTTATTCAGAAGGGATGCATAGTTAGTTCCCAGGCATGAATGGAATTTACAAGGTTATACTAGTTGAAGAACTTGATGGGTTCGAGCATATTCTTGCAGTCGCGCAAAAGTAGATTGGCAGACAATTATGGAAAAAGTAATGTTGTTAACCGAACAAGTTTCAGGACAGGGATTGCACATATTCACGAAAAGGTGCTGGATCCACCCCGCAAGAGCCCACCAACCATGACGTAGAAATGTAAACACAGAGGTGGATCTGTGCCGTGGCACGCAACAAAACAATCAAACCCGGCAGCGTCTATTCTAATCCAGTGCTCCAACCACTGGTTGGCTAGCTGATCAGACGGAACCATTACACGCAGTGACTGAGCAGGCAAAATGGAGCGGACGAGATCCAACCCGGAGTAACATGCTAGTAACTTGCTAAGACAGAGAGGACGGCGGCATGCGCGTGTGCGTGTGCCCACGGTGAGCTCACCTGCTTGTTGTAGATGTTGAAGTAGATGTTGAAGAGATACCAGAGGCCGAAGAGCGCCCCCAGCTGTAGCGTCTTCGTGAGCCCGCCGGTTCCCTCCTCTCCACCAGCGGCCCCCTCCGCCCCCGCCGCCGTAGCAGCAGCAGCCACGGACCGGCTGGCCCGCTTCTCCTCCAGAGGCGAGGCCGGCAGGAGCCCTGCGCGGCGCCCCGCGGCCGTCAGGCCCGCGCGGGGCAGCGCCGCCGCCGCGACGGAGAGGCCGAGGAGTCCGGCGCCGGCGGCGCGGCGGGGGCTACCCGCGAGCGGCCGCGCGGCGCATGGCCGGACGAGACCGATGGCCGCCGCGCTCTGCATCTCCCGTGCCGGCTCAAGGATCCGGAAGCCTCGGGAGGCGGGCGGGCGGAGAGCACGAGGTTTTTCGCTGAGTGCCGGGGGTTGGTGGCCTGCGCGAGATTTGAAGTGGGCTTTATGCAGCGACGGTGGGCCAGAGAGGTTCAGTGGGACCCCCGTGCAGTGAGCTGCCGAATGTGACGTGGGCGACGAACAGCTGTCTGCGTCATCGAGGCTTCCGTCCGTTGATGGCTTTGGTAGTAATAGTTGTTGTTAACGTTGGACTGGATCGGCAACGGGCGATGCTTTCGAGCTGAGCCTGCGGGCCGCGGAGTTTAAATTTTGTTTTTAATAAAAAGATGTTTCGGGTTTGTTTGTTTGTTTGGGGTTGATTCATGAATGTCACACTGACTTACGGATCATGCTTGCGTTTGAAGATGTGTTGATGCACCGTGCAGAAACTTTGGATGGTCGAAGGTCCTTGACAGGGTGGCCCAAAGGGTCATCTCCGATCTCGCGAGACACGGATAATTGTATCTCTAATGCGCTCTATGAACGGTTGAATATATATTTTTCTTGGCAGGGCTAAAACTTAGCCTCAGCAAAATAAATCAAAACCGAACGGGAACTCAAATCGAAAAAATCAAGATCAATCAAACAGAACATATTTCAGTTACCATTTTGTGAAAACTATTTTTCCCAGTTTTTTTTTAAATTTTTATTCATGGGTAAATGAATGAGACCGAATAATAGCAACCTAGCCACCTTACCCCGCCCAACCTCCCCATCTCCCAACCCCGGCCAGCCCACAGATCCACATGGCAACATCGGAGCAGCAAACATCTACTAACCATGTGTATGGTTGCATTGTCAAAAAATCATGCCTATATGCTGCATTTGTCAAAAATTCCATAACGTACGCATGAATCACGTATTGACATGTGTCTGTATGCTTGTGTGCTGATAATGTGTATGCCGGTAAAACTCTACATACTCTTCCAAAAGTATGGACTAGAGACGGCTTGATCCCTCAAGTTCTAAACTAGATATTTAACACCATAATCTATCCAAAACCAGTTAATTGACCTTCCAAGTTGGTTTTACAGGGTGATTTTGCCACGTTCACAGCTGACGTGGTGTTTGTTGCATGCTTAGTATCGTGAGAACCACGTGTCAGCCACAGACAAACCGCCACATCACGGTGATTCAGGGTTTACTTGGAGACGGCGGCGACATTGACGGTGCGCATCACGGAGAAAAGGAACACAATCTGCGGCGCCTGAGACATGCGATCAGCTGGTCTTGGACACGCAGCGCTCGAGCGCTCTACTATCTGCGCAGGCGAGCACTCGATGGTGCCCGCGAAGGTAGCGCGCCTTGGTCGTGCGGCGCTCGAGGCATGTAGATCGATGGATTGGAATCTTGCTGCAGCTGAAGAACAAGTGCAATTAGTTCCTTTGTGCCGTCTGCATTACTGTTCTGAGAAGTTTTTACAGATGCAACTAACTGTCCACGATTGATTTTATAGTCACCTGCTGAACGCTCTAACATCATAGCTCTGGTTAGCATGCTATACATAACTCGTTCTTTAATCTCTGTAACTGAAGGAGTACATGTTTCATACAACATGTGTTATTCATAATTGGGATAGTAATTAAGAGCAGGGCGGGCAAAACCATCCAAGCGCACACAGTTGTCTTCTTTGTGTGACACAGGGTCTCACAATACTAGCATGCAACAAATGCCGCGTCAACTGTCAACATAGCAAAATCACCGTGTAAAACCACTTTAGAGGGTCAATTAACTGGTTTAGAAAAAAGTCTACATACCCCCTCCCCCTAAAATATGGTCTAGAGACTACTTAATCCTCCAAACTACTAAACCGGATATTTAACACCCTAAACTATATAAACCAGTTAATTGACCTCATAAGATGGTTTTACATGGTGGTTTTGCCACCTCGACATGTTTTGCATGTGTTTTATTATGGGATCCGCATGTCACTCAATGAAGATGAAGATACTGTAAGAGACAGACCGCTACAGTTTCACGCTCACTACAATGCATACTGAATGGTCTCCACCACGGCGCTCGAAGTAAGGAAGTGTACGGCGCAACTATGTCGCTCGTCGCCGCCGCCACCTGGCGGTCGCGCCACCTCTAGAGGTTAATCGACCCCCCCTACGTGGCGGGGAGGGGCGGTGGGGTAGAGATTTTGCAAGATTTACTGTTGCGTGGACACTAACTGCAAAGCAAGGCATACAGGTTATGTGAGCTTCTATGAATGTGTGCAAGGCAAGGCATACAGGTTATGTGAGCTTCTATGAATGTGAACTCAGCACATTTTGTGCAGTATGAATACAACTCGTTGTAGACAGTTAACTAACTGCTATTCCGTTATCTATCCTGAGCCAAGTCAGCAGGTGGCAAAACCACTTTAGAGGGTCAATTTACTATAGAGATGGCAACAACAGGTCAGATTTACGTCAAGTACACCAAAAACCCAAGCCGAAAAAAGGATAGAATTTCGTACTCATACCGACAGATAAAAAATTACACCCGCACCCCTACCCAACAGGTCGGCGAAGGGTTTCGCGTACCGGTGGGATACCCGTCATTATGGTTTGAGTTCAAGCTGAAGACCTTGATCTCCTTTTATCCTCGTGTATGGTTAGCCAGTGCGCTTTTCTTGGCGAGGTGGGACTAACGCCCGTGCTCTGGCTGGATCCCGCAGCACTTTCCAAGGGCAGTTGTGTTCTTGGGCTTTTGAAGGATGGCCCAAAAATCTTAATCCAAATGCGGTTAAGTTCTTGGACTTTTGTTGGCAGTGGAGATACAGCCCAATTTGGGTGACCAGCTGCTGCTAGGCTGCTCGTGTTCGGCCTATTTCTTTCAGCCATGGCCCGTAGCTAGATGGCCTGTGTGAGCGCACGGTGATGATATCTGCTGCTAACGAAGAGAACACATGTGGGCTCGGCTGTTTTCGTCTGAGCTAAGTTTGAAGTTTTGAGTAACTCGTCGGGTACTCGCGGCTAGAAAATAAAACCTGTATCTGTATCTGCAAAATATTAGATTGGGTACAGGTTGTACCCAAAGGTAAAAAATCCTATTTGATCCGTACCCATCGGGTGCAATATCCGTCGGGTACCCGAACCCGCGGGTACAATTGCCATCCCTAATTAACTGATTTTAGATAGATTAGGGTGTTAAATACCCGGTTTAGCAGTTGGAGGAGTTAAGTAGTCTCTAGGCCATACATTGGGGGTTATGTAGACTTTTTCCAACTGGTTTTAGATAGATTAGAGTGTTAAATACCGGTTTAAAACTTGAGGGAGTTAATTAATTTCTAGCCCATACTTTAGGGGGTATGTAGACTTTTTTCTTGTATGCCTGAATGGTGCTTCTTTAGGCTAAATTAATCTGTCAGGCTCTTTTGTTTTTTACTACCATTACAGTTCTGTATTTCTATTTTTTTTTGCTCAAACTACCATTTCTATTCTCTTGAAGTCCGTTCCAGTCCGGCATGAAACTCCGTTGAAGTCAGATTTTCTAGTTATTAACCATGGAACCTTTTCTTATATATTTCAGACTACTTCGGTTTTCATTTTTTGATAACCGATTTTTAAAAAACCCAAAAACTCGAACTGGTCGGTTTTGGTTAACCGAATGGGCAGGCTGAGCTAAAACAGGAAATGTAAAATACTGCTAAAAATTTTTTAGGTCTAACTCAGAAATTAAAGTGACCTCATGGACGCATGCACAAGTATGAGCATCTGTAAAACTCATTACGACACAAGTCACATAGTATTACAATGGCAGTGAGGCTTTTGAGTTCAAACGCGCTTTATTCTTCCGGTAATACCCTCGCAAGTTGATGCCGAGCTTGCTGCAACACAGAAACCGGCCACTTTCTGAACGGGAAGAGCAGCATCTGCTGCTAACAAACCTGTGGGGCAATGCAACAAGAATCAATTAACAGTTGCAGAATGTATAGTTCGAGACCCTAGCTAGCAGCAGCTCTTCAGTCCAATGGTGCACCTCTTTTATGCATATTATTTTGATACATATATAATGCGATTTTCAAGTAGCATCAACATAATAAATTTGGATTCTGTGAGCAGTATTTACATGGTACAGGTCGACTTATATGACTGTTCCGCTAGGGATTAAGGCATCCTTAATCACGGTGACAATTCCACCCTTGATGAAGTATCCTTCTGTCTCCCTCACTGCTTCTTGGACATTGTGGAAGTTGGTTATCTGTAGGAGCAACAAACCATTTAGAAATGAATCAATGCTTGATACAATAAACACTGCATATAATTTTTCTTCCTCGTCATCTCTTCTTCAGCGTTGAGAAATAATTTTGGGCAACAGCGCATATTATTTTACAGGACATTTAAATTTGCTATTAGTAACAGAGAGCCTACAATTCAACATGGTTGGTTGGCCATGTTGAAACATATGCATAATCGGCCGTTCAGCATTCAACAAGAAGCATTATTAGGAAAATAAGTCAGGATAACATCTGGTTTATGAAAAACAGTATTTGGCAGTGACAGGCTATGAAATCATGCTGCAAGAAACAAAAAAGGTACATGCCATTATCTTCCACAAAAGATAAAAAAGGACCAAGAGAAACCATTTCCCATATATCTGAATGAAGATGCTTTTTCTATGTAATTGAAGTTTAATAATAGACAACAGATACACAGAAATGCAGCTGTTTGACTGGAGTTACACATTTGAAATACCTGCACATTTTCTCCAATGCGAGCATTCTTGTCGATTATTGCTTTTCTTATATGTGCATTCTTCCCAATACCGATTGGAATACCACCGGTCTCCGAAAGGACTTTCTTATCATTTTCAGTCTGAAAAATAATATGATAAGTCTCGTGATAATCCCATGGTACAAAGAGTTTTATTTGACATTATTTTACCTCATAATAGTCTGCACCCATTAGCAAAGAATCCTCTATGACTGCACCGTCAGATATGCAGGAACGGAGTCCAACCACAGAATGGCTGATTGTGCAATGCTGGCAAAAGGAAGACAGAGAAAGAAAAATAAGAAGTTTAGAAACTCTTATATTTTTTCTTAATTGAGGGAGTCTACACTGAAACAATGTCAAATGACAATACAACCTTCAAAAACAAGAAAGCAATACATAGGCAAGCATGTGAAATGACTTCTTACTTTAATAACGCAACCTTCACCAATAACACTATCTGTCACGTCTGCGTCAAGAACCTTTGAAGGAGGCAAATATCTAGGTTGTGTATAAATTGGAGCAGAACGGTCATAGAAGCTGCACAACAAATGTTTAATCAAAATAATTAGACAGTGAACTAGAAGAACACTTCAATGGTACCAATACCTACAGTAAAAATGGGCAAACATACGTAAAATCTGGTACCGGCTTCTTGCATATTCCTAAGTTTGCATTATAAAATGCCTCAATCGTACCGATATCCTCCCAGTAACCATCATACAGGTAAGCTTGTACCTATCAAACATGATGGCAATGTAAGCAAACATATGTAATATGGATTTGGAAGTCACAAAGTATAAATATAAGTCCACAACCAGTCTCTTGGCATAACATATAACTGTATTTTTGTTAAATACCAAATTCATGAATGCTAAGGCAATGAACTAAAATGAGACAAAAGAAACCCAGACAAGTTTCAAGAACACAGCTTACCCTCATTCCAACTTCTGTTGCACCAGGAATGACTTCACTTCCAAAGTCATTTGCTGAAGGAAATTTTTCCCGGAGAAGCCGAAGCATCACATCCTTACTAAAGACATATATTCCCATACTAGCAATGTATGGCAACTCCTTGGCCCTCTCAGGATCAAGGCCTAGTATTGTTGTGTCAACCTGCAAAATGAAAGCAAGGAAAATAACTAACAAAGACCAATTACAGAAGTAAATAACTCGAACAATCAGGGTAAGTCTTGATATGAAAAGGGATTATCATAATTGTACCATCATTGATTTCAACTTGTCCCCTTTAGGTTTTTCTGCAAACTCAACTATTCTTCCTTCATCATCAATTTTCATAAGGCCGAAGGCAGTTGCGCGTTGTTCATCCATTGGCAAGGCAGCAACAGTTATATCAGCATCTGTTTCCCTATGGGCTTGAATGAACTTTTGGTAGTCCATACGGTACAGGTGATCTCCAGCCAGAATAAGGTACTCCATAACATTGTGCTCCTCAAATAGCCACAAATACTGACGCACGGCATCTGCAGTACCCTAAAATGCGAAAAAAAAAATGAACACACTCGTCCATGCATTGGGATGAGAAATTCTAGCACAGAAGGTGGCAAAACATGCAGGTGGTTACAGATGGGACAAGTATTCACTGCTCATACTTCTGATGAATCATTAATAGCTTGTTTCAGCCCAAATGCAACTACTGTACCCTTTAAACTCGTGAGAATTTTTGAATACATATCCCACTTATTAAGCATCAAGTGACAATATGACAAAATTCAATAGTTCTAACCAATTGCCAGGAAATGCAATAACTGTAATACGCTCACAAAATCAGAGTATAGACACCATACTCAAAGTGGCACCCGTCAACCAGTGCAGCTGCATGCCTGCATCTGATCCCAAACAATAACACCCACTTTTTTGTCAAAGATAAATGAAGGGCAAAACGGACAGCCAAGAGAGCAATAATGCACAGAAGCTGAAAAAGTAGTCATATGCACGGTACCAAAGACAGTACTCCCGTTGTTAAAACGAATTAATGCTCAGGGGGACTGATAAATTAACAACACACATCAACAAATGAACAAAGATACCTGAAACCAGTTAGGATTCTCTGGGCTCTGCTGCGCCGCAAGCACTTCAACGAATCCCTCGTTCTTGTACCCACCGATGTTGTTCCCGTAGGCCCTTGAGAGGTGGCGGTTGAGCGAAGCAGAGTTGAACTGCGTCAGCACATAGATCTTGGAGACGTTGCTGTTCAGACAGTTGCTGACTGGGATATCTATGAGCCTGTAGTTGGCACCCAACGGCACCGCGGGTTTCGCCCTCTTCTTCGTCAGAGGGTACAGCCTTGTCCCAGCACCACCTCCGAGGATGATCCCAAGAACACTCTGCATGGACAAATGAATCACATCAATTACATGTAACGAATTTAGCCAGAACAGTCGGAAACAGGGTATACAGATGAACTGACTGAACAGCGAAGTACGATCAAGGCTCTATCACAAAATCTAATAAATTGAACAGCGAAGTACGATCCTAGATCTCGAGGCGATTATTTAAAGAAATCCGTGGACCACACGTAGATCTTTGATTATAAACTAGATTATCATTGTTGAGGCGTGTCATCCAACAACTAGCATAGACGAAGTATGGCCGTCACCTTCCCACCATTTATTGGATCGCGGTGGATACAAAAATCCAATAAAAAAGTTCTATATACCGATGGAAAAATCCAGTGATTCACGTGAGAAGGCAGCAGAATAGAACGTTTTCTTACGCATCCGAAAAGCATAAAGTATAAGTAAAATTAACTAACCCAAATGCAACTCTTAACTAAAATCAGAACTCCGTGTCAAGTTGCAATAACGACCCTTCAATTTCTCAACTTTCCACGCAAAACCACGCAAGAAGATCCAACCTTTTTCCCACGAACGTAGACGCGAAAGCCACGCGACGAAATCGCAGCAAGTACGCACTCGTCGAAAGGACGAGAGAGAGATCCCCGATGCGAAAAGACGGAGAAAGATTGCATTTTTTTCTGGTCCCCTTACCGTGCTGGCGTCCGGATCGAGGCACGTCTGCGAGCTCCGCGAGTCCGACACGGCCCTCGGCGAGAACACGAACGGCCTCGCGGCCGGCACCGCCGCCCGCAGCCGCCTCCCGCCGGCGCCGCGGCGGAGATCGCCGGTCGCGGAGAATGTCGCAGGGATCGGGGCCCTGGACGTGGCGGCCATGGCGCCCGTCGACGTCGCCATCGGCTGTAGGACACGGCGAGCTCGCGGCAACGGTGGAGAGCGAGTGAAGAGAGCGGCAGAGGGTGGTGGGGGCACCGGGCACGTGAGTGACGGACGAACTGGCACTGTGGAAGGAGTGGCGTGACCTCTACCGTTCGTACCGGCGCAGAGAATTTCAGAGAGCTCTCTGCTCCTTTTTGCGGCCCTGATGGTGTGTCGGGAATGATTTAGCTGTATGTATAGAGCACTGACGGATGAGCGTGCTATCGGGTGATCCAAATCACTCTCTATGTGTAAGCATATATGACAAATGAAGTGATGTGTAAAGGATGTTGTTGCGTGTTTAATTTGGAGGGTTGTAATTGTGCCACACCACGTGATAATTACTGGCGTCTGTTTTGCTTGTTACTCCTTCCGTCTCTATGAACTTATAGAGCACTGAGCGATGAGTGTGCTGTCTCAAAGAATGGAGGCACGGTTGAGGTGACCCAAATCACTCTCTATGCGTAAGCGTATACGACAAATGAAGTGATGTGTAAAGGATGTTGTTGCGTGTCTAATTTGGAGGGTTGTAATTGTGCCACACCACGTGATACTTACTAGCGTCTGTTTTGCTTGTTACTCCTTTCGTCTCTATAACCTTATAGAGCACTGAGCGATGAGCGTGCTGTCCCAGAGAATGAAGGCACGACTGAGGTGATCCAAATCACTCTCTATGTGTAAGCATATACGACAAATGAAGTGATGTGTAAAGGATGTTGTTGCGTGTTTAATTTGGAAGGTTGTAATTGTGCTACACCACATGATACTTACTAGCGTCTGTTTTGCATGTTACTCCTTTCGTCTCTATAAACTTATAGAGCACTGAGCGATGAGCGTGCTGTTCCAGAGAATGGAGGCACTGTTGAGATGACCCAAATGACCCTCTATGTGTAAGCGTATACGACAAATGAAGTGATGTGTAAAGGATGTTGTTGCGTGTTTAATTTGGAGGGTTGTAATTGTGTCACACCACGTTATACTTACTGGCGTCTGTTTTGCTTGTTACTCCTTCCGTCTCTATGAACTTATAGAGCACTGAGCGATGAGTGTGCTGTCTCAAAAAATGGAGGCACGGTTGAGGTGACCCAAATCACTCTCTATGTGTAAGCGTATACGACAAATGAAGTGATGTGTAAAGGATGTTGTTGCGTGTTTAATTTGGAGGGTTGTAATTGTGCCACACCACGTGATACTTACTAGCGTCTGTTTTGCTTGTTACACCTTCCGTCTCTATGACCTTATAGAGCACTGAGCGATGAGCGTGCTGTCCCAGAGAATGAAGGCACGACTGAGGTGATCCAAATCACTCTCTATGTGTAAGCATATACGACAAATGAAGTGATGTGTAAAGGATGTTGTTGCGTGTTTAATTTGGAGGGTTGTAATTGTGCCACACCACGTGATACTTACTAGCGTCTGTTTTGCTTGTTACACCTTCCGTCTCTATGACCTTATAGAGCACTGAGCGATGAGCGTGCTGTCCCAGAGAATGAAGGCACGACTGAGGTGATCCAAATCACTCTCTATGTGTAAGCATATACGACAAATGAAGTGATGTGTAAAGGATGTTGTTGCGTGTTTAATTTGGAGGGTTGTAATTGTGCCACACCACATGATACTTACTAGCGTCTGTTTTGCATGTTACTCCTTTCGTCTCTATAAACTTATAGAGCACTGAGCGATGAGCGTGCTGTTCCAGAGAATGGAGGCACTGTTGAGATGACCCAAATGACCCTCTATGTGTAAGCGTATACGACAAATGAAGTGATGTGTAAAGGATGTTGTTGCGTGTTTAATTTGGAGGGTTGTAATTGTACCACACCACGTGATACTTACTAACGTCTGTTTTGCTTGTTACACCTTCCGTCTCTATAAACTTATAGAGCACTGAGCGATGAGCGTGCTGTCCCAGGGAATAGAGACACGACTGAGGTGACCCAAATGAACCTCTATGTGTAAGTGTATACGACAAATGAAGTGATGTGTAAAGGATGTTGTTGCGTGTTTAATTTGGAGGGTTGTAATTGTGCCACACCACATGATACTTACTAGCGTCTGTTTTGCATGTTACTCCTTTCGTCTCTATAAACTTATAGAGCACTGAGCGATGAGCGTGCTGTTCCAGAGAATGGAGGCACTGTTGAGATGACCCAAATGACCCTCTATGTGTAAGCGTATACGACAAATGAAGTGATGTGTAAAGGATGTTGTTGCGTGTTTAATTTGGAGGGTTGTAATTGTACCACACCACGTGATACTTACTAACGTCTGTTTTGCTTGTTACACCTTCCGTCTCTATAAACTTATAGAGCACTGAGCGATGAGCGTGCTGTCCCAGGGAATAGAGACACGACTGAGGTGACCCAAATGAACCTCTATGTGTAAGTGTATACGACAAATGAAGTGATGTGTAAAAGATGTTGTTGCGTGTTTAACTTGGAGGGTTGTAATTGTACTACACCACGTGATACTTACTGGCGTCTGTTTTGCTTGTTACTCCTTCCGTCCCTATGAACTTATCGTTTTGTAGTTCATTTTTGAACTACAAAGCAACAAGTTTACGGGACGGAGGGAATATTTTCAACTTAGCATGGCAAGCATGAAACAGATATGGATGTTTGTGTTGTGCTGTCTACAAACGAACAGGAGGCACGTATACTAACTAATTTTGTCTAACAACAGGCTGTGCTTATGTTTTTTTCGTATATTGTGGTTTGAAAGAGCTGGCACCTCGTACCCGATGTTTGTTTTGTGGTTTGTTACTGAAACCTTTTGCATTTAGTTCTGTTTGTTTGGTAATTTGTCCCTATGCAAGAAACAAATATTGTGAAGCTGGAATGTACTTCCCTTCGTTCGTCCAAGGGTGATGTTGTCCAACGTTGTAATGTGGCCCAGCCCACCAAGCCCAGATGTAGTCCATGGACTAGTTTTGTTAACAACAGGCAACAGAGAGACAGGAAGATGGAGCCATGGAGGTCAGAGAAGACGAGCGGAAGGGCAGCGGTGGCGCCGTCGTGGCGTCGTCGCAGCCGCCATCGCCGTCTCCACACCTGGGACGAAAAGGAACCTTGTGTCGAGTGAATACTACGGCCACAAGATGAAGGTAACCCCTCTCTCTCCGCGTCCCTGCAACTTCGCTGCCATGGTAAATTGTGCGCAAGGGCCTAAACCCCAGAATCCGCAATGGTACGAACCAAAGTTCCCACCTTTTGTAACTTTTGGTTCCAGTTCGTGACGACAGGCGGTCCTAAATCTGTCCCCGATCTTGCAAGCAGAATGTGGAACGAAGATATTAAAGTTTTGATATTTTGGGTTTGTGGTTTGGTTTGTAGATCATAAGCGGATCCTTCCTTGGTTTCGGTTAGGTTGCTCTAGACTAGAACCAAGAAGCAAGTGTGAGCAAATTTGAGCGGAAATCTGGCTCTGTTCCTCTGGAAGGAGCTAATGTTTAGGGAATCTGAAAATAACAAGAAACTTTGCCTGATCCATGGTTACTTGCGGGTGAGTGCTTGTCTAGCATTCTGTTGCAAAGTAGAGCAATCTGTTGATCATATATTAAGGGAAGTACTCCTGTTTTGTTTCCTGCAAACTGTTGATCATGTTGCTAAATACTCCACATGTAATAGATCTTCTACTATAGTCTTGACGCTGCAGAAAATGGCTGGATATGTTTCTCCCCTTTGCTCCTGCTTTTATTTAGCAACTTATCATCATTATTGTCAGGTGCACTCTGTATCATGGAATTGCCTAGGCACAAAGCTTGCATCAGGATCTATTGATCTATGAGAAATGGAGGTGGTTTACCCGAGTTAAAAAAATAACAGAGCAACGGTGATGTATGAAAGGTTGATTAAATTTTATTTATTTCTGCAGGTGTTTTCCGGATATTTTGGTTTGAAAGACATAACTGATGCTGAGTAGACTATCATCATGAAGTTCTCTTTGTAGATTAACTTACAGTTTGGGGTGTTCAATGTAGCTTCAAAATCCATGTTCTGCTAGCTTGAACCAAAATGTATTGTTGTATTGTACTTCATGTGACTATAGTATTTTTTTATTTTTTTATCTTTCTTAATAACATGTTTTGTAGAGCTCTTGCTCCTAGTCCTGAAGGAGCTCTATCAAAGCACTTTTTCTAGTATATAGAAGCAGAAAAAAACTCCGAAGAGAGCCAACTGTATCCACATTTCCTGAAGAGGCTGGGAGTTATATTTCATCTAAGAAGGATTGATTTTAGTGTCAGGGGAGAAGAAAATTTCAAGAAAGTTATCTGTATCTGCTTTCTTGACTAGATTCACATCTAAATGTGTTATAAAAAGGAACAAGTCCATTTTACTGCCAAGTGGATTACAAGATAACTAGATAAGGAAAAATAAATCAAAGGGATATATGTAATCATACGGAAACGCAGGCTTTATTTTCTCAAAGATCTTGTTCTTGGAAGATCTAATTTACCCAAACATGTAATCAGAATCTTTTAACGGGATCTCTCTTTTATTGTACGTTGCAATGGTGAAATTGAAGCTGTAGCTGCAACTAAAGTGGCGCATTGCGTCCAAATAAGTCGAAGGAGCTTCAGACACTGAAGGACTTAATGACGGTTTTACCATCGATGCTACATTTCCTGGAAGTCTACATTGTCAAAAATGAAAGAATATATGTGACAACTGAACAAAAGGTTGATGGCATTGCTTCTGAACAGCACCTTGAACTCTTGGCATTCACAGCAAATTCACTTAAATGCGACCATTGTTGTTGCAATATGGTCTGTTCACATTCTGTTTGTGCACACATTTGATGGTAAAACAGAATGTGTTCATAGAAAACCAATGCACACATTTGATGGAAATTAGACATCTTACAGGGATTCACATCCAAAATGGGCAGAAACACACACACCATCAGATGCTTGCAGGATTTAAAAAAAGATAGAAAAGAAACCAACAAGAATCATATTTTCAGCCAATCATCATGCCTCTTTACTTAGGCCCTGTACACATTGAAATGTTTTGCCCATCGCCGCGCCATGAACGGGTCATGGTAGTCTCGTCTGTCGACACTGCAGCTTCTCTCACTGCAGATGCTCAGTCCCATCTCTCTCGTCCCACTGAACTGGCCGTCGCCTTTCTCTTCAAATCCAACAGCAATCTCACCTGTCCTCAACTGATCCTCTCTTCCACCCTCCAAGTAACTGTAACCAACCAGTATAAAGTCACAATCTGCCACAAGGTCAAGCGGGATTCTTCTCTCTTCACCACCTCTCAACTCTCCAAGCCTCACCATTCCCCCATTCCCCCCTATCCTCAGCTTGGTATCACCTATAACACCGCCAAGCAAGCATGCTAAGAGTTCCTCAAATTCATGCATGACAAAGCCACTTTGCACTGCAAAACCGAGCCCAACATGGAACTGGTGAACTGGGATGTTGGAAAGGTTCACGTCCACCCCAAGACAGTTGCGGACTGGATAGTCAGACAGGTGAAGGATGCAGTTACTTGGGTTCTGATGTGCCCGGTCCTCCAATATCTTAAAGCCCTTATGTAAAGCCCCTACTGGATCAGTTCCACCAACACAACAGAGATGTTCAACGACCTGTAACGCCATTCTTTTTCCATGGGATGTCATCCGCCGCAAGGGGAAGGCACGAGTTGCAGTGGTGGCATTCGTGACAATGGCTAACCGATCAATGGCTCTCATGGAGAAGACAACAAGTGCCATTGCCTGTTTCAAGAGTCTCAGATGTGGCCCATTTGGACTGGCAACCAGGACCAAGTCCATGGCTGGCTGCGGAGCAAGACTAACAGAGAGGTAAGCACGCTTTTGCCCACTTGGTGAAGCAATCTGTGGTGGAGAAAGCATGGAAGAGCTGCTGTATTGGCAGTGCTGTTGTAATGGCAATAAGCGTCCGCATGGATAATGTCCGAGAACATGATGGTGGGTTGCCACTGGAGCTGGAATAAGGACGAAGCGAAGGCATGGGTCTACATGCTCCGTCAATGTGTAAGGCTCAACTGGATCATCATCGTTGTAGCGGGCAGCACGGATGGATGACCTTCTGTTAACACGGGATGAAGCAATGTTGTCATCAAGGATACGCAGGATTGGATCTGACTGGTTTTGCAGCAATGCCGGAACCTTCAGGTCACGTGGCAGCTCAGACCATTGTGCACGACAGATAGGGCAGGTGACATTGCCATGGCGGATGTTGGAGGCAATGCATAGGAAGTGGAAAGAGTGGGAGCATTGCGCTGTAAAGATTGCTGTTCTCTCACCATTGTCAACATCACTGATGCTGGTGCCGAGGAGCTCCAAACATATTGCACATAGGTTCTGAAAAACAAAAGTACAACACATTGCAATTATTAATATAATATCATTTACTTGTGGAACTCATCAGAAGGAAACTGTATGACTATGAAGGTCATGACTGAATAGGTGTTACCGCCAGGATTATTAATGAAAAAATAATACAAAATAGATTTCTATTCTAGCATTATAGAACAATTTCACAACATATTAACAGAAACTCCCAAAAGACCGAATCAAACTAATAATGTATTTGCAAAATACATTCTAATTTTGATGGCATCTACTGGAAATGACTTAAGTGCATGGAACTGCGTTCTGCATAGTGTTTCACTAGCATGGTACATGAATAAAAAAGTATGTTATGCATGGCTGCAGCTTTATAAATTGTTTCTTTAGAATCAATCAAAAGGAAGTAGTTATTTTCTTGGCAGTTGAGCATGCTACAAAGATATTAGCTGTTCATCACTATAGCTAGAGTGATATGGTGCTCTTCTTCATTGGGAGACAAAGCATTGTTTCATTCAAGAGATCACATAAGTGTTCACCAACCGTCGCCAAAAGCCTAAAAAGTACTCCCTCAATCCCCAAAAACTTGTCGCTTTGTAGTACAAAAATGAATTACAAAGCGACAAGTTTTCGGGAACGGAGGGAGTACCACGACAAGATAGATCCAAATTACTTAGAAAAAGGGCAGACACAATTACACGGACCACTACTAGATGCCAGCTGTCATGCAAGCCAAGTATAATAAACTAGTGTACGCAGCCTTTTCATATACATCAAATTGTGAACAGTCATCCTGTTTCGAAAAGCATAGTTTGCTGTATAATAACCTCATAAGATGGTAATCTCCTTTCATAAAATAGCGTATATCAGAGATATCCCTCTAAGCATACAAAATCTTTAGCGTTGATGATTCCTGATCTCTAGGAAAGGGCTAATGTGAACCCCAATTATCGATAATTTTTGCAGCACTCAAATTGCCCAGGTGCTTATAGTTTGTCACAGCTACCACATATAATCAGTTTGTCCGTTATGTCCTAATCAATCCCTTCACTAGTTTTTTCATTCAACAAGTTCTATAATTGAAAGAAGAAAACAAAAATAGTGTTGGTGGTCCAATTTTTTTTTTTTAAATAAAAATCATACATTTGAAGAAAAAGATAGAACAGGAGATGTAAGTGGGCACATAGCTGGTACCTTGTCAGCTATTCTAGTGCTGGTGGGTTCCTCCAGCTTTTGCTGCTCCCCATCACAGCTGTCTGCAGGAGCATTCACTGCGGAGCATGAGATCTGCATGTATCATAATCAGCAATGTGTCACTGAGTCTGAGTAGGATACATGTCTACATTTCGCATGCTGTTCAACTGAACAATAAATACACAATACGAAGAAAAGGGTGGAAAGAATGGCAAGGGTATTCTCATATGCATACTTTCTTTTTCTCTATCAATGATTCCTAACATAGCCATGTGGGCTCCGAAATAAATTCTAGACGCATGCATACAATCACCATGTGTTCGTTACCTTACTGTGCTGAGACCCCGAAACACCGCTAAGTGCTAACAGGCAAGTTACAGAAAGTGCATCTAGGAGATGTCCCGTGCCAAAGAAACAAATTTTAAGGGAAGGAAGAAAAAGAATGCCAAATTTTTCAAAGAAAAAGGGGAAAATTTAGGGGACAAAAATGCTAAGATAAAAATGTGTACCCTTTGCAGTGCAACTTGCAACAATCTTTAAAATGGGGGAAAGGGTTCTGATACCCATGAGAATGCACACCCTTTTACCAGCAACTGGTACAAAATGATCTCCAAACAAATATTATAAAACAAAAAAATGCAGTTTGTGCGTACTTTTAAACCTCAGTTTGATGCTTCGGTCAAAAGTCAAATTATGAAGGGAAAATAAAAAGAAAAAAGAAATGGCGGTAAAAAATTGTATATGGTGCGCAACGTGGAGGGTGCATCAAACTGTAAGTGGCTAATATTACACCGAGGTACCGGTACAATATAAGAAGAAGGAAGAGCCAGAATAATAATAACTCCTATTGATGGATGAACAGTATGACGAACTAAAGTCCAGGTAAGGCCAAGAAACTACTGGTAGTAACAGTAATTAATACTGCACAACAAAGTCGAAAGGGAAAGGCCAAAGGAGTGCTTTTGTTACTTTGATTCTGGTAAAATCTTCAGAACGAAGACTAATGGAACCAAACTACTGGTGTCCAAGAAAAAAGAAACGAACGGGGTAAAATTGTCTCTAGGAAAAAGACAATCAAACGAACAAAGAGGTAACGCGTTTGCAGTAATCTTTATGTTCGAAGGGACAAAACAAGCAGCTGGGGAACAGGCAGTAAAATCTTCGGAAGCAAGGCGACAAAAAAAAAATCAGCTTTCGGTGGAAGCACGCACAAACCACGCCTAAAATGAAGGGGGGAACCAAAATGCAGTTGCAAGGAGCTGAAATGGATATAAAAGCGTGTTATAAAGAATAAAAAAAGCAAGAAACTGGGAGCTAATGAGAGGACAGGAAACAGAGGTATTGATTTCACGGTGAGGAAACCAAAGAAGCAAAATCGTTGAACAAACTACTACAAGCTTCTACAGTTCCTCGAATGCACACGGAATCTCGTTCTCCTGAACACAAAACTACGATGAGGTGGTGAGAATGCAGCAGGAATTAGTCAGCATTGAGACCATTTTGCCAAGAACAGGGGCCGCAAAGCCTCTAAATCCTCGAAACGTAAAGCGTACTACGAAATAGACAGAGAGAGATGGAGGAGCGTACAGTTTTGGACGGCGAGGAAGCTGGAGAGGCGCCGTAGGAGAAGAAGGAAGCACAGGAGAGGCCGATCCGCTTGGCCGCCGCCCTCCGCCACCTCGCGAGCGTACCTTCTCCGCCCGCGCAACCTCCCACCATTGCTCCTCTCCCTCTCTCTCTCCTCCCCACTCAGCTGCCGCCTACAGCACCATAATCTCTCTCTTCCTCGCTGCCCTCCGCTTTCTCTCTCCTCCTACCGCTCCCTCCCTCTCTCTCCTCAGGCTTGCCTAGTGGGCTTTGTTACTTGGAGGCATGGAGCAAGTGTTGGCTTTCTTCAGTTTCATCAGGCTCTGTCCTCTCTCCTTTCTCGCTCTTGCAGAGCAGAGCTGATGAGGTGAGCTGCAGAGTTGGCAATTGCAATGTAGCCCTTGTCATTTTTTCGTTTGGATTTACTGGACCCAAGTTCAAATGGAAACAAATGGTGATTCAATGCTATGCCAACCATTACCTGCAACAGTGTAGTATATCAGACAAAGTTTTTAATGGAAGAGTTACTAGATGTTAGTATAATTGAAGCTTTATCTTATTTTTATTTTTGTGGTAGGTGAGATGGTAGCTTTATGAATATTAAAAGTAGGGTGTGTTTGTGTTCTGAATACTCGTATTTGTATGTAATGTATACGTATGTACTTAGTTTTATAAAAAAAATCAATATAATAAAAAGAAACTCCAAATGATTAAAATTGCAGTTATTTGGACATTTCAGAAGTATACAAGCAGATCTTCAGGATCTCTGTGTAAAGAGAGACGAGACTAGACCTTGCTTGCTGAGCTGCTATTCACTGTGGTCCTCCTCCTCCTCCTCCCCGCTGCTGCTGTGTGTCTCCTTTTCCCTTTGAGCACGGGAAGAACAATTGAAAACGTTGTGCGTGCATGACTGCCCCTGCTCTGAGTGGTGACTGCCTTGGACTCGCGCGCTCGCCCATACGTACCATGCATCGTCACATCTCAGCCGCCGTTGATCCAAAGCATAGCCAGCAGCGAGCGGTCAGTCAGTGAGATAGCCAGTCAGAGTCAGAGCGGCACAACGCCCGAAATGTTCAGTTGAGACCTTTTGTTCCTTCTCTCTCGTTTTTCACCTCAAGAGCGAGCTGATGAGCCAGTGTTCTTCCATTGGAACTGCTGTGTGTTGACCAGCAGGGAGGAACAAGACGACAATGGCAGTATACTATGCGTGCGCCGTGCAGCCCCTCCTCGATGATTGTGTGTGTAGTGTAGTGCAGTAGTTGGATTAGTTGCAACCTGCAGCTACAGGTACTACTACTTACTAACCCAAAAAAGATGGTCGTCGATGCGACAAGCTATTAGCAGGTGGGGGGAGGTTGGTTTGTGGTTAAGAAACTAGCAGCCAAATGCGCTGAAATTCCGGGCGATTGCCATCTTTCGTGGAGTGGTTGATAAGCAGAAAGTGTTGCTCCAATGCTTATTAAGTTATTAATGTATGTAATAATAAAAAGGTTTGCTTGGTAATAAGTTACAAACAATCAACGGATTTTAACATGGTGTTTATGTCTTGTACTCCTTGAACGTAGGAATTCCAAGAGTACATGATGGATTTGCAAAGAGTGCGATTGGGTTTAGTACTAGTAGCAAGCCGAGAGGAAAATCGATCCTCATCTCAGTCTGTCACTGCAGGCCGGCCATGGCTTAAAGTTTCGTTCGTGATTTTGCCGTTGCCGTGCACTCAATCATGGTGCATGCTATTAAAGGTCAAAGGGTACACTCAGACTCCGTCATTCTGCATCTCTGCAAGGAAGATGGATCCCAGGTCACACAACTGTACTGCTGTACGAGTGTTTTGTGTTTGGACACATGCAATGCAATGCAAGCGAAGAAACCAACAGCAGCATTATTATTAGCATCGTCACCTATCCTATCGGGGGCACGCACATACTCCTTGTTTTTCTTTTCTCGAGTTTGGTGCACCGCGGCAGAGCTGGAAAAGCGAATCTGGACGGGCAGCTGGCGGGAGAAGAACAAACCCGTTTCGTACCAGCATCACCTTACCATGAACACAAGAAGGTGGTTGTACATGCCAGCTCATCAGTAGAATTCCTTGGAAAACTTGACACATAACATATATCTTTTCTGGATTATTTGTTTTTCGCTAGGACATGATATTGGATCAAATGCAGAGTAAAGTATGTTTAGAAATAATCCTTTTTTTCAGATCTCACAATATGTAGGACCTTTCAATACTAGATACACTTTTAGTACAAGATCATTAGTTAAAATCATTTGCATCCGGAAGTACTAGTACATGGTCTTCACCCGACATGCACAGGAAGGACCCTGGAGTTTGGCCAACAACATAGACAGTGCAAAAGACCTACCCATCATAGCCTAGGTCCAGAGCTATTACAACCATTCTTAAATCAGTGAGCTCCGCTGTATTAGTACTCCCTCCTTTCCATATTATTTATCGTTTAGGACAAGAATTTTAGTTCAAAATGAACTAAAATCTTTGTCCTAAACGACAATTAATATGGGAAGGAGGGAGTAGTACCCAAGGAGCGCCAATTGACAGAGCATCAGGAGCGTCGTCCTCGTGGGACCCACCGTCACATGAGAACGCAAGACTACCCTCGACACAAAGCGATAGCGAAGAAAACCGGCATCCGAGCCGTTGGCATGCGACCAGCAGAGGCTGGCTGGCTGGCAGCAGCAGCAAGCACGCTGCACGCAACACATCGAGCACGCCATCCCGTTCGGTCACCCGGGATGCATACAAACAAAAACCATCTGAAGAGGAATTAAATGGTCAATACCTCGGTTTAGGACAACACCAGCTAGCGGTGCCAATCTGATTCAAAAACCGGAGCTTCTGATTTCCCTCTCCTCGAACAGGATAAAATGAAACATCAGCACACGCACCTGAATCGTCCGTACATGGTTGTCCCGCCCTTCCGCCGACAAAACAAAGGAAAAGTCAGATAAACAAGAAACAAAAGCACAAGGTCACAGAAAAGAAAAAGGCCATCATTGTTCATTCGGGCAACACCAGGGGAATAAATATAACCTGCTGCAACTGCAAACACAATGCCATCATACCATCCACTCTTGATTTCATGGAGTCTTTTAGTAGCTAGCCACTACTGGTGATAACAGCCGATGTCCTGCTCTTTAGCAGACAGGCCAGGCATATGGCACAAGGGGAAAAGCTGCTGCACTGAAACAAAGTGCTATGATCTACAGTTGTACATACATAGGTGAAAGATGAGGATTCAAAAGTAAAGTACTAGGAAGGAATTGCTCTGAATCTGGAGCATCGGCATCTCAGGATCGTCAAGAGCATGTTCCATACGAAATATATGATAACAGCCTCCCCCACATGGAAAAGATACAAGACCGCCACATAATTTCAACTCCCTGATCAGAGGATCGTATACTTCACATACAACTCTGACAAAAATATGAGTTAAAAGTGCCATAGAATATGTGCATAAAGCTTCCTTGCTCATGCATTCTAACACACTACTCAGACTTGTTATTTCCAAAGCATTGCCTGAAAATTTCCAATAAATCTAACCAAAGAGGCCACGACCAAGTACATTAATACAGACAGGCTTACTTCTTGAGAAAGATGGGGTCATAATAGCGATTCAAGGATGCATGCAACAGAAAATGTCATCAGGGAACTGAATAATGTTCTGCACAGAAGACAGCAGAGATGACAAAGTAGGAATGAGCTTCAAAATTGAACTGTGTCACTGTACTGATGGACACATGACATCATAACCTCTGGAACCAAAATCAGTCTATATGATTAAGAGAAAAAGATACGAAGAAAAGGATGTAACAAAATTCTAGCATTATATGCCTGGCTCTTTATAGTACGGAAAAAGCAACAAAGACAGCAGATAAGCCTAACAGCCTCCAATATAACAGTCATTACACATTTGCACCACTAGATCACAGTTTCAGGGTCCTTAGTGGGAAAAAAATGGCACCATAGGATGATCCTTGCAGGTTGACATTAGCAATAACTTGCCATAAGATGATTCAAATGGTAACGAGTGGAGCCGCAAAGTGCAAGCAGTTGCCCTGTTAATAAAAATGTTGAAATTTGAGTCAGCAAGATTAAAATAGGTTATAAAGATGCTCTAATAAAGGCGAGAATCTCACTAAGATCAAAATACTTATTCCATGCAGCTTAAGGACAAGACACATGGGCCTAGGCCTGGCACAAAGCTAAGGCCAACCCAGCTAAGTTCCTTGCATTAGTAATAAATCTAAAAGAAATAGGTTTACAGGACCTAGTAAGGTGTTATGGATAGGTTTTGACTAGATACATGATGAAGAAAACGTTGAGTTTTGATTGAATAACAAATGAAAGAAATCTACGACACTGAAGTTCGCTAGTATAAACAATTTGTTCAATGTATTAACTACAACCAAGGTTCAGTAAGGCGCTAGACGCTAGGCGGGCGGTGACCCTCCGCCTAGAGCTTAAGCGTGTCTAGGCGCCGCCTAGGCGTTTCAAGGCGTTGGACACTGTAGCAGTGATGAGTTTTAAAACTTTTAAAAATACTAAAGTATATTCATATTTCTGTTATATGGGCTAATATTTTGCAATTCACTCAGCTTGAAACTTAATTTCTAGTGTTCCAACCAAGAGCCCAGCCCAGGCACAGTCCCAACCAAGAGCCCAACCCAATCCATGTCCATCCCTACAGGTACCCACCTGCTTCGGTACTTCCAATTCCAACGCCGCCTCCTTCCTTCGGTGCTTCAGATCCCCGCCTCCTTCGGTGCTCCAGATCGCCGCTTCCTTCGGTGATCCACCCGCTTCTCCGCCCCTCTCGCCGAGTCTGCTCCAGATCCCCGCGCCTCTCGCCGAGTTTGCTCCGCCCGCTTCTTCCGGATCCGACAGCCCCCGCCGCCGCTCCTCTCCGGCAGCCCCGCCGCCGCTCCGGATCTGGCATGGCGGGACCTACACAAGCAGGCGACGGCGCAGCTGCTATGCTCTGCACTCCCCCCCCCCCCCCCCCCAAACCCCCCTCCGCGGAATGCCCGCCTACCCCCGAGGCGAGGCGCGAGGGCCGCGTCTTGTGCCCATGCACGCCTAGGCGACCGCCTAGTTACGCCTTTCTGAACCCTGACTACAACATTGAATTTCGGTAGTATAAGCAAATTCAGAACAGGACAGATGTATATTGTTTGCACAAATGGTAGTACAAGAGCAAAAATAGATCATCCAAGAAAAAGTTACCTCATCTATTTCTTAGTACCAGGATTTGATTGCTGTTGTATCTGCTTAAGAAGTGTTGCTGCCAACTGTAATGTCGCTTGAAGGCGCCTTTGAGGATCTCCATCAAGTTCTTCCTGGGAGGTTGGTTGCTGGCTAGGTTGCTGGCCAGAAAGAACTAAAGGCTGTACTACGGGAGCACTTGATGTGTGCTGCTGATAGGGCGGAGGACCTTCAGGAAGTGGAGGAACAAACAATCCCAATGGTATGGAGGAATGAGATGGACACACCGAAGCTTGCATCTGTGGTATAGCAATAGTGTTAGAAAGTATAGATGCACTGGCTGGAAGTGGAATGGATGGGTTTGGTGGTAGTGAGCCTTGTATTGGTGGCGCATGAACCTGAAATTGCAGCATAGATGGTGTGGCAGGCTGCAGAGAGTTCTGGGTAGGGATGGAAACTGAGCCAGTTGAGCTGCCTGTCATCATTATAGCATGCCCATGTGGATTGGAATTCTGTATGAATCCGAATTGTGTGTTTGAACTGTCTAAAGGAACTTCTTTTCCAGGTTGGTTTTGTTGTGAAAGAAGGGCAGTCAGTTGTGCTAGTTGATCCTGTGGTAGAGATACGGGGAGAGGATGTTGATTCGGTCTACCAACATCCTGTGATTTAGGTTGCACAGGAGGCCAGGACATGCTGTTTGATGCTTCACCTGGTGCATACACGGCATGTGAGATTGCATTCTGAGCCAAAGAACTAAAATTACCAGAATCTGGACCCCGTTCATTAATGTCATTGGACCATCGTGAGGGCAACATGTTTGGGAGTTGCTGATGTTTGTTTTGTGCTATACCGCCCATGTGGGAGTCAGCTGGTTGCCTTTCTTGCGATAATTGAGAGCCAACATACAGAGGAGCACTCTCTGGCTGGTAAGGAGGAACAAATTCTGTATTTGTTGGGTTATAACTTCCAGCCGATGAACTGATATAATCTGGAACCTGCGGGAATGCCCTGATATCTGGTGGATCAAGTCTTCTGAGCGAATCCAGATCCTCATGACTGCTCACATCAGCTTTCAAATGACTTACAGAAGATGGGGGGCCTCTCTCCAGTGATTTGCGATTTGGAGAGCTATAATCTGGGTTTGACTGCAGAAACTTCAGAATGACTCCCGATATGCTAACTTTTCCTGGGACCCTCAATACATGCTCAGAGAAATCTGATGGAGGAACAAGAAACAAGGTACTCCTCTCTCCTAGTTTACAAACTGCTGCACGCTGCTTATCACCAAGATAATTCATGAACTCATTATAAGCTGGCATGTCAGCATCAATTTCTGGAACAAAAAATACCACCCAGCTGGCAGCAGCTTGATAGTAGTGCTTAGCAAGCATGTCCAGATTAGTCCTAGCAGTGCAATTCAGAAACTCAGGCCTGAAAATACAAAGCAGCAGAATGAACATCAACAGCCTTAGTGGCTAACCTAGTGACGTTCATATGTAGAATAATGTCAATGGACGAATAGATATCCCAGTGCTCTCATTATGAACATAAGAAAATATGCAGTGTAGATGCTTCTCCATCAGAACCTAGGAGTCAAGTGCAATGTACTATATCAAGTCTAAGAGGTGCTCTGGGGCGTCACTCACCAAAAAAAGAAAGATATAGAGGGGAAAAAACTTACAACATGAAGTTAAGGACCTTGCCAACTGGGAAGCATCGAGCTCGGCAGATTGGTGTGCCTCCCTTAGCTATTGTGCCCGTCCAGCTCCATTCTTCCTTGAGAGCAGGTTCATGATGTTCAGGAGTCAATCTATCAAATTCTCCAAAATGCCTAGCAGAACTTTCTTGAGCGTGCCAGGGATCATGTTTATCAGTAAGTGGGACTAGGTTCCTTAATGGATTGCTTTGATGTCTATCATGAATATGAGTAGTCTGATAAGTTCTAGTGTGTAAATCGTCTTCTGGCAGATCATTGAGGGGCATTCTCAGGTAGTCAGGGCAAAAATTTCCTGTGCGGAATTCAGAGAAAGGATATTCAGGAAGATCACTATCATGCATTTCACTACCCCTCAGCTTCTTCGTTGCTGGGTATGGATTATCTTCAACATTAAAATGATCTTTCAAAGGAAAGGGTCTCCGAGGTTGCTCAACAGGGATGTTATGCCATGGCGCATCACTCCTGACAGCAGGGCTCCGTCTAGGTTGCTCATAAAATTCCTCAGGCATCCTTCTATCTGGATGTGATTCCCGTATTCTAAGAGGCTGAGATACAGGGCCAAGCTCCATTCCGAGTTCCTGATGAAAATAGTCATTCCTTCTGAAGCTCACATCATCAGCTTCTCTCAAAAATCTATTAGGTTCATATTGTGGCGATGACATGCGGAAATCTCTCGGAGGGCTGCCAAAAGGCCTAGCCCTAGGAAAGGCTTCATAGTCTTGTTTGTAGATATGCTGAGCACTAGATTGGGGAGAATATGGGGGGACACAGGCATGTTTCCCGATTTCTGCTGCACCTTCATTCCGTGAAAAGCATATGCTTACTCGTGGATTATTGAAAAGTTTTCCCTGAAGTGCTTGTTTTGCCCTGCAGGCTGCTGAAATACTAGTGTATTGGACAAATGCATATGTACAGCCTGGGAATGTTGTTATCCTGAGAATCTCCCCAAACGGCAAAAAGGCTTCCCACAGCGCTGCCTCATCTACTTTTAAACCATGAGGAAAACCTATCCATAATACCTCACTAGTTTCTGTAGACCTATTTCTTTTAGATTTATCTATTGTTTTTTCAGGACATGGTTGTTGCTTTCTTCCACGTTCAATATAACGTCGCTCATCAACATATTGCGTGTATCTGTCATCCATTGAGCTACCAGAATCCTTGTCCTGAAATTCAAATACTTCAGGTAACCTGGTACCATTTTATGCGTGCAATAGCGTAAATGAAAATAACAAGAGGGCCTGATACATGAATTTAGAGGATGGTAGACAAATTAAAATGTCAGTGGTTCAATCATGATAAGTTCAGTATAGACTAAAATTTCTAGGTCCAGTTAATGGATAAGGTAGATGTGGAAGTCGCTCGTGGTACACAAAATATTTGAGGTTGCAAGAAACATTTTTTTTGCATAGAAAAGTGAAAAATCAAGTTGTCCCAGGTAAGCAGTGATCCATCTGAGGGAAATCATCACATCTCCAGTTTCATAGCATTCCATACCAAGTCAATGGAGCAGTAAGAAAAAGGTAGGAATTATTTATTAGTAACTGCATGGAAAATAGAGCACCTGCAATTGCAAATTCCATACACCATGATTGAACGTAAATGCCAAAATTTTGTCCTTAATATTCCTCAGGTCAGCAACTCAAAAGACACTATTGGTCATTCCAAATTCTTGAGATACTTAAATACTAAATAATATTACAGCAGCTTCGCCCTTTATCTGTTATTGTAAATTGCAATGTTATATAGTTGTAATGAACAACTAAAGTCTGCATATACCAATATTTTTGGAGGTTCTCATGTGTATCTTTAGTTCTGACACAACCTTGAAGTTATTGGGATGGGATATGCCTGGGTGGAGTAGCAGGTCAACAAAAAGAAAACAAGAAATCGGACACGATGACATCATCTCCTGGCAACAAGTTATAGTTGTTGATTCCTTATATGATTTTATTGATCTAAACTAGTTTCAAAATGGATATAACAGACAAACTGCATAAGTTGTGATTGTGCATGAGTTTTAAGATTATATCTCTCCATCTTTCTCTGTTGAGATTGTTTCGACACAAAAGTCAATACAAGACCATATGAGAAATTGTCGCAATATTCCCACGTTCTTATTCAAACATAGCAAATCGACCAATCACCATTGAGGTCTGATGACTGTTATGAGTTATGGCATGGTACAATTTTGACATGTTGCAACGTATCACATGACACCATTCTTGAACCGGAGCTAGCTGCTTCTGAGTGCATGCCCAAGGAGGTGAGAAGGGGGCTTCAAATGACATCCTTATCTACGTGGAACATTTAAAATGTAAGTGGAAGACTATTTTGTTTCGAAGACCTTGAGAAACACGGCTTTTAAAAAGAAGATATTCAGTTGAGAAGAGTTTGTTCAGTCACTTCTTTTTTATTATTTTCATTTGAGAACAATCACGATGTCTGCTTAGTGGCTTCAGTTGTTTGTGCCTTTGTCTGGCTTGCCGTTCATGTAACCAGTGCTGGCAACGTGGGAACTATCTGTCAATAATTATTGGCACATTTGAGGTCAAATGTGTCAAAGGAGCTGAAGTATATGTACTTTAAGAAAGGTGCCCCTGCGTATTTGGAGGAGGTTCAATTTACCTAACATGGTGATAGCATGATTGGAGTTACCACAGCTTAGCAACAACAGTTCCATCAGCAATGAATCAGGGCATAAGGGAACCATTTGGAAAAAGGCAATACCCCTATCAATCAAAATATCATGCTGGCCATGGTGCATCAACCAGTCACTAACGATTTTGTGATTGTATGGCCAAATTAAATGATTATAAGGTATCGACTAATTAAGTCATTATAAGGAAATCATGAGAGAGAATAAAGATTTTTCTACACTTAACCAGCCAATCTATTGAACAGGGCTAGTATGACTACGCAAAAATGATGTTTAATGACCAAATTTTTTTCCCTTTTTTCGAGAAGCTTCTGGTGCCCTCACTGTTTTCTGTACTCTAGTATAGGTAAATCCCCGGTAAACTTGTTAGTGGACATGACACAGCAGGTGCAGTTAGCAGTAGTAAAAACATAGTGTACACTGTATATCAGGTTTTAGTGGCCAAAGAAAGAATATATGCCAACACATGAACTGTAAATTACAAGAAATAATAGGTATATATAAGTAATTAATTTATAGTGAGCAAATACAGTTGTTAGACAAACTGAGGCTGTGTAGTTAAAGTGTATAGCGGCCAAACTTTTGATGTCCACGCTCCACGGCATATGTAACCTAGTAAAACTGTAAAAGGAGGTAATGCTTTCCCAGTAAGAAGATTTCAGTGCCATGGAACTTATAAAGCTGCACACTATGTCTTTGGCACGGTTGATGTCATGATAAAAATGTCCAGGAAAGCTTCATAGTGCCAAGCGGTGAAAAAGGAGATGGTGTGCTGAGGAAATATAATATGACTATCAATGGTGTTGGGACACTACACTTGCTGCAAGCCAGCTCTGATGCTTCATAAGTATCTCGTATTGCCTTACATTTGAATGAAAAAACAATGTCAATGTAGTTTCCATGTCCATACAATTTCACCTGATTTATCCTCAAAATTGTCCAGCATCAGGCGTACTAGATATGAAACATCATAATATGTGATGATCAGAATATGAAGAGGCGCTGTATCTGATCTCTAAAAATAAGACTACATTGTATGTCTGAACTAAAACCAGATATATCAAGTTCTACAGTTGCCGATTCAAGAAGTAAGACCAGGGGAGTCGCATTATAACAATCCTAACTATGTTCATCTCACATGTTAACTTTTGCCTTGCTTAGGACATTTGATAATTAAGAGTTGATAGTGTATAGACCGTGGGAGTAAATTATAGACACTAGTACTCAACTACATTGGTAGTATTAAGCACATAAGAACATAAGAGATTCTCTATTAGCCAAGAACATGGAATGAACTTATGCTCTGCTGTTCTTGCACAGGATACGGCCTAATTTTGGCCGTGAGGCAAAGCTGTGAATCCTAAACTTGGCACTCAGCTTGTCATGAAACTTAATCGTTCTAGTTGCAATCTTTGCCTGATAAGAGAAGTGCAACGCACCAGCGATAGTTTCAACACAAAGCAAGTGCAAAAGAACTCACTAACCCCCTTGGAAAACTCGATCCTAATGGGCGCCCCGCCGAGCCGGGCCCCCTGAAGCTCCCGCACCGCGGCGACGGCGTCCTCCTCCCGCAGGAAGCTCACGAACGCGAATCTCCGTCCCGTGTCGCGGGCGATGGTCTCGACGTCGCCGCAGCGTAGAAACAGCTCCGACAGGTCGGACGCCGTGACGCCCGGCGCCAGGCCGCCGACCCACAGGTGCCGCGACGGCGGCGCCACCCCCCATCCCGACGCCCGACGGGGCGGCGGAGGGCCCTCGTCGCGGGCGCCGAAACGGGGCCGTAGATCTCTTCCACGCGCGCCGTCGGACCTCTCCCGCCCGCCGCCGTAGCCGCGGCGGCCTCTCGCCATCTGCAAGAAGGAAGCGATGGTGATTCGCCAGGGAAGCCGCATTTCCTAGACGTACGGCATCTACGGCGCGAGCATGCGTGAAGGGGGCGGAGGGACGGGGAGAGGAGTACCATTCGGTCCTGCGGCGGAGGTGGAGCGCCGGCGGCGATCGGGAGGTTAGGGTTTGCGGTCTTTAGTGTTGGACGGGAGGGATGAACACCGAATGGGTTTTCTTTCTCTGTATTTTCCTTTGGGTGGAAGGATAATTTGTCACCATCCACATGCATAATCTATCTTCTAAATGTGGATTCACAAAAAAATTCTACGTTTTACAGCGTATCACTATCATGCACGTGGTCTAAAGTTTGTATAGGTAATCCCTCTATTCTAAAATAAATTATGTTCATAAAAAAATAAGTTTAATTTAAATTAAATTAGCTATCCTAAACATCAATTGTCAGTATCCGCAAACCGGGTACCCCTCGCACAAGGAGAAAACAGTCAAGGACTCGGACTCTACTTGAGAGGATGAATCCAAGGCTGCCACGTCGTGGAGGGAAGGACCAGATCCTTTCTCTCCGCCGGGGTAAGCTCCCGGGCTGCCGCGTGGCCGCCAGGACCGTACCCTCGCCTCCCCGTCGAGGCGGGCTCCGGGGCTGCCACGTGGCCAATCGGAACCTCGGGGTCATGCCCGCTTCCTCGCAGGGAAAGGCACCGGAACTACCACGTGGCCCGTAGGGCAGAGCCTCCACCCCTCTATATGGGTGGGCTCCCGGATGCGCCACGTGGCCTGTATCATCGAGTGCTCGACTCCCAACAAAGGCAGGCTCTGGCGCAACCACGTGGCGGACGATCAACTCAGTGCGGTAGGAGGTCGCAGTAAAGGAAGGCGTGCGCTACTCGGACAGGCATTAAAGTACGCGCGCCTTCCCCAAGCGAAGCAGAGTCGCGCATGCGTAAGTCAAAGCTCCAGTGTGCTGTCTTGTCCAAGTAGCCGGTACAGACCCACACCGCAAGACGGACGAATGGGTCGCAAGGACAAGACGGGCGGGACGTGCACCGCCATAATCACCAACTATGTGTAGCCCTGGCGCACGACGCGGCGGGACGGCGCATTGACGCCCCTGACAAAGGGAAGTAGATAGCATTTAATCCTAGATCTTGTATAGGATTTGGCTCTCCCCGAGACCACCTGTCGGGCCCCGGGGCCCACCTTGTGACTGCATAGTCCTTGAGCTATAAAAGGACTCGGCAGACGACCTTCACAATGGATCGAAAAATTAGACTAAGGCTCTTTCACGCTCAGGCAAGGCAATACACAAACACTCTCGTGGACGTAGGGTGTTACGCTCCGGCGGCCCGAACCACGTAAAACTCTCTGTGTTCACCATCCTACTGCGCTCAATCTCCTGGGACTAGCCCTCGTGAATCCAAAGAACCTCCGCGGGCTGCTCTCTAAGCAGGCTCGAGGGAAGTGTCATTTAAGACTTTCGACATCAATTATTTAAGAGTCTTAATTGTCTAATGTTCAATGCATAACAAATTTTTTAAAACAAATACATATATATTAAGATTTTTCACTGTTTGTATCGACTATTGACTGTAGCTAACACAATTAAAAAACGAATTATTGAAGCTGAATTATTGGTTGGCAATGAGTTGCAAAAGGCGTCGAGTGATTTCATAAATGAGATAGTCTCCGCTTTCCCTCCTCTTCTACGTCCTCCCGCACCCCAAATGACGAAGCTAAGGTGCCTATGAATGAACAAGGTAAATCAAGCAACAAATAAATTCTGGATAAAGTTCAAGATCAATTAGTAGACACCAATGCTCACTAGATACTCATTTCGTTCTCAAAAATTTATCGCTTTGTAGTTTAAAAATAATATATAATAAAGCCACAAGCTTTTGAAAATAGAGAGAGTATTAGCCAAGAATTGGAGTCATCTGTTAAAAGTAGACAAGCACCAAGGCAACCTAACACTTCAACCTTCAAGAAACCTCTCTTTAGAAGTGGTCAATCAGAATAAAAAAGAAGAAGAAAAACAAGGCTGCTTCGACTAAGGGAGATGATATGCCAAGATTTGACAGATTTTTCTGTACAACTCAATTACGACTCAACCATCATCTCATCTGTCTCTGACCACTTTACACCCCTCTTCCCAAATTTTTGAGACATGACATGACATTTTTGTTCTAAATCATACTGGATCAATATGCCTGCATTTATTAATTGTGTTGAGCAAATCTGGCAAGAACCAGCAAATCTGAATCACAACTCACTGATGCCCCTCCACATCAAACTCATGTCGCACAACAAAAGCACTAAGAAACTAATCTGTCTGGTTCCACAAAGAAAAGGTGTTATGGCAATTTTTGAAGGGAGGTGATCATGCAGTTAGATAAAGATCCAAGAAGAACGCACCCTTACACACGAGGAGCTAAATGTCAGAAAAATTATTGAAGAACAGAATTCTAGATCCTACAGCATTTGAGAAAGCTAGAGTCAAACAAAATTTTAGGATTACCTGGCTTAGAAAAAGGAGATGCAAACACGAAATATTTTCAGATGTTTCATGGTAAGTACGAGGAAAACAAACAATTTCATTCACTCTTTTTGATCTTACAATTAGCAGATCAAAACTTCTCAACTTGACAAGCACTCACTATATACTCTCTCCGTTTCCAAAAACTTGTCGCTTTGTAGTTTATTTTTGAACTACAAAGCGTTAAACTTTTGAGAATGAAGGGAGTATCTACACCATATTGGACCAGCTGTTCCGCAGACTTGCTCCTTCTGGGATGGCAACCGACACAACAATATGCTAGTACTTTCATGCTTACCAAAATAAAAAAAAAATCGAATGAGGGACAACATGCAAGTAGTTTCATGTTGCCAGAATATTAGACACGAGGAACGAACTATTGCTGGGTTCCAATGAGCAACGATCTCCAAACTTACGTCCAACACAAGAGGAATGGAGAGTGAGTTGCGTGCAATCTAGCATCAGGCCTTGGAGGCCTGGCGTACGGGACTCACGACGTGGACGGGCAGTGGTGTGAAATGTTAGCAGCTGCTATGCTGCTCGACTTTGGAGGCCTGGCGTGCGCGCATCTGGCCCGAGTGGCTCAGGTGTAATGCTACTACACCTATAAAGAAAGATGAGAGTGTAAAAGTCCGCACTTGCAGAAGCACAAAAATACAAAAAATATGAACTTAAAATTTTTTGAGTGGAGTTGGAAACTCACAACTCACATGAATTAATTTGCTACATGGATTATATTAACAAATAGGAAAAATGCATAACAATCAAAAACCCTAAGCAGGGGAGGTTCAAAATTCAAACTAAACTTATGTTCAAATTAGGTCAAACATCAAATTTGAGTTCACAAATGTATTCCTCGTACCTCAAATAGTTTCCATGCAAATTCTCACAATTTGTGAATGTCATTTGCTATTTACTTCAATGAAATCATTGAAATGCAATTGAATTCAAATTCAAATTCGATTCTGATTCAAACACTGTCAAATTCTCAATTGTGAGTTCATATTTGGCTTCTACACATGTCATTTTGCCCACTTGCCAATTTGAGGCATTTTTGGACAAATTTTGAATGAGAATTGATTTTACTAGAGGGGATAAGAAGAGGTGGGTACTGTGGGACCCACCTGTCAGTTTCGCTGAGGGTGGACCGCCTCTGTTCCTTGCACCTTGCTTCACGGGATGACACCGAGCTACTTGAATGTCCAGGGTCCAGCGCATGCCTTCCGCCGTGTAGGTGAACCCAGCTGAAGATTTTCCTCCCTTATCACCTCCTGATCCTGAGTGATTTTTTCTCTCTCCCACGAACCGGCTCTGCTTGACCTCGATTCTCTGTTTCACGTTAAAATTAAAGTTAGCTACTGCTTCCACCGTCCTCAAACGTTTATCACCTTATAATTTTAAAAATAAAAGTGAAACTTTGAGAACGGAAGGATTATAAAACTTAACTAATAACCAGCATAATTTATTTTGAAATGAATGGAGTATCGTCGCACCCAGCTGTCTCTAGATTGTGTGTCACTGACAAATGCGCCCTGTTTTTTTTTTTCTTTTCTTTGGGTGCATGTGTAATGTGTTCATCACTCTGTGGAGTTGGAGCAGAGACGACGTACCGCGCGCATGGGGTTTTGCACTTTGAGTGGAATATATATAGGACCACTGGAGGCGCTGTGTACAGTGTTCTTTGTTCCAAACTTCTTGGTTACTACACCGCATTGATTCGCTGCAGAATGTGAAAAGGAAAAGAGGTATTCTCACCGTATTCAAAAATTTGCCACGTTTTAGTTTTTTTCGAAATAAAAAATGATGACCTTTCTGGGAATGGAAGGAATACAGTAATTAATGTGCGTCACTTATAGAGTGAGAAAACGCCCCCACCCGACAATGGTCGCCATCCACAGCTGCAACGACAGCCATCCAGGTTCTTGCATTTTGCTAGCCCATGAGCATCTTATGCATGCACCTTTAACCATGAATAAAAGGAAAATTGTAAGAAAAAAAAAGAAAATTCAGGAGGTCGTGGGACCACAAAAGCTAAAGATGAAGCGCGTGACTATATGTTCTTTTTTTATTCTTCCCGAAAGAAAAGAGAGATCCATCTGCCTCCACTTGGTAGGCGTTCCAAGTTTTCCCTACAAATCACTTGTACGAACATGTGATCATAGCCAGGGTTTGTGCTCACACATGAGGGAAACATAGCTTCGACCCTTCCTCTACACCTCCAGTTTCGTTCTGGTTCTGCACTAGAGCTAGGGCATTGCGGCTAGCTATAGGGAGGGATAATACTACGACCTCTGCTAGCTTTACCATGGAGACGAAGTACAGAGGCCAAGAAGCAAGGTCGCAATGGAGGCCGAAGCAGTACGTCCTGGTGGGCATGGGCGCCATCCTCGCCATCAGCATCATGACCGTCGTCGCCTCCATCATCCTCCAGCCCACGGACATCCACTTCTCCGTCTCCGGCTTCCTCTCCTCCACCACCACCACCACCACGGAGGGCCATCCATACGACCTCAGCAGGCTGTATCCGGTGGGAAACGACGGCGTGGTCCTTGCCTTCAACCTCACGGCCTGTAACCCCAGCCACCGAGCCGGGGTGGTCTACCGCTACGTCCTGGTGAGCATGCAGCTGCAGAACAACGGCAGGCCGAGCGTCAGGAAGACGTCGGTGCCGGCGCACGTGACACGAGTCGGAGAAGACGAAGTAGTAGTAGAGGAGGAAGAACAAGAAGACCATTTGAAGTTCCGACAGAAGAGGAACTCCAACTTGACCATTGGCTTACAGGCGATCTTGGACAACGAGTTCTACAGTTTCTACAACACGAACGCATCGGCGACGATCATGGTCTTTACCCAAGCTCGGTTCAAAGTTGGCTTGGCCAGCTCCAGGGTCTACAATATCAGGGTCAGATGCGACCGGATCTACTTGGCATCTCACAGCAGTGAACATAATTGTTCTGCCGTGAACTGAGACCCGCCACCTCCGACCCTGCTATATGTAGTTGGTCGATCGACCCAGGAACGTTCCTCGATGGAGTCATCGATCGGAAGAATTGTATGGTTTATATCATAAGTTGTGTAGTTTAGCTTTCTTCACAGTTTTCTGTAGTTGTAGTTTCGGTTTCTATCCGAAACATGCTACTTGGCTTGGTGATGTTTGTTTGTGTGTGCTTGCGAAGCCTGCGTTTTGAGGATCATGTTGTTTGTACTATACTATCAAAAGTCCCATTTATTGATTCTTGTGTAATTCCAGCTGCCATGGTCTTTCGCTATATATATTCAACGGTTTGAAGCTAAGCGGAAATTTGAGAATAGGAGAATGTGGTGTCTGGGATCGGTATGCGTGTATAATGTTTCGGGACAGCGCATGCAGCATCTTGCTGGCAGCCTGATTTATTGCTATATATCTGCGCTGATTTATTTTCTAGCATTTTCACTTTTATTTAAACCAGAAAAATCCCAACAGCCTTGGGCCAAATCTCGCTCTGCCGGATCATTCCCCTCTTTTTTCCCGTGGACCGTGTTCTTCTCTATTTTTCCTGTACCTAGTGAAACCTTATACCGGGTGCATACAGATTTGGTGGTGTTTTATCAAGACCTTGTAGTGATCTCTTGTTTCCATACCAAATGTAGTTTGGGGAGGATCTTAATTTTAGTCATCGTAATGAAATCATGACTTGCTAGTAAAGTGTCTATCTGTCATGAAAATCATGCTCATATTCAAGAGCGGGCTTAGACTTTTTTATGATTAGCTAAGCTTCATTGGTAGATTTGGTTTGGTAGTCAGGTGGTTAACCCAATGAGTTGATAGTCAGGCGGTGGAACTCTGATGAGATGTCTTGTTTGAAATTCGGAGCTTTCACCTAGAAATATACTTTTTTGGGTAAAATAGCCTTAAATAGTCCCTCATTTTAACCATAAGCTCAATTTTGTCCTTCAACTTTGAAGAGGGTTGATTTAGTCCCTGAAGTTTATGTTTGAGTTCAAATTTGTCCCGAAGCTGAGGTGGCAGTCCACATTGGTATGTCCAGTCAGCAATGCTTATCTTCTATATATTCCACATTTGAAATAAAATTATTTATCATTGATAATGTGTTCTATATATATGATAAACTGATCTTAGTTTATGCTCATAGTTTCATATTTGATTTTGTATCTATAAAACCAGGCGCGACATTCGCCTGTCAATTTCCTTCAATAGTATAAACATATCATAGACCGATTGCAATATAGGGACTTATTATGACTGTGGGTTCAAGGCTTCATCCGGTAGTGACGGGTTCGTAGTCATCTGACTTCCACCGCTGAATATTTAGTCGTGCAACTGAAAACGCGTGATTAACACCGCCCCTTACCTCTGATTCTCTTTCTCCTCTTCATACTCCTTCCGTTTTTAAAAGTTTGTTACTTTTTAATTCATTTTTAATTAAAAAGTGACAAACTTTCGAAAACGGAAAGAGTACTAAGATAGGGAGTACTCAACGAGGAATTAACTGTACCGACGATTGATTTTATTCCACATCGAGATAATGACGAGCGACGCATGCATGAATGCATATGCAAGCCAATTGGACAAGGGAACGATCTAGAGTACACACACAGCCAATAACACAAGGGAATGATGTAGAGTGCACACAGCCAATAATAATATATTCTCTCCATTTGACGCTGTTTGGTTAAAAATTAACTAATAATCAGCATCAGTTAAAACAAAACAAAGTTGAACTAACCAGCATCATTTATAAAAACGACACAAAGGGAGTACAATATAATTAATTCATGCTTGCAGGCAGTCCGCTTTGTAGTTCTTAGACGACGGCTCCGGCAGGCGGGCGTAACTTTTGACGGCCACCGGCTCGCAGTTGAACGTAGCGGCGAATCTCGCGGTTTTGCTCTGCTTGATGTTTTCTACGGCCACGATGCCGCTCAGCACCATGACGGCGCTGCCGATCTCGGCCTCCTTCTCGTCCTTGAAGAGCTTCTGCACGGCGATGTCGGTCACGTTCCGGGCGTATCCGTACACGAAGTACTCCTGCTCCTCCTTCTGGGACAGCGACAGGGAAGACGGGTTGAGGTTGAACTCGGCCAGGAGCTTGTTCGACGGCGGTTGGACGGTGGTGTCGAGGAGCTGGACGGTGATGTTGCGGTAGTAGAGGAAGACGAGGTCGCTGGGGTTGGTGGCCTCCAGGTAGAACCTGAAGCCGTAGTAGGTGTGGTTAGTCACTCCATACCTCGTCACGAACACGTTGCTCTGGGAGATGTTGATCTCCATGTTTCCGGGATGGAGCACCAGGAGCAGCCCCCTGGCAACCACGACGGCGGCGACCACGGTGACCACCAGCGCCACCGCCGACCGCGTCACGCATAGCCACCGGCTCTTGCACACGCCGCTGCGGCTGTCTTCTCCTCCTCCTCCCATGTTTTACTACTGCCGCCTGCCGGGAAGAACTGCCACTGTGTATGATGATATATATTGCCTGCTAATCGCGATCTGTGCTAATTGCGTATCATCCAATGCATGCACCTAACAACAAAATCTATATTCGAGACGCACGTGCCCGCTGGGCATCATTGTGATGATGGAATCACAAAAAGTTAAATCTGAAGCAAATGATTATATCATTATTCTCTTTCCAAAAAGGAAAAAAAAAAGATTAAAGCAAAAGCCAAAAATTCATAAGCACAGCCCATACCAATAAAGGGCATATTGTAATGGATAGCTTTTACTGTAGATGAGATCTGCTAGCAGGTAGTACCGTTTACTTTTTAAAACATCACGGTTAATAGGTCCAGCCAGTTAAAGACAGTGAATTAATGCACCTTTCACTTGCTGCAAATCGTAGCTTTGGTTAAAGACCGGCACAGCCAGCTGGATGTAGCTTTAATCATGAAACCATGCACTGGAGAATATAAGTCGTCTTCCTCTTGGGTCTTTTTATTTTTGCAAAATATAGTGCAGGCGCAAACACTCCTTACACACATACGAACACTCACACACACGATGGTAGTCCCTCCAGATCTTTTTATTTGTTACCGACTAATTCATTTTTGAATTAACCAGTAACAAATAAAAAGATCCGAAAGGAGTAGCATCTTTGGTGTGTCACGCTCTCCGTAGAGATATAGTCTTAGAGCCTCATCTACATGTGGCTTGGGTTTTTCATTCTCTATGCCTATCTAGTCGTATATCTCCAGTGGCCATCCATAGAAGCGGATGCGGCTTGGGTGATCTTATTTTTAAATAACTAATAATGTTGTTCCTCTTAAATAAGTACTCCTTCCGTTTTCAAAAAATCATCATATTTTAGTTAAAAAATGAACCAAAAGGTAACCAACTTTTGGGGACGTACGGAAGAGTAATTGCTTAACCCTAAGCATGGAGCTTGAGGACTCGACCTTATTTTTTAAATAATAAAAAATGGACCAGCAATATTTTCATTCTATATAGCCACGCTTTTCTTGTATAACAGCAACCACGGGACAGATTTTGTCTCGGTAAAAACCTTGACAGAAAATTATCTTACGAAACTTTTACACACAGATAAATATCCATGGACACTACTACAAAAAGCATTTTTACAGGCGCCTCAATTTTTCAAACACAGGCGGTCCTTAAAAATATGCGACTGTGATGACGAATGATATAATAACCGTCTGTGATGAAAGAACAACACAGGCGGATTTTAAAGAACAACCGTCTGGTTAAATACATGATCTTCAGAATCGGTTCTTAATTAAGAACCGCCTGTAATGCAACGAACTTCACGGACGGATTTTAAGAAACAACCGTCTGGGTAAATACATGATCTTCACAGACGGTTATTAATTATTAACCGCCTGCAATGCCATGAACTTCACAGACGGATTTTAAGAAACAACCGTCTGAGTAAATACATGATCTTCGTTGGCGGTTCTTGATTAATAACCGTCTGTAATGCAATGAACTTCACAGATGGATTTTAAGGAACAACCGTCTGAGTAAATACATGATCTTCGTTGGCGGTTCTTAATTAATAACCGTCTGTAATGCAATGAACTTCATAGCCGGTTCTTGATTAACAACGGCCTAAGAAGATCATGTATTTTCAGTGGCGGTCATTGTTTAATTATCATAAGCGGTTTTCATTGAAATTACAGGGATGTAGTTGCAATTATATATCACAGCCGCATGTAGTCGTGCAGGCAAAATTGTATCAGGAAAAAAACACAGATGAGCTAGCGGATACTAGTACAGTAATGCATTATAGGAAATGCTCGATCACCAGTGAGGCTGGCTTAATTGTGATAATACACCATTAGAGGCTTTACAATTGTTCAAAGATAATTTCTTTACACACTGAACAAAAATCATGCTACATTCATTGTAGATCGACGATGAAGCTCCCATCGATCAATCTAAATTGTACCGTCCTGCTTGCTCCCGAACACGTCTCTTATATTCCGCTGGATCCTGAAAATATTGACATTATTTAAATTAACAAATGTCGAAGGAGGAATGAATAACCTACATTGGTCACTAAGTCAAAGTGTCATCTAACCTTGATAAGTAGATTATAGCAATCATTTTCAACATCAGGCGCATTTGGCTGATGCAGCAAATGCTGAACTTCAAGTAGTATAGTTTTGATTGTAAAAGCACTGCACCACCCCTACAAAATATAATTTAAGCAATATAAGAAACCAGTTCAAATAAGTTCGACAAAAATTATAAGTAATAATTACATGAACAAAATAGGTCTATCTTACAGTCTCTTGATCAAGAATCCCGATGCAGAGTGCTCCCGAACGATGGACATTTGGGTGGAAGAACCCAATTGGAAAGGAGCATCTTGGAGGCACCAAGGGATAGTCCTCAGAGAAGGAGATTGTCAGGGGGTAGTAACCATCTCCCCATTCAGTCTGCAAAAGAAATTTATTAATAGGAGGACGATAGTTAAACTCATATTGTGCTTGTTCTTCATGACTTACCCCTTCTTTACCGGGGACGATGCACTGCCACTTCAATAAATCTCCCGATTCAGGCTTCGCAGAGAAACCCTACGCGGAGAAATTGAAAATACCAAAAACAAACAACACGGAAAAACAAACTACAGTTAAGTTCATCAGTCCATTACAGATACATATGTATATACAACCATGTGACCGGTGTGCCATATGTACATACATGAGGATGGTTCTTGCGCCACGCCAAGCGCTCCTCCTTCAATCGGCTACACGCCCGAGACATCATTATCTGAAGAAAGACCAAACTTCCAAACTTCCAAATCATTGAGTCCAAACGCATATGTACACAAATGCAAAAGGACACAATCCATATACCAACATTGTTCTAAGTTGATTTCAGAAGATACAAATATATACAATATATATCATCTCGCATTGCTATATACATTTTTTCCAGCATTGACATCTTCTCGCATATAGGGTTTCAAATTCTTTTTAATGCTTCTCTCTACGCGCTTGATGTTTTCTGGTTCGGTGAAAAGGTACATCTCTTCATACTGATTATATTCCTCTTCATTATCTCCCACATTGTCAACCCCAACAATATTTTGCTTTCCAGAAACAACTACGTGCAACTTCTCAGTTTCTGGATCTTGAACATAAAAAACTTGTGCAACATTATCGGCGAGAACCCACAGGTCATCTTTGTAACCCACTTTATTCAAGTCTACCAGTGTCAGTCCGTAATTGTCCACTTTCAAACCATCAGGATGTTTGACCCATTGGCACTTAAATACGGGCATTACCATTCTTTCGCCATAATCGAGTTCCCATATTTCCTCTATGAACCCGAAGTATGTGGTCTTCTGCCCTTGTGAATCATAAGCCTCAATACGAACACCACTATTTTGTGCAACACTCTTACCGTCTTTTTCTTTAGTGTAAAATGTGTAACCATTGATGTCATATGCTTGCCATGATGTTACCAAAGCAGATGGGCCACAAGCTAACTTTTTCATTGTTGCCTCTTCTATAGTGTTTCCGTATGATATATTTTTGTCCATTAACCATTCAGTGAAACATCTTCTGTGCTCTTTCATGATCCAATCCTCTTTGCGGTCTTGGTTTTTATCACGAAGCTCAATTTGGTGTTCCTCGATGTACGGCTCAGCTATTGCGAGCTGTTGTAGTACACCAAAATGTGCACGGTGTACATTCTTGTAATCTTGAACAATAAAAGTTTTCTTACCCACTTTGCCTCTCCCACGTAGTCTACCCTCATGTACCGGTATAGGCACACCTATCGATTTTCCATCTTTGATGTAATCAGCGCAACCCTCAATCACTTCTTCAGTGGTGTATCCTTCCATAATTGAACCCTCTGGGTGAGCACGGTTCCGCACATAACCTTTTAATACTCCTAAATATCTCTCCAACGAAAACATATGATGTAAATATAGTGGCCCCAATGCTTTTATCTGATCAACAAGATGTATGATTAGGTGTACTTGCATATCAAAAAAGGATGGTGGGAAACACATCTCAAGCTTGCACATTGTCTCGACGATGTATGTTTTCAGATAGTCTAAATCTTCACGTGCTATCACCTTTTGCGATACTGCATTGAAGAAGTAACACAAACGTGTGATGACAACTTTTATATGCTCAGGTTTGATTACTCTTATTGCAATGGCAAGGAAAACTGTCATCATCATGTGACAGTCGTGAGAATTATAACCGAATAAAGACAAGTCTTTCATCGAGACTAGTTTGCGGATATTGGATGAGAAACTTGTGGGCACTTTGATCCCACGCAAGCATTCGCAAATTGCTTTTTTCTCTTCTAGCGTCAAGTTGTAGCTGGCTGGGGGAAGGTAATGCTTCCCGTTCGCCTTTTCTACTGGATGAAGCTCTGGTCTCAAATCAAGATTTACTAGGTCCATACGTGAATTTAATCCATCCTTTGTCTTCCTCGGCATGTCCAGCAAGGTCCCAATGATGCTGTCAAATACATTCTTTGTAACGTGCATCAAATCAATACTATGGCAACATTCCAGATTCTTCCAATACGGAAGATACTTGAAAAAAATTGATTGTTTCTTGAAAGCCATGTCAGTTGTATCATCCGAAGATGTACTTTTCTTTCTCTTAATTCCTTTACTCTTTTTTCCCTTACCGAAAGCAATATGAATGTTCTTGACCATTTCAAACACAAGTTTTCCACTGTAAGGTTTCGGTGCAGTATCTTTTTCGATTTTGTTATCAAATTGTTCTTTCATCTTCCTATACTTGTGTGTATCTGTCAAGAACCGTCAATGTCTCATGTACACCGTCTTTCTGGATGAAGTGAGGTATAGATATCCAGTTCTATCCACGCACCTAACGCAACCTTTCTTCCCTTTCATTTGTCCCGATAATGTAAACAGTCCGGGATAATCATGCACGGTAACGAATATCATTGCTCTTAGCGTGAAATACTCCCGCTTGTACTCATCCCATGTACGTACCCCTTCATTCCACAATTTCGCCATATCTTCCATTAAAGGTTCCAAGAACACATCAATTTCGATGCCGGGTTGTTTCGGACCTTGGATAAGAACAGATAATAAGATATATTTCCTTTTGTGACACAACCACGTCGGTAGGTTGTACATAGTTAAGACCACGGGCCATGTGCTGTGTATGCTCCTTTTTTCACCAAACGGATTCATTCCATCTGTACCCAAGGCAAACCTCACATTTCTGATTTCCTTCGCAAATTCTGGATACTGAATATCAAAATTTTTCCACTGCTTTGCATCACCAGGGTGTCGTATATGTTTTTCATTCTTCTTGCGTTCCTCGGAATGCCAACGCATAAGTTCAGCCTCCCTAGGGTTTGAGAACAATCGCTTCAAGCGATCAATTACCGGAAGGTACCACATCACCAATGCAGGAATTTTTCTCTTATTCTTTCCGTCTGCATCGCCAGAAGTATCGTCATCGTCACCTTCAGGACCAATAATAAACTTCTTATTCTTCTGAGTCTTTTTCATGTTGGTAACATACTGGTGATTGTAGTCCTTCTTATATCTACTGACACCACAAATGGGGCATCTAGTTGCGAGCTCATGCTCTTTGCGATACAGAATACAATGGTTCACACAAGCGTGTATTTTTGTCACACCTAGTGCCATCGGGCAAAGAAGTTTCTTCGCTTTATAAGTGCTTCTAGGTAGTTTATTTGGATTTGGAAGAATTTCTGCCAGAAGATTCAAAAGATCAGAGAAACTACAATCGGACCATCCGTGCGTAGCTTTCAACTTTAGTAGTTCTAAGACTGCACGCAATGTAGTAAACTCTTTATCACAACCGTTTGATTCATCATATAAAAGCTCTGTGGCCGCATTCTGCAATGTCTCCATTTTACTTAAACCTTTGCTTGCTCCCATAGAAGTCAGTACATATGGTTCAATGTGACGCAACATCTCCTCACAATCGAACTCATCATCATCATCACCAGCTTGATTGTCACTACCATCATCGATATGAACATTATCATCATCTGAGCCTCTCTCATCATCTTTATCCACATCATGTGTATCTAACTCACCATGCTCTGTCCATATTGTGTAGTTATTTTTGAAACCTCTTTTCACCAAATGAGATTGGATTACTATAGTATCCGTCCAAGCAATCTTATTTTCGCAGTCGATACATGGACATAATATGTCATCTATCTTTTGCAACTTCGCATGTCTCTTGGATGCTTCAATAAAATTTGCAACATTACGAATGTACATAGGATCGGGTCTTGGCATGTTATACATCCACGCTCGACGGTCCATGCTTCAATAATAGAATTTTTTGTCAGATTTACAAAATTTGGCCACAAATATTCTCTAAAGGTCTTCTATAAAATGAATTTACAGAGACATAACAAGTATGATTAGGGCGACTAATGTAGGAGACGGGCGACGTCTTGAGGCGGACGGAGTCAAAGGGGGAAACAGGCCCAGCAGCATGGGCTAGGTCTGGGTGGGATCCAGTCCGTTATATCGGGAAACAAGGCCCAGATGCATCTTATATATATTACAATAGCATCTGTTAATTAAACATCATATTCATGTCACATAATAGGTACAAAAAGGAAACAATCCATATAGTCCATACATCAATATACCAGAACACAATCCATACAGTCCTTACACATGCAAAAGGACAGAATCCATATACCAGAACACACAAAACTAACAGCTTATCAGCTAATGAAAATATAGAAAGAAAAAGTTAGGAAACTACATTTACCTTGCAGAGGCGTCAGCACGGTGGGCCGGCTGGGTGGAGAAGTGGCGGTGCGGGGTTGAGCGGCGGCGCGGCAGTATGGGCTGGGCGGCGGAGCGGCGGCGCGGCGCAGGGGAAATTTCAACAGCCTGGCGGCGTCGATATAAATTCTCCAGGGTTGCGTTTTGACTGCGGTGAGGGGTCCTTATATAGACGTAGGTTTTTCACAGGCGGTTTTTAACTTTATCGCAGGCGGGTTTTACTTACCAACCGCCTGAGATGATGTTTATTAATTAAGAAGTAAATATCTTCACAGGCTGTTGGTACTTAATAACCGCCAGGGAAGATTTTTATCTCAGGCGGGTATTACTTAACAACCGCCTGAGATAATGCCAACTGAACAAAATATTTTTAAAACTTGTATAGCTGACGTTGAAATGTTTTGGTAAATATCAAATTAATTTCTACTCACATATTATTCACATTTGTGTATCTCATAAAAAAAGATCTTTCACTCAAAATTGTTGGTACGGACATATTTGCATAATTTATACATGTATGAATTTTTTTAATTTTTTTAAAAGCACTCCAACATGTCAAACTTCAAATTATCCACCAGTATTCATTGACACTTGATTGAAATATGTACAAAACACAAGAAAAATGTACAAGAACACTTGATTGAAATCCTAAAACTACACTACGGCCCCGCCTCCTCCATCCTCTCCGCCAGCTTCTCAAACCAAGCCAAGCGGTCCTCCTCCGACTCGTCGTCGTCGTCGTCGTAGTCGTCACCATGGTGGTGGTCGCCGTCGTCGTCGTCGCCGTCGTCAGTGGACGACTCGTCGTCGCCGTCGTCGGTGGACGACTCGTCGTCGCCGTCGTCGGAGGACGACTCGTCGTCGCCGTCGTCGGAGGACGACTCGTCGTCATCATCGTCATCATCGTCGTCGTCGTCGAAGTCGTCCTCCTCCTCCTCCTCCTCCTCCGGCGACGATGCAGCAGGAGAGAGGGTCGACTTCTCCGGCTGAGCCGATTGCTCCGGCTGTACCGGTGGCTCCGGCTGCACCGGCGGTGGAACGCGCTGGTCGTCATTCACCCTCTCAGGGGAGCTGCAGCGTATCCGCTTGCATGGCTGCCTCGGCGGGCTAGGTGGTGGAAGGTTGGCCATGGCTGTGGTGGTTAATCGGCGGCGGGCTAGGAGAAGAAGAAAGGAGTGGAGAAAAGTTTTGTGCTTGTCCATAACCGACGACGCGCCTTATATAGGTCTGTGCGGAGTAGACGAGGGAGCGGTTCGTTTCCCGCGCATTGAACTCTTTGCAGACCTCGTGCGGCGCACAATTAAACCACTGCGGAAGACGATCTTGAGAGATCCTTGCACGCGTCCCTGCACCACGGCTTCTCAACTTCTCCGCAGACCTCGTGCGGCGCGTCAGTTAATTAACACTTCTCAGGCCGTTAAATAACATATTGTAGTTTCAAAAATGATTATCTCAGGCGGTTATTACTTATAAACCGCCTGAGAAAAAAGAAGTAAAAATCTTCACAGACGGTTGGTACTTAACAACCGTCTACAAATATGTTTATCTAAGGCGGGTATAACTTAACAACCGCCTGCGATAATGCCCGATACTCTTCTGCAGTTTCCTTATCCCTTGTTTCTTTTTTATTTAGATTCCAATATAAATACTCAAACATGTTTACATTCTGCAAATTGTGTTCAAATTCGATGATTCTTTCTTCTACATTTGTATTAAATTAACATCTACCAACTGAACAAAATATTTAGTTCATTGCGCATTGAACTCTTTGCAGACCTCGTGCGGCGCACAATTAAACCACTGTGGAAGACGATCTTGAGAGATCCTTGCACGCGTCCCTGCACCACGGCTTCTCAACTTCTCCGCAGACCTCGTGCGGCGCGTCAGTTAATTAACACTTCTCAGGCCGTTAATTAACATATTGTAGTTTAAAAATGATTATCTCAGGCGGGTATTACTTATAAACCGCCTGAGAAAAAAGAAGTAAAGATCTTCACAGACGGTTGGTACTTAACAACCGTCTACAAATACATTTATCTAAGGCGGGTATAACTTAACAACCGCCTGGGATAATGCCCGATACTGTTCTGCAGTTTCCTTATCCCTTGCTTCTTTTTTATTTAGATTCCAATATAAATACTCAAACATGTTTACATTCTGCAAATTGTGTTCAAATTCGCTGATTCTTTCTTCTACATTTGTATTAAATTAACATCTACCAACTGAACAAAATATTTTGTTCATTATCCTTAATGTCGATACCTTATTTTCTTACTTTTGTGTTTCATTTTCATTGTAACTAGCATAGTTTAATGCTTATATTCTCTGCTGTTCAATATTACCAGAAACATTATTTTCATATTTTGATTCCAACTTCAAAATTCAATTGCTCATAGTACAACTGCTCCAAAAATACCTACTAAATTCTTGTATACTCTCACTTTGATCTATATTTTGAGATTGTTCAAACCAACACATTCTAAACCTTGTTATGTGTTATATTGCAGCACAAGAAGAATCTGAACGAAGAATGGCCGGTTTGTAGAAGTATTCCTGATGGAGGAGCCGACAGGATTGCTTCTGAACTCTGTCAGTTCATTCGTCGCGAAATTTTGCACAAAACGGGGAAGTTCTTTGATAAGAGAGGTTCAGCAGCTGATGTGCCAGAACTTTGCGACTATACCAATCTAAACAGTTTTTAGTGAAAACTTGTAAACTTTGAGATGAAATTGTATCTGTAACTTGTGTGTATGTATATTGTTTTAGTGAAATTGACTTCTGTGATGATAATATTGTTGTCTTTTGTTCTGTGATGATTGTTGTTTTTTGTTCTGTGATTATATTGAATTGACCTGGAAATTAGAAATAACAGCAGTAGTACTGCATGACTGTGAAAAACAATTATCACAGGCGGCTAGATACAAGTAAAGAAACATCTGTGATAACCTAATTTTCACAGGCGGTGTCTGTTATGGTAGAAACCGGCTGCGTTAAAGGGTCTTCACAGACGGCTGATATAGGTAAACTCCGTCTGTGATAACACCATTATCATAGACGGGTTAGTTATGCTTCAATAACCGTCTGTAAAGACACATTATCATTGACGGTTAGTTATGCTTCAAAACCCGCCTGTGAAGACATATTATCATAGGCGGTTAGTTATGCTTCAAAATCCGCCTGTGAATACAAATTATCATAGACGGTTAGTAATGCTTCAATACCCGTCTGTGAAGACTTCTTATCATAGACGGTTAGTTATTCTTCAATAACCGTCTGTGATAAGACGTTTATCACAGACGGTTATATATGCTGCACGACCCGTCTGTGATAAAGTATTTTCACAAACGGCTAGCCTAAGTAAAGAACCGCCTATGATAATCGGTCTTCACAGGCGGCTATCCTTAGTGAAGAACCGCCTATGATAATTAGTCTTCACAGGCGGTTTCACTTCTCCGCCTGTGAAATTGCGGATTATCACAGACTCTTCGTTTCAGGCGGTTTTAAAAGCCGTCTGTGATAATAGGTTTGGAGCCGCCTGTGATGAGGCTTATTGTAGTAGTGGGGTAATGGGGAGTTCCCTTCCATCTGAGATGAAGCTTTCGGTGCTACAATGTACTCCCTCTATCCCTAAAAGGATGACGTTTTGTGAACTAAATTTAGTTCTAAAAGCGACATCCTTTTAGAGATAGAGGGACTAACTATGTAAGCCTATAGTGACAGACAAAATGAATTGTCGTAAAAGGTTGCCCAGGTCGCCGCTATATTATCACCACTAAAAATGACCTTCACAGCAGTGACGCTACAAATCAAGCGTAGAAAACAAAAAAAATAAATAACGAATGGGCATCAGGCCCAAAAAGCCCACTTGCCCACACGGAGTAGGTGAAAATGTTCTGTAGCTTTGGTTTGATGCGAAACCTTATGTCGAGGTCTCTCTCTATCGGCAGCATCCTCCAAGGATGCGGTGGATTGGTGCATGGGGGAGCGGGAGTGGTGCTTGCTGGAAGGGGAAAGGAGAAAAGAAGCATGGAGGCGGAGAATACGGCTTCAATGCTCCCAATTTCATGCTCCCGAGTGCACTCCTGTGACGTGGCGTAATTCTATTAGTTCTCTATGAGGTGACTGGACCCTACATGAAAAAGTTAAACCAGTAAAAATGTGCCACCCAATTGGAGTACCTACAGGAGCACTGAACGGGAGCACCGAAGCCGCATTCGGAGGCGGGAGGGAGGGGGGAGAGTGGCAGTGGAGTCGACTTTTATATTAGGGTCCCAATTTTAAGGTCGCAGGCTTGAGAAGTGCTTGATTGGGAGCTCTACAAGCGGTGTATTTTTAGTAGCGGATTATAGACATCAATAACATCTATTGAAAAGAGTAAAATATATTAAAAAATATATAAACTTGTCAGAGTGTGTCGTATTACGAACTTCAAAAATATATTTACAAATTCCTGACCTAACAAAGTGGCTCTCTACACATTCAAATTACATGTGGTGTGCCAGCGTGACGAACACGTAATATAAATTGTGGACAGGCTGGACCTGCTTATTTGTAAAGAACCCGCCCCCTCATTTCCTCTAATTCAGACACACCCATCATCATCGTCCCAGTTGTTTGGAAGGCAAACCGTTGGGCGGAACTACTATGGCAGCGATCAACGATGACTCCCCAGCGATCTTCGACAAGAGGAGCGGCAAAATAGGTACTCCCTCCGTCTCGGAAAGTTTGTCGCTTTATAGTTCATTTTTGAACTACAAAGTGACAAACTTTTCGAGACTAAGGGAGTACTAGAAAAGAAGCTTGTTTGTTCCCGTCGAGAGTTCGTGAGGGTCTGTGTTCATGTAGCGACCGCTACAATGGAGCGACGATGTACGTAGACACCTCAAATTTTAAATTCTATTTTATCTCATGCGTCTGAGTTAGATGAAATGACGGGGCGTTCTTTGTAAGATAATCAGGTCGTCAAGCACGTCCTCGCTTTTGTATGACGTGTCGGGCACGCTGGTGCGTATTTAGACTTGCAGTGAGTCACTTAATTAGTTTAAAGATTTGTTGTAAATGTGTTTTAGGAGTTTATGATATCCATCTGACACATATCTCTCCATTGTTTGAGGTCAACAACTCCTGCCACTGTAAACAACGGTCATTAACATCATCATCAGCTGTAACGCTGCCACAGGTGTTGCTCTCTTGTGACGACGGGCCTTAAGTGGGACGGGGACCTAACGTCATGCATGCAATGCTACTGTTGGGTTTTAGGTCCAGTTTTGGATCTGTCACTGTTGTAAACAGTGTAGGTGTTGTGTAAATTCGATTTTGTAGTAGTGTTAATCTTAAATATTCTGACGACGCAACTAACAAGTATCACAGTGACGATCTTCCAGGTTGGCCAGTGTCTTCTTTTTTTATTCTTTGCCGGACGACTTTCATTTGGATCTTTGTATCTTACTTTATTTATGATTCTTGGCGTGCATCTTTAATTTCTTGATCCGTTGGTTGCTTTATTCTATCTAATCACTTTTTTCCCTAAATGGTGCTTTGGTAAAGGAGTGATTTGTTTTCTTGAGAGGAACCAGATTTAATCAACGTGCATCCCGTGCATGTATTGGAGGAGGGGAACATCGATAAATAAGTCATTAGTTAGAACTGAGCATAGGTCCTCGCTAGCTCTTGAACCTTGACGTAGAAGCAATTCTGGTTATATATATATATATAGTCATGCACATGGTTGCTGCTGATTTGCCCAACTCCAAACCAGAGAGCAATTAACTCGCTAGCTAGCCAAAGCCATTCGCGATCGAGATGGACTTGCTGTACATCAACCGTAGCTCTAGCAGCTACAACCTATCGACAGCTTGTGACACGAACAACAAGCTTTTCATGAACCTTACAGTGTCCTACGCGCAGCAGCTCCATGACGCCTCCAGCTTGTCCGCCTCCTTCATCATGTTCGCCCTCACCGCCGTCTTCTTCATCCTCAACCTCTTCAGCGGCCTCTCCGACGTCAGCGCCATCCTCGACCCCAAGGTCCGCGTCGCCCTCACCTCGGCGCTCTCGCTCTTCCTCCCCGTCATGTCCTACCTCTTCTCCGAGGCCAAGAGCAGCAGCAATGGCGGCGGCGACCCGGGCTCCAAGGCCGAGCTCCCGCAGAGGGCCCGCTTCATCCTCATCTGGATGCTCCTTGTCGAGCTCCTCCGGAAGAAGGTTGGTGAGATCAACATGCGGGGGTACTCGGGCACCATCGAGCGCGCCGGGCGTGTCCTCTGGCTCGGGAGCCTCGTCTTCTCCAACCTCCAAGCGACCGGCAGGAAAGCCATGACCGGCATCCTCTGGGTCCTCTGTGCCTCCAAGCTGGTGCAGAGGATCGCCTTCGCCGAGTTCGGGAAACGTTCCCTGGCCTTCGGCAAGAACGCGAGGCTTATCACCTCCTACATGGCCCAGGTGCTACAAAAAGATGATGACGACCAGCAGAAGCGAAGGAGGGTCGACGACGAGCTCATCTCGTTGAAGAGGTGCAGGTACGCGGTTATGGATGAAGACAGGTTGGTGGTGGAAGCCATCCCAAGTGGATACAAGCTTAAAGAAGATGGTCTCGACCACGCTGCCGCCACCGTGGGCAGGATCTGGGAGCTCGCGGAGAGCGACCGCCTCCTCGCTTCCCTGGACCGAGACCAGCGGTTGAGGAGGCTCTGCCTCTCCTTCTCCCTCTTCAAGCTGCTACGCCGGAGGTTCGAGCACCTGCCGGCGGCACTGACCGTAGCGGAGACTCGAAACTACCGGCAGATCATCTTCAGAAGCCTGCACGACGAGCACACAATAACAGACCAGGAATTCTTCGACGTGACAAGCGATGAGCTCACCTTCCTCTGCGAGTACTACCACTCCGTCGTCCCCGTCGTCCTCGCGAGCCCCTTCTTCCTGCTCGCGAACTACTTCCTCCTCCCGCTCGTCATGGTCGTCCTGTGCTTCGTGGTCATCGTGCTGTGCGGCAACGGCGACGTCCCCTTCGCTTTCCGTAGCATCAAAAGGGACAACTACTTCACCTTCTTCGGCGTCACCCAGATGACTCGATGCCTGCCGCAGGTCTTCAAGTCTCCGGCAGTGTTCTTCTGCACCGTCGACTTCGCCATCACCTTCCTCCTTTTCGTCATATACATCTACGAGGTGGTGTGGGAGTTCTTCGTGTTCTTGCTTTCCGACTGGTTCCTGGTGTCGCTGCTCTGCAAGTACGCGACCAACCGCCGGTGGCACGACACCCGTGCCTTCGGTTGGTCCGTCCGCTGCATCCTGTTCGCGCGGAACCTGGTGCACCGCCCACCCGTCAGCTTCAACCAGTTCTCCGTGCTCAAGTTCAGCGGGATGACCATGCCGGCCCACATCCCGTTGAAGTTGCCCATCCTGCTGCCGGCGATTCCCGTGCCCAGACAAGTGAAGCGTTCCATCACTGATTACTTCACCAAGTTGTACGACCGTGACGGCAACATGACCACCACTGCAGCTAATGCTCTCACCAACGGCAGGTCCGCACTTGCAGACCGCCATGCCGACCTCTCGCCGTTCTGCGAGTTCGGTAGCAGCAGCATCGCCGAGGTTATACTCACCTGGCACATCGCCACCAGCCTCCTGGAGGTGGAGCATCCTCCACCTCGGGGTCGGAGTCGGACTCGGACTCGGAGCAGTAACAATAATAATGTGGCAACGAGCCTGTCCAAGTACTGCGCTTACTTGGTGGCCTTCCACCCGGAGCTGCTCCCGGAGAACCAGGACAGCGTGGAGCGCGTGTTCAAGGCCATGAAGCTTGAGTTGTATCACCTTCTTGGGTTCTGGGGCTACTACTTCTTGTCCTGCAGGAACACCCGGCACCGCAAGATCACGTCCTCCTCCAGCTCCAGCAAGCCGGAAGAACCCGCCGCGGTGGCAGCGACAACGGTGGTGGTGAAGAATGGTGCGACCTTGGCAAGCATTCTGGCAAGCAAAGCTGTGGACTCTGAGTCCGAGGAGGCCGTGTGGAACGTACTGGCCGACCTATGGGTCGAGCTCCTCGTCTACATCGCGGCATCGGGCGACGAGGGCTGCGTGGGAGCGCACGAGAACATGCTAGCCAAGGGCGGCGAGTTCATCACGGTCGTTTGGGCGATGGCCACGCACGCCGGCTTAACCCGACCGCCGCCGGCAGATGCACCGCCGCCCGCTGCAGACCCGATTATTCGCCACACAACGCCTGATGCTTCTGTATGAATCAGGTTCCCTTGACCTGCACCCGTATTTGCTCTAATGTCGCACCAATGTTTGCTTTATATAATCGCGTGTGCTAGTGTGTATGGTTAATGAATCAAGTTTTTTTTTGCCGTGGCAGTTTGCTTGTTTCAGTGTGCACGTCTAGTGTGCGTTTCACTTTCGACTCCGGTTATTAAATCTACCTTCCTATTAAATATTGTTACTTAGGTTGCTATATGTTTGGAACTGAGATTGATTACGTATTTGACAACGATAATTCTGTTCCTCAATGGTAAACAAAATTATGAACACATATACACCCACTCCCTGTAAATAATACACAGACACACATCCCAGGGTATGAGAAAATAATTACAATATGTAACACCCATATTTCATGTACAAAAATTTTCTCAAACCCTTGATCATTGTAGTATGCATTTTTGTGTGAATTTTTGGTGTTCAAACGAGTAGCAAACGGTTCAAATTGAATTTGAATTCAAATCAAAAGAGAGAAAATGGAAAAAGAAAAAGAAAAGAATAAAACCCCCCCGGTTGGGCCGATTTCTCCCCCTGGCCCAATTCCCCTCCCCTCTCCCGCCGGCCCAGCCGAACCCCCCTCTCTCTCCCTCTCTGCGCGGTGGACCCCGCATGTCATCCCCGACCCCGCTCAACCGTCGCCCCCCTCTCCTTCCCGCGCCGCGCAGGAAACCACCCCCCCCCCCCCCCCCCGCGCCCACGATCAAACACACCCGAACCCACTTCTCCCGGCAGTTTTCGAGCGCCCTTCGAAACCGCACACCCCCTCCATACTTTAGAGGAGCCGACGCCCCATTTTCCCCTCTCCCCGAGCTCTCCCCGGAACCCTAGACCTCCATCACCGGTGAGTCGCCCGACGCTCGCGTTCCCGTCGCCATAGCCCTCCCCCTCCCTATTTTCTTGGCCTGACAAGATCACCTCTCCACCAGGAACACGCCGGACAAGAAATCTAAGGGAGATCACCGAGGTTTCATCAAGTCCGACGAGGTCCGACGCCAACCGCCGCCCTCCCTCGTCGCCGACTCATCTCCGGTCAATTTCACGCCCCAACACTCCCCTAGGTGAGTTACCCTACCCCTCCTCTCTCGATCCATGTACTCGGCGCACAGAATTAGCGTAGAGATCGCCGTTTGGGTGATCTCCGGCGAGATCACCGCCGGCAACCGTCGGGCGCCGCCGCGCCGCGCGCGCGCGCCGATTAGGGGCGACGTGGCCCAATCTGGACCGTCGGTTTCACCCCTACGACCACGATTAGAAGGCCGTAACGGTTCGGCAAAATAAAATCTGGGCCGTTCGCTTCGAATCCAACGGCCAGCATTCAAAGCACCTTTTCCCGCCGCCAGCTTTACACCCAGGCCCCTGCAAACTTAGTTGCTACCCCTTGTGCTTCTCGGTAATTCAAATCTAGCCCCCAGAAATCACAGACTAGCCCCTGGAACCCTAAAAATTGGTTTTAATCATTTAATTAAGCATTCTAACCCCTGTAATTTGGTAGAATAGTGGATTTAGGCCCTGTGCAGTGTAGAAAACTATTTAATTAACCCCTGGACTTTTATTTAATTGTTGAATAGGGTTTTTAATTGTATTTAAGGTGTAGAAATTAGATAAAAATGATAAATAAGTGTAGGAATGCTATAAAAATTGGTTCTAAATTATTTGGTGCTGTGAATTAATTGTAGTGTTCAGATAAAATATATTTGGTCCCTGGATTAATTATTATAAATGTTTTAAAATACATTTTTGCTATGGAAAATTCAATAAAAATGGTTTTAGGCTATAATAAAATCCCAAAATTGTAGGAAAAATATAAATTGCATATTTTGGCCTTGTTAAATGATAAATACCTCGTAGGGACGCATTAGTGTAGGATTTTGTGCCTATGTGTATGTGTGTATGCATTGTTTTGCGTGCCTTTACTTATTTAGCTTTATTGTATTCTTGCCATTGCTTGGGCATATATCTAGAGTCGTTCTACGACCCTAATCTCAACTTCCAAGACCAAGACTTCGTCAATTCTCAAGTCTCCAACGAAGGCAAGTGCCCTTGACCATCTTGTACCTATTTTAGGAATTTAGCTAGTTGCATGCTAATTAATTTGATGTCCTACTTCATGTTTACATGCCCTGTTCCTTACCATTCCTTGTTACCTGAAATGGGTTGGGAAGTAGATAGGCTTTATTTATGCTTAGCCATGCTTAGATGTTGGGATTGGGATTACATACCAATGTTCTACGCTAAACTTTATGATTACTTTAATTTGGTGATGAATTTACATAATGATAGTGGATAGGAATCTGGTGGTTGGTTAGCTTTGGTATGGTGCATTTTGCACGAGACCCGGGATTGGGGTTTGTTACCACCGGATTCTAAGGACCGGTTTATGGAGGAAGCCACTAAGCTCTATAGTACCACCACGAGACTGAGATGGGGCAGCTTGGTCAATTAATTAGGTTTCTCCCGATGAACTGCTAGTGGTTGGATGGTGCGGGGAATGATGCGGGTGATCTGCTCTTGGAACCGCAAGGCTCAAGAGGGGGCTCTGGGGCGGAGGGTTACTCCGAGAATCCTCAGTGGTGGAAACCTTAGAGGGCTAGCACTAATCGGGAGTACCTTTGTAAAGACCATGTTGTGATCTCCTGGCCTCACACCAAAGGAAGTGTGTAATGTGGTTAGCTACCACGGGCATTCAGGGAGGTTCACTTAGTCCACCTGGCAACAGGGGATGAAATCACTGCTTGTGGGGAAAGGGTACACTCTCTGCAGAGATTTGGTAAAACTGTCATGACAGCCGTGCTCACGGACAAGAGCGGCTTGGGGCCAGTTCATAATTAGACTATGGTTGGGAAATGATGGTTCATTATGATGCAAGTACTTTCATTATCATTAATCATGTGTTATTTATTTATTGAATTATGATATTGATAATTGAAAGCTAAGGATAGGTTCTAAGCATAGTGCTAAGCCATATTTGGCCTTTCCTTGCCCTAGCCAATCATGTCATTCTCTTCCCGCACTTGCTGAGTACTCTATGTACTCAAGCGTTTAATTCTCCTTTAGAGTATGAAGAGGAAGAAGCTGCACCGGAGGACTTTTACGTCAACCCGGAGGACTTGGTCTAGGCTGGCGACCTCACGCGCAACGGCTGCCTGTGGAGACGAAGCCCGCTTATCTATCTTGCTTTCTGTAGTGTTGAACTGTTTAGTATTGTAAATATTTGTGGAGTGTATTTGTAGACCTTCGGGTCGTTCTGTAAGACTATTTATGTAATCGAACATGGCAATGTAATGGTATTTCACTTTCGTCAACGCATGTACGATTCAACTGATCCCGGCGTACATGTGGTTAGCGTCTGTTCATCTTTACGGTGACCGGGCGTGACAAAGTGGTATCAGAGCCGTGTTGCCCGTAGGACGCAAGCCTAGTTAGAAATGGCCGAAAATTAAGGACTATACTATTTTCGTATGAAATAGTATTTCCAAAACTTTGTGCTCTCCACCTCAACCCTTGTGCTTCTTACCTTGCTTTGCTTATTGTTTTTATTCTAACTTGATTTATTAATTATTAATCTCACTCTCTTCTTTTCAAATGTTTGTAGATGGCGCGGACCAAGCAGACGGCCCGTAAGTCGACTGGAGGTCGTGTCCCTCAGCACGCCCTAGCCAGTCGCTCCGCACCTTACACACCCCGGAGGGAGACGACTCTGCTCTCCAACGGGAGTGCTGCTTCAAGGATGCGCGTCCGTCTTCGTTCTCTTCTTCGAGCTGCGGGGTACCGTGAGTACCGTGTCCGCTTAGTCTACCACACCACTAGGGTCTTTGCACCCTATACTGGTGAGCTGGAGTGGACTTCTCAGCTGGCCGTCTACTATGACTCGGAGTTGCTGCACTCGCACTTCTCTCCGGCCTGGAGGAGCTCCCAGCGTGCAGCTGAGGAGGACGCCACGTGGGAGGCGACCACCTACTGGAGCCACGCCCACAGGTTCCTTCTTGGGTGCACGGAGCACGCGTACACCCCTCAGCGCCCTAGTGGCACAGCTGCCTTCACTGGACGTGACGTCGAGGGACGCTTGACTCACCCCCAGTGCGAGAGGCTGGTGGACGACGTTGTGGAGTTGTCTTCACGACTCCAGCGTTGTCAGCAGGAGCTGCAGGACAGCAGGAACCTGGTCGACCGCTACGAGCGACTTCGCCGACGCTACGCGAGGATCACTGGAGTTGATCCTAACTCTCCGCAGTACGCTTCGGACGTGGAGCCTTGGGACCCGAACTCTCCGGATCGCCGCATGAACTCCCCCGAGAACTCAAGAGAAGACTCAGAAGAAGAAGACCCGGAGATGGAGGTTGAGGAGGAATCCGACGAGTAGGAGTGGACTCGTTTCCCCGCTGGGCGACTCATGACAGTTATCCTTAGTTTGTAGGAGCGTGTAGCTACGCCCTCTCTAGTCTTGAGTTGTGTCTTTTATGTTGTTATGCTAGTAGTTGCTTTATGTTGTGTGTGTTGGTTGCGACATGAGTTGTGGAATGCTTCGGCATCCTGTCCACATCCATGTCTTTAGTCTTGTTTATGTGTCGTGTGAGTGGTGGAATGCTTAGGCATCTTGTCCACCTCCACACTAGTTGATTAATGAGCTTGCTTTATGTCTATTACCCTTGATGCATATAGTTGGGACCGTGTTACCCTAGCATATCCTTTCTCATCTCATCTATTATTCTAAAACCTCAATGAACTTCTCTATCACAGATGGCTGGACGAGGAAGAGGTAGAGGCCGTGGTCGTGGTAACCCACCCCTGGATGAAGGACTTGGAGGTGTCCCTGGATGGAATGCAAGGGGTGCTCGAGGAGCCCCAGCCTCTCAACAAATGCAACAGATGATGGCTCTTCAGACCCAGTTGCTTAACAACCTCACCCAAATTGTCACCAACCTGCAACAAGCCCCACCCCCACCACCACCAAACTACAACCTTCCGCCACCACCACCTTTTCCACCTAGGTCCTTCCTTAGGGACTTCCTGAACACCCATCCACCCACTTTTGCCACCGTTACCGAACCCATGGACGCCGATGATTGGCTCCGTACCATTGATAGCAAGCTGAGGCTCATCCACTGTGAAGGGAGGGAGAAAGTGCTACTAGCCTCCCATCAACTTCAAGGACCAGCAGCTGACTGGTGGACCGCCTTCACCGAAGCCCACCGGGACCCGGAAAATATTACATGGGAAGAATTCCGAACCAACTTCCGCAATCACTTCGTACCTGAAGGAGAGAGACAAGCCAGGCGTGAAGAGTTCCTGATGCTAAAGCAAGGCCGTATGACTGTGAGGGCCTACCTGAATGCCTTCACCCAGCTATCCCGCTATGCCCCAACAGACGTGGACACCGACGCCAAGAAGCAATTCCGCTTCAAGAACGGGCTGGACAAAGAGTTAAAGTTCGCCATGTCTTCCAGCGACTACGGCGACTTCCAGAAGTTAGTTGACAAAGCTTTTGAAGTGGAGAGGACTAAGAAGGAACTGGATGATGATGAAAGAAAGAGGAAGTTGACTTTAGCAGCACATGCCTCTAGCAGTAATGTACGCCCCCGTCTCAACCCTCCACCTACAACTCACATGACTCGTCCCATGAACTACTCGGGACAAAGGTATCCCAACTCCAACTACAGGCCACCCACCCCTTACAACCAGCCAATGCGCCAGCAGCAGCAGCAGCAGCAGCAGCAGCCACCACGCCAGCCAATGCAACCCCCACGCCAGCAGATGCAGCCACCCCGCCCTTCAGCCCCAACTAACCGTCCAAGTGGCCAACCCCCAAGAAACCAGTCAGGAGGCAACAAGGGCCCAAATAATGCTGCAGGAGTACAATGCTACAAGTGCGGAGAATGGGGACACTATGCCAGCAGTTGTCCAAAGAAGCAGCAGAACCCAACTGGCCGTGTCAACCATGTGACTCTGGAGCAAGCACAGGAAGCACCTGATGTGGTGATCGGTACGTTCTCTGTCAACTCCCACCCCGCCACCATATTGTTTGATTCGGGTGCTACACATTCATTCATATCCAAGGATTTCATAAAGAAGCATGACATGGTAGTTACATTCTTGAATGGGCCATTATTGATAAACTCTCCTGGAGGAGAGATGGTGGCAAGGCATCTATGCCGAAAAGTGAGTATAAACATAAGGGGGGTAGTCTTTTGGGCCAACCTAATAGTGTTGGACTCACAAGGATTAGATATCATTCTGGGAATGGACTGGTTGACAAAGAATCAAGGAGTAATTCATTGTGCAACTAGAACAGTCTGCTTAACACACCCGGATGGCACCACAGTGGAATTCAAGCCAGATCAGACACAAGAAGCAATAGTGCAACTCAACCATCTTGAGAGTACTAAAGACATCAGGGTTGTGAAAGAATTTCCGGATGTATTCCCAGATGACTTACCAGGTATGCCCCCTGATCGAGAGATTGAATTTATCATTGAATTAGTACCTGGAACGGCCCCAATATATAAGAGGCCATATAGAATGGATGCTAAACAATTGGCTGAACTAAAGGATCATATTGAGGAGTTATTAGCAAAAGGATATATTCGTCCTAGCTCATCACCTTGGGGAGCACCAGTTATATTTGTACCTAAGAAGGATGGAACTCAAAGGTTGTGTGTGGACTACCGTGCTTTAAATGAGGTGACAATCAAGAATAAATATCCACTACCAAGGATTGAAGATTTATTTGATCAGTTAAGAGGAGCATGTGTGTTTTCCAAGATTGATCTTCGTTCGGGCTACCATCAACTCAAGATTAGACCGTCGGATATTCCCAAGACGACATTTGTCTCTCGGTATGGGTTATATGAATATACCGTTATGTCGTTCGGACTGACCAATGCTCCGGCGTATTTTATGTATCTTATGAACAAGGTTTTCATGGAATACTTGGACAAGTTCGTAGTGGTATTCATCGATGACATACTTATCTACTCCAAAACTGAAGAAGAGCATGAGGAGCACCTCAGGATGGCCTTACAGAAGCTTCGCCAACATCAACTGTATGCCAAACTTAGTAAGTGTGAGTTTTGGCTAAAGGAGGTATCATTTTTGGGACATGTCATATCCGAAGGAGGTATAGCAGTGGATCCAGGCAAAGTGGCCGATGTCCTTAAGTGGGAAACACCTGAGAGTGTACATGATATACGGAGATTCTTAGGTATGGCTGGTTATTACCGTCGATTCATCGAGGGATTTTCAAAGATCTCTCGACCACTAACCAAGTTGCTTGAGAAAGGAGTTGCTTTCAAGTGGACCCCCGAATGTGAGGTAAGCTTCGCCGAATTGAAGAAGAGGTTAACCAGTGCACCGGTATTGGTGATGCCCGATATGCAAAAGGAGTTTGTGGTCTATTGTGACGCATCTGGTCATGGTTTAGGATGTGTCTTAATGCAAGGAGGACATGTTGTGGCCTACGCTTCAAGACAGCTTCGGAAACATGAGAGGAACTATCCAACACATGACTTAGAATTGGCAGCTGTTGTTCATGCTTTGAAGATATGGAGACATTACTTAATGGGAAAAAGGACGGAGATATATACAGATCACAAGAGCTTGAAGTACATATTTACACAGCCGGATCTTAACCTCAGGCAACGTCGCTGGTTGGAATTAATCAATGATTTTGATGTGGGAATCAACTACCATCCAGGCAAGGCTAATGTGGTCGCTGATGCTCTAAGCAGGAAGGGACAAAGCAATAACTTGTCAGTACAAGCTCTTCAACCCCAGCTATGTGAAGAGTTTGCAAGGTTAAATTTATGTCTAGTGTCTAGCACTGAAGCAGTTGCTATGGAAGTGGACTCAACCCTCGAGCGTGATATACGAGAAGGGCAGAAGAATGATGAGAAGGTCAAGGAGATCAAACAGTTGATGAAGAAGGGGAAAGCTCCGAACTTTAGAGAGGATGAACAAGGAACCTTATGGCTTGGAAAGAGGATTTGTGTTCCAGATGTCAAGGAGATTAAAGAGTTGATATTAAGAGAAGCTCATGACTCATCATACTCCATCCACCCCGGAAGCACCAAGATGTATCAAGACCTTAAAGATCGATATTGGTGGCATGGAATGAAACGGGATGTAGCCGAATATGTGGCCATATGTGATACATGTCAAATTGATTAAGGCGGAACATCAAAGACCAGCAGGGTTATTACAACCAATCAAAGTGCCAGAATGGAAATGGGAAGAAATAAGTATGGACTTCATCGTGGGACTACCAAGAACACAATCTGGATATGATTCTATATGGGTTATTGTGGACCGTCTAACTAAAGTGGCTCACTTTATTCCTGTGAAAGAGACCTACAACGGCCCCAAGTTGGCGGAACTGTACATCTCCAGGATTGTATGCTTACATGGAGTTCCTAAGAAGATCATCTCAGACAGAGGCACTCAATTCACCTCAAGATTCTGGCAGAAGTTACATGAATCAATGGATACCCGTCTAAATTTCAGTTCGGCGTATCATCCTCAAACTGATGGTCAGACAGAACGCACCAACCAGATATTAGAAGACATGTTGAGAGCGTGTGCTTTAAAGAATAGCAAGAGTTGGGACAAGAATCTGCCATATGCCGAATTTTCTTACAACAACAGTTATCAAGCCAGTTTGAAGATGTCACCTTTTGAAGCATTGTATGGGCGAAAATGTAGGACCCCGTTGTTTTGGAATCAAACTGGAGAAAGTCAAGTCTTTGGGCCTGATGTGTTACAAGAGGCTGAAAGGCAAGTACAAGAAATTCGGAAGAATCTAAAGGCAGCTCAAACAAGACAGAAGAGTTATGCGGATACTCGAAGACGCGATCTTACATTTGAAGTTGGTGACTATGTATACTTGAAGGTGTCCCCTATGAGAGGATTGCGAAGGTTCAAAGTAAGAGGCAAGCTGTCACCCCGATACATTGGCCCGTTCAAGATACTCGAAAAACGAGGTGAAGTGGCATATCAACTTGAGCTTCCGCCACACCTGGCAGATGTGCACAATGTGTTCCATGTGTCACAGCTTAAGAAGTGTTTAAGAGTGCCTGAAGAGCAATTGCCCATGGAAGCCGTGGATGTACAGGAGGACTTGTCTTATGTAGAGCAGCCTGTCAAAATACTTGAGACACTAGAAAAAGTCACGAGGAACAAAGTCATTCGCATGTGTAAAGTGCAATGGAAACATCATTCCGAGGCAGAAGCAACCTGGGAAAGAGAAGAAGCTCTCAAGGCGGATTTCCCTCATCTATTCTCTTAGAACGTCCGAATCTCGAGGGCGAGATTCCTTTTAAGGGGGGTAGAGTTGTAACACCCATATTTCATGTACAAAATTTTTCTCAAACCCTTGATCATTGTAGTATGCATTTTTGTGTGAATTTTTGGTGTTCAAACGAGTAGCAAACGGTTCAAATTGAATTTGAATTCAAATCAAAAGAGAGAAAATGGAAAAAGAAAAAGAAAAGAATAAAACCCCCCCGGTTGGGCCGATTTCTCCCCCTGGCCCAATTCCCCTCCCCTCTCCCGCCGGCCCAGCCGAACCCCCCTCTCTCTCCCTCTCTGCGCGGTGGACCCCGCATGTCATCTCCGACCCCGCTCAACCGTCGCCCCCCTCTCCTTCCCGCGCCGCGCAGGAAACCACCCCCCCCCCCCCCCCCCCCCCCGCGCCCACGATCAAACACCCCCGAACCCACTTCTCCCGTCAGTTTTCGAGCGCCCTTCGAAACCGCACACCCCCTCCATACTTTAGAGGAGCCGACGCCCCATTTTCCCCTCTCCCCGAGCTCTCCCCGGAACCCTAGACCTCCATCACCGGTGAGTCGCCCGACGCTCGCGTTCCCGTCGCCATAGCCCTCCCCCTCCCTATTTTCTTGGCCTGACAAGATCACCTCTCCACCAGGAACACGCCGGGCAAGAAATCTAAGGGAGATCACCGAGGTTTCATCAAGTCCGACGAGGTCCGACGCCAACCGCCGCCCTCCCTCGTCGCCGACTCATCTCCGGTCAATTTCACGCCCCAACACTCCCCTAGGTGAGTTACCCTACCCCTCCTCTCTCGATCCATGTACTCGGCGCACAGAATTAGCGTAGAGATCGCCGTTTGGGTGATCTCCGGCGAGATCACCGCCGGCAACCGTCGGGCGCCGCCGCGCCGCGCGCGCGCGCCGATTAGGGGCGACGTGGCCCAATCTGGACCGTCGGTTTCACCCCTACGGCCACGATTAGAAGGCCGTAACGGTTCGGCAAAATAAAATCTGGGCCGTTCGCTTCGAATCCAACGGCCAGCATTCAAAGCACCTTTTCCCGCCGCCAGCTTTACACCCAGGCCCCTGCAAACTTAGTTGCTACCCCCTGTGCTTCTCGGTAATTCAAATCTAGCCCCCAGAAATCACACACTAGCCCCTGGAACCCTAAAAATTGGTTTTAATCATTTAATTAAGCATTCTAACCCCTGTAATTTGGTAGAATAGTGGATTTAGGCCCTGTGCAGTGTAGAAAACTATTTAATTAACCCCTGGACTTTTATTTAATTGCTGAATAGGGTTTTTAATTGTATTTAAGGTGTAGAAATTAGATAAAAATGATAAATAAGTGTAGGAATGCTATAAAAATTGGTTCTAAATTATTTGGTGCTGTGAATTAATTGTAGTGTTCAGATAAAATATATTTGGTCCCTGGATTAATTATTATAAATGTTTTAAAATACATTTTTGCTATGGAAAATTCAATAAAAATGGTTTTAGGCTATAATAAAATCCCAAAATTGTAGGAAAAATATAAATTGCATATTTTGGCCTTGTTAAATGATAAATACCTCGTAGGGACGCTGTCGGTACCCTAAAAACCATACACCCCCTGAGGTTACAAAGATCTCAAGGGAAGGACATCAACTCAAATTGAAGACCCTTGGGGGCCCACTCGCCAGACGTGACCGGACCCGCTTCTCCAACATGGTTAACCTCTAGGTTGCCACGTGTACTGTCAGCCCAGAGCTATTACCCGCAAGGGTGAAGCTCCGGGCCAAGTACTGAAACGGCACCTCCGGAGGTAGCCCCCGACCGAGAGAAGCTCCGGACATGACACGTGCCAGGTCACCCCGGAGCTTCCCGCTTCTCCCAAGCAAGCTCCGGAGCTGCCACGTGTCCATACGTCGGAGCTAAACCGCTTCAAATCCCCGGGAGACGTTGTAACGGCTCCGGATCTCCAAAGGACAGCTGCAGACTTCAAGACCCGATTAATTATCATTAATTCCACATTAATGACACTTAATCGGATGATATTAACACCTGTAACGGCACTGTCGGAGCCGTTACAGGGTTATTAGCAACAATTAATCTCGCGTATCAATACTAGTAACCGCCAGGGCCACATGTCGGGCCAGGCTGACTTGTAACGGTTTGTCCTTGTGCTATAAAAGGACAAACCGACGATACACAGAGAGAACTCTAGAACACTCTGAAGCTCACAAGTTAATACAACAAACACACACCCGTGGAGTAGGGTATTACGCTCAGGCGGCCCGAACCACGTAAACCACCGTGTCACTCGTGTCCAAATCGCATTTCACTTTCTTAGATCTCCGCGCGCCCAGACCGAACCACAAACTCCTTCAAACACTTTTCATAGTGTTAGGGGATCTGCCGACTCCAACAGTCGACAGTTGGCGCGCCAGGAAGGGGGCGCCTGAGATCTTCAAGAATGGTGAATTCTGCAGCTGGATCATCCAACGGGCAACCTGCTGCTCAGACTGTCGGAGGCAATCCCTCCAACATGCAACCACCGGCAGGAGCCTCAGTTCCAGCGGGAGTCACACTCCCACCACCACCATCTTCTTCGGCAAGACATGCCGAAAGACATGATGGTGCACCGGCGTCACATTCTCCGGAGTAGGTCCGGGGGCCATAACCCCACTCGGAGCTATCACTCTCCCTGTTACCTTCGGGACCCGGGAGAAGTATCGCACCGAAAAGTTGGTCTTCGACGTCGCTCAGATCAACTTACCATTCAACGCCATTTTGGGTAGACCTGCCTTGTACAAATTCATGGCAGCTGCTCATTATGGATACCTGGTGTTGAAGATGCCGACACCAGTAGGCGTTCTCCGGATCCGTGGAGATCGCACTGCCGGAGTAACTGCTCTGGAAGAACTCCATGCACTCACCACAGCGCAAGAGGAGGATTCCAGACAGAAGCAAGCTCCACAACCTCCGAGCATTCGTCAACGAGGCTCGACCTCTGCACCCCGTGTGCAGCCAAGCGGCGACACCGACATTCCCGTCAAAGTCGTCCAAATTGGTTCCGATGTCACTCAAACTACCCGCATATCGGGTGGCTTGAACGACAAATAGGAACTCGCGCTCATCACTTTCCTCCGGGCTAATGTTGACGTGTTTGCCTGGCAACCGTCACAAATGCCTGGGATCCCCAGGGAAGTGATTGAGCACAATCTGAAGATTTACCCCGACGCTCGGCCTGTACACCAGAAACCTCGGAAGCAATCTGTAGAACGACAGAACTTCATCCGACAAGAAGTGAAGAAGTTGCTCGAAGCCGGATTCATCCGAGAAGTCTACCATCCAAAATGGCTGGCAAACCCAGTCGTTGTGCCTAAGGCCAGCGGGAAACTTCGGATGTGCATCGACTACACCACACTGAATAAGGCATGTCCAAAAGATCCATTCCCACTACCTAGAATAGACCAGATAGTGGATTCCACCTCTGGGTGTGAGTTGCTGTGTTTTCTAGACGCATATTCGGGATATCATCAAATCCGGATGTCTAGGGAAGATGAAGAACATACTTCATTCATCACAGTGGATGGATTGTATTGTTACACAGCCATGCCTTTTGGTCTCAAGAATGCAGCTTCAACTTTTGTACGAGCAATGTACAAAACTTTCGAAGAACTCATCAGAGACATAGTGGAGGTGTACGTTGATGACATTGTGGTCAAAGTCAAAAACAAGGAGTCCCTCTTGGATACCTTGCAGGCTGTCTTCGACAAGCTGCGGGCCACCCGCACGAAGCTAAACCCAGACAAGTGCGTCTTCGGGGTTAGTTCCGGAAAGCTTCTTGGTTTCCTGGTAAGTCACCGGGGTATAGAGGCTAATCCGGCGAAGATAAAAGCCATCGAAGACATGCGGCCACCAACCCGCATCAAAGACGTCCAAAAATTAACTGGATGTCTAGCAGCCCTCAGTCGATTCATTTCAAGACTGGCGGAAAGGGCACTTCCCTTCTTCAAGTTACTGAGGAAGTCCGGACCATTCCAATGGTCTGAAGAGGCAGAGAAGGCATTCCAGGAGCTGAAACAGTTCCTCACCACTCTACCAGTCTTGGTAGCTCCGAACCCTGGTGAGCCTTTATTGCTTTATATTTCAGCAGCTGACGAAGTCGTCAGTATGGTTCTGGTTGCGGAGAGACCGGAACTGCCCAATACTCAGGAATCCAGATCCCTTCGGGAGGATCCGGAGGTTCCCGAAAGCAGGTCTGGGTCCCAGCTCCCAGACTTGAATCCTCAAGAAGTCACTTCAGAGGACCCAGATCCTTCCGATAGGATCCAGGTCATTCCTGAAGAAGCTCCGGGTTCCTCCACCCAGAACCCGGAGGTCCCCGAAGATAGTCTGGACCCCTCCGACAGGGTCCAGATCAATGAAGAGGAAGCTTCGGACCCCTCCGGGAGGGTCCGTACCATTCAACGCCCAATATACTTCATCAGTGAAGTGTTACATGATGCCAAGACTCGATACCTAGAGGTACATAAGATGCTCTACGCAGTTCTTATTGCCTCAAGGAAGCTTCGACACTATTTCCAAGCTCACAAAGTCTCGGTGGTAACCTCATATCCACTTCGAGCGATTCTGCATAATCCCAATTCAACTGGGAATATTGCAAAGTGGGCAGCGGAACTGGCTGAATTCGACCTCGAATTCATTCCAAGACAAGCAATCAAGAGTCAAGCGTTGGCAGATTTCGTGGCAGAATGGACTCCCTCTCCATCAAACTCTGGGGGCCCCAGTGAGCAGAAGAAGGAACCACAAGTTCCGGCCTTCACTAAGCCTCACTGGACCCTTTACTTCGACGGCTCCATGCAAAAGCAGGGAGCCGGAGCTGGAGTCCTTCTCCTCACACCAACCGGGGAGAAGGTAAGATACATGGTGCACCTTGATTTCAAGGCAACCAACAACATGGCGGAGTACGAAGCACTCATATATGGATTAAAGGTGGCACTATCCTTTGGTGTCAAGCAGTTGCTGGTCAAAGGAGATTCACAACTTGTTATCAAACAGGTGAAGGGTGAATGCTCCTGCAATAATCTCCAGCTGGCTGCTTATCTCCTTGAAGTCCAGAGGCTTCAGAAGGACTTCGAAGTCCTAGACCTTCATCATGTTCAGCGTGCTCACAACGCTGAAGCTGACGAACTCTCGACCAAGGCGTCAACCGGAGCTCCGACTCCTGACGGAACCTTTGTCCGGAGGATGTCAAAACCCACAGTTCAGCCTGCCGAGCTGAACGAAGGGGGCGAGATCAGCATCCCGAAGCTGACGGTCCCGATGGCCCTGTTACCATGGCAGCCATCAAGGGTCGTAGGTGCTGCCGGAAGCTCCGAGCAACCCAGCACGCAAGACTCAAATGCTCAAGTCAGTTCCGATGCATGGATCTCGGAGATCCGGAACTACTTGAAAGACAACATCCTTCCTGACGATGATGTATCCGCTGACCGGGTAGTCAGATTGGCTAAAAGATACACGTTGGTAGAAGGGGATCTCTACCGGCGCGGTGCCAACGGCATCCTAATGCGGTGCATCACAAGGGAAGAAGGCTGCGAGCTCCTCGCAGAAATCCATGGAGGCGAGTGTGGGAACCACGCGTCTTCCCGCACGCTGGTCGGAAAAGCCTTTCGGCACGGCTTCTACTGGCCAACAGCGCTCCAGGATGCTACTGAGCTAGTGAAGAAATGCAAAGCATGCCAATTTCATGCAAAGCAAATTCATACACCTGCTCAGCCCTTACAAATGATACCTCCTACGTGGCCTTTCGCCGTGTGGGGGATGGACATCTTGGGACCCTTCCCAAGAGCCGTCGGAGGTTACAAGTTCCTGTATGTCGCCATCGACAAGTTCACCAAGTGGCCGGAAGCTACTCCTGTTGTGACGATCAACAAACAATCTGCAATCAATTTTCTACAATCTATCGTGAGCAGATTCGGAGTCCCAAATAAGATCATCACTGATAATGGGACTCAGTTCACAAGCTCCTCATTTCAAGGATATTGCGAAGACCTCGGCATACAAGTTTGCTACGCCTCCGTAGCTCATCCTGCCAGCAATGGGCAAGCCGAGAGAGCAAACGCAGAAATCCTTAAAGGACTAAAAACGCGCACTTATGAGCGTTTGAAAAAGCACGGAGCTAATTGGATCGAGGAGCTTCCGCCCACTCTATGGGCTAACAGGACTTCTCCAAGTCGGGCAACCGGAGAAACACCCTTCTTCCTGGTGTACGGAGCAGAAGCGATCCTTCCTCCGGAGATCACCCTGGGTTCCCTCCGAGTCCGGACCTTCGACGAAGCCGCGCAGGACCAGCTCCGGCGTGAAGACCTAGACCTCCTCGAGGAGGGAAGGTGCCAAGCAGCTGTTCGGAATGCCCGATACCGCCAAGCTCTACGGCGCTATCATCAGCGGCATGTACATAACCGACAGCTCGAGGAAGGCGATCTGGTGCTACGGAGAATACTATCCAGAGAAGGGCAAAACAAACTCTCCCCCGGCTGGGAAGGACCCTTCCGAGTGATCAAAGTATCCCGTCCCGGAAGCGTTCGCTTGGCTACCGAGGATGGGACACCTCTCCCAAATCCTTGGAACATCGAGCACCTCCGTAAGTTCTACACTTAATTCCACGGAGGTGAGTCTTAAGTAACTTGAAATGTATGTTATAGAGTCATTGTACAGAGTCGGGTAGTTCCTCCGGGAGAGCAGCCGGACCTTTCCCGAAAGGTTTGAAGAGCTCATGCAACACTTGATACAGTCTCCGGACTAGAAGTGTGGCTAACTACCCAGGGTCAAACGAGAAACCAAACACACTTAGCCTGGTTCCGTACCCTAAGAGTGTACTCGTTTCCCATGTACCCCGGACCTATAATGAAAGACATCTTCATGTGAAATAGACTCCACGTGCATTCATTTTTGCATAGGCTCGACATTTTTATTTTTCTCTTTCTTGTCTATAACAGAAACGTGCAATTCTTAAGAAGTTCTAGTTTAACCGATTTATGTACGATTTGAGTTGAATTGTCGGATTTTTTAGATTTAAATGTCGTCTGTGGCCAACTCGCCTGAAAGCCGCCAAGCCATTCTAGGGCCGGAGTGCGCTATCGACTTAGCCTGGTCAAGCACCCTAAGTACGCCACTCTACCTACACCCCGGCAGGCCAAAGTAAGGTGGGTCCATGGACAATTAGATCTAAAAGAAAAGACAATTCACCCAATCATACTAAAAATCGTGTTCAACTTGAAATTCTCTTGAGAACCGTAAGCCGCAACGAAGTTATAGATAAGGAACGAATTTTACTGTTTTTCTTGGCCTAAGTGTGCAGGAAGAATAAACCCAACATTGATGGAGAAAAATTGGAGTTAACCAAGCTCCGACTCCCACCGGCGTTAACTTGAAGATGGTGAGAAGACTCTATCACTAGAGTCTGTTGCCAGCAAGCCAGGCGTGGCAAGGGTCATTGCCGGAGCTACTAAGCTCCGACACCTTGAAGTATTAACTATCGACACTCAACGTGTTGGTAGAGGCTATTGCCGGAGCTACTAAGCTCCGACAATGGGCAATGCCGGAGCTTCTAAGCTCCGATGACTTCAAGGGACCTTCACTATCGAAGACTTCGGACCTAAACTACACGAGTTCGAAGCAAATTTGTCTTCAACAAAACTCAACATCCTTTTGGTACATGTCCACAATCACATTGTGCACATCTACCAGGGGGCCAAGTGAAGACAAAGATGTTGAAGACAAAAAATGAAATTCACGAAAAATTGGGGATTTCATTTCATTTGAAGACCGGAGATTACATCTGGGGACAAAGGATTACAAAATTGAGGAAGAAGAGAAGATACAAATAAAGGCTAAGAAAGATAGTCCTAGACCCTATGGAAGAACTCAGCGACCTTCTGGGCGACCTCCGACACGCTGGCTCGGGTAGCTTCGCCTTCTCCTTCAACTGGGCCTTCAAGCACCGGGTCCAGAGGGAATCGGGGGTTCCGGCTAGTGTAGCACGTCAACACATATTCTGTGACGTTCCTAGCCAGGGATTGCCCCTCGACCTCCAACTGGTCCGCGATGACGTCGCCCACCTTGGAGAGCTTGCTGCCCGCAGCGCCCAACGCTTGCAGCGCAAGGTCCGGCTCCGGCTCCGGATCATCCGGAAGCACGGGGCTGAAACCCATCGGCGCTAGCGCGTCATCGGCCTTGCTCAGGAACTCCCAAATTTGCAGGGAGTCCGTCTTCCTCAGGCCCTTCATCTCTTCCAAGGACCTCCGGGCCGCCGCCAGCTCCGAATTCTCGCGGGAGAGGCGCTCAACTTCTTTGGCGTTTTGCTGAATCTTCGCAGCAACCCGCTTTTCGAGTCTTCCGAGCTCCTCCTCCCGGAGGTGGATCTTGTTCCGGCGGTCGACCAGGTCTTTCTCCCTAGCCTCTATTTTCTCCTCCCGGGCGATGAGGGCACACTCATACTCGTAGAGTTCCTGCCCTCGCACCCAGGTCTTCTCCTCCTCTTCGAGGCAGCGCTCTTCCAATTTTTTAGCGCGCTCCTCGAGGCCCTTGTCCGCCAGAGCTGTCTTCTCGGCGAGCTCTTCTTCACGTCGCAAGACGTCATCCCGTAGCTCCAGGAGTTTTTGCTCCTCATCCTCGAGCCGCTTTTCCCTTCCCTCAAGCGCCTCTCGGCGCTTGATGAGTGCGGTACTGATGGCTTCGAGTTGATCGTACCGGGCGTTGGCCGCATCATTGGCAGCTTTAGCTTGGTCGTGGTACTCCCGGGATTGGGCGTCGAGGTTGTGAGTCATGCTCTCCCTCTCGTCCAGCATCTCACCCCAGAGCTCCAAGCGGACCTTCTCCCGCTTGATCCATTCCTTGTCCGCAGCAATCCTCGACTGCGCCAGCTTGGTCTCGAATTGGAGTCTATTACGCCACCTCCTCAGGGTTTGGCGCTCCTCTTCAAGAACCTTGCTGTCGTGGAAGAAGGCTAGTTGGACTTGGCGCAGACTGGAGCAAGCGTTGTCGATGGACATCGACAGCGAGATGGGCTCCGGACCTTCTGGGGTCTTCTCCGCTGGTTCCAGCGGGTCTTCATTTACAAAAATTGGGTCCCACTCTGCGAGAGCGGAACCCCGAGCTTCCAAGGCACTAGGGCCCTCCTCCGGGATGGCCTCAGTCGCCACTGAAGAAGGTCCCGCCACCAAATCTTCATTCGCCCCCTCAGGCTGGGGGCCGGCGACTTCGTTCAGGCACTCTGGCTCCGCCACGGGTACCATCGACGTCGTCGCCTCCAATGGCTCCGGCCGGGACGCTTCTTCTGAGGGGAGCTCAAGCTCCCCCGCCTCCACCACCACCGGCTCTGCAGCCGGCGCTCCAATAACTACCGGCTGTGCGACCGGAGCTTCAGAAGTAACCGGCTCAATTGCCGGAACCACTTCAACTTCCGGCTCGCACGCCGGGGCTTCAGCTGCCTCCGGCTCGACCGCCGAAGCTCCAGCATTTTCCGGCTCTGAAGCCGGGACCGCTACTTCCTCCGGCTCGACAGCCGGAGCATCTACTTCTGCAGCACCAGGGCCCGGAGCTTCAACCTCCGGAGCGAGTGCCGCTGGCGCATCTTCAATCCCGTGGTCCGGCGCTACCACGGGAACTTCTGGAGATGAGTCGAGGTCCATGACCACGACAGCCGGCGCCGGAGCTGTCGCAGCCTCCGCCTGGGGCAGCACCGGAGTTGGAGCAGAAGCCCTCGTAGCCTCAGACACTGTGGCTGAGGGCGGAGCTTCACTCCCCTTCTTGGGAACGCTGCAGATGAAGAATGAAGAAATTGAGCAAACAGATGCTATAATTAAAAGTTAATTGAGGTAAACAAGAAAAATTACCTTGGGAGGTTCACGCACCAGCTTGCGCGAAACCTCTTTCCCGGACGTTCCGGGCTGGCCACGGTCGGCGTAGGAGCTCCGGGAGGACTCCCAGGACTTGCCGTAGCCGCGGGCGTTTCCCGGGTCGGAGCTCTCCTTGACCGGGAGGAACTCCTAGACCTGGAGGCCCTCACCGCTTCTCGAATCGGAGTTGCCTGTCCGGAGCTGGCACCTCCGGAGGGACCCATCACGGGGACAGCCGTACTCCGGGAGGATCCCACCGCCGGAACAGTAGCGCTCCGAAAAGACCCCACCACGGGGACAGACGCTACAGCAGCGGAGGACCCTCCTTCCTGAGGACGGGGAACTGGCGGGGAAGTAGCAAGCCCGACGGACCTCCCGTCAGCATGACGCAACTTCCTCTTCCGGCTCTCTGGCTCCTCCGCCAGCTCCTTGCCCTTGCCGGTGACCTCAGCTCTTGGCTGAGAGACAGGGGCGGAGCCGCCTTCCGACAACCCGGGGATCGCCAACGAGGCGGTCGATCTTCTCTCAACGACGCCAAGGTCGTCAAGCGCGGGCATCTTCCGCCGGAGCTCCCTGCAGAACTCAACTTCCTCGTTCAGGGGGAGGAAAGCCGGTGGCGGAGTCAAGTACGCTCCGTCTACATCGATGCCGTGCTGGAATTTCTTGAGGTGAAACTCCAAGGACTTCCCCACCATGCTGGACTTCAACCCGGTTTCAACCCGGTCTTCGTCCATCACGCTGTTGAGGGCCCAGGCGAGCTTCTCCCTCCTCTTCAGCGGTGCCCACCTGTTGAACAGGAAGTTGCAGAACACCGCCTGGGGAGTCAATCCTCCCTCCACACATTGGCGGATCCTTGATAGGACGGGATCGAAGGCTGCCGCCAGCACCGGAACTTCGCTCCACACTGACGTGTCAATGCCAGGCAGACCTTCTGGCAGCTCCAACCGCTCGTGCTCCTCCACCCGGACAACTACCCAATCTTTCTTCCAGTCATCCCACTTCCCGGAAGGGAACGACCGGAGGTACTTGAACGGGCACTTCTTGCGCTTCACAAAGTAGTAGAAGCCAAGGTACTCGTCACTTCGGCCGGTGGTTTGGACGGTGAAGAAAGTGCGGAAGAGCTCGATGCAGGGAGGAATGCCCACCCACATCTCGCAGAAGTGGACAAAGATGGACACAAGGAGAAGGGAGTGAGGGCCAAGGTGGTATAGCTGTAGACCGTAGAAGTCCAGCAGCATCAAAAAGAAGGAAGAAAATGGTGGGATCAGCCCCACCATGGCATACGATGAAAAGTATACCATTTCGCCGGAGCGCTCCTTTTTAAAGGGAAGCTCTCCTCCGGTGCGGATTGAACGGTTGAAGAAGTCCGACGACCACCCCATGAGGGTCCGGACCTTCTTCAGATCGCTCTCCGTCTTCAAACGACTCTCACGCAGACCCAACTCCATCGCAGCACAGCTAGGCGAGAGAAGAAAAGCAAAGCACGAGTTGGGAGTTTGAGCGCAAGAACAGATGGAAAGCGTAAAGAACTCCCGACGGTGCGCTTTCCTTCTTAAGTAAGCCCTCGCAACGCTTGGATGGAAACTGCAGGGGAGTTAAGCATACTACTCAAGAATTCGACCCAGCCGATGACAAGAGGGCCCGGGACCACCCTGACGATCAAGTCGAGGCTCTTACCCAGGCGAACAGTTGTCATCACGAGGCGGGAAACCCAAAGGCGGCGGACTGACAAGGCGCGCGGAACCGATACGGTTTTCGTATCAGGAACCGACGACCTTCAATTGCGAGAGATCCGCACGTCAAAGATCTTATCTGCCGCCTGAGGTGCGCCACGCGTCGGGACTCAACCATAAAGCCCCGCCAAAGGCACCTCCGAAGACTCTTGAAGACCCAGTTCAAGAGTCACAAGTATGGACCCACCTCCGACGGAACGACTTCATCCCGTTGGCCTTCCCCGGAGGTAGGTCCAGGGGGCCACTGTCGGTACCCTAAAAACCATACACCCCCTGAGGTTACAAAGATCTCAAGGGAAGGACATCAACTCAAATTGAAGACCCTTGGGGGCCCACTCGCCAGACGTGACCGGACCCGCTTCTCCAACATGGTTAACCTCTAGGTTGCCACGTGTACTGTCAGCCCAGAGCTATTACCCGCAAGGGTGAAGCTCCGGGCCAAGTACTGAAACGGCACCTCCGGAGGTAGCCCCCGACCGAGAGAAGCTCCGGACATGACACGTGCCAGGTCACCCCGGAGCTTCCCGCTTCTCCCAAGCAAGCTCCGGAGCTGCCACGTGTCCATACGTCGGAGCTAAACCGCTTCAAATCCCCGGGAGACGTTGTAACGGCTCCGGATCTCCAAAGGACAGCTGCAGACTTCAAGACCCGATTAATTATCATTAATTCCACATTAATGACACTTAATCGGATGATATTAACACCTGTAACGGCACTGTCGGAGCCGTTACAGGGTTATTAGCAACAATTAATCTCGCGTATCAATACTAGTAACCGCCAGGGCCACATGTCGGGCCAGGCTGACTTGTAACGGTTTGTCCTTGTGCTATAAAAGGACAAACCGACGATACACAGAGAGAACTCTAGAACACTCTGAAGCTCACAAGTTAATACAACAAACACACACCCGTGGAGTAGGGTATTACGCTCAGGCGGCCCGAACCACGTAAACCACCGTGTCACTCGTGTCCAAATCGCATTTCACTTTCTTAGATCTCCGCGCGCCCAGACCGAACCACAAACTCCTTCAAACACTTTTCATAGTGTTAGGGGATCTGCCGACTCCAACAGTCGACAGACGCATTAGTGTAGGATTTTGTGCCTATGTGTATGTGTGTATGCATTGTTTTGCGTGCCTTTACTTATTTAGCTTTATTGTATTCTTGCCATTGCTTGGGCATATATCTAGAGTCGTTCTACGACCCTAATCTCAACTTCCAAGACCAAGACTTCGTCAATTCTCAAGTCTCCAACGAAGGCAAGTGCCCTTGACCATCTTGTACCTATTTTAGGAATTTAGCTAGTTGCATGCTAATTAATTTGATGTCCTACTTCATGTTTACATGCCCTGTTCCTTACCATTCCTTGTTACCTGAAATGGGTTGGGAAGTAGATAGGCTTTATTTATGCTTAGCCATGCTTAGATGTTGGGATTGGGATTACATACCAATGTTCTACGCTAAACTTTATGATTACTTTAATTTGGTGATGAATTTACATAATGATAGTGGATAGGAATCTGGTGGTTGGTTAGCTTTGGTATGGTGCATTTTGCACGAGACCCGGGATTGGGGTTTGTTACCACCGGATTCTAAGGACCGGTTTATGGAGGAAGCCACTAAGCTCTATAGTACCACCACGAGACTGAGATGGGGCAGCTTGGTCAATTAATTAGGTTTCTCCCGATGAACTGCTAGTGGTTGGATGGTGCGGGGAATGATGCGGGTGATCTGCTCTTGGAACCGCAAGGCTCAAGAGGGGGCTCTGGGGCGGAGGGTTACTCCGAGAATCCTCAGTGGTGGAAACCTTAGAGGGCTAGCACTAATCGGGAGTACCTTTGTAAAGACCATGTTGTGATCTCCTGGCCTCACACCAAAGGAAGTGTGTAATGTGGTTAGCTACCACGGGCATTCAGGGAGGTTCACTTAGTCCACCTGGCAACAGGGGATGAAATCACTGCTTGTGGGGAAAGGGTACACTCTCTGCAGAGATTTGGTAAAACTGTCATGACAGCCGTGCTCACGGACAAGAGCGGCTTGGGGCCAGTTCATAATTAGACTATGGTTGGGAAATGATGGTTCATTATGATGCAAGTACTTTCATTATCATTAATCATGTGTTATTTATTTATTGAATTATGATATTGATAATTGAAAGCTAAGGATAGGTTCTAAGCATAGTGCTAAGCCATATTTGGCCTTTCCTTGCCCTAGCCAATCATGTCATTCTCTTCCCGCACTTGCTGAGTACTCTATGTACTCAAGCGTTTAATTCTCCTTTAGAGTATGAAGAGGAAGAAGCTGCACCGGAGGACTTTTACGTCAACCCGGAGGACTTGGTCTAGGCTGGCGACCTCACGCGCAACGGCTGCCTGTGGAGACGAAGCCCGCTTATCTATCTTGCTTTCTGTAGTGTTGAACTGTTTAGTATTGTAAATATTTGTGGAGTGTATTTGTAGACCTTCGGGTCGTTCTGTAAGACTATTTATGTAATCGAACATGGCAATGTAATGGTATTTCACTTTCGTCAACGCATGTACGATTCAACTGATCCTGGCGTACATGTGGTTAGCGTCTGTTCATCTTTACGGTGACCGGGCGTGACACAATAATAAACTGTTAATAATTTACAATAAAATTTTGAAGACAAACACACCAGTTCGAACAAGTTAAAAATACTGAAATGTTAAGGATATAACCATACTACATATCATACTATACCTAGCCAACTAAGAGCTCGACAGGTGAATCGATCGTGTGGGACCTGACACCATAATACTCGTATTGGAATTATTATCGAAATAGTACTTATGCCAAGTTGACCTTTTAATAGCGTAGGAAGAAAACCCGAAGTCCGATTAAAAAAAAACGAACCAGAAACTGAGAAACCCAAAAATTCTGAAACCCGAAATTGATTCAGGTAGGAATGCCAAAAACCTATGGTAGTATTCAGTTTATACCCCGTGATATCCGAATCCTTGAATTAATCTAATTTATGAATTCTATTACATGTGAAAACAACGTTTCTTTCTTTTACGTGTAATGTTGATGTAATTTTATTATGTATAGTGTTTTAATGATGCTGGAATGTTGATTTTTACTGCTGTTTTTACGCTGAAATGTTTTTTTATTACTCCCTCCTTTCTTAAAAGATTGTCACCTTCTAGTATAAAAATGAACTAGAAGGTGACAATCATTTGAGAAAGGAGGGAGTATTTATATGTGTATTGTTACTGTTATGCTACTGGAATGTTGTTTTTGTTGCTCGGGTACTGATTTCACTATCTTTTTGTTGTTTTGTTGATATAATGTGGGTCCATTTTCGGGTAATACATATAACCTGAAACACAAACTCAATTTTCCGGAACCCATTTTGGATGCAATTTGGGTAGAGAATCTTGAAAACTGAATAAAAAAATGTATTACCTGTCCTAAATTTTCGGATAACCCGTGATACTCGAATTCTCGAATTGACCGAATTATAAATTCTATTACATGTGAAAACAACGTTTCTTCTTTTAAGCGTGTATTATTGATGTAATTTTATTGTGTATAATGTTTTAATGATGCTGAAATGTTGATTTTACTGCTGTTTTTATGCTGAAAAGCTTTTGTTATTATTTAGGCGTGTGCTGTTACTTTAATATTGCTGGAATGTTGTTTTTTCTGCTTTGGTACTGATTTAGCTATTGTGAGTCTGTTTTTGGGTAAACATGTAACCAAAAACTCAAACCTGATTTTCTAGAATCCAAATTTTCGAGTAACGTTCTTAGAAAATGAATAAAACGAATTATCTATTCTAAAATTATGGGTAATTTGAACGTCCACCGTTACAAACTATACTGCTCTAAATTTAATATCTTATCATTTAGAAATAAAATAAATTTTGGTCTTGTATCAGAGAAAAACCGAAACAAGTAGTTGTATTAAGATTCTTCAGTTGATTTTAATTTCTCTAGCAGCACAAACTATATTCCTATGCAAAATCAGAATGCAACCTCAGATGTAAAAAAGCGTGCAGTGACGTTAACTCAAACAAAGAGCCTGTATGTCAGCCCAAAACCATTTTGGGTTATGAACACTAGAAAAAATGTCTACAACAAATGACTTATACACGAAACCCATTTGAGGGTGCATCATCTTCCCAGCCCAAAAAAGGGGGGTGACGGAACGCAGCCCTTTCGTTGTTCCTCCTCTAGTCCGCGCCCATCTCCTCCCTGTGCCGCGGGCTCGTAGACCGCCCCTGCTCCGCGCGCTCGCTGGCCGCCCCGTCCGCGCTCGCCGGCCGCCCCTGCGCCGCGCGCTCGCCCGCATATCCGATTTTTTTTCTTCCTGATCCACCACCGCCCAGACGGCCCCGCGCCCGGCGACCCGCCGCTGCGGTCCGGCCCCGGCAGCGGGCCGAGCCTAGTGCTGACGGCGGACCCATAGCCCAGGCTGCGGTGGACGGCCGACCTCTACGAGCGTTTCGTCGACGCCGTCGCCCAGCTTGGCGGGCCTGAGAGTGAGCTGCTTCCCTCATCCCTGTCTCTTCAATCTTGATGCTCTGCGGTACTTGACTTCGGCATTGGAGAGCAGTGGTGGTCGTTGGTTGCTGCCTTTGTTGATTTTCTTGTTGTTCTTCCCGAGGGTGGATTCACGCGTCGGTAGGTCGTTGCTGTTGAGAAGCGAGGATTTGGTACTCCGAGTGAGGATGCTTGCGCCGAGATTACATTATATGAATTTTTGGATCGTTTCCCTGGTTAAGGTTGAGTCCGCCTGGTGTGATTCGAGCTAAATGCGGTGCCTTTTCAATTAGCCGGCATGTGCATTTCCGCTTAGGATTTCAGATTTAACCCATTTGAACGACTTTAGGCATTGCGGCCTGCACTGAGCTAGTTCTAGGCTTCTAGTTGTGCTATCATGCTTTGGAGTTCAGGTGTAGTGGGTGTGTCGAGGGGTGTTTGATGATTTTCTGTTGTATCTAGGAAAGCTGGGACTTCTAATTGATCCAGTCCAGTGGTATTTGTGTTGAAGTGTGATGGCCTCTTATGGTCTGTTATGAAGTGCAACAGAGACTCGTCTCGTGTGGCCAGCGTCTTCCTCCCCCAGGTGAGAACTGAGCTCTCCTCCCAGATCCTCTAGAGAATCCTCCTTCCTTTTGTAGCTGACATTTAGGCTGGATGTAGCAGGGAGGGGGTCAGTCTCTGTGCGAGCATTTGGTAGGGCGGCTGCCCTACCTTGCCCTATTGCTCGGTTTGCCGTCATGCACAAGAATCTCTTCTGCTGCCGTTATTTCAACAGCAACACAGTTCTGCCAGCATTGTCAGCAGCAATTCATCTTGCCATCGCAGATTTTGGAACATCCTCAGCAGCACCTGAGAGATCAGTGAAGCAAGGGTGTGGCAGTGTTCATGATGCATTGAGAGTTTTGGATCTCATACCAGCCAAATGTAATACGAATGAGGAAGTTCCATCATATCATCGCCTTATCCATGACTGCATGCATGACATCTTGGGAGCTCAATATAAACAGCATGCTACTCGTAAGGAGCCTATGGACTTTGTTAGCTTGAGCCCTAATCCAGAACTATCTAAACTCGGAAACACTGTTTCGAAGAATGCCTCAATTCTCCCTTCAGTGATCAAGTTCGCAAAGGAAGACACGTTGATGCAGATAGTGGAGTTGCATAGGAGGGGAACCGTAAGTTCAAATACATCTATTTTTGCATCTGCCTTGAGTTCCTGTGCTGATAGGCGGAGTCTTATCAGAGGTGCACAACTTCATTCCCTACTAGTGAAAGTAGGATGTGCTTCATATGTTCTCGTCGGAAGCTCACTGATCACCTTTTATTCAAGGCACGGTCAGTTGGGAAATGCTCATCAAGTTTTTGATAGCATGACAGTAAAAAATACTGTGTCATGGACAGCACTAATTTCTGGTTATGCCCAGGATAATCAGGTTGAGCCATGTCTCCATTTGTTTACATTGATGAGACAGTCTGTGTGCAAGCCAAATGACGTCACATTTGCAACTATAATCAGTGTGTGCACCAACCACGCATTGCTTGCACTTGGTAAGAGTGTTCATGGCCTACAAATGAGAATGGGTTTTGATTTGTATGTTCATGTATCCAATGCACTGATATCGATGTATGCAAAGTGTGGTAGTATTAGTGAAGCACAAACCATATTTGAGATCATTGCTTGCAAAGACCTGGTCTCTTGGAATTCCATGATATTTGGATATTCACAGTATGGCCTTGCCGAGCGTTGCTTAGATTTGCTGAAAGAAATGGAGGAACACATATTACCAGATGCTATCTCATTCCTTGGCGTGCTTTCATCTTGCCGGCATGCATGCCTCGTAGTGGAAGGCCGACACTGCTTCAGAGCAATGATTGAACGTGGAATAAAACCAGAGCTAGATCACTACTCATGTATGGTCGATCTCTTTGGCCGTGCAGGATTGATTGATGAAGCATGGAATTTGATCCAGACAATGTCCGTGCCTCCAAATGGTGTCATATGGGGCTCTCTACTAGCTTCCTGTAGGGTACATGGAAGAAATATGATTGGCATCCATGCTGCAGAGCGACGTCTTAATCTGGAACCAGGTTGTGCTGCAACTCATGTGCAGCTTGCGAATCTGTATGCCAGCATTGGCTGCTGGGGTGATGTGGCTAGAGTGAGGAAGGCCATGAAGCAGAGAGGGCTGCAGACGAACACCGGATGCAGCTGGATAGAAATTGGCAATAAAGTTTATACTTTCACAGCAGAAAACAGATCAGAGAGCCAGGTCAACAATGTCCTGGCCATTCTTGATTGCTTGCAGTCACATATGGAATGCGAGTATGATATACTTGTTGATGGTCTGGGTTGTGATGATCCTGACCATGTCAAGTTTGAACACCCTATAAATTTTGAGCAGCACACCTTAACATATTCAACTGTATATGAAGAGGCTTTCTAGAGTCATTCAGACCTCAAATATTTGCAAGACATCTTGATGTAAGTATGGCATGCATGTATGTGCACGTTCCAAATAGATTTCATTTGCTCAGTTTACCTTTTGAGTGAAAAAACTGCTAATAATATGGTGTAGGTTGTTAGGATACTCACTTCTCACTTGACAGGCTGTATTTAAAGTGTCGGCAATAAATCTTCTTGGATTTCTTTTACCCTGCAGCATGTATGTGCGTACTGCATTGTATGCACTGTTATGACATTGTTGAAAATGTCTATAGTAATTTTCAGGACGTCATTATTAATCGGCAACAGCTGATATATTGGATCCAATATGCAATAGTTGGCTGGTTACGTTTGCAAACAGCCAGAGAAGCCTGCTTCTATATACATCCCATTTTATTTTCCGCAGAAGTGAAAAGAGATGGTCATTAATTACTGCACAATGCGTTCTCAACAATAAGTTACTCAGTAAAGGTACACTTTTGAGTAGTTCCTAATCTTTCATCTTTGGTGGAAGTAAATACACACTACACCAAACTAAAATAGAGTCAAAGTATGCATACAGAATAGAGCGGTACTCATCTCCTTTGTCACTATCTCTGTCCATGGTTGCAATCAACAATGCAGTAACTTTTATCCTGCTATAGTGCTATCCATACTCTAAAATGTGCTCGGTGAATTATATGAGCAATTCATTTTGTGTATGGCATATGTGTGACACATAACTCCCCTCGTGATTGTATATCTTGTCATTCTGTATGCAAAAGATGGTTGGACTAATACAATTAGATACAAAAATCATTTCATAAATAAAAGGAAAACTTATACTTCTTTTCTGACATATAAGATGCATTTTTACCCAGCTGATTAATTGAATCGTTTTGGGCTCTAGTGGATTCTTCTAGTCCATCCACTATATGTTCCAGTTCTGCATGCACAGTTCTCAGCAACTATTGTTAGATACAGAAGTGAGTATCTTGGACTAGTATTTTAATCATAATATCACCGTAATTGATCACATCCATTTGGATTGGCAGTGATACTATTGGCTTATTTTCCCCACTAATCCTAGTGCCTGCCTATGAAAAAAGCCCTTAGTAAACTTCATATGTGTTCATCTGATTAAGAACTACTTTTCAACTGCAAATTTGTCTTGTTGATTCAAAACTTGTACAAAATTTGGTAATTGTTTGTTTGATGTATTAGATTGAGTTCTGATGATCCATTGAATACATACAACAACAAAATATGTATGTTGTTACAGAAAAGGAGAAACCTCTATGCATATTGGGCCACGGTGAAACAGTTATGCATATTAGACAGTAAAAATGTGAAGTGCCGCATTTTGGGCAATTCAAATGATATATTATTATGGGAAAATTGCATAAGTGCCGCTACTTTGTACCTCAATTATGATTTTGCGTTTTTTAAAATTTTGCACCATTTCCCTAGTTTTCACCATTCTTTCCATCAAAATAGATGAGAAATGGTGCAATGACTTGGTTAAAACAGGGGCAATGGTGCAAAGTTGAAAAAACGAGGGCAAATTCACAATTGAGGTACAAAACAGGGGGGGGGGGGTGCAAATGTCCATATTATTATTCAGTGCACTGATTTAGAAGACCATATACTCTTTTTATTTTGTTTAAACACAAACAACTATTTGTCTAGTTTCGTTACAAATTTGTATACAATGGTTCTCTTCAGCATTGTTCTCAAATTGACTAGTCTACCACTGCAGACTCATTATGTGGTTAGATTATTGTCCTATGTTTATATCCTTGCATGCAAGAGCATTTGCCAAATTTATAGTCCACATGTTTTTTCAGTATAATTCATACCATACATTTGTCATTATGCAAAATCTACGGCTGTATTTATGCTTATGTTAGCACTTTTTTTTTCTCTCCCATAGTTCCTCACAGTTCCAGAAAGACGGTTTATTTGCTTCCTCCTAAAATAGGATTGCGTCCTTGTAAATATTCTAGAAGTGCATTGGTTAATGTTTGATCATTACTTGTGTTATTCAAGGAAACAGCGTTTATTACTGACAAGTCACAAGTAACATGACATGGAGAAGACATTGGGATCTTGAGATCTGCAACCAACTCCAAAGGCTCGTAGTTAATTGTGGAAATACCGAGCTTTCAGATCTTTTCAAGTGACATCACTCATGAGTCCCAGGGATAAGAGGAAAGGAAATCATGATGGATGCAGCAAGATGTCCATTTTAGAGCAGTGGTAAGTTATGTTAGAATTTTAGGCTATATTTAGGACGCTTTCTCCTATACCGAACATGCAAAGAGTTTGTTAAAGGTAGGAACTCTGCCAAAAAAAAAACTATAACGGCAATCCAGCAGTCCAGCTATGGTTTAGACTGGGAAGGGTGGAAACGATCGTTCATGTGAAAAGGATGATGTACATACTAAATACAAGAAAAAAAGGCAGTTCATTTAAATTCCTTCTTAGAATACACAGTTGGTTCTTTACAGAGATTTTGTCCCTTGCAAAATTGTTTCTGGCCAATTTAAGTTGAGTGGAATGAGCTTAGATGTGGAGCTAAACTGTATGATTTTTTTTCCTGGAACACACGGGAGAACAGCGTACCATTGCATTAGTAAGAAAAATTTTGAGGTACAAGAAAGCCCTTCTTAGGCATGTTAGTCTCGAGTTAGGTTGGGTTGTCCATCTGTACTTGATCTCTGATTGATTGAAACCTGTATGGCCCTATGGAGGCGGATGCTCACAGCATGTCACCGACGCGCAGGCCCAGTGTCAATCTGGGGCTACATGTCTGACGAGTCTCCGCTATAGTTGAAATACTATGGGGGTCACAGGCCTGACAGGCAGCCACACATATTTGGATAGAGCTCAAGCCATTCTTCAAGAACATAGTCAAAACGCCTAAAAGGGTTCACAGCGAGAGACATAAGAGAATGATACAAACTGTAACCAGTGACCACCATAAAAGCAGTGAACAGATTATAATGTCACGAAAAGAACAGGGGGATCATGGCTGATGCCTGCTGTGCAATCAATGAAAAAGGCCTCAAGCTGCCGCGGACTGCAGAGTCTTCTTCTCCTTGATCGGAGCCTCTAAAGAACACCGAGAAAACGAGTCAGCAAATTTTTTTCACCGGGCGGAATCGGAGAGTCAATTGAACTGACAAGAAAAGAAACAATGGATCGAAAGATTACTTGATATGAGAGGCTTGGGGCGGTCCTTGAACAGGATCTTGTGCCGGATGATTCCAATCACGTCCAGCTCCACATCCGCCGCCGTCGTCGCCGTATTGGGTAGTGGCTCTTGCTCGCCGGCGCTGGCCTTCTTCTTCCTGAGCACCAGCAGCGGCTTCTTGAGCGCGACCTTCGTCCCGGCGAGCTCGTGGTACCCTACCGTGAAGGTGTAGCCAGCCTTGGAGGAAGAGGAGGGGTCGGAGCAGAGGCGGCCGATGTGGAGGCCGCGGATGTCGCCGCCGAAGGAGGGCTGCGGCTGCACCACGCCCTGCAGCTCCACCACGGCCCACTCCGGGCACGACGACTCGCCGCACCCGCACCGCACCCGGATCTGCATCGCCGCCGCTTCCTCCCTCCTTTCCCGGCGAGGGCCTCTGCTTACCACGGCTGAGCCCACTGGATGCACAAATGGAATGGAATGCGATGCGAAGGCAGACGAGGAGACCTATCTGTGCGCGCTGGCGGCAGTTTTGGCGCCAAACTGCTGCTTTGCTTTCGCGCCGTTTCCCCTCGTGTTTGATTTGGTTCGCGCCAAGGCCGGTGGAGGCAAGGTTTATTTTTTATTTTTCTTGAAACAAGAAATTATTTACTATCAGCGATCAAATCAAGGCATTCCGTTTGCGTTCAGCCTACAGAAACCAACAGTACATTCGGATATGCTTTAGTCATTGCTCAAGTTACGCAGCACGAGATTGCTTTAAGAGATGCATGCCAAAGTTGAACTACAAATTAAAGTGGCAAATTTTTAAAGACGGAAAGAGTATATGAGTACAATGACGCAACGCAAATAGGGTTAGTTAAATTGCTTTGAACTACCATCAGGAGAAAACGGAGTTTTACTTCGTTGAGCATCCACGTGGCTTCCACGAGGGATCTACCTCTATGCAGCTGTGCAAAACTCGCATGTAGACAGCCGATTTATAACTCTTAAAAAATGGCAACACGATTGACACAATTTATCTGAACGATTCACTTGTCAATTTTGATTGTACTGATGATGATCTGTATAAAAACACGTTTGCAGTAACACTTATGGAGCTGCTTCATCTTATTATGAGCTTGGTAACTCTTGAGTACAATGTTGCGCTAACACGAGTACTGAAACAGTTAGATAATTTCATGAAATTTTGTTATGAAGAGAACCAAACAGCTTCACGTATGCATATTACAATCTAATAAACGAGCAAACTTCATGTTCTCAGGATAACCTGGATAAATAGAAGTTCGAGTGCATGGTAGCCAACAGGATTCCGAGTTCACATATTCCGACTGAGCTACAGACTAACATATTATAAACCTAGGAAGTCAATAAATGACACACAAACGCACATCACCTGAACAACTACAACTTTATGTACCAACAGTGCATCCTGTGATACAATGATATTCTACCCAGAGCTACCGAAATGGATGGTGATAATTCAAGCACAATACGCTAATGGCCCGAGTAGGACATCGAATATTGTTGGAACTCTGAGCCTGAGCTCGACTCGAAGATGTGGCTTGTGAGGGGGAAATCGCCCTCTGACAATTCTGTGCCACTGCCCCGCTGCCTCTTTGCTGCTCTCTCATGGGTTGGACTAGCTGTAGGAGAACCAGATTGATGGTTGGAATCAGGTGTTAGAGGTTCATGGTGGCAGAGAGAATCATCATGACATGGGCTCTTGGGTGCTTCAGTCCAGCCTCCATTGTCCCTATTGGAAGCACCCTGAGCTGGGGACTCAGAAGTAGGTGCAGGTGTTGATGGCTCAGTCCTCTCAGAGTCGGGGCATTGTTCATTTGATGATACCGTGACAGAAGCACCCGCAACAGGCATTCCGGGCTTCACACCAGTAAGACGTTGCTGCTCTTCAATGATCTTCTGGAGGTACTTTCCCTGAGCCTCAATTCGCAACTGCAGCTGCCTTTGAACCTACAGAAAATGTTTGATCAGAACATTTTAGCACTCGACTGGCTGATCGACATTGTCAGTTCACTGGTTTGATGAATTCAATTTGCAATATATACATCATATGAACAGAATAAACCAAACTTATTTTCAAAATTTGGTAAAACGAACAAGACCATAAATTTGGACTAACAATGTATGTAATGCATACTTGCAGCCACTAATAGAACAGAAGCAATGAGGTCAAGACTCAAGAAAATCAATAGCTTGGTCTAAGATGTAGATAATGTTACTGACATGTAACCCATGGGAACACAGTAACACAGGACTCAAGTTGCAGCGTTTAACTGTTAGTCTGATTCTTCGTGGAAAGAACTACAAATGTTTGCATGTACATTTTCTAAATTTACAATAAATCTTATTTATGTAATGCAAACTTGCAGCCACTAATAGAATAGAAGCAATGAGGTCAAGAAAATCAATAGCTTGGTCTAAGATGTAGATAATGTTAGTATGTTACTGACATGTAACCCATGAGAACACAGTAACACAGGACTCAAATTGCAGCGTTTAACTGTTAGTCTGATTCTACATGAAAAAAACTACAAATGTTTGAATGTACAACTTTTTTCTAAAATTTAGAATAAATCTTATTTATGTACTGCAGACTTGCAGCCACTAATAGAATCGAAGCAATGAGGTTAAGAAAATCAACAGCTTGGTCTAAGATATAGATAATGTTACTGACATGTAACCAATGGGAACACAGTAACATAGGACTAAAGTTGCAGTGTTTAACCGTTAGTCTGATTCTACATGAAAAGAACAAATGTTTGCATTTACATTTTTTCTTCTAAAATGCAGAATAAATCTTATTTATGTCCCTATGTATCCACTAGTTGAGTAGGGCCAACAGGCTAGAAATACAGTCCAATAAGCATGCAAAAGGTAAAAAACAAAAATTCGTTTAAATGGGATATCCAGGAAAGGCTTACTTCTAACTGTTCATGCAGCCTCTTTTGGACCTCCATCTGCAGCTTGAGAGCTTCAGATATCTGCAACCCACTGTCAACAAAACAGTTTAATGATAAAAGGGTTCTCATAAAAGTTAATCTAATTAAAGGGACAAAATCAGATCTATTTTTCAGTGCCTATTGTTCAGTTTTGAAGTTGTTTCAACTTCTCTATGTATCTTTTTTAGTATCATTTAGCCTTACAACAGTAAAGGTAAAAAATGGTGAGCAGTACATCATCTTTGTGTAACAAAGTAGAATGTAGTCGATTTCACATTACAGAAATTAATCTTAAAATAGGCCATCGAACAATTTGCCACTTCGCGTGCATTGTTATCAGAACTTATCTGATATCTGTATTTAACTAGAAATACCAAGCAGTAACAGGCTGTGACTATATTGAAATCGATTACGATACATGTTTTTTTCATGCTTCTGCCTCATGCCATGCCATTACAACAGTGACAATTCAAACTTTACTCACAAAAGAAAAAAAATAGACTTGAGTGTATTCAATGAAATTAAAAAGCAACTAGACTGGTGAGTTCATACGAGGATCCCTCAAGTCCTGCAAGCAAATCCCCAGGGTCTTTGTTATCAGCCTTGTTACCTACAACAGATAGACATCAGGAAGAACTGAAACAATACTAAAATACCAAATATATGGTGAAGAAAGTGTTCACCTACCATCAGTTGAAGAGTCAGGAATGTACTTTGCTAGCCTGTATTTCTGAAACAGGAATGACACAATTACATAAGTGAAAGACAGACAAAAAAATAGTGTCAACAAGAAAAAAATACCTGCAAGTGACTTTTCACATGGTAAATTGTTAGTTGTGGCACACCCATTATTCTCAAAACTCCTTTAGGAGTTGCTCCTGTTTCATTGAATTCAAGTGATTAGCAGAAGTAGAAATGCTTAACCTGGATGAATCCATAGTGGTTATCAATAGAACAAAAGTAAGTTAATTCTCCTCATTGTTTAGAGGCTTATGGTCTGTACTTAGCTAGCTGTTGTCTTGCCCTTTTAATATTAATACATATTAATCTGTAGGACACTTCCAACCAGTTTCATTCCAAATAATAATAATATAAGAAAATTAAGTTTACAATTCTAAGTTATCAAATTCCCTGAGTCGATTATAAAAGAACAAAATGCTTATATATTTGTTTCAAAATTGAGTTAACAAAGCAACAAAGGAATAACAGTAGTATACATACTGTCAGGACCACCGAGTTGAGTAACAGCCTCAACAAATCTTTCATGCAGTTCATTGGTCCACCGTAACCGTTGCCTTGCAGCCATGTTTGCATTGTTGTTCGCTCCGTCATTGGACCCCATGTTTCCAGCCAACATCATTTGCTCCTGGTTTGTGGCCGAGTCAGTTCGAGTTTGGCCAAAATTAGCTTCTGGTTTTGGTGAATACATTGCTCCTGCCTCTGCCAAAAAAAAAATGTTCCAGCGATACACAGTTACAAAGCATAAAACAGAAAGCGGAAAGAAGAATGACAGTTTTGTTACTCCACTGAGACAAATCTACGCATTAAGATGTGTCAATCTTTGCAACGAATGCATTTCAAGGAGAATTTTGTTGACGTCTTAAGGGGTTGGAGAAGGCAATATTTTTATCATACGGTAGATATGACCTTTTTCTTTTAGAGGAATCACTAGCTTGGTCCTCAGATTACTCTTCTTACTTTTTTTACAGTCAGATGCAATAAAACTAAAAACAAGAACAAGAAAAAGAATCTCAAGAGGATCACGGTTTTACCAGGACTCGTAGAAACACCAATAATAACATAATGAAAGCAGCAGTCCCAACACTAGTACGTTGAGACGACAGAACTGGTTCCTGGAGCACCCGAAAATCACAAACTTTTTTCTGTTTTTTTTCCTGATGATGATGATAAGGTCGAGCCGCAGCCAAGGAATCCAAGGCAGCAGAAAAGACCGGAACCAAAACGAAAATTCCTACAACGGGAAGAGGAGCTCGTCCAATCGGAGCGAGGCAGGGCGCTTACCAGCGAGAGAAGCGGAACACAATCCAAGAACGGATCTCCGTCCGCTCGAGCCTGGCACCGGCGGAAGAGACACGAACGGACGGATCTGGGGGGCCGCGAGACGAACTTGGCTCGCCGGCGCGTCGTGCCTGGCAGATTGAGGATGGGATCGGGAGGAGGCAGGGAACGGAGGGGGGCTGGGGAGGACGGCGGTGGCTGGTGGAGACGGGAAACGGAAATTATTCGCGAATCCATCCATCGGTTTTATCGTATTTAAATATATGCAGAGAGACAGAGAGGAATAGTGAGTCAGTGGTTGGAAACATGACGACACACTGTGGCCATTGGGCAACCAAGTCCACCACGTGTTTTTCTCCCTTTTTACTGCGCGTCAAAACATTATTTTGAAGAAATTTAGGTTCGAACCATAACTTCTTTAAAACTACTCATACCTGACCCTAGAAATTCATGAATCTGAACGTGATTACAGATTGGAAGATGATTAATAAGTACATTTTGTTCTTATTTTAAATTTAAATTAGTTACACAAAATACTTTGAGATCCAGCATTGATCTTTGGAAATTGTGCAGCCTTTTCAGGCTCCGACTTCACGGGCACTGCAGCGATCATTTTAGTAGAAGCCAATTTTCTCCCTCGGAAGAGGAAAAAGATTTTTTTTTACAAAATGGAATTACATTGAAATGAAACAGATGACTTCACCGGTTTCGGCTTATCTACTTCTGTTTAATATGTTAGACCGTCTGCACAAATAAACTGTAAAAGGCATTGTAAAAGCTACTGGGAAAATTACTAAAAATTTAGAGAGAGAGAAAATTGGAAATATAAAGTATATATAGAGTAAGCTTTAGAGTAAGCTTTAGAGATAAAGTAAATTTTATAAGGAGCTGGTGCGGATGGTCTTACGCGACTACCTAATCAATGAATCACCTCAAGTGTAATTAATGCGAGAAGAGGCTATAAATCCACATCTTTTAATGTTTCACGTTCAATGGTTCGAATTTATATGTCATACTCTCTTAATCTACAAATATGACATTTTGACAACCAAAATTAATTTTCAAAACATCATATTTTTTGTGACAGGAGGAGTACGTATTTTTTGTTATCATATTGCCACTACAACAGAGATTGAAAATAGGAAGGAAAAAAGCCATCACACCGCTCCTGTTTTCCTCCATTTCAAAAACCATGGGGAAGGAAAAAAGATGGAGGGCACGTTTGGTTCTTTACTAATGCCAACATTTCCAAAATTTGGCGTTGCCAAACTTTGGTGGAGAATTTGGCCACCCAAGTTTTGGCCAACATTGGTAAGAAAAATGAACTAGCTTACCGCATGTGCCCATTGGCTTACCAAACTTTGGATTCAATTCAAATACACGCTCTATGCATAGTCAACTACCAAATTTTGGTAAGATAACCATTGATAACAAACCAAACATGCCTGGAGTTTCAACAACACTCATCTTCTATGGTAACGATGAATGTGCACTTCAAGGGTGTAGGTTTAAGACGTGGGATAAATACTTATTAATGTGGAAAGGGAGAGCAATATGGTTTAGGTGCTTCCTCTCATTTTCTCCTTCTTTAATAAAAAACAGAGCATCTGTCGTTTGCATAAAAAAAAACTTATTCATGTTATGGTTTTATGGCTTAACTTAGTAGCTTCTACATTAGGGACCATTCGGTTTGTTGCTGAAATTTGAACCTTGCCTTTAGCTACTTTGTAAAGCCTCATATTCATATAATTAGGTAACACCCTAACCGACTTGCAACCGTGACAAAATCACTAATATAGAAACAATGTGCCAACAAGCAATATCCTAAACAAGTAATACACCTGCTCTCAGGCTGGTGAATCAAAATAGCAAGTTGCCGTCCAATCCCATTATCTAAAAAAAAACAAGTTGCCGTCCATGAACCTGGACGTATGTTCTTCCTTGCGATTATTAGAGCCCTCCATGAACCTGGACGGTCATCATCTACACAAACGAACCTGGAAGCTCGTCATCTTAACTGTGACCATAATCTTGGCGATTAATTGTCGCCTGAATACAGTGAAGGGACAATGCATAAAAACATGCCAGAGTGCAGCTCCCAGCCAGCCTATATATGGGCCAAAACTAGAAACGTTGCGTGCACTCTCCAGTTGGCAAAACGTCGAGTTGTGCAAAAAAAAAAAAAAAACTTCCTGCTACAAAGCACGGTGGCTTCTTGTGCCCCTGTATTCCTCTGCTTCTTCGCCCTATCATTTCTCTTTCCCGAAAATTAGTTTGCGTCTTTAGTGGCAGTCGCTGATTGGATCACATGTCTTCCTGCTGATAAATGATTTTGTGAAACGTTATGGTAGTTTTTTTTTCCGGAATGACTAGTTATCAGGCGCCTGATACGGGGCAGGATTTCAGGCACCACTCCGAGGAAGGGCGTTGGCCAGCTACAGTACAGTGAGGAAGATGATTAATTATTTTTTTATTGTTAATTTTGTACTCCCTCCGTTCTGAAATAATTGTCGTTTTAGACAACCAAATGAACTAGAAATGAACTATTGAAGGTTGTCCTAACGACAATTAAAACGAAACAGAGGGAGTAATTTGTAAGGATTATGTTAATTGTAAAATAATAAAACAAAACAATTTTTTGATTGATTAACCCATAGAAGAAAGAATTAATGATTAATTATAAGGTTAGTGTTTAATGTTAGTAATTAGCTACTAACTAGTGTCTGAAATTTTCTTAAAATTTAGACAGCCCTTTTTTTTGTTTTTTTTTCTCGCCCCAATAATAAGTTGTCCATTCTCCTACTAGAAAGGGCAGCGGATACGCACATGTTCTCAACCAACCTTACATAACTGGAAACGAGCTGGTCGTTATCGACGATAATATTACTCCCTCCACTTTTTTTTATATATTGTTTTAAGTTTTTTATCTGTCCCGATGCAGTTTTCGATGTCGCTAGTTAGCTCAAAGTTGAACTATTCAACGACATCAAAAAAAGAACAGAAGAGTACAAGGAGTACAGCGGGTACTGTATTTTTGAGTTTGGAAGTTTCGGTGGCAGGCATCTTGTCTACATACGCCACGAATATTCTCCCCCGTCGTCCTTGCCCTGCCTGGACAGGTCAGTATTGTGTGGTGCGCAATGTTGGTTTCCCCTCAAACGCTAGTGCCTGCTGGATGGATGGATGGATGGATGCGGTTAACTTGTCACTAGATCGAGCATATAAAAAAATGGGACCAACTACGGCGAAAAACGTAGTGACCGGGACATCGCACAAAAGGGACATGCACCTGCGTTCGAAGAGAGCCTATCATCTCATCTGCAAGTGTGAACGGTGATGCGGTCCTGCGATTTTGTGCTGAAACTTATATATAGCAGTCGTTTTCGGATGAGAAATAATCAAGACTATGATACTACCAAGGAAGCAACTCTGATCTAGCTAGCACATCAGGAGGGAGCCCATATAACCGTACATTTGTTCTGATTGAGATCAAACAGTAGAGCGAAGCCCTGCCACTTGGCAGGCACTACTAGCAAGAGAACAAGTCAGCTACTACAACAAGATCGGTCGGTTGAACAATTTCCCTTGTCGCTACGGTATTCAACATTACTTACCAAGACCAAAGGAAATCAGTACTACACTCGACACGGCTCAAGATGACCTCCTTTTGAGCTCGGGCGACTTCTGGAGGAGCAGCGGTGGGCCTTCGATGCCCCCCGTCGGAGAAGGCTTGCCTCCTGGACTACTGTGGTGGGAGTCCATGGAGCCGACCGAGAGCTGGTTGAACACGGACGAGCTCAACGTGTCGTTGAGGCCACACATGACCCCACCAGCACCTGGAGATAGGTCTGGGAGATCAGGGTCTGAGATGCTGAAGCCACTTGAGGCGAACTGCTCGGTGACCAGTTTGCATGCATTCTCTAGAATCGTGTCGATGTATTTCTGAAGCGCGTCCATTCTGATCTGCACCCGCTTCTGGACCTGACGATTGGAAAGAAAAAAGGTCAAGCATCGAATATTGTAACACATTCCCATGTTCAGATGAAATTGTAAACAAGCAGGTCTCATGTGGTGGAGTGGAGCTTTTCATGTTGACACTGGACATGCAACAAGTACATGAAAGGTATCCCAAAGTTGCTGTCGTTCACAATGTCTTGGTCTGTAATCTCATCAATTGTTTTAATTTTAGTATGAGGCCATTCCTACAATGCACCGGGTTGAAAAACTGAAAGCACCCTGTAGCAGTACCACCTTCAACATGCCAGAGTAGAAGATTTCAATGGCGGATGCACACTTCCAAAAGAAGAGTTGACTCTCCTATAGGGGAGATAATCCTATCGCCACTAGCTTCTACAGTGAATGAAAATGATATGTTGCAAGCAGAGCTCAGGATTCCGTATCATTCACATGAAGATATATTATTAAATTTCAGCCCAAGCTTCATGTCTTTATTAAATCAATGTCTGTCAAAAGCCAACTATTGCAGAAAATAAGAAAGATGGCATTTTCTTTCCTTACAGCAGTAAGGAAGCTAAACTCAAAAGCACCGAACACGCAGTCAGAGTTACCTCCACTTGTTCATGTAGTCTCCTTTGCACTTCCATCTGTACTCTCAGTGCTTCATTTACTTCTTGACTTCTGCAGCAAGTAATTATGGTAGACAACTCTAGTTTAGCACAACAATGTAAATATTTAAAAGTCTAGATGACTACTTCCTCAGTCCCAACAACTAGTCGCTTTGTAGTACAAAAGAAGAGTAAACTAATGTGCTCATCAAGGAGTAGCTGATGAAACATACTCTTTCACATCCTGGGTAGGAACTCTAGGTGATACACTCATGCCACTCTGTCCATCAATAAGATATGATGCTGCATTTGGGGAAGGTGACCCCAAACAGAGGTCAAGAGTTAGTAAAAGAAGCAACGGAATTCTTCCAAGTCTTACTTTTACAATTTAAGAAATAAATAACTGCACCACAGCATAAGGTGAGTAGTTACACAGCCTATCACATAAGGTACATACATTTTTACTAGCTATGGCCCATTTTGATTTTGTTACTGGTGATTCAAAATGGAAATCTTACAATATTACATTAGTTAGTCCTTGCAAAATTAATAAATTTAAGTGCACATAGACCATACTAAAAATTTGGTAAACAGACTTCAACTGCAGAGGATGGTGCAGCATGAAAATAGAAAACTATGTTTGTAATGGCAATATTCTTCAGCTACGCAACAATCTAAAGAGACACCGTAGGTTTAGTGCCACCAAAGAACATTAACGTTTCAAAATTTCTTTTACAATCATTGCATGCATGTGGGACACAGGTGGAGGCCTCTATGACCTGGACATGATTATACATGTCTGTAGTTTGTTAATTATATCAGAAGCACAACTCTCACGACTCTCAGAAAACCCCAATAATTCAAAAAGATCTAACATGGATTACTTGAGACATACATTCTATACAATCTATCTGAATCAAAATGATAAGTTATTGACCAACTACATAATAAATAAAGTACAGCTCATATATTGTTGTGGTGTGGGCGAACAGAAGTGTGAAGAGGCAAATGGAGAAGCAGATGAGACTGGGAATTGGAACGAAGAGGATATCGAGCACGAACTGGAGATGAATTGCCCTCGCCGCTGATCCACTTGAACGTCCTCAGCCACGGTGACTGAAGAACAGACACCCCAACGGGAGATCTGTCTTCTTCGATGAATTACAATCCTAGCAAGGACTGCCTTTACAGTTCAGGCGCCTACTAACTGAAATAAAAACTTGATGACAGTCTAACAAATCAAATCCTAACTCTCCCGATTTTTCTCTAAAAACAACCAAAGGTTATCCCTAGCCACTTTCCTGTGCTGGTGCTGCATTCCATTCACGGCTTCAGCAGCGATGAGCTTTACCAACAAACACATCCGCAACATGTATACTTACATGCATGATATGCATTATGAGGAAAGCTAACAAAGGTAGACAATCAATCAAGCAGAAGTGCAAAACAAGAGAGAAAAAGAAAGGTCTACAGGGTAAGAAAATATTGTATATGTTTACTTTAGAATGACCTTTCACAATCTAATTTATTTAGTAGAGGTATCAAAACAATAACCAGATCAAGAATAGTAACTGGAAAGGATAGTAAAATAACCAGATTGTTTCATGCAACTTACCATCTTTAGATTGCTCAGAGCCCTCTTTACCAGACTGTTTCCCCAATCTATATTTCTGATCACAAGCATAAACGAACAAACTTTCAGAACAAGTTACATTTCAGACTGAGAAATATACAAGTATGCCAGAGTACCTGAAGATGGCTCTTCAAGTGGAAAAGCGTAAGCCCCTTGACACCCATTGTTCTCAAGATAGTTTTTGGTGTTGCTTCTGCAGGATTAGTAACTCATTCAACAATATATTCAAAACAATTGGAACCGAAAAATGTATCATTTCTGTTAGAGTATGGGCAAGGGTAGTATGGTCATTAGCTAGGAGACCCTTGAACCCTAGCTTGTACCCCGATATATGTAACCCTTTGGCATTATCAATGTTTCGAGTTTGTTGGACTGTGTAGAGTTATGTGTTTGGGCCTGGCCTGTGTACCGACCCATCTATGTATCTATAAATATGTACCCAGACCTTTGGTTAATCAAGCAATCATTCTAGCCCTCTAATATGGTATCAGAGCTGGCTGGGCGGGGTGTCCTGATACCCGCCGCTCCACCTCTGGCTACGCCGTCTTCCTGGGGGGAATCTTGTCTCCTGGTCCTCGAAGCGGCAGCCCGTGGTTTCTCGCTCCAGTGCTGAGGCGGAGTACTGCGCCGTGGCTAACGGCGTGGCAGAGGCGTCTTGGCTCCAGCAGTTACTTCAGGAGCTCCACTCCCCCATCACCCGGAGCATGTTGGTCTACTGTGATAATGTCAGCGCCGTTTACCTCTCCACCAACCCCGTCCAGCACCAGCGCACGAAACATGTGGAGATTGATCTTCATTTTGTTCGTGAGCGGGTTGCACGCGGTGAGGTTCGAGTTCTCCATGTGCCGACGACGTCACAGTTTGCCGACATCTTCACGAAGGGACTCCCGACGTCTTTATTTTCTGAGTTTCGGTCCAGTCTCAACATCTGTTGTGGCTAGATGTTGGGACTGCGGGGGGAGGAGGGGGGGTTGGACTGTGTAGAGTTATGTGTTTGGACCTGGCCTGTGTACCGGCCCATCTATGTATCTATAAATATGTACCCAAACCTTTGGTTAATCAAGCAATCATTCTAGCCCTCTAATAGAGTTGAATATTCCTTCAATTTCGTTCTAAAAGTTCAGTGATATCAACTGAATAATGGCATTATTTTAAACAAGTAATGTAGGGCACTAACATGGTTGAAGAATCATTTGTAAGGAAATTCGACATGCAGTTGGATCTGAAGACACTAGATACTACTCTGCCTAAGGATTCTACACACAAATATAATGGAACAGAACACCAAGAACGTGGATTGGAACATAATATGACATATACTTGTTGTCCTGACATTGTTTCATAATAAACTATAGGAAACTTTAGTTTCAAACGATTGCCATGTATAGATAGTTTTATTGCATTTTCAATGTCAGAAATTGAATTCATTAAAAATAAACCAAACAGAGAAAACATTGAGAAAATGACTCCAGTTTATTTAGATAAATAAGCAGTCACGAAAACAGAAACCCGAAACCATACAACTCACTTGCACACTAATTCCATGAAACAAGGAGAACGGTATCATGAAACATGATTAATCACTTAAACTACATGAAAACTATGCTCTCCTTATAAAAGGAAACATCTTGATAAGATAAGGCAAAACAACAAAGTACTTCGATGTCCAAACTATAAGCGAAACAAAAAGTGATGTTAGGCGCTCGCCTAGGTGCTAGGCGGAGGGCAGCCGCCTAGCCTCGGGGGAGAGGCAGTCGCTAGGTAGGCAGGTTGATCCCGCGCCGCTGCCCGATCCCGTGCTTCTGCTGCTCGACCAGGGGAGAGAGAGAGGGGGGTGGCCGGGAAGACCTAAACATGCACGTGGTCTGGTGTTGGCTGGGTTAGTCCTCCTTTCCTTCAAGGCTTCGACCCTCCTTGTTCTTCTTCTTCTTTTTCCTTGCCACGCTAGGCTGCTGGGCTGCTCTACGTCCGTGCATACTGGGCTGCTAGTGCTCTATGTAGGGCATTTTTTATATTCTTTTTTCCATGGTGCCTTTTGGGCTTGAAAACACTCCTATTTTTTATAGTTTTAGAATGCAATATTGCTACAGTACACAACACCTAGGCGCCACGTAGGAATGCTTAAGCACGCCTAAGCTCTAGGCGGAGGGTCACCATCCGCCTGACGCCGAGCTCCTAATTTTCTTGTAAACTATACCATGCAAAAAAATCCACATGACACTCACCTCTCAATTATGTGATAGGAAGAAACTACCAACATAGTAACACCAAATTATTTTACGTATGGCAAGCCTTTTGACCAGATATAACTTCTACACATAAATAAAGAAATTTACAAAAATCATTTAGCTATTGATCTGTTGCTTGCACATGAACATAAATAAATCCTCTATGACAAAACGAGAAGCATATTCAAGACCACAGTTTCTGATGCTGTGCTCAAATCCAAGCTCAGGGGTGTAAAGTATAAACACAGTAACACACCAAACGAGCAAAACAATTTCAAGCTAACTCTCATAGCCCCATATTTCAATAAGGAAACTCCTAATAACTGCAAATATGTGAGAGTCATGCTCGGACGTATGCATACTAACAGGTATGAAACAGGAAAGATGATACCAGCACCAACATTTAATCGAAATCCACGCTGCCAGTCTCATAATTTTGTCACCAAGACTTCATAACAAGCCATCACACTTCACCACAAATACCACTGGGATGGATCAATTAAAAGTCCCAGCTTTCCTAGATACAACAGAAATCGTCAAAAGTCCCTCCACACACCCACAACACCCCAACTCCAAAGCATGATAGCACAACCAAAAGCTTAGAACTAGCTCAGTGCACGCAGCAATGCCTAAACTCGTTACAATGGGTTAAATCTGAAATCCTAAGCAGAAATGCACATGCGGCCATGCAGGCTAGTTGAAAAGGCGCCGCATTTAGCTCGAATCACACCAGGGGGACTCAACCTTAACCAGGGAAAGAATCCAAAAACTCCTATAATGTAATCTCGGCGCAAGGATCCCCACTCGGAGTACCAAGTCCTCGCTTCTCAACAGCAACAACCTACCGCGCGATGGGTGAATCCACCCTCGGGAAGACCAACAAGCAAATCAAGAAAGGCATCAACCAACGACCGCCGCCATTGCTCTCCAATGCGGAGCCAAGAACCGCAGAGCAACAAGATTGAAGAGACGGGGAGGCGGGGAGAAGCTCACTCTCAGGCCCGCCAAGCTGGGCGACGGCGTCGACGAAGCGCTCGTGGAGGTCGGCCGTCCACCGCAGCCTGGGCTTGGGGTCGGCCGTCAGCACCAGGCTCGGGCCGCTGCCGGGGCAGGACCGCGGCGGCGCGTCACCGGGCGCGGGGCCGTCGGGGCGGTGGTGGATCAGGCCAGGCGGGAACATCTCCTCCTCCTGCTCCTCCTTCCCCCGCAAAAGCGAAGGATCCAATCCAACGAAAAGTCCCTCTCTCGCTCTCTTTTCTTGCTTGTTCTTCTCCCCTTCTCCTTCTGCCGCTTTCCACTGGCAGTGATTGAGATATTCTATTCCCCCTTGCCCCTCTCTCTCTCTCTCTCATGAACTGTGAAACTCTTGGTCTAGTGGCTGAAGCTGGAAGCCTCACATTATACTAGTGCAGAGCACTGTCCTTTTCTACTGCTGATGGAAAATTACATCGCACTTAAACATCTGGTTAGCGTCATCACGGTCTCTAAGATTAAACAACGGCAGCCAAAAAAATGGTTTCTTTATCTCCTTTGGTTGGAGTAGAATGAATCCTTGGTGTCTGGTGACTGCACAATCATTGGAGCGTGGAAATTTTCAGCTTGCTTTTGGCTGTTGTACTTGTGCTTCTCCCTTCCCTTCCCTCCCTCTCGCAGTTGTTTGGTGAGGCCAAATTGGCAATTGGGATGATCCGATTTCGGTTTCGTAAAATAAAAGCTAGTGGATGGCAGAACATGTGAGAGTGAGAGCTCAACCTGGACGGAGACTGACGGGTGCCTCTTCTCCAAGTGATTTGTTTTCCATTTTCTGATGTGTTACTTGCTTGCAAAATATTGTCTCGCACATGCTCATGTCTACGTCAAGACGTCATCATGCTACCGGATAAAGAAATCAAGACAACGAGTTGGTTACGTATACACACTGGGTGGATTATCAGTAGACCTGAGTAGTGAGTACGCGACTGTTGGGCCATGTAGAATTTCACTCCGGGTTATCTCAAAAGAGCTCGAGTTTCAGCACCTAGGTTTTCAGTCCTTTTAGAAAAAAAATTATAAATAGAGCTGAAACTATTCTCTGAAATGAATCTTTCACACGACACCGTATCTTTTGACGTCCTATATGAGTTGTATGACGTCTTAGGCTATCCGCACTCGTATACTCTAAAAACTTACTCTAAAGCGTGGGTCCCATAGATTTCCAGCAACTTCCTCTAAACATCTAGCATCCTCTAATTTTACAGTACAATTTTCATAAATCTTACATATAAATTTCCAGCATCCTCTAAATTTCCAACATCTAGGGTGGAACCCACCTGCACTTTTGGCGTCCCGTAAGCCCATCCCGTAAGCCGGTGCGGACGGTCTTATAACTTGACGACCTACGTGACCTATTAGCATCAAGATGTGTGCCCCGTTGGTGCACTACGTCCACAGTACCACGCCACAATATTTGGCATCATGCTGTGGATGACAAAACTCTCCAGCCCCTGCTCATACTGCTCCTCTTCCTCACTTTCCCCATCCTATCCTACGTTTAAAAATAACACCAAGCGTAACGGACTTCCCCTGTCCCTAAATCGGGGCAGAAGGGATATAGGTTTTACCCACTTACGCCTACATCCATACGCATTCAGCCCTACAACAATTTGTGACTTCCAAGACCACATCCTTCAACAGAATAGAGTGTGATGTACGACGGGAACACTATACTACCATTATGAGTCCACACATGAAAGACATCTAAAACATTATACTGAGAATAAATTCTAACAAGACATCCTGAGTTCGAAGGACAGACCTGGTGCAGTGATAAAATCATCCCACCAGTGTCAAGAAGTCTGGATCCGACGCCATCTCTTCGCTGCACATTGCAAAGGTAAAACTGACCTCAATAACTTTTCTCCAGATCCCACCTCACGTGGGAGGTTCCAGCACCGAGTCTGTCCTTTTAAGACATCCGGGAGGAATCGAGCCCTGATGAGTTACCCTCATAATTACACCAAAATGATGATTACAGCCTAGATGCGCCCATTTCCATCAAACTCAACTTGCCAGAATTTTAAATTTTTGCAAGTGAAACAAAATATCAAGAAATAGATGCCTAACTGTAAACCACATACTCTTAAAAAGAATATGAATAGATCGGCCTGTATAATATTGTTTATATTTACAGCCTCCTATTCATACCTAGAGAGCAGTTGTAATTTCTATGAAGCTATCCTACCCTCAACGGGTTCCATCCTCTTGTATTCGGTGTAGGAGAAAGCCTTCCTAATGCACAGATTTGCTTACCTGTGCATCCTCTTTCCCTAAATTCTTACACTCTACGGGTTTTTGCATCCTAAGAGATCATCATGATATCTTCCCCTTTTTCTTGTCCCTGGGATCTGCGATCAAGTGATGACTCTCAAGAAGATCTGAAAGCGTAATCTTCCCACAGTTTCCTGTGTCCAGCCTTTGGAACTGGTCACAGATCATCATGATATCTTTCTCAGAAATCTTCCCCATCTCCTTGAGCTTGTATATCACAAATTCTGATTTCCTGTAAAAGAAAACCAGTGATCAAATGTTAGTTTGATGCAACAGCTACATTTTTTTAAGCCAGCAGGTATAATTTATGAAGAAGCAAGCTGTACGCTAGGCAGAAGCAAATAAATCCTCTTACAGTAGGAAACTACAAAAAGCCCATGCTACCATAGGAAGATAGTCCTTATGGTGATAACATAGCCAAAAGGTAAGAGTTGTTACATCCTATACCCCGGGTGCAAAACAAATCAATACTATAACTGATGCATTAGGACCACGCGCAGCACAAGTGGCAAGAATGTGTGGCTTGCTCGATGCTGGCGCGAGTTCGAGCCTTGGATCAGCTCCCGTACCTCAACGGGGCATGACCCAAATAAAACCAACTTACCTCTCTCACTTGGTGTCATAATGAGAATGTGACACTCCTGTCACGCATCAAAGCCTATTTGTTTTCGGTGATTTATCTAGGTGCGCGTTGTTCAATGATGTGTAGGGCTGGTCATTTGTGTGGGTGTGTAGGTGTGCATTGCGGAGTGCTGAGTGAATGTTTGCATACATGAACAGATACTACAGTTGTAGCCACTAAGAGAGGCTTCAAAATAGCTACTGCATGGTTCAAAAATGCAGCAAAATAAAATGTTACTATGTCAAGAAATAAGCTGGCAGTAGGTTGAGGGGTGGAGAACATAATGAGAGGAAGCTTCACAGACAACTTCATAAGCATTTTGGGATTTCTTGACACTTTGACCAAATTAGAAGAACAGGATGTAAATTGTTTAAAATTAAATACAAGTGGAAACCTGAAACTTGGAAAAGTACTGCACATGCTGGCAAGAAGAAAGAGCTGAAATATCATTCATATCACCTGACATAATTAGGTATCACAACCTAAATGATATGCTCAACTGAATGAAAACTGATATATTTCAGCGTTCTAGTTCAGCCTAAAATAAGTGTAGTTTCAAACTTTTCTATATGGCCAAGCTATATGCTTTTTTGAATACAGTTAAATGCAAATGATTTGCACTTGTCAATCGATCTCCATAACTCAAACTGATACATCAAGCACAAAAGTACCTGAGCTGAAGACATTGTGAAAATCAATGAGCCAGCACATGGCCGCAAAAGCAACTTCTAATTAGATTATCATAAATAAAGAATACTAGAGTGAACAACATAATTAAAAATACAAGACAAAGATCATTGACATTTTTCCGATTTCTTAAAATATTTGAATTCATATAGGAATATAAATGAGCTTATGCGCATAATAGAGACATAACTAGTAGAAAACATGAAGTGTAAGAATTAAGAAATTCTGCAGTAATGTACTGACATGATATACATGATTTGTCTAGTTACCTAGATTGAAACCTAAAAATATTGTATTTTACTGAAAAAAAACAACATCCTCTTTCCACATGGTGAATCTCTACATATGTAACATAACTTAATACTTATTTCATCTGTTTTTTTTGTCATATCAAGAGCCATAACTGATCCATCTATACCATTTTGAAATAATCTATTCTTTTACAGAGATTACATGACAAGAACTTTTCATGCATGACTACATGATGAATATATTAATTGATTTTTTGGTCAGCAGAAAAGAAGTTGCATGATGAATTGATCATAATACAAGCGTCATGAATCCTATATGTCTGATATAGCAACAGGGATATATTCAAATAACCTTTAAGATCTTGTATTCCAGTTTCTCTTGACGGTGTGCTCAACCATCCAACTCATTCCATATGTTTGTTTTATGTTACATTAAAAGACATAATTGCAATATTATATTATATTAGTCCTAAGCTATTGTTTTGCAGTACAGCAATTGCAAGAAAGGAACATTTCGTTTGTGACTACATGATGAATCTCTCTCTATATATCCCTCCCCCCCCCCCTCTCTCTCTCTCCACAATGTTATTCTACTAGCACTGTATTCAAAGAACTTTTATGACCTTGTGTTCCAGTTTCTCATCAGAGTGACAACGCAATAAATTTGAACAGTCACCAAACACCACATTCACATCCAGTTGTCCCTTTGTCCATACCACCTGATCAAATGATGTAGTGTGATGGAAAATCATATGCAAATTTGTAACCTAAAGGGTTCACATTTCCTCATTTATGGTGGCATGGTGAGTGTCTTGAATACCAGAATGCCACCAATTAGTAACAACACAATGACCACTAAGTACTAACTTACCCATGCTAATTAGGAGTGTGCTCAATACCCGTACTGAATCCCCAGGCTTGTCACAGATTGAAGTCAAAAAGAACAAAACTCAATATTTAGTGATTCGTTTTGCCTCAGTGTTTGAAACATGAATATTGCATCCGCTCTGAAAAGAAGTATCAGGACAAGCAAATGCAACAAGAGGCAGTATCATACAACAGACATATATAAGATAGTCGTGTTACTTTGAGAAATCCCACTACAAGCTACCCTTGTAGATCCAGTAACCTAGTTCTTTGGAAGCGAAGGTCCCCGCTTAGCATTCAGTTGCCTAAAAGGCATACTTTAATGTTGATAGCTCCCACACGTTGTGGGGTCGGGGGGGGGGGGGGGGGGGGGGGTGAATTTCCAGGACGGACACAATGGAGAGACTACCACTGCACCAGTCCGCCCTTCCTATAAATATATTAGGATCTAGGGGAATCTCTATTGAACCTTAGGTTAGTTGCAACCAAATTGCATCACGTTAAACAAAATAATCCCTCTGGATTTGAATACTTGATATTAGGACAACTTCTGCAGCTCAATTATGAGCCAAGTAATTTGTCCTAGTGACAAGTATTTAAAATTGCAGGAGTAACTTAATAGTGAATCTCGAGACCACTCTAAACAGCAGTAATAGTAAAAAGAACAGTCAACAGCCTAGTACCAATGCTAATGATGTACCGGTTGCTAAGTGTGGCACCTAACTAGTATTAAGTTCATCTGCAACTATTAATTTGCCTAGTTGGTTATCAGTTGACAGTGCTATAGTTCCTGAGCAGTGGATTCCAACTGTCACACTAGATGTCTTGCATATTAAATACCAGGAGAGCCTATTTAGAGGATACTCTACTTCAAGTGCCCATGGAGTGGTCTCTCATCACAAGAACTAAGAAGCAATTTTGCAATCTCCTAACATGGCTGTAAATGCAAGTAAGAGTCTGAGATGGAAGACAATATCAGCTTACGTGACATATCCATTGTTGTTGATGTCTGCAGCAAGGAACTCTGATACAGTCATGTCTCGTGATAGCACCCACTTGGCCATCGCACGGTGTCTCTTGTCGATCCTCATCTCCGCCAAGTAGAGGAATGCCCTTGCCACGGCCAGGGTTGACACGAGAAGCCAAGCAGACGCAAAAAGTCTCCCAGGCATTGTTCGAAATGCCTGGTCCCCATATCCAACTGTGGTCACCGACATGACCGCGAGGTACACCGCGTCGAGCCATCCCAAGCTCTCCAGCTTCCTAAGCACTGTGGCCCCAACGCCGACGCAAAAGGCCACCACAGTTAGGGCGAGTGCCACCTTCATGCGGATGCGCATCCGGCCCTTCTTGACATCGAAGATGTAGTTGTGACGGTGCTTGCGGGCAGAGTGTGAATTCTTGAGAGCAGATATGAGGAGGTGCTCCTGGAGGTCAAGCACGTAGGATACCATGCCTGAAAGGAGGATGTCGACGAAGCCGAAGCCGATGAGGACGAAGGAGATAGAGAAGATCTTAGCGGCTGGGGTCGCCGGCGTGATATCCCCATATCCGATGGTGCAGAGCGTGACTATGCAGAAGTAGAGCGCGTCGACGACAGGGTGCGTTGTCCCGGCGGAGGATACGAAGTTGGCCGGAGCGGCGGCGTAGAAGATGACACCGAGAGCGAGGTAGGCGAGGAGGAAGAGGAACGCCTGCAGCACGATTGATGGGCGCCGCGGCGGGTCCGGGGTCTGATCCCCGGCCGCTGCGGCGGCCGCGAGCGCCGCGGCGCTGAGCGGAGCCATGGCCGGCGCGGTGCGGGAGCGGTGAAGGTTGGTGCGGGCGGCGCCGGCGAGGAAGTCGAAGAGCGAGGACGCGGCCGCGCCCGCGGCGGCTGACGCGGAGGAGGGGTCCTCCGGGTCCGGCGGCGGCGATGGCGGCGGCGAAGAGCAGTACGGAAGGTCGAGGTCATTCCAGTCGACGGAGGTGCGGTGGCGATGCGTGTGGTGCGGCGGGGACGAGGGCGGGGGCGGGGGCGGCGGCGGGTGTGCGCCGAAGATGATGCGGTCCTTGTAGGAGGAGGCAGGGGAGGGGGAAGGGGAAGGGGGCGGCAGGAAATCGGACACCGATGAGTGCTCCGGCAGCGAATCAAGGTGGGTCGGCAGCAGCGGGTCCGTGTCCATGGCCGCACTTGGATTATTGGAGGTATCCTCCTCTGGGTTCCTTGGATTCGGTTCGGATAGGGGACTGATTCAACCGAGACTTGGGTTGCCGGCGACGTGATGAGATGAGAAGGCGAACGGAGGGGTGGAAGGCGACGGCGGTCTGCCGGTGCCGGTGAGGAATCAGAGGGTGCGGATGTCGTCTGCTCTACTTGACGGATGACGACGGCGAAGCCCTTTTCTTTTATGTTTCTTTTTTTTTCAGGAATCAGGAGAGGAGTTAATTAGTCCGGAAGGAAAAGATTGTTGTAAATTCTTATCTCTAAGGGTTTGTGCACAAATAACTAAACTAACCTGATGTTTTTGTAGTTATGTAAAGAAATTATGTAACTCTAATTAATAATAGAGTTAAGTTTTATCTGTAAAAGCTGTCCTTTTTCTATTTGTTTTAAAGTCTATATTCACTATAACTGTAGTATTTGTTCTTGTGTGAACACATTCACTCACACCATCCACATATATCTAACCCTACAGCTACAAGGAGTTTTTTCTTTGCTTATATGTTTGTTAAGTATCCATCAAATACAGCTGTAGTATTTTTCTATATATGTAAACGCTCACTCACACCATCCATACATATTCACTAATACAACTACACACGAGTTCGAAAACCACGTCATTCCAAACATTAACATATCCATCAGGATATGATAAGCCACGAGCAGCTGCTAGCCCCTCGGGCTGGAGTCTATTCTCTCTTACATGTTCATGAGAACCAGGAGGGAACAGAAGATCTTCAGTCTCACGCTGATCTCGTTGATCATGGGATTTGCGACGACACCGTTTTAACAACGAAGATCACTTGATAAATCCAATTTCTACGATTTTCGTTTGGTAGGCCCCAGACTTGAAAACCGCGGGAATAGGATATTTGCAGCTGATAATGTCCTGTCAGCTTGATTTATTACTCACTCTGTCTCAAAATACTTCTCATTTAGTTCAAAAATTTTAGTTCATTTTGAACTAAAATTCTTGTTTTAAATGTTCGAAATGAAGAGAGTATTTAATTAATTTATAGCCACGACCAATAGAACTTATGTCACCGATCCAAGCATCTGTTATGAGGCTGTGACGTGGAAAGAGTCACTCGGTGTGTTCTCCTCCGTGTCACCAACCTGCAATGTCGTTAGGGGTGAGCGTTCAGGATTACTCAAAATTTCGGATCGGGTCATTCGGATTTTTAGAAATTCGGAATTTGAGAATTGATATCCGAATTTATACCCATTTTTTTTTAGTACCCGACAATCTAGGTACCCGATAATTCGGGTTCTGATTCGAGATTATCCAAATTACTCAAAACTTTAAATACAATATCTAAAATGTAAAAATAATATTCAAAACAATTATATTACGACAATACAATATTCCAAGCAAATATTATTTCAAATAGAGCAGGAAAAAACAAAAATTCAGTAGCATTCAACATAGTTCACAAGCAGAAAAATAAACTCAATAGCTCATCCGAAGGCGCCTATGCTCTATGAAGTGCCACATGCAGGAGAAACATAATAGTGTCGTGCGTGAACATCCATCTACTTGTGTGAATTTGGTTATGTCATCTAATAAAAATATATAGCATGGAGTAATGAGTAATTAAACTAAGCAATGAGAACAAAATCCTTATTGAATATTTCGGATATTTTGGGCACCGGGTCTCATTACCCGAGATAACTGGAACTAATTCAGATTTTAGAATTGTTTACCCGAAAAATGCATTCAATTTTCGGGTTATTCGGGTTCGAAATTTTTCGAGTTCGGTGTTCGGACTTTTTTCCCACCCTAAACGTCGTCGTCTCCTCCAGTAAAACTTGGATCAATCGTGCTTGTGCATAGACTGAAAATTCAACGGCAGTGTATGTAAAACAAATGGGTGGTTTATTTGACCAAATTGCCAGCCCAATAAACTACTCAACGACATTAGAAAAAACAGAGGTCGACTAACACGAGGTACAAGTATAAAATAAGTCACTTATAGTCGCATGGTGTGTGTGTATATGTATATTATACAGCAGCGGTCGGTTTTCATTCCATGAACACGAAACAAAATAATCCAGCTGCTGACAAGGACATAGAAAAACATGAACCAGTAGACACCTATAAACGATGCTGGTGATTCTCTCAGCTTAAGAATCACGCAACTCACAAGAGCGCGAAATGTTTACAGACAAACCCTGGCAAGTTGTTATCAGCATCTTCTGCTACTATATCGTCCATACAAGAATAGAGATCCATTATTGGTCCAAAAACTCCAGTAGACATTTTAAGTTAGGATTAGGGCGATAATCCTGCCAAACATGTTTATTCCTTCAACAGCAATCAGACGAGAAAAAAATACTATATATCAAACTATCGTGAGCCAATGCATCAAATGTTCAAAGCAACATCAAAGTCTGGAGGAACAATGCATGCCCAAGTTAAATAACACAATACAGCGGTTCATCCAGGCTTCAGCTGTAAAATTCAACAAATGCAACGAAAGCCTGTGTCTGGAAAATCTGTTTATCTTCACCTGTACCATGGTTATGATCCCGGCTTCTTTCGTAGTCATGGTCTCTACCCCTGTCCCGACCCTTTTCACGTTCTCGACTACGACTCCGGCTCCGGTGCCTCTCCGTTCCCTGACCACCTCTATCCCTGCTTCTGCTTTGTTTTTCCTCGTTTTTGTCCCTGACGTGATCTCTGCTCCTCTCTCGGCCACCCCTTTCATCGTAGTCGTAGTCATTCTTGCCCCGATCCCAGCTCCTCTCTCTGCCTCCCCTTTCAGTCGAACCTACAACAAAGGAGTAATACCAGCTCTTATTAATGACAAAGCAAATTCACACATACAAAAAAAAACTATCGTTCTAGTCCAGAAGTCTTGTGCAGTAAGAGTTTCTTTTTTGGGTGTTCACAAAGCTACAACTAGTTGTGCTCCTGTAACACAAAACTACAAGTTTTAAAGTTCATTTCACAAAACTACAACTATTTCTGCCCCAAGTAACAACAACCTACAGCTTTTGTGGCCCGGTCCCACCTGTAAATCACACAAGTTTTATATGACTCGGTCCCATTTATCAGCCACACATGTGCCACAAAAGTTGGTAGTTTTTTGTTACCAAGGGTCAAAATAATTGTAACTTTCTGGGAGGCTAAAAAACTTGGTAGTTCTGTGATACAGCAGCACGAATAGTTGTAGCTTTCTGAAATTTAATCCACTAATGTAACAGATGTTTAAGGGCTCATATGACTAAGGTACACAGCATAACCATATTAAAAAAAAAACAGAAACTGGACTGCAAATGCTCCAAAAATAAAGTCTAAAAAGAAAAAGCTTAAAATGTAAGAGCGGGTAGAGAAGAATACCACGATGCTCAACTTCCCATCTAGCACGTCCAGACCCAGGCTCAGCACTTTCACTACGCTGTGCTTTAGCACGGAATTTCTTTTTGAGATTGCCAAATTCATCATACATCTCTCCATCATCCTACAATACAAGCAAAATTCAGCCACTGAAACACATGAAAACAAAAAAAAATGTTTGGTAAACATCCTACCTCCTCAGCTTCTTTCCGACGCCTTTTAACTTCCTCTAGTTCTTCTTCATCAAGTTCTTTATACCCACCACCACGGCCACCCCTATAGAGGGAAAAAATGGTGAAAAAGCCTCGATATTCAAACAGATACATTTTTTATAAAATAGTTAAATACATGGTTATCCCACCACAACTGATTTATCTTTTCTATGATTATCCTACTGTTTGATGTGTGACAAAATCCAACTTGGCAATTAGAAAAACAATCATACACTACATGAACACATAAAATTTCTTACTTTACATGTAACATGGATATCAAATAGTCATATGCAAGCACTAAGTACACCTTGCCTTTACCTCACACCACCTTCATTGGTACCAGGCTTGGAAGTATTACATATATTACATTTCATCCGCTTAGCCCAATTTATGTTGCCACACCTGGAACTCAAACGAAGTTATGTTTCATACAATCATATAAGGTGGAAGGTTTATGGTAAGCTACAAAATTGCTGCAGATAAGAAGGCAGGAGCGAAGTTAGAGCTACACGTAAGCAGTATAATAAGTCAGGAAAGCACTATTACAAGAATTGGTGCATAACATGAAAGATTGAACTCAAAAGATGAATAAATCCATAGCATAAACTATGTCTTACATTGGGCATGGCCAATCATTTGGACCAAACAGTCCAGGTGGACCGCCGACAGCAGCAGCGCCGGCACAGTTATTTCCTATTGCATCAGTACTACCACGCCCTCTACCTCTGCCACCGCCACCAGCACCTCCACCAACACCAGAAGGGCGAGCAGCTCCACAGCGATTACAAACACCACGGAAGGCAAAATTTACATTGCCACAGCTGTACAAAGGAAATAATAACAGAGATCATAGTGAAGACCATACTAGTCAATAAGCGAACTGAAGTGATAGAGAGTCGCTCACCAATCATAACAGACCTTGTATTTGGGCACATCCAATCCCCATCTTGCTGCCAAGCCTTTCCTGGACCATCACCATGTACTCTACCTCTGCCTGCCCCATTATCCAGTTTATCTTGCCCACCAACATCGGCAGCAATGTTCAAATGTGTTGAGTTATCAAATGCATCTTTGTTTTTTGACTCAGCTATGTGAACCTGAATAGTGGTTCCATGGAAGTCCTTGTTATGAAACCACTCCACCGCTGCTGAAGCAGCATATGGGTCTTCGTAGGTGACTGTTGCATCACCCTTTGGTTCATTGGTAACTTTATCTCTATATATCCAAATTTTTGGGCTCCCAGTCCTTTTGTCCTTCTGTCAACAAGATATATATTCTTCATGAAGTGGAATTGAAAAAGGGTATATAGAGTCATGAATAATTTGGTAGTGGTTGCAAGTTACCTGGTAAGACCCATACCTTTAGCAACCCTATGGTGCCAAAATATTCAGCCAACATAGTTTCATTAGTTACTGGAGGAAGATTGCACACATATACAGCCCCATTTGGGGGTCCTCTTGACATATATCCAGACATCTGTAAAAAACCGCAGAGTCATGGGAAATAGTAAGATTATATTGGTTCTAGAGAAAAACTCATGGGATACGAAACAGATATCATCACAAGCAGATATGTGCAAATAATAACAATAGCAATAGGCGAACATAAAAGGACTAACGCCTAGAGAAGATTTAAAATGAATGTGTCACGGATTTATAACAGAAAAGGAAGTCTATAGCCTTAGTTTGCAAAGTGAGTCTTGCGGCTAATTTTGCCCGCCACAGTTTAAATATGAAATGTTAGGTTATTTCAGTTGATGATAACTACTACTAGTACTTCCTAAATTTTAAAAATGGTGATCTTAAACGAACTTCATTGTCCTATTGCCCCTAAAAGCCGGGTCCTATCATCATTTTTAAAATTGAAGGCAGTACTAGATAAAACTGTGACGTTAGAGGCTGATGGCAGGGGAAATAAACAAGCGCATACAATTCTTGCAATGGAACATGAATCTCAGAGGAGAAAGAATTAAAAACAAAATAAGCCCGCAGGGCTCGATTCGTACAATCAAACCCGAATTCTGTAAAAATTAAGCGCGGCAACGACAAGTACAATGGCCGCAAAACCAGAGGACACCGCTGGAGTCCGAAACGAACACTGAATCCACCACGACAGCACGGATCGCGCCGGCCTACCCAGCACGGCGCAGGAGCAAGCGACACCCTAGCGCATGCGGGCTCCCACAGCGACGGCAGTCGACGCCTCGACGGGAAGCGATAGTGTGATACAACGGAGAGCAGGAGGCGGCGAAGCTTACCTCGTCGGTGTGGAGGAGGGAGGCGCGGGTCGCGGCGGGCGGCGAGCAAACCCTAGGCTCGTCGTCGGGCCCCCAGTGGCCAGTAGTGCATTGATGACCGTGAATGGTTTCTCAGGCTGCGTATTGGGCCCGCAAATACTCCGTCGTAGGCCAAGAGTGATGAAAGGCTTTTTAACCTGGAAGGGTGTTTATTTTGATAAAAAAATGAAAATGGGTGACTGTTTTTATTAAGTTAATAAAATTCGAACAGCGCCTCCGGGCAGCAGAGAGATAAGACCGCTGGCAGTGCACATTGTCTATGTTATAAGGAGCTTCTGAGTAGCAATACTCGAGTTCTGAGTTTGATTGCTAATAGGAGCGAATTTCATACTGAATTTCAATGTATTAAATACAGATACTCTACAGAGAAAGTCATGAACGTTAGATCTAGTGTGCACTTTGAAAAATGTGAATGAGATGAACGTGCCACAATATTTGCTTACAAAATCCGGTCCACAGTCGTATGCTTAGTCATCCATTTATCGTCGATATGCTGTGAGTGTCTGTATTTGTACTCGCTTGTAATAAATTGATCATAACCTTTTCAAAAGAGAAGGTCGGAATTTCTCATCATATAAAAAAAAACATGCCTATTTTTGCTCCGTAAACATGGGCTGAACAGTGAACACAACCATGCATGATCCCTGCCGGGCCTAACCGACCCAGCCGTTGGCCACGTAGTATAACGGTATAGGCAAGCTTCGTTGTCTCGGGGCTCAACAAATCTTTTCTTCGTTTTCCACCAGAAAAAAAAAAAACAATAAAAGAAGAAACGGTGGTCCTCGCGCTCGACGCCTCGGGCGGCCGTCAGCTGCTGACGCGTGGCCGTACGGCGATTGACTGATGAGTCCAAAGGCCGGGTACTTGGGGTCCAAGAAACCGCAGCCGCGCGCCCCACGAAACAGTACTCTCTCTGTCTCTGCTGCGGTGGGGCCCCGCCTGCCTGCTTCGCGGAGCGTCGAGTCACGCGCGCGATGCCGTTGCTTTGGCAGTGGCACGGGCAGTTGCAGGCGTCACGCTCGAACGCACACACGCCTCTCCGTCCGGCTCTAGGCGGTAGTAGGCCGGCCTCCCTAGCTGCCTTATTTCTCTCGTGCACCCCGCAAGACGGCAAGAGTAAGGATTGTCTTTTCGTTTTAATAAATACAGGTTTTCACACGGATTTGTTGATGGTATTATATTGTTTAATATTTGTTAGGTGTGAACACAACCTGATAGTGTAAAAACAAGAGTAAAATGCATTGTGGGTACACCAACTTGTGAGGTTGAGTCACATAGGTCCACCAACTTCTAAAACGCATTTGGAGGTCTCTAATCTAATTAAGTGTGTCATTAGAGGTCCAAATCCTGTCTGTCTCGCCAATATGACGGACACGTCAGGTATTACTGGTGCCACCTTGGATATCACCTTTTTGCAAATTAGCCTCTCATCTTTCTCATATTGACTGGTTGTTTAGATGGCTGCAGGCACAGATCGGAGGTCAGCAGGGCGGACGGCATCATCGATGTCAGCAGTATGGGGGCTGAGGGCTGACTCTAGGTCGCGTAGATTAAGGTCTTGGAGTTGGAGATATGGCCCCGATCAGTCTAGGGGCAGTTATCAGGGGCTGCAAGTAGTCTGGCGGAGATCTGACGTGGTTGCAAACGGTGGTCCAAATATGTTCTATACAAGAGTAATACTTTTGCTGAATACAGCAAGACAATGCGTTCAGTGTAGTGGTCAAGGCACTAGGCTTTGCATCTGCAATCCTGTCTTCGAATCCAAGCATTTGCGTTTTTGTGTCGTTTGTTTTTCTCTGTTGTGATTGTATATTTTGAATGCTTCCTGATGGTTACTTCTTGTTTCCAGCAAAAGAAATGCAGACTCAAGATGCTGCTTCTGGAGTGTAAGTCTTGACAACAAAGCCTTGTTCCAGAAGTGCTCAGTGTCAATAAAGTAGAAATTTCTATCGGCCTTATAAGGTAACAAAAAGCCTGTTCGTTTAAGGAGGGTTAATATCAGCAAATATGACTGTCCTGTTGAGGGGAGTAGCAAGCCATGACATCATCTCAGTCTCAAAGCTCTGAACCTGGCCGCCACCTGAGCTTGTGAATGTATGGACTCTGAACCTGGGAAATTGCTGCGAAGGCTACACAGTCATAAGAAGATTTCAAACTTTTGAAGCTTGCGGTACTTAATCAGTAAAATACTTGTTCATCTGATCAATGAATCTTTAGTACAATTTTGACAGAAAATGGAGACGAAAACATATAGCAAACAAGAAGCTTTCCTCAAAATCTCTAGTAAACTAAGTACAGTTTGAACAGTAGGAAATCAAGTACATGAACTCAAAATTGTAGTTATAGCAACTGAGATTGGAGCCCACAGCGCGAGTTCAGCGCCTGCTGATGAAGCAACATAGGCACCCACCCTCGATGCGGCCAAGATCAGCCTGGCCCCAACGTCTGTGCCGCCCCTAATCGTTAACCCCAGCCTGATCACCGCCCTCTCTAGATTGCCGTTCCAGATCGATCGTACTGCGCCCAGCTTAGTCGTCGGGCTCTAGATCGATCAGAGTTGCGCCGTGTGTGTGTGTTTTTTTTCACAATCATGAGTGAAACGATCTCTAAATACAGGAATAGCCAAGGGTTAATTGAAAAATGACCAGGTCCAAGTGTCACCCTGACCGTCTGATGTGTACACTACGTTGACATGTCACATATGTCTTGGACCTCTAATGAATCACTTAATTAGTTTATAGACTTCTAAATGCGTTTTCAAAGTCCGTGGACTTAAGTGACACACCCTCACAAGTTCATGTACTACTAGTGCATTTAACTCTAAAAACAAATATTTAATAGATTAAATATTTTCCTTTCAATAGTACAACCCCCGTAATCTGTGCTCACTAAAAAGTAGGCCAATTTCTATTAAACCCACACACAAATAATTAATCTACTCAATCATGTTAGACAAATCAACCTCTTCACAATCAAGATGAAATCTTGCTCGCACGAACCAATTCATCGAATTTGACAGAGCAAAAAGAGAGTAAATGTATGTACATGTAGCATTGGATGTCAATGTGGAGAGAAATAGATTAGGGCATACAAGATATAGAAATATCACGCTACTATGGTTGAATAGGAGAGAAATTGTTTCAATACGATATCTGTCTTAGTAGACTTATTAGGGATATATTAAAAACAGTGGTATATGATGATTTTGACATGTTTCTTTGTGTTTTTTCTTCTCGTGCAAATTTGCATGCACTATTATCCTACTAAATATATGAATCACCTCATATATGATCCTCCTATTCATTTTTCCTTATCCATGACATCAATAAAATGCATGTTTTCATCCCATTCGAAGTTTAATTCTGGAGTTGCGTAAAATCAAACTAATATAACTGTACTCAAGTTTATAAAAGAAAGTATTACCATCTACCAAACAAAATAAATATGCTATAAAAGTGCAACTCATGGTGAAACTAATAATAATAAAGTGTTACGAAAATCAATATTTTCTCTATGAACTTGCTCAAAGTTAGATTAGTTTGACTTTGACCATCTTCAGAAGAAAATTTCTAATGAGAAAAAGAGATCATGTGCAATCAGAAAATTTATATGAATTGGATTAATTGCACAGTTAGGTCGTTATTTTCTAGTCACAAGTTACCCCAGTTCCTCTCTTTCTCCCTCTTTATATATCTATCTGTCCATCTCTTCGCCCTAGATTCTAAAATACCGCACTTTCTTAGCATTCTGAAAAAAAAAAGCTAATCGCCATTCACTTGGCGCATTTGGATGCTGGTAATGTCACATAGTTGGGTTGATGATTTCTTTTCTCAATCCATTCCACAACAAGATCAATCCCCTCCTTGCACGCCCGAGCTTCCACATTTTCAGGGAAAAGACATAAAAAAATAAAATATAACCTTGACTGGTAACAATAATAGAACTATTCAAGTGAAGCAAAAACAATAACTTTAGATATATTTCATTAATCCACTTTGTGAATATCACGTGTATCTAACATGCATGCTTACTTATTCTCTAAAACGATCATCAAACTTCAAGTAGTAAATTCAACATTGCCACGTGTCTAGAAACAGAGTAATAATAAGTTTCCAACTTTAGCGAGAAGATCGTCTTATTGAAGGCTATAAGAAGTAATATCGTGATTCAAGTTTCGGAGAGTGTTTACATTTGGACCGAGAAAAATCATTGTACACCTAAACCTTCTGAACTTTCGATAAAACCGAGTACAGTGAGAGTTGCAGCTCATAAGGGCTTGTTTAACTTGCGGTCACAGCTCATCACGACGGTCAACGCTACAGCTGCAACACTCTTAGCACTTATTTATTTCGCTGACGCAAGTTAAGCCGCCGCAAACCACTATCACACTTGCCCCACGTGACACTTGTGACAGCCAAAATCGGCGCTCCAATGTACCGCAAGCGCCACGCCACGAGCACGCGCTTGCGGCGTAGCGCTTTCTGACTCCCATTCAAACAGCTCTAAATCTCAGCGGGTACACATTACCACGTACCCATACCTCCGGCATCCGTGGCACCTATGTTTATTTACTCCTCTGCGGCCATCTCCTCACACGTTTCGTCTCCCTGCTCCGCTCGTCCCCGGCTCGTCATCTCCCCTCCTCCTCCAGCCAAAAGCTCCATTAAACCCTTCTCCTCGTCCACCTCCTCCTCTCCCTCCGGAAGAATTCCAAGAGAAAAACAGAAGCACCCTCTCCTCCTCCTCTCACGTGCGCAAATCCGTCCGATCCGTTCCGGGGCCTGGATTCCGAGCTGTCCATTCCGGTCGCCTTCCGTCAGTCTCAGTCCGCAGCTCGGGCTCCGGCGGAGGTCGCCGTGGCATCCCCGCTCGAGTAAGTCGTGATTCGAGTCGAGTGACCCGCCAGGATCGCTTGTTGCGTGGAGTTCGGATCGATCTCTTCCCTCACCTGCCCAGCTTTTGGTTCGGGAAAGTTTGGATTTTTTCTCCTTTTTTCGCGGGCGACATGGTCTGGTCGGACTACCCGGTGCGATTTTTTCAGTTGGCTTTTACCCTTCCTATTTTCGTGCGATTTTTTCCTTGGCCGCTACGCCGGCTCCCAATCTGACCGTTTCCTCTGTGTTTTCCATTTAAATTGCAAGCGGAAAAATAAAGATGGAAACTTTTTATTTCCCCTTTAATTCTATAATCTGATTTCCCCTTTGATTCTATAATCTGATTTCCTCCCCTTCTCATTTTCTATTCGAAGGACTGTTGCGATCGATATAATCTCGTCGCTGGTTGGTCATGTTAGCAGGGTGCAGGAGTTGATTTATGTCGCCGGCTCTGCTGTTGCTCCATGGTTCTGAGCTCCCGTCGACACCAGCCACCTCCTCTTGCTCCCATCTCCTTCAGCTTCGGAAGAAAGGCGCCAGGGCCTGTGGTTTCCGCTTCAGAATCTCACGGTAATTCATCTCACTCAGCTCCTTTACCCTCGATTGCTTGTTGGATGCCATGATTTCCTGCTATGAACTCCAATCTGCCGCCCTGTTTAGTTAGTTTTCGTCTGAAACAAGCTCTGATATTTCTCGAATGCTTCAGTGTAATACGTTGCCCTGTTTAGTTTCGTGTGAAACGAGCACTGTTAAACTGTTCATAAATGTAGGAGCTAGACTATCCCCTTTCTTTGTGACTAGTTTCTATGCTTACCATTTTATGCTCCTGTCGTCCCTCTGTCCGACGTAAATAGTTTCCTCGGTTGCTATTAATTTGCTTAGTATTTTTAGCAGTCATTGTTTCTTTGTATTTTATTGTCCCACTAGAAAGAGAAACGTGTTAATGTTGTCCTGTCACGCTACAGTTGCAAATATGCATGTTGTCGTGACACAACTGGTACATCATTCCCGTGTCATGGCAATAATTTTGTGCTTCTTTAGTTCTGCTGCATTAATTTTGACCCTGTATTTTAGTTAGAGACACATATTACAATGTTGGTATGGTTTCGATGCAAAGGTGGACGTGTTCAGACATTTTTATGTGTTTGCATTGTGCATACTCTTGTTGTTTTCGGATTTCAATACTTCAATATGGACTTGAAAAGTTTCCTGTAGTAACGTATAATGGTTTCAGATTTGGATTTGGGGTGAAGTACTCTGGATTTTTGCATTTAGGCCCTGTGCTTCTTACTTTGCCGCACCTGAGTCTGTAAAAGTTCAAGAATCCCCCAAATCACAGTAAATCTTGGTAAGTGTTAAACTGCAAGGAAATATACTTCGAACAAAGAAAATATCAATTAGTATCTGCTATCTCCATTGTTAAAGCTTTCCCCACTGTAACATAACAGGGACGTCATTTTACAATCTCGTCTGATGTGAATTTCTACAGGTTTGGTTTGGGGGATTGAGTTCTCCAACCCTCCGTTTTAGGTTCAAAGAATCAGCTGGCATTCAGGTTTCTGAGGCATTCGAAGAAAACAATTGTCCTTCCTCCAGTTGTGATCTGAAGTTAAGATAGTCTTGTTTCTGATTTGCGAGATTCTATACTGCAGTTGTTGCTGGACAAGGAGTCTTTAGCAGACTTGGTATGTAAACATCTATTCTGTTCCACGGAAGAACATTTGTAGCTTTGCATTTTATCAAATTTATTAATTCATCATCCCTGTCTGCAGATTGAGGTTGAAGGGGAATAATCATCCAATAGTAGATCTGAATTGGAATCTGAAAGAAGGTGTGAAGATGATGCCTTCTTTGCGGAAGGTCCGCATTTTCTGTTGTGATCCCGATGCTACTGACTCCTCCTCTGATGAAGATGGTCAGAACACCAATAAGGAAAAGAAGATGGTAAGGGAGGTGCTAATTCCGGTGAAGAATTCTAAAGAAATGCTAGTCCCGGTGAAGAAACCTAAAGCTTTAAAATCTTTGAAGACGCTTGTTCCATGTGGAACTGGAGATCTGAAGGGTCCAGAGAAGAAGGAAGCATCGAGCAGGTTCCGTGGTGTGCGCCGGCGGCGCTGGGGTAAGTGGGCGGCGGAGATCCGTGATCCAGTTAGAAAGAGACGGATGTGGATTGGTTCCTATGACACCGAGGAGGAGGCTGCTGCAGCATATGAGGCACAAGCAAGACAATTCCGCGCCGAGATTTTGGCCATGAAAGCCCAACTTCCTGTATCAGAACCTCCAGCTTTATCCACTTCGTCTTCAGTATCCTGCGTTTCGGCGTCTGTTTCATGTGAGCAGATTGCTCAAGAATCACAGAACAGAGTATTCATGGAGATGGAACGTGAGCCTGTGAGTGAGATCTTACTGGACTCTTCAGACACACCAGCCAAGGAGATCTCAGTGGATGTGTTGCTAGGCCGGACAGATGAGCTTCCTGTCAGTGACCCTGTCGGCCGGGCTGATGAACTCCGACATGATGATTTCACCAGTTCAGAAGATATATTCCCTATCAGTGATTTTGTCGGTTTTACACATGAGCCTCTGGATGACTATATTGGCCTGGCTGACATTAGCCACCTGCCCCTTCCAATGAAAGACCCTGAGTTCGACCTGGATGCAGAGCTTGATTGGAGTGGGTTCGACTTTGCTTCAATGGAACGTGAACTCCAGGTCCTTTGAGGCCGCAACAAAGATGAGCCTTGCTCTTGATGGTGCAAATTCTTCAGGAACTGGGTCGTGATGGATTTATATTATGTGCAAACCTGCTGCATAGATGTTTAAGGTGGCCCTTCGAGGTTGCAGTGATGTTTACTGAGATTGTATGAATGCTGCCATGAATGATCTGTGGCAGGTGGAGACCAATAGACCTCCAATTTTTTGCCGGGAACTATACAGTTCATAGAGTGACTTGTCTGCGTGACTAATTATGAGCTAATGACAAGCTTAATATGTACATATTCTAATTTCTGATATTTGGTAATCTCGCTGAGCATTATTCTGTTTTTGTTTGACCTCTAATTCTATAGATTCAGTTTTAGCTATCAGATTGCAGGTCTAATAAGTTGAACTGTTTGAGCCAACGGAATTGGAATTTTATTAGGAACAAGTGCAGATTGTTTGTGTTAGAAAGTTGTAGCGGAATATTTTAAAATAGGCTCCTTTAATATCGTTCTTTGGTTGGATCTGATAAAGTAGTGATACATGGAGCATAATTACCGTATCCGAAAGAATATATTCTTGTTTGCTACGTAACATATGTTATCTGATAAATAAAAAGATCCGGATAAATAAAAAGATCCGGAGGAAGTATCTGGTATCAACAGTATTGCAGGAACAAGTTGATGAAGATGCATTCTGAACATATGCTCTGAAGTAATTCTGTTATTTAGACCAGAGTTTCCTCTCAGCATTGATCTTAAAATTTTAACACTAAGATCAGTTGTGCATTGAACAATACCTGAAAGCCCTACTGCTGTGCCTAGAACAGTACTTAAAACCTATCTTTTGACGAAAATCTTGTAGCAATCATTAGTCCATTGCGGCCTGGATACAATACTCATCATTCCACTTTGACTGATGTATATTAAAAATATTTTCTTTCAAGTCGAGGAGTTACTATGGGTTATACAAAAGTATCTTTAAGGTCAAATACATTACTTTATACAACTTTTTAAATGTTATACAACAGTATTGAGTTACTATGGGTCATCAATTTTATATGTTTATACAACTTTTTAAATGTAATCATGGAGATCTTGGCAAGTCTATTTTATCCATTCAAGATCGACCATTTTTTTTTTCTTAATTTCGTTACCTCTGGGTTTATGCGGGGGTTTGTAATAAAAACATATTGTATTTTCTAAAAAACTCATTGCAAGCAATCTCGGCTGCACTGGGCCCACGACATCCGGCGCATGCGGCATGCTCCAAAGGCAAGGCGATGCGGTTCTTACAGGTGGGCCCATTCTTGTCATACACACACCCTCTTTCAATAAGCGGGCTTGCTTATTCTCACGTGCATCCAAAGCAATATGGTTACCTATTAGACTCACTCGTTACTCTAAAACATATTCTATACGCTATTTTATTTCTACTTTTTCAGTATATACTCTAAACTTACATATATTTAATATTGTTTACAGTATACTATTGGGGACAGTCTTACAACGCCAAAAAAAGTGGCCTGGCTCCTATTTTCTTCCCGCGTTTTAATATGCTATTTTGCCCACTTACTCTGACTCTTGTGTTGCCTCATCTTTACCCAACACAAGATAAATTTAGGAGTGTAGGACAAGGGTAAATTTAGACATGGAAAAATCTTACAATGATGAGGAAGAGAAGGACCCTCCCTTGGAAATTCAACACAATATTCATGAATAAGACGTAAAACTTCGCCCATCAACTAAAAAGCTGAATCAAACGTGGTCAATAAAAACATGCCAATCTTTTCAAATTATAGACATTTTGGACTGTTGAGAGTTATATGAGTGGAGTAAGTTTGCAGGCCAGAGAAATGGGTACAGAAGTGGCGGGAAGCCAGACGTTGTGGAATGGAACGAATTTTTTGAATTTGGAGGGGAGGGGTTGATTTCCTCAAACTTATATAGCAAAGTTTAAATAATAAACAAATGATCAACTAGTTTTATATACACGTAAATAGGACTAGAAGAAAAACTTGTATCTCGCAAGCCGACTCAATACGTTTCTAACTTGACTCGACTCAGTTTAAACTTTAACGAGTCAAGCTAAATATTTAGCTCATTTTGTTAGCGAGCTAGCTTGAAGCTGCTCGTGGGTTTAACAAGCCAAAGAAAAATTGTGTAACAAACTTTAATTTTTCATTTTGATTCAGGTGCCCACACTGCCACAAAGGGCGAGCTTCATGAGCTACTCTGTGAGAATCAGAAATTGAACCTTGGTCAGCTGGCTCTCAATTGAAACCTTTAACCGCCTGCTCTATGAGCAGTTCTCAACAAACTTTATTTCTTAAATGATCTTAGCTATATATAAAGGTCATGTTATCAAAGTTTCAAGTCCACTGGAGTGACGATACATTACATTCATTTTTATTTGAAGCACATATGACAGTCACGTTGTTTAATGTTGCTACTTTGATGCTTACTACAGTACAGATTCTACAAAGATCATAATGGAGAGGAGAAGAACTACACGCAAACCAAATTTCAAAATCCACAATGACGGCTTTTCAAAAAAAAAAAAAAACCCACAACGACCCCAATTTGGCGCTAGCATCTATTTTAATCCGGGTACACAGGACCGCGTACCCGAACTGAGAGTCTCCTGCTGCTCCGGCCTGCTCCCACAGTCCCACGTCCTGGACCCTGCGGATGCCATAAAAGCCTTTCCTCTTCCTCCCCCTCTTTCCCTCCCGGCGAAATCAAGAATCAAAATCTCTTCCTCCCGACCCCGTCCTCCGCATCGTCCCGTGCGCCGCATACATCGGATCAATTCCGAGCTCCAGGTTCTCCCAGCGACCCCCTCGCATTCCGCCGGATTCACCGCTCCCCAAGCAGTCTCAGGCAACGGTTTCGGCGTCGGAGGTCGCCGAGCCACCCAGGCTCGTGTAAGTAGCGGCGAGTCGAATGTTTTTTCTTTTACTTCTTTCGCGGTATTGGTCGATCGATTGCGCCGTTGAGCGGGGTTTGGGTTGAATTCTTGTCTCGTCTACGCTGCCCTGTTTCTTGTGGAATTCGGTCTGCCAATCTGATTGCATTGTAGTCATTGCCGGTATCATACGGATAGTTTTTTTTTCTTTCCCCGCTCGATTCAAATGCTGCATTCGCTTCTTGCTTGAACCGTGATACAATCTCCTTGCCTCCACTCGTTCTTGATGTTTATGATTTGACCAGAGAGGAGCCGAGTAGTCCGTCTCGTCGCCGCAAGCGCGAGCTTGCTGTTCATTTATGTCGCCGGCTCTACCAGCCTCCCTTCTCCTCCAGCCTCTGCCGAGGGGCGCCAGAGCCTGCGGGTTTCGCTTCAGGATTTCCAGGTAATATTTCTCACCAGCATGATTGATGCCGAAATGCTTCTTGTTCTGTTTGAGCCCAGTCTGTTCCCCTGACCTAGTGATTAGTGTCGTATGAAACGAGCTCTGATAATATTCCGTGTAGGCGCCAAAATTTCCTTGTTTTGCTGTTGGCAAAAGTGTTTGTTTATGTTAGAAGGTTTAGTGACTTAAAGAATGTTACTTTCTTGCCCATGTTGCCTGTCTGTCTGACGTTTGCGGTTTCTGCTTAGAAGTCACAAGTCCCCCAAGAGGTAGACCTGATGTCTTGTCATATTGTGGTTGCAACTTGCAATGCAGGTTGCCATCACTCAACTGATAACTCATGTGCCTAACTGGGAGATAACCACGCTATTGCAGTCTTGCTCTGGTCTCAAAGCTGGGCTGCATATTAAACTTATCTCTCCGTTTCATATGAACATAGAACTGTAGCTTCCGTATTACTAGTTTGGAATGCAGAGATGATGCTTTACATTGTTGCAACATATCTGTTTGCTCGTGTACTTTGATAGTTTCATATTCAGATAATCTTTAAATTTCAATCTATTATAATTATAACAATGTGTAATGGTTCCAGAATTGGATTTGGGTTGAAGTACTCTGGGTTCCTGCATTTAGACCCTTGCTTCCTACTTTGCTTTACCTGAGGGCGTACGAGTTCAAGAATCCCCCAAACCACAACAGGCCTTGGTAATTGTTAACACTACCTGCAATGTGATCCGAAATCTATCCCTTTTCTTAACTTGTTCTTATAATCTTGTCTGGTTGAAATGCTGGCAGATTTGGTTTGGTGGATTGAGTTTGGCACCCAAACAGTCAGCCGGAATTCCAATTTCGGGTAAGTCTTTGGTGAAGAAAACTATTGTCCTCCAGGTCTGCACAGAAGATTAAGAGGATCCTCGTTCTGATTTGTTAAATTCTGTGCTGCAGTTGTATATACATCTTACCTGGTACTTAAACACATCCTCTCATCTACATTCACACAACTTTAAATTGAATCAAAATGTTTGATGAATCCACAAGCCATTTATGCAGATTGCGTTGCAGTTAAGAAAATATATTCAGTCGTTGCTTGGAATCTGGATTTGCGCTACAAGATGTTGCCCTCTATGCAGAAGGTCTGCATTTTCTATTCTGATCCTGATGCAACCGATTCCTCTGATAATGAAGATGATCAGAACCCCAAGAAGGAAAAGAAACTGATTGGAGAGGTGCTAATTCCATTAAACAAGGAACCGTCAAGCAGGTACTCTGGTGTGCCCTCTGATGATGAAGATGATCAGAACGCCAAGAAGGAAAATAAGCTGACTGGAGAGGGGCTAGTTCCATTAAAGAAGGAACCATCAAGCAGGTTCCGTGGTGTGCGACGGAGGAGCTGGGGTAGCTGGCAAGTCGAGATTCGCAACCCTTTCACAAAGAAAAAGGAGTGCACTACATATAAGACTGAGGAGGAGGCTGCTGCAGCATATCAAGAAAAGCGGAAAAAGTACGATGCCATGAAAACTCAACTGTCCGTGCCAGAGTGTACATCTTTGTTCAGCTCGTCCTCGTTGTCCGGCATGTCTACATCAATGCCGTGCAAGAAGAAGGAGGAAGAAGCTCATAGAGGAGGAGTATCAACGGAGGCAGACCGTGAGCCCACAGATGAAAACATACTGAACTACTCCCCAACATTTTCGGAGGTTTCTGTGAATGCCTTCCCAGACCAGCTAGGTAAGCTTCCTGTCAGTGAGTCGGCCATCGCTGCTGATGAACACAGCCCCAGAGATGCGTTCCCAGTCAGTGATTTCATAGGTGCAACGTATGAGCCCCTGGATAATGACTATATTGGCCTTGCTGACATTAGCCATCTGCCTCTTCCATTCAAAGACCAGGAGTTGGACCTGGATGCAGAGCCTGATTGGAGTTGGTTGGACCGTGAACCTGACGACAAATGATGCTATATCAGAGATGCCATGTACTGAAACCTGCTTCCGGTACTGTCATACTCTGCGAAAGCCTGCTCTTGATGGTGTTGTATTCTGCTAAAATCTGCTCTTGATGGTGCATTCTGCAGAAATCAGCACGCCATGTTCACTGAGTTGTCTAAATGTTACCTATATTCAGATTTCAGTCTATCCATTAATGGTTGGGTACAGTTCTTTAGTTGTCGTTCTGTAGTTATCTGCGCGTGCAGATTTGTAGTAACAAGTGTTGAGTAACATGTACTCCCTCCGTTCTAAAATAATTGTCGTTTCAGACAACCAAATGAACTAAAAATGAATTAACGAAGGTTGTCCTAACGATAATTAAAACGAGACGGAGGGAGTACCTACTCCATTTTATGATCTACAATATAGCTGATGCTTATACGCCATACCATGCTTGTCTGCAACGTTTTGGGTTTGCATATTTTTTACCTCTTTATTCCCTAACAGCACTTTTAGTGATCTTTCTTATAGCTTTCTGCTTGGATTACATGTGTGAGCATGTAAGATTTCCGGGCTAAAGTGGATACTGGATTCATAACTACTATTGATGCTGAGAAAGTAGTTAGTTTTAGAGATGTATATTTGAAGCGTGTACAATATCATTGCATCTACTACAGGCAAAACGGCATTTTTACTGTTTGTGTTTGGTAAAACTTTAAATCTGCAGGACCATACAACAAAATTACAAAAGTGAAGTATTTATAGTGACGTGTCAAAAAACTGATCATCCTGAACCTGTAACCACTGGAGACATCTGCTCTGGAGTAAATTTAAGCACAACTCGAATATATTGTCAGCGATCCTCGTGGAAAAAAATTAAGCATAATTCGAATATATTGTGGTCGGAATTACATAAGCTAACACTATAATACAAAATGCTAACGAAGCGTGTGACCATTTCCATTTGTTCATATGCAACAGTTGTATTATACTAGTTATTTTCTTGTTCAAAATCCACCACGAAATGGGAAGAGGGCAGGGGCTCATTTCTGTGGTGCCACCGGCCGGGGGGCAGGTCAGTAGACGGCGGCGCACTCGAAGGAGACGTCGCAGCCCGGGACGGGGGTGAGCTTAATGGCGTGCTTGACCCTGCTCATGAAGACGGGGAGGAAGGACATGGCCTGGCAGATGCAGGCGTTGTCTATGCCCATGAGGCGCCGGCAGCACGCCGTGTCGTACGGGTCGGCCCCGCCGCCGTGGCCGAGGCCATGCCGCCGGCTACGGACGCGCTCCCGGCCATGGTCGCGTCCGCCGCGGCCGCGGTCGCGGTCGTGGCGGTCCACCTGCAGCTCGTAGGACGAGCCGTTGTTGTGCAGCTGCAGCGGCCGCGCCGGGTTGGGGCCGGTGGGGATGGTGCGCAGGCTGCACGCCTCGTTGGCCAGGTTGAACTGGGACCGGCAGAACACCTGCGCCGCGGCGCGGTGCTGGCCACCGGCCCCCGCCGTGAAAACGACCGCTCCCACCAGCAGCGGCAGCAGGGCTAGGGGCCTCTTCTTGATGTTCATGGCGGGCGTGGTGTTGCTCTTTCGGAGCTGCAGCCCTGCAGGAGCTGATGGTCTCTCTTCCGTTCCTTGGCGTTGCTGCTTTTTGTGGGGTTGGAGCAGAGGATGGTGAATTTTGGCGCCATTTTAAGGTGGTTTAAGTAGTGAATTTGAAGTTGGTTTAGGAGGGCATCTGGTTGATTTTGTTCACAAGTGCAGAGCTGGTTGAAGTTAGGAGGATGAAACTGCCAGGCCAGAGGGAATCCGTTGCTGTGACCTCTTTTAGGTTGTCCATGCTTCAGTTGTGACCAGTTTGACCTTGACCTTGATTTGGTAGGAAAAATAGTCAGCACTTTATTTTAGATAATGAAATACTGTCGTCAGCACTTAATTGTATATGTATATAAAAAAAAAACCTTTGGAGCAAGCAGATCTGGCAAGTGAGAGGTTCGGCTGATGCAGTTGATACCCCAAATGTCCATTGCTCGTGCCGCACAGAGTTCATGCGTAGACAGCATCATACCATCCACACTCATACGTGTAAAGAGTACTGTAAAACCTACTAAAAATATTACTGAATTTGTTTACAAAGTGCACATACTGTAAGTATAAGTATATAGGACATGATTTAGAGTATAAAGTATGGTTTAGATGATGTTGATGTGGACTCAGAGGGCAAAGCAAAGTCACAGCGCCAGCCAGCCTAACATAATAATCCTTCAGGTCAAAAATTATTTAATGATAACTAATTGATTAAATATCTATAATATCTGCTTATTAACTAGCAATCATTGTTAATGATTACTGTAATTATCATGGTTGACAGAACTTGGACGGAGTCGTCGTTTGACTCTATTTTTTCGAATGTAATGGCACAACACCTTGAGAGGATCTTAATAGAATATGTGCCACTCCATCCATCATGGACGGATTCGTTCGGTTCAAACAACCAAACACTGGGAACGGGCGGTAGCCCAGTTGGCCAGCGCGCTTGGTTTGCGCCCGTGCCGCCAGGGTTCGATCCCTGGTGCCCACTCTCCTTCTTAATGAATTGGCAGTGCTCCTGTCCATGGTGTCCGGACCATGTCTTCAAAAAAAAAAAAAAAAAAAAAAACAACCAAACACTGGAGATAATACATGCATTTTGTACCATTCCATATAGGACATATCGCATCCAGAAAATCAAACGCTACCTTAATTTAGGGCTTGCGCACAATTCCATTTCTTTAAACGCTAGCTACCTTAATTGTTTGGTCTCTCGATCCGCTTGGTCCGCCGGGAAGGATGATGTTGCTGACTCAGCGGCGCACTTTCGGTTCCCTGCGGCGTCCTCCCTATCCTGTGACCCTAAAAAACTGTTCAGATCTCTGTTCTAGTACTAACATTATCTGTCGAATAACGACGCTGTCGTGTCCTTATCAGTGTGTCAGTGTCACAACACAGAGACAAGTCCAGATGAATGCTGTATACTACTGTACCATATGGTTGAGATGTGTGGATCTCAATGTCATAAGATTATACGGTGACCACTGGGAGACAGAGAAATGAACCCCGTAACAAATACCGAGTATTTATGATTGCAATTCAATGCAGAGGCATCATCCGTCGACGCAAGATTCAATTATGTTCACGGCAGTGGGCGCCCGTCAAATTACTGGCAGGCGGTAACCTGTTAGCCTGTTCACAGTAGCATACCATAAAACACAGTGGATATATGTAAATTTAGAGAAGATAATGTAAAACTAGTAGAAGAATATTTTATAAAGTATGATTTAAAAGCAATGAGTGCGGATAACTTTATGAACTAAGAAGCGCGTGCTGAAACGGAATATCATCGGTGTATTTTCTTCATATTACTCAATCTATTATAAAATATATGACATTTAAGACAATTAATTTAGTAGAAATTAAATTATTTTTTGTTCTGAATATAGTATTTTAAGTACGGAGTAAATATTATTCTTTCATGTGAGCGCCCAATTTTTAATTGATGGGTACTTTCACTCAACATTCATAGCCCTTAAATCTAGTAGATCTAAGAAGTACAATTTATAATTCTTTTATTAGTATGTCAATGTTTTTTATATTCAATACTTAATGAGAAAAAACATAAAAAAACAACTAACAACCAGCACGTAAAAATCATGACATAGATATTCGCGTTTCCGCACGTTAATCTATTTTTTCCAATGAAAAATTGATATTCGCGTTTTCTTATTCATGGCCACACGAAGATGTAGCATCAAAAGAATGGAGAGCACAAATCAGACGCACGAATCCGGTCCCCATCCCCAGCTGATGAGACAACAGCAAACAGGTCAGCAGCAGGACAACGCATTTTCCTTCTAGAATCTTTAGAGATTTCCCCTGAATTTATAAAACTTAATAATAATCCCCACCACACCAACCAATCCGGCGCGGCGCCTAACCACCCTCCATAACAATCAAGTCACCCTCGACTCGTCGCTGGCAGGTGGGCCCGGACGGCATCTCCACCGGCTTCCCATACCAGACGGCATATTCTATTCTATTCTATTCCCCATTGCCGTTTCAATTGGTCTGCTGGAGAGCGCGACGCCGGCGCCGGTGCGCCCCCGGCGACCACCCGACGACCACGTCCTCCGCGGCCGCGCCGTCTTCACCGGCGTTCCACCAGGGCTCGCCGCTCGCCGTGCTGGCTCCCCACAGCCTAACCGCGGCTCCGGACGCGGCGAACCTTGCTCCGTCTCCAGCGCCGCCGAACCCGCGGCCGTTGAAGCGGCGGGGCAGGCCCTGCCAGGTCCGGACCACGGCGCCGCCCCAGGGAAAGCAACCGCCGCCTCCGTACTCCTCCAAGTACCCGATCCTCTTCACCCCCTCCTCCTCCTCCTCATCGCCGGAGGACGAAGCTTCGTCGGAGCTGCTCTGGTCCTCGTCGTCGTGTTCGTCGTCCTCGTCACCGGAGGAGTAGTAGGTGGAGATGTGGGACTGGATGGCCTCCTTCCCCCGTGACCGGAGGCGAAGCACGATGACCTGCAGGCGGCGGAGCAGGCTGGGCAGCGTGGCGAGCGCGGCCAGCGCGACGGCCAGCGGCGCCCACATCTCCGCCAGCAGCGCGGCGGCCAGCGCCGGCGCCCGAGAGAACCGTCCCACCCCGGCCTCCAGCATCGCCGCCGCCGCCGTCTCCATTTCCTCCGCCAGGCAGCCTCAGGAACAAGAAAACAAGGGGAACAATCTCTCACGCTATCGTACAGGCACGGCAGCGGGAGGGTATGGGAAGCGGAGAGGCGAGGCGGCCACGCCGTCGCTTTAAAGCCACCCGAGACGACCGCGGCCGTTTCTAAATTGCCCTTTTTGCCCATGGTGGGGCCGGCTGATCAGTGTCCCGAAGCGTGGGGGACATAATAAAAAAATAGGCGTCCGGTTGGGCGGAGCAGCTCCTCGCAGACGTGTGGACGGTACCTTTTCCTGACGGTTCGTTGAAAAGCGCGTGTGATAGGAGAACCTCGTAGCGAACCTCCATGACAAGTAGGGACGCGGAGTTCCATGGCCCACGGGTAAGAAAAGTAGTAGATGGCGAACGTCCTGGAGCCAGACAGAGAGAGAGGTCCGGCGACGCGACAGAGATGGCGTCTCGGCGCGGGCCATGCGTGAGTCAGCACCGGCCACGTGAGTAGGCGGCTGACCGGTGGACCACGGATCCTACTGGCGTGCCTGGCGGTTACGACGCCACGTGGAAGGGAGAGGCTGTTGCAGCCCGCAGGGATCGGAGCTTGAGGCCGTGCGCAGCTTGCGTGAGTCAGCGTCGAGTCAGGAACGGGAACGGGACGGCCGTGGGGGAACCCTACCATCCTCTGCCTCCTCCTGCACCTTCTGGATGTGGTGTACACGTCTGCTCTTATCGCATGCTTTGCCTTGGCCCTGGCCTTGCTACCTGCAATTTAGCTTAATCTCTTTGTTTTTGAACTATTTCTTGTTAAAATAATTTTGAATTAGTTTGTCGACTTCACAACCTCAAACATTCTTTCGATCTACAGCATCCTAATTCATCTTGTGGTTACGTACGAAGAGTTTTCATGGCATCTACCTAAATAATCTTGTAGGGACAACATTCATTCATTCCATGGTTGTGATGCCAGTTTTAAAGGTAGTAGGTGTGTAGCAAGTACAATGGTTACGGTTTCCTTTTCCAAGCTAATTAATAATCGGGTGTCTCGCTTGCACATTACTAACTGGCGATCCTTTTCTTTTAAGCAAACAATTTGAGCAAAAAACAGAAATGCATGTAAACCTATGGATATATAAACGCGTCATAAAAGTTGAGACTTTACGTGCTTATTTTATGTGTACTCCCTCTATCCCTATTTGAGAACTACTTTTAGTTCCTCCAACGTCAAACAAATGGTGACGCAGAGAGTGCGTTTTAAATATACTACTTCCATAAATATATTAGTTTCAGACAATTTTAGTTTAAGTTGAGCTAGATACAATATGTCCACAAAACTTCATACGTTATTCAAATGTGGATGGAGCATGAATTTTTAGCTTTTGTAATCTTATACAGTCATTTGCGATAATTTTATTTACATGAGTTCAATGGTGTGAAACTCCTCCCGACAGAGAGATTAAGAAACCGGAATTCCTTATGGATATATAAAAGCCTGGGATATCTTCTTCCCCCTAGTACACGACTTTCTCTGCTATAACAACAGCCAGCAGGGCAAGCTGTCGGTGTCACTGCACCAGAAAGTAAAGATCCGGTAAACCTGCAGGTCGGCATGAACAGCGGTCAAGCACCACTAAAACTTGGAAGAAAATCGCGAAGGCGGTACTGGGAGGTCAAGGAGCCGTAGGTAGTGGAGGGAACGCAGTGGCTGCTAGGTTTAGTCCTAGGGTACTTACACCGTCCGCAGTGATGTTGCTATAAAGATTGCTGTATAGTGTAAATTTAAAGTAAATACTGTAAAAGTAGAAGAAGAATAGTGTATAGAGTAGTGTAGAGTAACGAGTGTGGATAACCTTAGACTGTCCGTGTGGGGCTTACTGGACAGCCTGCGTGGACGGCAAATGTTCAGGTGGGGCTCACCGAAGATGCTGGAAATATTTAGAGGATGCTGGAAAATTATATGGAAAATTATGAGAATTGTGCTGTAAAATTAGATGATGATGATGATGGATGTTTTAGAGGAAGTTGAAATTGGATGATGATGATGATGGATGTTTTAGAGGAAGTAGCTAGAAATCTATGGAACACACGCTTTAGAGTATACGAGTGTGGATAGCCTTACGATCCCTGTGTGGGAACCGGTGGGCCTCAATCCGTTTGGATCTAAATTGTTGGAACCCAAATGGATCCTAATCCAAACTGTTTGCTGCCGCAACAAAACCAAACAGTTCTTAGAGCTAAACAGGAACCAAATTATTGAACTGGTTCCAATCCAAACTGTCCTCAGGTAACACAAGTGTGGCGTGGCGTGGCTGTCGCTACAATAATGCACATAATTTGCAAGGGCCAAAACCATAAAACAGTTGTAAATAAGCAATTTACAACAATTTTCGTTTATTTACAGCGGTTTTTGGTTGTTGTAAATAAAGTTATTTACGACGGCTACCGTCGTAAATAACTTATTTATGGTGACTTCTCATGACAGTCGTAAATAAAGTGGCATGTGCCACATGGAGGTCTAGCCATCTTGTTTATGATGGCCAGAAGGAGCCGTTGTAAATAAAGAAACCTTATTTACGGTGTCGGCGGATTGTCATAAATAAGAGAATCTTATTTACGACGGTCAGTCGGACCGTCCTAAATAAGAGAGGTTACGACGATCTATATCCAGGCCGTGGTGAACAAAGGATATATTTAAAAAATGAAAATACCTAATCTGGCACGATTGCCAGCTTACGAAACACATAAACATCACAATCATATAAACAATCACATAATGAGCTATATATATATATATATATATATATATATATATATATATATATATATATATATATATATATATATCATCACACATCACATATATACATCACTACATCGTCGCACACTATCTCCGGCCACTGCTACCTCCGAAGTCGAATACGTTGTGTTCGCGTGTCGCTCCCGGTGACGGTAGTTGTGGCGATAGAGTATGAGCCTTTGACGCCGATCCCTCCAATGTACAAGAGCAATTAGACATGTTTATAGCTTTCAAATTATGTTTTTACTATAATTACTTAAATAAGTTAGAATTGACCATGTTTACCAAAATTTAGCTAAGTTCAACGAATTTAACTAAGTTAAGTTAGATTTAGCTATGTTTGATTAAGTTTGTCTATATTTGACAAAAATCAGATCAAATTTGATAAGATCTGACTATGTTTGATTATCTGTGCTCTCGAAAAATGCTCATGTGGCTCCGTGGGCACCTGTGGCGGCTACCACAAAGGAATCACGATCTGCTGCCCATACTGCTAGGCTAAGGGCTATCATTGGGAAACATTAGAACATACATATCATTAAAATACTATGAATTTTAAGTACTTTAAATTACTTACTTTAATCGTTGCTTGTATATATACCCTGTAGCTCTTATGTGACCTTGTAAAGAGGTTTCTCCTTCTCCAGCTCGGCCTGAGTTCGCCTGAGCTCCTCTTGCACGCTTTGGACGTCCAAGTCTATTTGCGAGAGACGGTAACTCGACCCAGCGGATGAATCCTACGTCCATGAAGTGCCTCTTAATGTTGCCTAGAGGGAGGTGCATATGCTAAAATACTGAAATCACTTAATTAAAACTTAATCAACAACACACAGGCGGACTAGTCCGATGTGGGAGTGGACTAGTCCGGTCTGGATGAGCAAATGCGAGAAAGGTTAGATTTTTAAGAGTTTTTCTGTGATCTACTTGATGCGAAGAGAAGGACACATATATAACACAAACTAACTAATCAATTGCAAGTGATAGAAACAAAATTGAAGCAAGATTATGAGATTGATTTAAATTACATGCGAAGAATGATATAAGCCCTAAATGTGATCTAGCGAAGAATGAAGGTAAAACGATGCAAGAGACACCGCAATTTATCCCGAGGTCCAGTTCTACAAAGGAACCTATGTCCTCGTTGAAGAATCCACAAAGGACAGGATCTCCTTCAATCCTACCCTCACCAAGCCACCGCAAAGGTCGACTTGATCCCCACTAAATCAAAGGGTGAATAACGATTCTTAGGCCAACTCAGAACCCGAGGCTCTCAAAACAATGTAGCTCAACTATGGATCTAAAACAACTCAAATCGAGAGAATCAACCAAGAGTTCAATAACGATCAACTTTTTTCTCTCTCTTCTCACAAATCTCACAAACCCTCCAGATTAACTCTTAGGGCTCAAAGATGTGAAGAGAAAGGCTTAGAGAGGCTCTTGGAAGGTTTTAGCAGCACTAGAGTTCAAGAGAGTACAAAGGAAAGTCGAGATGATCCCTTTTTATGGGGTCTCAACACTTAGCCGTTGCCACCAACTAAAATTTAGACTAGTTCGCTCCTACACCCCCAACTAGTATGCAATCTGATTTATGGTGTAATATTGTAATCATTTATTCTCACCATTGGATGTTCATCCTAGGATGGTTGCATTTTTATACTTAACCCCCTCCATATGTGTTTCTCACGTGGAGAAAGTTAAATGAAAAACACACAACCATTCTAGGATGAACATCTAATAATTGGAGATAGATGATTACATAATTGCATCATAAGTCATATTGCATACCAGTCATTCTCAAGATGTTTTTTTGTCTCCCACAAACCGGGCCTGATAGCAGAAGCCTATGGGCAGGGCCACAGACAAGTGGCAATTTGCAACATCTCCCAAAAAGACAGCAGCATTACAGAAACACAGAAACTACTAAACATCCACAGTTCAACGACTTATAACTTATATAAAGTTCCAATTGACTGGCACGAATCAAAAGCCCACCCCAGTATATTCTCCCTTCCTGATTGCCTCTGCCTGAGCTTAATTAGTCTGGGCCTTCATTCTCTTCACCGTCTTTATCACCATCCTCTTGCTTGCCGGCAGCATGCATCTTGATACCCCGCCTTGTCTCTGCTGTACCATCAGTGCTGCCTTCAACATGGAGTCAGCGCGTCGGACTAGATAATCTTCTGCATATCCTCGGAGTATATGTGTGCCCAATATTTCAACAAAACATATGCGTAACAAATTATATCACAAGGGTGAGATCAGTCAACTTATTGTCAAAATATATGCTTTGATTCTAACTTTTCACACTGCCAAGTAGATTGCTGCTAACCCCAAAGAATATACTTCTTTGCCCCAGGAAGGGCCAAATTAAACCATTGCCAGTACTGACCCATATTGTTGGGCCTTGTAGTGCTGCCAAAGCATGATGCAACTATAACCCACACAACTTCCATAGTATTAGTGTATTACAAGTAAACATAGGATGCTCAAATGTCTCTACTTCTTTACAGAAACAGCAGGCAGGATTACCCTTCCATTTCCTCTCCTAAGCATGTGTTCTCTTTAGTAAGAATGGCCCTGTTTTTCTTAACCATAGGAATACTTTGATTTCTTGAGGAATTTTTTGCTTTCAGATCGATATGCTTATATTTACAGCCTGACACTTGCAAGGTTAAATGGTTATATATATAAAATTTATAGTGAAGTCTCCTGATCTGTTCTAGATCCATCTCACTTCATCCTCTTGATCAGATATACGATGCGCTGTGATTAAGAAACTAGCCAAATGGTACCATTGAACCCTCAGGAAAAAAAGATAGGCAAGTTTATTCTGAATTGTACAACACCCAACCACTATAGCACATTGTGCAACAGTCATATTTTGATTAGTACAGATCGACATAAAATAGAACAGTATAATCCACACATAGAGGTCTATTATTTAACCACCTATCTTTCCATAATCTTATTCTTTTACCTCTTGACCCTCTTAGGATTGTAGTTCAATAGGTCTTGGAGGTGCTTATTTTTCATGATAATTTCTAGCTCGATGTCCGTCAATAAGTTCGCATTGGCACCTGAGCGTGACATGCTGCTTCTAGCATTATCCGCATGAGATGGCGACGGCAGCGGCGCCATCTTCTTGGACTCCGAGCCCCCTAGCCTTAGCTTCGGCATCGCGATGGAGCTTTCCATGGACGAGCTGTGATGATTTTGGCCGGTCATGATACCAAGGCCACAATTGCTGCTGCTTCCACCAATGGCACCACAATTGCTTGCTGTCCGTTGCATCGCCCCCCAGTTTTGGTCACTGCTCCCGGTGCTGGCTGCATTCCATGTAGAGTCGTTGCCCACAGGTAATATACCCATGTCGAGGCTTGGTGGCAACGGGGGCAGCTCAACAAATGCCGATGTCGGCTGCACAAACCCTGATGTGTCGCTCTTTGGTGATGGCTGCCAATGTGGTGATAGGTGCGACGAGCACGAGGCGAATGTTCCATCGTGCCATGGCACTTGCTGCTGCGACATGGGCATGGAGCTCTCACAGTTCGAAGCCATCATCCCGCCAACAGCTGCACTGCTGCCGAACGCGCTCACCACTCCTTCCGGTATCGGCGACAAGCTGTGGCCACTGCTCCCAATGGCACCGCACGAGCTTATCAGTTCGCCCCCATATGTATTGCCACCCAGCTGTCGCTGCATGTCTCCAGATGATGAGGACTCGAGCAGGGGTAGACGACTCTCTAGACCCGGAGATGATTCAAATGAAGCCATAAGAGCACCAAGCCCGAGATCATCTGTAGTTTCGTTATCCATGTAAATGAGCCCCGGCTCGAGGCGGTCGTCCGAGGAATCGACGGGCTCCTGCTGCCTCACAGGAAGAAGCGGCGGCATCTGCAGGTTTGGTGGCAAGGGGGGCAACTCATACTGCTCGGGGTTAGACGGCCGCTGCATGAACCCAGTGCTGGAGGTGGTGCTGCTCCATGATGGTGGCGGATCAACTGACCACGAGGAGGATCCAGCTGTGGTGGTTTTGCCGCTGTTCCATGGCTGTTGCTGATGATCTGAGGCAACCGGCGGCGGTGACTGTGCGAAGGCGGACAAACTCCCCGGCACAGGCGGCAAGCCCGACAGGGTCGACGACGAACCTGCCTGTGCTGACAACGATGGCGTGTAGCCAAAGGAGGTCCCACCCGGAAGATCTGGCAGGCGGGACAGGGTTGACGATGGCCAAGCATGCTGACGCTGCTGCTGTGACAAGGGCGATGCATAGCTTGAAAAGCTCCCACCCGGCAGATCTGTCTGGCCAGACGTAGCATCCAGAGAAAACCCCCGCGCGTAACCGGAGATGTTCCCGTTCAGCAGATCCAGCCGGCCGGGCGCGGCCGGCGACGACCGTGCTCGCTGCAGCCCCAGCAAGGCTGCATATCCAGAGACGTTTCCTCCCGGCAGATCTGGCAGGCCGGACGTGGCTGACGAGGACGACGTGTATCCGGGGAAACCACCGCGCGGCAGAGGTGGTAGTCTGGCGGTGGTCATCGACGGCCGCGTCTGCTGCTGGGACGAGAACGACCCGTACCGAGAGAAGCTCCCGCCCGGCATCTGTTGAAGGCCGGAAGAAGTCGCCGGCGACGACGGCCACGCTTGGCGATGGAGCTGCTGCCCGCCTCGGAGAGGACTCGAGTTGTTGCGACGGGACTCCGCGATCGCGTCCAGGCGGGCGCAGAACTCGGCGCTTGTGCTGCGGATCGTATAGAGCTCCTCGTAGAGGGTCTCGGTCCGCGACCTGCGGCGGGAGCCGCCAGCAGCCAGCGAGGGTGGCAGGGCCTGCGGTAGACGCGACGATGACGAGGAACCAAAATTGTAGTCAGCAGACGCCGCCGAGATGCGGGAGGCGATGCGGTTGAGCAGCGGCGGGTAGAGCGAGGAGCGGCGCTGGGACTGGGAATGGGCGGCGGGCGAGCCCAGCAGCACGGTGGACATCGACCCGCGTGGCGAGCCGGCGGAGCTAGTGGCGGCGGCGGTAGACGAGGAGTGGGAGGTGTGCGGCGTGGGGTCCATGGCGCTGGTGGCTAGGTTTTTTCTTCTGGTGCGAACGGGACGAAGTGGCGAGCGAGAGGGGGGGGGGGGGGGGGGGGGAGCGGGAATGGCAAGGAGGAGCGTCAGTGAGGGCGAAACGAAGCAGTCACTCAAAGCTTGTCGTATTTAACGTCAAATTTTCAGCTGGGCCCATATATGCCGTGAGTCCAATATACTCCACTGGATGGATGGGCCTTCACCTCTGATGAATTTGGCCCGATGGACACGCTTGTCCAATCGCCTTGACTTAGCATCAAGCAGTAAGATGGGATTGATTTGTTGGGATTGATTTGTTACTTGGACTTGCAGTAGCGACTCATTGGCGTGACGAGTTTCACCACACTCTAACAACATGCTTATGCGATGTAACAAAACTTCGCAAGGGTGTTAGACCAATGCTGATGGAAGTAAAATCTGACTGCAATTACACAAACGATGAATTATATTTTTATGTTCTCTATGTTTAAAACTATGCATGGTAAATTATAAAACCTGGCTAAGAAACTTGGATTACTTGATATGGATGTCCAACGAAGTTGCATGTTCAATTTCTGTTTAATTATTCAGAAAATAATTAATTATCTTTGTACCTAGTTCTTTAAATGTTACTACCTCCGGATTTTTTTAATTGGCGACAATCAAGTCAACTAAAAAACAGAACTGTGTCCTAACGTCAAATAAAACGAGCATGAGGGAGTATAAATTAATCCTGCATGTTACATTATTGAAATTTGATTAATAATTTCCTTGACTTGAGCTTGACCTGTAGGTACTTTAACACCAGAATCTTTATGAATTGGAAAATGATATCTATAATGCTTCTGTACATGTAAAAAATAATCTACTTTTGCATGCATGATATTTTACAATTATTGTGTTTGTTTTATGTTCAGTAAATAGTATAAAATAACCCAGACAAAAATAAATCACCCAACTCGTGATAAGTAACCATAGTTAATACCTGATCCATAATAAATCACATAGGACAAGAATCACAATCGGAATCAAAGAAGATTAATCTTCCTAAACAGCTTAATATAAATTAATATATTTTCACTATTTAACTAGTGGAGAAACTGTCTCAGAGCAAAGTAAACTAATTTAAAAATCCTCTGTACCAGAACCGATCCTGACACACGCCCCCTTTTATGCACCTTTTTCAGTAAATCATTGACCGGTTAAATAACTAAATTATCGTTGCATTTTTCTATGCATTAGTTGACATATATGGTCCTGACGTAACGTGTAAAACCAGAAGCCACTGCTCGCACTACAGGAATCCGTCGATAGGGCGTCGGCCATATGAGCGTCGGTTGCCTACACAAACCGACACATATAAAATAAAGGTGTCGGTGAACCGACTCACTTAGCCGACACCCTATTCATCGTTTCCTGTAGTGTCGGAAGTGGGAGGTGATGGTTGAGCACGTTGTGGAGTAGGTTTCATGCTGACAAAAGTGCAAGAGGATAAGGTTACCCGCACTCGTCTACTTTATACTTTACTATAAAGTCTAATCGTATTCTATATTTTCTATAACTTCTTCTATATATACACTCTGTATACATATTTTAAATTTTTTAGTAACCTTTTCAGTATTTTTATAGCGGTTATATTTCAACGTACCACCGCGAACAGTCTAACCCCGTTCCAAAACTCAAGATAAGCACCAGTGCATCCATCAGTTTTATTAGTTTTATTTCATCACACCATCCTATCTAGTTGCAAGTGCATTAAGTTTATAAGAGTTGGTTAAACAATATATGCATTATGAATACCCTTCTTGATTATCCATGCACCACCCTAGTGATGGTAGTTACATACGGTTGCTTGATTTTTTAGAAAATAGTAGAACTCAAGTGGTAAGTCTAACTCACGAATTATATGACTTGCTATTTAGTTGGTTAACATCATATGATGATATAATGAAGATCGGATGGAGATGCTGATTTATAGAATGGAATAAAAAGGCTAGACTTTTGTGATGGTAGTTTTGTCTATGTCGATCAATGATTGTACGATTGATAACTCCATTAAGCAAGTCGAACAATATTAAATCACATGCTAGTATATGTGATTAAATAAACAGATGTAGCCTACTCATTTAGAAAGTTTGAGTGGTAGCCTACAGGTCTGTTTGGATCTCCGCCGCAGCGCGCCAAGCCACAGCCGCGGCGGCGCCTAAAGTGCGGCGTCGATTTTCGGCGCCACACTTGCGGCGTGCCATGACGGGAGAAATGAACTAGTTTCCTGTGGCGAGCACCTGCGGCGGCCTAAGCTTGGGCAAAAACCAAGCAGCTTCTTCGCTCGCCTACGCTTCGGCACGGCGGAGTGTGGCAGAATGTGGTCAAGATCCAAACAGGCCCTACCTCTTCGGGTGCGGTAAAGGGCAGGAGGATGGTGAGCCACAGGGACGAGTATTGCATGATAGGCTATCGTCTCGATGGGTAGTATCTATTCTAGTTTCATTATAATTCAATATAAGGTTGTCATGTATCACCTTTTCAATTCACATATGATATGCATATTGATTTTGATGTTGCAGTAAAAAGGGAATTATTGATGAGCATGACTGGATTGAAAATATTATTAATATTACGTTTGCAATAATTGCTTTGATTAAAGATATTCATCCTTTTCTCAAAAAGATTGTAACTTTTAGTTAAAAAATGAACTAAGAGTGATAAGAGGGAGTACACGATAAACTTTATATTTCTAAGTCAACTATTAACTTCACTAAAAATTGAAAGTAATCTAATTGCTAAAAATTGAAAGAAATGATTCACAGGCACGCGCACCTCAGCAAACACCGGCGGCGCCGTCCCATCTCGCCCTGCCTACTCGCCCCCCCGCATGCTCAGATCCTCCAACCCCTCCCCATCTTGAATCCCCACAGCGAAGCCATGCATGCGATTCGTCTGACCCTCGTTGTGTTCCTGCCTTCACACAGCTTCTCCAATCCCCTCCCCATCTCGAATCTCCACAGCTACAGATTGCCCCACTCTTAAATCGGTACTCCACCTTCCTTCACGGATCAGAGGAGAGGAGAAATTTCAGTTTTATCTGTGATTTGGGGCTTCTTAAATAAGTTCTGGCCCCGCAACTTTGGTTTGAGTTGTAGATTTGAAGAAATTTTGGAAGGGCAACTTGGCGATGTTAGACAGGAATCGACGCGTGTGGTAAGATTTAGCTTCTTTCTGCTCCTGTTTTTCTACATATGGCCTCACATTGGATTAGTTATCTCTAACTTGATAATTTAGGGCTGTTATGTTGATCAATTCTATGTCGCCCTAAATTGAATCCTTGCAATATCTACTATGTATAGAAGAAATGCAAACCATTAAGACCTGACAGGCTCCTGTTAGTGCACCTAATGAATGAATCTGTGTAACTAGGTGTGTATGTGACCCGATAAAATTCATCCCATCAAATTTACAGCTTAGGACCTGTCATGGAGCTATCTGGCAGCATGGCGGTCATGATCCTGAGCAAAGGAATGTGGTGCGACATTAATTGGACCATGTAACAAAAATTTCCTTGTAATTCAAACTTTTGTACAAAAGTTTTCAGAATTCAAAATTGAATACCTATTACCTATACTGCCTCTAATATAAAATCTTGTGATGTTACAATCCTTTCTCTAAAAAAAAAAATCTAATTCATGCTCACAATTTTGATCAAAGCTAATCAATTCTGCTGGAATTCAAAAATCTTATACCGTTCCAGTCAATCAATATATTTTTACTCATTTTCTGTTTCATTCAAATCTTGTGCAACAGCCGTTTGGTTTGAAGTTTAAATCAAATCCACGTACGTGTATATATCCACTTCTTAGTTTAGGCCTCGATCTTGGAACAAGCATAGCCCAACCCACCAAGGCCTCAGTCTACCATGGAAATAGCATCTGGCCTAGCCCATGGCCTTTTTTAATTCCATTTGGCTCAATACTCAGTCCACATGTCAGACACGTGGCAAATTACACTCCCACTCTTTTTCGTGCTCCCACTTGGCCGTCTTTCCCTTCTCTTTACTCTGCATCCTCCCCAACTTTGCTCGCCGTCGGTCGCCGGCGATCTCGGCCCTGCTCCGCCGGCGATCCTCCTCAATTTTATTGACGTGACAAACAAAGTATAACGATATTTATGCCCTTAAATCCAATTCTGGCAACTAATCACATTTTCAATTCTTTTCCAGCTAGTGATCGATCTGCTGGTTAGTTTCAGGTAACAATTATTTGAGGTGCCATACCGGCTTTATTTCCTCTCATTTTGCTTTACCTTTATCATAAAACTTTGAGGTGTTTAGATGTGATAAATACTGCACTTCCGAAACTGCAGTTTTGTTGAAACCACAGTATTTTCAGAGTATCAATACATGCAGCCCCAATTTTTTTGAACCGAGGCGACGGAACATCAATCTCTTCCTCCCGATTTCTCGTTTCTCATGTGATCTCTGCCTGGGGCTGCTCGGTCTGCCCTCTTTTTTTCGATTTTTTGCAGTGCCTGCCTAGCAATACTAGATTGAATCCAATTACAAGATTGCCATGGATGTATCTCTCCTTTCCCACGTCACCTTGATGCAGAAGAATCGGGGCTGGAAGAGTTGAGTTTTGGGAGTGGTAGGGCTTGTAGCCTTTTGCTGTTTATTCTTAGGCATAATCAGGGAGAGGTGTAGATGCTGCGACCAGTGAAGTTAGGTGGGGGGGGGGGGGTTCATGCATAATAAATAGTAGGAGAAGAAGGTGATCTGACTGCTAGATTGATTGGTACGTACCACATGATTGCTCCCTGTATTGTTCATGTTTTCAGCTCATGTACTTCATGGTTGATTGGAAAGATCAACACCTGGCCATGTATCATAATTAATTTTGGTAATTTAGCCAAGTAATTAGCGCAATGTCATTCAACAAATTTGGTATCACGTTTTTGTCCTCTTGTACATAGAAAACCCAATGGACCAGTGGTCACACGAGTTTCCTTGTGTAGATGATGAAATTTCATGGTCGGATGGAAGGGCCAAGGAAGGATGGAATTACTTGAAACTAACCAGCAGATCGATCATTAGCTATGAAGAGTTGAAAACTTGATTAGTCACAGGAATAAGATTCAAGGACACAAATGTCATTATACTATATGTGTGCCACATTATTGATAAAAAATGTCTTGTCACACTTACATGGCGCTAGGATGGTAAAATTATGAGCAAAATTTCGTAAGGCTGATAAATTATGTTTTTTTGACCGGATGGCTGATAAATTATGTTGATTGTATGTAAGGAGGGTAAACGATTTAGACATCGGTATGGGTGGCAAATCCTAAATATTAACGGGCGCGCGCGCGCGCGCGCGCGCGCGTGTGTGTGTGTCTGGGGGGTGGGGGTGTTGGTCTTGTTCCCATTCAAATGCAAATCTTCCTCCCCAATTCAGAGACCTGTGCATTTTTCCTCACCGATCCATACATCCATGGTTCGATTAAGCCCAGTGCGTAGGGTCAATGAATCCAAGGTGAGGGTGCTTGCAGTTCAAAGAATTTGATATGGAGATTTTTTGCTTTTGTTCTATTAGGTCTGCGATGGCTCATATTTGGTTGTAACAGCTTACTTTGCCATGTTGCCTACTAATTCTCTATTTCTGTGCTGTAGCAAGTTAAAAATGTGTTTGAGGAATTGATCAGCAAGATGGCACTGCAGAGTTTGATCTGCCACCAGTGTTGAAAGAATGAATGTGAGGCACTTAGGTATGTACCAATCAGGAGGTATATCATTTACATACTATTCTTTTCAAACTTTGCATCATTTACTGTTTTCTTAATAGAGATTGTTTTGTACCTTCGTCTGATTTAGTTCCGTACTGTTACTCAGTCAATGTACCATATTCTGATACGGCACAGTTTCATCATGTGTTGTAATGTTCCAAGTCTTCATGTACTGGTTCAGATTTGTCTTTTATGATTCTACCCAAGCAATTCTGTAACTTGTATGGAATCTGTTGTAGTTTAGTAGTCCTTGTTCGAAGAATAAAGCTATGCTCGAAATCGACTGGTTGCATTTTCCAATACTGTGCTCAACATGAGTATGCATTTTAAGATAATGCGGTCTAGTTCGTCATCCACAGTGCGATAGGAGTAAAAAATTCCCCTGTTTCAATATAATTTTCCCTTTACGCATTGACAACACATCAACATCATGAATACAGATTCTAATCAAACATAGCGATGGAAATATTTTCTGTACTCTAGATAATATGAACATGTGATATTCTTATGAGCAGTTCTGCATTACTCTTGTCCTTATTTCTTTATTAAGATGTATTTCACTAAGAGACACATTGAAGATGATGGCATTTTCTGTTCCATCACCAGTTGCTTGTAGTGAAAATTGCCAATGTGGTTAAACTCTCTTTCCTCATCTGTAACAAATATTCCTTTCCGGCATGGCTGCACAGTATTTCGGAAACATGAGTCTTCATGAAGTCTAAAAGGAGAAGTTCTATAGGATGGTGATAAGACATGCTATGCTATATGGCATGAAATGTTTTCTAACTAAAATAAAACATATCCAACAAATGAGTGTCGCAAAGATGCACATGTCATGGTGAATGTACGGTCATACAAGAAAAGATCGAAATATGAACGATGTGATATGTGATAGGATAGGGATGACACGATTGAAGAGAGACTAGTCCAACATCGACTAAGGTGATTTGGACATATCCAGAGGAGACCTGTAGAAGCACCGGTTAACAGTGTAATTCTAAAAAGTAGGAACTAGGAAAAACATAAGTTGGGAAGAGGATGACCAAAAGTCTTAGCTCATGATAAGACTACATGAAAATCGTTGGGTTTCATATCTAGCCTACCAAATGTGCTTAGGACAAAGGTTTTTTGTTGTTTTGAGTTTTCATGAAGTCTAATCATAACTCATGAAATGGCTCTCTTCTAAAACGCTTCTATTGCATTTTTTTTTATTTCTTGCCCTCAGTTATTGGTCCCTTAGTGGATCCACTGATTGCCAATTCTACATGATATTTCATTGTGCACATGTGTGCACAAACCTAGAAGTAGTTCTCAAGTTTGTAGTTTATTTAACCTTTTAAAAATAATAAAAAGTGAAGCACACAAATTTGTTAGCTATTTGACTAATGTGTTTGTATGCATCATTTCTATTGACAACACATCATTACTAATGTGTTTGTAAATGCAGGATGTTGTTTTCCTGTTGTTCAGCGGACTGTATATGTGCCAACACATGTGCCAATAAATCATTCCAACAAAGACCTCTCAAGAAGATCAGACTATTAATTCTAACATGGTAAGATTATTACTATGAGATTTATTTAAGTTTTCATAATTATATTTTGGAAATACATGGTTATTTAAATTAGAGGTTTTGTTAATCGTGTACTGCCAGGTGTAAATATGTACCGGCTGTTTTTTTAGTAATGGTATAATGGACGACAAACAGATTCTTGCACCACAAATTCTTTTGTTTTCCCGAACATTTCTTTATTTTTCTTTCTAGCTCCGATATGCTATTTCTCTTATGCACACATGTTTATAAATAAAGGTTCATGATTTACCATGTTTGGGATTGCATAATGGGGTGCAATTTCCTGTTCTAGCTGGGTGATACTTTGTCTTCTTTTGAGTTGACGGATATTTGATAGAACCCGAGCCCTTTGAAAATTGGCCTTAGGACTTTTTGCCAAGTCACATGATATTTGTTTGTGCACATGTGTGCACAAAACCTTTGATCAGTTCTTGATTTCATAGTTTATTTAACCATTTATAAAAAATAATGAGAAGCAAAGCATGCAAATTTCTTTGCTATTTGATTAATGTGTCTTTGCATCAGTTCTCTTGATACATCATGATGAACATTTGTATTTTTTGGATGTTCTCTTGTTGTTCATCAGACTGTAAATGTGACAACACATACGCCAATAAATCATTCCGACACAAATCTCTGGAGAAAATCAGCTGATTATGGTAAGATTATTACTGTTAGATTTATTTGAGTTTTGATAATTATATATTTGGAAACATATGACTATTTCAGACTAATTACTGTGTGTATCATACATAAATAACATATGTTTTGATGTTTTGTGCCTTCTATCGATTATCTTTATTTTCTGTGTAAAATGGTGTGTTACTGTATGAAGAGAAATTTAGGGACAAGCAGAAAAATCATATAGAACATTTAAATGAAATGTAATATGTGAAGTCAGTAATGGTATAATGGGAGTACTTGGTTGTGTATGAGGGGCATCATTTGAAGAACAAAGATTCCAAGTTATTCATTCAACTTGAAGATGATAAGCAAACATGGTATGCTACTAACAGGGACCCGGTTTCAGGTTAGTGATACACATTCATTGAGCAAGATTGTTGAATTACCTCAATTTTTACGAAAAATTATATGTGGTAGATTTTTTTATAGCTAGTGGTTCTATTTGAAGTATTTGCTACTATTTATTAGGATGTTCAATTGTATTTTGTATACTCTGACACTACTTATTGGTAACTTGTTTTCAATACTTCGTGCTTATTGTTTCCTTAGTATGGATATTTTGTGAATTGTTTCCAACTGATCCCTAACTTGGGTATGAGGAAGGGAGCCCTGATGTAGCGGTACAGATGTTGCCTTGTGACCATGTTTTAACGGGTTGGAGTCATGAAAAAAGCCCATTGCAAAAAGGTAGAAAATGCTGCATACAAAAGATCCAAATAGGTTAGCCATTTTCCCGAACCTGCAAGCGGAAGCTACATGTACTAGGCTGCCTTTTTTAGTAATGGTTTAATGGTTGGCAAACATTCTTGCACCCTGACAAACTTTCATATCGTCAAATAGTCAGTCTTTTGTTTCTCCGAGCATTTATTTGCTTTTCTTTCTGGAATAGAAGTTTTGTTTATCGTGTACTGTCGTGTGTATTATACATAAATACCCAATATTTTTATGTTTTGCCTTCTATAGATGATCTTTTTCTGCGGAAAATAGTGTGTTGCATGAGTAAGAAGATTATAGGGTACCGGCGGAAAAATCATATAGAAATTTAAAGAAAATATAATATGTGAAGTCAGTAATGGTGTAATCGGAGTGTTTGGTTGTGGATGCCGGGCATCGGTTGAAAAACAAAGATTCCAAGTTATTCGTTCAACTTAAAGATTATAATAGAGTAAAATACACTGGTGGTATACAAACTTGTGAGGTTGTGTCATATAGGTTTATAAATTTTTAAAACGCATTAAGAGCTTTCTAAACTAATTATGTGGTTTAGCAGCAGTGCATACAACAGGTGGCATGTCTACGTGGCACACACTTCATGTTGGAGAGGTGACACGTCAGATTTAATGTTCGTATACCGCCAATGCATTTTATTCATTATAATAGTAAACATCATGTGCTACTCATAGGATCCAGTTCAAGTTAGCGGTACAAATACATTGAGCAAGATTGTTTGGAGTGTTGGCCCATCACCTAGTGTGGACACCACTTTTGGTTCTTCCAATGTTAGCATGCAGATGGTGGTCAAAGTCCTGTTGTTGCTCAAGTTGCATCGAGCACTGAAAATTCATTAGCTATATCATAATTGTATTAGGGATATCACAGCGGCTCACCCCAATGCTCACTGCTAAACAAGATACTGAGACTCTCACTAATTTCTAGAAAATACTCCCTCCATCCTCAAATGAGCTATAAAGCGACAAAATTTTGGGGATAGAGGGAGTAGATTGCATCCTAGCATAGATGACCGCCATCAACTCACTTCCGGACAACAATGATGTGCTTATTAATTTTGTAGTATGTATATTTGCGAATTGTTTCCAACTAATCCCTAACTTAAGTACGAGGGAGATGAGCCCCAGTGCAGTGGAACAAATGTTGCCTTGTGACCATGTGATCAAAGGTTAGAGCTTTGAAAACCGCCCCGTGCAAAATGTGGGAAAGACTAGTATAAAAGAACCAAGTTTGTTAGACACTTCTCTGAACACTGCAAGCGGGAGCTACATGTACCGGGGCGTTTTTTTAGTAATGGTATAATGGATGGCAAACATATTATTGCACCTCAACAAACTTTCATACTCCCAAATAGGCAGTCTTCTGTTTTTCTTTCGAGTATAGAAGTTTTGTCTATTGTGTACTGTCGTGTGTGTTATACGTAAAACCAGTTTTTTTTTTTATGTTTTGTGTCCTTCATAGATGATCTTTATTTTATTCAATGATGGGAATGAGAGTAATGGAAGGTAATTAGTGGATTAATTAACCCCAAAGGAGTAGGTACACATATATAGCCCCATAGGAGCTGGTACATGGGTCTAGCCCAACACATATAGTCCAACACCCCCCGCAGTCCCAACATCTAGCCACAACAGATGTTGAGACTGGACCGAAACTTCGAAAACAGCGACGACGGTTGACCCTTCATGAAGATGTCGGCGAACTGCGACACCATCGGGACGTGGAGAACCCGAACCTCGCCACCTGCAACCCGCTCACGAACAAAATGGAGGTCAATCTCCACATGGTTCGTGCGCTGATGCTGGACAGAGTTGGTGGAGAGGTAGACGACGCTGACGTTGTCGCAGCCGACCAACGTGCTCCGGGCGACGGGGGAGTGGAGCTCCTGAAGAAGCTGTTGATGCCAGGAAGCCTCAGCCACACCGTTAGCCATGACGTGGTACTTCACCTCTTCACTCGAGCGGGACACCACAGACTGCCACTTCGAGGACCAGGAGACGAGATTCCCACCCAGGAAGACGACGTAGCCAGAGGTGGACCGACGGGTGTCTGGACAACCTGTCCAGTTAGCGTCGGTGTAGACGACCAACTCGGACGCTGAGTCACGTCGAAGGAGGATACCGTGGACGAGGGTGCCGCGTAGGTACCAAAGGATCCGCTTCACAGCGGTGAGGTGCGGCTCCCGCGGGTCATGCATGTGAAGGCACACCTGCTGAACCGCGTAGGAGATATCTGGCCTGGTGAAGGTGAGGTACTGAAGTGCACCTGCAAGACTCCTGTAGGCGGTCGGGTCACTGACGGGTGTCCCGTCGGCAGAGGAGACCTTTGCCTGTGTATCCACCAGCGTGGAACACGGCTTACACTCAGCCATGCCCGCTCGCTCGAGGATGTCCAGACAGTACTGTCGATGGTGAAGGAGGCAGAGGAGACCTTTGCCTGTGTATCCACCAGCGTGGAACACGGCTTACACTCAGCCATGCCCGCTCGCTCGAGGATGTCCAGACAGTACTGTCGATGGTGAAGGAACAGACCGCCTGGGCAGCCCTCGACCGCAATACCCAGAAAGTGGTGAAGCTGACCCAAGTCCTTCATAGCGAATTCCTGCTGCAAGGCAGATATAGTACGCTGAAGGAGAGCTGTAATGGACGCCGTTAGTACAATATCATCGACGTACAAGAGAAGGTAAGCAGTGTCACCCCCGTCGATAGACAAACAGCGACGTGTCCGACTTGGCCTCAACGAAACCCAACGAGGCCAGGAAGGAGGCAAACCGGTTGTACCAAGCTCGAGGTGCCTGCTTCAAACCGTATAAGGATTTGTTCAGTCTGCAGACCATGTCTAGATGAGCTGAATAAACAAACCATGTCGGCTGACTGCAATACACTGTCTCCGTCAGAGTGCCGTAGAGGAAGGCATTCTTGACGTCCAGCTGGTGGACGGGTCAAGAACGCGAGAGAGTCAACGACAAAACGGTACGAAATGCGCCGGCTTCACCACCAGACTGAAGGTCTCATCGTAGTCAACTCCAGGGCACTATGTAAAGTCCCGAAGTACCCATCGAGTCTTATATCTCTCCAGCGAACCATCCACCTTCTTCTTGTGCGTGAACACCCACTTGCCTGTGACAACATTACCACGACTCGGACGTGACACCAAGTCCCAGGTCCAGTTGGCAAGTAGGGCCGCATACTCTTCCTCCATAGCGCGACGCCAGTGAGGGTCGACGAGAGCGCCACAGATGGAAGACAATATAGGCGATACCGAAGAGGAGGGTGGAGGCGTCGTCGACGAGAGGACGACCCAGAGAAACGCTCAACTGACCGAAGGACCTCAGCTGCACGTCGAGTCAGCATCGGGTGGACGTGCCCTGGGTCCTGGTGGAGTAGAGGCGGGTGGTACACCGGGGGCTCGCGGTGAGCAGGAGTCGGGTCACCGACCCGCTCTCGTCGCTGATAGACAAGAGCAGGGTCGACAAACCACAGTAGCGTGGCCACGAGTGGCGCGTCGAGTGACGTCGAAGACACCGGGGCCGCGCGTGGCGCGACGGTAGAAGTCGGAGACGTCGGGGGCCGTGCGTGGCGCAACAGTAGAGGTCAGAGATGTTGGGGCTGCGTTTGGCGCACCTGTGGAGGTCGGGGACGCCAGAGCCGCGCGTGGCGCAACTGAGGAAGTCGAGGATGTCGGGGCTGCGCGTGGCGCGACCAAGGGGGTCGGAGACCCCAGGGACGACGAAGCTGCTGGAGTTTGAGCACCAACCCGCGCACGTCGTTAGTAGACGAGAGCAGGGTCAGTGAACCGAGACGTCGGGGCTGCGGGAGGCACAACTGGTGGTGCCTGAGGCGCAGCAGTCGTCGTCGGAGACGTCGGGGCCGCACGAGGCGCGACACCCAACGTTGAGGACGTCGGTGCCACGCGTGGTGCAACGGATGCCGTACCTGCAAAAAAGGCCAAGGCAACTGTGGTGTAGCAGCCTCGCTGTCAGTAGAAAACAGGGAGTCCAACTCTGCAACTGAAACAGAGGAGGAAGTGGAGAAAGGAAAAGTGGACTCGTCGAAGACGACGTGTCGAGAGATCAAGATACGGTGAGTGGTGAGATCCAGACACCGGTACCCCTTATGATCGAGAGAGTACCCAAGGAAGACACACCGAGTGGAACGAGGCGCGAGCTTATGTGGAGCCATAGCGGAAAGGTTAGGATAACAAGCACACCCGAAAACTCGAAGGTGGTCGTAAAGAGGGGTGGTGCCATACAAGGCAAAGTAAGGGGTAGGTGCACGAATCGCCTTCGTGGGAAAGCGATTAATGAGAAAGGTGGAGGTGTGGAAGGCCTCTACCCAATATCGAGCAGGAATAGAGGTTTGAAACATCAGAGACCGCATATCATTGGTGGTGCGAATCATGCGCTCTGCCTTGCCATTCTAAGGAGAGGTATATGGACAAGACATGTGCAAGTAGAAAGTCACGGAGCACCGAGTTGTTAAACTCGCGTCCATTATCGCACTTGAGAGCTCGAACAGTGCGTCCGAATTGGGTGGATACCCAAATGAAGAAGTGAGAAAGAGTGACGTATGTCTCAGACTTCAATCGTAAGGGAAAAGTCCAGGAAAAATGCGAGAAATCATCAATCACCACCAAGTAATACTTAAATCCTGGAACACTGATAACAATGAATGAGATCAAAGGAGTGCTCAACATGAGTCACGAACATCGGAAACGGAAGCCGAACATGGCGACCAAGCTGACAAGCATGACATAAAGACTCATGTGTGCCTCTAGTACACGAGATAACTGAACTACTAGACAACTTGGACATAGCATTGACACCAGGATGGCCAAGCCGGCGGTGCCAAGTGGTGAACGAAGCTGTTGTAGTCAGAGTAAAAGTCGGAGACGCATTGGAAGTAGGAAGTCGAAGCGTGTACAGGGCCCCGGGCTATCACATCGAAGAAGAGGACGCCGGGTGGAAAGATCCTTCACAAATAAACCAAACGGATCAAACTCAACAGAAACATTGTTATCGGTGGTAAAACGACGAATAGAAAGCAAATTCTGAATGATATCCAGAGCGACAAGAATGTTGTTAAGCTGGAAAGAACCCGAAGATCCTGAATCACCTACTAAGGTGGCTGGAAGAACAGACCCATTACCGACAACGATAGATGAAGGAAAAGAAGGGTGGGGAGGGTGGGTAGAAGAGAGTATACCAACGTCAGAAGTGGTATGGTACGAAGCTCCGGAATCAGCCACCCAGTCAGCAGCGGGTGGCGTGAGGTGCATGGTGCTGAACAAAGACGCCAGTGACTGGCGGTCCCACACCGGGGCAGCTCCTGGAACGGTGCCAGCGACTCTGAGTACCCAACAGACCTGAGTCGACAGTCCATCGGCAGGGTGGGATGGTCCACCGTAGCCCGGGTGGGCGACGTACGTTGGTTGAGGACGTCGCGGACGTGGATGTGGAAGACCCGGAGACGGCCCAGGCCACATAGATATGTGGCCGATCCACGGGTTGTAGGGTGTGGGCCAGGGCGCTCCTCCCTGACCGGTGCCACCACTACTACCACCACCAGTAGCAGGAGTAGGAGCCGTAGTGCTACCAGTACCAACGCCTCAGCCACCGCGCTTACCGCGACGGCGACGATTACCACCCCTAGAGCTTGCAGGAGCAGCTGGTGTGGTAGGCAGAGCAGGAGGTCGCGGCGGTGGTCCACCAGAAGCAGGAGGCCGTGGAGACTGCCCAGAGCTTTAGAAAGCTGTGGCAGGCCCGGAGCCAGCAGAGCCACCGGAAGTGAGCTCCTCAAGCTCAAGGTCAGACCAGACCTTCAAGTGAGCTCCTCGAGCTCAAGGTCAGACCAGACCTTCTCAAAGGTCGGGGGTGACTACACACGAAGGAGCCAGGAGCGAAGGTGGCAGTAGCGCCCATTCAGGCCCTGAAGGACCCGAGGGACGAGCGTGCTGTCAGCAACCGGCTCGCCAAGGTTGCGTAGGTCGTCAGCCATGCCCTTCATCTCCATGCAGTAGGCGGAGATGGGGCGGTCGCCCTGGACGGTGTTCTGGAACCGCGCGTTGATGTGTAGAGCACGAGTCGCACGGTTCCCCAGAAAGTGCTGCTCAAGCACCAACCACGCCCGACGCGCGGTACTGCCACCGCGCTGTCCGACGATGTCGTGTAGCTCGTCGGAGAGGGACCCAAGGATCCATGCTAGGACCAGGCTGTCCATGCTGATCCAAGAATCATCCAACGAGAAACCCTCCCGTTGAACGTGATCCTCGAGAAGGTACCGCCTCAACGTGAGGAGAAACACGTGACGCCAGCGGGCGTACGCGGTGGAGTCAGAGCTGAGGACGATCGACACGAGCGTCCGAATGTTCTGAACTCCGATCGCCTGGGCTTGGAGAGCAGCTACGAGAGAGGTCGAGTAGGCGGAGTGAGCCCCAACATCCGAGAAAGACTCGTAGGTAGCACTCAACGGTCGATGAGCACTTTCCTCGAGCTGGTGAGACAGAGCGGCCACAGAAGCACGCTCCTTCTCTAGGGCTAGAGCAAGTGCCCGCTCGCGCTCACGAGAGGCGACCAAGGCCGCGATAACACTAGAGGTGTTGACGACAGTCGTGGTGGCGCCGTCTGCACCGCAAAGGGGGTAGCAGCCGCGCTATGAGCAGTGGTGACGCCAACAGCAGAGACAATCATCGCCGGCAGGACGGTGGACACGTCCGAGGGAGGTGACGACTGCGTGAGCCCAGTAGTAGTAGTAGCAGGCCCTCCTAGCCCGGAGACACCGGTCATGAAGGCGACAACGTCAGCATCGGCAAGTGGTCCGCCGGAGGCGGCAGGAGGCCCTCAAGATGGTCGGACACCAGCGGCCAGGCTGCTGACGACGCCAGAAAGGAGAGGCGACAGCTGGATCTGTAGAGAAGAGTCTGGCGGCGACCGGATATGGTTTTTTGGAGGGAGCTACGACACAGCAGCACGGGGTGAGGCTGCTGCAGCTAGCGACACGACGGTGGGGGCCAGAGGCGCGGTGGCGGCGGCCAAAGGTGCTGCGGCGGCCAAGGGCGCGACTGCGGCTGCCAGGGGTGCGACGACAGGGGCCTGGGGTGCGGTGGCGGCCAAGGGCGCGGCTGCGGCGGCCTGGGGCGAGGCGGCAGCAGCCGTGGTACACGCGTCGGCGGGGAACAGGGGCGAGGCGGCGGCGGCCGTGGGGAGTGCGGCGGCGGCCATGGGCTGTGCGATGGCGGCAGGGGGCTCCGCGGCAGCGATCGTGGGCGGCGCGGCGACGGTCGGGGACGGCACGGCGGCGGCAGTCAGGGTCGGCGCGGCCCTGGACAGCACTGTCGGTTGTTCCATGGCTAGGAGAAATAAGGGAGGGTTTGGGTTAGGGTTTCCCTGGCTAATGATACTATAATGGAAGGTAATTAGTGGATTAATTAACCCCATAGGGGTAGGTACACATATATAGTCCCATAGGAGCTGTTACATGGGCCTAGCCCAACACATATAGTCCAACAGAGAGCATTAGGTTCGAGTTAGATGACTCATTTGATGACACCAACAGGCGATTCGTGCGGAGGATACAAGAGTCTGAAGTTAGAGAGGCCTAAAAAAGGATGAAATGAGGAAAAGCCCTCGTCCCCGATGATGTCTCTATTGAGGTGTGGAGATGTCTGGGGATGTAGCAATAGTATGGCTCACTAAACTATTCAACTGAATTTTTCAGTCAAACAAAATGTCTGAAGAGTGGCGGAAAAGTATTTTAGTACCTATTTTCGAAAATAAAGTAGATGTTCAAAGTTGTACTAATTACCGAGATATTAAGCTTATGAGTCATTCTATGAAGCTCTGGGACGAGAGAGTGATTGAACACCGCTTGAGGAAAGTGATCAATATCACTAAAACCAGTTTGGTTTTATGCCTGGGAAGTCCACTATGCTGGCAATTTTCTTACTCCACCAGCTTATGGAAAGGTATAGGGAGCAAAAGAAGGATCTACATATGGATTCATTGACTTGGAGAAGGCATACGATAAGGTACCAAGACCGGTCATGTGGTGGGCGCTAGAGAAACACAAAATCCCAACAAAGTATATTAAACTTATCAAGGATATGTACGATAATATGGTGACAAGCATGCGCATAAGAGATAGTGAGACCGATACTTTTCCTATCACAATAGGGCTACACCAAAGATCAGCTTTAAGTCCATACATCTTTTCCTTAGTGATGGATGAGGTGTCGAATGATATACAAGAGGATATCCCTTGGTGTATGCTCTTTGCTGATGATGTAGCATTGATAGATGAAACTAGAGATGGTGTTGATAGAAAATTAGAGCTATAGAGTCAGACTTTAGAGTTTAAGAGGTTTAGACTTAGTAGAACCAAAATCAAATATATGAGATGCGACTTTAGTGATGTCGGGTGCGAGGATGGAAATGTTAGTTTACAAGAACAAGTAGTACCTAGGAGGGACACATTTCAATATTTATGATCAATGTTATAAAGCAATGATGATATTGACGAAGATGTTTGCTACAGGATCAAGATCGGGTGGATGAAGTGACAGCAAGCATCCGAAATCTTATGTGATAAGGAAGTTCTACAAAAATTGAAAGGAAAATTCTATAGGACGGTGATCAGACCTGCGATGCTGTATGGAGCAGAACGTTGATCAACTAAAAGGCAACATGTCCAACAAATGAGTGTTGCGGAGATACGCATGCTACGGTGGATGTGCGGTCACACAAGAAGAGACAAAATTAGGAACGAAGTGATACATGATAGGGTAGGGATGACACTGATTAAGGAGAAGCTAGTCCAACATCGCCTACGGTGGTTTGTGCATATCCAGCGGAGACCTCCAGAAGCACCGGTTAACAGTGGGATTATAAAGAGTAGAGAAAATTTTAGGAGGGGTAGAGGTCGACCAAGGTTGACATGGCAGGAGGCGGTGAAACGAGACTTAAAGGAGTGAGAAATACCTAGAGATTTGGCTCATGATAAGGCTGTATGAAAATTAGCAATTCATGTGTCAGAATCTTAGTTTATTCGTATTTTGTTACTCTTATCTTCTTTATTATTAATTCATTTCTAAAATAAATAAAATGTAGAATCTTATTTTATTTGTATTTTTTACTCTCATCTTATTTTCTATTACCTTTCTTTTAAAAATGTTGGGTTTTATTTCTAGCCGATCCCAATTGTTTGGGACAAATGCTTGGTTGTTGTTGTTGTTGTATAGATGATCTTTATTTCTGTGTAAAATAGTGTGTTGCTTCAGTACAAAGAGGATTATAGAGTACATGCAGAAAAATCATATCAAACTTTCAAGAAAATATAATATGTGAAGTCAGTAATAGTAATTGAAGTGTTTGGTTGTGGATGAGGGGCATCGCTTGAAAAAACAAAGATTCCAAGTTATTCGTTCAACTAAAAGATTATAATACCAAACATCTTGGGTTGCTTACAGGACCCATTCAGGTTAGTGATACAAATTCATTGAGCAAGATTGTCGAATTGCCTCAGTAATGTGGAAACATTATGTTTTGTAGATTTTTCTATTGACAGTGGTCCCATTCGTAGTATTTGTTACTATTGATTAGGATGTTCAATAATATTTTATACATTTTAGCTCTCCTTATTGGTAATTTTTTTGAATATGTAGCGTTTGTTGATTCCTGAGTATGGATATATGTGATTTGTTTCTGACTCATCCATGACTCGAATATGAGGAAGGAGAGTCTTGGCACATCGGTAAAGATGTTGCCTAATGACTCTAAGCTCAAGGGTTGGAGTTCTGAAAAGGAAGAGGATCCTCTGACTTAAATCCACATGTGACTTGATCACTGCCATGTGGGGCCCACGTGCTAGAGGTCTACATGTCAGTGGCCAAGTCACTTGTGCAGTAAAGTCAGGGGATCCCTGTCCCTTGCAAAAATGTTGGAAAAGACTGCATATAAAAGACTCAAATAGGTCACATACTTTCTCGTAGAGCTGCATGCATTGGGCTATTACAACGAATTGTCAAAAGAATCAAAATGAAGCATTTTTGATGAATTAAAGATTACACGTGAATTGGTTACGTGTACTGGGTGATTTTTTAGTAATGGATGACAAACATATTCCTGCACCCCGACAAACTTTCATACCCCCAAATAGGCAATCTTTTGTTTTCGTGAAGATTCTTTTGTTTTTCTTTCAAGTATATAAGTTTTGTCTTTCGTGTACTGCTGTGTGTATTATACATAAATAACCAATTTGTTGTGTTTTGTGTCTTTCATAGATGATCTTTATTTTTGTGTAAAATAGTGTGTTGCTTGAGTATGAAGAGGATTATAGAGTACAGGCAGAAAAATCATATCAAAATTTTAAAAAATATAATATGCGAAGTCAGTAATGATGTAATTGAAGTGTTTGGCTGTGGATGAGTACATCAGTCGAAGAACAAAGGTTCTAAGTTATTTGTTCAACTAAAAGATTGTAATACCAAACATCGTGGTTTGCTAATAAGACCCAGCTCAGGTTAGTGGTACAAATTCATTGAGCAAGATTATTGAATTGCCTCAGTAATGTGAAAACATTATATTTTGTAGATTTTTTATTGGCAGTGGTCCTATTTGCAGCATTTGCTATAATTTATTAGGATGTTCAATAGTATCTTGTACACTCTAGCTCTCCTTATTGTTAATCTTTTTTGAATACATCGTGGATGATGATTCTTGAGTATGGATATTTGTGAAGTGTTCCTAACTGATCCCTGACTTGAGTATGAGGAAAGAGAGTCTTGGTACGTCGGTAAAGATGTTGCCTAATGACCCTTAAGATGTTGCCTAATGACCCTTAGCTCATGTGTTGGTAGTCCTCAATACAGCCTCTTGCAGAAATGTTGGAAAAGACTGCATATAAAATACTGGGTCACACACTTGTTTGGACCCTTCGCAAGTGAGAGCTACATGCATCGGGCTATTAAAACAAAGTGACAAAATAATCAAAATAAAGCATTCATGATGTGTTAAAGATTACACGTGAATTAGTTACATGTACTGGGGTGTTTTTTTTAGTAGTGGTATAATGGATGGCAAACATATTCTTGCACCTTGACAAACATTCATACCCCCAAAATAGGCTATCTTTTGTTTTCGAGAACATTCTTTTGTTTTTCTTTCGAGCATAGAAGTTTTGTGTATCGTGTACTGTCGTGTGTATTATACATAAATAACCATTTTTTTTTGTTGTGTCTTTCATAGATCATTATTTCTGGTAAAATAGTGTGTTGCGTAGTACAAAGAGGAGTATAGAGTACAGGAAGAAAAAACATATCAAACTTTTAAGAAAATATAATATTTAAATTTAGTAATGGTGTAATTGAAGTGTTTTGTTGTGGATGAGGGGCATCAATTGAAAAACAAAGATTCCAAGTTATTCGTTCAACAAAAAGATTATAACACCAAACATCGTGGGTTGCTAACAGGACCAGGTTCAGGTTAGTGACACAAATTCATTGAGCAAGATTGTCGAATTGTCTTAGTAATGTGGGAACATTATATGTTGTGAATTTTTCTATTGGCAGTGGTATCATTTGCAGTATTTGCTACTATTGATTAGGATGTTCAATAGTATTTAATATACTCTAGCTCTTCTTATTGGTAACTTTTTTTTTTGAAACATCGTGCTTGTTGATTCTGATATGGATATTTCTGAATTGTTTCTAACTGATCCCGACTCCAGCATGAGGAGGGAGAGTCTTGGCACATCGGTAAAGATGTTGCTTAATGATCCTGAGCACAAGGGTTGGAGTCCTGAAATAGCCTCTTGCCAAAATGTTGGAAAGGACTGCATATAAAAGACCCAAGTGGGTCACACACTTTTCTGTACCTTGCGCAAGTGAGAGCTACATGTATCGGGCCGTTACAACGAAGTGACAAAAGAATCAAAATAAAGCATTCCTGATGAATTAAAGATTGCATGTGAATTTGTTACATGTGTCAGGGTGTTCTTTAGTAATGGTCTAATGGATGGTAACCATATTCTTGCATCGTGACAAACTTTCATATCCCTAAATAGGCAATTTTTTGTTTTCACGAACATTCTTTTGTTTTTCTTTCGAGTATAGAAGTTTTGTTTATCGTGTACTGTCGTGTGTATTATACATAAATAACCAATTTTTATATTTTGTGTCTTTCATAGATGATCTTTATTTTTATGTATAATAGTGTTTTGCTTGACTAAGAAGAGAATTACACAGTACATGCATAAAACTCATATCAAAATTTTAAGAAAATTTAATATGTGAAGTTAGTAATGGTGTAATTGAAATGTTTGATTGTGCATGAGGGACATCGCTTGAAAAACAAAGATGTTGCCTAATGATCCCGAGCTTAAGGTCTGAGTCTTTAAAACAACCTCTTGTAAAAATGTTGGAAAAGATTGCATAGAACAGATCCAACTGGGTCACACACTTTCTCGTACCCTGCACAAGTGAGGGCTACTTGCATCGGGCTGTTTCAACGAAGTGACAAAAGAATCAAAATGGAGCATTCCTGATGAATTAAAGATTGCACATGAATTGGTTACATGTATCCGGGTGCATTTTTAGGAATGGTCTAATGAATGGCAAACATATTCTTGCATCCTGACAAACTTTCATATCCCTAAAGAGGCATTTTTTTTTGTTTTTAGGATTATTCTTTTGTTTTTCTTCGAGTATAAAAGTTTTGTTTATCGTGTATTGTCGTGTGTATTATACATAAATAACCATTTTTTTATATTTTGTACCTTTCATAGATGATATTTATTTCTGTTTAAAATAATGTTTTGCTTGAGTACGAAGAGAATTATAGAGTCAGTCATAAAAATCATATCAAAATTTTTAAAGAATATAATATGTGAAGTAAGTAATGGTGTAATTGAAGTGTTTGGTTGTGGATGAGGGGCATCACTTGAAAAACAAAATGTTGCCTAGTGATCCTGAGCTCAAGGGTTGGAGTCCTGAAAACAGGCCATTGCAAAATTTTGGAAAAGACTGCATATAAAAGACCCAAGTGGGTCACACACTTTTACGTACCTTGCGCAAGTGAGAGCTATATGCATCGGGCTGCTACAACGAAGTGACAAAAGAATTAAAATGGATCATTATTGATGAATTAAAGATTGCACCTGAATTTGTTATATGTATGAGGGTGCTTTTTTAGTAATGTTCTAATAGATGGCAACCATATTCTTGCATCCTGACAAACTTTCATATCCCCAAATAGGCAGTTTTTTGTTTCACAAACATTCTTTTATTTTTCTTTCCAGTATAGAAGTTTTGTTTATCGTGTACTGTCATGTGTATTATACATAAATAATCAATTTTTATATTTTGTGTCTTTCATAGATGATCTTTATTTCTGTGTAAAGTAGTGTTTTGCTTGACTACAAAGAGGATTACAGAGTACAGGCATAAAAATCATATCAAAATTTTAAGAAAATTTAATATGTGAAGTCAGTAATAGTGTAATTGAAATATTCGGGGTTGGATGAGGGTCATCGCTTGAAAAACAAAGATGTTGCCTAATGATCCTGAGCTCAAGGGTTGGAGTCTTGAAAACAACCCCTTGCAAAAATGTTGGAAAAGACTGCATAGAAAAGACCCAATCGGGTCACACACTTCCCCGTATCATGCGCAAGTGAGGGCTACTTGCATCGGGTTGTTTCAACGAAGTGACAAAAGAATCAAAATGGAGCATTCCTGATGAATTAAAGATTGCACATGAATTGGTTACATGTATCCAGGTGCATTTTTAGAAATGGTCTAATGGATGACAAACATATTCTTGCATCCTCACAAACTTTCATATCTCTAAAGAGGCAATTTTTTGTTTTTAGGATTATTCTTTTGTTTTTCTTTTGAGTATAAATGTTTTGTTTATCGTGTACTATCGTGTGTATTATACAAAAATAACCATTTTTTTATATTTTGTGTCTTTCATAGATGATATTTATTTCTATGTAAAATAGTGTTTTCCTTGAGTACAAAGAGGATTAGAGTACAGTCATAAAAATCATATATTTTTTTTTAAAAATATAATATGTGAAGTCAATAATGGTGTAATTGAAGTGTTTGGTTGTGGATGAGGGGCATCGCTTGAAAAACAAAGATGTTGCCTAATGATCCTGATCTCAGGGCTTGGAGTCTTGAAAACAGCTCCTTGCAAAAATGTTGAAAAAGACTACATAGAAAAGATCCAACTTGGTTACACACTTTCTCGTACCCTGCGCAAGTGAGGGCTACTTGCATCGGGCTGTTTCAACAAAGTGACGGAAGAATCACAATGGAGCATTCGTGATGAATTGAAGAATGCACATGAACTGGTTACATGTATCCGGGTGCATTTTTAGGAATGGTCTAATGGATGGCAAACATATTCTTGCAACCAGACAAAATTTCATATCCCTAAAGAGGCAATTTTTTGTTTTTACGATTATTCTTTTGTATTTCTTTCGAGTATATAAGTTTTGTTTATCGTTTGCTGTCGTGTGTATTATACATAAATAACCATTTTTTATAGTTTGTGTCTTTCATAGATGATATTTACTTCTGTGTAAAATAGTGTTTTGTTTGAGTACGAAGAGGATTACAGAGTACAGTCATGAAAATAATATCAAATTTTTTTAAAAAAATATAATATGTGAAGTCAGTAATGGTGTAATTGAAGTGTTTGGTTGTGGATGAGGGGCATCGCTTGAAAAACAAAAATGTTGCCTAATGATCAAGCTCAGGGGTTGGGGTCCTAAAAACAGGCCATTGCAAAATTTTGGAAAAGACTGCATATAAAAGACCCAAGTGGGTCACACACTTTCCCATACCTTGCGCAAGTGAGAGCTACATGCATCGGGCTGTTACAACAAAGTGACAAAAGAATCAAAATGGAGCATTCCTGATGAATTAAAGATTGCACGTAAATTGGTTACATGTATCAGGGTGTTTTTTTAGTAATGGTCTAATGCATGGTAACCATATACTTGCATCTGACACACTTTCATATCCCCAAATAGGCAGTTTTTTGTTTTCACGAACATTCTTTTGTTTTTCTTTCGAGTATAGAAGTTTTGTTTATCATGTACTGTTGTGTGTATTATACATAAATAACCAATTTTTATATTTTGTATCTTTCATAGATGATCTTTGTTTCTGTATAAAATAGTGTTTTTCTTGACTAGATTACAGAGTATAGGCATAAAAATCATATCGAAATTTTAAGAAAGTTTAATATGTGAAGTCAGCAATGGTGTAATTGAAATGTTTGGTTGTGGATGAGGGGCATCGCTTGAAAAACAAAGATGTTGCCTAATGATCCTTAGCTCAGGGGTTGGAGTCTTGAAAACAGCCCCTTGCAAAAACGTTGAAAAAGACTGCATAGAAAAGACCCAACTGGGTCACACACTTTCCCGTACACTGTGCAAGTGAGGGCTACTTGCATCGGGCTGTTTCAACGAAGTGACAAAAGAATCAAAATGGAGCATTCCTGATGAATTAAAGATTGCACATGAATTGTTTACATGTTTCCGGGTGCTTTTTTAGGAATGGTCTAATGGATGGCAAACATATTCTTGCATCCTGACAAACTTTCATATCCCTAAAGAGGCAATTATTTGTTTTTAGGATTATTCTTTTGTTTTTCTTTCGAGTATAAAATTTTTGTTTATCGTGTACTGTCGTGTGTATTTTACATAAATAACCATGTGTCTTTCATAGTTGATATTTATTTCTGTGTAAAATAGTGTTTTGCTTGAGTACGAAGAGGTCTATAGAGTACACTCATAAACATCATATCAAAATTATAAAAAATATAATATGTGAAGTCAGTAATGGTGTAATTGAAGTGTTTGGTTGTGGATGAGGGGCATCGCCTGAAAAACAAAAATGTTGCCTAATGATCCTGAGCTCAGGGGTTGGAGCTATGAAAACAGGCCCTTGCAAAATTTTGGAAAAGACTGCATATAAAAGACCCAAGTGGGTCACACACTTTCCCGTACCTTGCGCAAGTGAGAGCTACATGCATTGTGCCGTTACAACAAAGTGACAAAAGAATCAAAATGAAGCATTCCTAATGAATTAATGATTGAACGTGAATTGGTTACATGTATCAGAGTGCTTTTTTTAGTAATGGTCTAATGGATGGCAACCATATTCTTGCATCCTGACAAACTTTCATATCCCCAAATAGGCAGTTTTTTATTTCACGAACATTATTTAGTTTTTCTTTCGAGTATAGAAGTTTTGTTAATCGTGTACTGTCGTGTGTATTATACATAAATAACCAATTTTTATATTTTGTGTCTTTCATAGATGATCTTTATTTCTACGTAAAATAGTGTTTTGCTTGACTAGATTACAAAGTACAGGCATAAAAATCATATCAAAATTTTAAGAAAGTTTAATATATGAAGTCAGTAATGGTGTGATTGAAATGTTTGGTTGTGGATGAGGGGCATCGCTTGAAAAACAAAGATGTTGCCTAATGATCCTGAGCTCAGGGGTTGAAGTCTTGGAAACAACCCCTTGCAAAAATGTTGAAATAGACTGCATAGAAAAGACCCAACTGGGTCACACACTTTCCCGTGCCCTGCGCAAGTGAGGGCTACTTGCATTGGGCTGTTTCAACGAAGTGACAAAAGAATCAAAATGGAGCATTCCTGATGAATTAAAGATTGCACATGAATTGGTTACATGTATCCGACTGCTTTTTTAGGAATGGTCTAATGGATGGCAAACATATTCTTGCATCCTAACAAACTTTCATATCCCTAAAGAGGCATTTTTTTAAGGATTATTCTTTTGTTTTTCTTTCGAGTATAAAAGTTTTGTTTATTGTGTACCGTCGTGTGTATCATACATAAATAACCATTTTTTAATATTTTGTGCCTTTCATAGTTGATATTTGTTTCTGTGTAAAATAGTGTTTTGCTTGAGTACGAAGAGGAGTATAGAGTACAGTCATAAAAATCATATTAAAATTTTAAAAATATAATATGTGAAGTCAGTTATGGTGTAATTGAAGTGTTTGGTTGTGGATGAGGGGCATCGCTTGAAAAACAAAAATGTTGCCTAATGATCCTGAGCTCAGGGGTTGGAGTCCTGAAAACGGACCCTTGGAAAATTTTGGAAAAGACTGCATATAAAAGACCCAAGTGGGTCACACACTTTCCCTACCTTGCGCAAGTGAGAGCTACATGCATCGGACCGTTACAACGAAGTGAAAAAAGAATCAAAATGGAGCATTCCTGATGAATTAAAGATTGCACGTGAATTGGTTACATGTATCAGGGTGTTTTTTTAGTAACGGTCTAATGGATGGCAACCATATTCTTGCATCCTGACAAACTTTCATATCCCCAAATAGGCAGTTTTTTGTTTCACGAACATTCTTTAGTTTTTCTTTCGAGTATAGAAGTTTTGTTAATAGTGTACTGTCGTGTGTATTATACACAAATAACCAATTTTTATATTTTGTGTCTTTCATAGATGATCTTTATTTTTTGTGTAAAATAGTGTTTTGCTTGACTAGATTACAGGCATAAAAATCATATCAAAGTTTTAAGAATGTTTAATATGTGAAGTCAATAATATTGTAATTGAAATGTTTGGTTGTGGATGAGGGGCATCGCTTGAAAAACAAAGATGTTGCCTAATGATCCTGAGCTCAGGGGTTGGAGTCTTGAAAACAGCCCGTTGCAAAAATGTTGAAAAAGACTGCATAGGAAAAACCCAAATGGGTCACACACTTTCCCGTACCTTGCGCAAGTGGGGGCTACTTGCATCGGACTGTTTTAACGAAGTGACAAAAGAATCAAAATGGAGCATTCCTGATGAATTAAAGATTGCACATGAATTGGTTACATGTATCCGGCTGCTTTTTTAGGAATGGTCTAATGGATGGCAAACATATTCTTGCATCCTAACAAACTTTCATATCCCTAAAGAGGCAATTTTTTCTTTTTAGGATTATTCTTTTGTTTTTCTTTCGAGTATAAAAGTTTTGTTTATCGTGTACCGTCGTGTGTATCATACATAAATAACCATTTTTTTATATTTTGTGTCTTTCATACTTGATATTTATTTCTGTGTAAAATAGTGTTTTGCGTGAGTACGAAGAGGAGTATAGAGTACAGTCATAAAAATCATATCAAAATTTTAAAAATATAATATGTGAAGTCAGTTATGGTGTAATTGAAGTGTTTAGTTGTGGATGAGGGGCATCGCTTGAAAAACAAAAATGTTGCCTAATGATCCTGAGCTCAGGGGTTGGAGTTATGAAAACGGGCCCTTGGAAAATTTTGGAAAGGACTGCATATAAAAGACCGGGTCACACATTTTCCCGTACCTTGCGCAAGTGAGAGCTATATGCATCGGGCCGTTACAACGAAGTGACAAAAGAATCAAAATGGAGCATTCCTGATGAATTAAAGATTGCACGTGAATTGGTTACATGTATCAGGGTGCTTTTTTAGTAATGTCTAATGGATGACAACCATATTCTTGCATCTTGACAAACTTTCATATCCCCAAATAGGAAGTTTTTTGTTTCACGAACATTCTTCAGTTTTTCTTTCGAGTATAGAAGTTTTGTTAATCGTGTATTGTCGTGTGTATTATACATTAATAACCAATTTTTGTATTTTGTGTCTTTCATAGATGATCTTTATTTCTGTGTAAAATAGTGTTTTGCTTGACTAGATTACAAAATACAGGCATAAAACTCATATCAAAATTTTAAGAAAGTTTAATATGTGAAGTCAGTAATGGTGTAATTGAAATGTTTGGTTGTAGATGAGGGGCATTGCTTGAAAAACAAAGATGTTGCCTAATGACCCTGAGCTCAGGGGTTGGAGTCTTGAAAATAGCCCCTTGCAAAAATGTTGAAAAAGACTGCATAGAAAAGACCCAACTCGGTCACACACTTTCCGGTACCCTGCGCAAGTGAGGGCTACTTGCATCGGGCTGTTTCAACGAAGTGACAAAAGAATAAAAAAGGAGCATGCGTGATGAATTAAAATTGCACATGAATTGGTTACATGTATTCAGCTGCTTTTTTAGGAATGGTTTAATGGATGGCAAACATATTCTTGCATCCTAACAAACTTTCATATCCCTAAAGAGGCAATTTTTTGTTTTTAGGATTATTCTTTTGCTTTTCTTTCGAGTATAAAAGTTTTGTTTATCGTGTACCGTCGTGTGTATCATGCATAAATAACCATTTTTTTATATTTTGTGTCTTTCATAGTTGATATTTATTTCTGTGTAAAATAATGTTTTGCTTTAGTATGAAGAGGAGTATAAAGTACAGTCATAAAAATCATATCAAAATAAAAAATATAATATGTGAAGTCAGTTATGGTGTAATTGAAGTGTTTGGTTGTGGATGAGGGGCATCGCTTGAAAAACAAAAATGTTGCCTAATGATCCTGAGCTCAGGGGTTGGGGTCCTGAAAACGGGCCCTTGCAAAATTTTGGAAAAGACTGCATATAAAAGACCCAAGTGGGTCACACACTTTCGCGTACCTTGCGCAAGTGAGAGCTACATGCATCGGGCCGTTACAACGAAGTGACAAAAGAATCAAAATGGAGCATTCCAGATGAACTAAAGATTGCACGTGAATTGGTTACATGTATCAGGGTGCTTTTTTAGTAATGGTCTAATGGATGGCAACTATATTCTTGCATCCTGACAAACTTTCATATCCCCAATAGGCAGTTTTTTGTTTCACGAACATTCTTTAGTTTTTCTTTCGAGTATAGAAGTTTTTTTAATCGTGTTGTCGTGTGTATTACACATAAATAACCAATTTTTATATTTTGTGTCTTTCATAGATGATCTTTATTTCTGTGTAAAATAGTGTTTTGCTTGACTAGATTACAGAGTACAGGCATAAAAACCATATCAAAATTTTAAGAAAGTTTAATATGTGAAGTCAGTAATGGTGTAATTGAAATGTTTGGTTGTGGATAAGGGGCATCGCTTGAAAAACAAAGATGTTGCCTAATGATCCTGAGCTCAGGGGTTGGAGTCTTGAAGACAACCCCTTGCAAAAATGTTGAAAAAGACTGCATAGAAAAGACCCCACTCCACTGGGTCACACACTTTCCCGTACCCTGCGCAAGTGAGGGCTACTTGCATCGGGCTGTTTCAACGAAGTGATAAAAGAATCAAAATGGAGCATTCCTGATGAATTAAAGATTGCACATGAATTGGTTACATGCATCCGGGTGCTTTTTTAGGAATGGTCTAATGGATGGCAAACATATTTTTGCACCGTGAGAAACTTTCATATCCATAAAGAGGCAATTTTTTGTTTTTACGATTATTCTTTTGTTTTTCTTTTGAGTATAAAAGTTTTGTTTATCATGTACCATCGTGTGTATTATACATAAATAACTATTTTTTATATTTTGTGTCTTTCATAGTTGATATTTATTTCTGCGTAAAATAGTATTTTGCTTGAGTACGAAGAGGAGTATAGAGTACAGTCATAAAAATCATATCAAAATTTAAAAAAAAAAATATAATATGTGAAGTCAGTTATGGTGTAATTGAAGTGTTTAGTTGTGGATGAGGGGCATCGCTTGAAAAACAAAAATGTTGCCTAATGATCCTGAGCTCAGGGATTGGAGCCCTGAAAACGGGCCCTTGCAAAATTTTGGAAAAGACTGCATACCCAACGCAGGTTGTTCTGCCATTTCTGAGGAGAGAGGTGATCACATGCTCATGTTGTGAGGAGCACACCAACGCCGGTAATCATGGTGAATCCATGGGAGGAGAACATAAGAGGGTATGGTGATGGGGTTTGGTGCGGCGGAGATTTCCGTGGCCATCAACCTTTCCATCACGAGGCCCGAGGAAGACATTCCTGACACCGGGGGATGATGTCCTTGCCCAGGGATGAGGATCTGCTGGAGAATCAAGCACCCAAGCCACCTACTCTGGTGAGCGAAGAAGATTCTAGCCAGGCTTGAGTGGATCCGCCGGTTGACAACAAAAACAATGACAAAATGGAGGAAGAAAGTGTTGAATATATGAAATTTTATCTAGAAGACCATTCCATGCAGGTGAAGCGGAAATCCAAGTGGGAACCTGAGAGCAGCTCGGCGGATCAAGGTAAGGGTGATGGTCCTGTGACGAACTTCGACCCTTGGAAGACAGGTGAGGCGCATCTACCTATGGATGTAGATAAGGTCCGTTCTAATTGTGGGGCTAGGGTCCATCTTTCTACTGCCTGCACTAGATATAAGCCATGTGATAAATGTGGGAAGTTTGGTCATGATGTTCTGAACCGTTTTACTAAGCTTCTGAGCCAATACATTGCTCCTATGTGGCCACACAAGTTGAGAGACAGTTTCTTTTTGATTCCTGATTTCATGTATGATTCGGGGACGAGAGATGATAACTCTACTGCAATAGTTCAGGTGATTAAAGGAAGTGTTACTGAAACTCAAATTGAGCAAGAAATTCATGAATTCTTTGGTGGAACCTGGAGATGGATTGCTAGACAACTTAATGATACCAGTTTCTCTGTAGGATTTCCTACAAACAGGATGGTTAGGGAGTTTGAGATGAGAGTGGGGGGCTCTGATGCTGTGATTGCCATAAAACCTTGGTCTCCCTCCATGGGTGCCAAAGGGGAAATTCAAATGGCGTGGTTCATGGTCCGTTGCATCCCATATAACAAGAGGCACTACAAAACCCTAGCATGCAGTTGTCCGTACACACATCAATCGTCTCATATTTCATATCGAGATCGGAAAGAATTTTCTTCACATGATACATATCTTTAGGAACTTTGTGGGGCTGTGGAAGGACATCGCTGAACAATTTGATGAGGTTGTTGTAGTAGTAATTAGAAAAGAAGTACTTAGTCTTAATTGTTATAAGTCTAGTCATGAAAGTAAGGAGGGTCATTTCAGTGTGTCAATGCATCTTCTGAAGCTTTGAGAAGCTCAAAGAACTTTCAACCTCCACTGTAGGAGGATCCTCCGTAATCTCTTGTTGTATAGCTTCCAGCATCTCATTCATCATATCAACCTCCGTGCCATCATCATTGTCCGCTTCCACTGCTTATACAGCTTGAGAAGCCATCTCACCGTGAAAGATCCACAAATCATAATGTGACACGTAATCATTTCGACACAAGTGTATCAAAAGTTCCACTTTGTCCAAAAAAAATTTGTTCGAGCATTTCGTACATGGCCACCACACCTTATCGATATTTGACAATGAAAAAGCTCGTTGTACACAAAAGCTTTTATCTTGGCGTACCACTCATCTGAGTGACCACCAGTTCTGCTCTTCCAACCAGTATACATCCAACTGCGATCTTCACTCATGTTTGACTCTACAATTTAAAGTCCAAAAAATTATAGTTACTTTATACTTTGTTTAATATCACAACCCTACATCTATTGGAAAGAATAGGTCCTAAATCCACTCAAGAGTGATCGAGAGGGCGTGCTTATGACATGACGTGTGGCCTATATCCGGACGAAACTTCGATAGCATAATCCCGTTGTTCTCCAACTGGACGTTCGTAAATCAACAGAGAACAACAATTTTTTGCCATCGAAATCTAGTCCGAATCTAGACTCGCGTCTCGTCACAAGCCACGCCCTCTCGGTCACTCCTAGGCTGTCCAAAAAAGGGACAGTTCCGAACCAACACGTCTCACATGTGTAACGCATGAGATGGACCACTTCGAAACGGGTAATTCATATTGTACAAGTTACATTAATCTTTCATTTTTGAGTCATTTCCAATAGAGAGAAAAAAGAACGAGAGAGAAGGAGGAAAGAATGACCAAAAGGCTTTACGCGTTAGTCGTCGAACTTTATGCTCTACCGGGTCCGCCATCCACGTGCGAGAGATTGTTGTACTCACCGTCGCTTTTCGCCTCCGTGACACTCTATACGCATAAGTGCCTACTAAATGGGTCGTGTCGGGCTATGACGTGTCGAGCCGGCCCAAAGCCGTATATTTACATATCGATATTAAACACTCAATCAAATAAAATAAGAATTAAACAATAATATTTTAAACAACTAAACTAAACTCCTATCAATTAAACCAAAACAAACATCTAAACAATTATCAATTTATTTAAATAATGAGCCACAATGTAAGCAATTAAATAAATATTGCAACAAACATCTAAACCTAACCTAAACAATTAATCATAATGTAACATAATAAAAAATTATTAACTAAACAATTACGCATAATATAAACAAATAAAACCAATTAGCATAATTAGCATAATGTAAACAATTAGCATAATAAGCATAACTAAACCAATTAGCATAATATAAACAATTAAGCAAATTAAGCATAATTTAAACAATGAAACAAAATAAGCAAAATCTAAACATTTAACCACTAAACAATTACATTCAATTAACCACTAAACAATTGGTAATTAAAAGAAACTAGGTTGCCTCCATGGCTGACAATGGAAGCCAGCGTGGGGGGCGGGGGTTGGGAGGGGGAGGCCCTTACCTCTGGGTGGAGGCGGTGCGGCGGCCGGAGCAATGTGAGCAGGCGGCGCTGCGCATAGCGACAGCTAGGCGCTGTGGCGGCTATGCTCGGGCGCGTAGAGGGAGGCGCGAGGAGAAAGGCACGGCTGGAATGGGCCACGTGCGCGGCCCGCGACGTAGTGTGAAGTCTCTTACGAACATCGGCCGCTTTACTTACATTGGCCTAGGGTTTGGCCGATGTAAGTTGTTCGTTAAATGCTGCCAGCCCACTTACTTACGTCGGTCTTGGCCAGACCGACGTAAGTAGTGGGCTTAATACCGTCGGTCCTGTTACTTATGTCGGTCGCGAGCCTGTGACCGACGTAACTAAAATAACTTACGTTAGCCTGCAACAATCGACATAAGTTTAGTTACTTATGCCGGTCGACCCACGTAAGTTATTTTGACCGACATAATGTTGTCAGTTTCCTTTGTGCTTGTTGATTCCTGAGTAAGTATATTTTCCAATTGTTTGTAAGTGATCCTTGTCATGAGTATGAGGAACGGGGGCCATGGAGCGGTTGTAAAGATGTTGTTTTGTGACTATGAGGTCACGGGTTGGAGTGTTGAAAATATCCCATTTTTTAAAAATGCAGAAAAATGTTGCGTACAAAGGACCTAAGTGGGTCAGACACTTCCCGGTTCTGTATAAGTGGGTGTCGGTACCCTGAGTACCGTATACCCCTTAAGATTGCAAAGATCTCAAGGAAATGTCATCTACTTGATTTGAAGACCTTCGGAGGCCCACATGTCTGACATTACCGGACCCGCTTCCCCAACATGGTTAGTCCCAGGGTCGCCACGTGTACCATCAAACCGGAGCTACCGGCCACAAGGGGGAAGCTCCGGGCTATGTACCATAACGGCACCCCCGGACCTAACCTCAGACCGAGGGAAGCTACGGAACTGACACGTGTCTGGTGGCACCGGACCTATCTGTTCCCCACAGTATGCTCCGAAGCTGACACGTGTCCAACCGTCGGATCTTCAGCCTCAAACCTCCGGTAGAATCCACAACGGCTCCGGATCTTCAAAGGGGAATCAAGGATCAACTTGTAACGGCCTGTCCTTGTACTATAAAAGGACAGGCCGACGATACATCTGATCCGATCTGATATGAGCTGATAACATCTGATCTGATCTGATCTGATCTGGTCGGATTGGCTCGCACGCGCTCTCAATTCACGTCACCTGAGTTGAGTTCATACATCCAATACAACGCTAACACACCCCGTGGAGTAGGGTATTACGCTCAGGCGGCCCGAACCACGTAAATCTTTGTGTCTCCTGTGTCATTTTACATTTCTCCTTCTTGAATCTCCGTGCGCCCACACCGAACCTCAAACTCCGCAAACACTTTTAATAGTGTCGGGAGATCTGCCGGATTAAAACCATCAATAGTTGGCACGCCAGGTAGGGGCGCCTGAGTTTTCAAGAATGATGAACTCAGCTGCTGAATCATCCAATGGTCATCCCGCTGTTCAAGCTGCTGGGGGCAATCCCTCCAATATGCAGCCACCAGCAGGAACCTCAGTTCCAACAGGAGTCACACTTCCACCACCGCCGCCTTCACCAGCAAATCAAGCTGGACAGCGCGATGGTGCACCGGCGTCAATCAATGCATCGGCGAATCATGACAACCCGAAACACGCGCTCCATGCAGCACGTGCTCTCCTTCAGCGCCCACCACCTCCGGATGCATCCTGAGATGCAATGGAGTAGTGGAGGGCCGATGTGGAACACTTGGTTGCAGCAGCAGCCGACCGCATCAGTAACCAAGGTCCTCCTCCTTTAGGACGGGCCCCGTCACAGCGATGGACCTTGTCTGGAATACTTGGTCCGCACGTTTCCAACAACAGGAGACGTGTTGCGTCACAACAAGTGACGTCGTTGCCCTCCGGGGCGCGACGCACTGACACGGTATCAAGGCTTTCAACTCATGACCTCCGGGCGGAGCTTGATCGCTGATACCGTCAACAAGACGGCCGAGTCCATATCGAGCGTGCTCGTGAAAGACGAGAAGCTCAGGACATTCCTGCTCCTGAAGGAGTAGGAGGAGGCTGTTCAACCCTGGCCATGCATCTGCGTATGGTCAGGTGGCCACAGAAATTCCGGCCTCACTTGCCGGAGAAGTTTGACGGGACCGTTCATCCCGTCAAATTTCTTCAGATTTACTCCACTGCTATCCTAGCAACTGGAGGAAATGAGGCTGTAATGGCCAACTATTTTCCAATGGCTTTAACTGGGACCACCCGGTCCTGGTTTATGAGTCTTCCACCCAACTCCATCAACAGTTGGGAGGAGTTGTGCTGACAGTTCACCGCCAACTTCGGGAGTTCATACACCCGACCAGGCACCGAACTGGACCTTTTTGCAGTCGTGCAAAAAGGGGGAGAATCCCTGCAATCATTCATCCAAATATTCTCTCAGGTACGAAACACTATCCCTTCTATCTCTAGTGCTTCTGTCATTGTGGCATTTAGACAGGGCGTACGAGTTAAGAAGATGTTGGAGAAACTGGCGATCAAGGAGATCACTAGTGTCACAGAACTCTTCAGCTTGGCCGACAAATGTGCCAGAGCTGCGGAGGGCCGTGAAATGCACTCTAAACCACCTCCGGAGGATCACAAGAAATCCTCCAAAGGCGAAGCCACTACCTCCGGGAATGGCAAAAAGAAGAAAAAGACCAACGGCAAGAAGAAATCGTCGACCGGCACATCTAATGTTGCAGTTGCTGCAGCTCCGGGTGGCCGGGGGCCACGCCCCGAGAAGCGACCTCGACCGTCTTCTGAAGACTGTGGCAAACCCAAGGTGTGGTGTCCAATTCATAAGACGGACAACCACAGTTTGGAAGACTGTCTGGAGGTCCAAAACCTTGCCGAGCGCTACAACAAGCGCTCGGAAGAAGTTCCTTTCCGACAGAGGGAAGGAAAACAAAAAGTTGACGAAGCTCCGGCTGAAGAGGAGTTAGGTTTTCAGGATCCTAAAAAGGTCCTGAAGGCCGTCTACACCTCTGTCGACGACGATTCTGACGTCTCTGACAACGAGCGCCGGAAGACCATGAATACCATTTTTGGTGGATCATGGGACATCACCTCCCGCCGCGTCCTCAAGACAATGCGTCGGGACATGGCCGCTGTAGCTCCTACAGCCAGGGCGGAGCCTCATCGGAAGTGGATGGACACAACCATCACTTTTGATGCTTCGGACTGCCCTCGAAGCATGGTTGGAGCAGGCCAGTTACCTTTGATGGTATCTCTTACCATCAATAACATTCAGCTCCATCATGTTATAGTAGACGGAGGTTCGGGGCTGAACCTCATAAGCTTCGAACCTTTTATCAAGCTTCAGCTCCAACCTTCGGATCTTCACCCCTCCCGACCTTTCTTCGGAGTAGGTCCGGGAGCCATTACCCCACTCGATGCTATTACTCTTCCCGTTACCTTCGGGACCCGGGAGAAGTATCGCACTGAGAAGTTGGTCTTTGACGTTGCTCGGATCAACTTACCTTTCAACGCCATCTTCGGCAGGTCTGCCTTGTACAAATTCATGGCAGCTGCTCATTATGGCTACCTGGTGTTAAAAATGCCAACACCAGTAGGCGTTCTCCGGATCCGCGGAGATCGCACTGCCGGAGTAACCGCTCTAGAAGAACTTCATGTGCTTACTACGGCGCAAGAGGAGGACTCCAGGCAGGAGCAAGCTCCAAAACCCCCGAGCATTCGTCAACGAGGCTCGACTTCTGCACCTCGTGTGCAGCCAAGTGGCGACACCGACATTCCTGTCAAAGTTGTCCAAATCAGTTCCGATGCCGCTCAGACCACCCGTATATTGGGAGGACTGAATGACAAATAGGAACTCGCGCTCATCGCTTTCCTCCGGGCTAATGTCGACGTGTTTTCCTGGCAACCGTCACAAATGCCTGGGATCCCCAGGGAAGTGATTGAGCACAATCTGAAAATCTACCGGTCAACTGGAGAGACACCCTTCTTCCTGGTGTACGGAGCTGAAGCAATTCTTCCTTCGGAAATCACCTTGGGGTAACTCTGGGTCCGGACCTTCGACGAAGCCACGTAAGACCAGCTCCGGCGTGAAGACCTAGACCTCCTTGAGGAGGGAAGGTGCCAAGCAGCTGTTCGGAATGCCCGATACCGCCAAGCCCTTCGGCGCTATCACCAGCGGCATGTACACAACCGACAGCTTGAGGAAGGCGATCTGGTGCTACGGAGAATACAATCCAGAGAAGGGTTAAACAAACTCTCCCCCAGCCGGGAGGGGCCCTTCTGAGTGATTAAAGTATCCCGTCCCGGAAGCGTTCGCTTGGCTACCGAGGATGGGACACCTCTCCCAAATCTTTGGAATATTTAGCACCTCCGTAAGTTCTACACTTAATATCACGGAGGTGAGTCTGTAGTAACTTGAGGTGTATGTTATAGAGTCATTGTACAGAGTCGGGTAGTTCCTCTGGGAGAACAGTCGGACCTTTCCCGGAAGGTCCGCAAAGTTCATGCAACACTTGTCACAGTCTCAGAACTAAAAGTGTGGCTAGCTACTCTGGGTCAAACGAGAAATGAAACACGCTTAGCTCGGATCCGTACCCTAAGAGTGTACTTGTTTCCCCTATACCCCAGACCTATAATGAAAGACATCTTCATGTGAAACAGATTCCACGTGCATTTATTTTGTACAGGCTCAAAATTTTTTTATTTTTCTCTTTCTTGTCTATAACAAAGTTGTGCAATTCTTGAGAAATTTTAGTTCGACCAGTTCATGTACAATTCGAGCTGTATTGTCAATTCTTTTGGATTCAAATATTGTTCATGGCCCACTCGCCTGAATGCCGTCAAGCCAATCTAGGGCCGGAGTGTGCTATCGACTTAGTCTGGTCAAGCACCATAAGTACGCCACTCTACCTACACCCCGACAGGTCGAAGTAAGGCGGGTCCAAGTACAATTGGATCTGGAAGAAAGAAGGTAACGCATTCGATTGTATTCAGAATTGTGTTTGACCTAAAACTTTCTTGGGAATCGTATGTCGCGACGAAGTTATAGGCAAGGAGTGAATTTTACTATTTTTCTTGGCTTCAGTGTGTAGGAAAAATAAAGAATCCACATTGATGGAGAAAAACCGGAGCTAACAAAGCTCTGACTCCCCCTAGGTGGCTTGTGATCGATGTTAAACATTGAAAACAAGCATTACCGGAGCAACCAAGCTCCGGCAAAGCTAGGAGGGCCAGCCGTCGATGCAGAATAAAAGATGGTGAGAAGACCCCACAAGCGGAGTCTGCTGTCGACAAGCTACGCGTTGGGAAAGGTCACTGCCGGAGCTACTAAGCTCCGACACTCCGGAGGGCTAACTATCGATGCTCTACGCGTTGATAGGGACTATTGCCGGAGCTACTACGCTCGACGGTAGTTAATGCCGGAGCTTCTGAGCTGTGACAACCTCAGGGGCCTTCACTATCGAAGACTTCGGACCGACCCCGACGATCAAGTCGAGGTTCTTACCCAGGCGAACGGTTGTCATCATAAAAGGCGGGAAGCCCGAATGCGGCGGCCTGACAAGGCGCGCGGAACCGATACAATTTTCGTATCGGGAACCGGCGACCTTCAATTGCGTGAGATCCGCACGCCAAAAATCTCATTTGCCGCACCCGGGATATGCCACGCGGCGAGGATTTAACTCCAAAACTATCGCCAACGGCACATCTGAAGATCTTTGAAGACTCGGCTCAAAAGTCGAAGGATGGACCCACCTCCGGCGGAATGACTTCACCCAAGGGGTCTTCCCTAGAGGTGGGCCGAGGGGGCCACTGTCGGTACCCTGAGTACCGTATACCCCTTGAGATTGCAAAGATCTCAAGGAAATGTCATCTACTTGATTTGAAGACCTTCGGAGGCCCACATGTCTGACATAACCGGACCCGCTTCCCAAACATGGTTAGTCCCTGGGTCGCCACGTGTACCATTAAACCGGAGCTACCGCCCACAAGGGGGAAGCTCCGGGCTATGTACCATAACAGCACCCCCGGACCTAACCCCAGACCGAGGGAAGCTCCAGAACTGACACGTGTCTGGTGGCACCGGACCTATCTGTTCCTCACAGTATGCTCCGGAGCTGCCACGTGTCCAACCGTCGGATCTTCAGCCTCAAACCTACGGTAGAATCCACAACGGCTCCGGATCTTCAAAGAGGAATCAAGGACTTCAAGACCCGATTAAGTGTCATTAATACTATATTAATGACACACGATCGGACGACCCTTATTACCCGTAACTCGGTCATTAAGGATAATTAAGCGCATCAAATGTATATCAATATTAGTAGCCGTCGGGGTCACATGTTGGGCCAGGCCAACTTGTAACGGCATGTCCTTGTACTATAAAAAGACAGGCCGACGATACATCTGATCCGATATGATCTGGGCTGATAACATCTGATCTGATATGGTCTGATCGGCTCGCACGCGCTCTCAATTCACGTCACCTGAGTTGAGTTCGTACATCCAATACAACACTAACACACTCCGTGGAGTAGGATATTACGCTCAGGCGGCCCGAACCACGTAAATCTTTGTGTCTTCTATGTCATTTTACATTTCTCCTTCTTGAATCTCCGCGTGCCCACACCGAACCTCAAACTCCGCAAACACTTTTAGTAGTGTCGGGAGATCTGCCGGATCAAAACCACCGACAGTGCGAGTTAGATGCACTGGGCTACCCTTTCTCTGGTAACGTATAAAGGATGCTCCCATGGTACATGTATCAAACAACATGAGTTCCCCCTCCTGTAATGCTACATTTGGGTAAAGCTCCAGGCCAAATGGTGCCTCATGTGACAACTCTAATGCAGCCTGGCCATTGTCAGCTCCACCCACTATGCCTTCACTCCACTCATCTTAGTCTGGCTCCTCGGACTGGTAAGATCACACCGGAACCGACAGAAAAAAAAATAATGCTACAATAAGAAGACCAAGCAAGCAAGTTCGGAGAAACCCGTTGTAGACGCCTCCACTGATTGGAAGGAATTTGTTACACCAGAAGTTCAAAGATACTATTGCAACAGAGTGACGAATGAATCAAAATATGGCATTCATATGGATCTTCTTACTTTTTTATATGATGGGTAATGTCACAATCTTCCTCTCCAAAGAAGTTATGGCCAATTTATTACAAGCGAGTACAAATGTAGACATTTACAACCTATTGTCTAGAACAAGACGATGATAACTGGATGGCTAAGCACACGACTGTGGACCGGACTTCGTAAGCTAATATTACGACACGTTCATCCTTTCATATTTTTCGTAAGTGCACCCCAGATCCAGCGCTAGTGACTTCTTTTGTAGAGTACCTGTATTTAGTACTGTGAAAATTCAGCCTGAATCTCGCTCTCACTGAAATCGAACTCAGGACCTGAGTAGTGCTACTCAGAGCACTTAACCCAATTTCAACTCAGAGCACTTCAACTGATGTTGTCTTCCTCGACTCCGCCGCCGCCACCTAATTGCCTCCACAGTGTCGCTACCCTGTGGTCGCCCCACCGGTCAACGTAGACCGACCTAGTGGAGTGCTGGCTGCGATTTCTTGGTGATTTAATTGTTGAATGGACGGATACCATTAGACTAGCCATGCTTATTATGATTGTCTATTATTTAATATAGATTGTATATAATTGATTGCCAAAATTGTATATATTTGATTGTCTATTATTTAATATAGTGAATTTTAATATTATGTACTCATATGATATGTGAAAACTTTTTCTGATATAAATATTCAAGTCCGTCCAATATCGATAAGTTTATGATCCGATGAATATTTTCTGATAAATCCGAAATATCAAAAACCGTATCCGTTTCCGTCAACATCCGATCCAAATCCGTTTTCAAAATTATTATATGGATATGAATATGGATATGGATATGAAAAATACTTTATCCGTTCATATCCATCCGTTTTCATCCCTAGTTTTTCCCCTTCCCAAAAAGGGGGTCGAGCTTGCTGAGTACTTTTATACTAAAATGTTGTTAATATCTTCAAAGGATCCTGACTTCGTGTCAAGAGACTTCAAGTAGGGTCACGTCAATACCCATTTAGTTGCAGTGGAACCATATAGGAGGAGGAGCTAGTCATCTATGTGTTTATGACATTGACTGTAATCATGTTAGTTTTTATAATTGTTGTATTGAAGTGTATGTCATTGTAATAAAAATCTGTATGATTTTGGTTTCACTTGTAATGCAATATGTTGTGCCGAATGGGTTCTAGTATAATATTACATATTTAATTCCGATCTTTAGGTCAGGACGCTTCAAGTGACATCAAAACCGTACTTTGCTTTTTGTTGGATGAAACTCTGAGCGTCGATGATCCTAGGGCGATGTAGATTTATTTTCTATAGTCAAAGGATCATGACTTTGTGTCAAGAGACTTCAAGTAGGGTCACGTCAATACCCATTTGGTTGCAGTGGAACCATATAGGAGGAGGAGCTAATCGTCTATGTGTTGATGACATTGACTATAATCATGTTAGTTTTTATAATTGTTATATTGAAGTGTGTAATTGTAATAAAAAAATTGTATGGTTTTGGTTTCACTCGTAATGTAATATGTTGTACCGAATGTGTTCTAGTATAATATTACATATATATTTAATTTTGATCTTTAGATCGGGACGTTTCAAGTGACATTAGAACCGTACTTGTTTTTTGTTGGATGTGAACCCTGAGCGTCGGTGATCCTAGAATGCCATAGAATTATTTTCTATAGTCACCCTTGGACCGTAGAGTTTTGGTGATAGATTTTTCTTTTGTATAATCCTTTCGCCTTATGTTAGCTAGATTATGATGATTGCATCACCACCTTTTCTGGGTCAACGAATACACCTTTCCCAAAGCGCTCTATACACCGTCACAACCCGACTCGGCGCACATCGGCTCTAAAGGGAGGCTTCTGGAGATGAAACCAGGAAAGGTTCTTGGACATAAAGGTTCATGAAGATTTATCATGTTCGGGATTGCATAATGGGTTCAGTTTCCAATTCCAGCTGGGTGATACCTTTGGCTTCTTTTGGGTTGGCTGAGATTTGATAGAACCCGATCGAGCCCTTTAACGATTCATTTGTCCTGGGAGCACAGCCATTTGCAATTTCCCCCCTTTCAGACTTGCGTGTACTCTGGCCTCATGAATCGTGTGACTGCGTTTTTGGAATTGCCAAAACCCCTCTGGTCGTTACATTGTTTGTTGCACATCTTGTGACGCTGCTTAAAATCATTATGAGTTGGGCTCTACCAGCGTTGTTGCGTAATTGTAAATTGTAACAGAAGTGATATATGCCGGTTACTACGGTGAGAATTGTGCGTGCTGTAGCAGGTTCGAGCGTTCCATCACACTGTTGTCCTATGCAAGAACGGTTCGTGTTTCATGAGACATGACGTGAGTAAACATGAGGAGTCAATATCAAAGTAATATGTCTCTCCGGAGGCCTAGACCCGGGATATCTGAATCCAAGCCAAAGGGTTTGCTACAATAAACTAGTCGGTTAGTTCACAAATAAACTAAGCAGTGACAAAAAAAAAAAGATTCGGAGGAGAAAGTAGTTTTGTTACTGGGATTTGTGGATAACGTTTGTTTGTTGGCAACGACACTAGTTGTTTGTTTTATGTTACCGTCAGGGTTTTGTTAATTTGTGTTTTTTTTTTCTGGAGGCCTATGTTCGTCATCCTAAATTTGGATTCATTATTGAGTTTATTAAATTAGTATTATGAAACATATTTATTAACCCGTAGTGGTAAAATTAACCCAACTAGAGTCTCTGTGGTTTCAGCACTGCTCAACGCAGCAACAGTTAAGCAAACATGCCAATCTGCCATCACAGGTCCCGGCAGTTGTGCACCCACGCCGGCGCCAATGCCGTGTGGATACTCGAGAGACAGACGCGGTGGCAGAGAATGCTGCGATGCATACGTGCTCCGCGACCCGTGCCTTTGTCTTCCCCCTCTCTCTCTATCTCTCTCTCTCGCTCTCTTGGTCTAGGCAATTGCTGCGTCGGTGTATGTGGCCGTCGCTTCGCCCCTGGACTCCATGTTTTTTACCCTGATGCGACGCAGCAACATCTGAAGCCTCATTTGTTTCACCCGAAACATCTCTCTCCCCGTCTCTGCGAGCATACACAAATCAACGAGAAAACAGAAGGTAAGAGGAAGGTAGATGTACGAATGTGCCGACGACGAATGAGGAGAGAGAGAGAGAGCACAGCAGACCTAGAGAGGGAAAGGGGGCCCAGTAAAGCGAGGAGAGTTTCGGCTGGAGGAGCTCGGCTTTATCTGGCGTGGCCCAGTGGGCCATAGAGCATGGTCGGAGGGAACAGCGGGTGCCTTTTGCGGGCCCACAGACAGGCGTGGCTCGCGGGGAGAGGGAGTCCACCGAGCCAATACTTTCCCCCGGATGGAGATGGATGCTTCTGAAATGATACATGTGCATGTGCTGGACCACCCAGCCCATTGCGAGGTTGGGTATCCACTATTTTACCCTACCAAGTCCTATATACTGGTCTAAAAAATACAGAATCCTATATACTTTCTCCATTCCTAAATAATTATTAAACAGTGTAACTTGTTTTAACCATTGTTTATTCAATAGTGGAGGTAGTGCCTTCTAATCCACCAGACATATTTTTTAGATAATAGGTACATGCATATGTCCCGACCTTCCTCTCTAAAGAGGTTATGATCAATTTATTACAAGCGAGTACAAATGCGGACACTCATAGCCTATTGTCCATAACAAGGCGACGGTAACTGGATAGCTAAGCACACGACTGTGAAACGGACTTCGTAGACCAATATTACGGCATATTCATCCCTTCACATTTTTCGTAAGTACACTCCAGATCCAACGTTCATGACTTCCTCTGTAGAGTACCTACATTTAGTATTGTAAAATTCAGCTTGAAATTCGCTTCTACAGGTAATCAAACTCAGAATCTGAGTAATGCTACTCAGAGTACTTAATAAGTAGGCTAAGCCTCCTTTCACACTATAGACACAGTCACACAGATAATTGACATGCAGCAATGTTCGTGTTAATTCGAGTCAATTGATGTAAGGTAAGTAATGTAGTTGATAGATCTAATCATGACAAATATGTACTTACTCCATCCCAAAAAATTTGTCACTTTTGTAGTTAAAAAATGAATTACAAAGCGATAAGCTTTTTGGGACGAATGGGGCATTAGCATGTTCGTACCATAAGCCTCTTTTAATCTAGCTATGTCACATATTTGTAATGTGCTAGTCGACATATACTACAAGATAAATTGAACTTGTTTTGGGCTAGCCATTCATTGCGCAAGCCATTCCAAGGCCAACCACTTGCTTCATTTTACTCTGCTGACCGTTCGACCCATTTGAAATTCAGTGATATTTCATTGCAATCCAAATGTCATGGGAATGGGATCCTTTTCTGTGTCCTTTTATTTTGATGGATAGGATGGATATCGGTGAAGATGATGCTCTCACGATTCATATCGTCCTTGCATATTCAGTCTGAAATGACTACACAGCGTTTCAACCGATCGACGTGTTGTTTGGAAGCTCCAGTTCGATCTGAATTGAAGCGAATGAACGCAACGGTCGCCAGCGCACATGCACGTCGATCAGAGGCTCTCTCGTCTACTGCCTGCGACTAGACATCGTCGGCCGCATCTTTTGCTCCCGCTTACACCGGCAACCGTTATTTTTTTTTTTTACTTTTTTATCATGCATGCATGGTCCAAGAGAAGATACGCCAGGTCGTCGATTGGCTTGCACGTATAGTACACATAGAGGTGGAAGGTTACTGTTGTAGGAGTACTTTTGCGCTGCATGCTGTGCGGGAGGTTGAGACAAACTGATCGGGTGAACGGTTTTACGTACATTCTTTTACATTTGTGCAATCCAGTATCCATTACAATGGCCATCACTTGCTTACTCAGCTCCTCCGTTATGTTTCTCAACTGGTTCTGTAGTTGGAGACAATGGAGGTAGAATCCGTTTGCGGTGTTTTTTTTTCAAAATAATATTTATTTTCTATTAAAGTTGCTATTGTTATTTAAAAAACATCTTTTTAAGATCTTTTACAACATACTCCTTCCGTTCCCAAAAAGTTTGTCGTCTATTAATTCATTTTTGAACTACACAAGCGACAATTTTTTAAGAACGGAGAGAATAAATTACACGAGGAATGACGAAATGCCTCAAACTAGTTAGATGACCAGTGCATTTGTGCGTCTATATTCAACATCAAATATATTTGTATTATCAACAATCTAACTAAATCTAAATCATACTACTTTTAGTTGCATAAATTTATTTTTATTGTATTATTATTTTCTATCACTATTAGTTTAGTTTTATATATTATATTCTAATGGTAATGATATATAATTTATAAATATTTAGTAACATGGATTATTTTTTGTAAATGGCAATAGTAAGTAATTTAAAATATACGAAGAAGTATCTTGTTATTCTAATGTTTTCATAATATCCAATAGTGGGATGATGGATAATTTTATAAACGTATATAGGGGTATTTTTATCATTTTTTCATATATATATATATATATAGGTATATTTTGTAGCTAGGTGTAGAATAATGATTTTGTGGCGAGATGCAAGTTGCGTGAGCGCACACTAAAACTAGCAGCGGTAGTTGCTGGAGAGAGAAACTGACGAACACAGGACAGAGAGAGGATGAGACTGGACACAGAATGATGTATTCTTTAGCTAGGTATATAATACATGTTATATATATATATATATATATATATATATATATATATATATATATATATATTGTGTGTGTGTGTGTGTGTGTGAATATGTATGTGTGTGTGTGTATATATATATATATATATATATATATATATATATATATTCATTGTTCAGTGTTTAAGAAGTCAGGCGGCCGTCACGTTTAAAGAAAAATTCAGGGACTGGGTACATCGATCTCAGTGAACATTTATTATACTCTAAACATAAAGCGGTTTTATTTGCCTTCCCGCTGATACTTCATAATCTTTGTACTCCCTCCATCTCCGAAAGTTTGTCACTTTGTAGTTCAAAAATGAATTATAATGCAACAAACTTTCGAAGATGGAGGGAGTACGTTTCAAATTAATATATGGACGATCCTGGGAACATGAGACGAAATAGTTCCCTTGTCGAGGGTGTGTCACTTCTCCAACTCCTCTCTTCTAGTCTGCACTGACCGATCGTTAATTTCACAATCACGATTTGGACCCCAAAAAAATCGTATCGGCGGTAGTGAACAAGACTTCTCCACAGCGAGCTGGCTAGGTTTTCTCTTCTCTTTTTTTTTTCTCTCGGAAATTGACTGGTAAAAGTTTGTCTCTTTGAACATGGGACATTGGATGTCAATTATATTAATTTGTCACTTATCTAAAATGCAGATGTGATAGCCTAGTTATTAAATATAAACGTCCCATTGAAATAAATTCCGTAACAAGATGTAAGTCTATCCGCACTCGTTTATTCTAAATCATATTTTCTCTATAGTTACATCATATACTCTATATTTCTATCATGTTCACTCTACGCACTTACTTTATACTTCTAGTACTCTACTTTGTATTTATAGTCCAGTAAACTTTATAGGACACCAAATGCGGATGATCTAAGACCGCCCGCAGTACTGTAAATTAAAACATACTGGATACACTGTTCCATAGTGTAATTTAGAGTACGTACTGTAAAAGTAGAAGAAAAATAATGTATAGAGTATGTTTTAGAGAGTGGTGGTATGGATAGCCTAATAACTCTAGGTATACAGGGACCAGCCGTAGGCAGGACAGGGACAGGTTTTAAAAAGAGAAGACGAAGACGTCCTGTGTTGCAACTGTGCGTTCATATGCAATGCAAGGCTTCTGCGGTTCTGCCCACGCATGCATGCGTGCAGACATAGCTTCCTAGGAGGGAGGTTGCATGCAGCGAGCCGCTTGCGCTTGTTGTTCGCCAGAAATGGAGCACTGGGCGCAGCCCACGTCAGTGACCGGTGGGCCCGATGTCCCAGTTTATTGAAGAGCAGCCGCGAGGTAGCTGCCCGGCTTCTGGGTGCATGTAAATATGTGCATCTGGATTTGGTTTTTCTGTGGCGTTCCGATACGGGAAAAAAACTCTATGTCAAACCTATGTCATCAACAGGATCAGAGGATAATAAACTTCAAATGTTTATTTTAGACGTATATATAAATGCATGTACGTGTGCGTGCGCATACAATTCGCGACATGAACAGGATATATAAGCGGTCGTGGAGAACAGTAGCGGGTTGCCGTACGTGGCACACGCTGACACCTCTCAGTTTCCAAAATGCATGTCCCGTGGGCCCACGCGTCGGAAGCGACATGACCACGCGAGCGAGGCGCAGCTGGGCAGGCCTCCTCGCAGACGACTGTCCCTCTCTCTCTCTCTCCGTTCGTGTCATTTTGTGTGTACTGTGTACGGTACACAGCACGCACGTAGCAGTCCACATGCAAATGCGAGCCCCTCATCATCTTTGTACTGTACGTCTGTACGTACGTGTGCATGGGTGCATGGCGCCATCGGTCGATCAAAACTGCAGAGTGGGCAGAGAGAGCTTGCTTTGGGCACACTGAACAGAGTGCAGTACTGGAAAAGGCAAAGTGGCTAAAGCTACGTCGAGGATGGGAGGCCGTGACCAAGGTTATTTCCAGCTCTCACACCCGACGCAGTAGGCTGCGTGATGCAGGCTCATGGAGGACTACTTTTCCTGCTGCAGCAGCAGCATGGCGAGCCTAGCTAGCCTTCTCCCTCCCCTGCTCCATCTGGAATCTCTAACTCAAGACTTTGGCTCATTTCTCCCCCGCTCCAGATCTCTTGCACACCACCGTGTTCATACAACGACATGCGTCTACCGATAAAGAACTACACATGTATAAACCCCACTATACTCACACCCCAACATATAAGGCTGGACCATATCCCTTTAGATGTACGTATGCAAATAAAGATGGTGTTTATAGTTAGGGAAATGCTATATTCCAGGCACCTGAAATTAGGAATTTTTTAGGCGACCATTAAATTTTTGTCGAGATTCGTGCTAACCCATTATTTTCCCTTCCTCAACCCTACGGCTCCCGATTCTCGGTTCCTCCGGTTCCAGCAGCTAGAGCTCCATCCGGGCAGAGCCCGGTCAGCGGCGAGGGTCCCAGCGAGCAGTGGCGGCGTGGCCTCCAGCGAGCAGCGGTGGCGCGGCCGCCGTCTAATGACGACCGGCGAGCTGAAACAGGCAGCGGCGAGTGCGACGGTGGCGAGGAGCCGGCACTGGCGGCGGCGGCCCCGCCGCCGGATCTGAACAGGTAGTTTTGTTATTTTTTAATTGTTAATCTGTAATTTACAGGATTATGTAAATTGTAAAACTATCACTGAAAATTTTTGTAATTGATTAACCTATAGATTTAAGGTTTTTAATAATTAATTTCACAATTAATGATTAATGACTGTAATTAGCTGCTAATTAACTTGTGCCTGAATTTTTCTCAAATTTTAGACACCTGACAAATAGACAAACCCTTATTGTTATGTCCAATTTGTATATATGCTTCTTGTTGGCAATTGGGTCAAACATTTAACCATCACCTAGCTTGCTACACATGAAATTAGAATATTTATATAGAATTATATCACTTAACTGAATGTAACTAATAGTCAATGTATTTTTAATACCTCTCTACTGTTGATTCAATTGGATTCCACAAATGCAACTGATATTGACCTTTAGATCGTTAATTTTTAGCACCAATAATTTCTTCCATATGCATGGAACACATGGGATAGCCCTTTTATTGTTCCTAAAAATATGTTATGTACACACATTGATATGCATGAACCAGAAAATACATAGCTAGTACAAATACATATTCACTGCGTATAGGTCACATTTGAAATATTTTCAAGTCCTATATGTTACATAGTGAATCAGAAAATGAAGCATATCCCAGGAAGGCTGAATATGTACTCTCCGGATAGTAAACTCAATCGAAAGGAAACTTCTTGTACCATTTTACATCTTCAACCCCAAAGAAAATCCTTCTCCTCCATACATGTACGTGACTCATCATTACGCATATATATATATATATATATATATATATATATATATATATATATATATATATACATACACACACACACAACATAAATACGTCTACTCTCTACCACTACAATGCACTTATCATATGTATTCTCCTTCCTCACGAATCTTTACTTTGTGAGCAACTATACGGTAGAGCTAGAGTCTACTTAGGGTACCATATGAATTTGTATAGGTATATCTTCTGGCATTATTATTTGTATCCTTCGGAAGTTGAGAAATTCGTATGTGTGTTCTTTGCAGCTGACACAAAGGTACTCGATGGCAAGCTGCCTGCTAGTATAGTAGTTTGAGTTTTTACCACACACGCTGCATCCATGCAGCAGGTGAAAAGACACGCAGGCAAAAGGGCCTGGGCGAGCTGATCTCAGCTTGAAAAGATGAGAGAGAGATACGGCATATATGGACGAAAACTGATCTAGCTAGGAGCGGCTGGCTCCGAGGAGAGAGAGAGATGACGACGACGTGACAATTCGCCGGCGAGAGAAAGCACAAAAGAGAAGCGTCCGAGAGATTGACGAGGCACCGTTGAGGCAGCGAGCTAGTAGCTCTTATCACGCATGCTGTAAAATAAACTCAGCATTGCAACAGTAAGTCACGAGTAGACACAGACAGTGCCGCAGCTGGTACTTGTACGGCACTCAGATAAGACACACAGGTCTCCATCTCTCTCTAGCTCTTTTTCACTCTTGACATGAAGCACGAGACACTATGAAACATTGATAGAACTTTGGACACAGATAAATACCACGCGACAGGTACAAGAAATGACCATGACGCCTTACAGATCTGTCTCTGTCTCTCTCTACTCCCTCTCTCTCGCACACACAACACACTCTCAAAGGTGTTCAGCATCCGTCTGACCGTATGTATTAAGCTAGTACCAAGTAGTACATGTGATACGGAACTATTCTCTCCGTTTCAAAAAGATTATCACTTTATAGTTTATTTTTGAATTATAAAAGGACAAGTTTTTTCGAATGGAAGTAGATTCCAACTTATCTGTATTAATGCCTAACCAAGAGGAACTGCAGAAATATAGTGGACGAGTACTAATGAAATATCGCGAGTAATAAGCAAGCAAGCAGCTGATAAAGCAGGGAACGACGGTACTTCTACGTAATGACCTAATCAGTGAACTCTCTAATAATTAAGAAAGCAGCAAGCTAGATCTAGGAACAGAAGCAGATCCATTAGCTAGACCGGACCAGTGGTAGGATGATGCTATAGAAGGTAGCCATTACACTACACCACGATCATGTCGGTGGACTCGCCGGCGCCAATAATGCCGTTGTCGTCCATCTGGTCGGCGTCGTCGTGTTCGTCGTCCTCGTCCTCTTCGTCCTCGACGGCGACGGACTCGACGATGTGCGGCGCGTGGCCGCCGCCGAAGGAGCGAACGTGGTCCTTGAGCGAGCGCTTGTGCTTGAAGTCGGACCCGCAGACGCAGAACCAGAGCTTGCCGCAGTTCTTCTCGTGCGTGCGCCAGTCCCCGCGAACGGCGAACCGCTTCCCGCAGCGCCGGCACGCGTACGGCCGCGCGCCGTGCTTCCGCCGGTAGTGCGTCTGCAGCGTGCGGAAGTCCTTGAGCGGCCGCGCCCGAGGGTGCTCGATGTTGTTCCGGCAACCCTCCGCGCAGCAGTAGCACGGCAGCCGCATCAGCGACGCCGGCGGCGCCGTGCCCACCGTGATCGCGCCGCGCAGGGACTCGGAACCCTTCCGGTACTGCGAACCGTGACCCCACATGTGCATCTGCCATGTGATTTGAGATCACCATCCGATTCATTCAGAGTTATTAACGCATTACAGAATTAAGGCACAGGGGTAAAAAAGTGTGGGAAGGCCAAGGACTGCAAGAATCATAACAGATTTACTCATATGTCAAATTTTAGGTGCATGTCAAAAGTAACAAATAATCTAGCGTATATTACTATACCTGCATGTTGTTGAAGCGGTTGAAGGTTTTGTTGCAGACGGCGCACGAAAACTGCGTCGAGCCGACAAGGATCTCGGCGGCCGAAGGGATCCAGTACTGGCTGGGCACCTGGCTCCCGCCCGGCGTTACGGTCGTCACTGTCGTCGAAGAAAGTGCCGGCGGCGCGGCCAAGACCCCGCCGCAGGCAGCCGCGTTGCTGCAGGGAGGGGCAATGGACAGTGATATGCTCACGTCCGGCTCCTGCGACAAGAAGCTTCCATGGCTGCTACTGCTGCTCCCCACACCTAGGCCGCCGCCACCACCATTATTGTAATGGCCTTGGGTGAGCCAAGGGTAAGAAGAAGCGGCAGACGTCGCCATGGAGGCGGTAGTGGAGATTGACGGAGACGAGCTGCACGCCGGCGAGGCGGGTATGCCGTGGTGATGGCCAGGTAGGCAGAGGGAGAGGCGGAGCATGGTCTGGTCGTCTTCGTTGTCCTCGCCATGGCCGTGCTTGGTACTGGGCACGGAGGCGTGGTGCTGGTGGTACTGGTGCGTGTAGGGGTGCATGGCTCTGTAGCTGTGCATGACTGGAGAATGAGATGCAAAAGATTCAGTGAAGGGAGGCTTGAGGGCAAGTGAAGGGAGCAACAAGTGTTGGAGGAAGTCAGGGCTAGCTAGAGCTTGCTCTGCACCTGTAGTGGTGATGGTCTGTTGGTGGGGGAGAAGGTGCTTTATATATAGCCACCACTAGAGAGAGGGAGAGAGAGAGAGAGAGAGTTGTGAATGATTGGTAGTGTAGTAGAGTGAGGAGGTGTAGGGACGAGCTTGCTGCACGTGCGACCTATATAGGTACGTACATACCCTACCATACATGTCGATTAGCCATACAACTTTTCAATGATCCAATGCATACTATCATCAAGTATAAAGCCCCTGTTTGTTACAGACGAAACAACAACGAAATCAAATATGCTAGCTAGCTCTTTGTCCCTTTTGTACTTCCCATCCTAGTTTCGTGAGGTATGTATGTGCCGCATGAGGGTTGTCAATTGGTGACCCTTAGGATTATCTCCAACTTCATTATTAGTTCAATGAAATGAACTAGTTTTATAAAATGCCTCTCACTTTAGATAACTAGCTAGGTCATGTAGTTGAACTAACGGTTATGCCCCTAGCTAATCACCCTCATATATATGGTAGTATGGCTCACAACTTCCTGCTGTATATACACACACCTATATATCTTTTGAAGATTATTTTTGGTAGCACCGCATATATATGATTGGTACGGTACACATCACGACTTCTGCTTTTAGCATGGTGACAAGAAGGAGAGGTGCTAGCTTGTGAACAAATAAATGTACATGCACCTTTCGATGGAGGCGAGATGTGTGTTGCGTGCTAATCACCAATATTTATGCAAAGCTTATGATCAGCGCTAAAAGATTTTCTTTTTCGATAGTGGGAGTTCTGACTTTTGCTTCAAAATAAGGTGCAGCTAATTATTACAATAAACAGCATATCCATCTGCGTATAATTCAGAAAAACATCCAACCTCATGAGCGTTTAAATTAAGATGTCCACCAAACACATATACAAACTGACTCTTGTGGGTCTTTTTGGAAAAATAAAAAACTGACCGTTGTGGAACACTATATATGCTACTATACGTAACATTTCAGGGTAAAAGGTGTCGTGTTTGCTTATGACACTTTAGGACCATTTCGTGACACAGGGAGGAGTTTCGCAGGAGATGGACGTTGGAGGCATTAGGGCAGCAGGAGACAAGGGACCGGCATATACTAGGGCCTAGAAAAACAACACATGCATGCATGCATGCGTGGGACCACCTGCAGGCATGGCATGCGTTGGGGCCCCTGCATGCACACACCCCGCTCCCCTCTCTCCAGCGTGCACCCAGAACCTATACAGGTGCGTATAGATGGCACGACTCCCGAGGACGACGTATGCCACAGTCACGCATCAGTCCTAGCTTTCCCTCGTCTCCAAACTGTGGTCACTGCGCTCTCTCTCGCGCTCTCTACAGTCCTTTATTGATTATGAAGTGCAACAAGGGCACAAGGCAACTACCTGCCTGGCCACTATGATATGATTGAATTAATCCAAGTAACTTCTTGATACACAGTACGTCTACCACTGGGTTGGCAGCGACCTCTACATATTTCACGATGTCCTGTGGCAAACAAAATCAGCTGCAGTGTGTCGTACAATAGTACCGAATTGGACATAAGGAAACACAAATGAATGGTTTGTAATGAGACAAATTAATAAGGATATATACGTCACGAGTCATGACGATCCGTTCCGGCATCCCAAGTGCAAGAAGCCAAGAACCGGCCGGTGACCTACAACAGTAACGCGCGCTCTCGCTCCCCCTCTTTCTGTCCACCCACGAGGCAGATCAGCCTTGCTCAAGAACTTGAGATTGCCAATGGTAGGAGAGGACGCCGCCCGTCAACACAAACACATACCCGGACCGGAATTCTATGCCCTGGTCTCACTAGCTGAATGCATGCCACATGCACGCTGATCATCGGCAGGCAGCCTCCCTCTAGCTCTACCTAGCTCCACCAGAACAACAACAGTTCACCAACCAGGATCTGCCGTAGCCAGGCCAATAAATTCCAACGCGCGCGTCCCTGTTCATATGGACTACAGTAACCCACCGGGTTCGCTCGATCCAGCAGCACTGCTTGCTTGCTTTGTCGGCTTGCTCCTGTTCCTCTCCCCCGGCCCCCTGCTTGAAGAACCCTAGCACATATACACACACATTGCATTGGCTGATTGGCATCTAGCGTCGTTTGTCCCATTGGAGGCGAGCTTCTTTGTACTTCTGATCTACTGTAGTATCCTTTCAGAGACGGACGATATCAAAGGAAACTACAGTTGCTGCAATAAACGGGACAAGGTGCGCTACACTACAAAACAAGCCTATGCGTCGGCGTATACCCCACAAATGCGAGCAAGTTAAGCAGTGTTTCAGAGAGATCACCTGCACTTCTTTTCTGGGGGCTATAAATCTTTGTGCAAGGGAGGAGCGAGAGCTGCCGGGTGATCGACGGAAGACATGGCCACGGTCGATCGGCGCAAACGGCCGACTCGTGTGTCCAAAAGGTAGGTAATTTGAAGACGGTACGGTCCAAGCTAGGGACCAGTACTTGTTGTTTCAACTGCCGATGACAATTTGACAACATCTGCGCATGTTGTTCCTGCAAAGATTTCCCGTCTCGTCTAATGACAGCTACTTACATGCAACATCAAAATACTAAAAGTTTTCTGCGCTGTCATCGGCAAATGGTGTTACTAATCAGGGAAGAAGTTAGGGCTGGGACCTCTCAAATTCGGACACAAAATTAAGTGGCTACTGACTTTGAACCTGTAAAAAACTGACGGCTAGTCTGTAGCTTTTTAGATAGAAAAATGTTATATATCATGTGTCTGAAAATAATCTTAATCTCAGGTGACTATGTGGACCGTTGATCTTACTTTGAGATTCATGTGAAAATGATCTTAGCTTCTTTCTCACCTTATCTTCTTACCAACTCCCCCCGATCCAGACCGGTGGCGGCCCCCAACTCCTCTCAATCCAGACCAGCGGTGACGGCGGTGCAGCGATAGCGTTAGTTGCGGCGCGGCTAAGCAAGGCAGCAACGCAGAATAAAGCAATGATAATTGAATGGCTAATCACATGATTGTGGACCGGACTTTATTGATAAACCAACATGCGGCAGGACCTTGACGGAGGCGTCGCAGGTGTTGGAGTCCGTCGTCATGCACATTTTCTTCAATAATGATTGACGTTTTATAAATAGGATTGCATACTAAATAATATACCACCTGCATGTAGGTTGGTAACATGGTTTTGTATTTTTTATTCATGGACCTCTTTCTTCCTGCATGTTGAAAGGGTTTTTTGTTTAAAGGGAAAGGCTGGACGTTATCTTCCATTATCTAAAAAATCAACATGCAGCAATGTTTATCCTCTCACATTTTTCATAGGTGCACCCCAGAAAAATTGGTACTCGGGATGCTTATGGGCAGATCACCACATGAGAACCCTTAATTGGCATCCCCCACGACAATATACGGAGTCGAATCAGTGTCGTCTATTTGCTCTCTCTCTCTCTCTCAAGAAGGGATAAGAAAGGAAGCACGGAATGAATTGGCTGGCGCGGGAGATGATGGCGACGAGACACAGCAGGTAGAAGGCGCGCGGCCGGTGTTCAGAGGAATCCGACGTTTCGTTTCCATGCATATGCTGAGCTCAACGCTGGCCTGCTCACGGAGGCCAGTATTTTCCCTCCTTCCGACATGCCCATATGCACGCATCTTTAATTATGTTCGCATGCACGAGCTTTTGCTCCTTGCTTTGACTGAAGAGATAGGAGTCGAATGGATACAGAAGCAATAAAAAATTCAGGTTTTCTTTCTCCGCTAGAGATGCTTCATGGTCCAGGCCGTCTGTGTACAGCCCTGATCTGTTCGTACCCCTAGTTTCTGCTGTTCTAGCATCGTCGTCGATCCGTCTTCTGAAATTTACCCCAACCCCCCTAAGTCTCCAGTCTATCTACACCGGCAAATAGATATTAACGGTGACACGAATTTTACATTGACAGTATAACATAGAGTAGAACTGTCTTTTTGTTCAATCGTTGGTACGTACGGTGTGCATATGCATTCATGATATATAACATTTGCCATCGTCTCGGTAACTCCTGTCGCTGTCACAATGTTTCACCCGCTGCATACATTAGGAAATACTAACAAACAGAGCTTTTGCACTGAAAGGGATGTGGCTCGCATCCGTAATGATCAAGCCACCAGCTCCCGTTCACATCACGTAGAGAACGAGAACTGGATCTAGCCGCTGCACCCATCATTCTGATGACCCTTTTGCTTCGTTCGCCCGCCTCTATAGTTCGTCAAGCGCGTGTCCTAGTCTTCAACTCTAAGCGTGCGCCACTCCGATGATCGTCCATTTCATCGATCGTTCACGGCGACGACGTCGACATCCATGTCCGGTGTAATTGATCATCAGTTCCTTCCATCTCCTGCGTGTCGGTATTACTCCCTCTCACCATTTGGATCGGTCAGAAATGAAGCATGGTTATTCAACTTTTTTCAGATCCAAGGGAAACTTTCCGCCGTGATAGTGATGTTCATGTGCACATCGATTAGCTTAGACAGCCTAGCTAGAACACACGCATATGACCTTTGCTTTTCTTTACCAACTTGTAGCAAATGAAACTAAACTCATGGCACTATATATCCAAGCTTTTTATTATTACTGCTGCCATCAGACATACACGGCACGCGCGCGTGCTCATCCTGATGAGCCATTTAACTGCTTTCCTAGCTAGTCTTTCGGCCGGGCAAATAAAGGGAAAATAAAAGGAGGAAAAATATAAAGAGGAAAAATAGAGAAAAATAAAATAATTTTACATCGGCAACCTTTTCTACTCTACCAGAAAATTCGTGTGTACATAAGACCAGCGAGAGGCCTGAAACTATATATATGCATGCCCATGATGCATGGGAACGTAGGGTTCATGTTGATGCCAAGTACGTAACTGAACGGCAAAAAATAGTTCATCCTCTTGTAGTTCTAGCACTGTAGATGCAGGTATGTATGCATGCGATGTGATTTGCTACTTGATGGCCTTGGCGTTGTAGCAAAAATGTCGATGGAACTCTCCGCCTATGCAGCATTTCAGCTTCAGGAAACTGGGCTCCTTTGGGACCGTCAGAGGCCTCGTCGACCTGTCATATATAGGTACCAAATTGACACAGGGATCAGTTTCGCTGTTATTTATTCTATTCCACAAGAACTTATGATATGGTAGAATTATTAGCAAGGTTTGCGAGATTGAAAACAACTTTTTAAACCATTTTTTTCAGTTCTAAAACAGGAGTCAATGATGACTACTGATTGTACTGTTTCAATGCAAAACTACTCATATTGTTTTCTTATTTACGAAAGCACTGAATTAATCGCTTTCAATTTTAATGTGTACAGCAGCTACCAACAAAAAATAACTTTTATTTTGTTCCTTCTCCCATTTATTAACTTAATTATGTTTTGTCTGCTATACAAAAGCTAACATATTGTGCTGTACTGTGTTCTTTCGATTCTTATCATAGTAGTTGATCAATAATCATGACTTCTTTTAGACATAGTAGTTTGATTGTCCTGCCTCTTATTATGTTCTCTTCAACTGATAAATGATGATTTGGTAAACCATTTATTTCTGTCTTAGCAAGGTCTATAATTAATTTATATATGTGCTCATATAATAATTGCCTTTGTGGGTGGAATGGCTTGTCAAATGCTGGCATGAGTTGCGCCTTCGGAACCATCTCCTTCCTCATCATCTTTATCTCGCGTTCCTCCATCACCTGGAAACACAGCACAATTACTATTTCAGAAATCAATCTATGAAATATTCAGTCGTAGCAGTCAAATACCTAAATATTGCACTAATATATGTACAATACCTGAGCCAACTTCTCTTCAAACCTCCTAATGATTTCCTGTGTATTTATCTTGCTTGCTACCTGACATGCTCCTCAAAATTTAGTGATTTGCACGAACAGTATACATGTTGCTTGCTCGCTAGAACTATTGATATCTGTATAACCTGATAATTGAACCCAGCTCGCCTGATGGCTCTCTCCTCAGTGTGAAGCCGACAATAGCTGAGTGGCTGCTCAAGTCTTGGTGATGACCTCTGATATGCAAAGAGGAAAACAAATCTCAAAATAACATAAAACATCTTTTTTGCAATGAATACAAATTATTAATATAGAGTAAAAAGATTTTCAAGCACGAACCTTGGGTGAGGTTTGTGAAGTTGAAGAACGGCGTTTGCCCTCCTCATATGACATCAGGTCTTGACCTCCTTTTCGTACATTTTGCAGTTCAGGTTTCCGTCCTCGTGGCTTCATATAATTAAAGCTTTGTGAGTTCAGACTGAAGATTTAACTGTACACATGCCAAGTATTTGACCCTGACAATGACCTATCATCTCATTTTACTCCGACCTTAAAAAGACTGTGTGCTGCGGCATTCTACCTTTTAGACAGTTAGCCATATCTGATGAGAGGTGATTAATTTAGCGGAGAAGAATCAAAATGATGTGGACATTCCACCTTAATATAGCTGTCAATGTATTGTCTGACCATTTCATAGAAAAGGATCATAACTGAACTAAAAGCATGGTATCCCACCACAGTATTATTATTTCAGAACCTACCAAGTTCGACCATATATGCATGGGCTATAAAAGTAGTTTGAACACTTGAAATGAACCCCTGCACGAATATTTGTGCATTATCGATCCAATATTTGGGCGTCATTTTTTTCACACAGCATATAACAAATTATTTAAAAAAATTGTACTTATGTAAATACTATCAGGGTTACATTTCTTTTAGATAATGGAAAAAAGTTTTCCGAACTATCAGGGTTACATATCGCCATATATTAACATCCTAATTAATTTGTTCATACCTCAGCAGCGTTCTTCTGCTTATAGGGTGGAGATCCTCCTCCATTCCTTACTGGGCTCTGGGGACCAGTATTTGTCGTCGCGCTCTGAGCAAACAAGAGTCAACTTTGATGAACAATACAAATGATGATTAGTAGACACGGCTGTGTTTGAACCTTTTCATTTCAGTATTTTAATCTGGATAAAGCAAAAAACTAGGTAGGCACAAATAAAGAGATCGACAAGAGCTCACTTGCCATGAGCAGTATAACAATGATACTTAAAGTGACATCAAATCTTTACTTCTGTAAGAAGCCTTTAACTAACTTGAAAGTAACTGGCGTATATATAAGATGTACAACAGATCGAGGTTATTTTTTTTTGAACCGGTCAGATCGAGGTTATTTAAAGGACCAAGAAACAAGACAAATTAATATATACTACATGTCACTCTTAACTTGATCAATGTGTGAAAAAACAAACTCAAGAATGTCATGTTTAAGGGAAGCTCTAGGCTATGAGGCCTTATATATGATAAATCGAGATTGCAATGATGAACTCGAAACACGTTCTTTCTGTGCTAAGTTGGCTTTCATAATGTGCAAAGGAACTTAATGCAGTCCTTTCTTCACCATAAGGTCGCCACACATGAGGCCCTATGCGAACATTAACAAGGGTGAAACACAAGGCATATTTAGCTTGTTCCCTAACCTTAGGGGATGATGTGGCTTTCCTTGCCTTCTCCATCTCTTTTGCCATCTCCCTCTGACGCTCTCCTTCCCTCTTAGTTCAAAGCAAGGTTGCGAGTGAGCCCGAACACTTGATGAGGCAACAACTGATAGTTGCACCAATATATAGAGCTCGATGGCTTCATGCCAATGCACGCATGCAAGCATGAAGCATCTATGTTGTTGCTAGACAGCTTCCCGGACAAGAGCCAAGTGCACAGACTAAGACGGGTAGCAGAAGCTGTGCCACTTCACCAGCCATGCATGTATCTATCCTCGCGTCGATAGAAGACTCTAGCTAATAACAAAATCGCCAATTCAAATAACTTTTAGCTCCCGTATCAGACTTGTCAAGACTGCATCTGTCATGCTTTGTTGAGCGCCACCTACCGTCTGATAAAATGCAGACATCAGGGGAACAAGGCTAACAAACTTTGAGGTGGGACTGAACCTTCTCTGACGTGCAAATATGGCCCGGCCGAGCCTGAAAATTGAAAAATCACAGCGACGTGGGTAACGGTGCAACAAGCCATCTCTCTCAATCGATCACTCTCAGGTTTTGTTATGGCCACAAGGCACGCGGCAATGAAGCTTCCTGCATGCAGAGCAATTGGCCTAAGGAGGAAGCTGAGCAAGATCCTTCAGTTTGAGACTTATAACAACCTCAACATTGACACGGTAACAGATTGATCATGTCGTCACGATTGTTATGGATCATCTTTTTGGCATATTCTCACTAACTTAGCCTTTAGAGTTAAAACCTTACTATACAGTGGCAGAAACTAGGCTGGAACATCCCGGTTTCTCAGTATTGTTGCGCCGTAGTCCTTTTCTTTTCATTTCCTTGTACTGTCGCGTCTCTTGAACCTCTCTCGGGCAACTTAAGTTGCTCTTCTGTATTTTCCTCTCGAACTTTTTATTTCCTTCTTTAATAAAAAGGCAGAGCCGTGCCACTTTGCCTAAAAAAAGAAACTAGGCTGGAACTTGCATAGAATGCAACCCTTAACCTTTACGTGCATCATACGGATTTGAAAAACTAAAGCCTTACATATATGAAATTAAATTCAAATCATAACATGGATTTGAATCCACTTATAGCTAGCTCCGGCCTTCAGATATAATCTTAATTTTCGGAGTCATTTATTTGTAACTTAAAGTTTAAGTTTTATCACGTGGCGTTCGAGCAGAGTTATCTTGGTAATTCTCTCCATGGCTAGTACAAGATTGAAGGCTTAAAGTTGCTTTCTTAACGGAAATTTTTCCATGAATGGATAGGCTAACAAAACGATATTGCTCTATCAAATCATCTTCCAATGTCACACTCATTTCTGTTATTTTCCTTATTTTTCAAGGTTCGAATATGATTTTTTGGAGTGTGACTGATATAGGACCTTTTCTGGTGGACTGTGTTGTTAGTAACTAAGGTGATTTTCCTAATGCTCATCACACTCTTTTATTAGATATGATCAACATTGATCCAATCAAACAAATAAGCAATGATTATTATGTGAATATAATGGTCAATTGAGCTCACTTAAAGAGGGGTGGGGGGGTAAATGACCTACAAATAAAAAATCTTATATTAAGTAATTGGAGGCTCCTTTTGAAGTCTCCGTGTTAACCTGGGAAAAATTCTGGAAATTCTCACAAAAATGGAAAACATCGAACCTTCGTATCACATACGTGACAAATGATAGTCATCAGAACTAACATGATCTGAATTACCCACCACTAACATTATAAAATATAGAATAAATACCCACATTTCCATTATAAGGAGTTCATGCCAAAAAAATCAATAAATAGCTGAATTCAGATTAAATAAAATAAAGTATATATATTAGGATCCTTATCAAAGCCTACTTTAAATATGTGAAATCAAAATTAAAAATCATCAAAAATTTATTTTCTATAACTTTTGAGGCAATGTAACTAATAGACTCTAAAAAGTGGAACTAACAAATAATTAAAATTCATAAAACTAGAGAGTGAAGCCTACAATATATACAAAATAGATAGCTATAATTTTAAAGTAGAAATTGGTGACAATAACACTAGGTTTCCTATAAGATATCTAGAAACCACAATTCAAATTTGGAATGAAAGGAAAATGAATGATAAATATTTTTTGGCCCTTGCAGACGCACGGGGTTCATAAACTAGTACGTTAAGTTGTATAAAGGTGTGATTGTTAATTGTTTCTCCCTGAATAGAATTAATCAGTGTTGAAATATTTATTGACAAAGATGAACCACTAGTGTGTCGTCACTTCAATTTCACTCTAAAATTTGTTATATGGTTAGGCTTTTTGTCATGCATCAACAACACAATAAGCATGATGCTTCCTTGCTGTAGGCCATGGTCGTGTAGCTTGGAGTAGGCTGTGCACGCTACTTCAGATAGACAAGGTGCAACAAATCTTAATATTGCCAAGCTAACAGATTGATCCTCTTTGCACACGATGGTCATGGCTCATCTTTTTTGTTGCATTCCCATGATACATGTGCTATGTCTGTGTATGTAGCATTTCCACAAATGAGGGTTGCTAGGATTAATCACATATGTTAGGCCCTCTTTGGCTGAAGAGAGTAGGTTCAAGGGGAATCAGAGAAGCAATGTAGAATCCTATTAATTTTCAGTAGAAGTAGTTCTTAATTGATTATATGAAATGGTTATCTTTAAAATGAACTAAAAGGTTGAAAGCTAGAAAAAAATAGTTCATTTCTGATTTATGAAGTGATTTTTCTATTCTAATTTTAATAGTTTATCCTAGAGAATCACTTTTAACAATCATGATACTCTTAAGAAAATTTGATTCTCTCAAAGAATCACTTCAAAGAACCTCTACAGAACATGCCCTTAGTATAGTACTTTATGTCAAAGGAGGATGTGTGTAATGTTATACTTTTAAACCATAGGTTAGAATGTATACCACATATTTTGGTCCCGTACAAATCCTCAAAATGGAGTGCTAGAGCCTAAATGTATACACTATATACTGATTTATCAGCAATCAAGATGTATACACTATATCTTGATTCATTGGGAATCCTTTGATATTTTTTTTGAGAGCCAGATGTTATGGGCTAATATATTAAGAAGAGGTGGACACCGCACGTTGGAGCGTGCGCTAGCACCAACCCCACGGTGCTAGCCGCACGAGCCTCGTTCATTCCCGGAATCCCTTGATATAAATACGTATTGAACCTTGGCACGTCAACAAAATTAGATCCTATGTATGTAGAGGAGAGATAGCATGTATCTATTTCTTAGTTAATTCGAGGGTCACGTCTACCAAGAACCAGCAGCCCTAGGCTGTAACATCTATTAATTAAGCCATTAACCTATTACAATTGCGGCCATCTCCTGCTCTACTTCTATATTAACATTTGCCAAAAAGAAAAAAATTCGATTATTAAGATTGCTTGAATAGACTAGTTTGAATGGAAATGCTAACGGAATAATGGTTTTGCTGCACACCAAAGCGACAACCTACTTTTATGCCGTTCTTATTATGTTCCTTAGATTTCAAGGTTTCAGTGCCTCGTGCATGCATGGCCTCCGCCTGAAAATAATATTTGCAGAGGCAACAAGTAACATTAGCGGTGCGTATGTCAGCAATATGCGGAGGCACGTAGCTCACTGTCCCTGACATTCTTAGTACCAATCGTCTAGAATCATTTGAAATTTTCAGGTGCCCTCGTTTAGGTGTTTGCTCAGTTTGTTCGTTAACCTAATTTGTAGCACGTGCATAGATTGTAACACGCATACCACAATCGTTTTTTGTGGAATTTGACATATTTCAAGTCACAAAATAAACCAGAGACTGAATTATACCAATCGCTACTGTCAAGATCAATTTGGTTAGGCTGAACTCTATGGAATGCGACAAAACGAATAAAACTGCACACCTACGCCTGATTAACTGATGAACGAAATGCATCATATGTACTCCCTCCTTATCTTTTTATTTGACGTTTCAGACAAAGATTTGAACTAAAAAACTGTTAGGTTGTGTTGTCCTAACGTCAATTAAAAAGATCTAGAGGGAGTAGTAGCCAAAAACAAGAACATACCCATAGAACTAGTAGCTGAATAGAATACCAAATATATTGGTTTATGGTCTACCTGGGATGCATGAACTACTCGGTAATTTTACAAGAAAAAGAGTCGCCGGAAGTAAGACAATCATGTATAGAACGTGCAAACGTAGAATATTCCGGAGACACTTTTTTCCCCGAAAGCCCTAGACTGGGGTATCTAGACTTTTCCTATTGCGAGAAAAGTTTATTTTGCTACCCGAAAGTATCAACGTTATTCACTTAACCTTTAGATTGTTTTGTTATTCACTTAATATTTTGCTACCAAAGAATTTTTTGGTTCATTTACTCCCTTGAACTATTTAGATTGTTTCAATCCACCTTCTAATATTTTTTTTCTCTTTGTAAATATCATTTCCGAGGGCGGAATTTTGTGAATTATATGTTGCAACCCAAAATATATTGTAAATTACTTCATTTTTGTATTTTTTACATTTTTAAAACATGCAAACAAATATCATTTGGGTGATGATGCAAGGAAAAGTTTATGAAAAATTATAGAAATAGTTTTCAAGCATAGTGTATGATATCATCTACCATCCTACAAAATTTCAACTTCAAACATAACACATACAAAGAGAAATAAAAAAATTGTTAGAGGAAGTGAATTGAACCAATCTAAATAGTTAAGAGGTAAACCGGATAAAAAATTCTTTAAAAGGTTAAATGAACAAAACTAATACTTTAAGGTAGTAAAATAGACTTTATCCTATTGCTAAAAAGGAAAAGCGGACAGACACTTTGGTTCTGGTCTACTGGAAGCAAAAGGATTACCTATTTGAAATTCGCATGTTAATTTTTATCAAGAGAAAATTGATCGTTCACCTGTTTTAGACTAGACTAATTTTGCAGCCAAGTTTCAAGAGTGCTTAAACCCAAGTCCCATTTCTTTCTAGGAGATTGACCACGATCCTGATATACTTTAGAGAATGAAACCGACGCCAAAATATTGATCCACCTTCTTTTTTATCTGTGAAAAGACACATACGAGTACTCACCCCCCTATGAACACAAGTATACATATATTCTACCCTTATGAGTGCCTCTGGATGGTTGTGTCGGCCGAAGACACCACAAACGCCTTGTTTCTTAATTTGTTTGAACCCAGATGTGTAGGTTCCACACTACCGTACGTGAATCTAACCAACTGATCTACGATCAGTTTTTGCAATACTGATTCACTTTCCACAGCGCTCTAATTCAACTTAACTGTATTCATGCTAAGTTTAATTACAAATTTTAACCAAAAGCAAAGAAACAAGGAAAATATGATTAATGTGGGAGAGTAATTCTCGAATTATCGGAGGTCCCATTGGAGGATCATGGATCATTTCACAGAAAGTTAGTCATAATGCCGATACCTTTTTCCCAGATACGTTCAGAAGGAGCAATGAATGGTTCGATTGGAGTTGGAGATTTTCATATCCTTTTTCTTTTCTTCTAAAGGATAATACTATTGCATAAGATAGAGAAATATGAAGATCAGAACTACTGTCAATAAAAAATATTGTCTCCTGACCAATCCTTTTTTTCACTTAATTGAGTAATATATATATATATATATATATTGTCAATAAAATTTGGGCTCTAATTTATTTCTTGGCCAACAAAAAATCCCAATAAATGCCGCAGGGGAAAAATGAGGGAAAGAAGTGGGAAACCACTTTAGTCTGAAAGAAAAACAGAGCCAATTGAGAGATCACATATCGCGATGCTCTGACGGTCAACCACTCACATTAATAAAGCATCAAGAGGTGTCTAGCACTCCCATTATATTATAGCTCGAATATTCACGGTCACACAACATGCACCAAACACAGGAGAAGAACTAATTACTACGTACTTATACGCTTGCTGCTAATATTTGATACTACCAACCAAGCAACACAACCAGCGTCATATATGCAAAAGCTGGCATGCCAAGGCAGTTGACGCACGCGTCTATGTCAGAAACACCTTGAAAAAAACGTGACCTTCTCTAGAATCCTAACACTGGATTTTGCCATGCGAGTCATAACATCAGATTAACGGTGCTAGAATTTTGATACAAATTTGTAGGTTTGAAGAAATTAAGAAAGAAACGAACCAGAGGATATGTAGTAGCGAAGATTCCCGGATTAGTGCTTGCAACTGAAGCAATTTCTGCGATAAGACGAGAGCATCCATCACGCAGATCATTATCACCTTTATTTCTGTCTTCTCTGCACGCGTTGTTGATTAGGAGAACAAACAGCATGACAGATGAATGAGACTCGTGTACCGAACTTGATGTGCTTTGTTGGAGGTAAAGCGGAAACTAGCACATCTCCCAACAACTTGTGCACTACCACACCGCCTGGATGGAATCAGCCAAGAAAGCTGCAACTCTTTTAAGCTGCTTGATCGTCGTTTGGCCAAGAAGATGAGCGTGCAGTGCAGTGGATCAGTAAGCCGGTAGATCGATAGAAGTGTCTCCATATTTCTAGGTAGCCCAAACTCAAATTCGTCAAAGATGATTAGTATGAAAAATATCGGTTCATTCAGCATGATCAATCTAAAAATATTTGTATATAAAGTGTCACGCAGAATATGCTATGCCTTCAAACTCAAGTACTGAACAGTATTACTTGCTGTCCGGGAATCAGCACACCTAACAGCAGAAAGTGCAGGTTGGCATCAATCCGTTAGATAACAAATCTTTGGACCCGGAAACTACTAGAGCTTGCATCTCAATATACAGGGACATTTGGTTTGTCCGGTACAGTATCACGCTTCCCAGTAGGGGGTGGGGCATAAAATAAAGGAAAAAGTCTATTTTACTCTTCTATACTATCAATGAAGTCCATATTACACCATAAACTATCATTTGGTTTATTTTACACCCTTCTTTACTAACCCAAATCACTTTACATCCTTAAGTGATTTTTTAATCTTGAGTTTTGCTGACATGGACAGGAAATAAACCTCCTTGTTGATGACAAGGACACAAATAGTCAGCTAAGATGCCACATCACCCTGGGCGCCTGGTGACCAGTCGTCGTCGAACATGTCCGCCATGTCCCTGCTGATGAACAGCGAGTCCTCCGCTGCGTTCATCTGGCTCTGCACGGCGCTCTGCACGGTGGGGGTCAACCTTCTCGCGCACTAGGCGGTCGGTCACAGGGCTCCAGATCACATCAAGCTGAATACTGTAATTGGTAAACAATTACAGCAGTAGCACTACAAGAATCCTGATCAATTACGTCGGCCAGAGCCGACATAATTAAGACCGAAACCCACGTAAGTTACTTAATTATGTCGGTTTTCTATTAATTACGTCGATTGCCGGTCGACGAAGCACTTTAGACGTAATTAAGGTAACTTACATCGGCCGCCGACGTAAGTACTTAATTACGTCGGTATCCCGCATTCCTGTAGTGTAGTATTAGATATGATGGAGACTAAGACAAAATGAATTGAAATGAACAAGTCATTTGTACTGTACTTACCATGTGGAGGACGCTCCAGATGTTGGACTGGTGGGAGCGCCAGATGGTTAGGGACGACTCGACGACCTTCATGGACACCACCGCACCGGAGATGGCCCCGACGCCGGTGCCGCGCACCAGGCCGCTCTCTGTTGCCAGCTCGATCAGCGCACTGGTGACAGCCCTGAGGATCGCGGCCACTGTCGCGAAGACCAAGGTGATCAGGCTGCGAAGCACGCGAGCTGGCAGGCGGGAGAGGGAAACGCTCCTGCTCCTCCTGCTGGAGCTGCTGCTGCCATCGCGGGCCGGCCAATTATGTGATGTGGCATCTTAGGTGGCCATTTGTGTCTATGTCATCAACAAGGAGGTTTAATTCCTGTATATGTCAGCAACTCAGAATTAATAAACCACTTAAGGTGTAAAGTGATCTGAGTTAGTAAAAATAGTGTAAAATAAACCAAATAATAGTTTAGGGTGTAATCTGGATTTCATTTATAGTACAGGGAAGTAAAATAGACATTTTCCTAGAATAAAAAATAGAGTGGCGTTACAAGTGACAAGAAAGTTGATCATGTAATCATATTTCAAATGTGAAGGTTGATAATTCAGTAGTGTACTTCAAAACTGGGGTAGCGTGTTTTCTTGCCTCGTTAGTACTCCCTCCATTCAAATCTACTTGATACTTTACGTCAAAAGAAAATATATTTTATTACTTAACCCTGAGATTGTATAGAAAAATATTCCATCTTTACTCATTCGATCTACAATATCTCCACCTGTAATTTCTTTAATCATGATCCTCTAGAAAATGAAAGAGTGGAAGTGACTAGTGGGAAAATAAAATCAGGGTCGAGCCGGTAAAATCCAGGGCTCCATATAAAAATATTCAATGTGTATATCTTTTATAGAAAAAATAGTATCACAATCTGTATATAATATAAATAATTTTTTCGATAATAAGCATTTTATTAAACCCAATAGTATCAAGATGATACAAAAGAGTTTACACCCTGCTTCTGCGTAATATAATTTTTTGCCTCTTGATACGTAATGTCTATCCAAATAGACTCATTCTTTTAGTATTTCTTGAAATAAAATCTTCAATTATATGCTCATATTCAATCTTCTCTGAAAAATAACTCCCAAGTGATATTGTGGTCAAATCGGTAAGTTTTGGTTGTGTTATGGTAGAACGCAAATAAGACTTCAGTCACTTCAATTTAGAAAAACTACATTCTACTGATGCAACAATCACTGGAATGATCAATAGAACTCTATATGCAATACTGAATTTGGAAAAGAATGATGTTGTTCTAAAGACTTGAGAATTGGAAAAGGTCCTATATTTTCTTTTGATATAAAACTTTGAAGAAACTTCAACTCCTTATACAATTCAATGGCATCAATATGAGATTTTCTGCCTTTTTTAAGGGCAACAAACCTCTAAATTATCACAAGAAAGACTTTAAACTCTTGTTATCCAATGATTATAGTGATTTGAAAGTAAATAAGAATCCAAAAACTTTCTGGAAACCCATATATATATATATATATATATTGTTCAAATCTATTTCCAAGTGAGGAAATTGTCTGATCAATAATGGTTATAAAATGTTTGACGATTCTAAATAATTCTTGTGCACTGTATGCTAACATTTGTGTTACCTGGGTTCTCATCAAAATTTCTCTTTTGAATTTCTCATCTTTTATGAAATGATGAATCAATACTCATGTCAAGTGCAATGTCTTTGGCTGAAGCCGTTTCCCTATACTCCTTGAAAAAAGAAATCAACCCTTGTACTTTTTCAATAGCAGCATCAATAAGCATATATTTTGCTTGCGGTTGTTTGCTTACTAAATTAACGACATACAATACCTCATACCAAATAGCAATTGTCACTACTATGAGTGCATACTTTTCAAGTTTATTTTTTGCCAATCTGCTAGCCTTACATCAAAATACTAGTATCTCTTATGTTTTCATCAATATTATTCATTGCAACATTTGTACTATTAGTAGGAACATCAACAACCTCATTATCAATTTGATCAGCTGACTGATTCATAGAAGATACATGTAATTCTTTAATAATAAATATGTTCATAGCCCCTTTCTGAGACCGCACGGGTTATATTTCTATTCTTTATTTTTTCTGACGCTTCTGAAACCCGATTCATAATTACTAAAATACATGATTGTATAGTAGAAAAATAACTAAATTAGTTTAACATTCGAGTTACGTTTTGCTTGCTGTTCATAATAAACAAGTATATGAAATAATAATCAAACGTACTACAAGATGGAGAGAAGGGATAAGAAAGTTTACCGAGTGGAGATGGGTTGAGCCGAGTGACACTAGAGCAGACTCGGGGATCCGAGCAGGTGATCAACGTTGCATCATCTCATCTACTCGGGGCTTCGGCGGCACAACGATAGGGTGATAGACGAGTAACCAAATACGGTCGGATGGGCAACACTGCAAGAAGTCCAAGACTCTTATCGTGGATCGGGACTCCAGACTCGGCATTGGTCGTCTATTGGATAGGTGGCCGCTGGGCTGCGGTAGATGGACGATCCATGGGCTGCAGTAGTGGCCCACGCACGATCGATGGTCTCCCTCTCCACACCCACAGACTACACAGTGGGAAAAAAAGCACTGGAAAATGGGGTCCTGTGCGATCACACAAACTGTACACTAAAGGCATTTTAAGTCTTTTTTAGATTTTGTTTGACACAGTTTCTGCTGCAGTTTCTTCATAAGCTAAATGTGTGCTAAACATGAAGCTTTTATAACAGCTTATTAGTTCAGCTGCTTCAACTAAAAGCAGAATATAAGCAGAAGTTGTTTTCCACCAGATTTTCAAGCAAGCTGCTTTTGTAACAAGTTTCAGCTATGCTAAACAGAACTTTAATTTTTATAAACATAACTTAAATGTCAAGTAATTTGAAACAGGGGCAATATCACTGGTTGTTGTAAGCTTTGGCAGCTCTAGCAAAACCGGTCGTCGTTACAAATATGTTAGGCTATCCACTCCTCTAAAACATACTCTATACACTATTATTCTTCAGCTTTTACAGTACGCACTTTAAATTACAATGCGAAACAGTGTATCCAGTATGTTTTACAGTATGCCACTGCGGACAGTCTTACCAACCAAACCATAGATGCTCTGTTGTTTTTCTGATATTGAAGTACAGACTGTCGTCAGGTTCATACACAAATTATTGAACCTTTTCTTTTCAGAAGAAAGAAAATTGGACAGACAAATGGCTTTTGTGATTGCTTCACAATATCTACAAAGGATAGCCGTACTTGTCAGTCCTCAGCCCCACACTAGCCTATCCACTCCACTCCCGCAGTTCTGCTCACACGAGCGACGGACGGCCCCACGCTGCGCACCCCTTCCCGAACGGCCGGAATCCCCCACCATGGCCTGCCACCTCAGCCTCGCCGGCGCCGTCCGCGCCCCGCACCTTTCCGTGATCGCGTCTGCGTCCGCTTCCCCGACCGGCGAGCCCGTGCGCCGCATCATCCGCCGTCGCGCGCCGACGGGGCAGCATGGATCGGCGGCGCCCCCGGCCCCCGCGCAGCCGTCAGTCGCGGAGGTACGGCGCGCAATCGGCGTTGCTGACGACGCGCCCTCGGCCGCTGCCTCCATGGAGGCGAAGAACACGGCGTTCATGGACCTGGTCGCATCCACACCCATCGGGCAGCCCGAGGGAGAGCCCGAGCGCCGTCTCCGCGAGGCGGCCGAGTGGGTCGTCGACGCCACCGAGGCGCCCGTCCTTGAAGGTGATGATGTGACCCCCTCAATTACTTAATTACGTATTCATAACGCTAGTGTACAATTCGGCCTGAAATTCCTGCCTTTGTGCTCATATTTTTTTTTCAGGTCAAAAATCTTTCTTGGTGTTGTGCATGATAACCTTTCCTGCGTGGTTCTTGCTCCTTTTTGTCGCCCTTGGTGTTATAAAATTACCATTTGATATCCCTGATCTGGATAACCTCCTAATGTAAGCTGTTATTTTGTTTCCTGTCCCCCCTCCTTTTATGAAAGCTACAGACATTGGAGTAAATATGACATACTATTGAAGTTACTTATGCTGCAAATTGTCAGTATGCTGTGTGCAATTGTGTTTCTTGTTCGTCGTTCTACAATCGGAATAATATGACAAGTGTATTGCTTCCCAGGGAAAAAAGAGGAGATTTCTCCACTGATGAGCAGAGTAACTTGCTAGCTATCTGCTAGAGGTAGTTAACCAGTTTTACGTCGGAAGCATATCCTCTGCAGTAACCGGTGGGCCCCAATGTCCACGGGCCCACTTGTCATCTGCAGTAACTGCACAACAGTTACTGCAGAGGATTTCAACTGGTTTTACGTCATACATACTTGAATCAGACTATAACGGTCTTTAATCTTTTAGAGCATGTGCATTGGTTGCACCAAGCGTAAGGTGCTAAGGTGGGCCATATACTATTCTCTCTCTTTAGCCTGGCTGTTAGCGACACCAGTTGTATCCCTTAGCACCTCCTACTGGCGGTAAGCTGATTTTAGGGATTCTATTACTGAGTCATCAAATTTGCCCGGGCCTTGGCATCAGGGTAAAAATTAGCCAGGTGCTCTGTTTTCTCACCTTAGCTCCAGGTCTTGTATTGGTTTACCGGGGTCAACTGGTTTCTCTCTCCCGTGGTGCTGCCTTACCGTTGATCAGCATATATGCTCTTATGCGCTCTTTTTGTACATCCATTCCGCTCGTTTCAATTAACAACTATTCTCTCTTTGTGGTCCTGAACTTAATTGCTTCAGCTGATGCCTTGCTGAGTGATAAAAGTTCAGTGACATAACTCCAGTTTCCTTGTTAAGTAACTTGAGTGATCTTAACATAATATGTTATTCCTTGTCTTTCTAAAAAAGGACTGGATCTGCAGGGGGTAAGACAGCCCCTGTGCATTAATTTAAGAAGATCTTCTCACGCAGATCCAGAAAATCCCTGAACCCCCACCTCACCCTTACACAGCGGCATCTAGCCCATGTGAGAATGACCAAACAACCTGGGCCGGTCCTTAGACGTGTGCTTTGGTTGTGGGACAGACGAGAGGATTTTTTTAACCCCAGCCGGAAATTCGCTTTCACGGGGAGTCGAACCCGAACCCGGAACTTGAGGAATGCTACTCAGAGCACCTAACCAGTCCGGTTAAGGCCCCTTTCGCATCCCTTGTCTTTAAGTAAAGCACATATTCTAGAACTGGGTATATGAGAAGGCTATAATGTCATATGTACTTGTACTCCATTTTCGGTAGATAGTTGCACATTCTAAATTTCTTGAATAATATATGTAACTTATTTTGGCGGCAATGACTGCTGTGCAATCTGGACTCATGTGCAAGTGTGCAATCTGCAAATCTCAATCATTTGACGAACATCCAAGGGTGGATGACATTTTACACATAAATCCTTCCACCTGCCTGTGTAAAAGGAAGGATCTATGTGTAAAGTGGTAGTCACCCTTAGATGTTCATCCAATGACCGAGATTCGCGGATTGCACGCTTGCACAAGAGTTCAAATTGCATAGCAGTCGTTGCCTATTTTGGCTGCCACAAATAGCACTGAGTTCCTGTCAGCGCTATCTGGCAGTATATCTCTACCTGATAAATCTGCATGATTGGATAATGTACTGACTGGTGAAATCAGATTTTGTCACTGAGCTGCCACAGCACACCTCCCCTGAAACATAGATCCTAATTGGAGGGTTGCAGTTGCATCCCCTGTTCTAGCATATGGACGCCAACTGAAAATTGAAAACCAGGAACCAAACAGTGGCATAAGCATTCAATAGATGTTCATGCTGCTTCTCGCTATCTTGTTCTTATTTCTAAATTGGACAAAGCTAGAAATTCCAGCAGCATCCTGTTGCTTTACTCCGTGCTTCTGACCTGGGTGTTCTATTCAGGGATGGATGTTTATATTTCATCTACTTTAAGTTAGATTAAGGGAATTTCCATTTTGTGTGATATATCCTCATGTATCTTACAATATACAAATGCGTCAAAAAAGTATACAAACACATTATTTGTTCTGTTTGTGAGAAGAGCAATCACGAGCTTCTCAGCTAGGCTGTGATATTATATTCAGATTGAAAAATGAAACTGTAGATCTTGTGCAGTAATATTTGTTAATTTCCTGGAGTCATATTGATTTTGATGGGAGATAAGAAAATCTTTGTAACTTTGTATATTATCAAGAGAGTACAGATGGTCAGCATGATCGGAAATTTGATAATATACCATTTCGTTTAATGTAACAATAAAAATGCATTCCTGTTGATCGACTTTGGGGCATGTACAATCAGTTGAATCCAACACAAAATGCTCATTCAATAGAATGTAGATAAGAATCACAACACTTTCAAATAAGCAAGCTAAAGAGGTCATTCCACAGTTTGTAATTATCCCACTGCAACTGTCCTTAGCTCTTGGTTGTAAAGATAGAACTTAATGGTGCTTTTGCAACTTTGATATTGTGGAGATAGACACCTGGATCTAAATGTGGTACAGCTTACAAAGTTTTGAACACTTGGGCTTAATCATGCCAGCAGAGGAGACTCGTCAAACACCAGCGGATGATATAAGTTGTGATCGACACTCTTTCAGGCCTCCAATGAACCTCCTCATTTTGTTCTTTCTCCTCTCTGCTCTCATGTTTAAAGGGCTTGATATGATACGGCTGCACGAATGAAAAATAAAAATATGAGAATTCTACATGTGTTCAGTTATGGAGTTTGTGTAGATTTGGTTAGTATGTTGAGAGATGGTGAGCTTTATAGAGTTACTATTACGAGCTCACTGCTTCACATGCAAATGTGCAGCCAAGTTGAATAAGTTGAGTTCAAAGTGGGAGACAAAGCTAGCATATTTTATATCACTTATTCATTCTGCATTCTAAGTTTCTAACCATTATGAGATTTGGTTATTTGTAATGGAATCTGAAACTTAGATGAAGGAGCCATACCATGCACCCTGCCATGTGAAATGTGATCATTAACGATCTCACGAAGGCAACTTTTAGTTGCATACTGGGTTGGACTAGATGTGGGCTTATTTAAACTCCCGCCTTTTGTAAAAAATGCCTTATAACTACAATTGTGCAAGTTGCGGTAATACAAAATTGTTTAATCCTATAGAGGTGCTCCAGAAGAGTTCATTTGTTCCAGACAAGGCCATTGTTGGATAGCTAAACTAATATGTACATTATGCTTGCTTCGCCTATTTGAGCAACTTTTGAGATCTCTTTAGGTATGTTGCTCACTGTTGTAATCTGTCTGAAAGGTAGGAGAGCAGCTTTAATGATTTTGTGTCAATTTTCCTTGATTGTTTTGTCAGAATAAGAATATCTTAGTTCATTGCTTAACTGTTTGAGCTTCTTGTGTGATTTTGAAACTTGTACACGTAACTCTCAGATATGCCATGCAACTACTCTTTAAAAATTCAATTTCTTACGAGTTCCTGATTCACGTTTTCATCTTTGGGCAACCATAGACATAGCTGATAGCTGCACTTGGAATGCCTACTTCTCTATATCTTGTACCTTCTATATGTTCCGTTCATTTCTGTATGCATTGATTTTGTTCCATATTGATCAGTTAATGTTACTTGCATTTTAAACTTTTCCTTTACTACTATTGCTTATAGTAAAGTGTTTGCTGCACAAAATGTGTAGCATGGTCCATGCTGTCGTTTCTTGTAATCTGTCCTGGACACAGGTTACCATTTGTCCCCTCAGTGCTCTAGTTTGTCTATTATTATATGTGGTACAACCTGGGGTACTGAGTTTTGAATTTATTTTGTAGCATACTTTGACAGTCTTGGTTTTTACTCATTTCTGATTCTTATGCATGCATCCTGTCCGAAAAAGCTGTCACAACTTTTAACAGATTGAAAGTTTGGTTTATCGAGACATGCTGGTCAAGAATAAACTTTATAGCGGTAATGATGCAACTTGCCTGGTTTTGTCCCTTGGCTGTTCCTTTAGCAACTTGTATTCATCAGTGCTGGAAGCTCCCACACGAGGTCTAGGGAACGATTAGAGCAAAGGCCGGTGCTATTTCCAGTACCAAAAATACATGTATATAATTTAGTACTAACGAGCAGTTTCTATATTTTATTCTTCAGTTTCTGTATTTTTTACCTCAATATTGTTTACTGCCACTAGGATTTTTTCACACTTTGGCAATCAGTCATGACCTTGAATTGCTGCGCTCCTTACTGATAGATGAAAATGGCTTGATGTATGCATATCTGTAGATATTTTTTTTAGGGAAATACAGTAGGGGGAATCCCTATTGTGGTATTATTAATATAAATAAGAAGGAATAAGGAACTGTGCCCATCTCAGTTGGTTAAGGGCGTCGGTATACATCCTGATCATCCAGGTTTGAATCCTCTTCTATACGAATCTGCATGCCTATTTCCTTCTTAATTCAATGTCATCTAGTAGTTCCTCCTTGGTCGGTATATTTTTTTTATATAAATAAGAACTGAAAGTTAAAAACTGTACAGGATATCTACAACAACAACATATATACAAAAAATAAAAAAAATAGAAGACCAAACAACGAAGCCAAAACTACAGCTGCAAACAAGTCTACAACGGAGTATCTAGCCAAGAAGAGACCAAGGGCTTATCACTAGCACCTAGCCTGTACAGTCGAAGCCTCACAGTATGCACAAAAAATAATTGCCAAGAGTGGAAGGAAGGTGGTTTTGCTCTGAAAGGAACATGTTATTTGAAAGGGAAATTTACTATGAAATGTGTGCTGCATATCACTTGAAGGCCCAATCCTGATTATTGCAACAAGAACACGATATTCAAGTGTAGTGCCAAACATAAGGATAATCTTTTTTTTTTAGATTTAATGCTTCCTGGTGGAGTAAATGGATTTAATATTTACAGTAAAAAGTACAAATTTCCATCGGTGTGGCCGATTTAATTATAAAAAAATCAATATAATCGTCTTGCATGGTAGTAGTATATTTGTGAAGGGACCAGTTTAATTTAGGTGAGGCAATCATTTGAACAAAGTGCTTGGTGATGATGTTCTCTTATGGCCTTTTCTGAAAAGCAATTACTAAAGTTTAGGTTAAGAGATCTTGGGGATGACTGCAAATGACCTAATGCATATGCCATCTTCACAATTTAGAAAAGAAGAGCTGGTTGGGCTGAAAGAAATTGATTGACATATACATGCTACCCCAACGTGCTTGGAACAAAGGCTTGGTTGTTGTTGTTGTACGAATTGTGCCTGTTGGATCAATTTCTTCATCTGGCATATTGTTGTCTCAGCATGTATTTATTTTGACCACCTTTTTCCAGAGATGATTATTGGCTTGTCATACGCATATTCAGTTCATGATGATCAAACAGTTCAGCTCATGGTACAACTGTGGCTAAGCTTTTATGTTTAGGCAGCAAATATGACATTTAGGACTTTGTCAAGTTTTTATCAGTTCAAGTTATTTAACCCTTCAATTGCATGCAATAGGCAAACATGTTTGCAACATGTCTTCTGTGTACAATGACCTGAAGTGGAGAGAGAACCCCTTTCCTGGGATATCCAATAAGACACCTTCAGAGTACAAGTGTCATGATGTCTTACCCGTTGTACCTACATCAATTCTTATTCGCTATCCAATGCTGCCGACTTGATCACCAATGATTAAGGAAAACATCATCTCGGAGATGACTCTACTGCAGTGCATTAAAGTGAAATCAGACAAGTTCCAAGAAGACTGAAGCTGTACCCCAATGGTTTGTGTGCTGCAGAGCATTTCTTATTTGCATTGTTACAATGTCTTACAAAGATATATAGTGTCCATCAGGTGTAGCTTCAGGCTAATGCAGGGAAGCTGAAACCAGACAAGTCTCATAAAGCCCGGAGTTTTATCCCCTACCTTTGCTGTTTGTATGGCATTTCATAGTGAGCAGTATTATGTCGTCCTGATTTCTGCCACGGATGAGAATAAATGTGCTTACTCTATGCATCAAGGTGACCTTCCTGGAAGCTTCCCACTAAGCACTGCTAGGGTATTTTTTGGGGTCCCTTTCTTGGAGTCACTAAACAACCTGCATCCTCCTTTGTTGCACGGTTGCATGGACGGCCACTTTATCTTGTCTGTTTTTACTGTTGTTCTCTGGCATGGTCATGGTCGTGCATACTTTATATTTTTGCTAGCTCCTATGCTATAAGCACATAGATTAGGGGTTAGACTAAATGTAGGGTCAGAAGTATGCCTCCTAGTGCATTAACAAACTGCCTGCATGTGGGGGTATGACACATCCCTTGTGTTGCTCTATATAAAGCCATCATCTCCTTCCTCTCCTCTCAAACCACACAGTGACACAGGCCATCACACCACAAGTTGTCTAGCTCTGCACCTTCCTCCCCATTTGCCTTGCATCAATACCAAGCTTCATCTTCGTCAGACCATGAAGCTTGGAGGACATGGTAGGCAGATGGGGAGGCTCAACAAAGCTTTCCAGGAGAAGAGAGCTAAGTTCTACATTTTCCGCCGCTGTGTTGTCATGTTGCTTCGCTGGAGCGACTAGATTTTGATCTCCCTGAGAGATCATGTTTTTCGCTCCGTTCTGATGCTTTTTGGCGTTGCCATTTTTGTAGGGTTTAGGTGTTAGGAGTAGCTGCTTTGTATAGGCTGGCCATGTACTTCTTCTACTTGTAGTGGAAGGGATCCATCTCCGTAGTCTGAGATTGTCATCTTTCTGTATATCTGGAAGAAGATCGATATGAAGATCATTAATTAACTGTTCTACATCCTGATTTGTTACTGTGACGATGGTAGCAATTAGCAAATTCTCAAAAGTTGCATTCTAGAAGAATAAAGATTACAGAATGATACACTTTTGTGATGAAGCTGTACTTCGTAATGTTTTGTGTCACATGCTTGTTGCTTTGAACCTTTGAGTGCAAGACATGAGATCAGTTTGTGTGGTCAAACTGTTTCCTTTCTCTCCAAGAGAGCACACTAAGAAATCACACTGCAATCTTTTCTGCGTGGAAGGTGATTAGAACACAATACAGTCATTTTGAGTGGAAGCTGACCAAGTTGGAGCTTAATCAAAGTGGATGCATATGACTGAATCACGTCAAGTGCAGTATCCTACTGGTGGCTGATAAAAATGAAACTTGATATACTAGACTTACTGTAAATTGTTAAGAGCATTAAGATTTTTGTTTGTACACTGAATGTTCAAAGTATGTTCTTACTGCAAAATTATGGATCACGTGAAACTGCCAGACTGACAGTGGCATGGGAAGGAAAGGGTCTCATGCACAGAGCTCAGGGCATGTCCTGCACGTGCCTCAGCGCCTTGGTACGTGCGTTCCTGCACGCGTGCGTGCGTGCTTTTGTCCTCTTAATCACTTGTTTGCTTCTGCTTGGTCACTTCGCATTATTTTCTTCTGTTTCTGGCTCCTTAAGAAATGCAGGAAGGAGGAGCTGCTAATCCCAGAAGACAGGGTCCCTGTATTCCAGGTGGGTACGTACAATATATATTCCTCTCCATCCCAGACTGCGGCCAGTTAATCAGCAACTTTGTCCTATCTGGCCCTGTCCCTGTGATATCTTATTGTGTTGTAGCTGCTTAGGTCTTAGTTAGAGCTATTATTTGCACTGGTACGTAAGGACAATTATGGACTACTGATAGGCTTCTGTATGCATTAGGCGGGCTTAAGACAGCGCAGATTCCGTTAAGTGCCATGGCCAGCAGTTTTGTTTGGCATTTGGCTAGTAAATGCTTTTGAGCAATCACTCTGGCAACCTTATACTCCCTCTGTTTCAGTTTATTTGTCGTTAAGACAACTTTCATTAGTTTATTTCTTGTTATTTTGATTGTCTAAAATGACAATTATTTCGGAACGGAGGTAGTAGTTAATTAGTTCCTTTGTGGACTTCCTGTTCATTCTTTGACAAAAATGATTCAGTTTTATTTTCCCCCTTTTTGTCTCTTGGGGCAATGTGTATACATCCACCCCAGCTTGTAGGAAAATATTCACAGTACCTGCATAAAGAAAGAGCTGTCTTCTGAGCTTATTGCTTATTAGGGCTATCTTTTCTAAGTGACTGTAGTAGTTATTTTGCACAACTTGAGAACGTATAATAGCATGTACAAAAATGGTATGGCAACTGTATCCTCCTGATGATGGATAACAGGAGGTAAAAATAGTGGAGAAAAAGAAAAAAAAATACTAATAATGAAACTAAATGGTAGAATGTCTTAGCCTGCCAAGCTTGCTCAAGTGCAACCAGCAATGAGCTAGAGAGCGCCTTTAGTTTCTACTAGATCCTGACTAACAGTTTCCACCATTGAGTTCATTACATTAGGAGTCCATGGAGAGGTTGTACTTAGCTAGGCAGCGCCTTTAGTTTCTACTAGATCCTGACTAACAGTTGCCTAGCTAAGTACAACCTCTCCATGGACTCCTAATGTAATGAACTCAATGGTGGAAAACGCCAGCTGGAGTTCAGTCACGCTAGCAGCGGATGATGTAGATCCTGGTCCTATGGTCTTTTAGGGCTCTGACCACCTTCCCCTTCTGCTTGCTCTGGTTCCGAGTCCTCATGGCTACAAGTTAACTGGTGAAACTGTGCGATCAAAAGTAGGGCAGTTGAATGACAACTGCTGGAGCTTGCTGTGGTGCAGAGCTTGCGCTTTTATAGAGAGGAGGCAAGCATGTAGCTCCCCTCCTCTTATGCATCCCTGCTAATATTCCTTTCTTTCCCTTTATTTAATCCAGGGTACAAATCTCTGAACCTGAATGTTGTTTATTGTTCTTGTCAGAGATAGACAGCTCGATAGTTATTGATGGATACAATTTTTTCAGATAACGGACAGCTCATCGTGCAGCTGCTACCCGCATGCGTGTACAAATCTGCAGATTCAGTGCGTTCGGCATCGTTTCAATGAAGATTCCTGGCATCTGGCGTTGATTCATGCAGCAAGTAACTTAATTTGTCACCTTCCCGTTCTTGCTTTGCTTCTCCAGTGTTTGCTTGGATAGCTCACACCACTGTAAAATGTCTGCATGGTATCCTTGAAAAAATAGCTGTGGTATTGCATTTCCCAGATCTTCTTGGAATTGACATGTACTCCCTCCGTCTCTGAAAGTTTGTCGCTTTGTAGTTCAAAAATGAACTACAAAACGACAAACTTTTAGGAACGGAGGGAGTACTAGTAACTAGTTACAATGTGTGCTACTGTACTTTATCATCTTATCGGTAGATAAATATGCTGGTACGGAGTTGGAAAAAGTTCTTCAAGATCTAATGTTAAAGTGTCTTTGAGATTTCCTCTTGTCGTCTGGATCCATTGGGGAAGGACGGAATGATTACCCGGATCATCTGTGCTGCCGGCGTATCTTTTGACCAGAAGTACTTCTGAGTGTACTTTGTTTGTGAGGATTAGAAATAGTCTCTATATAATGTGTCTTGGGTTTGGGGTGCTTGTCCTGTGTTTCTCTGTGTTTTGATGCATTCCCTGTGTTTTGCCTGATCGAAAGCACTCGTTACATTATTTTATAAAAACGTAGCCGGTGGGAGAAAAATCATCTCATATTTTTTTTGTGTTTGTCACTTTCTTGAGTGACTGCGATTTATTTTATTTTCCAAAAAAGGAGTGAGTTATTTTATAAATCTCTCAATCACTTTTTTTATCTGTTGGATGTGTATCCAACCGTCTAGATCTTCTCATTTTTAACAACTCTTTTTAATTACAAACTGTTTATCTGAATAACTAAAATGTTTCAGCCTTTATAAAAAAATTGTTCTAACTTCTTCATAAGAACAATGTTCTAAGCATGCGTTTAATTTGTTTCGTAGGATGTGGTCAAGAAATATGCAAGATATTTATCACCTAAGAACTAAATGTTCCAACTTCATTAAAACATGTTCTAGCACCACAAAATAAATGTTCCGCGTTTGCATTTTATTTATTTCAAAAATATGAGTGACTAAATCTCAGTCACCTAAAAACTAGAAAATCTCTTTTCTTTTTAGAAAGAGCTTAATCGGAGCTCGGTTAAGAAATGTCACAAAAGTTTCCCTGGGAAATGACTGACACGGTTTCCACCACTGTATAAAAGCCACTGAAAATACTGCTACTTCCAAACGCCCGTCAAGCTCTACAGTTGCATTGCTTTCTCGTTGTTTCGACCAGTTGCTCTACTTTCGGACTTTTCTACCCCAAGCTTCCAACTTACTACTACTACAGCCTGTCGTCAGTGAGTGTCCATTTTGCAGTGTTAAGGGCTAGTAAGTGGATTCCCCGAGCTAGCAGCCCAAGATTGCAGGTTTTCTGCAGGTAACCTTGAGGACCACGAACAGCTCTTTCTTGGCTCGATTAAACAATTTCTTGGTTAAAGGCAGGCCTGTATGGCCACTTGATCCTGTCTGCGGCGCGGCGCCCGGTCCTTAATCATGGAGCGTTGCCCCTAAGCACCCATCAAGGGTCCCTCATTCATTGCTAAGGAGATAAGCAAGTGTCCTGCTGCTGCCCCTAGCTAAACCCTTGTCTTCAGCAATCCAAAATTTGTAGGAGCATGCATTCGGTCTCAGTCAGAAGCTAGTGTCCCCTTTAAGGCACGTACAGAGGTGTTGACTGCATGTGAGGTGGTTGAGATCCTCGCTCGCCCTCTATATATACTAGTAGTAGTTAGTACAAGAAATGCATCACTTTTGCATCTCCAGCGTCCTGAACCTTTTGCATTTGCTCCCAGTCCTAGCTACACTACAGGAAAAGCGATCATTTGCGACGGCTGTATTTATTTGCGACGGCCGGCCGTCGCAAATAGAGTAAATTGCGACGGCCCGCCTCTGGCCGTCGCAAATAAGTGGACCGTCGCAAATAAGGACTTATTTGCGACGGCCTTTGGAGTGGCCGTCGCAAATAAGAACTTATTTGCGACGGCCAACCCTAAGACCGTCGCAAATAAATGCGCCGTCGCAAATAGATATTTATTTGCGACGGCCGTCGTACGGGCCGTCGCAAATAGGCTTTAATTGCGACGGCCGTAACTTGAGGCCGTCGCAATTAAGGAAGCCGTCGCAAATTAAGTCCTATACCGGGACAATCCGGCCCCGACTCTTTCATTCTCCCTTCTACCCCGCCGCCTACCGCGTCGCCGCCGCCCTGCCGCGCCCCCGCCGCCGCGCCCCCGCCGCCGCGCCCCCGCCGCCACGCCCCCGCCGCCGCGCCTCCGGCCCGCCGCCCCCGGCCCGCCGCCCCCGGCCCGCCGTCGCCACCGGCGTCGTCGCCCGTCGCGCCGCCCGGCAGCCGCGACCGCGAAGGCCCGACCGGACCGCCGGCCCCCGGCCTTCGACGCCTCCGCCGGCCCGCCGCGCCACCGGCGTCGCCGCCGCCGGCCCGGACCGCCACGCCCCGCCCCGACGCCTTCGGTTCACTGCGCCCCCCGACCTCTCAGTATGATTCCCCCTATTTTTGTCTATTTTTTTTCGATATTGCAAGCAATTTTGTTAATTGGATGATTAGCTAGCAATTGCAATCACGTGGATCATTTTAATTTCGTTAATTGGATGTCCGGTTTGAGATGAGAATTGAATGGGCGCCGCTCCAATGAGACGGTTCAGCCGTTCAGCTTCCTACCGCGATTGGGCGTCGATAGATGCATGTGGATCCCTCCTGCCGTGACGAATGCCTACCGTGTTGTGATGCGCTTATGCTGCACGCGCGCGGGAGTAGGCGCAAAGATCGAGAGTTGAACTCCGGATCGAAGCGCAGATCACGTACATGGCGATCGAGAGATTTCCATTTTTCGGACTTTCGGTTCCCAACAGCAGAATTGAAGTCGTCGTCCCTTCGGTTCCCATGCAATATTTAAAGTTCCCTTCATTCCCAACGCAGAGCACGGCGTGCAGTGACGGCATGCATGCAAACAGCACTCCAACAAAACATCGACCCCGACCCCCTCCCCCTAGCTCCCCCGGCCCTCACCGCCGGCGGCCCGACCCCGAGGAGCGCCGCCACACGGCTTCCTGGCCGACGGCACCGCCGCCTCCCCCTCCCCCTCCCCCTCCCCTCCACGGCGAGCGCCGCCCCGGCCCCTTCCCCTCCCCTCCCCGACCCCCTCCCCTGGCCCTCACCCTCCCTGACCGCCGGCCCGCCGCCGCTTCCCGGCCGACGCCACCGCCGCCTTCCCGGCCGACGCCACCGCCGGCTCCCCTCCACGGTGAGCGCCGCCCCGCCCCGGCCCCTTCCCCTCCCCTACTCCCCGACCGTCCCCTCCTCCCCTAGCTCCCCGACCCGGCCTCCCCTCCTCCCCGACCCCCTCCCCCTAGCTCCCCCTAGCTCCTCCCCGACCCCCTCACCCTCCCTGACCGCCGGCCCGGCGCCGATCGTCTCCCTCAGCAACGTAGACGACTAGATGACATGACATAGATATCTTGCAGCCCTTCCCGGCCGATGCCACCACCGCACCGCTGCCTCCCCCTCCCCCTCCCCTCCACGGCGAGCGCCGCCCCCCTTCCCCTCCCCTCCCCAACCCTCCCCGACCCCCTCCCCCTCACCCTCCCTGACCGCCGGCCCGGACCCGGAGCGCCGCCCCGCCATTCCCGGCCGGCCCCGGAGCTTAATTTGCTTATTTTTGCTTAATTTACTTAAATATGCATGAGTGGTTTATTTTATTATGATTAATTAGCTTCATTATGCTTAATTTCCTTATTTTTCCTTAATTTGCTTAAATATGCATTAGTGGTTTATTTTATTATGATTAATTTGCTTAGTTATGCATAATTATGCTTAATTTCCTTATTTTTGCTTAATTTGCTTAAATATGCTTAAGTGGTTTATTTTATTATGATTAATTTGATTAATTATGCATAATTATGCTTAATTTCCTTGTTTTTACTTAATTTGCTTAATTACGCTTAGGTGGTGTATTTAATTATGTTTAATTATGCTTAAATTGCTTAAATTATAGTTACAATTTTAATTTTGATTGCTTGAGTGTTCTAGTACTATATATACATAAATGGGCTTCGGACCGGATTGACAAGGCCCGACAAGGCCCATTTAGTGGTAAGGTAAAGTATGCGAACGACGACGGTGAGGATGGCAAGCACCTGGAGGACCGTCGCTGGAGTAGGGGTATCGAGGAGAGGAGAAGGGGATCGTCGCGGCTGCCGTATCTGGACTCTGGAGCGATGGAATCGTGGAGAAGAGAAAGGAAAATGAGTAGGGTTAGGTCGGGGAGGACTGAAGTGTGGACCGTCGGATATTATCTGACGGCTCACTCGCCTCATTCCTCCGCCTCCCCCGATGGCTTAGTCCTCCGCCTCCTTCTCTAAGACCAACTTTCCTCTCAATCTTTCTCTAGTTCTTTCCTCTCTCTTAAATGACCTCAAAATGAAAATGAGCAACGTAACCTATAGCAATGTATTACCCGTTTCGGATCGGCACGTCTCACATGCCATTGGCATGTGAGACGTGCAGGTTCGGAATTGTCCCTTTTTGGACAGCCTCGGAGTGACCGAGGGGGCGTGGCTTGTGACGAGACGCGGGTCCGGATTTGGACGAGATTTCGGTGGCGTAACCCTGTTGTTCTCTGCTGCACCATTTTCGGGCGTGCAGTGGAGAACAGCGGGGTTATGCTGCCGAAATTTCGTTCGAATCCGGATCACGCGTCTCGTCATGAGCACGCTCCGCTCGGTCACTCTTGGGTGGGTTTAGGATCTATCTGCCTAGGTTGTAGGGCCGTGACACATAACATAACAATACATTAACGACAATTTCTTTCGCATTAAACTGCAGAGTCAAAAATGGGTGAAGACCGCAGTTGGATGTATACTGGCTGGAAGAGCAGAAATGGTGGTCACTCCGATGAGTGGTTTATCAAGTTAGATCAATTTTTGGATCGAGCATTTTCATTGTCAACGGAAGATATGGTGCGGTGCCCATGTACAAAATGCCGAAACACTAAGTTTTTGAGAAGATTGGAGCTTTCGTTTCACTTATGTCGAAACGGTTTCACTCCACATTATGAAGTGTGGACCTTCCACGGCGAGACTAATTCTCGAGTCATAGCCGAAGTGGATGAGGATGATGATATAACAGAGGTTGATAGGATGGATGAGATGTTAGAAGCTCTAGAAGCGGAGGATCCTCTTACAAATGAGGCAGAGAAATTCTTCGAGGAGCTGAAGAAATCACAAGAGCCGTTGCATGAACACACGGCTGTGACCGTACTTGCTTTCTTGACCAGATTTATGGCAATTAAGTCCAAGTACTTTTTTTCTATCAACTGCTACAATGATCTCATGAAATTGATCTGCGATATCCTTCCACAACCTCACAAAGCGCCACCAGATATGTATCACTCAAAGATCAAGATATCTGGTCTCGGCATGAAGTATGAGAAAATCGATGTGTGCCCAGACAACTGCATGCTATTCTGGAAAGAGCACGCCAATGAGAAGATGTGCTTGAAATGTGGTAAATCGAGGTATGTCGAAGTTGTTAATGACGATGGCGATAATGTGATGACAGATGTCGCACATAAGCAGCTTCGTTACTTGCCTGTGACACCTCGGTTGAAGCGGATGTTTCTTTCAAAAAGAACCGCAAGACACATGAGATGGCACAAAGAAGGTAAACGTGAGAACAAAGAATTCTTGACGCATCCGTCCGACGGTGATGCATGGAAGGCGCTAGACCGTTTCGATCCAGACTTTTCTCGTGATGCGAGGAATGTTCGCATCGGATTAGCGACAGACGGATTTTCACCGTTCAGTACGAATGCCGCTCCATACTCATGTTGGCCTGTCTTTGTCATTCCGTACAACCTGCCACCTGCTTTTTGTACGAGGAACGAGTTCATGTTTCTCAGCCTCATTGTACCTGGACCTGATCATCCCGGGTCACGTCTCAACGTGATGTTAAAACCGCTGATCGAAGAATTGAAAGTCTTGTGGACAGGAGTCGAAGCGTACGACAGTTACAAGAAGCAGAAATTCAACCTTCGAGCTGCTTATTTGTGGTCCGTCCATGATTTGCCGGCATACGGCATGTTTTCCGGATGGAGCACTCACGGTCGTCTGACGTGTCCGATATGTGCTTCAGACACGGATTGCTTTCGACTAACTCATGGAGGCAAAATATCTTATTTCGATTGTCACAGACGTTGGCTGCCCTCGAATCATATATTTAGGCAGCAGAGGCATGTCTTTCGAAAGAACACTGTTGTCACTAAAGGACCACCGAAGCGTCTCAACGGGTCAGAAATTTCTGATATGTTGGACAAACTGGTGCCTGATGAAGGTCGTCCTGGATATTTCGTAGGTTATGGAGAGGAACACAATTGGACTCACATATGTGGACTTTGGGAGCTACCATATGTGAAGTCGTTGATTCTAATGCACAACATTGATGTCATGCATCAGGAGCGTAATATGAGCGAAAGTATCATAAGCACTTGCATGGATATGCCTGGCAAAACGAAAGACAATTATAAAGCTAGACTAGATTTGGCAGACATTTGTCACCGTCCAACTCTTGAAATCTCTGAAAGTGGTGGAAAGCCACGTGCTTCTTTCTGTCTTCGATCGAAAGAAAAGAAAGAAGTTATGAAATGGATGAAAACTTTGAAATTCCCAGATGGTTACGCAGCTAGCCTGAAACGAGCCGTAAATGTTAACACAGGAAACCTCACTGGGTTGAAGAGTCATGATTATCACATTATAATGGAAAGACTCCTACCTGTTATGTTCCGAGGCTATCTAGATGATGCGGTGTGGAAGGTTTTAGCCGAGCTCAGCTATTTCTATAGACAGCTTTGTGCTAAAGAAATCAAGATCGGGATGATGGATAAGTTAGAGAAGGAGATACCCATACTTTTATGTAAGATGGAAAAAATTTTTCCACCGGGTTTCTTCAATCCAATGCAACATCTGCTTATCCATCTTCCATTCGAAGCTAAAGTTGGCGGTCCTGTGCAATATAGGTGGATGTATCACATTGAAAGAGCGCTACGATATCTGAAACCAATGGTTGGCAACAGGGCAAGGGTGGAAGGGTGCATCGCTGAAGCATATGCTCTTAAAGAAGTTGGATACTTTTCAAGTGTCTACTTTGCGGAAGAAAACAATATCAATACTTCGGCTATGCGGTACAATGTGGACGAAACACCCCCTCTAAGCGACCTTTCCATTTTTCAAACGAGAGGCACCACCGTTGGTAGCTACACGACCTACGTGCTATCCGAACAGGAAAGGACTGTTGCTTTACTCTACATGTACGCAAATATAGAAGGCATGCAGGAATACTTCGAGTAAGTGTTTCTCCTATGTTTATGCTAATCTACATATTTTGCTACACATGTACTCTAAAAGATGTTTTTTCATGTTCAGCGAGTTCCACAGACAATATTGGCCACATAGGCATCAACCTACGGCCAAACAAGTAGAAGCGATGCGAAAGGAAGGAATAAATGGGGGACAGAGTTTTCTATCTTGGTTTCGAGAATATGTAATATTCTCTCGTCTTCTATGTATTATAAATTACTATTATTAAAGAAGTATTATATAATATTCTCTCGTCTTTTATAACAGTGTCGGACTCACAGTGTCCATGAAGATTTGCGGCAGCTATCTTATGGATTGGTGAATGTTAGAAGCTATGGTCGATATGACGTAAATGGCTTCCGATTCCGTACAACTCATTTTGAAGCTCATCGTCCTCTTGCGGCAACATCAAATTCCGGTGTTGTGACGAGAGCAATGGACACTCAAGGGAATTTAACCGATTATTATGGTATCATTAATAAAATCCTTGAATTTACTTTTACCGGAAATAAGACCCTTCGAGTTGTCTTCTTTGACTGTGACTGGTTTGATCGTACTCATGGAACTCGAGAAAACCAATTTGGAATGGTGGAAGTGAAACATAAGGACCGACTACGGGGTTACGATACATTTGTTCTTGCGCATCAAGTTGAACAAGTGTATTATCTACCTTATCCATGCACGAAGCTCAGTGCTTGGTGGGTGGTATATAAGGTGAATCCTCGTGAGCGGCTATATACTCCTGGGGATGATGGTTACCATGATAGCGAAGACGTTGAAGAAGTGTACCAAGAAGAAGAGTTGCCAGACACTTTTATCGTCGAGCTTGGTGCAGGACTCGATCAATTAGTTGGAGATGTTGAAGACGTTGAAGATGTAGAGGCAGATGATACACGAAAACGAAAATTAGAACAGGCCACGATGGAAGATCGTTGGGCTGGTTTAAGGAGTAGGGCACAGACACATGACAATGATGTTGATGAATTTTGAAAGTGACTACAAGTAATGTTTTCTTGAAGATAGTAACATGAATTTTATATATTTTATTTGCATATTTACTAATTATCTAATTACAATAGGATGGCGTCAAAGAAGGGTAAGAAGGTGCCGCCGACGAGGGGGTTCTACCCCTCTAGACCTGAGGACGCTTTCGTTGGTGCCTCGTCGACTGGCAGCAGACGCTCTCAGCTGCTGGGGCACGTTCAGACCAGCTCTAGAGCTTCGTCACAGGTAAATGTCACTCGTTTTTGACAAATTCTTTAAATTCAAATTCACATTAAACTTACTTATGAATCATTTGAATGTTGTAGTCCTCACCGGCTGACTCAGAGGCTGCGGCGCCTTCGGTGAGCCAGCCTTCGGCGAGGCAGCCCTCGGCCAGCCAGCACTCGGCGAGGCAGCCCTCGGCGAGTCAGCCCTCGGCCAGCCAGCTCCCGGCTGGCGATGACTTTGTTCCTGAGGCCTTTGACTCGGCTGGTGAGGAGCCGTCTGGGTCACCTGACGTGGCGCCCCAGCAGACGCGGAGGACGAGGAGGACTCACTTTGTCAGTCCTCCCGCAGTCCCTTCACAGAGGATCGTGATTCGTCCAGTCGGAGACAGGTAATAAAAATTATAGTTTTCAATTTTAGTTTCTTTTGATTACTTAAGTAATGAATGAATGAATAAATATCTTACAGGAGTTGGGACGACTTGTCTTTCACCGGTGAGAAACACCAGAGACCGGTGAACGGTGTCCTCGGGTCCATAGTGCGTTTGCACTATCCCGGGGTCATCGACGGAGTGCCTGCTCTTTCGTGGGAGGACTACGCACGTGTCCATCACCAGGAGCACGGCAACCTTCAGGAGGCCGTATGGGCCGATTTTATGGTAAGTATGTAAAAAAGTTTCTAAGTTACAACTATTAAACTCTTTTAGTGCACATCTCTTCAATATATTCTTTATCGCAGGCAAGATATATTTTAGAGGACCCGGACGACCATCGCATGTTTGAGGATGCGAGGCGAGTGTTTCACTTCAACGCTGCCAAGGCGCTTCGACAAGCTTTGTCGAACGCCCGTGTTCAAATTATTAATGAGCACTTGAAGGCGAACCAGCAGCACGTGTTACACTTCCGGCAGGAGAGCGAGAGGCACCTGACGGAGGAGGAGTACGCGCAGGTACGTGGAGTGTAGGAAGTATTTTTTTCTGATAATGTCCTCGATGGTACTTTTAACGACTTTCAACTATGTGCAGGGCCACGTGAGCTGGTTGCAGGGTCGGAACGATGCATTTCGGGCCCTTTGTCGCTACTGGGCTAGCGACGAGTTTAAAGCTAAGTCCGGGAAGGCTCGAGACTGCAGAGGGGTGGAGGGGAAGAGCAGGCACGGGCAAGATAACCACTTGCGTTTAGCTAAACGCATGGTAAGTGTGTGTAACTTATGTTTATATATTAATAATATATTGTTCGTACTAACATGTATTGACAGGAGCGCGAGACGGGGGTGCCGCCCACCCCTGCTGAGGTTTGGAAGAGAGGTCACAGGGACCCTTCTCAGCCGACGGGGTGCAGTCAGGCTGCAGCCGAGCGGTTGGTAAGTTTAGAAACCATTCATATTACATATAACTATATAGATTGTTGAACTTACACGATTTTATTGTTTTGCAGGCTAAGTACGGGGAGGAGGCTAGGAAGATACACGGCCAGGATTTCGATTGGGAACGTCAACCGATCGATCCTCAAGCCGCGTATGCAACCGGTGGTGGAAAAGCACACGGAAGGTGAGTTTGCAAGTCATTTTATCGTTTTCAATTCAAAGTATTCAAGATATTTTAATTTCATATTACTGACTCTCTTTTTTATAGGCTCGCCATATTCGACGGAGTTGTCGACTCGAGGGCGGGTAGACCTGCGAGAGGCAGCTCCACGCAGGCTTCGGGTACGGGAGGTCGCCGCTCGCAGAGGGACATTGAGATGCAGTCCCTCCGAGAAACTGTAGAAGAAAATGAAAGGCGACATGAGGAGGAAAGGAGGGCGATGGAGGCCACGATCCAAACCCAGGCAGCAGCGTTGGCGCAGATGCGGGAAGCAATGGAGGTAACAATCTAAAAATTAAAATTCTTATTAATTCAGCTTAAATGACTTACTAATAGGTAGCATTTAATGTTTGCAATGACAGGCCATCGCTCGAGCGCAGGGTCTGGGAATCCAGCTACCGGTACTACCACCGGTCCTCCCAGGCGATCCTTCTTCAGCGGGTCAGGTAAGTCTCTATGTAATCCTTCTTCTCCAGCGTAATAAGATTGAGATAGATGAAAGAGAGAGATAGTTAGATAGAAGAAAATGATTGAGATAGAAGAAAGAAAGAGATAGAAGAAAGGGAGACAGAAGAAAGAGTGAAAGATAGATAGAGTAGGATGGGAATGAAGAGAGAGTAAGATGTAGATGGAGATAGAGAGAGGGGAAGATAGAGGGAGGGAGATGTAGATGGAGATAGAGGGAGGAAGATAGAGGGAAAAGGATAGCAATAGAGAGATAGAGTGAGCAAGAAAGATAGAGTGAGAGACAAATAGAGAAATGAAAAGAGAGAGGAAGAGAGGGTGATCTAGATGAAGATAGAGGGAGAGGGAGGGAGAGAGATGTTGATGCATATATTCTAACTCTAAGTTTTATTAATTGCAGGGATCCGCGACGGCTGCACAAACGCCGTCGCCTTCGCTACCGCCGCCTGGATTGAGGCGCGACGACGACGACTTCGACTTCGGAGGTGGCTTCGGAGGTTAGATGGGCGAGTGAGCCCTTTTATTTACTTTGTTGATGACGATGTGACATGTATCGGAATTTGAGTTTGTGATTGTGATGATCTTTGTGTATATATTGTGTATGCTGTGTATGCTGTGTATATTGTGTTGTGAATCTGGCCATCGAGCCGGTTAGAGTTTTCTGTTTTTAAAAAAAAAATAAAAAACCTTATTTGCGACGGCTTTTTATACAGTACCGTCGCAAATAAGGTACCTAGCCGTCGCAATTAAGCCACTGCTATTTGCGACGGCCAGGCCGTCGCAAGTAAGCTTTAATTGCGACGGCCAGGCCGTCGCAAATAGAGTCGTGGGCCCGGAAGAGGACACGTGGGCCCTGCCCTCTAAACTTATTTGCGACGGCCCAGCCGTCGCAAATAGCAGAACTTAATTGCGACGGCTCGGCCGTCGCAAATAAGCTTTAATTGCGACGGCGCGGCCGTCGCAAATAAGGCCGCGGGTCCCACCAGCCCGCAGCAACAACTTGCGACGGCCTCACCTAGCCGTCGCAAATAAGCTTATTTGCGACGGTGGCCGTCGCAAATAAGCTTATTTGCGACGACATATTTGCGACGGCCGGAGGCCGTCGCAAATAAAGAAAGCCGTCGCAAATAGCTTATTTGCGACGGCATCTGGCTTATTTGCGACGGCTTCGGCCGTCGCAAATCGTCGGGATTCCTGTAGTGCTAGCTTGATGGCAATAACCATGGAGCCGGAAAAGAAGCGGCACAGGAGGGGGAAGCTGCAGAGGGTGCTGAGGGAGCAGAAGGCCAGGCTCTACATCATCCGCCGATGCGTCGTCATGCTCATCTGCTGGAGCGACGACTAATTTCGAGGCTGGAGCTAGGCGCGCGACGACGCAATCATCTTGTGCCTTCGTCTCTGTTAATTGTTCTCTCTCTCTCTCCTTTTTTTTTTTCTCTCCCCCTTCATCTTTTTTCACCTTGCTGTCATGGTGGGTGGATCTCAGGAGCAACTTGTAAAGACGGAGTTAGATGTTAATACAGACTAACAGGTTTTCAGTTTTTCGCACATTTTGATCTGTATGGACACGGCAACTTTGCTTCAATGATTTTAGCAAGCACCGAAGTAGGAACTTAAAGAAACGCTGCCTTCCTATGACCGTTAACAGAAACAAAAATATCGTGGATTTTGAAAAAAAAAAAAAACACATCAGCTTGATCATTGAGAAGCTAGCAAAGTCAGCATATGCCTTGGGAAGTACGTAGCATGTTTCACAAACCGTGTCACCCTGCCGCTATGCTGCCACGACATGCCATTTAAAAAATACTGTCATTAAAATCCAGTGGCATACAAGGGATTTTTCATATGAATTGCTACTGAGTTGTCAGTATTCTGAACAGTATGGGTTTCAGTTGACATTGTCTTCTCCCAATTAAAAACCAAGGTTGAGTACTTACAAGGAAACGTTTGACAATGCATGCTCCGACACAATTGTCATCTTCAATACATTATTGTATCCACTGCTGCTCAGTGCCCGATTAATCATCTTGGGTTACAGACAAAACACGCAGCTCCCGATGCAGCCAACGTTCATTCAGAGACCAGCACCATGAGTTGAGCGCGCCTTGTCATCTCCATATCCCCACTGCACAGCAGTATTCAGGATGTAGTATACGTGGTCCATGCATGCACTGGGCACTATTTTAAGAAGAAACTCTGAATACATAGCAGCAGCTGCATTCTCTGAATCTTGTATTCTTGCGTGTCTGGCGTAGAAGTGGCATCTGTAATGGGTATGGCACCTTGATTGCCCCCCTGTCTTCATTTCCTGGGTCCTGTGAACCTTGATTGTTCTGGGTCTTACAGACAGGTCGGGGGAGGTGAAATTCCTTATGATCACTTAATGAGAATAAAGATCATTCTAACTACTGTGACCATGGAGCTGTATATCCTACATACAAGAGGACAAGCAGTCTAGTGTAGCAGTAGCATCTGCAGCGGGTATGGCCCCTTGATTGCCCCCATGTCTTCATTCCTGAGTTCTACTATATTCACATCTCTTCGCGTATCTATTGCTCTGGGTCTTACAGATGTGTCGTGTGCTAAAGTCGTCCCAGTAAAATCATCGCTGAATGTAGAATCCTTAAAAGGGCGTACATAGTGCATCGTGGGGTCTGGAAAGGACAATTTTTAGGCAACCTTTCACTTTCTTATTTTGCAAGGAGATTGATTCGAACACAAAACCTAGAGGACATAAGTGGAGAGAATCAACCTTCGTAAAAATATATACTCCCTCCGTCACTATGAACTTTCGCATTGTAATTCAAAAATAAACTACAAAACGACAAGTTCATAGGGACGGAGGAAGTACCTTACATCCCCTGGACAACTGCTATCTACCAAGCACAGAAAATGTAGATGTCACCACAGCACTAGATTATTTTATTTTGAGATTATTATTTCCAGAAATCCTCCGTAACTGGTGCCTGAAAATCCGACTCCCGTCGGACGACGGTTGATTCGCTTTGCGATTTGTGCAAGAGTATATTTATTCTACCTCCAACCCTAATGTCGAATGGCAGGTGAGAGCGGCGGCGCTGCGCATGAGGGAGCGAGCGGCGGCGGCTGCGGTCGCGCAACATCGCTGGCGAACGGCGGAGAGGTCGCGAGGGCGGCGCGGCTAATCGAAGCGACGGCGCAGTGAATCGCGGGGACGTGCAGTCCTTCCCGGCGCAGCCACGGCGGCGGCCGTGCGGGCCGCGCTCGGCGGTGGCGCCGGCCGCCATAGCCGTGGAAGAAGGTAGATTTCGGTTTATTTTTGAAATTGCTAATCCATAGTTGTTAATTTGTAATTATAATATGTAATATGTAGAATTATGTTAATTGTAAAATAATTGAACAAAAAATTATGATTGATTAACCTATGGAATCAAGTTATTGGTTAATTACAAAATTAGTGATCAATGATAGTAATTAAGCCCCCCTTTGGCAGAGCTTCACGAAGCTGATTCTCAGGCAAAATCAGAGAAGCTGTACCAAACACTATTTTTCAGAAGAAGTGATTATTGGCTGATTCTGTGAAATGATTCTCTGAAATGAACTAAGGGGCTGAAAGGTGAAAAAAGTATCTTCTCCTGATTATGTGAAGTGATTCTCTGTCCTGATTCTAAGAGTTTTTCCTAGAAAATCATAGAGAATCATTTTCATCCACATAATCACTTCACCAGAGAATCAGAAGTGAATCTAGAGAATCAACTTTGTGGAGCTGTGCCAAAGGGGGCCTAACTGTCAATTACATAGTGACTGAAATTTTCTTAAATTTCAGGCATCTGACAAATAAATAGATATTTTTCTCTTTTGCTCAACGGCTATATAGCTTATTTACTTCAATCCATTTTTTATAAGTTTCTTAAGTATAACTCTTTCTGAGGACATCCCGAAGACAAGCAAGCAGCGTTACTTCTGTGTCTTGTTGCCGATTGACCCTGTTGTGCTTCATTAAAATATATAGCAGGGTCCATTTCGAAAAAAAAATAACAGGGAAGCTACACATGGTATCAAGAGATGTTCAAATGGTTCCCTTAATTCTTAGAAAACTGGCCCGGTTTGTGTCTGGCTGGTGACATGACATGATTGCGAGACACCAAATTTTGGGATGGTAATAAACCTGCATTATTGTTTGACGTCTATCCAAAGTTAACGTATAATACAAAAGTGGTCTTGAAGCACAACAGCAGTTCACCCTTGATTACAGTTTTGGCACGACAATGCAATTCTCTTCTGTTAGATACTCTCTCTCAGTCCCTAAAATACTTGTCACCTATTTGTTCAAAAATAAACTAACAAGTGACAAGTATTTGCGGACAGATGAAGTCTAAAAGTATTTTATGTTTTCAATTTTTTTACCACTTCCATGTTTTCAGTTGGGCGATGACGCCATACTTGCTTTACAGCCCATTTTTTCCCTTTTGTTCTTTATGATTGTGCATTTATATTCATCATTGGGATTTACCTCTTGATATGTTTGCTAGCAATTCCAGACCTATGTTTCTCCACTGTACATTTCAAAATTTAGGTGCACATATTTGTAGAATGAGAATGAATGTCCAAGCCCACTAAGCCTTGCTTCCACAGTAGATTAGCAACAATGGTACACAGTTCAAATGAGATTCAATGGAATTATCTCTTTTGGACTGTGTTATAAGCTGATTAGCAACAAAGCTACAAATAGATATCGCCTTCTGCTATTGTAATGCTTCACAGTAAAAAGGAGAAAATAGGTACTCTGATGTGGGAACAATTCTAGTTTGATCAGGTTCTGTGAACTGTGGTTCTGTTGGTCAAACGACATGTTTGAAACTCCATATTCAGTAATTCCGTTGACATTACTAAGCACCTTCAGTATTGAATTACAATCGCTGAATTTTTTAGCGTCCCCAATACAAAACTGTAGCCATTGGCTTTGACTTTATTGACATTCGTTTAATTGCGTAGCCGCTTACATGGTCTGTTTACTCCATCCCAAGACCAGAACAGAGTTGTGTCAGCAAAGGCAACCCTTCAGTTGCATGCTTTATAATTCTCATCTACTTAAATTTTTCGTCAACGTGGACAGTTTGATACCCAAGTTCCGACTCAACCTTTTCTACAAATGTCAACCAGTCGCTATAGAACCAAACTTACATGGTATGACATGGCATTTCATTTCTCTACAGTCAATCTGGTACCTTAGTCATATGTATTTGTTGCTCATGCGTGCATACTAATATTTGTCAACCATGCAATGCGAACGATGCTAGTAAGTTACTGATATATCATCAAGTCAAATAACCGTTGGAATTAATAATTACTAACGTGGACTTTTATTTCTTTATGCAAAACATGAACCGAGTGGTAAGTTATCTGAGACGGACGCGCCTAAACTTGGGGTAAAAAATAAGTTATTACCTGGCACAGCCCACATGGCAACTACCTATATAAACCTTCACAACTTCAAACCAAAACCAAGCCAATAAGACCAAAGCTCAAAAAACCAAACCCAAACCCAAATCCAAAGCTGCCTCTCACACATTCGTTCGCATCACAGGATAAAGATGAGGAAGGGTGCTAATTATCTGAAGCTCAAGGGCCTCAAGAAGGCACTGAAGCAGCAGAAGGCCAGGCTCTACATCTTCCGTCGGTGTGTTGCGATGCTAGTAACTTGGCATGATTGATCAAGCAATCAGAAGAAAATTCTTCCACGTGTTTCCTAAATTCCTATTTATTCGTTTGCAGCTTGGGTGTTGTAATGGCTGCAGTGTTTTGCTTGAATCTGTGATACACTCCCTCTATTCTTAAATTATTATCGTTAGGATAATAATTTATTACTTTAATTTTAAGTTAGATTTGTTGTCTTAGAGACATCAATTTGAGAACAAAGGAGTACATATACTAGCTGTACATATTTTACAAATTACAAAAGTAGGTCCAGAATCAGAAATGAATGGTAGCCTCTTTTCATAGTTGGAGCACTTCTTTCTCCTATATTAATTCTTTCTTGGACAAAGTATGATGTTTGAGCCTCCATGACATTGTGACAATCAACCGAAAGCATAAAAGAAAATTTGCTCTGGTAGAAGTAATCTGGTATGGCACAGCAAGATCAGAGCCACGGGGTTGACGTCACGGCACATAATTTGGCCATATTTAGACAAAAGAGGTCTGCCGAGATGAGTACGACTTCTGGAGCCTTTTCAAAATAAAAAAAAAATTCTGGAAGATAGGCTTCAGTTGACATGAACTACCCAAATGCTACTGCTGATTAGCAATTATACTGACTTGAAGAAGTAGCTATGGAACATTTTAACTTTAGAGCTCTTGTTGAACATGGAAATTGTCGTGCTTCACTTATATATATATATATATATATATATATATATATCAAAGAGTTAGATTTCATGAGAAACAAAGCTTAGTTCCATATGCTAAGCCATCGGATGCATGAATTACCGGCATGCTTTAGAATTTGATTTGCAGATTTTTTTTACTCTTGAACAGGCTCATGTGTGCCTCTGATCTTGCAACAAGTCATACTAGGAATACTGGTGGAAGTTGTATTTCTGTTCAAGGAATTTTTGCCAATTGTTTACTGAATGAATGAAAATAACAATTAAAATCCCTCAACTTGTAATACACTACTGGTATAGTGGTATGGAGGTCCCTACTATACATCACAGAAATTAGTATTATATTGCTTGACGTTTGTTGATATTCCCATTTCCCGGATCAGGAGTCCATTACCACCATCTTTTGGAGGTTGGAGTCAAAAATTTAAATGAAACTATTCTTTTCACATGAATGTACAGACTATGTTTCTGACTGGGACGGGAACGGGACGCACAGTTCCACTCCAGGGGTGTAATAAAACGTAAAAGAAGAAGGATGCGGCTTCCCTCCTCCCGTTCAGTCCTCCCATGCGTCCTTCCGCTGATGTGTCAAAATGTTATTGGTCTCACTTTTAATGCTCAAATTAACTACTATACGCTCACAACAAATAAGATGATGACATATCAGCGGGAGGATGCATGAGAGTACAAACGGAAGGAGGGAAACTGTGTCCGATTTGCAGGGGCCTTGTCGGACACCGCTTCCCTGCATCCAATTTTTTTTTTCCACGCCTACTTCGGCGTGCGTATTATCTTTTAATTTGATTTAGTATATAGTTGTAGACTCATAAATAAAATTAAAAATTAATAAAATAATTTTACGTATGCAGGAGTACACGTAGGCACATAAAAAGCAGAATTTGGGAGGAGAGAAGCAGTGTCCGGCCTCGTCAGTTGCCGCGCCAACGTGTGCCGCAGCTATTCGGTCCAATAACCGGTAGTTTGCCCCCACAATCGGTATTTCGGCTCAAAAATAATACTGATTCTTTTTGGCGTGATGCGATTAGGGCAGGACGCATCACTCTGGGCCATGCCAAAACTCTAGGCTCCGTGCTAGCCCGTTGATAGACTTATTTAGACATCTATATTCGGTACACGTGAGAAATGAAGCCAGTAAGACAAAACGTATGATTGGGATGGGGAAGGTAGCACCAATTTTCAAACCTTAGACGTATTTTTCTTCCAAATTTTAACTCTATTTTCGAATCTGTGTGAACCACCGTGTTGTTTATAATTATTATTAATGCTACAGTATAAATTTAATATGTGAATTTTAAATTTGAAAAATAGAATTTTTCTCGAAATTTGGAATACAGTTCTGCTGGGAGGGACCAACCACGTGTCAGCTAGTGTGCACAATACTGCTGGGACCCACCACAGTCGACGGCTGATGACGTCACCAATGGGAAGAGGGCAGGACCGATCCCCAATCTGGCGCTAGATCCAGAAACAGAGCGGACAGTCATCGCAGTCTCTCATCCACTCATCACTGTAAGCATCAATCGATCCGATCCACCCATCCGACCTCGCCGGCCGGCCGTCCGCACCGCAGGAGGAGCAGAGCAGCCGAGAGAACACAGATGGGGCGGCCGCCGAGCAGCGGGGCGCCGGCGTTCCGGTTCCTTCCGTCGGAGGTGGCGGAGATGGAGGCGCGCCTGCAGCACCTCAACAACAGCGTCCCCAGCCACGCCGTGCTGCAGTCACTCGCTGACAAGTTCTCCGCCGCGCCGGAGCGCGCCGGCCGGGTCGCCGTCCAGCCCAAGCAGGTGTCGCCTCCTTCCTCGTCTCGTAAGAATACATGGATGAACCCGTTTTAATTTCCGTTTTTGTCCTCCGTCCGATCTGGGGTTTATGCAGGTGTGGAACTGGTTCCAGAACCGCCGCTACTCGCACCGGGCCAAAAACGTCCGCCCCGCGCCGCCGTCCAAGATGACGCCCACGGGGGCCGACCGCCTCCAGCACGCTACGGCCGCCTCCGCCTTCAGGGCTGCCCAAACCCCTCCCGCCGCCGCTGGTGCTCACCCGGGTTCCCCCCCCTCCACAGGTGACTCCTCATTATTTTTTATTTATTATTACCAGAGGTTAGGGCTTTATGAGCACCTGATAAATGGATTGCTTGTATGGGGACACCAAATCGATGCCTCAGTGTATTCTTTGGATGGCCGTCACAGTCCTAACTCTCGCTGTCGGAAATTTTGGATGATCATGATTTTTGATTACCGTCTGTTTTTTTTCCTCCTCCGATTATTCTTACAGTTGTTCGATAACAGGAAAAAGTGTGACAGAGGGTGCCCAGGTCGAGTTTGAGGCCAAATCGGCTAGAGACGGCGCATGGTATGTACATATTTATCTCAGACTTCCTCTCTTGGCCTTTATTATGTCTTGTGTTGGTAGGTTTTAGGTGATGAACATGAGGACCTGTGTCTCTGTCTTGCTCTTCCCCCGTTATATATGCCCACCCTTTGCTTTAAATAATGCCTCTCTAGTCTCAAATCAGTCAAATTGTGCTCTCTTTTATGTCCATTTGCTGAGTATATAGCAAAATTGTTTATCAATTACATCATCCCTGTTGCCTACCTTGATGGAAGCTTCCAAACGACATTAGGGCAAATCAATCTGGAAATAACCAAGGAATCAGATTGTACTCAACTGTCTGTACAAAAGATGCTATGTGTCATGAAATGGAATTATATGTCAGATCCATGACATGAGATGTAAAAAGGCATGAAAGCGAAGGTATAATAAATAATAATATGGCATGCTTTACTAAAGTCATCACCTGTGTCTCATCAGTGTTGTAATGTGAACACCAAGGCATCTCTTGATTCGTTCACTCTATATTTTTTTTCCTGCATGATGCGAGTTTGTTCTCCTTTGTCCTCATCTATGTACTTGAAGCTGTGTCACCTATTTATAAGCTATTTTGAATTAGGAACTCATGCTACCCTCTTTGTTGCTTGCAGGTATGATGTTGCTGCCTTTCTGTCTCAAAGGATGTTTGAATCTGGTGACCCGGTAAGGAGCTCAGATACTTCATTAAATGTATTCAATGCTTCTAAATCACAAAGACAATTCTAATACTTATAGATATATGCTAAGGCTGAAGTTCGTGTCCTTGTAAATGATTCCACTTGTAGTTTTTCTATATTTCTTACTACCTCCATTCTTTTTTATTTGACGTTTTGGACAAACAATGAACTAAAAAATAGCTAGAAGATGATGTCTGAACGTCAAATATTTCGATCCTAGAGGTAGTACATTTGTTATATGGAATGCATTACATTTATTTGTGATAGTCTTCTTGAACTCTTTTACTGTATTATGTGGAAATATATTTACGCTATTGTATCCGCTATTGCTCAAAGTGGGTTGGACCGTTTACCGGACATTGCACAAGCAGGAGCTACGTGCACCGGGCTGCCCTTTTTTAATACCCATTATTACTCAAGTTTGGTAAAAGTTAGTAGATAGATTTGATAAATGAGAGAGGAGTCAGTATGATTTAACGACACAAGCAGCAGCTTGTGACAGGGGACAGCAACTGACAAAAGACAACAGCGGGATTAAGTCAATGAATTATTGGTCAGTCGGACATAGTTCATAGGCATCCTGTCTAAGGGGTTAGTCAAGTTAGAGCTGTCTAATAGAGTTGGTGATATTACTTTTCCTGTTTCCCAATTTTTACCCCTGTCGTATCTTTTTCACCCTCTTCTACTCTTCTTCAACTTGCCATCCATGGCACCAGCTCGCCGAAACAGTCTTGTGTTCCAGGGAAGGAGCCTACCACCAGAGCAAACCATGGCATGGCAGTAGCACACCTGATGTCCACGTATCTTAGTCATCTACTCATCTGTATGCTGGATAAGAGTTTATTCTGTCATTTGTACCAATTGCTACTACTACGGCACTACCATGATAGCTCTGAACTTTTTTGTGATAATCTGAAACTTTGTCTTGGACATGTAAATCGAAATATCTTTTGATCTTTATTTTAAATCATGGATTGCTATCTGTCAACAGTCCTCGGCAGAATGTGCAGTTGCGTACTTAAACTACTGATATGCTATTTCAATATTACTGCATATGTCAAATACCCATTTGGCTTGTACTTTTTTCGTCTCAGGAAGTACGGGTTCGGTTTTCTGGATTTGGAGCAGAGGAAGATGAATGGATCAATGTTCGTAAATGTGTGCGACAGCGTTCTGTTCCATGTGAAGCCACTGAATGTGTTGCTGTGCTTCCTGGGGATCTCATTCTCTGTTTTCAGGTTGTCATGTTAAAACTTTTTTCTTGTCATCTTACAATATTACTCATAATTGCTGTGTACAAGAGCTTTACTTTTATTCTTAAGTCTTGTTTCTATGTTATATAAAGGGTGTTTTGATGCACTGTTTATTATGTATCCTATTTTTAGCGTATTTAGTGGAAATAGTTTCTTAGTTGATCTACATCTCAGAGTTATCTGATTGTATCCTTATGCTGCATTTATATAGACATATAAGTGATTTTGTTTGGCTTCTGGCTGATATCTTGGTAGACGTTCAAAACCACAGTGTCTTCTTATCGGTTTTCGTTTGTAGCTCAAAAGATTTGTTATAAGTATTAACTATTAATTCTAGAAGTCTCCCCTTTCATCTTACTGATTTACATTGCTTGATATTATAACAGTAATCCAATATTTCCTTGCGAAATGCGCTCCACCACTACAAAATGTTGTTAGCATTAAAACAATGAAGTCGAAACTGAAGTAGACTGCATTGCAGTTCTTCCTGAGCAATCAGTGGTTTAATTCCTTAATTACGTTCTATGTTTCCACGTCTTTTTTGCATTACATAATTCATGATCTATTGTATTCGTATAGGTTGTGATTTTTTTTAATCTAGTACCCTATTTGAACTATGTAAGTGAATTGAGCGCATGGCTGTTCCATTTCATAAACTAATTATTACAATTCCCAGGGATGTCAGCAATCATCTTGATTTTTCTTGTATGCCACCTTAAAACAATTTTTTTTCTGAAACACCCCTTCGCACCTTGTGAAAAATGCTAACAACTCCTTTAAGACATGGGGAATGTATCCATAATAAAGATCTTGTGGTGTGATGAAAAGTATCTATTCCCTCAATTTATTATTTACAGATAATATTTAATGTTTCTTGTTTGTTCTGTATATAGTAGCAATCGTAGTTCCTTTGCAGATTTCCCATCTCAGCATGTTGCTTCAATATTCTTGGTAATCATGTTTAACACTAGTGTTTTTATTGCAATGACAAAAAAATCTAGATCAACTGATCATGATATTGCTTGTGCATTTTTTGTAGTTGTAAATAGCCAAGGTCCCATATATTTGTAATTGGGGTATTTGGTTAACACATTGGAGTATGCTTTGGCCCATGTGGCTCATGCAGTCAAATTTGTGTTTGACATATTTTTTTCTTTCTTTTTTCATCTTATTATATTTTCTTGCTGTTAATCCTTGACCTGATATGCTGTCTCACATGGAGTAAATACTTTTGTTTGTTCAGGAAGGTAAAGAGCAGGCTCTTTATTTTGATGCTATTGTCCTTGATGCTCAAAGGAGAAGGCATGATGTTAGAGGATGCCGCTGTAGATTTCTTGTTCGCTATAAGCACGATGACTCTGAGGTACTACTCCAATCTGCTCAGTGTGTCGATGGCTTGATTGATTGTAGTATTGCATTAGTCCATGTGCTGAGTTAGGAACTTATACTCTTATCTTATAGACCATTTAACTTGTATGGTCACTTTCTTTTCCCTTAGGCATTGATGCGTTTGAACTATTTATCTCTGAGAGATCGTTTTTCAGAATTTGGATAAATTGCATTGTGGATCCATAAAGTTTTACAGTTAACTCATTTAGGGATACTATTAGATTTCTAAACATGCCAAAGCAATTCAGTTTGTGCTGAACCCATGCGAATATATATACCTTATGGGAAGTAGCCATTAATCACTTCCATAAAAAGTTCAAGGAAGACAACGGTGTTGAATATGACATAAACTCACCACGCTACTCACTGTATTAGTAAACATTCTATGTCGGGCTGCATCCTCTGCTGTTAATTATTAGTTCAGGTTATCTTTTGTCCTGAACTTGTTTACTGCAATTGTTAATCTTGCTGTTTCACAATATAAGCCACATGCAGATGCCTAGGGAACAATTAAATTTGATTTGTATAATCATGCATGTTTGCATATATCCGAAACCAGCCTGCTTATTTTGTGTCATTGGCTCATTGCACCCTACTTAAATTTCTCTTTTGTAGGAGATCGTTCCATTGAGGAAGGTGTGCCGTCGACCAGAAACCGATTACAGGCTCCAGATTTTGCATGCCGCTAGAGCATCCGCGGCATCTGTAGCTGTTCACACTCCGCCGAAAGAAGTTAAAATGGAACCGGCATCAAGCAAGAGGAGCTCAGTTGAGCAGGAACCCCCTAAGCAGCACAAGATGATGGACGTGAACACAGACAAGGTGACCATGGTTTCGGAACAAGAAGAGGCAGCAGGCAAGAGTGCACGTCCTACATCGTTTGCACAGGCAGAAACCCGCAATGATTCAAGTTCAGATGTTGTGATGAAGGATGCCGAGCCTTCCCCTGTGGTTGAAGTTGATGATGAAGTACATGTGGTGGACAAGGTGAAAGAGGGGGAGTAGTTATTTTTTTATATATATACCTTTCTTGCCATGTCATATGCATCACTTAGATGGCTGTTATATAGATTTGTGGATTTTAGGTATATTTAGGTGAACGAATGTTGCAGGAACTGTCTAGAATCGTGGTGTATTCTGGAGATTTGGTGCTGAGCGGGTGTACTGAATGTTTTAAACGACAAATTTTCAGGACAAGAAAATTTGCATACTAATCTATCGGAGGTGCAAAACGAGTCTCACTGACTCTGGGCGGATTTTTAGGGTTGTGGCCTAAAAGGAGCTCCGGGGAATGTCACGCCCGGTCATCGTAAAGATGAACAGACGCTAATTACGTGTATGCCAGAATCAGGTTAATCGTACGTGCGTTGACGAAAGTGAAATATCATTATATAGCCATGTTCGAGTACATAAATAGTCTTACAATACGACCCGAAGGTATACAAATACACACCACAACCTATTTACAACATCTAAATAGTTCACATAGATTATACTACAGCGGAAAGCTAAATAGACAAGAACGGCTCCATCTTCACAAACAATAGCGCGAAGGATCGCCAGCCTAGCCCAAGTCTTCCAGGTTGACGAAGAAGTCTTTTGGTGCCGCTTCTTCTTCATATTCTAATGGAAAAGTAAACGCTTGAGTACATAGAGTACTCAGCAAGTGCGGAAAGAGAATGGCATGATTGACTAAAGCAACGGAAGGCCAAATATGGCTTAAGCACTATGCTTAGAACCTAACCTTAGCTTTCAATTATCAATATTATAATTCAAGAAGTATTTCAACACATAATTAAAGATGATGAATGTAACTTGAATCATAATTAACCACCATTTTCCAACCATAAACTAATTATGAACTGGCCCCAAACCGCTCTTGTCCGTGAGCACGGTTGTCATGACAGTTTTACCAAATCTCTGCAGAGAGTGTACCCTTTCCCCACAAGCAGTGATTTCATCCCCTGTTGCCAGGTGGACTAAGTAAACCTCCCTGAATGCCCGTGGTAGCTAACCACATTACACACTTCCTTTGGTGTGAGGCCAGGAGATCACAACATGGTCTTTACAAAGGTACTCCCGACTAGTGCTAGCCCTCTAAGGTTTCCACCACTGAGGCATTCCTCGAGTAACCCTCCGTCTCAGAGCCCCCTCTTGAGCCTTGCGGTTCCCAGAGCAGTACCCCTGCATCGTTCCCCGCACCATCCAACTACTAGCCTGCTTATTTTGTGTCATTGGCTCATTGCACCGTACTTAAATTTCTCTTTACTTTTGTAGGAAATCGTTCCATTGAGGAAGGTGTGCCGTCGACCAGAAACCGATTACAGGCTCCAGATTTTGCATGCCGCTAGAGCGTCCGCGGCATCTGTAGCTGTTCACACTCCACCGAAGGAAGTTAAAATGGAACCGGCATCAAGCAAGAGGAGCTCAGTTGAGCAGGAATCCCCTCGGCATCTGCAGCACAAGATGATGGACGTGAACACAGACAAGGGTCATGGTTTCGGAACAAGAACAGGCAGCAGGCAAGAATGCACGTCCTACATCGTCTGCACAGGCAGAAACCCGCAATGATTCAAGTTCAGATGTTGTGATGAAGGATGCCGAGCCTTCCCCTGTGGTTGAAGTTGATGATGAAGTACATGTGGTGGACAAGGTGAAAGAGGGGGAGTAGTTCTTTATATATATATATATATATATATATATATATATATACCTTTCTTGCCATGTCATATGCATCACTTAGATGGCTGTTATATAGATTTGTGGACTTTAGGTATATTTAGGTGAACGAATGTTGCATGAACTGTCTAGAATCGTGGTGGATTCAGGAGATTTGGTGCTGAGCGGGTGTACTGAATGTTTTAAAGGTCAAATTTTCAGGACAAGAAAATTTGCATACTAATCTATCGGAGCTGCAAAACCAGTCTCACTGACTCTGGGTGGATTTTTAGGGTTGTGGCCTAAAAGGAGCTCCGGGGAACGTAGGCATGTTCACTCTAATATTTTCTGGTGAGTTTGGTTGAAAATGCAGGAAATTGCAGCTTAAATGGTGCAGAAACTGGCTTAAACAGCGGTATTTTATGTGGGTCTCTGGACACGGCTCCTGAAGCTGATCTCGTGTTTGCCCAATCATTGGAGCTAGGCGTGTCATCCTTAGGCAACAATGTTGTCCTAGTCTTCAGAATCAGACGGAGCGACCGACGGAAACCTGCCTTGGTCACGTCACGCTCAGGCACCCGCCTCCGCATATCAGTTGGACATTGATTCCACGTATCAGTGACAGTTACTGCAAATGTGCAGTATTGTAGAGGGCACATTCAGTATTGCATAGGATTTCAGTGTGTGGGAGTGGGCACATATACGTCTGTTGTGCCTACTTCATCACTGTAGATTAATTCTGCATCGGGATTGCCTCGGTTTATGCAAGGATTTGGATCAGTCAGACAGTCACCCTCAAACATGTTTTAAGGATCGTGTGACCGAGTGGGTGATTCGGACACATCAAAAGTTAATTTTTATACTTTTGTTAATTCCATTTAATTACACAAGAACCTTAACCTAACTTAATATGCACTGTGTGAATATGATCAAACTTGGATAACCATGAGCGAAACAATACAACCCGTATGCATATTAGTGTAGATATAGCAAATAATATATAATAGTACAAGATATACCCTGCCGTCTCAAAATATATGACGTTTTGAGAATTAATTTTTCTCAAAACATTATATTTGGAGACGAAGGAAGTACAATATAAACAATAGAACTAGTATATAAAAGGATCACTAGGAAATATGATGAGCATTAAGCAATACAAGCTTGTGATAATATAAATGCGGAAGGTAAATTAGATGAGTAAGAAGAGGCTCATGAATCCTTGCTAAACTTCTACATTAAGTTAGCAAATTTTCATCATACCATTTCATCATTAAAATATCCTTCATATTCTTTATGCCCAATATGTTTTTCAAATTTATAGAAAAAGGAGTAGAAGACATGACTACAAGAAAGATAAAAATAAAATACATGCTTACATTACACGAGCATGAGAAGAAAAGAGAGAAACATAAGTAGTCATGCTTCATCTTTACAATAAAGAGAGTCCACACAAAAAAGAGTCATCTTCAAATTCTACTTCCAATCCATCACACATGCACAATCTTGATCATGTATGATTTGTTTTCTCCTGAAGCTTAATTTTTTGTCTTAGCAAAATATGTTTTGCAATCCCTATCAAGCTCCATAAAAGCCTTATTTATATGTAGGACAATTTCACTTACAAAAAAGAGTGATTGAGAGTATCATTTGAGGAACTTAAAATTAAACACCATATTGGAACTCTTCGAAATTCGAGTGAAACTTAGACATTAGGTGATGCATGCTCAATTTGTTGTTCTATCTTTCAAGCACCCAAGAAAAAGAGAAGACATAAGCCCCATAAGGACAAAGTACCATAACCAATTTATTCAATACAAGATAAAAATATTTTGTTGTACACTTGATACTTTCGAAAGTATAATATTGTAGCAACTCCCAATCAACAACCTATGTATTCATATTTGCTTCAAGATGAGCAAAGGACAAGCTTGGAGAAGTCCATTGACGGTCGTATATACAAATTTTGACCGTCAATATTACTCAATTATGTGAATGAATGGATATTCGAGAAAGTAACATCTCGACCAATCACATAATGACACGTGGCAACCCATGAATAATCTGGTGGCCACCCATGAATCAACTGGCCCCAATTACAGGGGTATTCGAGAGAATCCAACGGTGTAGCACCCGGAGATGGATTGAGGACCCACTTATCAGTCACTCCGAGGAAGCATAACAAAGACGGGGCCAGTCAGGGTACGATCGAACTAGGGGTTCGGTCGACCTGGTAAGCCCTCCAAACTTGATCAACCAAAGTGTGGCACTCTCCTGTGGCTGCCTAATAGCGATAAAGACCGATTCACGCGCTAACTTTGGCAGGGACTCACTGAACTTAGCGTATAAATAGGACCTCACACCTCAATTCGTGACAAACATTACCCAAACATCACTCTCTTGTATACAACATCACCCTTTGTATGCACTAGTTCTCAAAATGTGGCTTGAGATGTCGCACATATGGAATGGTACTATTTTTGTACCTTCGAAATCTTGCATGCTTTCGAAAACTCACCTCCCTCAATTTTCCTTCAAACTATTTTACCATATAATGCTTTTTGGGATTTCAGCTCACTATATGAATGTTGATTGCTTTACTGACCAAAATTCGTCAAGGATATTTGTGAAACTAGTCCTTTAATATCTTGACATTTGCGTTGCTATATAGTCTTTCCCTTTAGAGAAACACACAATTTCTGTTAAAGGTAAGTCAGACTTGTACGACCTCTAGGTCCGAAAATGTCCAACATGGGTTTTGAATTTCCTATTCTGTTGCCCGTCAGACTTGTCTGACAGGGGTCTTAGACATGTCTGACATGGATCTATTCGAGCCTTTAAGTCCGACGCCTTCTATTCAATCCCCACTCCAATCACAATCCATCTACTCTCTTGGCGATTTCCTTACTTCCTTGAGCAAATCCTTGAGAGAAGGACCTAATGAAGCCCTTCCAAGTTGGTGAATCAAGTTTCCACTTGATTCCCTCAAACTTCATTACTTTCCTTCAAGCTCTTCTCTCTCCTCAAGGTATTTTCATCTCTCTTTTGTTTCCCTTTGTTTCTAGTGGTTCATCTTCGCATGCAACACTAGAGAAATGTTCTAAGGACCTTGATCTTAGTCTTTGCGAAGTATTATGTCCATGCAAGTTGTTTTGAATGATTTCACAACAGTTAGGGTTAGGATTGTCAGTCTCAAACATGTTCGACCTGTGTCTCAAACATGTCCGGGGCACATCAGACAAGTCTGATGTTTCCTTTGGATATACCCTACCTGCTCGGACATATCCGACTGAAACTTCGGACTTATCCGAGTTTTCATAGTTTCTAACTCCAATTTTGCAAAATCTTCAACCATATTTTAAAATAGTTAGGGTTAGAATTGTGAGGCTCGAACATGTCCGACCTGTGTCTCGGACAAGTCCGAGGCACATCAAACAAGTTTGATGTTTCCGGATATACCCAACCTGCTTGGACATATCCGACTGAAACTTCGGACTTATCCGAGTTTCCACAGTTTCTAACACCTTCACTTCATTATCAGATCATGGCTGGCAGTCCAAGCTCTCAAAGGAGGTCCAAGAAGCGACATGATTGTGGCGATGCTCCCTTGGTCCCTCAACCCACCAAGAGGGCACCGAGGGGCAGTGCTTTGGTCATTCAGAGTCCAAGTCAAGGACAGGGCAACGGGAAAGGGGGAGTAGCTCCAGAAAGCTGAGATTGGACCTTTGGTAGTGACCGCTCCTGCTGACTCTTGAAGGGCAATCGAAAGGTTGACTATAAAAGAAATATTCAAGAAGCCGACAAGAAAAGAGACCAACCTTGCTACGCCTCAGAGCGTGTGACAAGCGATAAAAGGTTTTGGAGCAACTTTCACATGGATTACTACAAGTCCATGCTCATGACCAAGAAGAATCTAGTGCTAGAGATGCAGTGGATAGACTAGAATGCTTTGGCAGCCAAGCAAAGCTCATTTTTCAATAAGGTGATAAGTGCTTGTGAGTTTCACAACATGAAGAACCTCATAGGGACCCAATACCCGTGGAATGTTGAGGTGATACTCCAGTTCTTTGCTACAGTCTTCTACAACTCCAACAAGAGTCTAACTTGGATGACACACGGAGAGAGATACTCCATGTCCTATGAGGAGTTTGCTAAGATCATAGCCCTTCACAAGACTCTCAGATATGAGGACAAGATTCACGAAGAAGAAATTATGCAGCCACATTAGATTCTTGATTTCTATGATGAGAACCTCCAATGGAACCCACCTCTCACCCATAGGATCCTTCGACGAAACGTATCACACAGAGGACGTTGGCTCCTAAGGACGGGGATGCCAACCCCCTTAACTGAAACTCTAGAAACTTGCTCAAGTGGCTTTGTGGCGAGAACAAGTTCAATGTGTTCGACTACATCTCCGAATAGATCTACCAAGCATCTGAGAACCCTGCTAGATCTTGCTGCTATGCTCCCTACATCATGAAGATGATGGAGTGTGTGTCTCAGAAGAAGTCTGTCAAGGATGTTCCTCACCATCGCCTAGTCCCTCATATGCTTGTGGCGGCTCTTCGTCCTGTGAGGACCACCATGGCACCTGCTTCTCAGCCTGGCTTCACCGAACATCGCTGTGGTTCTCCGCCTCCTCCGACTCCGCAACAGCAACCTTCTTGTACCTCCATCATCTTCAAGATGCTGAAGTCCATCTTCACTGCCTGCCGGTTCGCTCAGATCAACACTCAAGAGGCCAAGAAGCTTGGAAAGAGAAACTAGAGAGACCTTGCAGCAATTTGAGAGCACCTGCAGCCTCCGGCTTGGGGAGTTATGGTCTCTGACGATAGTGAGGACGAGCCTCCTGTTGAGCTACCGGAGTTCACTGAGGAGGAGTGTGCCTTCTTCACCTCTGGTGTGTCTTCGAGCGCCCCTCCTCATGCGGTCGCTTCCTCGACTTCGGACGGTGACATTGACTACATCGCGGAAGACTCCGACGACAACGGCAACGACGATGAAGACGAAGAATACTTGTTCCCTTGCTTTTCTCCTTTTTGGTGCCCTGGTCCAATGGGGGAGAAGTAGTAGTAGCTTTTCTTTATCGTTGTGTGTGTGGGGGAATCTATGGACTTGTTGTAATACTTTCAACTTGTTTAAGTTTATCGCGCTTATGCTCTTTATGCCTATAGGTTATGAATGCTACTCATGTTAATGCATTTTAAGTTCATTGAGTCTATGTTGCCTATCTATATGTGAATTTTGTGAATTGCACCTAACTATGCCAAATCATGTCGTTTGTGCATCACACTTCATCACTTTGAACACTTTGCATATAGGCACCCACAAGTGTAAGTGAGTATGAGATTTCTTTATTTGTCATTTTCAAATGATCATACTCACTCAACACTTAAAATCATGTTATTTATCTCTCAAATCGGAAACTTTAATTGGTTGTCATCAATCACCAGAATGGAGGAGATTGTAAGTGCATCTAGGACCCTTGTGGGTTTTGGATGATTAATGACAAGCAAATAAAGAACTAATAAAATTGTTGAGATTTTGCAGAGATTAAATATAAGTAAAATACTTTAATTGAAAATACTTGAAAAGGGAGAAAAGGCATGCGAAAAGCAAGGACTTGTAGAATTAGGATTTTTATTTTCTTGAGTCGTAGGAAAAATCATACTATCAAAAGGGACACGACTCTTATAAACATAGGGTACCATTAGGTGCTCAACCCTTGGGAATTAATTAAAATCAACAAACCCTAAGTCCGGACTTGTCCGAGCCAAAAGCTCGGACATATCCGAATCCTCACTGAACCACACCAGACTTGTCCAAATTGCATCGGACATGTCTGTGTTGTCACTTAGCAGCCATGACTTAAAAAATTTCCAAGTCCTCTAGCCCCTCGGGCTTGAGAAAATTTCCAAGTCCTCTAGCCCCTCCAGCTTGTACGAGTTAGATCAAACATATCTAAATCCTTGCTGCACAGATCCAGATGTGTCCGACCCTGGTCTGACATGTCCGAGCCCTCACGACACAACCTTGACTTAGAAAAATTCTAAGTCATTTGGTCACTCGGACTTGCCCGAGTTTGGCCGGTCATATCCAAGTTCGCTATGCAAAACCCCAGACATATTCGAGGTGGTCGGACATATCCGAAGTGTCTTGTCCGAGGTGTTCAGCTTCGGACAAGTCAGTCAAAAACCCCACATTGAAACCCCAAACTTGTCCGATACATGTCGATTATGTCCAAAGCGGCTTTATGCACTGATTCAAAAATAAAATCTTGGTCGTACCATCACTGGGCCCCTAAGCTAGGACATGTCCGCGATATTTTCGGACTTGTCCAATGTGGGCCGCCTAACAACGATCATAATCACTTTTTTGTCTATAAATAGGGGACCCTCTCCCCTCTCATCCAGAACCCTAACCACTCATTTACACCCCTGCGCCCAGAACTCCCTCAAGAGCACTTCTCCACCTAGTTTTCACCTCCAGGAGCAAAAACTTTAGATTTTTGGGAGAGTGAAAGAGTTGATTGTGAGATTGAAGAAGAAGTGGCTTTGTGGTTGAGCATAGATTCGATTCAATTTGTTTACCTGGGTTCTCTTTCATGTTTGTTACTCCGGGAAGTTTGTATCACCCCTTGAGACAGCGGAAAATCAAATCAGCATTTGTGGTGGTTTGGTGAGGGTAGGACTAGAGAAAGCCTGATCCTTTGTGGAATTCTCAACGGAGACATAAGTTTCTTGTGAAACGGAACCTCAGTGAAAAATTCCCTTTGTGCCTCGTCTCATTTACCTTTCACATTGTTTTAACATATCCGACTCCTGTCAGACATGTCCAAGCAGAGTCGGACAAGTTCGGTCCTAGCTCGGACTTATCTGAGAGTTTGAGGTCAGGGTAGTTTTAATTGCTAGTTATTTTTTTAATTGCATATTCACACTCCCTCTAGTCCACCTTTCAGGCCCTCGAAAGACCCGATAACTGCACGAGTGTCTCGAGCAGGATCTAATGAAACATAAGCACCGAGCTCCGACCAGGATGATGCCTCAAAACCGTATAACCGGTCCTGCTCGTCCTTACGGAAAATGGCGACTGAGTTTCACTCGTATTAACTCGATAGACAGCTCAACGAGCTCGAGAATTCAGCCATCGAGGAAAGTTCCCGGCCAGCTCACCCCCTTCGAGCCTTGAATGGCTCACAGATGGGATGTGAAGCAGATTCTCTAAAACATTAACCTGACGCTTGCAAGAGGGCACGAGGGATCGTTGCGGATCTCGAGGATCATGACCAGGGCCAACGCCCTGCCGTCTCGACCTTGAACCCAGTGGCAATTGTAAGCAAGACACCAACTCATGCATTTGCCTTCTTTTCCTCTGGAGACACGCCGTGTTGTACTAGCCTCCGACCAATCAGGCTGCTCGGTCTGAGGCTCAGGGCTACTGATGAGGTTCCGTACCCTGGCTACCAAAAGGCATAGTTCATCGACCAAGCTCTGACAAGATATGGCAAGCGACTGTATCCGACTACCGGCTTGGGCGACACCGAACATTCGGACTCCAACCTCCAAGGTTGGTGACAAACGTGGTCATCCCTCAACCGCCGAGGTTAGGATCGAAGCCGCCCAAGCCCGAGCTCGGGAGTGGTGTTGGCAGCGATATTCAATACATCGTGAGGTGGAGTAGATGCCTTCACTACCAATAGGACATCCACACTTGAGCATTCTCCTGGTCGAGGTTGTAGGCCTTGCTCACACTTTCTATGCCCCGTGCTATCCGACGTAGTGGTGAGCGTGCGTTGCAATACGGTGTTGGTAGGCGACAAAACTGGAGTAGGTACGATAGCGACTTCCGTGATCCGGCCTTGCTCCTACGCGTGCTGGAGTATACACCTTAGAGATGATAACCCTTGTAACCTCCGCCCCCATTTATGAGGAGATCGGGGATAGATAGGATGATTAGACAAGGCATACGCCGAACTCCTTATAAAAGGAGCCCAAAGGCCACCTCAGTGACACTACACACAAACGACTTAGCACGCGAACACTGATTGTTCACGACCCCTGTAACACCATTTCCTTCTTTGGATCAACAAAGAGTAGGAGATTGAAACTTGACGTAGGGCACTTGCCTGAATCAGTATAAACCTTTGTGTCTGTGTAGCTAAGCCGCCTCGAGGACGAATGCACGGCGAAATCGATACTCGTCAGTAGTACGAACACCGACAGATGGGTCTAGTTTTATACAATTTTTCATATAGAACACAACAGTGAGAACAAAATCAAAAATGAATACCATATATAAAAAGATGTTATTTTAAGTTTATAACTCAAATTATAAATGAGTTACGTGGACCGTGACAGGGAAGACCGCATTGAGATCGCGCGCTTGACTCTACGAGCGACTGGTTGCTACTCATGGTGTATTTTGTTCAACTATGTATTCTTAAAAATCTGAATTTAATTGTGAGCTGTGAAAAATCTGTTGTGAAATGTGAGAAAAATACTGCTACGAGTTGTGAAAAAAACTGCTATGAGCTACGGATATATATCCCAATTTGTACTGGTAAAATTTACAAATTTTCAAAAACTGCTTCGTGGTGCAACCTCATCGGTTGGGATTTCCCATATTCCTTACAGTAAATCTGCTCCATAAAGTTAACTAAATAGACCTTTAGACTTTCCAAGACTTTCCGAATATTATGATGTATACAATCTGGTATTAATGCTATACTTATATCTTAATTGTAGCTGTTTTAGGATTCCATAAATCATTATAGCATATCCTTGGATTCGTACTGTCGTGAACCCAAATATCAGTGTCATTGGCACACTTCTTGAGTTTGTAGTAGGTTGGATGATCACCTTTAATATTTGTATGACCGTGGAAATCCTAATATGCAAAAAGAAAATGTAAATATTTTTTTGTATAATAACATTAGTGAACAAAAAATCATAAAGTTAGTCAAAGACTGTCGTGCGTCTAGTTTTATACATTTTTTCATATAGAACACAACAGTGAGAATGGAATCTAAAATAGACATGGTATATAAAAAGATAGTATTTTTTTAAGTTTACAGTTCAAATTATAAATGAGTTACGTGGACCGTGACAGCGAAGACTGCATTGAGATTGCGCGCTGGACTCCACAAGCAAATGATCGTTACTCATGGTGTGTTTGGTTTCAACAGTAGATTTTTTGAAATTTTAATTTTAGTTGTGATCTGTGAAAAATCTGCTATGAGCTGTGAGAATAAAAAGGCTACTATGAGCTGTGAAAAAACTGTTATCAACTATGATTATATTCCAATTTAATTTGTACTAGAAAAATTTACAGCTTTTCAAAAATCTGTTTCGTAGTGAAATCCCTTTAATCGGGATTTAAGATGTCTTACAGTGAACCTGATATATAAAGTTGAACCAAATTAAACGGACAGTTAGACTTTCCCACACTTCCCAAATAATATTACCATGTATAGAATCTGGTTTGAATGCTGCAGTTGTATATTAGTTGTAGCTGCTATAGGATTCGGATTCCATAAATAGCTGTATATTATCTGTAGCTGTTATAGGACGATACCATAAATCAGCAATATCTCCTTTGATTCGTACTATCATTGACGCCGTGCCACCCTATTTAAAGGCCCTCCAGCTCCATGTATGTCATCGCCCCAGCTAGCTAGAAGAACCTTGCGAAAAACCAAAGAAGAAATTTCGTTCAGTGCCCATGATGCGGGGACACAGCCTCGTGCTCTTATTGGTGGCCGTGCATCGGCGCCGCGACTCAGGCCAGGGAGTTCCCCTATAACCCGTGGATACCGATCACGGATCCCGCCCTTGATCCGTTGCTGCAAGACCTCGGCAGGTGGGTAATTAAGGAGTCAAAATCGCCTTTCAGGTTCATGAAGACGCTCTCCGCCGCGGAGCAAGTCGACGACAAGGGGGTGTACTACAGTGGCTTATCTAGGATTTTATCAACGGGTATGCCACACAAAAATATTTTATTAAATCTATTTATCAATTTTTAAATAATTATAAAATTTGTAACACAATTCATATACATGTAGAAAATAAGATGGTAAATAATAAATTTATCAAATGACAATATAAATAGTTCAAATATAATACGATAGGTTCAAAAATATATGCATAAAGAGAATTATAATACTACTTATTTTCAGAATTTTTTAGTCACCGCTTTCTAAATGATATGAATGTGTTGATTACATCATTTTCATATCAACTACGAAAAAATATTCTGCTCAATGAATGTGACAATACAGTTATCTAAAAGACTACTCCCTCCGTCTCTATGAACTTGTCGTTCTGTAGTTCAAAAATGAACTACAAAGCGACAAGTTCATGGGGACGGAGGGAGTATCATCCATCTTATTTCGTAACTTTGTTTTCACTAAAGTTATTGCAAAAATACTCATTCAACAATTATTGTTGCCTACTAATATAAGCAAATGTAGAGTAAGTGGTGATCGTGCCGGTATCTGACAATGACAAATAAATTCAACCAGTTCTCGCGTAGCCAGCGCTAAGTGCAGATTCCGATCGTAGGTGTTATGTCTGTACTGTATCCCGTATCCGATGTATTGTATCATCCACGTAAGGCAAGGATTTGCAGCTGCCGATTTGCTTCCATGAGTCCCTTCTCCCGACGGATGCTTGCCTACGTCACCAGAGGAGAAAACTATCAGGCAACTAACACAAGGCGTACCGTTTGATGGTCTCAGCGCAGGGTATGCCGGAGCACACCCGGCATACCTGCTGGATACGCCACTCATTTTCCAAGCGTTTCTCCGCGTGGGCCAAGACGACTATTTCGAAGCGGTGGTGCAAGCTGTCAATGGCGAATGCGGCTTCCCTCCTTTCATTCGGTCCTCTCATGCGTCCTCCCGTTGACGTGTCAAAATATTATTGGTTCTTCATTAATACTCAGTTTAACTACCATATCTTCACAACAAATAAGATGATGACACATCAGCGAGAGGACGCATGGGAGGACAAACGGGAGGAGGGAAGCCGTGTCCGTCAATGGCAACACTGCTGATAGACAGCTCTTCTCCTACTACCATATCATACGGCCGCCAATGTAAGGGAGGGATGTATGAGGTCGATTGTTGCTGCCTTGAGCAAATGTTTTGTGTGTTCAAATAAATGTATTCATTCAATAAATGACTTAATTTGCTATTTCAATTGAATATATCAGTATACGCCTGATCAAAGTATGGAGAAAAATTATTCTAATTGAATGGACAGACCATATCTCAGCGTCTTCTTCTATTTTTCCTCCTTATCGTGAACTCCTACTCCCTAACGTAACAACTTTATGGCTCACTCATCAACTCGTCCCCATGCCTGGATTATCAGGATAGCCCATGCATGCTACTCCTTCTAATGACCTATACCTTATTGAGCTACTTTTCCTTTAACGAAAATTTATACAATGAATGAGTCGCACGCCCACCGGGCTACTTTCAAAGGGAAAGTCGTCTGGGTTACGTGGGCACCCTCCCGGATCAAATTCTTCATATGGCTTATGCTACAAGATAGGATCTGGTGGACTGCTTCGCGCCTGCTGGTTAGGGTGGCCCAATGAATACTTCTGCAGATTATGTGAACGAAACCTTGAGACCGTTTCTCATCTTTTCCGATCGAGACTGTCCAGTATCGCAGAGCATCTGGGAGGCAATCTCCAGCTGGTGCCGGCCGGGTACAACCCCTCCACCCTTCAATTCAGAGTGGCAACACGATATGGACATCACCGATTGGTATTGCAAACTTGTAAGAAAGGGGAGGACGTCACAACTATCGATTAGGAAGGAACGCAACTCATCTAGATTACTCCCTCCGTTTCATTTTAATTGTCGTTAGGACAACTTTTGTTAGTTCATTTCTAGTTCATTTGGTTGTCTGAAACGACAATTATTTCAGAACGGAAGGAGTATTTGAGGGAATCGAAAGAACAATACCACAACTCCTGGCCGGCATACACGCGCGAAGAACTCCAAAACTGGCAGAGGGCGGGAGCAGTAGCGCTATGCTCCATCCTGCCAGTAAATCAACAGGGATCGCCGACATTTTTAATTTTTCCGATTGTACACCCCGGCAAGGGAGAGTGGATGTCTAGGAGATGTTTTGTACATGGTTTTATAGGCCTGTGTGATGTTTATGTGAATTTGTATCCTCTGTAATTTTTTCACCTCCGCAATATATACACCATTTTACTGGCCGGTTAAAAAATCACTTATTTGATTTTTGAACTTATCCTCATTTTTTTCTTTCTATTTCTATGTGTTGGTCGGTGCAAGTCGAGATATGGACATCATTTGGATCATCCTTTTGTTGATTCCGTTAGGGGTGGAAACTTTTTGTCTTTTTTCGGGAGGTTAAGGGATTACGACATGAGGGTTTTACCAAGTTCAGCCTGTCCCAAAGCTAACATCCCTACATCCTGCTTGGTGGTTGCTGCTTTGGGTTTACAGAGTTCTCTTCTGTTGTCTCTCTCTTCTTCCGACTCGTGGCCTTCTCTTTTACTACCTCCGTTCCATTGTAACTCTATTTCTGAAAATGGTCAGAGTCAAACTCATCTAAGTTTGACCAAGTTTATATAAAAATATATTAGTTGTTAAGACATAAAATAAATGTGCTATAAAAATATAGTTCATGGTGAATCTAATGGTACTAATATGGTGTTACGAAAGTTAATATGGTTTCCTATAAATTTAGTTGGAGTTAGATTAGTTTGACTTTGATTAATTTTAAAAATAGAGTTAGAATGAGACGGAGGGAGTATAATTTAAAAGAGCGCTCAAGAATTGTGGGCCGCAAGAAACCTTGAAGCCCATAGATAACCCGCTTTGCGCCTTCAATGGACCGTCACATCCGTCCGGTGTGGGGCAACTTTTGACATGCCCAAGGATGGCAGGGCATCACCCCTCATTGTCTTGAAGGCGCAGCGGAGGGCGGAAGTTCATAGTGGGCCCCGCAGCTTGACCCTCACACTTACTTTGGCAGCGTGGGTGGCGTGCTCCACTACTCTTCCGCAAACGAGGCTTCCATACTTCCATTTTTACTCTCATGCGTACTCCCGCTGATGTGTCACATTCTCATTCGTTGTGAATTTATGATAGTTAATATAAGCATTAATGAAGAGACCAATGGAACTGTAACACATCAACGGAGTATACATGAGAGCACTGAACGAGTGTATAGAAGTCGTCCACGCAGGGGCAGATAGGATACGAGGAATCCATTCGTTGACATGTCCTGCCTCTGCTCAAGGCCGCTGTAGGAAAATGCGTAACACATCAGCGGAGTATACATGGGAGTACTGAACGGGAGTATATAAGTTGTCCACGCAGGGGCAGATAGGATAGGAGGAATCCATTCGTTGACATGTCCTGCCTCTGCTCAAGGCCGCTGTAGGAAAATGCGTAACACATCAGCGGAGTATACATGGGAGCACTGAACGGGAGTATAGAAGTCGTCCACGCAGGGGCAGATAGGATACGAGGAATCCATTTGTTGACATGTCCTGCCTCTGCTCAAGGCCGCTGTAGGAAAATGCGTAACACATCAGCGGAGTATACATGGGAGTACTGAACGGGAGTATAGAAGTCGTCCACGCAGGGGCAGATAGGATACGAGGAATCCATTCGTTGACATGTCCTGCCTCTGCTCAAGGCCGCTGTAGGAAAATGCATTGGAGGCATCCGTGCATGCATAGAGGAAGAAAATCAGACGTCGATGCATGCATGCAACGAAAGGAGGTGGTCATCCTACGTGCATGCACGGAGTAAAGACAGATTTCATTATTTTGTTCCATTGTAATAATTTTGTGGTCTCCATGCATGTACAAAGAGATTTTTTTATTAGCATGTACTTTCTCCTCTGAAATTAAAGAGGGGGTGTCTTTTCTGAACCTTCTATCCATTAATAAGAAGTCCGATGAGGGCGAGTTATATCATTTCCCCCGGCTTCTCCACACCATTGATTAGAAGCTCGATGAGGAAGATCTAACATTTCCTTCAGATTCAACATCAGAGATTTAGGGTTTGGTGTTGGAATACCTGTATCGCCAATAGAGGTTGCACCTCCGTCCCTAGACGAGCACATAGCAACCAGTCTACTAGTTCGTCAGTTCGTGTTGTGGCTAGATTGATTGTCGTACAAGCGTAGACAAACAAAGATCTAATAGAAATAACAGTGTCATTGGCACGCTTCTTGAGTTTGCAATAGGTTGGATGGTCACTTTTAACATTTTTATGACTTTGACGATCCTAATACATATGAAGAAAATGCAAAAAAAAATCTCTTGTACAACAACATTAGTGAACAAACAATTATAAAAGTCAGTTGAAGACTACGGTGGCATCGAGTTTTGTACAGTTTTTCCATACGGAACTCAATAATGTGAATGGAAACGAAAATGAAAACACCATATATAAAAGATAGTATTTTAAGTTTATAACTCAAATTAAGAATAAGTTATATGGACTGTGACAGGGAAAACCGCGTTGAGATCATGCGCTTGACTCCACGAGCGACCAATCGCTACTTCATGTATGTTTGAGTACAATTCTTGATTTTTAAAAATATAATTTTAGTTGTGAATTGTGAAAAACCTACTATGAGCTATATGAGCTATGAAAAACCTGCTATGAGCTGTAAGAATGAAAAAAATTGCTATGAGCTGTGAGATGTAAAAAAAAACCTGTTATGAGCTACTCCCTCCGTTTCGTTTTAATTGTCGTTAGGACAACCTTCAATAGTTCATTTCTAATTCATTTGGTTGTCTGAAACGACAATTATTTCAGAACGGAGGGAGTACAATCATATTTCAATATGATGTACTCCCTTCGGTATCAAAATATTTGTCGTTTCAGACAAATAAAAAGAACTGAAAATGAATTGGTCATGGCTGTGTGCTAATGACAAATATTTTGATACCGGATAGAGTATACAACCTGGAATGAATGTGATAGGTGTATCTTAATTGTAGGTCTTACACAAGATTCCATAAATAATATCCTTTGGTTCGTACTGCAATGACGCCACCGCCATCCTATTTTAAAGGCCCTCCGTCTCCTCGTGAGTCATCGCTCCACAGCCCTTGCAAAATCGGCCTAGCGTGTCAGGAAAAACCACTTTGTTACAGAAGAAATTCCAGTGCCATCATGCGGACACAAAGCCTCGTCCTCTTGGTGGCCGTCGTCTGCATCGCCGCGACTCCGGTCACGGCGTTCACCGACAGCGGGTGGAAACAGATCGGGGATGCCGCCGACATTCCGTTGGTTCAAGACCTTGGCAGGTGGGCAATCCAGGAGTACCTCAGAGAGACGGGCAAGCACCTCGCCTTCACGAAGACGGTCGCCGCCGGGGAGCAGTACGACGCCGAGGGGCTGTACTTTCAGCTCATCATCCAGGGGGCAGCCCGTGTTGGCGGCGACGACTACTTCAAAGCGGTGGTGGCCGCTGTCGGGGGCAACACTGACAAAAGACGGCTTCTCTCCTTCGTCTCGACCACACCTCCAATGTAAGGGTCGAGGTCGACTGCTGCTGGCCTGAGCTGAGCAAATGTTTTGCGTTCCATACATCAGTGTGCTGTTTCAATACCCCTTTCTCACTCAATAAACGAGTGTGCTATTTCAATACTCCTTTCTCAATTAATAAATGACTGTGCTATTTGTGAATTGAATATTACGCCTAATCAAAGTACGGAAAATGTTCTAATCGAACGGAAAGACCTCTCAGCGTCTCTTTTTCTTTTTCCCCTTAATTGTTCTATTTCGAGGTTTCTAAGCCTCATTCAAGTTTCTCATACTCCTGTTTGTGAATTCTTTTCGATAACAATTCTAGTTAAGAATGCACTAGTGACTGTAAACTTGTTGAACGCCTACCTCGTCCATAGTCGGTTACGTGTTAATATAAGAGAATATAATACATGAGATAACGTTTGGTTCTTCAGCCCTTGTTGCGATCTGATTCTTCAGAATACAAGAGTTTCTTTACATGCGATTATATCTCTAAGAGTCCAATCCGCATACCAGGGCCGATCCAAATGTTATAGATAAAGTTCTGTTACATTAAATCTTTCTATCTCTAATACTTGATGTCGTCACCCTCTATCTTGATCTCCATCTTATGCTTGTATGCCATCGCTAGCTTCTAGATAATATCTTCAACATCCCCCCCCCTCCCAATCACAACTGACGGTGTTCTGTACCAGGGGTACCTAAGATAAGGAACCCGACGATGGTATGCGATCACTATATGGCTACCACTACAGGAAAAATGATCATTTACGACGGCTATCCGTCGCAAATTGATTAACTCGTGGCGGCCCGCATGAGACCGCAAGTAAGTAGGCCGTCGCAAATAGAAGCTCAAATTGCAACGACCGGCCAATACGCCGTCGCACATTAGATGTCCGTCGCAAATATGAGCTTAACTTGCGACGGCCCATTCTCAGGCCGTCACAATTGATTTTATTTGTGACGGCCAACCCTAGGGCCGTCGGAAATTACGGGACCATCACAAATGTTCTGATATACCCCTGGCCCAATCGGACTGACTCGTGCTCACTCCCCAACTCCCGCACCGCCGCCGCCGCTTGCCTTGCTCCCGCGCTGCCGCCTACCTCGCGTACCGCCGTGCCTCCCCCGTTGACCGGCCCCGTCGCCGCCTCCCCGTCTCTGCCCTGTCGCCGCCTCCCCGCCGCCGCCCGTCACCGCCTCCCCGACATCGCCCGTCGCCGCCTCCTCGACGCCGCTCCGTCGCCGCCTCCCCCAAGTCGGCTGCCTCCCACTCCATTGTTAGGTTAAATTTTCTTCTTCTCCATTCCCACTTCATTACTATTTAGGTTGATGCATAGAATTTGTGATGCTTATGAATTGTGATCGATGCATAGAATTTGTGATGCCTATAAATTGTTTTGTTTAGGTGATGCATACATTTGCTTATGTTCATGTGAGAAAATTGCTTATGTTTAGGTGATGCATACATTTTCTTAAGTTTATGTTTAGAATAAAATTGTTGATCCTTAGGTTTAGTTTGTATGCATTATGTTTACATTTACATGTTATTGCTATGCTAGGTTTAGCTAGGTAAAATTATATGTTATAATGCTTTGTTTATTTATGTTAATCATGGTTAGGTTATTTACTTATGTTAATCATACTTTGGTTATTTATTTATAATAAATTGATATGTTAATCATACTTAGCTAGGTTTAGGTTTAATTATGTTAGGTTTATTTATGTCTAGGTTCAATTTTCTGTTAATTGAGATTATGTTTGTCAATTATCTTTTTAATTTTTTATGATTAATGGATATTAATTTTGTTTAGTAATTTAACTAACTATTGTTTCAAGCATATTATTTTGATTGATTGAGTGTATAATTATTATATGTCATTAAATGGGCTTCGGCTCGGCCTGGGCCGACACGAGCCATTTAATGATAATGTATTCGTCGAGATGGGCACAAAGGCAAAAAGCGACGGTGACGACGACAAGCTCCTACACATAGACGGCTGGCCCCAATGGGTGGTTTCCTCCCATTCTTTCCCCCTCTATCGTTATTTCCTCGTTTTCTCTCTCGTTCTTCCCTCTCTCTCTCTCTCATAAATGACTCAAAAGCCGTTGTAAGATAATTTTTGACAGTTGACCCCAAAGCTTGAAGAACTGCACCATTTTGGGGGTGCAGTTTAAAATAAGCGAGGTTATGCTGCCGAAATTTTGTTTGGATTCAGATTTTGTATTTCGTCATAAGCAGGATAAATCCTGCATAAATTAACGATAGTTTCTCCAGCTTTAAACTGCAGAGTCAAACATGGATGAAGACTGCAGTTGGATGTATACTGGTTGGAAGAGCGGAACTGGTTGTCAACGAATGATAAGGTGCAGTGCCCATGTACGAAATATCGGAACACCAAGTTTTTGAACAGAATGAAATTTTCGTTTCACTTATGTCGAAACGGTTTTATGCCACATTATGAGGTGTGGACCTTCCACGACGAGACTAAATCTTGAGTCGTAGAAGAAGTGGATGAGAATAATGATAAAACAGGGGTTGATAGGATGAATGAGATGCTAGAGGCTATGGAAGCGGGAGATCCTCTTACAATGGAGGGACAAGTTCTTCGATGAGCTCAAAAAATTAGAACAATTGTTGCATGAACATACGGATGTGACCGTCCTTGCTTTCATGACCACATTTATGGCAATTAAGTCTAAGTATTTTTTCTATTAACTACTACAATTATCTCATATAATTGATCTACGATATCCTTCCACAACCTCACAAAGCGCCTAAAGATATGTATCAGCCGAAAAAATTGATATCTGGTCTCGGTATGGACTATGAGAAAGTTGATGTGTGTCTAGACAACTCCATGCTATTCTGGAAAGAGCACGCCAACGAGAACATGTGCTTGAAATGTGGTGAACTGATGTATTTCAAAGTTGTTAATGACGATGGCTATAATGTGATGATAGATGTTGCACATAAGCAGCTTCGTTACATGCCCGTAACTCCTCGGTTGAAGCGGTTGTTTCTTTCAAAAAGAACCGCAAGACATATGGATGACACAAAGAAGGTAAACATGAGAATAAATAATTCTTGACGCATCCGTCCGACGGTGATGCATGGAAGGCGCTAGACCGTTTCGATCCAGATTTTTCTCGTGATACAAGAAATGTTCGCATCGAGTTGGCGATGGACAGATTCTCACCGTTTAGTACAAACGTTGCGCCATACTCTTGTTGGCCTGTCTTTGTAATTTCATACAACTTGCCACCAACTTTTTGTATGAAGTACCAGTTCATGTTGCTCGACCTCATTGTACCTGGGCTAGATCATCCCGAGTCACTGTAAGGATCGAATGCCCAAGAGGGGGGTGAATTGGGCTTCTTTAAAAAATATAAGCAATAAAACTTAATTCCTAAAAGCCCAATTCCCTACGCAAACTATCTATGCATTCAAGTAAATAGGAACTTTGCGGAATGTAAAATGCATAAATGTAAGGTAAAGGAGGAGGATGCAAACTCCCGAGGAGATACGAGGATTTATCCCGTGGTTCAGCAAGATCGTCAAGATCTTCCTACATCCATGTTGTGGCACCCACCAAAGGGTTTTGCCACACCCAAGTCACCGAGACGAGGGATCTTCACTATTCCTCTCTGTTTGCCAACCTCGGCAAGGTGGAGCTCAAGCCTTGTACAACTTCGACCCTCCAGGATTCCACAAACGCCTTGGCAAGCTCCGAAAGTCTCCTCATAGTTACAAACACCAAGGGCACTCCCATGAGGCTCTCACTATCCTAGAGAGTCCACTCACCCAGAATGGAGGCACACAAGCTCTCTCTCTAGCTAGTTCTAGCCTAACTCTTGGTGTATAGGTGATCGAAATGATGTGGAAGTGATTTCTCTTGGTCTTGAACGCTTGTGGATGTGTTGATAGTGTCTGGTGATCAAGACTTGGCGAAATGACAGGATTAGGGGGTATTTATAGCCAGCCTCGCCGAAATAGCCGTTGGAAAAGTAGGCTGACAGAACTTTACTATGAACACCGGATGATCTGATATCTCCCCTTTAGTTATCATCGGTCAAGTTTACTTTAGCTGACGTCATTGTGTCAGATATGACCGTTGTTAGACCGATGTTGCTCCTGTCTTCTCATCGGATGATCCGGTGGCTCTTCCTCCAGAATTGAATCAACTTGATGCTTACTGGAGTGATTGACTGATGTGTATATTTCTGTACATCGGATGATCCAGTGCTACACTTGGTCCAATGATATTGCAAACTGTACTGATGGACTGATGTAGATGAGCCATTCACATCGGATGATCCGGTGAGTGCTTTGTTCTGAGGTCTTCTTCTTCAGCTGAACCAACTCGACCGATGTGTATATTTCTAGAACCATCGGTTGATCCGGTGAGTTGATTTTGTTTGCTTCGATTTGTTTCTAAGTGATTTTGTATCTTGCTCGATTGACCTCTTTGATATTTGTTGCAAAGGCATTTCTGATGGTCTTCGAGCATTGAATATTGTCAATTTAAAGTTGAATAATTTTGACATAAGAGCTTTCACTTCTTGTATTCATATAATTGATTTGATCTCATAAATTGATTGTATATGGGTCTCCAATGACATATTGATTTCATTTGATTGAGTGATTATGGGGACCTTGCATTCAGAAATTCATTAGTAAAATCCAATGGTTGTCATTAATCAACGAAACCATACCTCATGGGGGCCTAGATGCTTTCAATATCCCCCTTTTTGGTGATTGATGACAACACAACAATTAAAGCGCAATAGTAATGAATTTGATAGAATGAAACTTAAACGGATATGTAATGAATACAAGATTATCACACTTTAAAATTTGAAGGCTCAAAATCAAGTGATCACAAGATATAGATAGACATCAAATAAGCTCAATCGATTAATAACTTAAGAGTACTTAATAAACACCAAATGAGTAGCAAAAGCATTGAATTACAAAAATGATACAAAAATGATAAGGACTCTCCCTAAAGCTAGGACACTCCCCCTGAGTCTAAGCTCTCATCCCCCTGACTCCTCTAACTCTTCTCCCCCTTTGGCATCAAGACACCAAAAAGGGATCCGAGTGCCTAAGGACCCCGAGTACTAGGCGCGATGACGAACTGGTCACCGTCGCTGTCGTCGGAGCTGCTGCCTGGAGTAGTGGAAGGAGCTGTCGGAGCCGTAGGAGCCATAGGGGCCGTCGGAGGTGCCTGCTGGGTCGGTGCTGCTGGAACAGGGGCACTGGCGACGGATGCCAGCGTCTGCTGGAACAGTGTCGTGGCCGGCATTAGAGAGTGAATCGGTGCGCCCGAAGCCAGCAGTGGAGACATGCTGATAGAAGGAATCAGCGTAGTCGGCACCGGAGCGGCAGCTGGAGCGAGGACAGGTGGCGGTGGAGCAACTCCTGGCAGTTGCGACGGGAGGGCAATCCCGGTCTGAGTGTAGAGGTTGGTGATCAACCCCAGTATGCCCATCATCGCCTGCTGCGTCTGCTGCTGCTGGTCGAGGGTGCACTGGTGCATCTGGTCTATGAGCCCAGTCAGCCAGTCAGTGTCCTCACGCCTCTCACGGGCGATATGGCGCTGCATCTCTTGCTGCTGCTGCTGGATCTCCAGAAGTCGTGCGGCCTGCTCCGCTCGGGCCTGCTCAGCTGCAAGCCGGTCCAAGTGTTGCTGCTCAACCATCTGCTGGAGGAGCGAAGTGAGCTCTGACGGCTGAGTGACCTGTGCCTCAGTGACGGTAGGTGGAGTAGGTGGTGGCACTGTAGAGCCTCCAGCCTCCGCGTCGTTCTGCCTGGGTGAGGGTGGAGGTGGAAAGTACTCCTCGACACTGTCGTCGGTGTCGCTCTCGGACCAGATGTGCTGCAGGTCCTCACCCTGTGCCTCTGCCTCAGCTAGCCTCTCATCCTCCTTCTCCAGGTCCTACCAGTCCTCCTCAGATAGGCATGCACGGACCTGACGCTCGACTGGACGGCCAAGGCGGCGGTCTCGAGGAGCTGGGGCACGGTAGTGACCGAACCGTGTGACACTCTCGTCAGTGAGACGGTCATGCACGGCGGACTCCTCAGGGACCATCATGGAGAGCAGGTAGCTGATCTAGTGTCCATACACAAGCTACCTCATCATCCCCACTCCGTCAGTGATCACATCCTCCATATCGCATATGAGGATGTCCACTATATCAAACTCCATCCCGTTCATGATGTAGAACAGGAGGGTCTGCTACAGGCTGGTGAACCCCTCTAAGTAACCTGACCTCGGCAAGAGCGTGCGGCGCAAGGCAAGGTGCACTGTGCGCACAGCAGGAGTCAGCAGTGCCGGTACCCTCGGCTGGTCTGGGGAGAAGGTCGGGCCAAACAAAGAACGTATCTCCTCCAGAGCTGGTGCCACTCCTCCAGTGAGCGGCCTCCTCGGCGGGTCTGCCTGACCATATACTCTCTCATGCACGCAAGTGTCGTGCAGGTCCACGCCTAGCAGCTGTGCCAGTGTCTGCCTCGTCAAGTGGTAGTGTTGTCCCATGAAAATGAAATCAATCGATCTTCTGCCCTCAGAGACGTAGAGGGTGGCGTAGAACACGCGTACCCAATCCTCCACATAAGCACTCCTCTCATAGGACATCAGGTGCACCAGCCCTCTGTACCTCTCAAAGTAGGGGCGAATCTCTATCTCTGCTACGAGGGCAAGCTGATGCCAATCCAGAAAGTTATGCTGGAATAGCTTGTGGCCGCGACGTCTGTAGGTCTCGTATAGTGACGCCTGTGTCACGGTCCAGAAACGACTGTCCACCAAGCCCTCTCTGGGATGCGGGTACCACTCCTAAAGCAAGATACTCCATCCGAGTCTTCGGAGTTGCTTGGCCTTCATCTTCCGGTAATCAGCCAAATGGACACCTTCACCGACACGGACGGTGGTGTCCATCTCGTAGATGGCTCTCTGGGCCTCCCTGTCCTCACGACGATCAGCAGTCGTCGGTCTCAGACGTGGTGCTGCCGGGGGATGTCCCCCACGGGTCCGGGCTGAGCGTCAGCGGACAAGTGGCTCTTCCGGCTCTTCTTCGGTGTAAGGATCGAAACGCCCAAGAGGGGGGGTGAATTGGGCTTTCTTTCAAATTTTAAGGCAATTAAAAACAAACTACTTAAGCCCAATTCCCAATGCAGTTCTAACTATGCAATCAAGATATAACTTGTGAAGTAAAGATTGCATAATGTAAAGAGAGGGAGAGAAATGCAAACGCTAGGGGACACGAAGGTTTATCCCGTGGTTCGGCAAGATCGCAAGGATCTTCCTACGTCCACGTTGTGGCACCCACCAAAGGGTTTTGCCACTTCCAATGTCACTGAGACAATGGAGTCTTTACTAATCTTCTCCGTTCGCCATCTCCGGCAAGGTGGAGCTCAAGCCTTGTACAACCTTCGATGTTCCGGGCTTCCACACACACCTTGGCAAGCTCCGGAACGATCTTCTTCAACTTCTCACTAGCCTAGAGAGTTCAATCACAAAGAAAGAACGCACACAAGCTTCTCTCTAGCCTATTACAAATGATCTAAAAGTGTGAAAATGTATGATCTATAGTCTTGAATGCTCTTGGATGTGTGGTTGGCTTCAGGTGATCAAGACTTATCAAAATGACTGGGTTAGAGGGGTTTTATAGCCAGCTTAACCGAAATAGCCGTTGGAAAAGTAGGCTGACAGAACTTTTCTATGAACACCGGATGATCCGATGTCTCCCCTCTAGTTATCATCGGTGTAATTACTTTGGCTGACGTCATTGTGTCAGATATTACCGTTATTAGACCGATGTTGCCCCCAGTCTTCTCATCGGATGATCCGGTGGCTCTTTCTCCAGAATTTGCTTGATCTTGATGCTTATTGGAGTGATCGACCGATGTGTGTAAGTCTGCACATTGGATGATCTGGTGCTTCACTTGTTCCAATTGTACTGCAAACTGTACTGATGCACCGATGTTGTTGAGCCCTTCACATCGGATAATCCGGTGAGTTCATTTGTCTGAGGTCTTTTTCTTCAGTTGAATCAACTCGACCGATGTGTTCATTTTGGAAATCATCGGTTGATCCGGTGAGTTGATTTTGTTTGCTACGAGTTGTCTTGAGTGAATCTTTTGTGTCTTGCTCGAATGACCTCTTAGACATTTGTTCCACAAGGCTCTCTGATGATTCTTAAGCATGTTGTCAATTTTTGATTGAGTGACTTAGACATAGAGCCTTCACATCTTGTCTTTATCTCATGAGTTTGATCTCGAAAGTTGAGTATCTATGGGTCTCCAATGACATGATCATTTCATCTTATTGAGTGTTTATGGGGACCTTGCATTCACAAATTCATTAGTAAAGTTCAATGGTTGTCATTAATCACCAAAACCATACTACATGAGGGGGGCCTAGATGCTTTCAATCTCCCCCTTTTTGGTGATTGATGACAACACAATAATCAAAGCACAATAATAATGAATTTGATAGAATGAACCATAAGAAAATATGCAATGAATACAGGGTGTCACACTTGAAGCTATAAACATCAATTAATCACACAAGTGTGAAAACAAAGAGATCATAATCATAGATAAACATCAAATGAGTTCAAATGATTAACAACTCATGGAAATAGGTTCATTACACACCAAAGGAGCAAATACGCAAATACAATAAAGATAAGCAAAGATAAGCTAGACTCGACTCCCCCTAACACTAGGACTCCCCCTGACTCCTCTAACTCTTCTCCCCCTTTGGCATCAAGGCACCAAAAAGGGATCCGAGCACCTACGGACCCTGAGAGCTGGGCGCGATGACAAACTGGTCACCACCGCTGTCGTCGGAGCTGCTGGCCGGAGTAGCGGAGGAGGGTGCTGCCGGAGCCGAAGGTGCCACCGTCGGTGCCTGCTGAGGAGGAGGTGCTGGAGCAGGGGCACTGGTGACGGAGGCCGGCGTCTGAAGAAACAGTGACGTGGCCGGCAGTGGGGAGTGAAGAGGAGCACCAGGAGCCAACAGCGGGGACATGCTGAAAGAAGGGATCGGAGTGGAGGGAACTGGAGCCACTGGTGCAGCAGCTGGAGCCAAGACGGGAGGCAGAGGAGCTACTCCAGGCAGCTGCGATGGGAGGGCGATCCCGGTCTGGGTGTAGAGGTTGGTGATTAACCCCAGGATCCCCATCATCGTCTGCTGCGTCTGCTGCTGCTGGTCCAGAGTGCGCTGGTGCATCTGGTCGATGAGCCCCGTCAGCCGGTCAGTGTCTTCACGCCTCTCACGGGCGATCTGACGCTGCATCTCCTGCTGCTGCTGGAGCTCAAGAAGTCGTGCAGTCTGCTCCGCGCGGGCCTGCTCGGCGGCCAGCCTGTCTAGCCTTTGCTGCTCGACCATCTGCTGGAGGAGCGAAGTCAGTTCAGACGGCTGCGTGACCTGCGCCTCAGTGACGGGAGGTGGAGTGGGTGGTGGCGCTGTAGAACCTCCAGCCTCTGTGTCGTGCTGTCGGGGAGAGGAGGGAGGAGGGAAATACTCCTCGACACTGTCGTCAGTGTTGCTCTCTGACCAAATGTGCTGCAGGTCCTCCCCCTAAGCCTCAGCCTCTGCAAGTCTCTCGTCCTCCCGCTCTAGGTCGGACCAATCTTCCTCTAACAGACGGGCCCTGACTTGGCGCTCAACTAGACGACCAAGGCGGCGGTCTCCAGGAGCCGGGGCACGGTAGTGACCAAAGCGAGTCACACTCTCGTCAGCAAGTCTGGCCTGTGCTGCATCCCCCTCAGGCACCATCATAGAGCATAGGTAACTGATCCAGTGCCCGTAGACCATCTGCCTCATCATGCCAACCCCATCTGTGATCACGTCTTCCATCTCGCACAGGAGAATGTCCACAATGTCGAAATCCATCCCGTTCATTATGTAGAACAGGAGGGTTTGCTGTAAACTAGTGAACCCCTCCAAGTACCCTGACCTCGGCAGGAGCGTGCGGCGCAAGGCGAGGTGCACAATGCGCGTAGCTGGGGTCAGAAGAGCTGGAACTCTCGGCTGGTCTGGAGAGAACGTGGGCCCAAACTGGGACCGGATCTCCTCAAGCTGTGGTGCAACCCCTCCAGTAAGTGGCCTCCTTGGTGGATCTGCCTGCCCATATACCCTCTCGTGCACGCAGGTGTCATGCAGGTCCAAACCAAGAAGCTGCCCCAACGTTTGCCTCGTGAGGTGGTAGTGCTGACTCATAAACATGAAGTCGATTGACCTCCTGCCCTCAGAGATGTATAGGGTCGCGTAGAAGACACGGACCCAATCTTCCACATATGCACTCCTCTCGTAAGCAAGCAGCTGCACCAATCCTCGGTACCTCTCAAAGTACGAACGGACCTCCGTCTCCGCTGCTAAAGCAAGCTGCCCCCAGTCCAGGTAGTTATGCTGAAATAGCTTGTGCCCTCGACGTCTGTAGGTCTCGTAGAGAGACACCTGGGTGACAGTCCAGAAGCGACTGTCCACAAGAGCCTCTCGGGGCTGTGGGTACCACTCCTCAAGCAGCACGTTCCATCGAAGCTTGCGTAGCTGCTTGGCCTTCATCTTTCGGTAGTCCGTGAGACGGACTCCCTCACCGACACGGACGGCCGTGTCCATCTCGTAGATGGCCCTCTCAGCCTCCCTGTCCTCACGACGGTCGGCAGCCGTCGGTCTCGGACGAGGAGCAGCCTCGGGGTGACCCCCACGCGTCCGGGTTGAGCGCCGGCGGACAAGAGGCTCAACCGGCTCCTCTTCGGCTTCGGAGTCGTCGATCACGGGAGGCTGCCTCGGACGAGCCTCACGGATCCTCAGTGACCCTCCTCAGCCACGCTCACGCTCCTCGGTGGCGCGAGCAGCCATCACGGCCTTCTTCTCCTCTTTCGACAGTTTTTGCTTCTTCGCGGCGGGCTCCACGATCGCCTTTCCCTTTCCTTTGCGGTCGTGACCCATCTAGATGCAATGGAGAGCTAGGGTTAGCGACGAAGAAAAAGAACGACGAAAAACAACGATGGATGTCGCACGGCGCGAAGCAAACCTTAGCGACGGAGAGCACACGGGGACCGGGTGCGAAGTGAGAGACGGTGGAAACGGCGGCGGCGAGGAGAGGTGGCGCGTGGAGCGGCGAGCGGCGAGGAGAGGCGGCGGCGCTGTGGGAGGAGGCGCGGTGCACGGGCACGGGCGGCGCTGTGGGAGGAGGCGCGGTGCGCGGGCACGGGCGGCGGCGGCGCCGAGGTCGCCAGCGGCGGCGGTGATGGCAGCGGCCTGTGAGCGGCGGCGACGGAGGCGGCGCAGAGAGAAGGCGGCGTCGGGATCGGGGGAAGGAAGATGAAAGGGGTACGGCCGAGTTTAAATAGTGGGTCCCAAACCCTATCCGTTTTTTTACACACTGGATGGACCGATGATTAACGATGTGGACATCGGTCGAATAGTACAATATGGATATTCAAAGAGTCACTGAAGACATCGGATGGACCGACGTTTAGGGTTTTGATCATCGGATGAATGGCACAGTAAGGATATTCAGGAGAGGGAAGTTGACACCGGATGGTCCGACGTTAGATGGAAAAGCATCGGTGGAATTCAACAAGGTTTCGGAATTGTGCACATCGGATGGACCGATGTTTTCCTGATTGAACTCATCGGTCGATTTTGTATATTGACTTAACTGGCACTTGGATTTTGAACACCTACTGATCCGATGTGGGAAGGGCCTAGGCATCGGTTAATCCGATGACAACAGAACAAAAACATCCCATATAAGTCCTTTGACCAAACACACAATTAAAGAGAAACACATGTCTTAGGACTTTTTGGGCAACCCCTTACCCCTCAAAAAGCTAATATGCCAATAGCTTGGCTAGACCTTAATGCAAAAAGGAACACCGAGAAAAATGGAGGAAAAAATCCAAATAAAATGTAAGGCCCATGCTTTGTGAGGTAGAGTATGAAAACTTCTATCTCTTTGAAGCATGTTCCTTTAGGCATTAACGTACCTACCATTTTGTTCTTTCCACCTTATATGAGTTGAGATATTGCATTTCAAACAAGTCTCCTTCTCATGAGGTGGGTTCCCTTTTGTGACAATCTACCGTATGCAATGCCAAACAAATTACAGTGCAGGAGATTAAATGAGTGCAAGTTTATATGGCAGGGATCATGCAAGGCATAAAATAAATCTATCTTGCCAAGTTTAAACCTTCCAAAGGCTTCCTCAGGGAAAACTATTTCTAGCTCGCCCCTATCCTTTGGGAGTTAGACAAGACCTATATGATAAGCATCCTTACATGAACATGACAACTTACATGACGTTAGATGCATCTAGCACATTTAATTCATTTCTAAGTCTAGAAAAGGTTTTCTCATCAAGTGGTTTAGTGAAGATATCCGCCAATTGTTCTTCGGATCTAACACCTTGCAAGGAGATGTCTCCTTTAGCCTCATGATCCCGCAAGAAGTGATGGCGAATATCAATGTGCTTAGTGCGGGGGTGTTGAACGGGGTTTCTAGCTATCTTAACCGCACTTTCATTGTCACAAAGGAGAGGCACACAACCGAATTTAATTCCAAAGTCCAAAAGGGTTTGCTTCATATATAGAATTTGGGCACAACATGCACCGGCCGCTATATACTCCGCTTCCGCGGTGGACAAAGCCACGAAATTTTGCTTTTTGCTAGACCAAGACACTAGGGAACGCCCAAGCAAGTGGCACCCACCGGAGGTACTCTTGCGATCCACGCGACATCCGGCAAAGTCCGAATCCGAGTATCCCAAGAGTTGGAAGGTTGTACCTTTAGGGTACCACAAGCCCATACTAGGGGTATGCTTAAGATACCTAAGTATCCTAAAGACCGCCTTCTTATGCGATTCTTTAGGAGCCGCTTGAAAGCGAGCACATAAGCATACACTAAACATTATGTCGGGCCTAGATGCGGTAAGATAAAGCAATGAACCAATCATAGAACGGTAGTGAGATTGGTCAATAGGTTTACCGTCCTTATCCGTGTCGAGATGGCAATTTGTTGCCATTGGAGTGCTTCTTGAGCTACAATCTCCCATCTCAAATTTCTTCAAGAGGTCCTTGGTGTATTTCTCTTGGTAGACAAAGGTTCCCTCTTGAAGTTGCTTGATTTGGAATCCAAGGAAGAAGTTGAGCTCTCCAATCATTGACATCTCGAATTCCCTAGACATCATTTTGCCAAACTCATGGCTAAGAGCTTCGTTAGTTGAACCAAAGATAATATCATCAACATAAATTTGACAAATGAACAAATCTCCGTTGATGTATTTGGTGAAGAGTGTGGTGTAGACCCTCCCGATCTTAAATCCTTGCATGACGAGGAAGTCCCGTAGTCGTTCATACCACGCCCTAGGTGCTTGCTTGAGCCCGTAGAGCGCTTTGTGCAACCTATACACATGGTTAGGATTCCTCGGATCTTCAAACCCGGGAGGTTGTTCAACATAAACAAGCTCATTAATGTAGCCATTAAGAAAGGCACTTTTCACATCCATTTGATAAAGAGTAATATTATGATGTGAAGCAAAAGCAAGGAGAATACGAATTGCCTCTATCCGGGCGACCGGAGCAAATGTCTCCCCAAAGTCTAGTCCTTCAACTTGCGAGAACCCTTTGGCCACAAGTCTTGCCTTGTTGCGGACCACAACGCCATTCTCGTCTTGTTTGTTGCGGTACACCCACTTTGTTCTGATGACGTTCTTGTCCTTGGGTCGCTCCTCCAACACCCAAACTTCATTGCGGATGAAGTTGTTAAGTTCTTCTTGCATAGCCATAACCCAATTTGGGTCTTGGAGTGCTTCCTCAATGTGAGTGGGTTCTACACACGAAACAAACGAGTAGTGCTCACAAAATGAAGCAACATGGCGGGAACGAGTACTTACGCCCCTTGAAGGACTTCCAATGATTTGGTCCATTGGATGCGTCTTGGAGATGCGTCCATGCCTCATAAGTGGTTGTGAAGCACTTGGCGGTGGTGATGCGTGTCGCTCCTCTTGTGGTTGGACTTGATCATGGACTTCTTCTTCATCTTGATGTTGTATTGCTTGTGAGTCTTGAGTTGGCAATGGATCATCTTTCTCCTCTTCGTCTACTTGAGGCGCCATGGAGGTGCTGTTGTTGGAACTTGAAGCTCCCCCTTGATCATGGCTGTCGGTACCCTAAAAACCATATACCCCCTGAGGTTACAAAGATCTCAAGGGAAGGACGTCTACTCAAATTGAAGACCCTCGGAGGCCCACTTGTCAGACATAACCGGACCTGCTTCTCCAACATGGTTAACCCCTAGGTTGCCACGTGTACTGTCAGACCGGAGCTACTACCCGCAAGGGTGAAGCTCCGGGCTAGGTACTGAAACGGCACCTCCGGACTTAACCCCTGACCGAGAGAAGCTCCGGACCTGACACGTGCCAGGCCACCCCAGAGCTTCCCGCTTCCCACAAGCAAGCTTCGGAGCTGCCACGTGTCCATACGTCGGAGCTGGCCGCTTCAAACCTCCGGGAGACATTGTAACGGCTCCGGATCTTCAAAGGACAGCCGCGAACTTCAAGACCCGATTAATTGTCATTAATTCCACGTTAATGACACTTAATCGGACGATCTTAACACCTGTAACGGCACTGTCGGAGCCGTTACAGGGTAATTAACAACAATTAATCTCGTGTATCAATACTAGTAACCGCCAGGGCCACATGTCGGGCCAGGCTGACTTGTAACGGTTTGTCCTTGTACTATAAAAGGACAAACCGACGATACACGGGGGGATCGGACTCTCGAACGCTCTCAAGCTCACAAGTTAATACAACACACACACACCCGTGGAGTAGGGTATTACGCTCAGGCGGCCCGAACCACGTAAACCACTGTGTCTCTCGTGTCCAATCGTGATTCACCTTCTTGAGTCTCCGCGCGCCCAAACCGAACTACAAACTCCTTCAACACTTTAGTAGTGTCAGGGGATCTGCCGACTCCAACAGTCGACAGTTGGCGCGCCAGGAAGGGGCGCCTGAGATTTTCAAGAATGGTGAATTCTGCGGCTGGATCATCCAACGGGCAACCTGCTGCTCAGGCTGTCGGAGGCAATCCCTCCAACATGCAGCCACCGGCAGGAGCCTCAGCACCAGCAGGAGTCACACTCCCACCGCCACCATCTTCTCCGGCAAGACGTGCCGAGCAACATGATGGTGCGCCGGCGTCACATACTGCGCCGGCAAGTCGTGACAACCCAAAACACGCGCTCCATGCAGCGCGTGCTCTTCTCCAGCGACCACCACCTCCGGATGCATCTCAAGGTGCCATGGAGCAATGGAGGGCTGATGTTGAGCATTTGGTCGCAGCAGCGGCCGAACGCCTCAACAACCAGGGTCCACCTCCTTCAGGGCGGGCCCCGTCGCAGCGACGGACGTTGTCTGGAAGACTTGGTCCACATGTCTCCAACAACCGAAGACGAGCTGCGTCACAGCAAGTGACGTCGTTGCCCTCTGGGGCACGACGCACCCATACTGCATCTCGGCTTTCGACACATGACCTCCGGGCGGAGCTTGATCGCCGATACCGCCAACAGGATGGCCGTGTCCATATCAAGCGAGCTCGAGAAAGACGGGATGCTGAAGACCTTTCTACTCTGGAAGGAGTAGGAGGAGGCTGTTCCGCCCTAGCCATGCACCTACGCATGGTTAGATGGCCACAGAAGTTCCAGCCACATTTGCCGGAAAAATTTGACGGGACTGTCAACCCCGTAGAATTTCTGCAGATATACTCCACTGCAATCTTAGCAGCTGGAGGAAACGAGGTCGTAATGGCCAACTACTTTCCAGTGGCCTTAACTGGGACCGCCAGGTCCTGGTTTATGAGCCTTCCACCCAACTCTATTGACAGTTGGGAGGAGCTGTGCCGTCAGTTCACTGCCAACTTCGGGAGTTCATACACCCGACCGGACACTGAACTGGACCTTTTTGCGGTCGTGCAAAAAGGAGGAGAATCTTTGCGGTCATTCATCCAGAGGTTCTCTCAGGTACGTAACACAATCCCTTCTATCTCAAGCGCTTCTGTCATTGTGGCATTCAGACAGGGTGTGCGAGACAAGAAGATGTTGGAGAAGCTGGCGATCAAAGAGATCACCAGTGTCACGGAGCTCTTCAGCTTGGCTGACAAATGTGCCAGAGCTGCGGAGGGCCGTGAAATGCACTCCAAACCAGCCTTGGAGGATCATAAAAAATCCTCCAAAGAAGAAGCCGCTACCTCCGGGAGTGGCAAGAAGAAAAAGAAGACCAACGGCAAGAAGAAGCCGTCGGCCGGCACATCCAACGTTGCAGCCACTGCAACTCCTGGTGGCCGGGGGCCACGCCCCGAGAAGCGACCTCGACCGTCTTCCGAAGACGGTGGCAAATCCAAAATGTGGTGCCCCATTCACAAAACGGGCAGCCACAGGCTGGAAGACTGCCGGGAGGTCCAAAACCTTGCTGAGCGCTACAACAAGCACCGGGAAGGGTCTCCTTTCCAACAGAGGGAGGGAAAACAGAAGGTTGACGAAGCTCCGGCTGAAGAGGAGTTAGGCTTTCAGGACCCCAAAAAGGTCCTGAAAGCCGTTTACACCTCCGTCGACGATGACTCCGACGTCTCCGACAACGAGCGTCGGAAAACCATGAACACCATCTTTGGTGGATCATGGGACATCACTTCTCGTCGTGTCATCAAGACTATGCGGCGGGATATGGCTGCTGTAGCTCCTACAGCTAGACCGGAGCCACATCGAAAGTGGATGGACACACCCATCACTTTTGACGCTTCAGACTGTCCTCAAAGCATGGTCGGAGCTGGCCAATTACCCTTGATGGTATCTCCCACCATCAACAACATCCAGCTCCATCATGTCATGGTAGACGGAGGTTCGGGGCTTAACCTCATCAGCTTCGAAGCTTTCACTAAGCTTCAGCTCCGACCTTCGGACCTCCAGCCCTCTCGACCTTTCTCCGGAGTAGGTCCGGGGGCCATTACCCCACTCGGAGCTATTACTCTCCCCGTTACCTTCGGGACCCGGGAGAACTATCGCACCGAGAAGTTGGTCTTCGATGTCGCTCAGATCAACTTACCATTCAACGCCATCTTGGGTAGACCTGCCCTGTACAAATTCATGGCAGCTGCTCATTATGGATACCTGGTGTTGAAGATGCCAACACCAGTAGGCGTTCTCCGGATCCGCGGAGATCGCACTGCCGGAGTAACTGCTCTGGAGGAACTCCACGCACTCACCACGGCGCAAGAGGAGGACTCCAGACAGGAGCAAGCTCCGAAACCCCCGAGCATTCGTCAACGAGGCTCGACCTCTGCACCCCGTGTGCAGCCAAGCGGCGACACCGACATTCCCGTCAAAGTCGTCCAAATTTGTTCCGATGCCGCTCAAACCACCCGTATATCAGGAGGGTTGAACGACAAATAGGAACTCGCGCTCATCACTTTCCTCCGGGCTAACGTTGACGTGTTTGCTTGGCAACCGTCACAAATGCCTGGGATCCCCAGGGAAGTGATTGAGCACAATCTGAAGATTTACCCCGACGCTCGGCCTGTGCATCAGAAACCTCAGAAGCAATCTGTAGAGCGACAGAACTTCATCCGACAAGAAGTGAAGAAGTTGCTCGAAGCTGGATTTATCCGAGAAGTCTACCATCCAAAATGGCTGGCAAACCCAGTCGTTGTGCCCAAGGCTGGCGGGAAACTTCGGATGTGCATCGACTACACCACACTGAATAAGGCATGTCCAAAAGATCCATTCCCACTACCTAGAATAGATCAGATAGTGGATTCCACCTTCGGGTGCGAGTTACTGTGTTTTCTAGACGCATATTCTGGATATCATCAAATCAGGATGTCTAGGGAGGATGAAGAGCATACTTCATTCGTCACAGTGGATGGATTATATTGTTACACAGCCATGCCGTTTGGTCTCAAGAATGCAGCTTCAACTTTTGTACGAGCTATGTACAAAACTTTCGAAGAACTCATCAGAGACATAGTGGAAGTGTACGTCGATGACATCGTGGTCAAAGTCAAGAACGAGGAGTCCCTCTTGGACACCTTGCAGGCTGTCTTCGACAAGCTGCGGGCCACCCGCACGAAGCTAAACCCAGACAAGTGCGTCTTCGGGGTTAGTTCCGGAAAGCTTCTTGGTTTCCTGGTAAGTCACCGGGGCATAGAGGCTAATCCGGCGAAGATAAAAGCCATTGAAGACATGCGGCCACCAACCCGCATCAAAGACGTCCAAAAGTTAACTGGATGTCTAGCAGCCCTCAGCCGGTTCATTTCAAGACTGGCGGAGAAAGCACTTCCCTTCTTCAAGTTACTGAGGAAGTCCGGACCATTCCAATGGTCTGAAGAAGCAGAGAAGACATTCCAGGAGCTGAAACAGTTCCTCACCACCCTACCAGTCCTGGTAGCTCCGAACCCTGGTGAGCCTTTATTGCTTTACATTTCAGCTACTGACGAAGTCGTCAGTATGGTTCTGGTTGCGGAGAGACCGGAACTACCCAATACTCAGGAATCCAGACCCCTTCGGAAGGGTCCGGAGGTTCCTGAAAGCGGGTCTGGGTCCCAGCTCCCAGACTTGAACCCACAAGAAGCCACTTCAGAGGACCCGGATCCCTCAGAGAGGGTCCAGGTCATTTCTGAAGAAGCTCCGGGTTCCTCCACTCAGAACCCGGAGGCCCCCGAAGAGAGTCTGGACCCCTCCGAGAGGGTCCGGATCAATGAAGAGGAAGCTCCGGACCCCTCCGGGAGGGTCCGGACCATTCAACGCCCGGTATACTTCATCAGTGAAGTGTTACATGATGCCAAGACTCGATACCTAGAGGTGCATAAACTGCTTTATGCAGTTCTTATTGCCTCAAGGAAGCTTCGACACTATTTCCAAGCTCACAAAGTCTCGGTGGTGACCTCATATCCACTTCGAGCGATCCTGCATAATCCCAATTCAACTGGGAATATTGCAAAGTGGGCAGCGGAATTGGATGAATTCGATCTTGAATTCATTCCGAGACAAGCAATCAAGAGTCGAGCGTTGGCAGATTTTGTGGCAGAATGGACTCCCTCTCCATTAAACCCTGGGGGCCCCAGCGAGCAGAAGACGGAACCTCAAGTTCCAACCTTCACTAAGCCTCACTGGACCCTTTATTTCGACGGCTCCATGCAGAAGCAGGGAGCCGGAGCTGGAATCCTTCTCCTCGCACCAACCGGGGAGAAGGTGAAATACATAGTACACCTTGACTTCAAGGCAACCAACAACATGGCGGAGTACGAAGCACTCATCTATGGATTAAAGGTGGCACTATCATATGGTGTCAAGCAGTTGCTAGTCAAGGGAGATTCACAACTTGTCATCAAGCAGGTGAAGGGTGAATGCTCCTGCAATAATCTCCAGCTGGCTGCTTACCTCCTTGAAGTCCAGAGGCTTCAGAAGGACTTCGAAGTCCTAGACCTTCACCATGTTCAGCGTACTCACAACGCTGAAGCTGACGAACTCTCGACCAAGGCGTCAACTGGAGCTCCGGCTCCTGACGGAACCTTTGTCCGGAGGTTGTCAAAACCCACAGTTCAGCCTGCCGAACTGAACGAAGGGGGCGAGATCAGCATCCCGAAGCTGACGGTCCCGATGGCCCTGTTACCATGGCAGCCATCAAGGGTCGTAGGTGCTGCCGGAAGCTCCGAGCAACCCAGCACGCAAGACTCAAATGCTCAAGTCAGTTCCGATGCATGGATCTCGGAGATCCGGAACTACTTGAAAGACAACATCCCTCCTGACGATGATGTATCCGCTGACCGGGTAGTCAGATTGGCTAAAAGATACACGTTGGTAGAAGGGGATCTCTACCGGCGCGGTGCCAACGGCATCCTAATGCGGTGCATCAAAAGGGAAGAAGGCTGCGAGCTTCTCGCAGAAATCCATGGAGGCGAGTGTGGGAACCACGCATCATCCCGCACGCTGGTCGGAAAAGCCTTTCGGCACGGCTTCTACTGGCCTACAGCGCTCGAGGATGCCACTGAGCTAGTGAAGAAATGCAAAGCATGCCAATTTCATGCAAAGCAAATTCATACACCTGCTCAGTCCTTACAAATGATACCTCCCACATGGTCTTTCGCTGTGTGGGGGATGGACATCTTGGGACCCTTCCCAAGAGCCGTCGGAGGTTACAAGTTCCTGTACATCGCCATCGACAAGTTCACCAAGTGGCCGGAAGCAACTCCCGTTGTGACGATCAACAAACAATCTGCAATCAATTTTCTACAATCCATCGTGAGCAGATTCGGAGTCCCAAATAAGATCATCACTGATAATGGGACTCAATTCACAAGCTCCGCATTTCAAGGATATTGCGAAGACCTCGGCATACAAGTTTGCTACGCTTCCGTAGCTCATCCTGCCAGCAATGGACAAGCCGAGAGAGCAAACGCAGAGATCCTTAAAGGACTCAAAACACGCATTTATGAGCGCTTGAAAAAGCACGGAGCCAATTGGATCGAAGAGCTTCCGCCCACTCTATGGGCCAACAGGACTTCTCCAAGTCGGGCAACCGGAGAAACACCCTTCTTCCTGGTGTACGGAGCAGAAGCGATCCTTCCTCCGGAAATCACCTTGGGTTCCCTCCGGGTCCGGACCTTCGACGAAGCCGCGCAGGACCAGCTCCGGCGTGAAGACCTAGACCTCCTCGAGGAGGGAAGGTGCCAAGCAGCTGTTCGGAATGCCCGATACCGCCAAGCTCTACGGCGCTATCACCAGCGGCATGTACACAACCGACAGCTCGAGGAAGGCAATCTGGTGCTACGGAGAATACTATCCATAGAAGGGCAAAACAAACTCTCCCCCGGCTGGGAAGGGCCCTTTCGAGTGATCAAAGTATCCCGTCCCGGAAGCGTTCGCTTGGCTACCGAGGATGGGACACCTCTCCCAAATCCTTGGAACATCGAGCACCTCCGTAAGTTCTACACTTAATTCCACGGAGGTGAGTCTTAAGTAACTTGAAATGTATGTTATAGAGTCATTGTACAGAGTCGGGTAGTTCCTCCGGGAGAGCAGCCGGACCTTTCCCGAAAGGTTTGAAAAGCTCATGCAACACTTGATACAGTCCCCGGACTAGAAGTGTGGCTAACTACCCTGGGTCAAACGAGAAACCAAACACACTTAGCCTGGTTCCGTACCCTAAGAGTGTACTTGTTTCCCCTGTACCCCGGACCTATAATGAAAGACATCTTCATGTGAAATAGACTCCACGTGCATTCATTTTTGCATAGGCTCGACATTTTTATTTTTCTCTTTCTTGTCTATAACAGAAACGTGCAATTCTTAAGAAGTTCTAGTTTGACCGGTTTACGTACGATTCGAGTTGAATTGTCGGATTTTTTGGATTTAAATATCGTCTGTGGCCAACTCGCCTGAAAGCCGCCAAGCCATTCTAGGGCCGGAGTGCGCTATCGACTTAGCCTGGTCAAGCACCCTAAGTACGCCACTCTACCTACACTCCGGCAGGCCGAAGTAAGGTGGGTCCATGGACAATTGGATCTAAAAGAAAAGACAATTCATCCAGTCGTATTAAAAATCGTGTTCAACTTAAAATTTTCTTAAGAACCGTAAGCCGCGACGAAGTTATAGACAAGGAACGAATTTTACTATTTTTCTTGGCTTAAGTGTGCAGGAAAAATGAACCCTACGTTGATGGGAAAAACCGGAGCTAACCAAGCTCCGACTCCCACCAGGGCGTCAACCGTCGGCGTAGACTAAAAGATGGTAAGAAGACCCAGTCACTGGAGTCTGTTGCCAACAAACCAAGTGTGGCAAAGGTCATTGCCGGAGCTGCTAAGCTCCGACACCTTGGAGTATTAACTATCGACGCTCAACGTGTTGATAGAGGCTATTGCCGGAGCTACTAAGCTCCAGTGATGGACAGTGCCGGAGCTTCTAAGCTCCGACAACTTCAAGGGACCTTCACTATCAAAAACTTCGGACCTAAATTCCACAAGTTCGAAGCAAATTCGTCTTCAACAAAACTCAACATCCTTTTGGTACATGTCCACAATCAAATTGTGCACATCTACCAGGGGGCCAAGTGAAGATAAAGATGTTGAAGACAAAAAAAATGAAATTCACAAAAATTGGGGATTTCATTTCATCTGAAGACTGGAGATTACATCTGGAGACAAGGGATTACAAAATTGAGGAAGAAGAGAAGATACAAGTAAAGGCTAAGAGAGACGGTCCTAGACCCTATGGAAGAACTCGGCGACCTCCTGGGCGACTTCCGACACGCTGGCTCGGGTAGCTTCGCCTTCTCCTTCGATGGGGCCTTCAAGCACCGGGTCCAGAGGAAATCGAGAGTTTCGGCTGGTGTAGCACGTCAACACATATTTTGTGACGTTCCTAGCCAGGGATTGCCCCTCGACCTCCAGCTGGTCCGCGATGACGTCGCCCACCTTGGAGAGCTTGCTGCCCGCGGCGCTCAACGCTTGCAACGCAAGGTCCGGCTCCGGATCATCCGGGAGCACGGGGCTGAAACCCATCGGCGCCAGCGCATCGTCGGCCTTGCTCAGGAACTCCCAAATTTGCAGGGAGTCCGCCTTCCTCAGGTTCTTCATCTCTTCCAGGGATCTCCGGGCCGCCGTCAGCTCCGAATTCTCGCGGGAGAGGCGCTCAACTTCTTTGGCATTTTGCTGGATCTTCGCAGCAACCCGCTTCTCAAGTCTTCCGAGCTCCTCCTCCCGGAGGTGGATCTTGTTCCGGCGGTCGACCAGGTCCTTCTCCCTAGCCTCCACTTTCTTCTCCCGGGCAATAAGGGCACACTCGTATTCGTAGAGTTCCTGCCCCCGCACCCAGGTCTTCTCCTCTTCCTCGAGGCAGCGCTCTTCCAATTTCTTAGTGCGCTCCTCGAGGCCCTTGTCCGCCAGAGCTGTTTTCTCGGCGAGCTCTTCTTCCCGTCGCAAGACGTCATCCCGTAGCTCCAGGAGTTTTTGCTCCTCATCCTCGAGCCGTCTTTCCCTTCCTTCAAGTGCCTCTCGACGCTTGATGAGTGCGGTCCTGATGGCCTCGAGCTGATCAAACCGAGCATTGGCCGCGTCGTTAGCAGCCTTAGCTTGGTCATGGAACTCCCGGGATTGAGCGTCGAGGGCGTGAGTCATGCTCTCCCTCTCATCCAGCAGTTCACCCCAGAGCTCCAGGCGGATCTTCTCCCGCCTAATCCATTCCTTGTCATCCGCAAGCCTCGACTGCGCCAGCTTAGTCTCGAATTGGAGCCGATTACGCCACCGCCTAAGGGTTTGGCGCTCCTCTTCAAGAGCCTTGCTGTCGTGGAAGAAGGCCAGTTGGACCTGACGTAGACTGGAGCAGGCGTTGTCGATGGACATCGACAGAGAGATGGGCTCCGGACCTGCTGGGGTCTCTTCCGCTGGTTCTAGCGGGTCTTCACTGACAAAAATTGGGTCCCACTCTACGAGAGTGGAACCCCGAGCTTCCAAAGTACTAGGGCCCTCCTCCGGGATGGCCTCAGTCGCCATCGAAGGAGGTCCCGCCACCAAGTCTTCATTTGCCCCCTCAGGCTGGGGGCCGGCGACTTCGTTCAGGCACTCTGGCTCTGCCACAGGTACCATCGACGTCGTCGCCTCTGCTGGCTCCGACCGGAACACTTCTTCTGAGGGAGGCTCAAGCTCCCTCGCCTCTTCAGCCGCCGGCTCTGCGGCCGGCGCTCCAACAATCACCGGCTCTGCGACCGGAGCTTCGGAAGAAACCGGCTCAACTGCCGGAACTACTTCAACTTCCGGCTCACATGTCGGAGCTTCAGCCACCTCCGGCTCAATCGCCGGGGCTTCAGCACTTTCCGGCTCCGAAGCCGGGACTGCTACTTCCACCGACTCAATAGTCGGAGCTTCTACTTCTGCAGCACCAGGACCCGGAGCTTCCACCTCCGGAACGGGTGCCGCTGGCGCATCTTCAATCCCGTGGTCCGGCGCTACCACGGGAACTTCTGGAGACGAGTCGAGGTCCATGACCACGACAGCCGGCGCCGGAGCTGTCGCAGCCTCCGCTTGGGGCGGCACCGGAGCTGGAGCAGAAGCCCTCGCAGCCTCAGACACTGTGGCTGAGGGCGGAGCTTCACTCCCCTTCTTGGGAACGCTGCAGATAAAGAACGAAGAAATTGAGCAAACAGATGCTACAATTAAAAGTTAATCGAGGTAAGAAAGAAAAATTACCTTGGGAGGCTCACGCACCAGCTTGCGCGGAACCTCTTTCCCGGACGATCCGGGCTGGCCACGGTCGGCATAGGAGCTCCAGGAGGACTCCCAGGACTTGCCGTAGCCGCGGGCGTTTCCCGGGTCGGAGCTCTCCTTGATCGGGAGGAACTCCTGGACCTGGAGGCCCTCACCGCTTCTCGTGCCGGAGTCGCGTGCCCGGAGCTGGCACCTCCGGAGGGATCCACCACGGGGACAGTCGCACTCTGGGAGGATCCCACCGCCGGAACAGTAGTGCTCCGGAAAGACCCCACCACGGGGACGGCCGCCACGGCGGCAGAGGATCTTCCTTCCTGAGGAGGGTGAACCTGAGGGGAAGCGGCAGGCCCGACGGACCTTCCGTCAGCATGTCACAGCTTCCTCTTCCGGCTCTCCGGCTCCTCCGCCAACTCTTTGCCCTTGCCGACGACCTCAGCTCTTGGCTGTGGGGCAGGGGCGGAGCCGCCTTCAGACAACCCGGGGATCGCCAACCGGGTAGTCGATCTTCTCTCGACGACACCAAGGTCGTCAAGCGCGGGCATCTTTCGCCGGAGCTCCCTGCTGAACTCAACCTCCACGTTCAGAGGGAGGAAAGCCGGCGGCGGAGTCAAGTAATCTCTGTCAACGTCGATGCCGTGCTGGAATTTCTTGAGGTGAAACTCCAAGGATTTCCCCACCATGCTGGACTTCAACCCGGTCTCAACCCGATCCTCGTCCATCACGCTGTTGAGGGCCCAGGCGAGCTTCTCCCTTCTCTTCAGCGGCGCCCACCTGTTGGACAGGAAGTTGCAGAACACCGCCTGGGGAGTCAATCCTCCCTCCACACATTGGCGGATCCTGGTCAGGACAGGGTCGAAAGCTTCCGCCAACACCGGAACTTCGCTCCATACCGACGTGTCAATGCCGGGCAGACCGTCTGGTAACTCCAACCGCTCATGCTCCTCCACCCGGACGACTACCCAATCTTTCTTCCAGTCATCCCACTTCCCGGAAGGGAATGACCGGAGGTACTTGAATGGGCACTTCTTGCGCTTCACGAAGTAGTAGAAGCCAAGATACTCATCGCTTCGGCCGGTGGTTTGGACGGTGAAGAAGGTTCGGAAGAGCTCGATGCAGGGAGGGATGCCCACCCACATCTCGCAGAAGTGGACAAAGATGGACACAAGGAGAATGGAGTGAGGGCCAAGGTGGTACAGCTGTAGACCATAGAAGTCCAGCAGCATCAAGAAGAAAGAAGAAAACGGTGGGATCAGCCCCACCATGGCGTACGAGGAAAAGTACACCATCTCGCCAGAGTGCTCCTTTTTAAAGGGAAGCTCTCCGCCGGCGCTGACCGAGCGGTTGAAGAAGTCCGAAGACCACCCCATGAGGGCCCGGACCTTCTTCAGATCGCCGTCTGTCTTCAAGCGACTCTCACGCAGACCCAACTCCATCGCAGCAAAGCTAGGCAAGAGAAGAGGAGCAAAGCACAAGTTGGGAGTTTGAGCGCAAGAACAGATGGGAAGCGTAAAGAACTCCCGACGGTGCGCTTTCCTTCTTAAGTAAGCCCTCGCAACGCTTGGATGGAAACTGCAGGGGAGTCAAGGATACTACTCGAGAATTCAACCCTGCCGATGACTAGGGGGCCCGGGACCACCCTGACGATCAAGTCGAGGCTCTTACCCAGGCGAACAGTTGTCATCACGAGGCGGGAAACCCAAAGGCGGCGAACTGACAAGGCGCGCGGAACCGATACGGTTTTCGTATCGGGAACCGGCGACCTTCAATTGCGAGAGATCCGCACGTCAAAGATCTTATCTGCCGCCTGAGGTGCGCCACGCGTCGGGATTTAACCGTAAAGCCCCGCCAACGGCACCTCCGAAGACCCTTGAAGACCCAGTTCAAGAGTCGCGAGTATGGACCCACCTCTGACGGAATGACTTCACCCCGGTGACTTTCCCCGGAGGTAGGTCCAGGGGGCCACTGTCGGTACCCTAAAAACCATATACCCCCTGAGGTTACAAAGATCTCAAGGGAAGGACGTCTACTCAAATTGAAGACCCTCGGAGGCCCACTTGTCAGACATAACCGGACCTGCTTCTCCAACATGGTTAACCCCTAGGTTGCCACGTGTACTGTCAGACCGGAGCTACTACCCGCAAGGGTGAAGCTCCGGGCTAGGTACTGAAACGGCACCTCCGGACTTAACCCCTGACCGAGAGAAGCTCCGGACCTGACACGTGCAAGGCCACCCATAGCTTCCCGCTTCCCACAAGCAAGCTCCGGAGCTGCCACGTGTCCATACGTCGGAGCTGGCCGCTTCAAACCTCCGGGAGACATTGTAACGGCTCCGGATCTTCAAAGGACAGCCGCGGACTTCAAGACCCGATTAATTGTCATTAATTCCACGTTAATGACACTTAATCGGACGATCTTAACACCTGTAACGGCACTGTCGGAGCCGTTACAGGGTAATTAACAACAATTAATCTCGTGTATCAATACTAGTAACCGCCAGGGCCACATGTCGGGCCAGGCTGACTTGTAACGGTTTGTCCTTGTACTATAAAAGGACAAACCGACGATACACGGGGGGATCGGACTCTCGAACGCTCTCAAGCTCACAAGTTAATACAACACACACACACCCGTGGAGTAGGGTATTACGCTCAGGCGGCCCGAACCACGTAAACCACTGTGTCTCTCGTGTCCAATCGTGATTCACCTTCTTGAGTCTCCGCGCGCCCAAACCGAACTACAAACTCCTTCAACACTTTAGTAGTGTCAGGGGATCTGCCGACTCCAACAGTCGACAATGGCCCTCTTCAACTTCCGGCTTGATGTCTCCAATGGTCATGTTCTTCATGGCTTCTCGTAGAGGCTCATCATCTATTTCATCATGACCAAAACTCTCCTCTTGGGAACCATTAGTCTCATCAAACTCAACATCACAACTTTCTTCAACTAGACTGGAGGTTTGGTTGAATACTCGATATGCTTTTGAGTTTGATGCATAACCAAGAAAAATGCCAACATCACATCTTCTTTTAAACTTACCGAGCCTTTTCTTGCGGTAGATGTAGCATTTGCACCCAAAGACTCTAAAGTAGGAGATGTTGGGCTTTCTCCCAATGATAAGCTCATATGGGGTCTTTTGGAGTAGTCGGTGAAGATAGACCCTGTTTGCGGCATGGCACGCCGTGTTGATTGCTTCAGCCCAAAACTTCTCCGACGTGTCGTAGTCATCAAGCATTGCTCTTGCAAGAGTGATAAGGGTTTTGTTCTTCCTCTCAACGACACCGTTTTGTTGAGGAGTGTATGTGGCGGAGAATTCATGCTTCACACCTTCACGGTCACACCACTCCCCAATGTTGTAGTTCTTGAATTTGGTGCCGTTGTCACTCCGGACCTTGATAATGGGAAGTTGGAATTCCCTTTGAGCACGGTTGGTGAAGGTCTTGAACACTTCCAGAGTTTCACTCTTGTCACCTAAAAATAGAGTCCAAGCATAGCGAGAGTAGTCATCAACTATAACAAGACAATAGAGGTTACCGCCAAGGCTTTGGTATGTGGACGGTCCGAAGAGGTCCATGTGGAGTAGTTCAAGCGGCTTGGAGGTTGACACCATTGTCTTCATTGGGTGGTGTGAAGCAACTTGCTTCCCAGCTTGACAAGCGCTACAAAGCTTGTTCTTCTCAAATGTCACATCCTTCACGCCGGTCACCATCCCAAGCTTGAATGACTTCTTGAGTTTGCTCATTCCAATGTGTGCTATGCGTCGGTGCCATAGCCAACCCAAGCTTGTCTTAGTGAAAAGACAAGTTGTTAGGCTAGCATTCTTGTTGGAGAAGTCTACTAGGTAGAGATGTCCATGCCGAAACCCTTTGAAGATAAGCTCTTTGCTTGCATCACTACTCACAGCAACATCATTTTTGCTAAATGTGCATGTTAGTCCAAGATCACAAAGTTGTGCAATGAAAAGTAGATTAAAGCTAAGCGACTTAACATACAACACATTAGAAATGGATAAATCATTAGAGATAGCAATTTTACCTAATCCTATTACCTTAACCTTAGAATTGTCACCAAAAGTAACTTGTTCATGATTACCGAGGTTTTCTATGGTGGTGAACATACCATCATTGTCGGTCATGTGTTGAGTGCACCCGCTATCGAGTACCCAATACTTTCCTCCGGCTTTGTAGTTCACCTACACACATGAAGTTAATTTTTGACTTTAGGCACCCAAGCCAACTTAGGTCCTTGTATGTGAGATACAAGTGTCTTTGGGACCCAAAGTTGCTTGGGGAGCTTCCCCTTCATGCTCTTCATGTCTTTGCCAATGAACCTATCTTTCACCTTACCATTCACTTTACTAAGAAGATAATAGCGATCATTGAAAATAGATTTGTAGTTAGTAGGCAATGTAGGTGAAGGTCGGTTAGGAAGATGACACTCCCTTGTGTGGTGGCCGGTGACCTCACAATGTTGGCAATAAGAACCAACTTCCTTGATGAAGCTTGTTCTAAGCTCCGGTGAGGGCACCTTTCCTTTGTTGGGCATCGGGAAGGATCCAAGTCCTCTTTTGTTGAAGACTTTCGCTTGTTGGAAGAGGATTTCCTTGTGCTTGACTTCACCTTTTGAAAGTCTAGCCACACTAGTGCGGAGACTCTCAATTTCTTCCAACAAGTCCTTCTCCCTAGCATTAGCTTTTAAAGACAAAGACTTGTCCAAGACATTAGAGACATGCGAAGTAATGGATATCTTATCATTAAGAGTTTGTTTCTTTGCATCTTTTAACTCTTGATCAAGCATGTCATGAGCAATGTTAAGTGTTTGGTATTCTTGAGTTAGCTTGTTGTGCTCCTCCAAGAGAGTTTGGTGTGTTATGTTGAGCTCATCATTGTCTACCTTGATTTTAGCATTTTCTTCCTCAATTTGCTTGACATGAGATTTGAGCGTGTCATGCTCTTTGAGTATGCTTTCATACTTGTCAAGCAAATCAAGGTTAGCACTCTCAAGTTTAGCACGAATTTCTTCAAGAGTTTTAACCTTACTCTTCTCTCTCTTAATGATAGCATGATATTCATTAATCAAAGAGGTTAAATCATCGGGGGAAAGCTCATCATCACTAGAGTCGTCACATACCTTGGTGTTACCTTTAGCCATGAGGCACATGGGTGGTGGAGGAAGAGGTGAGTCATCATGGTTGGCAATGGCAAGGCCGACCAAGCTTTCTTCTTCTTCTTCACTCTCTTCATTACTTGTTTCTTCGTCGGTGACCCATTCATTTGCCTCACACATAAACACCTTTTGTGGACCACTTCTCTTCTTTGGGAAGAGTCTTGCCTTCTTGCCCTTGTCTTGCTTCTTCTTCCCAAAGGCTCTTGGTTTGGGCTTGGCTTCTTCTTCATCATCATCACTTTCTTCAAGCTTGCGTTGCTTGCCTTTGTAGTTCTCTCTCCTTTTGTCCGGTTTTGGACAATCATAGGAGATGTGGCCTTGATCTCCACAATTGTAGCATATCTTGCGATCGTATCTTCTTGGTAGAAATGCCTTCTTCTTGGGATCAAAGGTGTATCCCTTTTTGGTGATTTTGGAGTTCAAGCGTGAGAACTTTCTCATCATCAAGGCAAGCTCATCATCGTCATCTTCACTTGACGCTTGCTCTTCTTCACTTGAGCTAGGCTCAACCACCTTCTTCTTCTTGAAGCTTGTCTTCTTGGTGGAGGCCTTTAGAGCAATTGTTTTTGATGATGATTGCTCCATCATCCCAAGTACACTCATCTCATGAGCGTGTATTTCTCCAATGAGCTCCGAAACTTCAATGTTGTCAAGTGATTCCTTTTGGAGCATGGAGTTGATGATGTTGTACTTCGGCTTGGGAAGGAGCATGAGGATCTTGTGGTTAATAAGTCCCTTGCCAAGAAACGCAATGTCAAGAGCATTAATTTCCTCAATAAGAACATTTAAGCGTGAAAACATTTCATTAACATTTTCATGAGGAAGCATCTTAAATTCATCATATTTAGCTTTGAGCAAGTGATATTTAAGTTCCTCTACACGAGATGATCCCTCATGGATTTCTATCAAGCAATCCCAAATTTCACAAGCTTTCTCCTAACTAGCAATCCTAGAGAAGACATCTTGACTTATGCATTCATAAATAGCATTCCTAGCCTTAACATCCCACTTAACTTGATCACCCACATAGTTAAGTTCTCCAAATCCCGCATGAGTCGCTTCCCAAACTTCGGGGGCAATAGCCTCAAGGTAAGCGCGCATGCGTGCTTTCCAATAGGCAAAATTCTTGCCCTCGAAGATAGGAACCGAACCACCAACCTTGGCCATTTTTGCTCTCTAGCGGTGAAGCTAGAATGATCCTATGAGCAACCTTGCTCTGATACCAATTGTAAGGATCGAAACGCCCAAGAGGGGGGGTGAATTGGGCTTTCTTTCAAATTTTAAGGCAATTAAAAACAAACTACTTAAGCCCAATTCCCAATGCGGTTCTAACTATGCAATCAAGATATAACTTGTGAAGTAAAGATTGCATAATGTAAAGAGAGGGAGAGAAATGCAAACGCTAGGGGACACGAAGGTTTATCTCGTGGTTCGGCAAGATCGCAAGGATCTTCCTACGTGCACGTTGTGGCACCCACCAAAGGGTTTTGCCACTTCCAATGTCACCGAGACAATGGAGTCTTTACTAATCTTCTCCGTTCGCCATCTCCGGCAAGGTGAAGCTCAAGCCTTGTACAACCTTCAATGTTCCGGGCTTCCACACACACCTTGGCAAGCTCCGGAACGATCTTCTTCAACTTCTCACTAGCCTAGAGAGTTCAATCACAAAGAAAGAACGCACACAAGCTTCTCTCTAGCCTATTACAAATGATCTAAAAGTGTGAAAATGTATGCTCTATAGTCTTGAATGCTCTTGGATGTGTGGTTAGCTTCAGGTGATCAAGACTTATCGAAATGACTGGGTTAGAGGGGTTTTATAGCCAGCTTAACCGAAATAGCCGTTGGAAAAGTAGGCTGACAAAACTTTTCTGTGAACACCGGATGATCCGATGTCTCCCCTCTAGTTATCATCGGTGTAATTACTTTGGCTGACGTCATTGTGTCAGATATTACCGTTATTAGACCAATTTTGCCCCCAGTCTTCTCATCGGATGATCTGGTGGCTCTTCCTCCAGAATTTGCTTGATCTTGATGCTTACTGGAGTGATCGACCGATGTGTGTAAGTCTGCACATCGGATGATCCGGTGCTTCACTTGTTCCAATTGTACTGCAAACTGTACTGATGCACCGATGTTGTTGAGCCCTTCACATCGGATGATCCGGTGAGTTCATTTGTCTGAGGTCTTTTTTCTTCAGTTGAATCAATTCGACCGATGTGTTCATTTTGGAAATCATCGGTTGATCCGGTGAGTTGATTTTGTTTGCTATGAGTTGTCTTGAGTGAATCTTTTGTGTCTTGCTCGAATGACCTCTTAGACATTTGTTCCACAAGGCTCTCTGATGATTCTTAAGCATTGTATGTTGTCAATTTTTGATTGAGTGACTTAGACATAGAGCCTTCACATCTTGTCTTTATCTCATGAGTTTGATCTCGAAAGTTGAGTATCTATGGGTCTCCAATGACATGATCATTTCATCTTATTGAGTGTTTATGGGGACCTTGCATTCACAAATTCATTAGTAAAGTTCAATGGTTGTCATTAATCACCAAAACCATACTACATGAGGGGGCCCTAGATGCTTTCATTCGGCCTCGGACTCATCGATCACGGGAGGCTGCCTCGGACGAGCCTCGCGGATCCTCAAAGATCCTCCTCGGCCACGCTCTCGCTCCTCGACGGCGCGAGCGGCCATCAACGCCTTCTTTTCCTCCTTGGAGAGCTTCTGCTTCTTTGCGGCCGGCTCCGCAATGGCCTTGCCCTTGTTCTTCTTGTCGCGAGCCATTGCGATTGGGTGATGCACGAGAATGAAGAACGATCACGACCAGCAACCCTAACGATGAAGAAACGGCGAACGTGGAAGCACCATGACGGCGAGCTGTGCACGTGGGGCGGCTGGTGGTGCACGGGAGGAGGCGGCGGCGTCGCTTGGGTGGAGGCGCGGCGATGGCTGGGTGAAGCGGCGGCGGTGGCTGCGGTGGAGCGGTGGCGATGGCTTGGTGGAGGGGAGTGGCGGCGGCGCTAGAGGACGGCGGCGCTGGAGGGCGGCGGCGACCGGAGATCGACGACGACGGCCGGAGGTCAGCGACGACGGCCGGAGGGCGGGGTGGCGGCGACGGGAGATGGTGGTGACGCGGGCGAGTGGAACAGCGGCGGGTGAGTTGGGATCGGGGAGAGAGAAACCAGCCGAGGCGAGACGACATTTAAATAGTGGGTCCCAAACCCTAGCCGTAAATTTAACACCGGATGGACCGATGTTGAACATGAGAAGCATCGGTCGAATGGCACAGTAAGGTTATCCAAAAAAGTGCCATTGACACCGGATGGACCGACGTGTAAAGAAATAGCATCGGTCGAATGTCACAGTATAGGTATTCAAAAAGATACCGTTGACATCGGATGGACCGACATGGAAGGGAATATCATCGGTGGAGTTCATCAAAGTTCCAGAATTGTACACATCAGATGGACCGATGTTTTTCAGAATGAACCCGTCGGATCATTTGAGATACTGACTGAACTGGCCCTTGGCTTTTGAACATCAACTAATCCGATGATGGTCTGACCTAAGCATCGGATTGTCCGATGACTACTGAACAGCAACATCCCATATATGTCCTTTGACCAAACAAACAATCAATGAGAAACACATGTCTTAGGACTTTTTGGGCAACCCCTCACCCCTCAAAAATACTAATATGCCAATAACTTGGCTAAGCCTTAAAGCGAATAGAACACGGAGAAAAATAGGAGGAAATCATCCAAATAAAATGTAAGGCCCATGCTTTGTGAGCTAGAGTATGAAGACCTCTATCTCTTTAAAGCATGTTCCTCTAGGCATTAATGCACCTAACATTTTGTTCTTTCTACCTTATATGAGTTGAGATATTGCATTTCAAACAAGTCTCTTTTTCATGAGGTGGGTTCCCCTTTGTGACAATCTACCGTATGCAATGCCAAACATTTTATAATGCAAGAAATTATAAGTCTATATGGCAGGCATCATGCAAGGCATAAAATAAATCTATCTTGCCAAATTTGAACCTTTTAAAGGCTTCTTCAGGGAGAGCCACTCTCCAAACCTTGGGGAAACCCAAAAGAACCTCCATCCCAAGCTAACCCTTGCTCACCCCTATCCTTTGAGAGTTAGGCAAGACCTATATGAGGTGCATTCTTACATGACGTTCGTTGCATCTAGCACATTTAACTCACTTCTTAGCCTAGAAAAGGTTTTCTCATCAAGTGGTTTAGTGAAGATATCCTCCAATTGTTCTTCGGACCTAACACCTCGCAATGAGATGTCTCCCTTAGCTTCATGGTCCCTCAAGAAATGATGGCGAATATCAATGTGCTTAGTGCGGGAGTGTTGAACGGGGTTTTTAGCTATCTTAACTGCACTTTCATTGTCACAAAGGAGAGGCACACAACCAAGTTTAATACCAAAGTCCAAAAGTATTTGTTTCATATAAAGAATTTGGGCACAACATGCACCAGCCGCTATATATTCCGCTTCCGCCGTGGACAAAGCGACAGAATTTTGCTTCTTGCTAGACCAAGATACTAGGGAACGCCCAAGCAAGTGGCACCCACCGGAGGTACTCTTGCGATCCACGTGGCATCCGGCAAAGTCCGAATCCGAGTATCCCAAGAGGTGGAATTTTGCACCTTTAGGGTACCATAAGCCCATACTAGGGGTATGCTTAAGATACCTAAGTATCCTAAAGACCGCCTTCCTATGCGATTCTTTAGGTGCCGCTTGAAAGCGAGCACACAAGCGTACACTAAACATGATATCGGGCCTAGATGCGGTAAGATAAAGCAATGAACCAATCATAGAACGGTAGTTAGATTGATCAATAGGTTTACCGTCCTTGTCCGCGTCGAGATGGAAATTAGTTGCCATTGGAGTGCTTCTTGAGCTACAATCTCCCATCTCAAATTTCTTCAAGAGGTCCTTGGTGTACTTCTCTTGATAGACGAAGGTTCCCTCTTGAAGTTGCTTGATTTGAAATCCAAGGAAGAAGTTGAGCTCTCCAATCATTGACATCTCGAATTCCCTAGACATCATTTTGCCAAACTCATGGCCAAGAGCTTCGTTAGTTGAACCAAAAATAATATCATCAACATAAATTTGACAAATGAACAAATCTCCGTTGATGTCTTTGGTGAAGAGTGTGGTGTCCACCCTCCCGATCTTGAATCCTTGCATGATAAGGAAATCTCGTAGTCGTTCATACCACGCCCTAGGTGCTTGCTTGAGCCCGTAGAGCGCCTTGTGCAACCTATTCGCATGATTAGGATTCCTCGGATCTTCAAACCCGGGAGGTTGTTCAACATAAACAAGCTCGTTAATGTAACCATTAAGAAAGGCACTTTTCACATCCATTTGATAAAGTCTAATATTATGATGTGAAGCAAAAGCAAGGAGTATACGGATGGCTTCTAGCCGGGCGACCGGGGCAAATGTCTCCCCAAAATCTAGTCCTTCAACTTGCGAGAACCCTTTGACCACAAGTCTTGCCTTGTTGCGGACCACAACGCCATTCTCGTCTTGTTTGTTGCGGTACACCCACATTGTTCTGATGACGTTCTTGTCCTTGGGTCGCTCCTCCAACACCCAAACTTCATTGCGGATGAAGTTGTTGAGTTCTTCTTGCATGGCCATCACCCAATTTGGGTCTTGGAGTGCTTCCTCAATGTGATTGGGTTCTACATATGAAACAAACGAGTAGTGCTCACAAAATGAAGCGAAATGGCGAGAACGTGTACTTACACCCCTTGACGGACTTCCAATGATTTAGTCCATCGAATGCGCCTTGGAGATGCGTCCATGCCTCATAAGTGGTTGTGAAGCACTTAGCGAAGGTGATGCATGTTGCTCCTCTTGTGGTTGGACTTGATCATGGACTTCTTCTTCTTCTTGGTGTTGTTGTGCCTGTGAGTCTTGATTCGGCAATGGATCATCCTTCTCTTCTTCGTCAACTTGAGGTGCCATGGAGGTGTTGTTGTTGGAACTTGAAGCTCCCCCTTGATCATGGCTCTCCTCAACTTCAGGCTTGATGTCTCCAATGGTCATTTTCTTCATGGCTTCTCGTAGAGGCTCATCATCTATTTCATGATTACCAAAACTCTCCTCTTGGGAGCCATTAGATTCATCAAGCTCAACATCACAACTTTCCTCAACTAAACTGGAGGTTTGGTTGAATACTCGATATGCTTTTGAGTTTGATGCATAACCAAGGAATATACCAACATCACATCTTCTTTCAAACTTACCGAGCCTTTTCTTGCGGTAGATGTAGCACTTGCACCCAAAGACTCGCAAGTAGGAGATGTTGGGCTTTCTCCCAATTAGAAGCTCGTACGGGGTCTTTTGAAGTAGGCGATGTAGGTAGACCCTATTTGCGGCATGGCACGCCGTGTTGATTGCTTTGGCCCAAAACTTCTCCGACGTGTCGTAGTCATCAATCATTGCTCTAGCAAGAGTGATGAGTGTCTTGTTCTTCCTTTCAATGACACTGTTTTGTTGAGGGGTGTATGTGGCCGAAAACTCATGCTTCACGCCTTCACGGTCACACCACTCCCCAATGTTGTATTTCTTGAATTCGGTGTCGTTGTCACTCCGAACCTTGATGATGGGAAGTTGAAATTCCCTTTGAGCGCGGTTGGCGAAGGTCTTGAACACTTCCGGAGTTTCACTCTTGTCACCTAGAAATAGAGTCCAAGCATAGCGAGAGTAGTCATCAACTATAACAAGACAATAGAGGTTACCGCCAAGGCTTTGATATGTGGACGGTCCGAAGAGGTCCATGTGGAGTAGCTCAAGTGGCTTGGAGGTTGACTCCATTGTCTTCATTGGGTGGTGTGAAGCAACTTGCTTCTCGGCTTGACAAGCGCTACAAAGCTTGTTCTTCTCAAATGTGACATCCTTCACGTCGGTCACCATCCCAAGCTTGAATGACTTCTTGAGTTTGCTCATCCCTATATGTGCTATGCGTCGGTGCCATAGCCAACCCAAGCTTGTCTTAGTGAAAAGACAAGTGGTCAAGCTAGCATTCTTGTTGGAGAAGTCTACTAGGTAGAGATGTCCATGCCGAAATCCTTTGAAGACTATGTCTTGGCTTGTTTCACTACTCACAACAACATCATTTTTGCTAAATGTGCATGTTAGTCCAAGATCACATAGTTGTGCAATAGAAAGTAAATTAAAGCTAAGTGACTTAACGTACAAAATATTAGAAATGGATAAATCATTTGAAATAGCAATTTTACCTAACCCAATTACCTTTCCCTTAGAGTTATCACCAAAGGTGACTTGTTCATGATTGTCGGGGTTTTCTATGGTGGTGAACATACCATCATTGCTGGTCATATGTTGGGTGCACCCGCTATCGAGTGCCCAATGCTTTCCTCCGGCTTTGTAGTTCACCTTGGTGTTATCTTTTGCCATGAGGCACATGGGCGGTGGATTAGGAGGTGAATCATCATTGTTGGCAATGGCGAGGCCGGTCGAACTTTCTTCTTCCACTTCACTCTCTTCATCACTTGTTTCTTCGTCGGTGACCCATTCATTTGCCTCTCACATGAACACCTTTTGTGGGCCATTTCTCTTCTTTGGGAAGAGTCTTGCCTTCTTGCCCTTGTCATGTTTCTTCTTCCCAAAGGCTCTTGGTTTGGGTTTGGCCTCTTCTTCATCATCATCACTCTTTTCAAGCTTGCGATGCTTGCTCTTGTAGTTCTCTCTTCTTTTGTCCGGTTTTGGATAATCATAGGAGATGTGTCCTTGATCACCACAATTGTAACAAGTCTTGTGATCATCTCTCCTTGGTAGAAACGCTTTCTTCTTGGGATCAAAGGTGTATCCCTTCTTGGTAATCTTGGAGTTCAAGCGTGAGAACTTTCTCATCATCAATGCAAGCTCATCATCATCATCATCTTCACTTGATACTTGCTCTTCTTCACTTGAGCTAGGCTCAACCACCTTCTTTTTCTTGAGGCTTGTTTTCTTGGCGGAGGTGTAACACCCTAAATTTTCGCATCTTGCATTGCATACATGATCATGCATTAAACATTAGTAGGATAAAAGAAAAATGATAAAATATACAAATGTATGTAGCAAAAGAAGAAAAAAAAATAATAATTATTGCCTAAAACTTGTAATTAGGAATAAGTATAAAAATAATAAAAAAAAATATATATAAGAATATATATATAACAATATATAGAAATAGATAAAATATTAATATTAACAATGTATGTTATAAAAATAATAAATAATAAATATAAAGCAATAATAATAATATATAAAAAGAAATATATAAATAAATTATATAACAAAAAATATATATATAATAATAAATAAAATAAATAAGATAAATAAAAATAATAAAACTTAAATAATAATATATATAAAAAAATAATATAAATAATAAATAAATAATATAAAAAAATAAAATAAATAAATATAAATTATAAAATAATAATAATACTAAATGAAAAAAAAAGAAAAAAAAAACAACGGCCAGCGGCCGAGCCGCCAGCCGGCCCCGCCGCGCGCCCCGAGGCGCTCCGCGCCGCGTGCCCGAGCGCGCGCTCGCCCCGGGGGCCCCACCGCCGCCCGCCCCCTCGCGCCTGCCGCTGCAGCGCAGCGCTGCGCCCGGGCCCCGCCCGCTGACCGCGCCCGCCCCGAGGCCCCGTCCCACCCGCCGCTGACCCGCGCCGCCCGCCGTAGGCCCCCGCCCAGCCCCCGCCTCTACGCACCGCGCCCCAACGCAGCCGACCGACGCCCACGCTACCTCGCCCCCGGCCCCACGCTGACGCCAGCCACGCACCGCTGAGCCCCGCTCGCACCGCGAACTCCAATCGACCGCGCGCCTGTCCGCCGGGCCCCACCCCCCACGCGCCTCCCACGCGCCTCCCACGCGCTCCAGCCCGCGCCTGGGCCCCACGACGTGCACCGCACGCCTGGCCGGCCTCGCACCCCGCGCTCCCACGCGAGCCCCGAGTCCCGCTCGCCCACGTGCCGCAGCGCGCACTCCCGCGCCGGCCCTAGCGGCCCTAGCCGCTGGCTATAAAAGCCAGGGCTCCGTAAATCCCCGATCCCAGGAACCCTAGCCGCCAGAAAACGCCACCGCCATCCCAGAAAGCAGCGCCGCAGGGAAAAGGGCACCAGGAGCTCTGCGCCAGGGAAGGAAAAGAAGACAAAAAGAAGGGGAAGAAGAGGGAGAAAAAGAGAAGGACACCGCCGTTCGCCGGAGATCGTCGCCGACACCGCGCCGCCGCTGTCGTGCCGCCGAAGGACTGCTGCACCGCCTATTTCGTCTACGCGTCGCATTTATTCCGCGACCGTCACGCCGTCAGATCTACGGTAGGGTTCGTTCCCGATGCGAATTTTTGCGACCGTATTGAATCTAGTAGGCGTAAATTGATTTTAGTTGCACCATAGTTTTATTTTCAGCAACATTAATCCACGTTAAAATCCCCGCAAACCCGTATGAACACGTATGAACTAGTTGCATCTAATTAATAGACAACCGTAGTTAATTAATTAATTGGTCCTTGCATGCATGCATATCATCGCATGTTGATTATTATGTGTGCATCATGTTGAATTGTATGTATTTTCTTGTATGTGTGATCACGCGTAGAGGAACGTGCTCAAGAGGCCGCATACGAGGATTTCCAAAATCAAGACTTCGAAGCGCTTGAGCAACCCCATCCGCCGGAGCAAGGCAAGTGTCCTTGAAGCATATTGATCCTGTTTTAAAATAAATGTTTTGTTTGCAAAACTGCATGCTGTGTCAATTTGATGGGAATCCTATGGTAGGAAGTTTACTAGATTTGTCAAACCAACCTTGTCACCTGGAATTTATGGTAGAGAGTCGGGAAGGGTTTTTACCTTTTTTGCTTCGCTTAATTAATTGGGATGGAAAAACAACACTACGAATTTAATTATGCATCAATGATATTTTGGTTAATGTGAACTGTTCAATACGATGGGTGATCTAAGCAAGCCTGGTATGTGGAAGGGTTGGATGTTATGGTGGTTTGCTTGCTTAGATCTAAGGACCGGTTCATGCGAGAATACGCCAGGACTACAGTGCCACCACGAGGCCAAGTATGGGTGCGGCGTAGCTGATTAATTAGGGCTTTGCTAGTGCTGTTTGGACCATTGTGGATGCTCGGGGAAGGGGTAGTCGGATTGGGTTTGTTGATGATTGGTGGGACTACCCTGGGATCCGAATGGCTCAAGAGGGGGCCCTTGGTTGAAGATGTGCTCAGCTGGAGGCATCGCCATCGGTGAAACCTCAGTGGGGTCTGAATAGGCTAGTAATCCCTTTGTAAAGGCTATTTTGTGATCTCTTGGCCATACATCAAAGGAAGTGTAATTGGCATAAGGGAGGTTCTTCAGTCGCCGACGGGTGATGAAATCACAAACACGTGGGTAAAGTGGTACAAACTCTGCAGAGTATTAAAACTATCATGATAGCCGTGCTCCCGGTTAAGAGCGCCTGGATGACCTACATGATTAGAGTTGGAATTGGGATTTGGGATGGTTGTGTGTGGTTTATGGTTATGGGTTGGTAATGGTTATGGTTTATGGATTATGGCTACGGATGTAAATTTGAGTTACGGTAACTGGACATGGATAATGATGATGTTGGCAATAATTGCCTATGGTTAATATTTTGTTAATATGATGGTTATGATGGGATTGTCTCACATAGACGTAGGATAATGCTTTTCAAATGTTTTACTGTACTTTTCAGCACTTAGCCATTATTATTATTGTCGTCATTTGAATCAGCCACATGTCATACTTTCCACACTTGCTGAGTACGACATGTACTCACTCTTGCAATCCCCCACCCAACAGTTGCAGGTCAGAATTGTGAGTTTAATGGCGATAATGTGGAGATCTAGGCCGTGTCTACCGTCAGCTTTGCCTGTGGTGTTGCATGGAGCTGCGCTATCCCTTTTGCTTAGTTTGCTTAGTTGCTTAATTAGTTTATTTCCGCTGCATTAGTTGAACTTATCATTAATATTCATTAGGGCTTGTATTCGAGGATTTAATGAATTATGTAATAAGAGTACTTATTTAATGATTTGAGCTGTGGTAATTATCTGTTTATCATTTGTGAATCACTCGTGTATGTGTGTTGAACATCCTGGGCACACATATGCGTTAGCTTGGTTCATTTTCGGAACCGGGTGTCACAGATTGGTATCAGAGCCACAGGTTGACCGTAGGATGCAGCCTAGATAGAATGGACACTTTAGAGCACATAGGAGCACTCAGGAATCGATGTGTTTTTGCTTAAGTGTGCTGTTTGCTATATATATTGTTTGCTTGTGTGCTTAATAGAGGATTTTGGGATGCTTTAGCATTACCATGTCCACCTAGGCTAGTATAGCTAGTTGTTTAATTTCATATCCCTTGATGCATATAGTTGGGGACGTTTCTAAATTCTTACCTATTGCTTTTCTCTAGATGGTGAGGACTCGCAACCAGAGGGATGCCAATGATGAGGAGGAGAACAATGGAGTACCTCAGAACAACAACGGACAAGGACCTGCTCATGGAGCTATTAACCTTGAGCAACTATTGGCTATGCAAAACCAGCTCATGCAGACCATGATACAGACCATGGGACAGCTGCAGGCTGGCAATATCAACAATCAGCCCCACATGCCTCCACTGCCACCCCCGCCTCCTCATGACCGATTGGGAGAGTTTATGAGGACTAGGCCGCCAACCTTCGCTCAAGCTGCCGACCCTATGGATGCTGATGATTGGCTCAAGTCCGTGGAGAAGAAGCTAGCTATTGTCCAATGCAGTGACCGGGAGAAGGTACTATTTGCATCTCATCAACTCGTTGGAGCAGCCGCCGATTGGTGGGATTCACTATGCAATGCTCATGAGAATCAAGAGAGGATCACCTGGGCGGAATTCAAAGAGAGTTTCCGTTCTCATTACGTGCCGGAAGGTGTTATGCTCTTGAAGAGGCAAGAATTCGAGAACTTAAGGCAAGGAAGATCAAGCGTGAGTGAATATCTCAACAAGTTCACTCAACTCTCAAGGTATGCGCCCGAGGATGTTAGCCGAGGCAGCCGGAAGCAATATTTGTTCATGAGAGGCTTGAACAATGAGATCCAAGTGCAACTACTCAACTGCGATTATGCCAATTTCCAGAAGCTGGTGGACAAAGCAATTGTGGTTGAGAACAAAATCCGTGAGATGGAGCAAGAAATCAAGAGGAAGGCGCCATATCAAGGACAACAACAAGGAAGTAATGTGCACCCTCGCCTTGCACCACCCAATGCACCCTATTTCAGCTCTTCTATTCCTGCTCAGCGCCCTGGTTATGCACCACACCCAACTCAGTTTGTGCAGCAGCGCCCTGATATGCAAGCAATGCCTTATGCACCTCGTGCTGATTTTCCTGGAACCAATGCTCAAAACCAAGCTCGTCCTAATAATTCTGGTGGAGTCAAGAGGTGCTATACTTGTGGAGAAGCTGGACACTTTGCGAATCAATGTCCTAAGTCAGGCCTTGGTCAAAGAAGCAATGCGACGAGGCAAAACCCAAGACCTAATGGAGTACAGCCACAAGGAAACCGTGGACAGCAGAATTTTGCTCGTGGCAATGTGAACCATGTCTCTACGGAGGATGCTCAACAAGCGAATGACGTGGTCACTGGTATGTTTCTTGCTAACTCCAACCCCGCGACTATGATATTTGATTATAGAGCATCGCATTCATTCATTGCATCGAAATATGTCACCAAGTATAGTTTGCCTATCTCTCATATGAAATCTACCCTTTTGGTTAAGTCTCCTGGAGGAGAGATGAGAACAAATATATTATGTCCAAAAGTAAGCCTTAAAATAAGGGGGGTGGACTTCTCCGCCAACCTCATTGTTTTGCATTCACAAGAAGTAAGAGGATCCGTGGATGCAAGGTGCAATGGAACCACCATACGGAAGCCGAAGCTACGTGGGAACGTGAAGAATATCTGAAGGCAGAATTCCCTCACCTTTTCTCCACGCTATCGAATCTCGAGGGCGAGATTCACTTTAAGGGGGGTAGAATTGTAACACCCTAAATTTTCGCATCTTGCATTGCATACATGATCATGCATTAAACATTAGTAGGATAAAAGAAAAATGATAAAATATACAAATGTATGTAGCAAAAGAAGAAAAAAAAATAATAATTATTGCCTAAAACTTGTAATTAGGAATAAGTATAAAAATAATAAAAAAAAATATATATAAGAATATATATATAACAATATATAGAAATAGATAAAATATTAATATTAACAATGTATGTTATAAAAATAATAAATAATAAATATAAAGCAATAATAATAATAATTAAAAAGAAATATATAAATAAATTATATAACAATAAATATATATATAATAATAAATAAAATAAATAAGATAAATAAAAATAATAAAACTTAAATAATAATATATATAAAAAAATAATATAAATAATAAATAAATAATATAAAAAAATAAAATAAATAAATATAAATTATAAAATAATAATAATACTAAATGAAAAAAAAAGAAAAAAAAACAACGGCCAGCGGCCGAGCCGCCAGCCGGCCCCGCCGCGCGCCCCGAGGCGCTCCGCGCCGCGTGCCCGAGCGCGCGCTCGCCCCGGGGGCCCCACCGCCGCCCGCCCCCTCGCGCCTGCCGCTGCAGCGCAGCGCTGCGCCCGGGCCCCGCCCGCTGACCGCGCCCGCCCCGAGGCCCCGTCCCACCCGCCGCTGACCCGCGCCGCCCGCCGTAGGCCCCCGCCCAGCCCCCGCCTCTACGCACCGCGCCCCAACGCAGCCGACCGACGCCCACGCTACCTCGCCCCCGGCCCCACGCTGACGCCAGCCACGCACCGCTGAGCCCCGCTCGCACCGCGAACTCCAATCGACCGCGCGCCTGTCCGCCGGGCCCCACCCCCCACGCGCCTCCCACGCGCCTCCCACGCGCTCCAGCCCGCGCCTGGGCCCCACGACGTGCACCGCACGCCTGGCCGGCCTCGCACCCCGCGCTCCCACGCGAGCCCCGAGTCCCGCTCGCCCACGTGCCGCAGCGCGCACTCCCGCGCCGGCCCTAGCGGCCCTAGCCGCTGGCTATAAAAGCCAGGGCTCCGTAAATCCCCGATCCCAGGAACCCTAGCCGCCAGAAAACGCCACCGCCATCCCAGAAAGCAGCACCGCAGGGAAAAGGGCACCAGGAGCTTTGCGCCAGGGAAGGAAAAGAAGACAAAAAGAAGGGGAAGAAGAGGGAGAAAAAGAGAAGGACACCGCCGTTCGCCGGAGATCGTCGCCGACACCGCGCCGCCGCTGTCGTGCCGCCGAAGGACTGCTGCACCGCCTATTTCGTCTACGCGTCGCATTTATTCCGCGACCGTCACGCCGTCAGATCTACGGTAGGGTTCGTTCCCGATGCGAATTTTTGCGACCGTATTGAATCTAGTAGGCGTAAATTGATTTTAGTTGCACCATAGTTTTATTTTCAGCAACATTAATCCACGTTAAAATCCCCGCAAACCCGTATGAACACGTATGAACTAGTTGCATCTAATTAATAGACAACCGTAGTTAATTAATTAATTGGTCCTTGCATGCATGCATATCATCGCATGTTGATTATTATGTGTGCATCATGTTGAATTGTATGTATTTTCTTGTATGTGTGATCACGCGTAGAGGAACGTGCTCAAGAGGCCGCATACGAGGATTTCCAAAATCAAGACTTCGAAGCGCTTGAGCAACCCCATCCGCCGGAGCAAGGCAAGTGTCCTTGAAGCATATTGATCCTGTTTTAAAATAAATGTTTTGTTTGCAAAACTGCATGCTGTGTCAATTTGATGGGAATCCTATGGTAGGAAGTTTACTAGATTTGTCAAACCAACCTTGTCACCTGGAATTTATGGTAGAGAGTCGGGAAGGGTTTTTACCTTTTTTGCTTCGCTTAATTAATTGGGATGGAAAAACAACACTACGAATTTAATTATGCATCAATGATATTTTGGTTAATGTGAACTGTTCAATACGATGGGTGATCTAAGCAAGCCTGGTATGTGGAAGGGTTGGATGTTATGGTGGTTTGCTTGCTTAGATCTAAGGACCGGTTCATGCGAGAATACGCCAGGACTACAGTGCCACCACGAGGCCAAGTATGGGTGCGGCGTAGCTGATTAATTAGGGCTTTGCTAGTGCTGTTTGGACCATTGTGGATGCTCGGGGAAGGGGTAGTCGGATTGGGTTTGTTGATGATTGGTGGGACTACCCTGGGATCCGAATGGCTCAAGAGGGGGCCCTTGGTTGAAGATGTGCTCAGCTGGAGGCATCGCCATCGGTGAAACCTCAGTGGGGTCTGAATAGGCTAGTAATCCCTTTGTAAAGGCTATTTTGTGATCTCTTGGCCATACATCAAAGGAAGTGTAATTGGCATAAGGGAGGTTCTTCAGTCGCCGACGGGTGATGAAATCACAAACACGTGGGTAAAGTGGTACAAACTCTGCAGAGTATTAAAACTATCATGATAGCCGTGCTCCCGGTTAAGAGCGCCTGGATGACCTACATGATTAGAGTTGGAATTGGGATTTGGGATGGTTGTGTGTGGTTTATGGTTATGGGTTGGTAATGGTTATGGTTTATGGATTATGGCTACGGATGTAAATTTGAGTTACGGTAACTGGACATGGATAATGATGATGTTGGCAATAATTGCCTATGGTTAATATTTTGTTAATATGATGGTTATGATGGGATTGTCTCACATAGACGTAGGATAATGCTTTTCAAATGTTTTACTGTACTTTTCAGCACTTAGCCATTATTATTATTGTCGTCATTTGAATCAGCCACATGTCATACTTTCCACACTTGCTGAGTACGACATGTACTCACTCTTGCAATCCCCCACCCAACAGTTGCAGGTCAGAATTGTGAGTTTAATGGCGATAATGTGGAGATCTAGGCCGTGTCTACCGTCAGCTTTGCCTGTGGTGTTGCATGGAGCTGCGCTATCCCTTTTGCTTAGTTTGCTTAGTTGCTTAATTAGTTTATTTCCGCTGCATTAGTTGAACTTATCATTAATATTCATTAGGGCTTGTATTCGAGGATTTAATGAATTATGTAATAAGAGTACTTATTTAATGATTTGAGCTGTGGTAATTATCTGTTTATCATTTGTGAATCACTCGTGTATGTGTGTTGAACATCCTGGGCACACATATGCGTTAGCTTGGTTCATTTTCGGAACCGGGTGTCACAGGAGGCCTTTAGAGCAATTGTTTTTGAGGATGATTGCTCCATCATCCCAAGCACACTCATCTCATGAGCGTGAATTTCTCCAATGAGCTCCGAAACTTCAATGTGGTCAAGTGACTCTTTTTGGAGCATGGAGTTGATGATGTTGTACTTTGGCTTGGGAAGGAGCATGAGGATCTTGCGGTTGATGAGTCCCTTGCCAAGAGAAGCAATGTCAAGAGCATTAATTTCTTCAATAAGTACATTCAAGCGAGAGAACATCTCATTGACATTTTCATGAGGTAGCATCTTAAATTCATCATATTTTGCTTTAAGCATGTGATATTTAAGTTCCTTCACATGAGGAGAACCCTCATGAATTTCTATCAAGCAAGCCCAAATTTCACATGCCTTTTCTTTGCTAGAAATCCTAGAAAAAACATCTTGACTAATGCACTCATAGATTGAATTCCTAGCTTTATCATCCCATTTAATTTGATCACCAACATAGTTATATTCTCCAAACCCCGCGTGGGTCGCTTCCCATACTTCGAGAGCAATAGCTTCTAGATAAGCACGCATGCGTGCTTTCCAAAAGGCAAAGTTCATGCCCTCGAAGATAGGAACTGAACCCCCAACCTTGGCCATTTTAGCTCTCTAGCGGTGAAGCTAGAATGATCCTATGAGCAACCTTGCTCTGATACCAAATGTAAGGATCGAATGCCCAAGAGGGGGGGTGAATTGGGCTTCTTTAAAAAATATAAGCAATAAAACTTAATTCCTAAAAGCCCAATTCCCTACGCAAACTATCTATGCATTCAAGTAAATAGGAACTTTGCGGAATGTAAAATGCATAAACGTAAGGTAAGGAGGAGGATGCAAACTCCCGAGGAGACACGAGGATTTATCCCGTGGTTCGGCAAGATCGTCAAGATCTTCCTACATCCACGTTGTGGCGCCCACCAAAGGGTTTTGCCACACCCAAGTCACCGAGACGAGGGATCTTCACTATTCCTCTCCGTTTGCCAACCTCGGCAAGGTGGAGCTCAAGCCTTGTACAACTTCGACCCTCCGGGCTTCCACAAACGCCTTGGCAAGCTCCGGAAGTCTCCTCACAGTTAGAAACACCAAGGGCACTCCCTTGAGGCTCTCACTATCCTAGAGAGTCCACTCACCCAGAATGGAGGCACACAAGCTCTCTCTCTAGCTAGTTCTAGCCTAACTCTTGGTGTATAGGTGATCAAAATAATGTGGAAGTGATTGCTCTTGGTCTTGAACGCTTGTGGATGTGTTGATAGTGTCTGGTGATCAAGACTTGGCGAAATGATAGGATTAGGGGGTATTTATAGCCAGCCTCCCCGAAATAGCCGTTGGAAAAGTAGGCTGACAGAACTTTACTGTGAACGCCGAATTATCCGATGTCTCCCCTTTAGTTATCATCGGTCAAGTTTACTTTAGCTGACGTCATTGTGTCAGATATGACCGTTGTTAGACCTATGTTGCTCCTGTCTTCTCATCGGATGATCCGGTGGCTCTTCCTCCAGAATTGACTCAAACTTGATGCTTACTGGAGTGATTGGCCGATGTGTATATTTCTGTACATCGGATGATCCGGTGCTACACTTGGTCCAATGATATTGCAAACTGTACTGATGGACCGATGTAGATGAGCCATTCACATCGGATGATCCAGTGAGTGCTTTGTTCTGAGGTCTTCTTCTTTAGCCGAACCAACTCTACCGATGTGTATATTTCTGGAACCATCGGTTGATCCGGTGAGTTGATTTTATTTGTTTCGAGTTGTTTCTAAGTGATTTTGTATCTTACTCGATTGACCTCTTTGATATTTGTTGCAAAGGCATTTCTGATGATCTTCAAGCATTGAATGTTGTCAATTTAAAGTTGAATGATTTTGACATAAGAGTTTTCACTTCTTGTCTTCATATAATTGATTTGATCTCATAAATTGATTGTATATGGGTCTCCAATGACATATTAATTTCATTTGATTGAATGATTATGGGGACCTTGCATTCACAAATTCATTAGTAAAATCCAATGGTTGTCATTAATCACCGAAACCATACCTCATGGAGGCCTAGATGCTTTCAGTCACGTCTCAACGTGATATTAAAACCGCTAATCGAAGAAATGAAAATATTTTGGATAGGAGTCGAAGCGTACGACAGTTACAAGAAGCAGAAATTCAACCTTCGAGCTGCTTATTTGTGGTCCATACATGATTTGTCGGCATACGACATGTTTTCCAGATAAAGCACTCACGGTCGTTTGATGTGTCCGATATTTGCTTCGAACACGGGTTGCTTTCGACTAACTCATAGAGGCAAGATATCTTACTTCGATTGTCACAGATATTGGCTGTCTCTGAATCACATATTTAGGTAACAGAGGCATGTCTTCAGAAAGGATATCGTTGTCACTAAACGACCACCGAAATGTCTCAACGGGTCAGAAATTTCTGATATATTGGACAAATTGGTGCCAAATGAAGGTTGACTTGGATATTTCGTAGGTTACGGAGAGGAACACAACTGGACTCACATATGTGGATTTTGGGAGCTACCGTATGTGAAGTCGTTGATTCTAATGCACAATATTGATGTCATGCATCAGGAGCGTAACATGGGCAAAAATATCATAAGCAGATGTATGGATATGACTGGCAAAACGAAAGACAATATGAAATCTAGACTAGATTTGGCAGACATTTGTAACCGTTCAACTCTTGAAATATGTGAAAGTGGTGGTAAGCCACGTGCTTATCTCTGTCTTCGACCTAAAGAAAAGAAAGAAGTAAAAAATAGTTGAACTTGAAATTCTCATATGGTTATGTGGCTAGTCTGAAACGAGTCGTGAATGTGAACATAGAAAATCTCACTGGGTTGAAGAGTCGTGATTATCACATTATCATGAAAAGACTCTTGTCTGTTAGGTTTCGGGGCTATCTAGATGATGCGGTGTGGAATGTTTTAGCCGAGAGCTCAGCTATTTCTATAGATAGCTCTGTGCTAAAGAAATTAAGATATAGATGTCGTATAAGTTAGAGAAGGAGATATCGGTACTTTTATGTAAGATGGAAAAAATTTCCACTGGGTTTATTCAATCCAATACAACATCTGCTTATCCATCTTCCATTTGAAGCTAAAGTTGGCGGTCCTGTGCAATACAGGTGGATGTATCACATTGAAAGAGCGTCGCGGTATCTGAAACCAATGGTTGGCAACAGGACAAGGGTGGAATGGTGCATCGATGAAGCATATACTCTTAAAGAAGTATGATACTTTTCAAGTGTCTACTTTCCAGAAGAATACAATGTCAATACTTCGGCGATGCGGTACAATATGGACGAAGCACCCCCTTGTAGCGACCTCTCCATTTTTCAAACGAGAGGCACTACTGTTGGTAGCTACACGATCTACGACCTATCCGAACGTGATAGAGTTATTGCTTTACTCTACATGTACGCAAATATAGATAGCATGCAGGAATACTTCGAGTAAGTGTTGTCCTATATGGCTACATTTATACTAATCAACATAGATTTGGACCGCGGATCGGCTTCAGCGTCATGGTTTGTCCAGCTTGTACTTTTGTGTGTTGTGCTATCGTAATTTGAAGACTGCTTATCATCTCTTTGCCGAGTGCCCACTCACACGGATAATATGGCAAGCGATCTCAGGTTGGATGAGCCAGCCACGTACAGACCAAACCGGAGCAAGTAACGAATTGTGAGCAAGTAACGAATTGTCCATTCTCCGGTGGTTCCGATCCTTAGTGACGGGCGGAACGGACATGCAGAAAGGCCGGTGTTCACTGGCAATTCTGGTATGCTGGGCAATTTGGCGTGAGGGGAATAACAGAGTCTTCGGAGGAGAGGACGCAGCTGCGAGGCTATTATCGCTGAGGTCCGAGAAGAGGTCAGACTTTGGGGTCAGGCTGGTGCGCGACACCTACTCACGCTCACCAGTTGGCAAAATCGCATCCATTCAACTTAATCATTAGTCACTGTCCAGCGCTACTCGCGCGAGTACATGTAATCTAATATAAATTGTAATATGCTTCCTGCTTAATGAAATGCCCTAAGGGTTTTCGAAAAAAATAACATGCAGAAGATGGAGAGAGTATATCAAACTGGAATCTGATATTGACTGCAAATGTTATGCAGTTCTCATAACATTTCGAGGAGAGAGAAAGCGCAGAGAACACCGAGCAGACAGCAGATGCCCTAAGGGAATTAGAGACTAGCTGGAACAAATTAGAGCCTATCTGAGAAGGAAACATTTCAGGACCCAACAGTCTACTACTGACATGACATATTTGATAATGTTTCCTTCTTATTCATCAACTCTCCGCGAAACACTTATTTTCTCACCAGGTTGGGAGACAGACGGATGTAGATAGCCAAAATACAAGGTCAAGAGCAAATACCCAAGGAAAACATCCCTAAAGATACAAAAAGGATGGCATTCGTACATCCTCTTGTTCTTAACCAGTGTTCTGCAGGCCGGCAGCTATGCCCTTCATGGTCAGGATGAGGGTGTCCTCCAGACCCGGGGCATACTCACTGCCAGGGTTCAGCTTCACAAGCTCCGCAGCAGGCTTGCTCGAGTCCATGATCTCCTTGGACAGGTGTGGGCGCAGCGCAACATGGTAATCTGGGTCACGGATCCTCTTCAGCGTGTAGGCTTGGCAGACATTCAGGGTGGTGATGTAAGCATCACGGAGGCGGAGCCGCTGCTTCAGGTAGGGGTCACCTTCAAGAAGGTCCCTATGCCCAGCAACCTGAAGTAGAAAATACACAATTATATCACTGTAATCTAGATTTCAATATTGTAAAATGCTGAGGTGGTTATTAAGGAAAAACACAAATGTATATATTTCGGTTAACTGACCTGAAGAAGAAGCTTTTGCGTTTCATCATAGTTGGCCCTCAGTTTCTCACCCAGTGCCTGTAATTCCTCAGAAACGAGGAGTTTGTCATACAAGGCAGCAATATCAGGGTTGCCCTTGGCAAACACCATCTCAACCAGGTCGATGGTGACCCTGAAAAACGGCCATTGGTTATACATCTCCTGGAGCATGTGGAGGTTCCTGATGTCCTTCTGAAGAGCATGCTTGAATGCAGCTCCGAAGCCTAGCCAGACCGGGAGTTGGAAGCGCGTTTGGGTCCAAGCAAAGATCCACGGGATTGCACGGAGTGACTCAATGCCACCACTTGGCTTTCTTTTGGATGGCCTGCTTCCAATGTTCATCCTGCCATACTCTGTTTCAGGTGTTGCCTGTCAAAAAGCATCACAAAGTAAATATTTGGCTACATGTAGGGTCAAACTGAATGGCTTCACGTATCAATGATAGTTTAGACTCGAAATGTATAGATCCCATAAATCATGTTGCTAAGTTTATACTATCAGTTCAAATCCATTGCATAAGTATTTTCCAAGTTATATTTTCCTAATCTGATTTACTGGATAAGTACTCACAAGGCGGAAATACTCCACGAAACGTGGTTCTTGGAAGACAATGGACCGATATTCCTTTGTAGCCACAACTGCCATTTCATCAAGAAGAGCTCGCCATTCTGGCTTTGGTGCATTGGGTGGATGCATGCCATGCTCCAGGGTTGCAGCTGTGAAACGTTGCAGTGTCCTAAAACACAAGTGTTCCTCACCAAAGGACTGCTCAATGACCTCACCTTGGACAGTGACCCGGAGTGATCCATGGATCGTGTCTGGTGGCTGCGACAAGATGGCAAGGTGAGTGGGACCACCACCCCTTCCAACAGTCCCACCACGTCCATGGAACATCGTCAACTTCACCCCATAGTCCTTAGCAACCTTAATGAGATCCTCCTGTGCTTTGTACATCTGCCAAGCCGCTGACAAGCGGCCAGCATCTTTTCCTGAGTCTGAATACCCAATCATGACTTCTTGCTTGCCATTGATTCGCTGTCGGTACCAATCTATGGAAAATAGTCTGGCCAATGCAGCTGGTGCAGCCTCAAGATCAGCCAACTTCTCAAACAGTGGGACAACCCTAAGTGGAGCTTTGACATGACATTCACGTTGTAAGAGCTCAACAGCAAGGACATCTGAAGGAGCTGTCGCCATGGAAATGATGTAGGCTCCAAAATTGTCAGCAGGGAGTTCAGCAATCACATGGAATGTGTCTAGAACATCAGCAACTTCCTCAGTCTTGGGAAGATCAGCACCAAACAGGGGACGCTTCCCATTGAGTTCAGACAATAACCATTCCTGGCGGCGTTCCTCAGACCACTCGCGGTAAGATCCTATTCCAAGATATGTGGTAATGGCGTCAAGTACATCAGTGTGCCTATCTGATTCTTGTCTAATGTCAAGCCTCACAAGGGAGAGTCCAAAGGTAGAAACTTGACGCAAGAAATCAAGAAGGCTCCCATCAGCGATTATACGGTCACCACAAGCACAGAGTGACCGGTAACATAGCTCAAGTGGTTCCAATAACTGCAAGAGATCGACTCTACAGGTTAGAAACCATTGATAAAAAAATCCAAGGTTATTACAAGAACAACAAATCCTTTGAGTCAAGCAGGTTGGGGTAGACTAGAGAGGAAACCCATAAGAACCAACAAGAGGGAAGCAAAAATGAGGAAGATAAGTCAAAAAAGGAAGCAAAAGAAAACAAAAACAAAGACATTATTCTGATGATTAATCAATAACTAACCCGCTCCACATTTGTCAGAGTAGCTTCCTCAGGAATATCAGAAAGTCCATGGGATAACAGCTCACGTGATCGTTCACGGGTGTGGTAGAGTTTATCCCTCACATCACTTAGAATTACCCGGTATGGCTCATTTGGGGGAACCTTCTTCCAGAACTCTACATGAGCAAAGAATATAGACCATCAATCAAAACGTTTTTTTATAAAAAAAAAATAGTGTCTATAGCAACAAGGCTCAACTAAGAAGGTCTAGATGTTGTCACTCATATATACCTATGTAGTGCTTGGCATCCTTCTTAGAAGAGCGGTGCAGCTCATCAGCTCGAGAACGCAACTCATCATTGCATCGCCACATAGACAACTGCAGCCATTTAAAGTTTCATTAAATTCCATTGTCCAACATATACAAACTAAACTCAGACCAATGAAGTAAAAGCAACCTCAAACATGAGATCCTCAATTTGTGAGCAGTATAAGTTTGCTGCCATCATTCTGGCAAGCAAGCAGACGTCCCTGGTAACCTCTGGTGTCACTCTTGGATTTCCTGCATTGGGATTTGTAAAATTAGGACACAAACATAAATGTATTGTATAAATACACGATGATGCAAAACAATGAACACAGGGCATTTATAGCATCTGTCACATGAGAAACAAAAGCAATACAGATAATTGCAGAAATATTTCATTGCTAAGAACCATTACATTATACTAATATATCAGGATGCCACTCACCATCACGATCTCCTCCCATCCAGGAAGAGAACTGAATAAGAGGAGCATTGTAAGGAACACGCTCATTAATCCCAATGTTCTTCAATGCAGTATCGACTCGACGCAAGAACTTCGGAACACCCTTCCAGATTGTTTCATGGAAGTAACTCATACCAGCACGCATTTCATCTTGGGGAGTGGGCTGCATTCTTCGGATCTCATCTGTTCTAAAGGCAGCTTGGATCTGCAAAAGAAAGGTTTATGTACGTAAAGAAGTTAAGAATAGATCTCTTTGGTACCATAATTCAAATAATCTGGCGACTAGGTTATGCTTTTTCAACAACTAAACACAAAACATTTGCAGTGAATACCTCTCTCTGCAGAGCCTCATCAAGTTCCTGCTTATCATCTGGAGTGATATCTTTTGAGTACAGCTGAACCAAACAATTCCGTATTCTGGAAATAAAAAGAATGTTGACATTAAGACTAAGATTAAGAAAAACCATGTCATATATGATGTAATGTTTTGCAAACTAACCTTGAGTGTTTCTGAAGCAGCGACCTCCTCACAGACTGTGTTGGATGTGCAGTCAGAACCAGGTCAACAGTCTGGCTTTTGAGAGCATCAAATACCTCGGCGGGTGACTTCTTGAGGTCAACAACAAGCCTCTTAAGTGTTTCCTCAATGTCAGATTCAGTCATTGCTGAGTTTTCATCAGCAAAGTCTCCCTTCTTGAGCTTGATTCTCCTTCTGTACGCTAGCTGGACTTCTTCAGCCAAGTTTGCCAAATTAAGCATGTGCGAGAAAGATTTTGCAATCACAATAGAGTCTCCAGGATCCAAGCTTGTTATCATCTTTCCAAGTTCATCAAGCTTTTGCTGGTCATGTTTTGTTTCGTACTCAGCAGCAACCTCATAGCATTCTTGAACCTATAGAGCAAGAGAACTCAATCTATTACTGTCCATGATGAAAAAAGGACATCCTATCTCTTAATTTGCTACAAACACCTAACACGCCAAATAAATAATCCAAGATAAATTAATATCTGAAAGTGTAGGTAGCCAAAGTAAAGTATATTCAGTACAGTTGCTCACAATTTCTGAATAGTGAAAGAACGTAAAACTGCTATACGCTCTTGTTTTGATACAAAGACTTTGATATTAACTGGTTTTGATCCAAATTTTCATGATAAAGTTTTTTTCCTAGTTTGTCTGTGGAACTTCCATACTTTCAGGGATTTCAAGTTCTGTCAGGAAAGGTACAAGACAAGATGCTAATTTTTACAAGCTATGAAATCCAGCACTTTAGAATAATGAAAATTCCATGAATGCCGAGCATCAACATGATGTGAGGCCACCTTAAAAAATAGAAATGCTGTAATCACTAATCAATCAGTTAATACTAAGACTAAATTGTTATGTATCAACTGTTGAGATATAAAGTTCAACTGAAACTTGGCATCCAAAAAACCAGCAATCATGAGTAATCCAGAATCAGCAGGTCAAATGATAAAAAATCTGCAGGTTTTGTTATGCAGATGAGCCAAGTCAATTAATAGAGCACTAATAGACCATGTACATGACAAATTAAGAACGACTTCGTTCCAGATGCAATATGTTTTACCAGTACGATTAAGATCAAAATTTTAATCTTATTTGATTAGTCACACGAACGCTCCAAGAACAAAAGGGGCGTAATAAATGAAAACTCCATGGACTATGCCAAAAGATAACTGAAGAGGGGAGAAAAAGAAAGAGATGGTCAGTCTCATTCCCATTGAGAACACCGAACATGTGAGTTAACAACATGGAAAATTTTTGAGCGCCGAAACATCATGAATCCAGAACCTCGTTATCGTCAGACTTCAAAATATTCTAAAGTAACTCCAAATTTCTACTTAACATCACCAAATCAAGCCGTATTCACCATGTATTTGCCCCAACAGTTGTCTGAACTATGAAGTCAACCACACTCTCTAATACTAATGAAGCTGCTCTCCACACACAGACACACACACAAAAAAAAAAGAGCTCCAAACTATCAGGAGAAAAAAAGGAAGAAAAATGGACACAGCACAAAACAGCATAGCCTGGAAAACGAAACTAATGATAGTAACAGTCACTCGCATCAATACTGAACTTGGTTTCCCGGATCCAACCAGGACTAGCACCGTGCCGCGCCGCAAAAGTGAAAAAGGGAAAAAATACTAGTAGGAAGGAGGAGGCGAAAGCCTAGTATTTACCAGCTCCTTGAGGTCGTCGCCGTGGAGATCCTGGAGGATGTCGAGGAAGCGGTCGAGGAGGAGCGCGTCGTACTCGACGAGCTTGTCGTCCTCCGACAGCTTCCCCGGCGCCAGCATCCGCAGCTGCGCGTCGATCGACGACATCCGCTCCACCTTCCTTTCCCCCAGCGGCGCCGCCATCTCTCTCCGCCTCACACCAACCAACCGACAAACCCAAATGCCAAGAACAGCAGGAACCGCACTGCCCCCCGATTCCGCTCAAGAACTAGGCGAGGAGGAGAGGAGGCTGCGATTGCGGGAGGATTCTGGCGTGCACTTTATAGAAAGAAGGACGGACGGGTGGCACGGGATACGGGTTATTATCAATAATAATTGCTGATTAAAAAATCGGAACAGTCTAGAACCGGGAGATCGCGATTAGTCCAGATGGATGGCAAGGATTCATTACCGGCCGCGGGATCACGGAGACAGTGAGCAGTAACTTTCCCTAACTTATTGCTCCAGTAATTAAGAGATCTCACCATGGTCCCGGCCGGCATATTCTTATAGTTTCATCGTCGATGCCACATTATTTCCGTTCTATTTTTATTTCTTAAACATGTTTATGAACTAAAATATTGATACTACGTTGCTCATTTCAGAGGAAACAGATAAATTATGATAGCAAATGGTCCAAAGTCGATTGATGATCAGGGCGATGCGTTGGTGTTTACAACCTTTTAATCCGTGAATATGGAAGCTATGATGTGAAGTTCGTGTGCATGCATCTCGATGATCTCGATAATCGAAATCGATCGCGACCTTGTAATACCGGACAAAGACTTTGTATCGGACCAGTTATCCGTGGACGCGTGCCATGATCATGTAGTTTACTCTTTCACTTTCTTGGGAAGCTCCAGTTTGCGCTGTCCTGGTCCTGCATCCAGACATTACAAAATGTTGCCTTTTCGTGTATATATGGTTCTAGAAGAAATAAAGCTCACCTGGGTTCGCCGTGAATTTCTCACATTCTTGCACACACTTTTCCGGAGGTTTGATGGGAGCGTTTATTTTTCTTCCTTGCACCCATTTTCTAGTATTTCTCTTTTTGAAGTTTGAGTCAAGAGTAAAGTGCATCATAGATACTCCCTCCGTTTCAAAAAGTTTGTCCCTTCGTAATTCAAAAATGAACTACAAAGCGACAAACTTTTTGGGATGGAGGAAGTACATATGAACTTGTCATTTTGTAGGCATCATCTAGATCCACAAAATTGTGTTTTGTACTTTTAGATACATGAATTTGTCTATCTGTATCAATTAGATAAATTGTTTTTTCTTTACGGATATATATGCATGAACTTTTAAATTGATGCGCTACATATGCACATTTTTTTACTGAACATTTAAATCTAAAATTAAGATTCATCAGTTCTTGCTCAAGATGAGCGACAAGCTGCAACAACTTATACGTTGTGTCAAGGTTCGTGCAAAAGTTATTGCAATCATCATTCTCAGCATCAATATGTATAGGGGAGCTCGCTCTAAGTATCTCTAGTCTATTGTGCTCTTCTGAATCCAATCTGATGGAGGATAATATAACATGTGAAAAGGTGAAAGGAGCAAACAATATTTTTTTTTTTGCAATGTCGGTCTCAAAAGAGAGCAGCAACATATTAGTGAATTTCTCTCTGTAATGTTGCTCGACCAGAAAAGGAGAGAGAAGGATAACATGTTGAATGCATATGTCAGACCATTACGGTGTGGGTCACATCGGTAAAGAGGGATAGATCTGCAGTGCACTACTTAAAAAGTCATGCGCATATAATTATAAAGAAGAATTATGTGAACCTAAATGACACAGATGAATAAGTTGATAAACCTAAAAATATAAAGTAAAAATTATTAACTTGAATGGCACAATTCGACAAGTTCATGCACCTCTGGTGCATTTTATTCTCGAGTTAATATAGTAAAATGTAAATACTTTCGATAAAGGGAACATAAAGGACAATGAAGAAATCATATGATTTTTCATATTAAACTATAGTTGGCAACTTATATTGGTATATTTAGGAAAGTATTTGGCAGAATTCCTCTTCTCCATGACAAATGCGTAGAGAAGAAGAAAAGTATTTTGTCCCGTGCTAACATTTCTCCGAGAAGTCTACATGGTTTTTCTTCGCGCACGTCAAATTAGCACCAATTTTCTAACCCCTGTCAATATCCCCAGAATATTTGGTGATTGATTTTCTCCTCCCTATAGTAAATATTATCGACCTATTATTGGACTAATCTATGTAAGAGTGGTCTGCATCAGCATACGACCACATGTGACGTAGCATCAACAGTTGCTAGGAGTTAGACGATTTCCAAAATAATCGGCAGACAAACATTAATAAGCAGCGTATTGGGAAGAAAACGGTGGACTCTAGAATGATCATTCTTCACCATACAGTCAAATTATTGCTTTATTAATAGCAGCAGTCTGACCAGTGAGATTCTTATGATGCGCTGATAAGAGCGGAACGAAATCCACTGCAGTAACTGCAGCTGACTGGTGAGGTCAGAGATTGTGGGGCCCACCTGTCAGCGGCAGTAACTGCAGTGCATTTACTGCAGAGGATTTGAGTCCAATAAAAACATAGAAATGGTCGTTTTGTTTGACCATGAAGACTTCGTTTCTCTTATTGCCTACGGTTGATTTTGCGTTCAGACTTTGTTAAACTAATCCATGATGAGCTAGAATACCATAAGAGTAGGAATCTGTGCACCATAGAGCCCAATAAGTAGCACAATATATTCTTAGCATCAATTGCTAATCTGTACGATGTGCATGATAAGATAAGTTGATACGAACATAATCAAGTGGAGAGCCGCGCGCGCCTAATTAGATATATGCCCTTCGAATAAACCATGTTCTTGGTGAAAGTGGAAAAGAGGGAAATAATGTTCTCGTTCTAGAACATATATAGACATGGATGCGCACCTTGCAACTGGTATATGCCACATGGTGGTCACGACTCACGTGTTTAGTACTCCTTATGTTCTGAAATATATGACGTGTAGTATAAAAATCTAGTTCAATTTGAACAAAATTAGCTGTTGTAAACACCATTCATTTCAGAAGTTTTGATTTCCTTGACATGCATGATTCATTCTGCTTTTCTAGTTTTTTATATTGAGCAATTTATACCCCTACCCCCGGTAACTAGAAGTCTTGGTGATTGTTATATTGAAATGTTTTACTATCATATCATATAGCTTATCTATCAAAGCGTGATAGCTTATGAGATCCGGCGTTAGTTGCAAAGTCAAATGCTACGCATTTTTCTAGAACACCGACCAGGCAATTATTGACCTTTCTTTAGGAGTTCCTTCTAGATCAAGGGATGCTTTATTACTTAATAAATTAGGGAAATTTTACGGTGAGACACTGACAAAAATAATTATCTAATTTAAATTCTAAAGAAACTTGCCAGGTCGTCACAGTTGCGTGGTCCGTCCAAACAAACTCGGAAGTTTATGCCGTGAAGCGAATTTGGCACAAGGGAATATCCAAAGCATCTCCGCTCATGATGGGGACTTCGAGTCGCCCTTGCGGACTCTTGCTCAAATCATATTCGCTTGCTGTTGCTGGATATGACTTGAGCAACACTGCTCCTGGCATGAGGAACACTTTAATTAACTGAAATAGTTGTAGTGGAGATGCCTTATGTGGCTACCTCATATCAAGAGATAAGTTATACATTGAACTAGATGCTCAGGCGAGGCAAAAGGTTGGTTGCTCCTGCAGGTCTCCGTTTAGTTTTGTTGACTAAAAAATTTCAAAGACGTGGACAAAGCTGTCCCTATCAATGGAAATTCAACCTGTTACACGGTGACTAAGCTAGACAGCTGTAATACGAACCTATGACGTCTTGGGAGTATACAGCTATCGTGTTCTTCAGAAATTCAAGAGCTGTTACGTTTGTTGCTGCCTCAAAATCAGCTAAGGCTGTTTTCTTATGTCGGTTACTTGGTTGATGTTGAGCCTGTGTAGAAAGTTCAGTTCAGTGATTAATCTTTGTTGAAAGAATGTCTTGAAAAGCTGTACGTTTATCAATGGATTCACTTTTTACTTCAAACCCATATTTTTTATATGGGGGTATCTTCTTGCAGACAACGGATAGTACTCTGTTGCGTTGCTGAAAGATCCATTCGTTCTGGAGGAAACATTTATGCAAATTATACTGCTCCCTCCTTTCCTAAATAGACGTCGTTAAGATATGCTATTGCAGTTCATTTTCAGTTGTTTGTTTGGTCTGAAATGACATGTATTTTGGGAAAGAGGGAGTACAAATTATCATGATGGTTTGTCGTAACTTCTTACTGAAATCACTGTTTCCAATTAACAAATATAAGTACCAGTAAAAGAATCACACAAATACCAACTTTTATTTATTTCTTTATATATGCAAAACTGTGAACACCCGGCCTGTAACATCCATAATTCTTGTTCAAAATTTGCTCAAACCTTGATCATTGTAGCATGCATTTTTATGTGAATTTTTGGTGTTCAAACGAGTAGCAAACGGTTCAAATTGAATTTGAATTCAAAATCTAAAGAAATGAATAGAAAAAGAAAAAGAAAAAGGAAATAAAACCCTCTTGGGCCGATTTCCCCCCCCCCCCCCCCCCGGCCCATTTCCCCTTTCCCCCTCCGGCGGCCCAGCCGAACCCGCGCCCCCCTCCTCCTCTCTCTTCCACTGCCGAGCGGGACCCACCCGTCATCCCTCCCAACCGCCACCTCCTTCTCCCGCGCCCCGCACAACCGCCGCGCGCAACCGACGCCCCCGCGCCCACGTTTCCTCCCCCGATTCCACTCTCCCTGACAGTTTTCGTGCGCCCATCGAACCCGCACCCCCCCCCCCCTCTGTGCTTAAGAGGAACCGACGCCTTCATTTTTCCCCTACCCCGAGCTCTCCCCGGAACCCTAGACCTCCATCATCGGTGAGTCGCCCGGCGCTCGCGTTCCCGTCGCCATAGCCCCCCTCCTCCCTATTTTCTTGGCCTGACATGATCACCGCTTCACCAGGGACACATTGGACGTGTTGGTTTGGGTAGATCACCACTGCGTCGGCATCTTCGTCGAACTCCGGCGAGCTCACCCGCCTCCGACCGTCGCCGACGCTCTCCACTCTTCCCCAAGTCCAATCAAGCCCTCCGGTGAGTTCCCTCGATCTCCCTCTTCAATTCTATGCGCTTAAATCCGTGAATTGCGCACTATTTCATGTTTTCGGGTTAGCTCCGGCGACCTCGCCGCCGTGCGCCGCCGTGCGACGCCGCGCAGGGCACTGGCGCCGGCCGGGGTCGACGTGGCCCCATCTGGGCCGTCGGTAGAACCCCGACGGCTGAGATTAGAAGTTCATACCGGTTCACTTCATAAAATCCTAGCCATCCATCTCAGATCCAACGGTCCTCATTCAATCTAGTTTTCCCGCCTTCAGTTTTACACCGCAGTCCCTGGAAACTTAGTTGCTACCCCCTGTACTTCTCTGTAATTCGAATCTAGCCCCCAGAATTCGCAGACTAGCCCCTGGAACCCTAAAAATCGGTTTTAATCATTTAATTAAGCATTCTAACCCCTGTAATTTTGTAGAATAATGTATTTGGACCTTGTACAGTGTAGAAAACTATTTATTTAGCCCCTGGACTTTTATTTAATTACTGAATAGGGTTTTTAATTGTATTTAAGGTGTAGAAAATAGATAAAAATGGTGATTAAGTGTAGGAATGCTATGAAAAATGATTATAAATTATTTTATGCTGTGAATTAATTGTAGTGTTCAGATAAAATATATTTGGTCCCTGGAATAATTATTATAAAGGTTTTAAAATACATTTTTGCTATAGAAAATTCAATAAAATTGGTTTTAGGCTATAGTAAAATCCCAAAATTCTAGGAAAAATATAAAATGCATACTTTGGCCATGTTAAATGATAAATACCTCGTAGGGGCGCATTAGTGTAGAATTTTGCGCTTATGTGTATGTGTGATGTATTGTTTTGCGTGCCTTACTTATTTAGCTTTATTCTATTCTTTTCATTGCTTGGGCATATATCTAGAGTCGTACTACGACCCTAACCTCAACTTCCAAGACCAAGACTTCGTCAATTCTCAAGTCTCCAACGAAGGCAAGTGCCCTTGACCATCTTGTGCCTATTTTAGGAATTTAGCTAGTTGCATGCTAATTAATTTGATGTCCTACTTCATGTTTACATGCCCTGTTCCTTACCATTCCTTGTTACCTGAAAGGGGGTGGGAAATAGATAGGCTTTATTTATGCTTAGCCATGCTTAGATGTTGGGATTGGGATTACATACCAATGTTCTATGCTAAACTTTATGATTACTTTAATTTGGTGATGAATATACATAATGTTAGTGGATAGGAATCTGGTGGTTGGCTAGTTTTGGTATGGTGCATTTTGCACGAGACCCGGGATTGGGTTTGTTACCACCGGATTCTAAGGACCGGTTTATGGAGGAAGCCACTAAGCTTTATAGTACCACCACGAGACTGAGATGGGGCAGCTTGGTCAATTAATTAGGTTTCTCCCGATGAACTGCTAGTGGTTGGATGGTGCGGGGAATGAGGCGGGTGATCTGCTCTTGGAACCGCAAGGCTCAAGAGGGGGCTCTGGGGCGGAGGGTTACTCCGAGAATCCTCAGTGGTGAAAACCTTAGAGGGCTAGCACTAGTCGGGAGTACCTTTGTAAAGACCATGTTGTGATCTCCTGGCCTCACACCAAAGGAAGTGTGTAATGTGGTTAGCTACCACGGGCATTCAGGGAGGTTCACTTAGTCCACCTGGCAACAGGGGATGAAATCACTGCTTGTGGGGAAAGGGTACACTCTCTGCAGAGATTTGGTAAAAACTGTCATGACAGTCGTGCTCACGGACAAGAGCGGCTTGGGGCCAGTTCATAATTAGTCTATGGTTGGGAAATGATGGTTCATTATGATTCAAGTACTTTCATTATCATTAATCATGTGTTGATTATTTATTGAATTATGATATTGATAATTGAAAGCTAAGGATAGGTTCTAAGCATAGTGCTAAGCCATAATTGGCATTTCCTTGCTCTAGCCAATCATGTCATTCTCTTCCCGCACTTGCTGATTACTCTATGTACTCAAGCGTTTAATTCTCCTTTAGAGTATGAAGAAGAAGAAGCTGCACCGGAGGACTTCTACGTCAACCCGGAGGACTTGGTCTAGGCTGGCGACCTCACGCGCAACGGCTGCCTGTGGAGACGAAGCCCGCTTATCTATCTTGCTTTCTGTAGTGTTGAACTGTTTAGTGTTGTAAATATTTGTGGTGTGTATTTGTAGACCTTCGGGTCGTTCTGTAAGACTATTTGTGTAATCGAACATGGCAATGTAATGGTATTTCACTTTCGTCAACGCATGTACGATTCAACTGATCCTGGCGTACATGTGATTAGCGTCTGTTCATCTTTACGATGACCGGGCGTGACAAAGTGGTATCAGAGCCGTGTTGCCCGTAGGACGTAATGGCCGAAAATTAAGGACTATACTATTTTCATATGAAATAGTATTTCCAAAACTTTGTGCTCTCCATCTCAACCCTTGTGCTTCTTACCTTGCTTTGCCTATTGTTTTTATTCTAACTTGATTTATGAATTATTAATCTCACTCTCTTCTTTTCAAATGTTTGTAGATGGCGCGGACCAAGCAGACGGCCCGTAAGTCGACTGGAGGTCGTGTCCCTCAGCACGCCCTAGCCAGTCGCTCCGCACCTCACACACCCCGGAGGGAGACGACGCTGATCTCCAACGGGAGTGCTGCTTCGAGGATGCGCGTCCGTCTTCGTTCTCTTCTTCGAGCTGCGGGGTACCGTGAGTACCGTGTCCGCTTAGTCTACCACACCACTAGGGTCTTTGCACCCTATACTGGTGAGCTGGAGTGGACTTCTCAGCTGGCCGTCTACTACGACTCGGAGTTGCTGCACTCGCACTTCTCACCGGCCTGGAGGAGCTCCCAGCGTGCAGCTGAGGAGGACGCCACGTGGGAGGCGACCACCTACTGGAGCCACGCCCACAGGTTCCTTCTTGGGTGCACGGAGCACGCGTACACCCCTCAGCGCCCTAGTGGCACAGCCGCCTTCACTGTACGTGACGTCGAGGGACGCTTGACTCACCCCCAGTGCGAGAGGCTGGTGGACGATGTTGTGGAGTTGTCTTCGCGACTTCAGCGTTGTCAGCAGGAGCTGCAGGACAGCAGGGACCTGGTCGACCGCTACGAGCGACTTCACCGACGCTACACGAGGATCACTGGAGTTGATCCTAACTCTCCGCAGTACGCTTCAGACGTGGAGCCTTGGGACCCAAACTCTCCGGATCGCCGCATGAACTCCCCCGAGAACTCAAGAGAAGACTCAGAAGAAGAAGACCCGGAGATGGAGGTTGAGGAGGACTCCGACGAGTAGGAGTGGACTCGTTTCCCCGCTGGACGACTCAGGACAGTTATCCTTAGTTTGTAGGAGCGTGTAGCTGCGCCCTCCTTAGTCTTGAGTTGTGTCGTTTATGTTGTTATGCTAGTAGTTTGCTTCATGTTGTGTGTGTTGGGTGCGACATGAGTTGTGGAATGCTTCGGCATCCTGTCCACATCCATGTCTTTAGCCTTGTTTATGTGTCGTGTGAGTGGTGGAATGCTTAGGCATCTTGTCCACCTCCACACTAGTTGATTAATGAACTTGCTTTATGTCTATTACCCTTAATGCATATAGTGGGGACCGTGTTACCCTAGTGTATCCTTTCTTATCTCATCTATTATTCTAAGACCTCAATGAACTTCTCTATCACAGATGGCTGGACGAGGTAGAGGTAGAGGTCGTGGTCGTGGTAACCCACCTCTGGATGAAGAACTTGGAGGTGTTGGAATGCAAGGGGTGCTCGAGGAGCCCCAGCCTCTCAACAAATGCAACAGATGATGGCTCTTCAGACCCAGTTGCTTAACAACCTCACCCAAATTGTCACCAACCTGCAACAAGCCCCACCCCCACCACCACCAAACTACAACCTTCCGCCACCACCACCTTTCCCGCCTAGGTACTTCCTTAGGGACTTCCTGAATACCCATCCACCCACTTTTGCCACTGTTACCGAACCCATGGACGCCGATGATTGGCTCCGTACCATTGATAGCAAGCTGAGGCTCATCCACTGTGAAGGAAGGGAGAAAGTGCTACTAGCCTCCCATCAACTCCAAGGACTAGCAGCTGACTGGTGGACCGCTTTCACCGAAGCCCACCGGGATCCGGAAAATATTACATGGGAAGAATTCCGAACCAACTTCCGCAATCACTTCGTACCTGAAGGAGAGATACAAGCCAGGCGTGAAGAATTCCTGATGCTAAAGCAAGGCCGTATGACTGTGAGGGCCTACCTGAATGCCTTCACCCAGCTATCCCGCTATGCCCCAACAGACGTGGATACCGACGCCAAGAAGCAATTCCGCTTCAAGAATGGGCTGGACAAAGAGTTAAAGTTCGCCATGTCTTCCAGCGACTACGGCGACTTCCAGAAATTAGTTGACAAAGCTTTTGAAGTGGAGAGGACTAAGAAGGAACTGGATGATGATGAAAGAAAGAGGAAGTTGACTTTAGCAGCACATGCCTCTAGCAGCAATGTACGCCCCCGTCTCAACCCTCCACCTACAACTCACATGACTCGTCCCATGAACTACTCGGGACAGAGGTTCCCAAACTCCAACTACAGGCCACCCACTTCCTACAACCACCAAATGCGCCAGCAGCAGCAGCAACAGCAGCAGCCACCACGCCAGCCAATGCAACCCCCACGTCAGCAGATGCAGCCGCCCCGCCCTTCAGCTCCAGCTAACCGTCCAAGTGGCCAACCCCCAAGAAACCAATCAGGAGGCAACAAGGGCCCAAATAATGCTGCAGGAGTACAATGCTACAAGTGCGGAGAATGGGGACACTATGCCAGCAGTTGTCCAAAGAAGCAGCAAAACCCAACTGGTCGTGTCAACCATGTGACTCTGGAGCAAGCACAGGAAGCACCTGATGTGGTGATCGGTACGTTCTCTGTAAACTCCCACCCCGCCACCATATTGTTTGATTCGGGTGCTACACATTCATTCATATCCAAGGATTTCATAAAGAAGCATGACATGGTAGTTACATTCTTGAATGGGCCATTATTGATAGACTCTCCTGGAGGAGAGATGGTGGCAAGGCATCTATGCCGAAAAGTGAGTATAAACATAAGGGGGGTAGTCTTTTGGGCCAACCTAATAGTTTTGGACTCACAAGGATTAGATATCATTCTGGGAATAGACTGGTTGACAAAGAATCAAGGAGTAATTCATTGTGCAACTAGAACAGTCTGCTTAACACACCCGGATGGCACCACAGTGGGATTCAAGCCAGATCAGACACAAGAAGCAGTAGTGCAACTCAATCATCTTGAGAGTACCAAAGACATCAGGATTGTGAAAGAATTTCCGGATGTATTCCCAGATGACTTGCCAGGTATGCCCCCTGATCGAGAGATTGAATTTATCATTGAATTAGTACCTGGAACGGCCCCAATATATAAGAGGCCATATAGAATGGATGCTAAACAATTAGCTGAACTAAAGGATCATATTGAGGAGTTATTGGCAAAAGGATATATTCGTCCTAGCTCATCGCCTTGGGGAGCACCGGTCATATTTGTACCTAAGAATGATGGAACTCAAAGGTTGTGTGTGGATTATCGTGCCTTAAATGAGGTAACAATCAAGAATAAATACCCACTACCCAGGATTGAAGATTTATTTGATCAGTTAAGAGGAGCATGTGTGTTTTCCAAGATTGATCTTCGTTCGGGCTACCATCAACTGAAGATTCGACCGTCGGATATTCCCAAAACGGCATTCGTCTCTCGGTATGGATTATATGAATATATCGTTATGTCGTTCGGATTGACCAATGCTCTGGCGTATTTTATGTATCTTATGAACAAGGTTTTCATGGAGTACTTGGACAAGTTCGTAGTGGTATTCATCGATGACATACTTATCTACTCCAAGACGGAAGAAGAGCATGAGGAGCACCTCAGGATGGCCCTACAGAAGCTTCGCCAACATCAACTGTATGCCAAACTTAGCAAGTGTGAGTTTTGGCTAAAGGAGGTATCATTTTTGGGACATGTCATATCTGAAGGAGGTATAGCAGTGGATCCAGGCAAAGTGGCCGATGCCCTTAAGTGGGAAACACCTGAGAGTGTACATGATATAAGAAGATTCTTAGGTATGGCTGGTTATTACCGTCGATTCATCGAGGGATTTTCAAAGATCTCTCGACCACTAACCAAGTTGCTTGAGAAAGGAGTTGCTTTCAAATGGACCCCCGAATGTGAAGTGAGCTTCGCCGAATTGAAGAAGAGGTTGACCAGTGCGCCGGTATTGGTGATGCCTGATATGCAGAAGGAGTTTGTGGTCTATTGTGATGCATCTGGTCATGGTTTAGGATGTGTCTTAATGCAAGGAGGACATGTTGTGGCTTATGCTTCAAGACAGCTTCGGAAACATGAGAGGAATTATCCAACACATGACTTAGAGTTGGCAGCGGTTGTTCATGCTTTGAAGATATGGAGACATTACTTAATGGGAAAAAGGACGGAGATATATACAGATCACAAGAGCTTGAAGTACATATTTACACAGCCGGATCTTAACCTCAGGCAACGTCGCTGGTTGGAGTTAATCAATGATTTTGATGTGGGAATCAACTATCATCCAGGCAAGGCTAATGTGGTCGCTGATGCTCTAAGCAGGAAGGGACAAAGCAATAATTTGTCAGTACAAGCTCTTCAACCCCAGCTATGTGAAGAGTTTGCAAGGTTAAATCTATGTCTAGTGTCTAGCACTGAAGCAGTTGCTATGGAAGTGGACTCAACCCTTGAACATGACATACGAGAAGGACAAAAGAATGATGAGAAAGTCAAAGAGATCAAGCAGTTGATGAAGAAAGGGAAAGCTCCAAACTTTAGAGAGGATGAACAAGGAACCTTATGGCTTGGAAAGAGGATTTGTGTTCCAGATGTTAAGGAGATTAAAGAGTTAATACTAAGAGAAGCTCATGACTCATCATACTCCATTCATCCCGGAAGCACAAAGATGTATCAAGACCTTAAAGATCGATATTGGTGGCATGGAATGAAACGGGATGTAGCCGAATATGTGGCCATATGTGATACATGTCAATTGATTAACATCAAAGACCAGCAGGGTTATTGCAACCAATCAAAGTGCCAGAATGGAAGTGGGAAGAAATTAGTATGGACTTCATTGTGGGACTACCAAGAACACAGTCTGGATATGATTCTATATGGGTTATTGTGGACCGTCTAACTAAAGTGGCTCACTTTATTCCTGTGAAAGAGACCTACAACGGCCCCAAGTTGGCGGAACTGTGCATCTCCAGGATTGTATGCTTACATGGAGTTCCTAAGAAGATCATCTCAGACAGAGGCACTCAATTCACCTCAAGATTCTGGCAGAAGTTGCATGAATCAATGGATACCCATCTAAATTTCAGTTCGGCGTATCATCCTCAAACTGATGGTCAGACAGAACGCACCAACCAGATACTAGAAGACATGTTGAGAGCGTGTGCTTTAAAGAATAGCAAGAGTTGGGACAAGAATCTGCCATATGCCGAATTTTCTTACAACAACAGTTATCAAGCCAGTTTGAAGATGTCTCCTTTTGAAGCATTGTATGGGCGAAAATGTAGGACACCGTTGTTTTGGAATCAAACTGGGGAAAGTCAAGTCTTTGGGCCTGACGTATTACAAGAGGCTGAAAGACAAGTACAAGAAATTCGGAAGAATCTAAAGGCGGCTCAAACAAGACAGAAGAGTTATGCGGATACTCGAAGACGCGATCTCGCATTTGAAGTTGGTGACTACGTATACTTGAAGGTGTCACCTATGAGAGGATTGCGAAGATTCAAAGTAAGAGGCAAGCTGTCACCCCGATATATTGGTCCGTTCAAGATACTCGAAAGACGAGGTGAAGTGGCATATCAGCTTGAGCTTCCGCCACACTTGTCAGATGTGCATAATGTGTTTCATGTATCGCAGCTTAAGAAGTGCTTAAGAGTGCCTGAAGAGCAATTGCCCATGGAAGCCGTGGATGTACAGGAAGACTTGTCTTATGTAGAGCAGCCTGTCAAAATACTTGAGACACTAGAAAAAGTCATGAGGAACAAAGTCATTCGCATGTGTAAAGTGCAATGGAAGCATCACTCTGAGGCAGAAGCAACATGGGAAAGAGAAGAAGCTCTCAAGGCGGATTTCCCTCATCTATTCTCTTAGAGCGTCCGAATCTCGAGGGCGAGATTCCTTTTAAGGGGGGTAGAGTTGTAACATACATAATTCTTGTTCAAAATTTGCTCAAACCTTGATCATTGTAGCATGCATTTTTATGTGAATTTTTGGTGTTCAAACGAGTAGCAAACGGTTCAAATTGAATTTGAATTCAAAATCTAAAGAAATGAATAGAAAAAGAAAAAGAAAAAGGAAATAAAACCCTCCTGGGCCGATTTCCCCCCCGGCCCATTTCCCCTTTCCCCCTCCGGCGGCCCAGCCGAACCCGCGCCCCCCTCCTCCTCTCTCTTCCACTGCCGAGCGGGACCCACCCGTCATCCCTCCCAACCGCCACCTCCTTCTCCCGCGCCCCGCACAACCGCCGCGCGCAACCGACGCCCCCGCGCCCACGTTTCCTCCCCCGATTCCACTCTCCCTGACAGTTTTCGTGCGCCCATCGAACCCGCACCCCCCCTCTGCGCTTAAGAGGAACCGACACCTTCATTTTTCCCCTACCCCGAGCTCTCCCCGGAACCCTAGACCTCCATCATCGGTGAGTCGCCCGGCGCTCGCGTTCCCGTCGCCATAGCCCCCCTCCTCCCTATTTTCTTGGCCTGACATGATCACCGCTTCACCAGGGACACGTTGGACGTGTTGGTTTGGGTAGATCACCACTGCGTCGGCATCTTCGTCGAACTCCGGCGAGCTCACCCGCCTCCGACCGTCGCCTACGCTCTCCACTCTTCCCCAAGTCCAATCAAGCCCTCCGGTGAGTTCCCTCGATCTCCCTCTTCAATTCTATGCGCTTAAATCCGTGAATTGCGCACTATTTCATGTTTTCGGGTTAGCTCCGGCGACCTCGCCGCCGTGCGCCGCCGTGCGACGCCGCGCAGGGCACTGGCGCCGGCCGGGGTCGACGTGGCCCCATCTGGGCCGTCGGTAGAACCCCGACGGCTGAGATTAGAAGTTCATACCGGTTCACTTCATAAAATCCTAGCCATCCATCTCAGATCCAACGGTCCTCATTCAATCTAGTTTTCCTGCCTTCAGTTTTACACCGCAGTCCCTGGAAACTTAGTTGCTACCCCCTGTACTTCTCTGTAATTCGAATCTAGCCCCCAGAATTCGCAGACTAGCCCCTGGAACCCTAAAAATCGGGTTTAATCATTTAATTAAGCATTCTAACCCCTGTAATTTTGTAGAATAATGTATTTGGACCCTGTACAGTGTAGAAAACTATTTATTTAGCCCCTAGACTTTTATTTAATTACTAAATAGGGTTTTTAATTGTATTTAAGGTGTAGAAAATAGATAAAAATGGTGATTAAGTGTAGGAATGCTATGAAAAATGATTATAAATTATTTTATGCTGTGAATTAATTGTAGTGTTCAGATAAAATATATTTGGTCCCTGGAATAATTATTATAAAGGTTTTAAAATACATTTTTGCTATAGAAAATTCAATAAAATTGGTTTTAGGCTATAGTAAAATCCCAAAATTCTAGGAAAAATATAAAATGCATACTTTGGCCATGTTAAATGATAAATACCTCGTAGGGGCGCATTAGTGTAGAATTTTGCGCTTATGTGTATGTGTGATGTATTGTTTTGCGTGCCTTACTTATTTAGCTTTATTCTATTCTTGCCATTGCTTGGGCATATATCTAGAGTCGTACTACGACCCTAACCTCAACTTCCAAGACCAAGACTTCGTCAATTCTCAAGTCTCCAACGAAGGCAAGTACCCTTGACCATCTTGTGCCTATTTTAGGAATTTAGCTAGTTGCATGCTAATTAATTTGATGTCCTACTTCATGTTTACATTCCCTGTTCCTTACCATTCCTTGTTACCTGAAAGGGGGTGGGAAGTAGATAGGCTTTATTTATGCTTAGCCATGCTTAGATGTTGGGATTGGGATTACATACCAATGTTATATGCTAAACTTTATGATTACTTTAATTTGGTGATGAATATACATAATGTTAGTGGATAGGAATCTGGTGGTTGGCTAGTTTTGGTATGGTGCATTTTGCACGAGACCCGGGATTGGGTTTGTTACCACCGGATTCTAAGGACCGGTTTGGAGGAAGCCACTAAGCTTTATAGTACCACCACGAGACTGAGATGGGGCAGCTTGGTCAATTAATTAGGTTTCTCCCGATGAACTGCTAGTGGTTGGATGGTGCGGGGAATGAGGCGGGTGATCTGCTCTTGGAACCGCAAGGCTCAAGAGGGGGCTCTGGGGCGGAGGGTTACTCCGAGAATCCTCAGTGGTGGAAACCTTAGAGGTCTAGCACTAGTCGGGAGTACCTTTGTAAAGACCATGTTGTGATCTCCTGGCCTCACACCAAAGGAAGTGTGTAATGTGGTTAGCTACCACGGGCATTCAGGGAGGTTCACTTAGTCCACCTGGCAACAGGGGATGAAATCACTGCTTGTGGGGAAAGGGTACACTCTCTGCAGAGATTTGGTAAAAACTGTCATGACAGCCGTGCTCACGGACAAGAGCGGCTTGGAGCCAGTTCATAATTAGTCTATGGTTGGGAAATGATGGTTCATTATGATTCAAGTACTTTCATTATCATTAATCATGTGTTGATTATTTATTGAATTATGATATTGATAATTGAAAGCTAAGGATAGGTTCTAAGCATAGTGCTAAGCCATAATTGGCCTTTCCTTGCTCTAGCCAATCATGTCATTCTCTTCCCGCACTTGCTGAGTACTCTATGTACTCAAGCGTTTAATTCTCCTTTAGAGTATGAAGAAGAAGAAGCTGCACCGGAGGACTTCTACGTCAACCCGGAGGACTTGGTCTAGGCTGGCGACCTCACGCGCAACGGCTGCCTGTGGAGACGAAGCCCGCTTATCTATCTTGCTTTCTGTAGTGTTGAACTGTTTAGTGTTGTAAATATTTGTGGTGTGTATTTGTAGACCTTCGGGTCGTTCTGTAAGACTATTTGTGTAATCGAACATGGCAATGTAATGGTATTTCACTTTCGTCAACGCATGTACGATTCAACTGATCCTGACGTACATGTGATTAGCGTCTGTTCATCTTTACGATGACCGGGCGTGACACGGCCAGACAAAACAAATAATTGATGTACAACTCCTAACGGCAACAAAAGGAAAAAAAAAGGCAATCGTCATCTAATGTGGCTATTAAGTAAAGATAACTGCCCAGAGTCCCCAATCCCCATTAAACAGGTGAACATCTAGCGGGGAATATGATGAGAATGGAGATGACAAGAACCTCGTTGAGGGTTGTAAAATAATTTCCTTGAAGACTTGAACATGAGAGGACATTGAACCACTCTCTTGCAACTTGTGAGTAAACAATTTATCTTCAAATGTATCTTGCTGGTTAGGTTCTTGGACATGCAGATCAATTCCAGCTTGAGCTATAGTGTCGTAGCGATTTTCTGTTCCAAAACTTCTTGTAAAATATTATTAGATAATGAAGATGAATTTGTAAAAGAGTCTTACGATTACGACGCTTTTCATCGTCGGTTCAATTCTCCTGCTTCTTGGAGAATCCATCAAGCGCATCATCTAGATCAGTGTGCGCTAATATTGCTCGCATTTTGACTTACCATAAAGTGAACTGTGTATTATGTTCTAGCAGCGGAGTATCATATTTAAGAGAAGCCATGCCACGAAGAAATCAGCAACAATTGATCTGCAAACCTCCTAGTACACTTTTGTGTGCGAGCAGCAAAAGCAAAAGAACGTAAAGCCAATAACTCGTGTAGATTGTTGTATGGCTATAGCAAAGATGCCAAATTTTGATGAAGCAACTAACTGATTTGTTTTTTTCTCCTCACGGGAGCAGGAAATCTCGGTCAGGAGCAGCAGTGCTGATTTGATGGCAGGCACCAGCAAACCCTTCACGGCCAGGCAACGAGAGCCAATGGAAATTACTTCACGTACGTAACCTGCGCACAGAACGTCGATCCTTGTGGCGGTGCTGGAGGGGGCCGAATAACGGGCCACGGAACCTGGAGATGCAAGACCAACGCTCCGGACTTGGCCAACTTGGCTGCGTTGCGGCGGAACAGGGTCTAAACCCTAATTTTTTTTTAATCAATTTCGTGTTTGGTTCTGATGTCACTTGTTAGTAAAATAATATGTAAACAAGATCGATACAGGTTTTACGTGGAAAACCTTTTCGAAAAAAAACTACAAGCGTCGGTCGACGATCTTCACTATAGTTTACAGTGGGAATTACAATGAGAGTTTCTTCTCTCTTTCTCTCTTTCAACAACCTATAAGATGTATTTATAGGGGTAACTTACAAATGAAATAAATCTCTCAAAGTAAATACAATCTGTAACATGGGAGTGCTCCACCTCTCACATCTCCTAACGTCTCCAACTCACTAGCGAGATCATAATTTGAATCATATTCCAACACTTCTTTTGTGGATGTTTGTTTGTTTCCGCGTTCACATTCCACGCTGCTTGTCTTGCTTCTCTGAAGTAGCAACCCGTCCATATTTTCCATGTCCCTCTTCCCACAAATCAAAAATAGTCGTCTTGCGCAACACCACCTGTTCTTTATCAACCTATCAGTATGACTGAATAAAACTTTCAGGTTGGACACGCTCGCGCTTTCGGCACGGCACAGGATGCTACTCCCTCCTTTCTCAAAAGATTGTCACCTTCTAGTACAAAAATGAACTAGAAGGTGACAATCTTTTGAGAAAAGAGGGAGTACTACCCTAACAAGTAACAACCGCCGCCACCATCACTTGCCTGTCCGGGTGGAGACTAGGTCGTGGCCGCCATATCTGGCCGTTCAAGCCCAGTCGCGCCGTTCGAACGACGGCCAACAGCTCCTCGCCACCCTATCTACCCGCAGCTGCGGAGCAAGATGAGCACGAGGACAGGGAGGACGCCACCTGTCAGCATGACGTCCCCTGCTTCCCTCCTGCCAACGTCTGCTCCGGAAGTCTTCCCGCCTCCAGACGATACTTCAATCAAGAATGGGCCGAGACGGGGCTCCAGGCCCAGGAAGGAGAACGCGCGCTTCATTGGACCTGAGTGGGTGTAACAAATATCTGTAACTGACGTACGAGTTTGGGGTCCCAGGGTGCTTAAAAGGTTGTAACTGAATTCTGAATGGTTATGGAAAAAGCTAAAAATGCCAATTGCCTTCCTCCTTCTCTGCTCCGCTCTCTGATCTTCCCCTTCCCCAAGTCTAGTTCTTAGCTTCTGCTAACAAGTGGTATCAGACTTCTCGATCCGACGGGCTGGGAGACCACAATCACTTTACGCGTCGGCAGAAGTTGTTGGGCGCCATGGAACCCAACGCGAAGCTGTTGGTGGACGAGATCATGAAGCAGTTCCGCTCTGAGTTCAAGCAGTTCCGTGAAGAGATGGTGCAAGAGTTTGCTGATCATACTGCTTCCATTGACAGGCGTCTCTCAGAGTTGTCCATCTCGGAGCAACGCCGTGACGAACGTGTCGCGGTGTTGGAATCTTCATCAGCAGACTTCTCCAAGAGTTTCAGCGAGTGGAAGCCTCAAGTCGACTCGTCGATCTCTTCTGTGAAGTTGGAGATCAGCAAGCTCAACAGATATTTCGACCGCGACGCCAAGGAACAGCACGGGTTTTCCCACAGTATTCTCGGCGCCGATTCTTCTGCTGTTCCTCTTCATGGGCGCGTTTGCACTGAAGCTCCATCAGGCATGCGTGCCGACAACGCTCCACGTGACTTGGGGTTCGGTTCAGTTTTCACCCATGCCATTTCATCTCTGAATGATTCTGTTGCACATGATTTTTCTCGCCCTTATCACTTGCCTACTGTTACCCATGATCGTTCTGTTTCTAACTCTATGGGTGTTCGGGGTAATCTGCCTAAGATGAATTTCCCTAAGTTTGATGGGGCCAATCCCAAACTATGGAAGTCTCGTTGTGAAAATTATTTTGATATGTACTCTGTGGATAAGTGTCTTTGGTTGAAAATCGCCACTATGCACTTTGAGGGCCCAGCAGCACGTTGGCTGCAATCTATTGAACGCAAATTGATGCATTGTAATTGGGATGTTTTCTGTGCATCAGTGCTTGATCGATTTGGTAGGAATCATCACGAGTTACTGATTCGCCAACTGTTTCACATACGCCAGTCAGGACCTGTTTCAGATTACATTAAAAAATTTTCAGAGTTGGTCGATGAGCTCCATGCATATGAACCATCAGTGGATACTCTCTATTACACTACCAGATTCATCGACGGTCTCCGAGATGATATTCGTGCATCTGTGTTGATTCAACGTCCCACTGATCTAGATACTGCATGCATTTTAGCACAGTTGCAAGAAGAAGTTTCCGATTCTGTCAGGAAAAAGCGTTGGCCCTCCTCTACATCTTCTGCGATTCCTGAATATGCTGTTGCTGCTAAGTCTTTTGCCAAGGGAGCATACCCTTTAGTGCCCCCTCCCAGTACTGACAAGCCCTTACGTGCACCTACTGAGAACACCTTGCCACTCAACTCCTCTACACCAAACTCTGACAAGCTTGAAGCCCTCAAAGCATATCGTATGGCACGAGGTCTATGTCGCATTTGCGCTGAAAAATGGCATAAGGGGCATAAGTGTTCACCTGCTGTCCAGCTTCATGCTGTGCAGGAATTATGGGAGGTATTGTCATCTTCTGACAGTTTACCAGGAGTTCAAGACCGTGCACCAGAGCAACAACTTTATATGGCCCTATCTCAAGCAGCACAGACTGGAGTTGACAGTCCAAAAACTATGAAGATGTTAGGAACTATTCAGAATGTGGAGATTCTTATATTGGTAGATAGTGGCAGCTCCCACTCCTTCTTGAGTTCTCAAGTGGCTCATAAATTGTCCGGTATTACACCGCTTCAACAACAACTACAAGTATCTGTAGCTAATGGTCATTCAATTATCTGCCATTCTGAAATTGTGGGTGCATCTTGGTCCACTCAGGGGTTCACCTTTGTATCCTCTCTGAAGATCCTGCCCCTGTCATGTTATGACTTGATCATTGGAATGGATTGGCTTGAGGCTCATAGCCCTATGCAGGTGCATTGGAAACAAAAGTGGATGCATATTCCATATCAATCTTCTCACATCATGCTGCAGGGCATTCTTCCCGAATTACCACCTGAAACTGTGGTTCAGATTTTGTCTATTCATGAGTCTGACATACTAACTGAAACAACAAAGCTTCATCCTGACATTCAGTCACTTTTGGATGAATTTTCTGCTCTGTTTGTTCCTCATGCAGGATTGCCTCCAAGTCGAGCTTGTGACCACAGTATCCCTCTTATACCAGGTGCTCATCCCTTCAATATTAGGCCATATCGATATCCTCCTAAACTCAAGAATGAGATCGAGGCTCAAGTTCAGGATATGTTGCGCAAGGGTCTGATCAGGCCAAGTAAAAGTGCCTTCAACTCCCCAGTGTTGCTGGTAAAGAAAAAAGATCACTCTTGGCGTTTTTGCGTTGATTTTCGCCATCTAAATGCGTTAACTGTTAAACGTCAATTTCCCATTCCTGTGATGGAGGACATTTTTTATGAACTGTCTCATGCTAAAATATTTACTAAGCTTGATCTATGGTCTGGGTTCCACCAAATCTTGCTCCAACCTGGTGAGGAATTCAAGACAGCATTCTCTACACATGAGGGCCATTTTGAATTTAGAGTGATTGCCTTTGGACTAACTGGGGCTCCTGCAACTTTCCAAGGGGCCATGAATGCCACCTTGAAGCCACTGCTAAGGAAGTGTGTTCTAGTATTTTTTGATGACATTTTAATCTATAGCCCCACTTTGGAAGCTCACTTGCTGGATCTTCGCAGAGTATTTAATCTCCTTCTTCAGGATGATTGGAGAGTGAAACTCTCTAAGTGTTCATTTGCTCAAGAGTCTTTGTCTTATCTTGGCCATATTATTAGCTCCTCTGGTGTCGCAACAGACCCGAAGAAAATAGCCTCTATCACCAAGTGGCCCACTCCTGTTAATATCAAAGAATTGAGAAGTTTTTTGGGCATGGCTGGGTATTATAGGAAATTTGTGAGACATTTTGGGATTATTTGTAAGCCATTAACAAATCTGCTCAAGAAGGATTCACCCTTTGTGTGGACTGCTGATCACACTGTTGCCTTTGATACTCTGAAGACTGCACTGTCTACTGCCCCTGTATTAGCATTGCCTGATTTTGATCTTCCTTTTTCTGTGGAAACTGATGCATCTGGTCATGGAACTGGAGCTGTTTTGATGCAAAAAGGGCACCCTATTGCTTTTGCCAGCAAAGCTCTTGGCCCTAAGACCTTGGGCTTATCAGCTTATGAAAAAGAATATCTGGCCATTCTTTTAGCTGTGCAACAATGGCGACAATTTTTGCAATATGGCGAGTTCACCATCTTCACTGACCAGAGGAGCCTCTCTCATCTTAATGACCAGAGATTGCATACTCCATGGCAACAAAAGGTATTTACCAAGCTTCTGGGTCTGCAATATAAAATTTGTTACAAGAAAGGCACTGAAAATTTGGTAGCCGATGCTCTGTCCAGGAGACCTCCCTCTGACTCAGAATTATCTGCCATATCATCTATTACCCCATCTTGGCTTTCTGATGTTATCCTCAGTTATGCAGCAGACCCCAAGGCCCAAGAATTATTATCTGCGCTTTCTGTCAATGCTTCTTCAGTCCCTCATGTTTCCCTGAACCAAGGCATATTGAGGTACAAGGGTCGCATTTGGGTGGGTGCTAACACCAAACTTCGCACTTCTATTATTTCTGCTCTCCATGCCTCAGCTGTAGGTGGTCATTCTGGAATTCCTGTAACCCAGCGAAGAATCAAACAACTTTTCTATTGGCCAGGTATGAATTCTGCTATAACTGAATATGTTGCATCCTGTGCAATCTGCAAGCAGGCTAAACCTGATCGTGCAAGGTATCCTGGGTTGCTCCAGCCACTAGAAGTACCTACTCGTGCCTGGCAAGTAATCTCGATGGACTTTATAGAGGGTCTACCTAAAGTTCAGCAAGCTAACTGCATTTTAGTGGTGGTTGATAAATTTTCTCGCTATGCACATTTTATTTCCTTGCACCATCCTTTTACAGCAGCTTCTGTGGCCAGGGTCTTCATTGATAACATATATAAGCTCCATGGCATGCCCTCTTCTGTTATTTCAGACAGGGACCCTATATTTACAAGTAAGTTTTGGAGAGAACTTTTCACCATTGCTGGTGTTCAGTTGAGATTAAGCTCTGCTTACCACCCCCAATCCGACGGTCAAACCGAACGAACTAACCAATGCTTGGAGACCTATTTAAGGTGCTTTGTAAATGCTTGTCCTTCCAAATGGCTCTCCTGGTTATCTCTTGCAGAATACTGGTATAACACCAGTTTCCACTCAGCATTGGGGCGTTCTCCATTTGAAGTTTTGTATGGGCAGTCCCCTCAGCACTTTGGAATTTCTTCAGATACATGTTCTTCAGTCCCTGAACTGGACACTTGGTTAAAGGAACGTTCCCTCATGACTTCTCTGGTTCGACAACACTTACTTCGTTCTCAGCAGAAAATGAAGCACTCAGCTGATAAAAAACGATCTGATCGAACCTTCAGTATTGGAGATTGGGTTTATGTGAAATTACAGCCCTATGTTCAGACTTCAGTCTCACTCAGATCATCTCAGAAGTTGGCTTTTAAATACTTCGGCCCCTTTGAAATTGTGGCTAAGATTGGGACAGTTGCTTATAAATTGAATCTTCCTCCTACTTCCACTATACACCCGGTTTTCCACGTTTCTCAGCTCAAGGATGCTAATTACAAACCACCTCAGGTTGATAATGTCCTCCCTGACATCTCAGCTAAGTTTCAGGTTCCTCAACGCATTCTACAAGAGCGCTCTATCATCCGAGCTGGTGCCCAAGTCCCTCAAGTGCTGGTGCAGTGGACCGGACTTTCAGGACATCTTGCTACATGGGAGGACCGCGACTATCTTCATCAACTCTTTCCGTGTGCCCCTGCTTGGGGACAAGCAGGCTCTTCAGGGGGGGCGATGTCAGCATGACGTCCCCTGCTTCCCTCCTGCCAACGTCTGCTTCGGAAGTCTTCCCGCCTCCAGACGATACTTCAATCAAGAATGGGCCGAGACGGGGCTCCAGGCCCAGGAAGGAGAACGCGCGCTTCATTGGACCTGAGTGGGTGTAACAAATATCTGTAACTGACGTACGAGTTTGGGGTCCCAGGGTGCTTAAAAGGTTGTAACTGAATTCTGAATGGTTATGGAAAAAGCTAAAAATGCCAATTGTCTTCCTCCTTCTCTGCTCCGCTCTCTGATCTTCCCCTTCCCCAAGTCTAGTTCTTAGCTTCTGCTAACACCACCCCCAAGTTGCTTCCATGGCACGGGATGAGGGGAACCCCTGCCGCAGTGCCGCTCTGCTTATTCAGAAGCGTCGAAATGCTCACGACGTCTTCCTTCGCTGGCACCGCCGCAATTCTCCACGCTCCGATGCATCTTGCAACGGTGAGTGGCACCGCCTCAGTATTTGAGATTACTCTGCAGATTCGCGGCTCGCACAGTGCAACAATTTCTCGCTTCCTAATTTTTCAGGAGTGCTCTTCTCTTCAGGCAAATAATTGAACTTAACTACTACTGTACTCGAAACTGAATACAGGCAATGCTCTCCTCTGCTAACCGAAGCATGAACCTGAACCTTTTTTTGCGGTCCGGAATTGCAGAAAGCGGTTGCTGGTTCTTTCTGAAATTAATCTGAAGCTATGAGGTTTCCCTTGTTGCTGCTAACAGTTTTCAGATAACAGAGTTTTTTGTTATGAAAATCCTCCATGTCAGATGGCTGAAACTTCACTTCTTATCAGACGACGTTGATTTCGCTTTAAGATTCATGCAAAGAATATGTCTTTTCCTCAACCCTAATCCTCAACAGCCACCAGACGCAAGGCCGGCGCGCGGGTGAACTGTGCCGCCGCGGGCGGCGCATGAGCAACAGAAGCAGCGTGAGGACGCAACGGCTACTCAGCGGCGCGACAGCGGCTCAGCGGTGCGGCGGCACGGTGGCACGATGGCTGCGCAGCGGGCATGGTCGAGGTCCGGCGAGGAAGACGGGGGATTTTTATTTGTTGGGAGTACCGGACTTGTCCGGTAAAGATCGGACTAGTCCGATTTTGTCCAGTAAAGGTGACCGGACTAGTCCGGACTCTTAGAGGATTAGTCCGATATTGTCCAGTAAAGGTGACTGGACTAGTCCGGACCCTATACGGACTAGTCCCATTTTTCAGTAACTGTCAGTTTGAACTCGAAATTGACATGTGTTCTAATTGAAAGGACACAACCCACCGAATTTTGAGTCTCTGATCGGGAGACTCAATAATTCCTAAGGGTGGGAGGCCCCCTCTTGTGTCTCTTGGTCAACTATAAGAAGAGGATCAAGTGTGTGATCAAAGAAGGCTTAAGGGCATACACTCATACACACTTGAACACTCTAATCCACTCAGAATCCGATCAAGATACCAAGAGAAGAACAAGGGGAAACGCCTCTCGTCGTCATTCTTCTTGCGGCCTCGCCTTGTTGGCTAGATGGCCGCATCGTCAAGCAACAACAAAGATGGAGGAGAAGGTATTATTGATGTTCTTGTGCTATTTGAGAGATAGCACTTGGTGTTCATGTTGTAATCAGATTTCTCCATGTAATTCGAGATGATTTAGTGGCTATTTGATCTTTGGGCTCCCTCTTGATTTCTGACATTGGTATCAGAGCCGTTTAGACCACTAATCACTTCGAATTGAATTTTGATCGAAGTTTTTCGCTGAAAGTTTTGAAGGTCCGGACTTGTCCGGTCTAAGGGTCGGACTAGTCCGGTGTGCCACAGTTAAGTGGTTAGGTTTTCGGATCAGGGCGTTTTGACGCGTTCATCTGATTGAAAACCAATTAAGCACTTTGGATTGAAATCCATTGTGAAAATTAAGTTGATTTGGTAAGATGGTAAGATTAAGTTTCCCTTTTGGGTATTTTGACATTTTTTCCAGTTTTTTATGAAACTTTTCCGGGGTTGGTCGTACTAGTCCGGAATAGTACGGACCAAACTCGAAAAGTTCAATAAAGAACGGATCAAATGTTTTGATGGGACCGGACTTGTCCGGCGTATGGACCGGACTAGTCCGAAAACCATACTGTAAGAGTTCGGACTAGTCCGGCCATGTGCGGACTAGTCCGTGCTATACAATTAAGTTTGCTTATTAAGTTAAGCTTTCGCTGTGAATTAAGTTTATTGTCATAGAAATTTGGTCGAGTAACCAAAGCGAAAGATAAATTGTTATGTCAATTTAAGTTGCATGAAATTCTATTGAGTAACCAAAGTGAAAAATAGAATTATCATGATTTTAAGTTTTATTAATGTCATTATTGGCCGAGTAACCAAAGTGAAAGACATTAATGACATTATCCTTTCTAAGAACATAGTAATTTGGTCGAGTAACCAAAGCGAAAGATAAATTACTATGTTGATTTTCAGTTATTCTCAAATGTTGAGTTTTGGTCGAGTAACCAAAGTGAAAGATAAAACTCATCATTTTCTTGTGGTTAACATCTATGCATTCTTCTTGATTTTGGTTTTTTGATTATCAAGGTTCCTCCAATGCTAATTCAGCACTGAGTTTCATCGCTTCTATTGATCCACTCAATGGAAGCAATTATGGGAGATGGCGAGAGAAGTTGGAGATTGCTTTGGCAGTCTCTGAGATAGACTTGGCTCTCACTACTCCATATCCGGTTGCACCAGTTGAACCAGTAAGAAATACTGATGAAACTCAGGAAGCCTTTGCCGTGAGTACAAAGGAATATACTACTGAGTTATTGGCTTATGACATTGATTGTTATAAGTGGAAGAAATCAAACAGGAAATGTTTGATGGTAATTAAGGGCATTATCACTGAGGCCATTCGGGGAGCAATCCCTGAATGTGAAACTGCTGTTGAGTACCTCCAAAGGATAGAGAATCAATTTACTGGTTCTTCTAAGGCCACTGCAAGCACTCTTATCAAGAGGCTTGTTACTGAAAAATATCATGGAGGTGGTGTGCGTGAGCACATCTTAAGGATGACAAATATGGCTGCAAAGCTTAAGCCTATGGATTTGGGGATTAAAGATGAGTTCATTGTGCATCTCATCATTGCCTCACTTCCTAAGGAATTTGAGACTTTTGTCATCAACTACAACTCTCAACCTGAACTATGGAACATAGAAAAACTCATGGCTATGTGTGTTCAGGAGGAAGAGAGGATTAAGTCCCTTCACGGTTATGATGCAATCAATTACGTGAAGGGAAAGGGTAAGACGAAGAAGAATTATTCTTCTAAGCAATCTTTTAAGTATCATGGTTCATCTCACCATGATAAAGATAAGAGTAAGTTTCCACAAAGCCATCCTTATAATAAGGATGTGAAAGTGGATAAAGATCAGTGCCGCTTTTGTTTAGACAAAGGTCACCATCAGAAGGATTGCATTGGCTTCCTTAAATGGTGTTGCAAAAATGGTAATGACTTTGTGACCTTTGTTGATGAATCCCTGCTTTTAGATTATACACCATCTTCTTGGTGGATTGACTCAGGTGCCACTGTGCACGTTTGCAATTCGTTGCAGGGGTTAAATATGAGGAGGACCCTAGAAAGAGGGGAAAGGGCCATTAAAGTTGCTGATGGCCATGAAGCTGAAGTGAAAGCCATTGGAGATTATCCATTAGTATTAAGAAATGACTTTGTACTTACACTTCAGGATGTATTATATGTACCCTCTTTAAGTAGAAATCTCATCTCAGTGTCATGCTTAGATGATGATAGTTATGTTTGCCAGTTTGGCAAAGACAGATGTGTAATTAAGTATGATAATAAGATATTTGGTGTTGCCATAAGACAAGGCATGCTATACTTATTATCTGTGCATGATGATGTTAATATTGTAAGCGACAATCAGTTTTCCTCACATCAGGGTAAGCGTAAGAGAATCGATTCCGAAATGTCTTCGAAATTATGGCATTGTCGCTTGGGCCATATTTCGAGGGGGAGAATTGAACAATTGATTTCACAATCGATTCTTCCCCATTTGGATTTTTCGGATTCAGAAGAATGCATAGACTGCATTAAGGGAAAGTTTGTTAAGAAAATTAAGAAAGGTGTCATACGCAGTGCGGGAATTTTGGAATTAATCCATACGGACATTTGTGGTCCTTTTCCCGTAGTATCTGTTGATGGTTTTGATTCATTCATAACCTTCACGGATGACTATTCTCGCTATGGCTATATTTATCCAATTAAAGAACGCTCTGAAGCGTTGGATAAATTTAAGATATTTAAGGCTGAAGTTGAAAATCAGCACAATATTAAGATTAAAGTGGTAAGATCCGACCGTGGTGGTGAGTACTACGGTCGTCATACCCCGTATGGCCAAGTTCCTGGACCGTTTGCTCGGTTCCTACAGGAAAATGGCATAGTCGCCCAGTATTCTACACCGGGCGAGCCTCAGCAAAATGGAGTAGCGGAACGACGCAACTGTACGCTAATGGATATGGTTAGATCCATGTTAAGTCAATCAGATTTGCCGGTTAGCTTATGGATGGAGGCATTAAAAACCGTCATTCATGTGCTAAATCGGGTTCCTACTAAGTCGGTGCCCAAAACACCGTATGAGTTGTGGACAGGACGTAAGCCCTCATTAAGTTATATGCATATATGGGGCTGTCCCGCTGAGGCAAAATTGTTTAACCCAAACATTGGTAAGTTGGATTCTAAGACAGTAAGTTGCCATTTTATTGGCTATGCAGAAAAGAGTAAGGGATATCGTTTCTATTGTCCAGAACGATATACTAAGTTTGTAGAAACAAGACATGCCGTCTTTTTAGAGGATGCCATGATCAGGGGGAGTACGGTAAGACGAGAAATTAATCTTGAAGAGAAGCGGGTTTATGTACCCACTCCTATGATTCAAGAACCATATTTCTCATTACCTACTGCTGTTGAATCATCAGTGCCTATTGGTAATGATTCAACACCTGTTGTTAGTTCTCCATTGACAACGGAATTATTACGAGAGGTTGAACATTTTCATCCCGTTGTCACTAATAATGAAGAGCAACAACAGCCTCAAAATGAGGATAATGTGCAATTAAGAAGATCTCATAGAGAAAGAAAATCGGCCATTCCGGACGATTATGAGATCTATTTGAGTGAGGCAATTCAAATGGAGGGTGATCCCACCACATTTGAAGAAGCTATGAGAAGTCCTCAATCATCTGAATGGCGTAAAGCCATGGATGATGAAATGAGGTCTATGTAAACAAACAAAGTCTGGGATTTAGTTGAGATTCCTAATGGAGCCAAAACAGTAGGCTGTAAATGGGTCTACAAAATTAAACATGACTCCAAAGGGAATATTGATAAGTTTAAGGCCAGATTTGTTGCAAAAGGCTTCACTCAAAGAGAAGGGATTGATTATAATGAGACATTTTCACCTGTCTCAAGTAAGGATTCGTTCAGAATCATTATGGCATTAGTTGCACATTATAATTTAGAATTACATCAGATGGATGTAAAGACGACGTTTCTCAATGGTGATCTATATGAGAACGTCTATATGACACAACCGAAAGGTTTTGTTATTAAGGGTAAGGAACATATGGGATGCCACTTAAGGAAGTCCATTTATGGACTTAAACAAGCATCAAGACAATGGTATCTCAAGTTCGATGAAACAGTAAGAAAGTTTGGGTTTAAAGAAAATGAGGAGGACAATTGCATTTATGCTAAGTTTAAGAGCGGGAAATTTATTTTCCTCGTGCTTTACGTAGATGATATACTACTTGCAAGTAGTGATGTCAATCTACTATCAGAAACTAAGAAGTTTTTGTCCTCTAATTTTGATATGAAAGATCTTGGTGAAGCATCCTATGTATTGGGCATAGAAATTCACCGAGATAGAAATAAGGGGGTATTAGGCTTATCACAAAAGGCATACTTAGAGAATGTACTGAGAAAGTACAGTATGCATAAGAGTAAGCCTTCGCCTGCTCCGATTGTCAAGGGCGATAAGTTTGGGAACTTTCAGTGTCACAGGAACCAATATGAGATCGATCAAATGAAGTCGGTTCCATATGCTTCTGCTGTCGGAAGCCTTATGTATGCTCAAGTCTGTACTCGCCCTGACTTAGCTTATGTGACCGGAATGCTTGGCAGATATCAGGCCAATCCAGGGATTGATCACTGGAAGGCAGTTAAGAAAGCATTAAGATATGTGCAAGGCACAAAAGGCCTCATGTTAACGTATAGTAAGTCAGACCCACTTGAAGTAGTGGGATATTCAGATTCAGATTTCGCGGGTTGTGTGGATACTAAGAAATCCACGTCAGGTTATATATTCACCCTCGCGAATGGAGCCATTTCGTGGAAAAGCTCCAAACAAACCGTCACTGCATCGTCCACAATGCATGCCGAGTTTGTTGCATGTTATGAGGCCACCGGGCAGGCTGTTTGGCTTAAGAAATTTTTACCCAGTCTTAGAGTGGTCGACAGCATTGAAAAACCACTTAAGTTATACTACGATAATGAGCCCGCAGTATTTTACTCTCACAACAATAAGTCGAGTGGTGCTGCCAAACACATCGACATTAAGTTTTATATTGTGAAAGATCGAATCCAGGATCATACCATAAGTCTTGAGCATATAAGTACCAAGCGTATGCTTGCGGATCCGCTAACAAAAGGTCTTCCACCCAGCGTGTTCAGTGAACACGTAGCCGGCATGGGTTTAAGGGAGAGCCTATGATCTCTGGATATTTAGGGGCCAAGTAAGAGTAAGGTTCATTTTCAAGTGTGAGATGTATTGTGGTCTTCGAGTCCAACAATACGTAAATGGTTGTTGTGATGCGTCGTGCCCTATATGTCAAGCATGAGAAAATGGACACTAAGTTTAGTATTAAGTAAGTTGGTAAGTTTCAGATTCGAGTTCAAGGGGGAGAATGTTGGGAGTACCGGACTTGTCCGGTAAAGACCGGACTAGTCCGGTTTTGTCCAGTAAGGGTGACCGGACTAGTCCGGACCCTTAGAGGACTAGTCCGATATTGTCCAGTAAGGGTGACCGGACTAGTCCGGACCCTATACGGACTAGTCCGATTTTTTAGTAACTGTCAGTTTGAACTCGAAATTGACATGTGTTCTAATTGAAAGGACACAACCCACCGAATTTTGAGTCTCTGATCGGGAGACTCAATAATTCCTAAGGGTGGGAGGCCCCCTCTTGTGTCTCTTGGTCAACTATAAGAAGAGGGTCAAGTGTGTGATCAAAGAAGGCTTAAGGGCATACACTCATACACACTTGAACACTCTAATCCACTCAGAATCCGATCAAGATACCAAGAGAAGAACAAGGGGAAACGCCTCTCGTCGTCGTTCTTCTTGCGGCCTCGCCTTGTTGGCTAGATGGCCGCATCGTCAAGCAACAACAAAGATGGAGGAGAAGGTATTATTGATGTTCTTGTGCTATTTGAGAGATAGCACTTGGTGTTCATGTTGTAATCAGATTTCTCCATGTAATTCGAGATGATTTAGTGGCTATTTGATCTTTGGGCTCCCTCTTGATTTCTAACATTATTAATTTGTAATTGTTAATCTGTTTATTTTTTAAAATTATATTAGTTGTAAAATAATTTTATGATCATATAGACTTTGCTACTGCTGAACTTTCCAAACCTTCGTATTGATTCTTACACGAGCAAACTTTGCCGTGCCGTCCTGCTGGGTTGATTATTGTTACGCGTCGTCTATTCTATATATCATAGGTGACGCTCCTTTTCTTTAGGCGTGTCATCTTTTAGTGTCGCCTATTTGAGATTTTTTATGTAGTGATCTATGCGTTGGCACATGTTGGACATATTTCGTTGAAAGTTAACGGTACGATTTATCTACTACTGCAGCACTGGATGAATTATATGCATTATGCTGGAAAAGAAAACGCTACTATGATGTATGTTAGTTCATGTTAGATCTCAGCTCACAGTGTCTCTGACATATTGTTTTCCCTTTTGTAACTGAAGTGGTTAACGGTGATCCAACATGAGTTCTCTACAACAATTTAAAGTCTGAGACCAATTCAATAACCTCTTCAGTTGTCATGAAGAAATCATGTGCATGCTAAGCGATTCCGGCATAATCGCGAGCATTAATTGCCAAAATAATAATGTAGTGAAGTTTTATTGCGTCGTAGAAGTAGTACATAACCATAGAAGTGATGCAACCCATTCTCATGCATGGTTGCACATACAGAACATCACACAGCATACAGTGCATCAAACACATGATAACTTAATTATATATATAGTCGGAAACAAATAAAGGAAACACGTTAATCGAGTATCTTCTTAAAGCCCTCGAACCTGGCGACCTTGTCGCCGAACTTGGTGCGCTTGTAGTACTCGAGGTAGTCTCCCCACCTATACTCGGTGGGGTACTTGGGTGCTTCCTTGGCCGGCGCCACCACGGCGTCCATGCCGGGGTTGTAGAATGTGGCCATGGACAGCCGCCGGCCCTCGGTTCCGACGGCGACGCGGTGCACGGCACTCTTGTACACCCCGGCGCTGATAACCTCAATCTGGTCCCCTATGTCAACGAAGATCCTGTTGCCCATGTTAGGCTTGACAGGCACCCACTCCTTGTCGCCCTTGAAGAAGTCGAGGCCGCCCACGCTCTCGTCCTGCAGCATGATGATGATGCCGCCGGCGTCCGTGTGCGCGCGGAGGCCCCAGACGAGGTCCGGGCTTGGACAGGCCGGGTACATGGCGAACTTTGTCCCCACGGTGGGCGGCGCCAAGGCGCCCCTGATGTAGCCGGCGTCGAGGCCCAGGTTGAGGCTCACGCACTCGGCCAGCTTCTCCGCGAGCGACACCGTCTGAGAGATGTACGAGTCCACCAACTCGCTGCATATGCATCATCATCTACCCGGTATCAGTGCTCCGCTCTTTTATTTTTGGTGAACGCTGTAAGTCTAATTTATTTTAAAACTATTTTTGTTCAAATTAATAATTATAATTTTTAAATAGAGTATAAACTATCAGCTGCTCTGTGACCGATCGATCAATTTCGGGACGACTGGCTAACCGAGTTGGCCGAGAAATCTCTGGGAAGTCGGCGATGTTGCTTTCGGGGAGGTGCTGTATGGAGTAGGCGGCCTCCCAGTCCACCTGGTCGGCGGCTGCGTGCTGCAGGTTTTTCGTGAGGTCAGAAGCGTAGAACTGGCTCTCGAGGTGCTCTTCGTAGTGGCCGTGCACGAAGCGCTTCACGTCCTCCATCACAGCCTCGTCCACGCCGTGGTTCTCCAGCTTCAAATTATTACGTGCATGTCATTCACTTTGCAAGCTTAGTACTCCTCTTTGTCTTTGGAAGCATTAGTTAGCCACTAGGTAATTGCGTGCTTGATTATGATTATGTATATATAGAGAGGAGTGAGGGAGGGAGGAAGAGAAAGAGAGAGATATATACACGTACCCAGAAGAAACCCCAGTCCTTGCACGCCTCGTGGAGCCGTGCCATGGTCCTCGTCCTCTCCGACTCGTCGCCGGTGAGTCCCTTGAGATCAATCACTGGGATCTCCATATCGACGATGGAAAGATTTGAGGTGCTATAAACGTGAAATAACCTGGCCAGTGCTGCTTGCAGTGAAGCGACCTGTGCCATTCGCGTCCTATTTATAAAGAAAAATATTTGGTCACGAGCTTTTGCTTAATACAAAAAGTTAATATGCATGGTTTTGGCTCCAAGCTACGACGCCCACAGAATTAGCTGTTCCCAACAAACATGTATTGCCGCCTCATCAAAGATGCAAGAGGTATCCGGTTTATTATATATACCTCATCGTCATTCACCAAACGTACCTTTTGTTTAATATTAATAAAATCTTGTGTCATCAGCTCATACCTGCTCATCAACCACCGCTAATTTGTTAACTCGATAACTAGCAGCCGCCAGTATATGATATCTTATCTACTCTCTTCAAATCATTTTATTTATCACCGGCTAATTCATTTTTGAAGTAACCGGTGACAAATAAAAAGATCTGAAAGGAGTATCGATTAGTACGTTTTGGCGTCCATGACGTTTTTCTCATGACGTCTATTAGGTTTCGTCACGCAACAAGACAGAACCAGGAGATAAAGGACTTGCTTGGGTTCAGATCAAGCAGGAAGTAATTGTTACAGCTGACACACACCTGTAAACTAGAAAAATCTGATTCTAGTACAAAGTGGACTAAGTCTTAAGAGAGGTCACCTGCTGGGCCAAATTGATCAAACCCATGAGACTATCTCCTCTCTCCGTCCTCTGGCTCCGAAGTTCGACGTCTCGCTTCCCCCGCCATGGCCACCGCCGTTGCCGCCACATTCCGTTCTCTGCTCCAACCTGGGCGAGCGGGGTGCTCGTTCCTCCTCGTAGCGTCCGGTTCCAGGGCCTCCAGCGCCAGCGCGTCGGCCGCCACCTCTTCGCGTCACTTCCTGTTCGGCTCGTTCTGCTTCTGCCCTCTGCTGTTGCCGGCAACGAGGCCTTCTCTTCGGACGGGGAAGAAGAGGACTACTTCGAAGTAGAAAAAAAAAAGAGGTTGTGGTCCACCTCTCCCGCTCGCTCGCCGCCGACCCCAGAGTTGCGTGGATTGACGAAGAAAAAATGATGCATGGCACCGCACTGCGCCTCTCCTACGCGTGGCATCCTCCTCGGCCGTGTTCCACGATGCCGCGACAGGTTCCGTCACTGGAGGCGGCGGAGTCCATGCTGGGTACGCGGCAGGCAAGATCAGGCCGACAATCTTGCGAGGGGCAGCGCACTTGCTGTCGACATTGACCCATAGCTCGTCGGGGAGGCTCATCGTTTTGCCGTTCGAGAGATCGTTGCTGATAGCCTATCTTACACTGTCTGTTGGAGATGACTACCAAATAGGTTACGAAATATTGTGATTTGATTGAGAATGGCGGTCGGGAAAAGGGGAAAGCGGGGGGGGGGGGGGGGGGGGGGGGGGGGGGGGAATGCTGCTACTTGGTGCGCGCGGCACGCAGGGTCGACTTCGAGCTGGCGACGGACGCACCATGTCGCCGGATTTCCCAGAGGCATCGTAGTTGGTGTCGGGACAGAAACGGAAGGTGGTATCAGCCAGAGGAAGGAGAAAGGTATGGCCGCCTGGGTTGGCCCATGGGCGAGAGGAAGGAGGAGTGGGCTGCGAGAGTAACGGAGGAAATGGTCGAGGAAAGGGAGGCTGGGCAAACGTGCGCAAACGAAGGGAAACGGGCCGCACACAAAAGTAGTGGGCTGGTCAGGGGAGGGAGAGGGAAGGTGAGCTTTGCCCCTTTTGTTTTTATTTCCTTTCTTAGTTTCATTTGGGTTTGAATTAGAATTCAGATTTGGTTTCGACTTGACTGATTTGTCCCTAGTTCATTTCATGTAGATATTTTTATTTGGTAGTTCCTTTCCAAGGTGATCAAATTATTTAATTTCAAATTCAAGTCTATTTTGAATAATTTGGATTTTTGTTTGAATTCGGATTTGGTTTGCACCCAACTATTCTGTTATATATTTGAGTTAATATTCCCACTATATTTCCTGTTGTATTTGAATTATTTATAGGTTCACACGTACATGTACTTTTACTAACGTATGTCTCTTTATTCATGTAATCACTTTTGAGCCTCATTATTGTAAATCTAAGTCCGTAATTGTGTTAGGTATATTTATATTGATTTTCTTTTAGAATTTATGTGGCTTAATTGTCTTGAATATTCACTCACCTGTAATTTCACATTTATTTATTTATTTTAAATAGTGGTGATTTCACTTATACATGTTTATGTATGTATGTATGTGTCGAAGTGTACGATCGACTCTTTCCCCGGTAATATTAAGAAGTAGTCCGTGGAGGTTATTTTTAGGAGTGGCGAATTATCTGGATCTACGAGCTAGATGAACATGGGTGAACACGAGTGATTTATGTGGTTTGGACCACCGAAGCGTAATACCCTACATCCACAGGAGTATGTGTGTTGTATTGCATATGTATGAGTAAGCAAAAGTCTGGTCTCTCATAAGTGAGTGTTGGGCGTGAGTGGATTGAGTCCCCCTCTATCAGTGGCTACTCGGTCCTTTTATATGCCAATTATGACCGGGGCCCGACAGGTGGCCCCGAGTTAGCCGGTTTTGAAAACGCATTAACGTGGTCTTGAGGGCACGTTAATGGGTCTTGAAATCGTATTAACGTGGTCTTGATGACACGTTAATGGATCTTGATAGCGCAGTAATGTATCTTTATGGCGTGATCTTGATAATGCATTCATGCTGTAATTTGCAATGTGGTGTTGCAGCGTGCGACACCGACCCAATAAAGGTCCCGAGGCGTACGTGTTGGTCGTTTTCGAACGACAGGCTGTCACACATTTATCCAAAATAAATTTGATTCATTGACTTCTTCATCTAATTTAACCAAGACCATGATAGTGACAAAATGAGCGCAAATCTAAAAATATGGTATGTCACACAATTTTTAAAGTGGTTTTGTTTTAGTTTGAGAAACGTTTCTGAGTTGTATCTGAAACGTTTCCGATTTCCCGAGAATTTGAAACCGTATCAATTGAGTCCTTAGCCACTGCACCGTGTTAATGTTTGATTCTCTGTCCCTCAACAACACAAGTGGTTGCTTTTGTATTTTCTAAACTTTATTCCTGCTCTAATGAATAGGCAGCTGGCCTGCCGATTTGCATCAGAAAAAAAAAACAGAGGTCGCTTGCAATTAAACATTTTGAAGAACCACTTGTAAAAGTTTCTGCCTGCTTATATAAAATTGCCGGACCATAGTGTTTGGAACTTCCTAAAAAACAGATGATAGTTTGTTACGACCTTATTTGTAGGGCGGATTTGTGCCTGACTATTGGTTGCTTTTGAACATTTTTATATATCTGATATTAACTTACATCCCAGTTATTATCACAGGAGCTTGGTAAGATAAACAAAGTAGCCAATCCTTTTTAGTGGGATTATGCAAAAGACTTATTTCTCGCAACTTGCTACATCCGATTGTGTGCCCAAACGTCTGCTTGGACTTCAGTTTTGTACTCCAAGTAAATTAATTGGGCTAGGACACGAAGCTAACATTCATACATCGCCCGTCAAGAAGAATACTCCTACTTTTGGTACATTAATTAATTGGCTGTTGTCTTCTCTCCAAAACGTTTGCAAGACATGTGAAAGACATCTTTATTTCATTAATTTGACATGAATTGATCCCATAATAAAGAAGTAAGAAAATGTTTCGAAGTCCGTGCCAATGCACATATTCGTGGACACGAACAGAGGTGGAACGGCTACGGACTTCCACGAACGGCATGCTGAAACGCGCAAGTAGTCGTCACACGAACCTTGAAAGTTCAGCCATGAAGGCGTCGGCGTGCTCCTTCTTAACACAGAGCGACAGCAAATTGGCCCCGTCCATCCCTTTCCACGGCAGACATGTCACACAGACAGGTAAGGGCGATGCCGTCTGTTTCGTGTGATACATGACCCTTGCCGGGTTCCCGCCACCGAAATCAGGCTCCTCGAAGCCGAGGTTTCGCCAGGAAGACAGAGCTAGCATGCCATATCGAACCTCGCGATCAAGCTGCTGCGGATCCACCGCTGGCAGCTGGTTGCTACCACCAGTTATTCCATCCCTCTTGAACTGGTGAGGTATCTGGTCCTTGGTGTGCTTGATCAAGTTGATCACGTCGATGATGTCCCCATTTCCGACTGTGCCACTCGTAGCCACGACTAGCTGCGTCCCAACGACACAGTTGCCGTAGTAGCCGTCCTTGGCACCCACATGCTTGCGTACATTCACTGCGTACGAAAGCACGGCTGGAGCCTCTGGGTTGGACATGATGGCACGAGTGCGGCACCGCCATAGCACGGCGGTGACCACCTCGAACACGGTGCACGACGACTGGCCACCAGAGCGGGTGCAGTATTCAGCTTTGATGCGGTTGATCGCGCTCGAGGGGATGGTGATGTCAAGGCGAGCGAATTCCATTGGCTCAAGACTTAGTAGAAGCTGTTGCAAGGCAACAGTTAACGGCGGGAGGCTCGGAAGCGAGTCGTCGCTTCGGATGGGAACAACCGACGGTGGTGACAACCCTCGGGCGATCTCGCCGACGGCCTGAAGGAATTGGGCCATCCCGTAGCCGTCGGCTATGGCATGGTTCCACGTCACCCCGACGACGAAGCCGCCGCAGGAGAACTCGGTCACCTGCATCATCATCAAAGGGTCAGACGAAGAGCCGAAGCCCCCGGCGGCTGGGTCGTAGTAGAGGGCGAGCTCATCTAGTAGCGCCTTTGCGCCAGGCGACTGTTCCAATTCCAAGAGCTTGACTTGTTTCAAGGCAGAGCTGGCAGACGCCGAGACGAACAGCACACCCTCCCCGGTGCATTGGATATGGGGGTCAACATCATCAGCTACGGCGGCAACGCGACCGGAGATAGGATAGTAATGGACCATGGCTTGGGACAACGCCCTTTTTATGGTCTCCGCAGGTTCCTGGATTGGTTGGTCGAACACAAAAAAGGATGTTACCGGAACTCCGATCACACCCTTGTCAAAAGATGAGAGCTTAACTGTGCTGCTCATCGTCACAGGCTCCGATGGCTTGACTACCACGGGCGAGGACTTCCTCACCGTTACACTCATTGTCATCTCTCTCTCTCTCTCTCTCTCGTTTGTGTGTTTAGATATGTAACGTGTTTGTGTGTGTCTGTGTATCCTCCAGGCTCCATGGTCTATATATATGTGGGAGGTAGGAACATGCAATCGTGCTGTCATTATCTTTGAGAATAGCAAGGCAATATCGTCGAGATACTAAGAAAAATATTAAACTAGCAATCAACGGGCAGGACTAACGTGTTCAGATTTAAAAATCTAAAATTCGGGCGTACCAACTGGACAGTGTATTTTATCTCGTGAAGCTGCTTCTTGGGATCTCTGTTTTCTTTTTTTTTTTTCCAACGTTCTCGTGGCCTCGTGGGCAGCATATGCGACCGCAAAATTAATACTCGCAGAATCTGCACTCTTTTCTCAAATAAGCAACAATGCAGCTGTACATATCAGTTTGGAATTGAACATACCTTCAACCACCATGTTGACATCTAGGTGTGTATACTATTAGAGAGAGTTGACGGATCTCTTATAGCATATCGTATCCAATATATTACTCCCTCCGTTTCGAAATAATTGTCACCGACTAGTTAAAAAAATGAACTAACTGGTGACAATTATTTCGAAACGGAAGGAGTATGAGTTAACATTACAAACTCGTAGACTGTCCATCTGAATGCATCATAGCTAAATAAAAACATATACCACACGCCATACAGATATTTCAACGTCCTCCATAAAAGAAACTCAAGCTGTCGAACTCGCAACTCTAATGGTTTAGTGAACCCGTTGGAAAGTTGATCTCCTCGAGGAAATAAAATCTGATATCAAGTACTCCAGCTTCTTAGCGACCCTTTCTTTTACAGAATGATAATAGTTGAACTCTAGGTGCTTTGTATCTTACATAAAATATTGGGTTCATGAAAGGATCCATTTCACCGGAGTTCACCTGTACTTCTCGTACTAACCACTGAATCAGCAGTTGGTATGCCAATAGAATGGAACGGGTTCCATACAATGAATACCACTACAGGAAACGCGATCATTTGCGACGACCGTTTTTATTTGTGACGGCCAGCCGTCGCAAACAGCTTAAATTGCGACGGTCTGCCTCTGACCGTCGCAAATAACATGGCCGTCGCGAATAAGGCCTTATTTGCGACGGCTGTCGGTCTGGCCGTCGCAAATAAGTGCTTATTTGCGACGGCCAACCCTAGGGCCATCGCAATTTACGAAGCCATCATAAATAATGCCTTATTTGGGACGGCCAGTACAAGGCCGTCGCAAATAGGCTTTAATTGCGACGGCCCTAAGGTAAGGCCGTCGCAATTAAGACAACCGTCGCAAACTAGGTCTAATATTGGGACCCTTCGGCCCCGACTCTTCATTCACCATTCCCTCCACCGCCGCCTCCTGCCGCGCCCCCGTCGCCTTGCCGCGCCCCCGCCGCGCCCCCTCCGCCCCCGACCACGCCGCGCCCCGACCCCGCCGCCCCCGACCCCCACCGCCCCCGCCCCCGCCCCCCGCCGCGCCCCCCGCCGCCCCCGACCCCGCCGCCGGCCCGCCTCCGCCCCAGCGTTGCCGCCCCCGACCCCGTCGCCCCCGCCCCCGCCGCACCCCCGCTGCCCCCGACCCCGCCGCCGGCCCGCCTCCGCGCGCCTCCGCCCCTGCGCCGCTGCCCCCGACCCCGCCACCCCTGCGCCGCCCCCGACCCCACCGCCCCTGCGCCACCGCTGCCGGCCCGCCCCTGGCCCCTGCGCCCCCGCCACCGGCTCGCCCCCGGCCCCGCCACCCCTGCGCCACCGCCACCAGCAGGTAAGTCCCGGCCCCGCCCCTGCATTTTTGTAGAAATTCAGTCAAGTGTTGTGTCATTTTTGAACATGGTGACCTCATGGAAGAAATCATAGTGGTTATGTTTAGGTTTATTGAAGTAAATTGCTCTCATTTGAATTATTGTTATGTTTAGATTTATTGAATTGCTCTCACTTGAATTATGGTTATGTTTAGGTTTATTGAATTGCTCTCATTTGAATTGAATTGCTCTCATTTGAATTATGGTTATGTTTAGGTTTATTGAATTGCTCTCATTTGAATTATGGTTGTGTTTAGGTTTATTGAATTGCTCTCATTTGAATTGAATTGCTCTCATTTGAATTGAATTGCTCTCATTTGAATTGCTCTCATTTGAATTGAATTGCTTATGTTAGAATTGAGTTGATAAATTAATGAATTACAATGGATAATTGTTATGTTTAGGTTTATTTGAATTGCTTAGTTTTTTGAATTATGCTTAGGTTTATTTGAAGGGTTGTTGAATTGCTTAATTTTGATTGCTTGAGTGTTCAAGTACTATATATACATAAATGGGCTTCGGACCAGCTTGACAAGGCCTGACAAGGCCCATTTAGTGGTAAGGTAAAGTATGCGTGTAGACGGGCACGAAGGCGAACGACGACAGTGAGGATGGCAAGCACCTGCGCATGGATGGCGTACTCCAACGAAGTAGTTTCATCTCTGATCTCTGTGGGCCCCAGAGGAGGACCCTTGGGCCCAGCCCACTGGACTTATTTGCGACGGCCGAGCCGTCGCAAATAGAGGCACTTAATTGCGACAGCCCGACCGTCGCAAATAAGCTTTAATTGCGACGGCGGCACCGTCGCAAATAAGGTTGCGGGGCCCACCGGCCCGCGGCAACAACTTGCGATGGCCCTTCCTAGCCGTCGCAATTAAAGCTTATTTGCGACGGTGGCCGTCGCAATTAAAGCTTATTTGCAACGGTGGCCGTCGCAAATAAGCTTAATTGCGACGATTTATTTGTGACGGCTAAAAACCGTCGCAAATAAAGAAAGCTGTCGCAAATCGCTTATTTGCGACGGTATTTGGCTTATTTGCGACGGCCACGGCCGTCGTAAATCGTCGGGATTCCTGTAGTGTACTTTTTAAAAAACTCATAGGTCTTACAAGCATATTCTAGATTACATTGAATGTGGCCGGGATGTAGCCTCCAAAACAGCAAAAACCTTCAAATCAGTAGAGTGAATCAGGTTGTAGAGCATCGCCCGTGGTCGCCACACACCGGAGACACGTCCTCTAAGGAGTGAATTCCTCAATTGTGGCATGTTGTTCCATCTTCATCACCGTTCCTGTGCAATGATGATCCCCAAATCATTTATGCACATGGTCTTCATCACGTCCTTTGGTTTCATCGCCTACATTGAGCACCATTGCCACACTTCTTCATGCTACCCGCATTGTCACACTATTGGCCACCGATTTAACCACATCTTCTTCTTCTTATTTTACTTCTCTTTATTTTTCCCTACCTTCGTGCGCCCAGTAATGGGACCACCCGTGCGTGCCTTTGTCCATGATGCGTTCTCAGTTTTGGCAAATCCGAGACAAGCCTCGTCCAATAGCGGCTTTGACAACATCAATTGTGTTGTTGTCTTTATCCAAGGTCCATTCATGTGCACCCCATCTTTCCTCTCAGCATGCTCTGTACTTGGCGTCTCACTTTGCCCGTGACTTCATGTGCAACTTCCTCAAATCCAACATCATCGACCACGGCTACCACGCACATAGTTTCCTCGGCCACAACTACTTGCCTTATGATACACGTTGGTTTCTACTCCAGCCGCAACATTCGCAAAATTGTGAAGCTACATCTACCATCTCGTCATATTTTACCTTCAATTCTCCAGTCCCACCATCTGTGATGCTCCCGCTATGATTGTAGGAGCTATTAGAGTATATTTTGTGTCACACCTGGTTTTATTAAGAATAAAACCAGCTGTAAAATACATGTATGCCAGGATCAGTTTCACCATACATGTATGACAAATAGTGACGAATAATTCTATATCGAATACAAACAACATTAATACCTTGAAAAGAGTTTTGAAACAACAGCAAAAGTGGAAAAACTCTAGGGCAACCATAAGCAAATCGACTGGCAGCAACGCGACCTATGCACCGTCTTCACTTGTCACTACCTTCATTAGATCTTCTCCTCACTGAGCATCATTTATGAAAAATAATAGCAAGTGAATGAGTACATAAAGTACTCAGCAAGTGTGGGAAATAAATGACATAAATGCTAATCAAAAAGTAAGACTGATAGTGGTTTAAACACTACACATTAAAACTATCCTTAGTTTTCATTAGCAAGCTACATTTAGATGAATATTCTCAATCATAATAGAATAATAGTAATCATAGAACAATACACATGTCCATTCCCAACTAACATCTTAAACCATCAACTAATTATGAATCGGTCACCAAGCCACTCTTGTCTGTAAGCACGGCTATCTAGACAGTTTGACAAAAACACTGCAGAGTGTGTACCCTTTGCCCACAAGCAGTGATTTCATCTCCTTTTGTCAGGTGGACTGAGTAAACCTCCCTGATGTCTGTGGTAGCGAACCACATTACACACTTCCTTTAGTGTGCGTCGAGGAGCTCACTACATGGTCTTTACAAAGGTACTCCCGATTAGTGCTAGCCCTCTAAGGTTTCCACCACTGAGTCATTTTTGGAATAACCCCCTGCCTCAGAACCTCCTCTTGAGCCTTGCAGTTCCAAGAGCAGTACCCCTGCATCATTCAACACACATTTCAACTACTAGCATTTCATCTGGAGAAACCTAATTAATTGACCAAGCCACCCCATCTCAGTCTTGTGGTGGTACTGTAAAGATTAATGTCTTCCTCCATAAACCGGTCCTTAGAATCTAGCAGACACAACTCACAAACCCGAGTCTCGTGCACTCATGCACCATACCAATATAAACCAGCCTGCTAGATTCCTAACCACTACTTCATCACTTCAAATGTAACATAATGATCACAAATAATAATATAATCAAGTGTTCAGATTTCCATCCCGACTACTAAGCATGGCTAAGCATGATAGCAATACCCAAAACTACCCAATCCAACCCGGGCGACGAGGAATTATATAGAACGGGTAAATAAATAGGATACACATTAATTAAGCATGCAACTAACTATAATACCTAAAATAGGCACAAGATGGTCAAGGGCACTTGCCTTTTGTTAAATAGCTGCTCAGTTCTTCTTCATTGAATTCTTGATCTCCATATCTTCATATCGCTTCTTCATCGAGATACAAATGCGTACAAACTATGGTCAAAAGAGAAATAAAACATTCAAGAACAATACACCAAAATATACACATAAGCATAAAATCCTATATTAATACATCCCTACGAAGTATTGATTACTTTTCATAGCCAAATAAATGCATTTACCATTTATTTTCCATTTTAAATATTTATTTATAGCCTAAAAACATTTTAGTGAGTTTTCTGTAGTCCAAAATATAATTTTTATGCACTTAATTATTTTATTTTAGCTTAAATGGTTTTATAAATAATTTCCCTACTTTTCCTACATTTATTTTCCACTTTTAGTATTTATTTATAGCTAAGAACATTTTTATTAAAAGTTTTCCATCGTAAAATTATATTGTATATGCACTCTATAATTTATTTTAGCCTAAACAGATTTATAACCTATTTTTCTACACTTTCTACATTTATTATATCATTACAAACATTTTCCATGCATTAAATATATTTTTCTGATTTTTTAATTTGATTTACTGTGAATTTCCTATAAAAATTGTAATAATATACAGTCTAAACTAATTTTCTTAAGATTCAGGGGTTGTTTCACAAATTATAGAGGCTAAAAATATTAATTAATAAGCTAACATGGGTTTTCAAGCAAGTTTTACACATTTTATCATGCTGGTAGAAATTCTAATAATTTTAGGGGCTTTTTCATAAACTAGAGGACCTAACTGTGATTTCTTTTAAAGGCACAAGGGCTTATGTGCAATAGAGTGAAGGGGTATGACGGTTTTATTCTAAGTCGTCCGATTTTAGAAGAGTAGCTCGGATTTTATGAACGAAAAAATATGCACAAAATCTAATCGTGGCCCTTGCTGGACGATCTGATGGCTAGGGTGTTCAGGTCGGAGTTTGGCCGCCGGCGGCGAGCTACGCGGCGGCGCCCTCACCAAAACTTTGCCGGACTTCGCCGGAACGGCGTTCCGGTGCACCAAATTCGGCGGAATTTAATGCAAATGAAAGAGGAGAAATTGGGGGAGCATACCATGGGTTCGCGCACGTCAGGAACAAAGCAGAGACGGACGCACGATGGTGGAGAGCGGCAGTTGGCTTTTGGCGACATTGGGGTGGTCGCTCCGACGGTGAATCTCGTCGTGGAGGAGTGCCACGGGGGCGGTGTGATGTCGCAGAGCCCGAGAGCAGATCGGGGGCGGTCGGAGTGATGCGAAAACATGGGGTGTCGAGCCCCACCGACGGCAATGGCGGCGGGCTAGGCTTGCGGTTTGAGGCGGGGGGGGGGGGGGGGATGGAGGGGCGCACCCGAGGATTAAATAGGGGGAGGCAGGAGGCGGTTGCCTGGCGTTGGCATGCGCACGACGGTTGCTGCGCGGCACAAACGTGGGCAGGGCGGGCGGGTGCGAGCGGACGGTGCAATGCGCACGGGCATGGGGAGGCGGTGGTTCGGGAAGAGAGGCCTAACGAGTGGGTCCCGTGCGTCAGATGGAGAGGGAGAGGGAGAAGGGGTGCTGCGGGTTGGGTCGAGATGGAGAGGAGGGGAGTTGGGCCGCGGTGGTAGGGTTTTGGCCCAAGTAGGTTTTCTTTCTTTTCTGTTTTTTTTCTTTTTCTTTTTCCTTTCTTTTATTTTTTAATTGATTTAAAATCAAATCTATTGCGAAACCTACTCGTTTAAATTTAAATAAACACACAAAAATGCACAAACACATGCAATTTAATTATTTTTCTTTATTTTGAAAATGTGGGTGTTTTTTTGCAAGCAAGATAGACTAACATATATGTTTGATGTATATTTGGTAGACTAGATGTGCTTAGGTTTGGTAGGCTAGATAGATTGTCATATATATCGCAGGTATATTTAGTAGGATAGATATATTATCATATGTATTAGTCTCCTGTACTCTATATATGACGGTCGAGGAACATAATACAATAAATCTAATAATTAAACTATTCACACTATATCAATGCAACCAATAATCATCCAATTCTATTATTCTATCTGATGGGGTTTTGTACACGGGATGCCGAGAACACGGGACCCGACAACGGTACGCGACCATGATGCAACTACGAACCGTATCTCCGTCATGAGGAGGGTCCGTTACTAACACTCCGGTCTGCTGAGGGCGAGGTACCTAGCCTGTCCAAGTCCCGACCCAAGAGATCGGGTCCTCCCGGGCTCGAGCCCGGGAGAGGCGAGTATTCGGGGCATTTATGGCGGATGGTGGGTGCATCAAACACCCTTGACATCTATAAGTCCACATTCTAGTAACCCCTCGAAGGATCGGCATCGAGCCACCCGGGCCCCCGAATGGCCCACGATCTATGCGAGTGTCCCGAGCCCAATTTAGCGGAATGCGGGCACTGTGAAACAAGGCATCCGGTTCTAGTTGTCCCTAAGAAATAGGGCAACCGGGTTCCACTTAGATTTACTCGATAAGCAACTCATTGATCTTGGGAATTCGACCACCGAGGTAAATTCACATCTGGCTGAACCCCGCCTACTCACGAACGGCTAGCAGACGGCTCGGGGGGATCGAACACCCTTGACATCTCTAAGTCCATATTCAAGTCTCAGCTCGACGACTCCTAGTAACCCCTGAAAGGTTTGGCATCAAGCTGCTCGACCCCAGATCTATGCGAGTGTCCTGGGCGAGATTTAATGGAATGTAGGCACCGAGCCCCGACCAGGTCACTCCTTACAAAACAACAACCACTGAGCCCAGGAATTTGGCCACAAAGATAAATTCCTGTCTCGCTCAACCCGTCCGAGCCATAGACGGCTTGTCGACGGGACGTGCAGCAGATTCGGGAACTCACCAACTTATCCCTCTAAGGGGCTTAGGGCCCACCGCGTAACTTGAGATCGCGACGACTAGACTCAATGCCTCACTTTTCCAACCTTGATCCTAGCAACGATTCTAAGCGAATCACGAACCAATAATAACACATCTATCGAACTATTATTCTTCAGAGCCCCCTACACGTTGCGAAGATCCGCCTCCGACCAACCCAACAAGCTCGACCCAAGGCTCGGGGGCTACTAATGGGGTTTTGTAGCCCAAGTGCAAAATACTGGCGGTACACGAATGTGATACGACCAACATTGTATCCAACCTCCAGCGCAAGGAGGAACCCACCGCCCAAGCCAAACCATCAAGGTAGGGATATTGGATCCACCTGAGTCCTAACCGCGAGGTCGGTTAGTGGACCCTCTCGAGTCTGAGCTCGGGAGCAGGGAGCAGGTGGCGATATTCAATGCAGACATGGGCTTATGCAGTCACATTCAATGCTGAAAGGATGGCCACAAGCGACATGACTCTTCTGTAGAGCACTGTTCTAGTTGACACCACTCCCGTCCCGTTCCATTCGGCACAGCAGCGAGCACACATCAAAGGATGATGCAGACAGGGCGACACGACGGAAGTGGATACTGCAATGAGGACTTTGAAGACGCAGGTGGCCTAGGAAGTGCGCTGACACGAACATTGTATCATCCGCCTCATTTATGAGGAGCCGGAGTTAGATAGACAGCTCGGTAACAGGCTATAAAAGGGGCCCAAAGCCACCTTAACGCGGGGACGACAGGAGACCCATGCTACAAGAACTCTCCGATGAGAACTAGTTTGTAAACCGTTATAACCCTAACCCACTCCCAAGCTAACAAATATCACGAGTGCGACCGAGACTGGACGTAGGGCTTCCGCTCGAACCAATATAAATTCCTAATGTCTTCGTAGCTAGGCCATTCGAGGACGAACGCGTGACAAATCTAGGAAAGGCAACAGATAAAATACCCACAGATAATACTCACATCTACTCGTATCCGTTGGATAATAACCGTACCTTGGATAATAACCATACCTGTTACCTGAAACGGGTAGAAAACATTACCCGTATCCATTACCCGTGGTTTTTTTTTTGCCCGCGGGTATATCAGTTACCCGATATATTACAGTTATCAAGAAATAAATTCACAATTTCCGACACAGAATTAACACAATGTTGAGTGTTCAACACAATGTTCCTGAACATAACATAATTAACCACGTGCAACACATCAACACATACATTCAAAATGTCCTCACCACAATAGAATACAAAAAAAAACACAACTGTTCAACGCATCTCAGAATCAACAGTTAAACAGTCACATACATTCACACGTGGAACAAAACCATCTCAGCACAACTGCAAATCAATAGAAGAGATAGTGAGGACCGCGGACAGTGAAGACATCACAGCTCCGATCGAATCACAATTCACAACTGCAAGAAGGGAAGCTTTGCAAACCAGTTAGGAGTTCAGGGCAACCATTTAGATAAGAGTATATATATATATTGAAAGGAACTACATGTTATATATATAACTGGGGAATGAAAATACATGTTTACATCTTTTTTGTAAGCCATGAACCGACGCGGTGAACAACAGTACTGATGATGCAATTAAGCAGCAGATTGCAAGAGTTCCATAAATAATAATCTTAATTTGACGATGAAATCCAACGTACGCACATAACATCAGGCGGTGGACGACAGTGGCACTGCACGGAGGGGTGTGGCAAGCTCCAGCACCGCGGCATAATGATCTCTGAGATCGACGTCTTTGGGGGCCATCCCATCGGGCAGCGCCCAGTCGATCTTGTGAAGAATTGAGGCCAGCAACAGAGGCACGAATCGCGCGGCCATGTCCAATCCAGGGCACACCCTTCTCCCGGCCCCAAAAGGCCTGTAGGCAAAGTCTGAACCACGGAAGTTCAACGACGCTTGAGCGCCCATGAAACGCTCTGGCGTGAAGTCGTCCGGACTAGGCCATGCAGTTGCGTCCCTCCCGATTGCCCACAAGTTGACAAGAACGTATGAGCCTATCGGCACGGGGTATCCGCCCAACGAAACGCCATCCTCCGCAACTACCCTACGGGGAGGAGTCAGCGGCGCTGCTGGATGCAGCCTTATCGTCTCCTTGACAACGGCATGGAGGTAGGGCAGCTTGTGAAGGTCGCACTCCTCAACGAACTCCTTGGGCCCCAAGGTGGACGCAATCTCAGCTTTCAACTTGGCCATCTTATCTGGATGGCGCAGTAACTGTGCCATAGCCCATTCTACTGTAATCGAGGTGGTGCCCGTGCCGCCAATAAAGATATCCTGCACAGGCCGGAAATCAAGTTATTAACTAAGTACTAGTAGATTACAACTCTATGTAATCATATACACTCTAGCTCTTCTTTCTTATTAAACATGCATATGATGTATGTTTAGGACAAGTAGTAAAGTTCAATTTAAACTAAATTAGCAGCATGCAGTGCTAGAAATCAAGTAATAAGCACATACTGTGAATAACTTGTGCATGTCCGAACGGGTAAGCTGTGACTTGGCATGACGCTCCAAGACTGTGTCCAACATGTCGCCGTGGTTCTCACCGCTGGCTAGTCGAGGCTCTATGAACTCCGTGTCGAAGAAGCTGTAGAGTTTGGATAGATCTTTGGACATGCGGCCGCGGGAGGCAAAAAGATCAAGCGGGGCTAGGAATGGAAAGGCGTCGGAGATGTTGGGTTTGGAGGAGTTTCCCACGATCGCCGCCATGAGCACCTTCAAGGTTTTGGCACCTTCCAGCTGGTGCTGCAGGTCCACAGTGTCTTTAGAGAACAACGTATTGGACAACGTATTGAGCGCCGTGCTGAACACGGCCTCCCCGAGTTGAACAGCTGCCTCACCACCAGGGCATGCTGCCCTAAAGTGCTGGGCGAGTTTGCGGGCATGGCGTTCCCTGATGGGGCGGGTGTTCTCCAGGCCCCTGCTAGTCGACAAGTGGGTGCTGACCGTGATGCGGTTCTGCTTCCACAGCGGGTCGGAGGTGGGCAGGAAGAGTAAGGATCCGGAACTGTGCGTCAGACCTTGCAAAGCGTCCGGCACAAACCGAGCGGCAAGCGACGAGTCTTTCTCGACAAGAGCTTCACGGGCCAAGGCAGGGGACGACACCACCACAAAGGTGCTCCTTCCTGGCCGGAAGGACACGATTGGCCCGTAGGTATCGGCTAGGCGGGCGAGCGCGCGGTGCGGGTTGTTCCGCAGCGCACCCATGAAGTAGATGGCGTTCCCGATGAGCGGGAGACCCATAGGCCCTGGTGCCGCCCTCTTGTATCTTTGCAGGATGAAAACCATGGAGTGTACACTTACCATCAGTGTAACTAGAATACAAGCGAGCCAAGCCTGGAGCTCCATCTCTCTCTCTCTCTCTCTCTCTCTCGTGTGTTTAGATATATAACATGTGTGTCTGAGTGTCTCGGCGTGTGTATCCCTCCGAGCTCCATGGTCTGTATATATATGTGTGGGAGATATACTAAGAACATGCAATCGTGCTGTCACTATTTTTGATAATAGCAAGACAATATCGTCGAGATACTAACGAAAATTGTAAACTAGAAGCAATAAATGGGCAAGACTAACGTGTTCAGATTTAAAAATCTAAAATTTGGGAGTACCAACTGGCCAGTGTATTTTATTTCGTGAAGGTTCTTTTTGGAACCTGTTTTCTTTTCATTCCAACGTTCTCACGCGCGGCATGTGCGACCGCAAAATGCTCGCACAATCTGTACTCTTTGCTCAAATAACCCTCAATGCAGCTGCACAAATCATATTTGAGTTGAACATATCTTCAAAAACCATGTTAACATCTCGGTGCATGCTATTAGGGAGGGTTGACGGATCTCGTAGTAGCATATCGTATCAAAGATATTACGAATTAACATTACCAACCTGCCGTTTGTCCATCTTGATGCAGCATAGGTCGCTTGCGGTAGCATTATGCAGTATATCATCTTTACTTTCATACTTATGAGCATTGCCATTCTAGTACGTATGGATGCTGAACCTCCTCATGCATGGATCAACGTGGCAACGACACCACCTAACTTATCAGTACTAGTAGCATGCAAATTACAGAGGAGTTTTATGGCGCACAGTACTAGTAAGAGGAGGGGAAGAAACTCCCAAGATTCTCCCAATAACTGCGAGTGAACTGGAAACGACTAACTCCTCTCTCAAAATATTTGTCACTTTCTAGTTCATTTTTGAACTAAAAAGTAACAAGTATTTTGAGATACAGAGAGTACATTATCACTACAGAAAACCCGACCATAAAAGATGGCCGGTAACTGTCGTTATTTAGGCACATACCGTCATAAATAAATTATTTGTGACGGTAACAGCTTATTTACTACGATTTTTTACCGTCTTCGATTATTTATCGTTAATAAGGTAATTAATGACGAGTATATGAGCCCGTCGCAAATAAGCCCGCCCTGCCACGTGGCAGCGCAGGGGGGGCTAATTTGCGATGGCCAGGACCAGGTCGTCGTTAATAAACTGTCTTATTTACGACGGTGATAACCACCATCATCATTTATTTTATATTTTTGACGACGGTTTGGCTAGCCGTCGTCCTTTTAGTCCACCCTCAGCTCACGTGTGCTTTCAGCGGACGGAGGTAAATTTTAGTTCACAATAAAGTTATTTTATAAATTGCAGCTATTAATAATTATTTATTGTCAATCTTTTCTTTTGTGCAGTCTGACTCGGAGTCTTCTGAGTCCGAGTCAGATTCTAGGGGGGCCGCTACAGGAGCCCAAGTCAGAGGCTAGGGGGGCGCTACAGGAGCCCGCTAGCACTAGCCTCCCTTCGGAGCTGGCTAGCGTTAGCCTCCCTCTGCAGCCGGCTACCGCTAGCCTTCCTTTGAACTCTGGTGGTTCCACATAGCCTTCAGGGTCACAGGACGCAGCAGCGTCACAGCAGAGGCGACGGACGAGGAGGAACCACTTTGCGGCTCCTCCTCTAGTTACTTCTCAACGGATCACAATCCATCCTGTCGGAGACATGTAAACTGTATATAGTATATTAAATATTAGATGTTGTTTTCCTTTACTTAATAATTTAATATATTTTGCAGATGTTGGTATGACTTTTCCTTCACGGGGGCCGAGAAACACCACGAGCAGGTTAACAGTGTCCTGAGTGCTATTGTGAAGTTGCACTACCCTGGTGTCATTGACGATTTCCCTATCCTGTCGTGGGATGACTACGCTCGTGTCTCTCACCCAGTCCACGACACGGTTCAAGGAGTCGTGTGGCACGATTTTATGTTAAGTTTAACTGTTTCATTTTTTCAACTCGTTTGAATTGTTAATGCATATCACTTAAATGTTTGTTTGCTGTACCAAATAGAGGAACCGGGCATGGAGGACCACGCGAGACGCGTGTTCCATTACAACGCTTGAAAGCTCACGACGGCGGCATTGTCGAACGTCCGGATTCAGGCCGTCATCGCGTACTACAAGCGGCACCCCCAGGAGCAGGAGCAACAAAGGGGTTCATTTAGGAAGGACTCCGACGCGTACTTGACAGAGGAGTAGTACACGGAGGTAAGTGTTTAATATTATTAAATATTTATAATATTTATGTATGTTAACTGTATTGATGAAAAATGAAATATGTGCAGGTTAGTATTTCCTGATTACAGGGTAACACTGAGTCGTACTTAGCTCTCTGTCGGTACTGGGCTAGCGAAGCTTTCATCGGTAAGTCCACAAAGGCTAGACAGTGCCGCATGGGGTCCGAGGGCAAGCACAATTTTGGCGACGACGGCTACTTGCGTTTGGCTAAATGCATGGTAAGTACTTTTTCAATTTATTTATGTGTTCCTAATATATTTATCTCACTAACACGGCTATACAGGAGCAGTGTAGTCAGGTCGCAGCTGACCGACTGGTAAGTTTTTGAAATTCATTATTTTCATAATAACGAATATTATTATTGACATGCTTACAAGATTTCTTTGTTTTGTTGGCAAAGTACGTGCAGGAGATCGCGAAGATACATGGTGCGGATTACGATTGGGAAAATGCGCCAATCGACTCCCAAGCCGCTTACGCAAGCAGAGGCGGTAAGGCCCATAGACGGTGAGTTGGTCATTTGTTTCAATTCTTTTTCCAATTTATCTTCTTCTACTTAGTGTTTTCATTCTTTTGCAGGTTTGCCATTTTTGATGTAGTTGTCGACTCGAGGTCGGCGCGACCTTTGAGAGGCGCTTTATCGACGCAGACTTCGTCCGTTGGGTCCTCAAGTAGTCGTCTCTCGCAGATCCAGTTGGAGCTCCTCGCCTTGAAGGAGACACTGACGCAGACCCAGGCAGAGCTGGAGATGTCGATGGTGGATCAGGCAAGCGGAGGATGACCTTAATGATGGCCCAGATGCAAGCAACAGTAGTGGTAAGTAATTTAAAGTACCGTAATTAAATTTCATAGCGTTTCAATAACATATATCTTATAATATTTTGCAATGACAGACCCTTGCTTGAAACAATGGTCAGAATATCGAGATTCCTACGCTTCCGCCGCAGGAGACTCCGGAGCAGGTGATAAACTCTTTCCTTAATATTGTCGTATCCATTTCAGTATTTTACATGGTTTGTGATGGCTGGACCAGTGTGTTTGCATTCTTGCTTTGCTGGACCCATAAAATTTTCAAATGATATCCACACCTCTAGTGCCACACAACTGCTTTCGTCTTTAAACAGTTCAAGCTTTTAAATAGAAGTTGGTTATTCAAGTGACTGAAGAACTTAGGTCTCTAAACTTCACTTGAGTTCGTTAGTTGAAGTGTTGAAGCCTGAGAGAGAAACGAAATCAACAAATTTGACCTCTTGATTGAACTGAACATGTCAAACTCATGCACATGTGCTTGTTACCTATTTACAGTATTGAATTGAGAATTGTGGTTGAAGCTTTCATTGGCTGATACATTGAAATTGTACCAGCATGGATGTGATTCCGAATTGAGGAAGTAGCAGCCTTGTTGATGCAGTCTTGCAGACTATTTCACAACATAATTGGTGATACTGTACATATTAGAGTATTTAAATCTTTAAAACACTCGAACTATGGAATTGACTGCCTTAACTGAACATAGCTCTTAACTGATTTGCGTCTAGCTGAACAATCACATATATAGGCAAGTTGATTATTTCCAACAACTCTCAGTCAAACTTTACCTTTTTAGTAGAGAATTTAACTCTAATGTTCCTTTTGCAGGGTTCGGGAACGGCGGCACACGGAGGGATGCGCCGAGAAGATATTCTCGGCTCCGGAGGTAGTGGAGGGGCTAGCGTGTAGCCCGGTGGAACTTAATTTGTGTTGTTATCAATGTTTAGGATAATATTTTGAAACTGTTTTGTTGTGTCTGTGTATTTGTATAATGAATATGTTTCTGTATCTATTCAGTGTTCTCGCCATCGTGAGAGGTAGTCAGTTTATTTTTTTCTAAAAAAAATTTGAAAACTTAACTTACGTGGCTATAGCCCTACCGACGAAAGTTAGCCCAGGTTAACTTTCGTAGGTGTGGCCAGGCCGACATAATTTAACCTTCAACTTTCGTCGGTATGGTCATAGCCGACATAAGTTATATTAGGTTAACTTACGTCGGTCCAGCGTTACCGACGTAAGTTACGAAAGTAACTTTCGTGGCCCAGCCGCGGTCGACGTAAGTGCTCCGACCCAGCCCGCGGCCCATCCCAGTAACTTACTTATGTCGGTTATGGGATACCGACGTAAGCAACTAACTTACGTCGGCGGCCAACGTAAGTTACCTTAATTACGTCCAAATTGCTTCGTCAGCCAGTAACCAACGTAATTAAGGAAAAACCAACGTAAGTAAGTAACTTACATCGGTATAGGACTTAATTACGTCAGTCACGGTCGACGTAATTGATCGGGATTCCTGTAGTGATGGCCGAGTCACTCGGCGTCGAGGGTCGTAGTAACTTGGTAGCGGCGAAGGCGAGGAACCTCGGTCGCGAGGTTGCATCGCCATATTCGGACCAGCCGGAGCAACCGGCGGAGCAGCCGGCCAGGACTCATGTTGCACCGGTGCCGAATGGCTGCCAGAGGAGGAGGAGGGGGAGAAGTAGGATTTAAGTTTCTTTTGTTGTTTTTAGTTGATGTTGTTTTTCTTTTCTTGTGTCTTGTACTTTTTTTCTTGTATTTTGTAATATATTGTTAATGAATGAATGTGTTATCTGTGTCCATCTGTGTGATGAATTTTATCTTATGTGTTCAACTGTGAATGAATGAATGTGTTCATCGTTCAATGATGTGTTCATGTCTGTTTGTAACCGAAGACAAAGGAGATGTGCTTTCTGTAAAGATCGTCTCATTTCTTTCGCAAATTAGAGACGCGCTTTGTTAGATGTGTGTCTCCGTTTGTAATAGAGGAGGACACGTCTCGGATACCTACTTAACTGAGATGGACTATATAGTAATGCGTCTCTTTGTACGTTCAACCGAGCTATGTCAGATCCTTACTGAAGCGGACTCGTCTCGCTTAACCTTATCAGAGACTATCGCCTTTTAGCACGTTGCACATCTTTATCTCCTATTTGAGTTTCTTACGTAGTGTGCACCGTGTTAATGTTTGATTCTCTGTGCCTCAACAACACAAGTGGTTGCCTTTGTATTTTCTAAACTTTATTTCTGCTCAAATGAATAGGCAGCTAGCCTGCCGATTTGCATCAGAAAAAAAAAAGACAGAGGTCGCTTGCAATTAAACATTTTGAAGAACCACTTGTAAAAGTTTCTTCATGCTTATATAAAATTGCCGGACCATTATGTTTGGAACTTTCTAAAAAACAGATGATAGTTTGTTACGACCTTATTTGTAGGGTGGATTTGAGCGTGACTGTTGGTTGCTTTTGAACATTTTTATATATCTGATATTAACTTACATCCCAGTTATTATCACAGGAACTTGGTAAGATAAACAAAGTTAGTAGCCAATCCTTTTTAGTGGGATTATGCAAAAGACTTGGTTCTTGCAACTTGCTACATCCGATTGTGTGCCCAAACGTCTGCTGGGACTTCAGCTTTGTACTCTAAGTAAATTAATTGGGCTAGGACACGAAGCTAACATTCATACATCACCCGTAAATAATATTTCTTCCGTTCCCAAAAATTTGTTGATTTATAGTTCATTTTTGAACTACAAAGGAACAACTTTTGAAAATGGAGGGAGTACTCCTACTACTTTTGGTACATTAATTGGCTGTTGTTTTCTCTCCAAAACGTTTGCAAGACATGTGAAAGGCATCTTTATTTCATTAATTATTGTCGGTACCCTGTCCGAAGTGGATCAAAATGAATATCAGACTAGTCCGGTTAACAACGGACTTGTCCGATTTTGTGTGACTTGTGAAGTGTGTTGAGGACTAGTCCGCCCTGGGGAGGACTAGTCTGACTCAAGTCAGAAAGATATCGGACTAGTCCGACAGATATCGGACTTGTCCGATCTGGTCCAGAAAGGATATCGGACTAGTCCGGTTGATATCGGACTAGTCCGGTCCTGTGTAACTTTGTGCAATATGTGTGTGTGCTTAAATATGATTGAGCTCTTGGGTGTGTTTCCTTAACACACTCCATACACAATAATCTACTATTTCTTTTCCTTGAGCTCAAGTTCACTTTGCTCCTCATTATCCCTTCTTTTTGGTATTTTGCTCATTTTTCATTATTGGCCTGCATTCATCTCAACAAAGAGGTTAGGATCCCAATTGCTTGTCATAAATCATCCAAAACCCACAAGGGAGTCCTAGATGCACTTTCAATCTCCCCTTTTTGGTGATTGATGACAACCAATTGAGATTTCACAAAATATGACAAAAAGAGATGAGATTTTCATAAAGTATGCACATATGACTCAAAAATACATCAAGCAGTAAGAGAAATATCCATATGTGCATTCTTTATGGTGGGATGCATAACTAAGTGCATTGAAACATTGAGAATGACATAATTTACATTGATGAATCAATACAAAGTACATATGTCATTTCAGGAGCAAAATTGCAGATTTCAACACATATTTGCAAATTAATTAAGCATTTCAACATAGAACCATAGTTAACATGTAAACAACGTTAAGGCATTACAATCACAAAGAAAGATAAAGAGAACTCTCTCCTCGCACCCTACCACAGCTAAAGCTAAGACTCCCCCTCAATCTCTCCCCCTTTGGCATCAAGACACCAAAAAGAAGGAGAGGAGGGTCCTAGGGTCTTCACTCTTCACTGTCGGTCCTCTCGTCGTCGTCTTCGTCTTCATCATCATCAGCTTGACGAGGAGGGGAAGGAGGAGGGACGGAGTCGCTCGAGCCCCCAATGCCAAAGTAGGCAAGCTCGGAGGGGTTCAGAGGCCCGAGCTCGGTGAAGTCCGGGTCGGACTCCTCAGAAATCACTGGAGACCCAATGGGGTCGATCTCCAGCTTCTGGTAGATTTGCTTCATATTGGCCTTTATATACTTCATGTCCTCCTTTCTTCTCTTGTTGAGCTTGTGGACCTTCACTTCTGTCTTTTTGCAGGAGGAGAATATGGCGGTCAGGTACTTGAGGATCCCACTAGTTGATCCTCTCTGAGGGGCTTCCCTAGAGGTAGAGACAGCCCTAGCATCGCTTCTTGATCTTGCCGGTGCCTCGGGATTGGAGGCCGGCGAGGGAGCAGCCTGGACACTCACTGGTTGAGGCTTCTGAGGCCTCAAAGGAGTGTGCTCCACATCCTTCACGAACTCAATACCTGTGACTTTCTCAATCATATACATGAGGTAGGGAGCATAGCCACAAGACCTGTTAGGCGTGCAGGATATGTTGACCATATCGTTCCAAATGTATTACGCCACATCAAATGGACGGTCCCTGCTTATGACTCTCATTAGGGTTCGGAGGTAACCCTGCACGCTCCCAACATCTCCATCTTTAGGAGCAATAGTCTTCCTCAGCACTCTGTTGAGGACCACAAAGAATGGTTTCATGTACTTTGTAGAGGGAGGAACATACTTTGAGTTCGGCTCATATAGGAATTTCATCCTATCCTTCTCCATGACACCGATATTGTGGATGATCAGCCTGTCATGTCCAGAGGTGTCCAGATGGAGCAGATTAGCAAAGTCCTCTTGAGTGATACTATACTTAGATCCTTGTGTCATCCAAGTAACACTCTCTTCATCCTCACTTGAGAAGTGGCAAGTTGCAAAGAACTGTGCGATCACCTCATCATTCCAGTTATGCCTGAAGGCAAAGAGATCCTTCAGGCCATGCCTCTCAACTGCTGCAATGACTTCATCAAAGGCTGAGCACTTCTTCTTCTCAAGGTGTGCCCAGTCAATCCACTGACTGCGCACCATCGGTGTCTTCATCGGGAGATACACCGATTTGTAGAAGTCTGCATGGAAGTTGCACCAAAACCTTCCATCGACAGCTTGCTTTGGCCTGCCATACCAGTCAATTCTCCTGAACTTGGCTGCAGAATCACTGCCCTTGCCGTTGAACTTCTCCTCAGTAGGGTCCCGGACCCCTTCCCTGGGAGCATGGAGATTCAAGGGCCCGACTGGCCCCGTTGCTATCCTCTTGCCCTTGCCCTTGGCTTGGCGGGCACTTGCCGAGCTAGGGCCACCACCATCCTTAGAGGCTGGCACCTTGGAGGCCGGCTTCTTCGCTAGCACTTTCCTCCGAACCTGAGGAGGGGAAGGAGCAGGCTCGGAGGGTCTTTCTTGGTGCTTCTTGCCAAGAACCGTCGAGGACCGAGGTGCCACCTCGTGGTTCAACTCGGCCTCAAAGTCGGAGATTTCGTTGTTTGAGCTTGACATGATCTGAGAATGATTTTGCAAGAGTGATGGTAAGTGATACAAGGCATAGGTATGAAAAGATAGCAATGAATTGCATTGAGGAATTGAAAAATTAGGTTTTCAGTTCAGAAACATCGGACTTGTCCGGTGCACAGGCACGGACTAGTCCGGAGGACCGGACTTGTCCGTGCATGGACCGGACTAGTCCGGTGTTCATCCTCAAAAACCTAACAGATTGGTCAAGGGATGATTCCTAATGCAAATCTAGTCTAGCATACACGTAGTACATCAAATAAGCATGTATCTAGTGAAGGATGCTAGGCTATGCGATCAACAATGGAGAAAAAAACAAGATTTCTAGGGTTTTGAAGAAATTTACCGAAGAAATTGATTGACGTTTGAAGGTTTGGGGGTTGGAGGCCGGACAAGTCCGCTAGCTTCAATCCCCAAGAGGTCAAGCTTGATCTCCGCCCAAATGTGGACTTTTTCGACGGAGGGAGGAGAGAATCGCCTTGGTGGCTCGAGCGCAAGAGAGAGGAAAGCGTGAGCAAAAGTGGGGATGAGAAGATTAGGGTTTGATGTCGGCTAGGGTTATGGACATGAAAAATCGGACAAGTCTGGACATTACCGGACTAGTCCGAAGTCATCCAGAGAGCTATATCGGACTAGTCCATGGTCTATCGGACTAGTCCGGTCTAACCGGCACTCTGCGGACTAGTCCGGGTAACCACGGACTAGTCTGTGGTCACCAGGAGAATTTGCATAGCCCATTCATATATATTTGAAGGTTCACTAATAGAGAATAGGAGGGGCAAAACAAATCAATTAATATTGATGAATTTGACCAGTAAGCATACAACAATCACACAATGATCATAATTCATCAAGATTTAATAATTAACATAGTTTTTCGAGAAAGAAAATGAAGGGGGATGATTTTCACAATTCAGTCAAAATTTTGAGGAGGTCATACAGGTATGCAACTTTTCAAGCCACACCCCGAGAATCAAGGATATTTAGTTCATTTCGGAGTTCAAAAAAACGCTTTTCATCAAGTGGCTTGGTGAATATGTCGGCCAATTGTTTTTGGGTGTTGACATGTGAGATGGTAATGTCCCCTTTCATGGAATGGTCTCTCAAGAAATGATGTCTTATGTCTATGTGTTTAGTTCTAGAGTGCTCAACTGGATTGTGGGCTATTTTAATGGCACTCTCATTGTCACAAAGGAGAGGAATACAATTCAAATTGTAACCGTAATCCCTTAGAGTTTGTCGCATCCAAAGGAGTTGTGCACAACAACTCCCGACTGCAACATACTCCGCTTCGGTTGTGGATAAAGTAATGGAATTTTGTTTCTTGGATGACCAAGAAACTAAGGATCTCCCTAGGAATTGGCATGTGCCGGAGGTGCTTTTTCTATCTACTTTGCACCCAACATAATCTGCATCGGAGTAACCAATGAGATTGAATTTTGAGCCTTTTGGGTTCCAAAGACCAAGGTTGGTTGAATGAACTAAATATCTCAGGATTCTTTTTACGGCTGTCAAGTGACATTCCTTAGGGTTGGCTTGAAATCGTGCACACAAACATACACTCAACATAATATCTGGCCTAGATGCACATAAGTAAAGTAGAGATCCAATCATGGAGCGATATACCTTTTGATCGACGCTAGGTCCATCTTCATTGAGATCCAAGTGGCCATTCATTGCCATGGGGGTCTTTATGGGCTTTGCCTTGTCCATGCCAAACTTCTTGAGTATGTCCTGCGTGTACTTGGTTTGGCTTATGAACGTTCCTTCCCTTTGTTGCCGCACTTGGAATCCCAAAAAGTATTTTAATTCTCCCATCATTGACATTTCAAACTTGTCTATCATGATTTTTCTAAATTCCTCACAAAAAGATTGATTAGTTGATCCAAAAATTATATCGTCAACATAAATTTGACAAATAAAAAGATCATTATCTAAGTTCTTTGTAAATAATGTATAATCTACTTTGGCAATTTGAAAACCATTCTCAATTAAGAAATCTCTAAGACACTCATACCAAGCTCTAGGAGCTTGTTTGAGGCCGTAGAGAACCTTACACAATTTATATACGTGGTCGGGGAACTCTTCGTCTTCAAATCCGGGAGGTTGCTCCACGTACACCTCTTCCTTGATCGGTCCGTTGAGGAAGGCGCTTCGGCTTGTGAGTACCCTTTGGCCACAAGTCACGCCTTGTTTCTTGTTACCACTCCATGTTCGTCTTGTTTGTTGCGGAAGACCTACTCAGTGCCCACTATGTCATTGGGTCTTGCCACAAGTTCCCACACCTCGTTCCTCTTGAAGTTGTTCAATTCTTCTTGCATTGCCACCACCCAGTCCGGATCCTTCAATGCATCCTCAATCCTGCGTGGTTCCAAAAAGGAGACAAACGAGTAATGCTCACAAAAGTTAGCTATGCGATATCTAGTGGTTACTCCCTTTTGTATGTCACCGATGATGTTGTCGATTGGGTGATCCCGTTGAATGCATTGGTGTACTCTTGGGTGGGGCACTTGGGGAGTTGTGTCTTCATGATCGTTTTCTTCTCCCCCTGAGTGGTTGCCCTCGTTGACTTGTTGATCATCTTCATACTTTCGTGCTTGTGTTGAAGCTCCCCCTTGATTGTTGGTCTCCTCTTGTGGTTCATTTTCCTCATTTATGTGTGAAGGTGACTCTTGTGGTCGAACTTCACCTAGAGCCATTCTTTTCAATGCTAGACAAGGAGCTTCTTCTTTACCTAATTCACATGGATCAACTTGCCCCTTTTGGGAGCCGTTAGTCTCATCGAAAACTACGTCACGTGCTACTTCAACAAGTCCGGAGGCCTTGTTGAAAACACGATAGGCGTAGGTGTTCGAATCGTAACCGAGCAAGAAACCTTCATCGGACTTCGAAGCGAACTTTGAAGTCCTGTGCTTCTTGTTCAGGATATAACATGGAGAACCGAAAACTCGAAAGTATGAAATGTTTGGTTTGTTACCGGTGAGTAGCTCATAGGGAGTTTTCTTGAGTAGTCGATGAAGGTAAAGCCGATTTGCGGCGTGACAAGCGGTGTTAATCGCTTCAGCCCAAAATCGATCCGAAGTCTTGTATTCATCGAGCATTGTTCTTGCCATCTCTATGAGTGTTCGGTTCTTCCTTTCGGCAACTCCATTTTGTTGTGGTGAATATGGCGCTGAAAATTCGTGCTTGATGCCCTCTTCATCAAGGTACTCCTCCACTTGTATGTTCTTGAACTCCGTGCCATTGTCGCTTCGAATACTCTTGATTGACAATGAAAACTCGTTTTGAGCTCGCTTGAAGAATTTCTTGAGTGTTCCTTGTGTTTCTGACTTATCATGCAAAAAGAAAACCCAAGTGAAGCGAGAAAAATCATCAATGATTACCAAACCGTATTTGTTACCGCCGATGCTTATGTAAGCAACTGGACCAAACAAGTCCATGTGAAGGAGTTCGAGCGGTCTTGTTGTAGTCATAATGTTCTTTGCGGAATGATGTGCTCCAACTTGCTTCCCGGCTTGGCACGCGCTACAAGGTCTGTTTTTCTCAAAAACAACATCTTTCAAACCTCGGATGTGATCTCCCTTGAGGAGTTTTTGAAGATTCCTCATACCAACATGCGCTAGCCGTCTATGCCACAACCAACCTATGTTGGTTTTTGCAATCAAGCATGTGTCGAGTTCGGCTTTATCCTTGTTGAAGTCAACAAGGTAAAGCTTTCCCTTCAACATACCCTTGAATGCAACGAAACCATCACTCCTCCTTGAGACGGTCACACCCTCGTTAGTGAACAAGCAATTATAACCTTTGTCACATAGTTGAGATATGGACATCAGGTTATAATCTAAAGATTCAACATGTAAAACCTGAGAAAGCGTGTGTTCAGAGGATATTGCAATTTTACCGGTACCGAGCACCTTTCCTTGACTATTATCTCCGAAGTAGATGCCTTCGTTTGGGTCCTCGTTTTCTTCATATTCTACGAACATCCTCCTTTCTCCGGTCATGTGGTTGGTGCATCCACTGTCTAGCACCCATTTGGATCCACCGGAGGAATAGGCCTGCAAAAACAAATTATGCTTTGGTTTTAGGTACCCAAGCTTGCTTGGGTCCTTGGAGGTTAGATACAATACATTTGGGCACCCACACATGGGATTTTGTGTTCCCATGGCGTGGCCCAACATAATAAGCATAAACCTTACCAAGATTGTTTCTCATTAACACATAAGAGGCATCAAAAGTTTTAAATAGAAGCTGCTGTTGTTTCTGAATTGGACTAGTCTGGGTGGTCGGACTTGTCCGGATGACCGGACTTGTCCGGACACCGACCGGACTAGTCCGGTATTCATGCGAGTTCAGTTTCTTATTCTTCAACTTATCAGTTTGAGAGGATCTTCCCTTCACAAAGGAGATCCTTCCCCTGTTATTCTTATGACTTCCAGCATATTGCTTTACATCATAAGAGCAACCAATGCCATATTTGACATTTGGAGGTCTTTGGACCAACTATGCACTACGTGCATAGTTGATCTTCTCCTTGTCAAATATTCCACACTGGGTAGGATTTTTATCCTTTGTGGTGGTTGACTTCTCCTTCAAACTGGTGTTGATTTTACTACATGTGCACATATGAACAAGATCAGTTTTAGTGGGTTGAGAAGGTGGAGTTGAAGAGGAGTAAGGTTCACTTAGCTTGAGTGACTCAACTTGCACTTCAAGGATTTTGTTAACCTTGATCAGGTCAGCAAGTTGGTCCTTGATTGCAACATTTGAGTCGGTTAACTCCAAGCAAGTTTTCTTGCTTGAAGCTAGCTCAAGCTCTAGTGAACCGTTTTTCTCCTTTTCAAGCTCTAGGAGTTTGTCAAGTTTGACATACTTCTCCTTTTGGGAGATAATCATGTCCTCTTGACGATCAATTAACCTCTCCTTCTCAACAAGTTGGTCAAGTAAAATTCTCATTTTAGCAGCAGTTTTCCTATTTAGTCCATTTAGCATGTCCTCATCATCACTATCTAGTTCATCATCACTAGAGTAGGAATGCATGGAAGGGGTTTTGATGTTTACCTTGCATTTACCTTCCTTTGCCATGAGACAAGTGACATTTCCCTTCTTTGCACCGAGTGTGGGGAAGAGTGTGGATTTCTTGGATGTGCTTTCTATGGCTATGCTAGCCATCTCTTCTTCATCGGCCTATGGCTATGCTCTGATACCAATTGAATGTAGGCCTAGAGGGGGGGTGAATAGGCCTTCTGAATTTTTGTCGGATCCTGCAACACTCAACAACAAGTTCAATACCAGAGAAATCGGACTAGTCCGGTAAAGTGCGGACTAGTCCGGTGTTCACGGACTAAGTTGATCAAGATTAATCGATTAGGTTGATTCTTCAATGTGTGCAGCGGAATTATAGAGTCAAACAACAGTTCAACAGTTGTATATTGAATTGTATCACAATTAAGGCTTGTGTTCTACAATTTATTGTAAATTGAACAATGTGTATCAAACCCTAGAGTAAGTAGATCAATTTGAGTGATGAACACAAAAAGGACAAGACACACAATTTATCCCGTGGTTCGGCTACCACAAAGGCAACCTACATCCACGTTGAGGAGCCCACAAAAGGACCGGGTCTTCTCCAACCCTACCCTCGTCGGATCGCCACGAAGGCCAACCCTCTTCCACTAATCACAAAGGGGTAAATAACCAAATTCAAGGGGCGTTCTCACACGTTGAGAGCTCCCTTAGATTACAAATCACAATGCCACCAAAAACACACTCAGAAATTATAATTGAAACAAAGGAGTGTGTTAGAGATTCAAACCAAGAGCTCAATGATGTGTGTCAAGTGTCTCTCCAATGATCTAGAAGTGATCCTCAAAGGGTTGATCGATTTTGCACTTAATTTCATGGAGAGAGGTGGTTTCTGAGTCTCTTGGGAGGTGTGACGGCGCTAGGGTTCGAGAGATTGTAAAAGTGGGCCGTGCACCTCTATTTGTATGGGGTTTCTAAAAGTGACCGTTAGGGTTCAGAAAGATCGGACTAGTCCGTGGTGGTCACCGGACTAGTCCGGTGTGCTGTGTGTAGCAAACCCTAAGTGTCCCGAAATATCGGACTAGTCCGGTCGAAAACGGACTTGTCCGATTTCACTACTGGAAATCTTCGGACTAGTCCGATAGCCATCGGACTTGTCCGGACATATGAAACCCTAAGTGTGTTGGATGACAAGTCCACACTTGGAGGACTTGTCCGATTTAGATCAGTGGGTATTTCGGACTAGTCCGTGTAAACATCGGATGATGTGGACTCATCGTTTGAGTCCCACTCCCTCCCAATGTGTGCTTGTTCGGCTTGTTTCTTCTTCTTGAAGAATTTCTTAGGTTGAGGCTTGGTTTCTTTAGTTTTCTTCTTGTTGTCCTCATACGGGCAATCGACTATAAAGTGGTTATACTCGCCACAATTATAGCACGCCCGCCTCATCTTTGGCTTCGTCCTTTCCTTGTACCTTCCTTCACTTGATTTTGTTCCTTGTCTCTTATTCATTATTCTCTTGAACTTTTTCATGAACAAAATCATATCCTCTTCATCTAGCTCACTACTCTCGTCATCACTGTCCTCCTCTAGTTGTGCTTCTCTTGCTTCTTTGGATAGAGGCTTGAGAGTGGATTTTAGGGCAACTCCTTTCTTCTTGGCCGAGGTGAGGTCGGCAATTTCTTTGACGTGCTTGGCTTGTTTCTCCATCATTTCAAAGTTGATAATTTTACCAAGCAATTCATCCGGAGTCATCCTTTTGTAACCGGGGCTTTCTCTGATCATTGAGCATAGCGTGACATTGCGAAGCATAAAAGCTCTAAGGATGAGCTTTACCACCTCGCGGTCATTCCACTTCTTGCTCCCATATGATCGAACCTTGTTGACAAGTGTGTTCAATCGATTGTACATATCCTGGGGTGACTCGTCTTCCTCAATTGCGAATCTTCCTAGTTCCCCTTCGATCATTTCAATTTTTGCCTCACGCACATGTCGGTCACCTTCATGTGCTGTTTGTAGTGTATCTCATATCTCCTTAGCAATTTCGAGTCCATCCACCTTGGTGAACTCATCTCGACTGAGAGAGGAGGTGATTACGGCTGCGGCTTGAGCATTTCTATGGATGGCTTGCTCTTGACTTGGGGTGAGCTCTTCGTCGTCATCCAGAATATCTATCCCTATACATACAACATGCCATAAATTTGGGTTGAGGGAAATCAAATGCATCTTCATATTCTGCCTCCACATGGAGTAATCACTCCCATCAAAGTGTGGGGCTTTTCCAAGTGGGATAGATAAGTAGTGATTGTTATTGGAATTTAGACGATCATAATTAAAAGGATATCAGGAGTAGTCGGTGTGACTACTCCCCTTCTTCTTCTCTTCAACTTTCGCTTTCCCTTTTGAAAGTGTGTAAGGATCGAAACGCCCAAGAGGGGGGGTGAATTGGGCTTTCTTTCAATTTTTAAAGCAATTAAGATTAACTACCTCAAGCCCAATTCCCTATGCAATTAAACTATGCAATCAATGTAAATTAAAGTTGCGGAATGAAGATTGCATAAGTGTAAAAAGGGAGAGGGATGCAAACGCTCAAGGGACACGAAGTTTATCCCGTGGTTCGGTAAGATCACAAGGATCTACCTACATCCACGTTGTGGCACCCACCAAAGGGTTTTGCCACTCCCAAGTCACCGAGACAAGGGGGTTCTTCACTATTCTTCTCCGTTCGCCAACCTCGGCAAGGTGGAGCTCAAGCCTTGTACACTTTGAAATCCTCCGGGCTTCCACAATCTTCTTGGCAAGCTCCGGAAGTCGCACACACCAAGGGACACTCCCTTAGGGCTCTCACTACACTAGAGACTCCAATCACCAAGAATGGAGGCACCCAAGCACTATCTCTAGCTAGTTCTAGCCTATCTCTTGGTGTACAAATGATGAGCAAATGATGTGAAAGTGGTAGCTCTATTGCTTGAATGCTCTAGGATGTGTAGAGTATGTCTGGGCTTCAAGTCTTTGTCGATTTGACAGGTTGAAGGGGTATAAATAGCCAGCCTCCACGAGATAGCCGTTGGAAAAGTAGGCTGACATCACTTCTCTGCGAACACCGGATGATCCGATGTCTCCCCTTCAGTTAACATCGGTCAAAGCCAAATTAGCTGATGTCACTGTGTCAGATATGACCGTTGTTAGACCGATGTTGATCTGTCTTCTCATCGGATGATCTGGTGGCTCTTCCTCCAAAATTTTGCTTCATCTTGAAGCTCACTGGAGTGATCGACCGATGTGTGTAAGTCTGCACATCGGATGATCCGGTGCTTCACTTGGTCCAACAGTGTTGCAATCTGTGATGATGGACCGATGTCACTGAGCCACCCACATCGGATGATCCGGTGAGTTCTTTGCTCTGAGGTCTTCTTCTTCTGTTCACACAACTCGACCGATGCAGTCAACTCAAAGACCATCGGATGATCCGGTGTGTTCAACTTGTTGACTTCGAGTTGTTTTGAGTTGTTCTTTTGGAATTTGAACTTGTGACCTCTTTGACACTCGTTTGAAATGTTGTTTTGATTGTCTTCAAGCATTGAGTGATATCAAGTTAGAGCTTTCACTTCTTGTCTTCATATGATTTGATTTGATCTCATTCGTTGATTTTATATGGGTCTCCAATGTAATTTTGATTTCATTTGATTGAGTGTTATTGAGACCTTGCATTCACAAATTCATTAGTAATATCGAATGGTTGTCATTAATCACCGAAACCGTACCTCATGGGGCCTAGATGCTTTCAATCTCCCCCTTTTTGGTGATTGATGACAACACAATAATTTAAAGCGCAATAATAATGAATTTGATGATAATACTCAAGTATATATGCAATGAATACAGCATAGGACACATTAAGCTTGTAAAACGCAAAAGAAATTTGTGGTGCGAAAAGCTCAATTGATTAAAAACATAAGCAAATGAGACAAGTGAAAGAGTGCTTAATTAAAATTACAAAAGAGTACACAAGCACGAATACAAAGGATAAGCACACACTCCCCCTTCACCCCCCTGAGACTACCACTCCCCCTGACTCCACTCCCCCTGACTCTTCTACATCTTCTCCCCCTTTGGCATCAAGACACCAAAAAGGGATCAGAACGCCTACAGACCCTGAGAGCTGGGCGCGAGGACAAACTGGGCACCGTCGCAGTCATCGGAGCTAGAGTCGCCGGTCGTAGCGGCGGGAGCTGGAGGGTCCGCTGCCGGTGCTGGAGGAGAGGAAGCAGGTACTGGAGGTGCCGGTGGAGCTGGAGGAAGTGGAGCACTCACCACGGACGCCGGCGTCTGCTGGAACAAGATCGTCGCCGTCAGTGGTAAGTGAATCGGTGCGCTGGATGCCAGAAGTGGTGACATACTGATTGAAGGGATAGGAGTAGTAGGCACCTGAGCAACACCTGGAGCCAGTCCCAGTCCAGGCTGCTGTGGAGGAAGGGCGATCCCGGTCTGAGTGTAAAGGTTGGTGATCAACCCAAGGATCCCCATCATGGCCTGATGGGTCTGCTGCTGCTGGTCGAGGGTACGACGGTGCATCTGATCTACCAGGTTGGTGAACCGGTCCGTATCCTCTCGCCTCTGACGGGCGATCTCCAGCTGGAGCTCCTGCTGTTGCCGCTGCAGCTGTTCCAGGTGAGCAGCCTGCTCTGCCCTGGCCTGCTCAGCAGCGAGCCTGTCCTGGCGCTGCTGCTCGATCATCTGTTGGAGAAGAGATGACAGCTCTGACGGCTTGTGACACCTGCACCTCGGACACAGGAGGTGGTGTCGGTGGCGGAGCAGCTGATCCTCCTGCCTCGGCGTCGTGCTGCCTCGGTGAGGGTGGAGGCGGAGGGAAGTACTCCTCGACACTCTCGTCTGTGTCGCTCTCGGACCAGACGTGCTGCAAGTCCTCCCCCTGAGCCTCAGCCTCAGCAAGCCTCTCGTCCTCCCGCTCTAGGTCGGACCAGTCTTCCTCTGACAGACGGGCCCGGACCTGGCGCTCAACTGGACGACCAAGGCGACGGTCTCCAGGAGCAGAGGCACGATAGTGACCAAAGCGAGTCACACTCTCGTCAGCAAGCCGGGCCTGTGCTGCATGTCCCTCAGGCACCATCATAGAGCAAATGTAACTGATCCAGTGCCCGTAGACCATCTGCCTCATCATGCAAATCCCATCTGTGATTACGTCTTCCATCTCGCATAGGAGTATGTCCACGATATCGAAATCCATCCCGTTCATTATGTAGAACAGGAGGGTCTGCTGCAGACTCGTGAACCCCTCCAAGTAACCTGACCTCAGCAGGAGCGTGCGGCGCAAGGCGAGGTGCACAATGCGCGCAGCTGGGGTCAGGAGAGCTGGAACTCTCGGCTGGTCCGGAGAGAACGAGGGGCCAAACAGAGAGCGGATCTCGTCAAGCTGTGGTGCTACCCCTCCAGTAAGTGGCCTCCTCGGTGGATCTGCCTGCCCATAGACCTTCTCGTGCACGCAGGTGTCGTGCAGGTCCAAACCAAGAATATGCCCCAAAGTCTGCCTCGAGAGGTGGTAGCGCTGACCATTGAACATGAAGGCAATCGACCTCCTGCCCTCTGAGATGTACAGGGTCACGTAGAAGACACGGATCCACTCTTCCACATAAGCACTTCTCTCATAAGCCAGCAGCTGCACCAGACCTCTGTATCTCTCAAAGAAAGGATGGACCTCAGTCTCCGCTGCCACTGCAAGCTGCCCCCAGTCCAGGTAGTTGTGCTGAAAAAGCTTGTGCCCCCGACGCCTGTAGGTCTCATAGAGAGACACCTGGGTGACAGTCCAGAAGCGACTGTCCACAAGAATCTCTCGGGGCTGTGGGAACCACTCCTCAAGCAGCACGTTCCAACGAAGCTTGCGTAGCTGCTTGGCCTTCATCTTCCTGTAGTTCGTGAGACGGACTCCCTCACCGACACGTACGGCCGTGTCCATCTCGTAGATGGCCCTCTCGGCCTCCCTGTCCTCACGACGGTCGGCAACCGTCGGTCTCGGACGAGGAGCGGCCTCGGTGTGACCCCCACGCGTCCGGGCTGAGCGCCGGCGGACGAGAGGCTCAACTGGCTCCTCTTCGGCGTCGGAGTCGTCGATCACGGGAGGCTGCCTCGGACGGGCCTCCCGAATCCTCAGGGAACCCCCTCGGCCACCCTCACGCTCCTCGGCGGCGCGAGCGGCCATAAGGGCCTTCTTCTCATCCTTCGACAGTTTGCGCTTCTTCGCGGCGGGCTCCGCGATCGCCTTGCCCTTTCCTTTGCGCTCGCGACCCATCTTGATGCAATGGAGAGGTAGGGTTAGCGACGATGAAAACGAATGACGAGAGAAACAACGAGGGACGTCGCACGGCACGGAGCAAACCTTAGCGACGATGGAGCTCGGGAAACCTAGCGACGGGGAGGTGACCGGAGATGGCAGCGTCGCGGGGTGGAGGTGGTGGTGCTTCGATGGAGGGAGGAGCGGTTTGTGCGTGGGGCTGCTGTGGCGGTGGAGAGAGATGGCGGCGGCGCTTGGGCGCGGGTGGAGCACGGCGGCGCGGCGCTTGGAGGTGAGGCGGCGCGGGTGGAGCACGGCAAGCGGCGGCGGCGCCTAGGGCGGCGGCGGCGGCGGCTGGGTGCGAGGGAGAGGCGGCGGTGCGGTGGTCGATGGACGGAGGAAGAGGCGGCGGCGCGCGGGCGAGTGAGAGGTCGGGGAGAGAGAAACACGGCGGCGGCGCGTGGGTTTAAATAGTGCGACCCAAACCCTAGCCGAAAATTTAACACCGGATGGACCGATGCGAGGTAATATGAACATCGGTCGAATGCAACAGTAAGGATATTCAAGAATTGCTGTTGACACCGGATGGACCGACGTCTAGGGTTTTGATCATCGGTCGAATAGCACAGTAAGGGTGTTCAAAAGAGTGATGTAGACACCGGATGATCCGATGTTAGAGAGAGTAAACATCGGTTGAATTGACCACAACTTCGGATGAGTGAGCATCGGATGGACCGATGTTTTCCAGAATGAACGCGTCGGATCATTTGAGGTTCTGACTGAACTGGCCCTTGAAGAATGAACACCTATTGGTCCGATGAGGGATTGGCTTGGGCATCGGATAATCCGATGACAACAAAACAGAAACATCCCATATATGTCCTTTGACCAAACAAACAATCGAAGAGAAACACATGTCTTAGGACTTTTTGGGCAACCCCTTACCCCTCAAGAATCTAATATGCCAATAGCTTGGCTAGACCTTAACGCAAATGGAACACCGAGAAAAATGGAGGAAAATATCCAAATAAAATGTAAGGCCCATGCTTTGTGAGGTAGAGTATGAAGACTTCTATCTCTTTGAAGCATGATCCTCTAGGCATTAACGTACCTAATATTTTGTTCTTTCCACCTTATATGAGTTGAGATATTGCATTTCAAACAAGTCTCCTTCTCATGAGGTGGGTTCCCCTTTGTGACAATCTACCGTATGCAATGCCAAACAAATTATAGTGCAAGAGATTAAATGAGTGCAAGTTTATATGACAGGGATCATGCAAGACATAAAATAAATCTATCTATCCAAGTTTGAACCTTCCAAAGGCTTCCTCAGGGAAAACTACTTCTAGCTTGCCCCTATCCTTTGGGAGTTAGACAAGACCTATATGATATGCATCCTTACATGAACATGGCAACTTACATGACGTTAGATGCATCTAGCACATTTAATTCACTTCTAAGTCTAGAAAAGGTTTTCTCATCAAGTGGTTTTGTGAAGATATCCGCCAATTGTTCTTCGGATCTAACACCTTGCAAAGAGATGTCTCCTTTAGCCTCATGATCCCGCAAGAAGTGATGGTGAATATCAATGTGCTTAGTGCGGGAGTGTTGAACGGGGTTTCTAGCTATCTTAACCGCACTTTCATTGTCACAAAGGAGAGGCACACAATCAATTTTAATTCCAAAGTCCAGGAGGGTTTGCTTCATATATAGAATTTGGGCACAACATGCACCGACCGCTATATACTCCGCTTCCGCGGTGGACAAAGCCACGAAATTCTGCTTTTTGCTAGACCAAGACACTAGGGAACGCCCAAGCAAGTGGCACCCACCGGAGGTACTCTTGCGATCTACGTGGCATCCGGCAAAGTCCGAATCCGAGTATCCCAAGAGTTGGAAGGTTGTACCTTTAGGGTACCACAAGCCCATACTAGGGGTATGCTTAAGATACCTAAATATCCTAAAGACCGCCTTCTTATGCGATTCTTTAGGAGCCGCTTGAAAGCGAGCACACAAGCACACACTAAACATAATATCGGGCCTAGATGCGGTAAGATATAACAATGAGCCAATCATAGAACGATAATGAGATTGATCAATAGGTTTACCGTCCATGTCCGCGTCGAGATGACAATTTGTCGCCATTGGAGTGCTTCTTGAGCTACAATCTCCCATCTCAAATTTCTTCAAGAGGTCCTTTGTGTACTTCTCTTGATAGATGAAGGTCCCCTCTTGAAGTTGCTTGATTTGAAATCCCAGGAAGAAATTGAGCTCTCCAATCATTGACATCTCGAATTCCCTAGACATCATGGTGCCAAACTCATGGCTAAGAGATTTGTTAGTTGAGCCAAAAATGATATCATCGACATAAATTTGATAAATGAATAAATCCCCGTCGATGTCCTTAGTGAAGAGTGTAGTGTCCACCCTCCCGATCTTGAATCCTTGCATGACCAAGAAATCCTTTAGACGTTCATACCACGCCCTAGGTGCTTGCTTGAGCCCGTAGAGCGCCTTGTGTAACCTATACACATGGTTAGGATTCCTCGGATCTTCAAACCCGGGAGGTTGCTCAACATAAACAAGTTCGTTAATATAGCCATTGAGAAAGGCACTTTTAACATCCATTTGATAAAGCATTATATTGTGATGTGAAGCAAAGGCAAGGAGTATGCGAATAGCTTCTAACCGAGCGACCGGAGCGAATGTTTCTCCAAAGTCTAGTCCTTCAACTTGTGAAAAACCCTTGGCCACAAGTCTTGCCTTGTTGCGGACCACGACGCCATTCTCGTCTTGCTTGTTCCGGTATACCCACTTCGTATCGATGACGTTCTTGTCCTTGGGTCGCTCCTCCAACACCCAAACTTCATTGCGGGTGAAGTTGTTGAGTTCTTCTTGCATGGCCATCACCCAATTTGGATCTTGGAGTGCTTCCTCTATATGAGTGGGTTCTACACACGAAACAAAAGAGTAGTGCTCACAAAATGAAGCGACATGGCGAGAACGAGTACTTACTCCCCGTGACGGACTTCCGATGATTTGATCAATCGGATGCGCCTTGGAGATGCGTCCATGCCTCATAAGTGATTGTGGTACACTTGGCGGTGATGAAGCATCTTGCGCGTCTTGTGGTTGGACTTGATCTTGGACTTCTTGTTGTTGGTGGTGTTGTGTGGCTTGTGAATCTTGCATTGGCAATGGATCATCTTTCTCTTCTTCGTCTACTTGAGGCGCCATGGAGGTGTTGTTGTTGGAACTTGAAGCTCCCCCTTGATCATGGCCCTCTTCAACTTCTGGCTTGATGTCTCCAATGGTCATGTTTTTCATGGCTTCTCGTAGAGGCTCATCATCTATTTCATCATGACCAAAACTCTCCTCTTGGGAGCCATTAGTCTCATCAAACTCAACATCACAACTTTCTTCAACTAGACCGGAGGTTTGGTTGAATACTCGATATGCTTTTGAGTTTGATGCATAACCAAGAAAAATACCAACATCACATCTTCTTTCAAACTTACCGAGCCTTTTCTTGCGGTAGATGTAGCATTTGCACCCAAAGACTCTAAAGTAGGAGATGTTGGGCTTTCTCCCAATGAGGAGCTCATATGGGGTCTTTTGGAGTAGTCGGTGAAGATAGACCCTATTTGCGGCATGGCACGCCGTGTTGATTGCTTCGGCCCAAAACTTCTCCGACGTGCCATAGTCATCAAGCATTGCTCTAGCAAGGGTGATGAGAGTCTTGTTCTTCCTTTCAACGACACCGTTTTGTTGAGGGGTGTATGTGGCCGAAAACTCATGCTTCACGCCTTCACGATCACACCACTCCCCAATGTTGTAGTTTTTGAACTCGGTGCCGTTGTCACTCCGGACCTTGATGATGGGAAGTTGAAATTCCCTTTGAGCACGTTTAGCGAAGGTCTTGAAGATTTCCGGAGTTTCACCCTTGTCACCTAGAAACAAGGTCCAAGCATATCTAGAATAGTCATCAACAATAACAAGACAATAGAAATTACCACCAAGACTTTGATATGTGGATGGTCCGAAGAGGTCCATGTGGAGTAGTTCAAGCGGCTTGGAGGTTGACACCATTGTCTTCATTGGGTGGTGTGAAGCAACTTGCTTCCCGGCTTGACAAGCACTACAAAGCTTGTTCTTCTCAAACGTGACATCCTTCACGCCGGTCACCATCCCAAGATTGAACGACTTCTTAAGCTTGCTCATCCCAATGTGAGCAATGCGTCGATGCCATAGCCAACCCAAGCTTGTCTTAGTGAAAAGACAAGTGGTCAAGCTAGCATCCTTGTTGGAGAAGTCCACCAAGTAAAGATGTCCATGCCGAAATCCTTTGAAGATTAGTTCTTTGCTTGATTCACTAGTTACTACAACACCATTCTTGTCAAAGGTGCACGTTAGTCCAAGATCACATAGTTGTGCAATGGAAAGTAGATTGAAACTAAGTGACTTAACATATAGTACATTAGAAATGGACAAATCATGTGAAATAGCAATTTTACCTAAACCAATTACCTTCCCCTTTGAGTTGTCACCAAAGGTGACTTGTTCATGATTATCGGGGTTCTCTATGGTGGTGAACATACCATCATTGCCGGTCATATGTTGAGTGCACCCGCTATCGAGTACCCAATGCTTTCCTCTGGCTTTGTAGTTCACCTACACACATGAAGTTAGTTTTTGAGTTTAGGCACCCAAGCTAACTTAGGTCCTTGTATGTGTGATACAAGTGATTTTGGGACCCAAAGTTGCTTGGGGAGCTTCCCCTTCATGCCCTTAATGTCTTTGCCGATGAACCTTGCCTTCACCTTGCCACCTACTTTGCTTAAGAGATAGTGATAATCATGGAAAGTAGATTTGTAGTTAGGAGGCAATTTGGGAGAAGGACGGTTGGGAAGAGGACACTCCCTCGTGTGGTGTCCGGTGACCTCACAATGTTGGCAATAGGATCCAACTTCTTTGATGAAGCTCGTCCTAAGCTCCGGTGAGGGCACCTTCCCTTTGTTGAGCACCGGGAAGGATCCAAGTCCTCTCTTGTTGAAGCCTTTGTCTTGTTGGTAAAGGATTTCCTTGTGCTTGTCCTCCCCCTTGGAAAGTCTCACCACACTAGTGCGGAGACTTTCAATTTCGTCCATCAATTCCTTCTCCCTAAGGCTTGCTTTCAAAGGCAAATACTTATCCAAAGTATTAGTGGCATGTGAAATAGTTGATATTTTGCCATCAAGAGTTTCCTTTTTCATGTTTTTCATTTTTAGTTCAATTGCTTCATAAGCAAGGTTAAGCACTTTATGTTCTTGAACCAAGTCATTGTGCTTTCCCAAGAGTGCTTGGTTTGCTAAGTCAAGCTCATGATGATCATGCTTGATTTGAGCATTCTCCTTCTCGATTTGCTTGACATGTGATTTGAGCGTGTCATGCTCTTTAAGTATGGTTACATACTTGTCATGCAAATCGAGCTTTGCACTCTCAAGCGTGGCATAAGCTTGTTCAAGTGCCTTAACCTTGCTCTTCTCCCTTTTTATGATGACATGGTATTCATTAATCATAGATGCTAATTCATCGGGGGAGAGCTCATCATCATCATCACTAGAATCGTCACATACCTTAGAGTTACCTTTAGCCATGAGACACATAGGAGGTGGACGAAGAGGTGAGTTGTCTTTGTCGATGATGGCAAGGCCCGCCAAGTTTTCTTCATCTTCACTCTCTTCATCGCTTGACTCTTCATCCGTGATCCACTCATTTGCCTCGCACATGAAGACTTTTTGAGGCCCTCTTCTCTTCTTTGGAAAGAGCTTGGTCTTCTTGCCCTTGTCAAATTTTTTCTTTCCAAAGGAGCGCTTGGGTTTGACCTCTTCTTCATCTTCATCACTTTCTTCTAGCTTTCTATACTTTCCTTTGTGATTGTCCTTCCTCTTGTCGGGTCTTGGACAATCATATGATATGTGGCCTTGATCACCACAATTGTAGCATGTCTTGTTTTCATCTTTTCTTGGGAGGAAGGCTTTCTTCTTTGGATCAAAGGAGTATCCCTTCTTTGCGATTTTGGAGTTTAGACGTGAGAATTTTCTCATCATCAATGCAAGCTCATCATCGTCATCTTCGCTTGTTGCTTGCTCTTCTTCGCTTGAGCTAGGCTCAACCACTTTCTTTTTCTTGGGAGTTGTCTTCTTGGTTGAAGCCTTGAGAGCAATAGTTTTTGACGATGACTCCTCCATCATTCCAAGTACGCTCATCTCATGAGCATGAATTTCTCCAATGAGCTCCGAGACTTCAATGTTGTCAAGTGATTCCTTTTGGAGCATTGAGTTGAAAATGTTGTACTTGGGCTTAGGTAGAAGCATGAGGATCTTGCGGTTGATAAGTCCCTTACCAAGAGAAGCAATGTCAAGTGCGTTAATCTCCTCAATGAGCACATTTAAGCGAGAAAACATTTGGTTCACATTCTCATGAGGAAGCATTTTGAATTCATCATACTTGGATTTTAGCAAGTGATATTTGAGTTCTTTAACACGATATGAGCCCTCATGAATTTCAATTAAACATGCCCAAATTTCACAAGCTTTCTCTTTACTAGCAATTCTAGCAAAAACGTCTTGACTTATGCATTCATAGATGGCATTTCTAGCCTTAGCATCCCATTTTAGTTGATCACCAACATAATTGAGATCTCCAAATCCCGCATGGGTCGCTTCCCAGACTTCGGGAGCAATAGCCTCTAGGTAGGCACGCATGCGTGCTTTCCAATAGGCAAAGTTCTTGCCCTCGAAGGTGGGAACCGAACCCCCATTCTTGGCCATTTAAGCTCTCTAGCGGTGAAGCTAGAATGATCCTATGAGCAACCTTGCTCTGATACCAATTGTAAGGATCGAAACGCCCAAGAGGGGGGGTGAATTGGGCTTTCTTTCAATTTTTAAAGCAATTAAGATTAACTACCTCAAGCCCAATTCCCTATGCAATTAAACTATGCAATCAATGTAAATTAAAGTTGCGGAATGAAGATTGCATAAGTGTAAAAAGGGAGAGGGATGCAAACGCTCAAGGGACACGGAGTTTATCCCGTGGTTCGGTAAGATCACAAGGATCTACCTACATCCACGTTGTGGCACCCACCGAAGGGTTTTGCCACTCCCAAGTCACCGAGACAAGGGGGTTCTTCACTATTCTTCTCCGTTCGCCAACCTCGGCAAGGTGGAGCTCAAGCCTTGTACACTTTGGAATCCTCCGGGCTTCCACAATCTTCTTGGCAAGCTCCGGAAGTCACACACACCAAGGGACACTCCCTTAGGGCTCTCACTACACTAGAGACTCCAATCACCAAGAATGGAGGCACCCAAGCACTATCTCTAGCTAGTTCTAGCCTATCTCTTGGTGTACAAATGATGAGCAAATGATGTGAAAGTGGTAGCTCTATTGCTTGAATGCTCTAGGATGTGTAGAGTATGTCTGGGCTTTAAGTCTTTGTCGATTTGACAGGTTGAAGGGGTATAAATAGCCAGCCTCCACGAGATAGCCGTTGGAAAAGTAGGCTGACATCACTTCTCTGCGAACACCGGATGATCCGATGTCTCCCCTTCAGTTAACATCGGTCAAAGCCAAATTAGCTGATGTCACTGTGTCAGATATGACCGTTGTTAGACCGATGTTGATCTGTCTTCTCATCGGATGATCCGGTGGCTCTTCCTCCAAAATTTTGCTTCATCTTGAAGCTCACTGGAGTGATCGATCGATGTGTGTAAGTCTGCACATCGGATGATCCGGTGCTTCACTTGGTCCAACAGTGTTGCAATCTGTGATGATGGACCGATGTCACTGAGCCACCCACATCGGATGATCCGGTGAGTTCTTTGCTCTGAGGTCTTCTTCTTCTGTTCACACAACTCGACCGATGCAGTCAACTCAAAGACCATCGGATGATCCGGTGTGTTCAACTTGTTGACTTCGAGTTGTTTTGAGTTGTTCTTTTGGAATTTGAACTTGTGACCTCTTTGACACTCGTTTGAAATGTTGTTTTGATTGTCTTCAAGCATTGAGTGATATCAAGTTAGAGCTTTCACTTCTTGTCTTCATATGATTTGATTTGATCTCATTCGTTGATTTTATATGGGTCTCCAATGTAATTTTGATTTCATTTGATTGAGTGTTATTGAGACCTTGCATTCACAAATTCATTAGTAATATCGAATGGTTGTCATTAATCACCGAAACCGTACCTCATGGGGCCTAGATGCTTTCAAAGTGCCTTCTTTCTGAGGAGCGCCTTTAGCTCCAGCGTTTCCTCATCGTCGTCCTCGAAGTCTTGAATGGCTTCGAGGTACTTCTCCAGTTTTTGGGTCTTGTTGTTGTTCACTTCCTCTTGGTTGTTGATTTTGTGGATGTCCTTCATGTCCGACATGATCTCTACGAGTGGTTGAACTCTTTCTTGAATAACCTGCTCTGATACCAATTGAATGTAGGCCTAGAGGGGGGTGAATAGGCCTTCTGATTTTTTGTCGAATCCTGCAACACTCAACAACAAGTTCAATACCAGAGAAATCGGACTAGTCCGGTAAAGTGTGGACTAGTCCGGTGTTCACGGACTAAGTTGATCAAGATTAATCGATTAGGTTGATTCTTCAATGTGTGCAGCGGAATTATAGAATCAAACAACAGTTCAACAGTTGTATATTGAATTGTATCACAATTAAGGCTTGTGTTCTACAATTTATTGTAAATTGAACAATGTGTATCAAACCCTAGAGTAAGTAGATCAATTTGAGTGATGAACACAAAAAGGACAAGACACACGATTTATCCCGTGGTTCGGCTACCACGAAGGCAACCTACATCCACGTTGAGGAGCCCACAAAAGGACCGGGTCTTCTCCAACCCTACCCTCGTCGGATCGCCACGAAGGCCAACCCTCTTCCACTAATCACAAAGGGGTAAATGACCAAATTCAAGGGGCGTTCTCACACGTTGAGAGCTCCCTTAGATTACAAATCACAATGCCACCAAAAACACACTCAGAAATTACAATTGAAACACAGGAGTGTGTTAGAGATTCAAACCAAGAGCTCAATGATGTGTGTCAAGTGTCTCTTCAGTGATCTAGAAGTGATCCTCAAAGGGTTGATCGATTTTGCACTTAATTTCGTGGAGAGAGGTGGTTTATGAGTCTCTTGGGAGGTGTGACGGCGCTAGGGTTCGAGAGATTGTAAAAGTGGGCCGTGCACCTCTATTTGTATGGGGTTTCTAAAAGTGACCGTTAGGGTTCAGAAAGATCGGACTAGTCCGTGGTGGTCGCCGGACTAGTCCGGTGTGCTGTGTGTAGCAAACCCTAAGTGTCCCGAAATATCGGACTAGTCCGGTCGAAAACAGACTTGTCCGATTTCACTACTGGAAATCTTCGGACTAGTCCGATAGCCATCAGACTTGTCCGGACATATGAAACCCTAAGTGTGTTGGATGACAAGTCCGCACTTGGAGGACTTGTCTGATTTAGATCAGTGGGTATTTCGGACTAGTCCGTGTAAACATCGGATGATGTGGACTCATCGTTTGAGTCCCACTCCTTCCCAATGTGTGCTTGTTCGGCTTGTTTCTTCTTCTTGAAGAATTTCTTAGGTTGAGGCTTGGTTTCTTTAGTTTTCTTCTTGTTGTCCTCATACGGGCAATCGACTATAAAGTGGTTATACTCGCCAGAATTATAGCACACCGGCCTCATCTTTGGCTTCGTCCTTTCCTTGTACTTTCCTTCACTTGATTTTGTTCCTTGTCTCTTCTTCATTATTCTCTTGAACTTTTTCATGAACAAATCATATCCTCTTCATCTAGCTCAGTACTCTCGTCATCATTGTCCTCCTCTAGTTGTGCTTCTCTTGCTTCTTTGGATAGAGGCTTGAGAGTGTATTTTAGGGCAACTCCTTTCTTCTTGTCCGAAGTGGATCAGAATGAATACCGGAGTAGTCCGGTTAACAACGGACTTGTTCGATTTTGTGTGACTTGTGAAGTGTGTTGAGGACTAGTCCACCCTAGGGAGGACTAGTCCGACTCAAGTCAGAAAGATATCGGACTAGTCCGACAGATATCGGACTTGTCCGATCTAGTCCAGAAAGGATATCGGACTAGTCCGGTTGATATCGGACTAGTCCGGTCCTGTGTAACTTTGTGCAATATGTGTGTGTGCTTAATTATGATTGAGCTCTTGGGTGTGTTTCCTTAACACACTCCATACACAATAATCTACTATTTCTTTTCCTTGAGCTCAAGTTCACTTTGCTCCTCATTATCCCTTCTTTTTGGTATTTTGCTCATTTTTCATTATTGGCCTGCATTCATCTCAACAAAGTGGTTAGGATCCCAATTGCTTGTCATAAATCATCCAAAACCCACAAGGGAGTCCTAGATGCACTTTCATACCCTGCGTACTGTATACCCCTTGGGACTGCAAAGAGACCAAAGGAACTTCACCTGTCTAAGTTGAAGACTGGCGGAGGCCCCACATGTCATACGAGACCGGACCTGCCTCCCTTCTATGGTTAGTCTCGGTGCTGCCACGTGTATACATCAACCGGAGCTACATCCCACACATGGGAAAGCTTCGGGCTAAACACCTGAGCGGCACCCCCGGACCTAACCCCCGATAGAGGGAAGCTCTGGTACTGATATGTGTACAACTGCGCCGGACCTACCAGTCCCGGGCATAAGCTCCGGAGCTGCCACGTGTCCAGCAGCCAGACCTTAAAGCTCAACAATCAGACTGGTGGACCCTTAACAGCTCGGACTATCAAGGGACAATCAAGGACTTCAAGACCCGATTAAGTGTCATTAATACCATCTTAATGACACACGATCGAAGCCCTTAATACTAGTAATGGCACTGTCAAGGCCCGTTACCATGCTATTAAGGGTAATCAAACTCATTAATTGTGTATTAAGCATTAGTAACCGCCAGTGCCACATGTCGGGCCAGGCCATCGATGTAACGACCAGTCCTTGTACTATAGAAGGACTGGTCGAGCGATACACGGGGCTCTCTCTCTGGCTCTCTCTCTCTCTGGCTCTCTCTGGCCCTCTCGCTCTCTCTGGCTCGCTCGGCCTCTCTCTCTCTCTCTTTGGCTCTATCGGTACCCTGTAGACCGGGTACCCCCGCGCACAGGAGAAAACCACTAAGGACTCCGCATCTGCCTAAGAGACCGAATCCGAGGCTGCCACATTGAGGAGGGAAGGACCAGATCCTACCTCTCCGTCGGGGGAGGCTCCCAAGCTGCCACGTGGCCGGCAGGACTAGACCCATGCCTCCCCGCTGAGGCGGGCTCTGGAGCCGCCACGTGGCCAATCAGGACCTCAGGGCCAAGCCCGCGTCTTTGCAGGGAAAGGCACCAGAGCTACCACGTGGCCTGCAGGGCTGAGCCCCCACCCCTCCATAGGGGTGGGCTCCGAATGCGCCACGTGGCCTGTTCCGTCAAGCGCTTTACTTCCCGCAGAAGCAGGCTCTGGCGCAACCACGTGGTGGGCGGACAACTCAGTACGGTAGGAAGCCGCAGTAAAGGAACGCATGCGCTGCTTAGACAGGTATTAAGTACGCGCGCCTTCCCCAGGCAAGCTGAGTTGCGCATGCGAAAGTCAAGGCTCCAGTGTCCTATCTTGTCCGAGTAGCCGGTACAGACCCATGCCGTAAGACGAACGAATGGGTCGCGAGGACAAGACATACAAGACGTGCACGGCCATCATCACCAGCTATGTGTAGCCCTGACGCACGACGCGGCGGGACGGCGCATTGACACCCCTGACAAAGGGAAGTAGATAGCAATTAATCCTAGATCTTGTATAGGATTTGGCTCTCCCCAGGACCACCTGTCGGGTACTGGGACCCACCTTGTGACTGCAGAGTCCTTGAACTATAAAAGAGCTCTGCAGACGACCTTCACGGGGGATGAAAATTTAGACCAAGGCTCATACACGCTCAAGCAAGGCAATACACAAACACTCCCGTGGACGTAGGGTATTACGCTCCGGCGGCCCGAACCACGTAAATCCCTTGTGTTCATCATCCTACTGTGTTCGATCTCCTGGGACTAGCCCTCGTGAATCCAAAGAACCTCCGCGGGCTGCTGCTTAAGCTGGCCCGGGGGAAGTGTTGTTTACGACCTTCGACATTTGGCGCGCCAGGTAGGGGGCTTTTTCCCCGTCAAGATCTCAACCAGTAGCAATGGTGAACGACCAATCCAACGCCGGATCATCCAGGGCGCAGTCGCGGCGACAGACAGTGGCGGAGGATCAGGCGTCATCCCGCTCTAGGGCAGGCTACTGCTCTAGGGCAGGAAGGTCAGGACCTTCGCGTCGCCCTGCAGTCACTTCGCCGGCTGCAGGCTGACGCGCCACCCCACGGCGTACTCCAGCCGTGACAGCAATCACGGCGCCACCGGCTGCAAGCCCGAAGAGTGCGCCCGCGGCAGCGCGCGCGCTACTCCACAACCCTCCTGCTGGGCATGCTCCTCAGGGAGCAGCTCAGCAGTGGATCAACGACGTCGACCACCTCATCACCACCACACTCAACGCGCCTCCGCCGAGGGAGACACATGCCCAGTCGATGCATGTGTCATTGTCGCGAACGCCGATAGTCGACCAGTGGATGGCAGACTCGCGCTCGACCAGGATCTCAACAACAGATCTGAGAACCGGGCTGCAGCGCCGCAGGGCCGGAGAGGACTGCCGAGTCACCATCGAGCGCTAGAGGGAACGTCGGCGCAACCTCGAGGCAGATTACAGCGTGCCAGGCCCCGTACCCTAGGGTCATGTTGTGCCTCCACCACACCAGACGTACGCTGCGCCTCCACTGCACCAAGCGTACATCGCGCCTCCTGCACAGGCGTATGCAACACCACCCCAGCACCAGGTGTACGCATGCCCGCCTGCTCACCCGGGGTATGCGCTGCCGCCGCCGGCACCAGTCAGCCCCAGCCAAGGGTGTGCAGCGCTAGCGCCTCCTCCGTTTCGTGGTCTTGCCACGAAAGTTCCGGCCGAACATGCCGAAGAAGTACAACGGGAGCGTCAACCCGAGCGAGTTCCTGGAGATCTACACCACTGCGATACTAGCTGCAGGAGGCGACGAGGCCATTATGGCTAACTACTTCCCCATCGTCCTGACCGGCCCAACTCGGTCATGGCTCATGAACCTGCCCCAGGGGTCCATAACCTCCTGGGATGAGTTATGCCGACAGTTCATGGCTAACTTCGGCAGTTCCTACAAGCGCCCCGTCACCGAGCTTGACCTCCACGCCGTTAGACAGCGCGCTGGAGAGTCGCTGCGATCGTTCATCCAGCGGTTCTCCCAGGTACGGAACACCATCCCTCATGTTGCTAGCGCATCGGTTATCGTCGCGTTCAGACAAGGTGTGAGGGACAAGAAGATGCCCGAGAAGCTAGCCACGCACGAGGTGCGTGATGTCTCCGAGCTATTCTCCCTGGCAGACAGATGTGCTAGAGCAGCTGAGGGGCGCAACTGGCACTCCCAGCCATCCTCAGAAGCAAGGGAAGCCACCCCGACTGAGGAAGGAGCCTCTGCGAGGAGCAGCGACAAGAAGAAGAAGAAGGGCAGTGGCAAGAATAGGCCAAAGCCCGGAGCCCAGGCAATGGCGGCTGCGGCACCCGACGGAGCCCGAGCGTCGCGCCGAGATAAGCGCCCTAGGCAGTCGCCTGAGCCCGAGGAGCCTGACTTCAAGTGCTCGGTGCACCGTACAAATAGCCATAGTGCTAGCGAGTGCCGGGAAGTGAAGAGATTCGCGGAACATTTCCGCGAAGAGAAACAGAGGCAGCAGCGCCAGGAGGGTACACCCCCCCGCCAGAGGGAGGGAAAGCAGAAGGCTGATCCTGAGAAGGAGGATGACAGCGAGATGGGGTTCCAGGAACCCCAGCGGGCGGTCAAGGCCGTCTTCGAGGGTGGCGACTCCGACTCCAGCAGTGATAAGGAGCACCGCAAGACCCTCCATGTCATCTATGGGGGAGCCACCGACCCCACATCCTGAAACGCAGTGAAAACCCTGCGACGGGCAGTGGCTGCAGTGGCCCCCGCCCCAAGTCCAGCTCCCCACCACAAGTGGATGAGCACGACGATCAGCTTCGACGCTTCTGACTGCCCGAAGAACATGGGAGGGGTAGGAGTGCTCCCGCTGCTGGTGTCCCCGACCATCGCCAACGTGAAGGTCTTTCACGTGTTGATAGATGGAAGGGCGGGCCTCAACCTCATCTCCACGGCGGCTTTCCGAAAGCTGCAGCTGCCGATGTCCCAGCTCACACCCTTGAGCCCATTCTCGGGTGTCGGACCTGGGCAAATCCTCCCGTATGGTAACATACACCTCCCGGTGACCTTCGGGACCCCGGAGAACTACCGTACGGAGAGCGTTTTATTTGACGTGGCAGACGTCGACCTCCCTTTCAATGCAATCATCGGGAGGGCAGCCCTCTACAGGTTCATGGCTATAGCCCACTACGGCTACCTCGTCCTGAAGATGCTGATGCCTTCTGGTGTCCTCAGGATCAGAGGGGACAGCTCAGCCGCAGTGTCAACCTTGGAGCAGCTCCAAGCACTTGCAACGGGGAGGGCTTCGGCCCCAGGAGGCTCGAAGGAGAGTCGGCCAGAGCAAGGCCCGGCGCAGTGAGCCTCCACTACTGCACCTCGTGTGCAACCTGCCAACGACGACGACGTCCACGTGAAGGTCGTCAGGATTGGCTCCGAGGCTGCCCAGACAACCCGTATCGCGGGGAACATGGACAGCAAATAGGAATGCGCGCTCATCACCTTCCTCCGGGACAACGTCGATGTGTTTTGCATGGCAACCATCACAAATGCCCGGGATCCCCAGGGAGGTGATTGAGCACCATCTGAAGATCTACCCCGACGCCCGACCGATACAGCAGAAGCCCAGGAAACAGTCCATCGAGCGGCAGAACTTCATCCGTGAAGAAATCAAGAAGCTGCTCGATGCTGGTTTCATCTGGGAGGTTCACCACCCACGGTGGTTGGCCAACCCTGTTGTCGTTCCCAAGGCTGGCAGGAAGCTCCGGATGTGCATCGACTACACCAACCTCAATAAGGCATGTCCAAAGGATCCATTCCCTCTTCCTAGGATAGATCAAATAGTAGACTCAACATCAGGTTGTGATCTTCTGTGTTTCCTAGATGCGTATTCCGGTATTCACCAAATACCTATGTCTAGGGAAGATGAGGAACACACTGCTTTCATAACAGTAGACGACCTATATTGTTGTGTCTCCATGCCTTATGGTCTCAAGAATGCTCTCCCCACCTTTGTATGTGCAATGCATAAGACATTCGGGGACCTCATTAGAGATCTGGTAGAGGTGTATGTCGACGACATCGTGGTAAAAATCAGGGACATCACATCCCTATTAGACAACCTAGCCCGAGTCTTCAGCAAGCTGCGTATGACACGCACGATGCTGAACCTCGACAAGTGTGTCTTTGGGGTCTCTGCAGGGAACCTCCTTGGTTTCTTGGTATCGCACTGAGGGATCGAAGCTAACCCAGAGAAGATCAAGGCGATAGAGCTGATGCGGCCGCCGGCCCGCATCAAGGACGTGCAGAAGCTTGCAGGATGTTTGGCAGCCCTCAGTCGGTTCATCTCAAGACTGGCTGAGCGAGCCCTTCCCTTCTTCAAGATTCTGCGGAAGTCAGGCCCCTTTGAGTGGACCGAGGAAGCTGAAGCGGCCTTCTAGGAGCTCAAAAAACACCTGACGACGCTACCCGTTATGGTGGTGCCAGAACCCGGCGAACCGCTATTGTTGTACATCACCGCAACAACGGAAGTGGTCAGCATGGTCTTGGTTGCAGAGCGGCCGGAGCAACTGCTGCAACAAGCGCCAGAAGGAGCCCCAGAGGGGGAGGCCGAGTCTCAAGGCCCAAACCCAGAAGAGACCCACCCAGCTGTGAGTTCCAGTGACCAAGTGCCTTGCGGGTCCCAGCCCCCGGAGGCCTAGCTAGACCCTGGGAGCCACATTCCCCAGGATGCAGACACATTGCAAGGAGCCTCGGACCCCCCAGGGAGGTTTCGGACCTCCCAACGGCCAGTCTACTAGGCCAGTGAGGTCCTCCATGAAGCAAAAACAAGATACTTGGAGGTACACAAACTGCTGTATGTAGTGCTCATAGCGTCGAGGAAGCTCCGGCATTACTTCCAGGCTCACCGAGTTTCAGTGGTCACCTCCTTCCCACTGAAAACCGTACTCCACAGCCCCAATTCGACTGGCAACATTGCCAAGTGGGCAGCGGAGCTGGCTGAGTTCGAGCTGGAGTTCTTACCTCGACATGCAGTCAAAAGCCAAGCACTGACGGACTTCTTGGCCGAATGGACCCCATCGCCAAGCAACCCGGGGGGCCCGGACAGCGGCGAAACAGTGCCCAAGGCTCCAGTTTTCACCAAGACCCCCTGGACGCTCTATTTCGATGGCTCCTCGCAGAAGCAGGGGGCCGGGGCTGGGGTCCTGCTCCTCACCCCGACTGGGGAGCAGTTCAAGTACATGGTGCGCCTCGACTTCAAGGCGACAAACAACATGGCAGAGTATGAAGCCCTAATCTTTGGGTTGAAGACTGCCCTGACCCTCAATGTCTGACAGCTTCTTGCTAAAGGTGATTCTCAACTGATCATCAAGCAAGCCAAAGGAGAGTGCAGCTGCAACGACCCTTAGTTAGCAGCATACCTGATGCAGGTCCGGAAGCTAGAGAATGACTTTGAAGTTTTGGACTTGTGCCATGTACTCCGAGCCGACAACTCAGTCGCAGATGACCTGTCAACGAAGGCCTCCACAGGGGCCCCAGTGCCCCAAGTAGTCTTTGCAAGGACGTTACATCGACCAACCGCCCGGGCAGCCGAACCGGGTGAAGGGGGCGAGCCCAGCACCTCGAAGCTGGCAGTCCCGACGACCCTTCTACCATGGAGTCCGCCAAGGATCGTATGCGCCACCGGGGGCTCCGAGCTACCGGGCGCCCAAGATCGAGAGGCTCAAGCAAGTCCCGATGCATGGATCTCGGAGGTCCGGGACTACTTGAAAGACAATATCCTTCCCGAAGAACATGCCCTGGCAGAAAGGATTGTTCGCATGGCTAAAAGGTACATGCTGGTGGAAGGGGATCTCTACCGGCGTGACGCCAAAGACATCCTACTGCGATGCATTACCAGGGAGGAGGGCTGCGACTTGCTCGCAGAGATCCATGGAGGCGAGTGTGGGAACCACGCGTCCTCCTGCACGCTGGTCGGTAAAGCCTTTCAGCATGGCTTTTACTGGCCGACAGCACTCCAGGATGCCGCTGAGATGGTAAAGAGATGAAAGGCGTGCCAGTTCCATGCCAAGCAGATCCACGCACCAGCTCAGGCGCTGCAGATGATCCCTCCCTCATGTCCATTCACCGTATGGGGGTTGGACATCCTGGGACCCTTTCCCGGAGCCGTCGGAGGATTCCGGCATCTCTACGTCGCCGTAGATAAGTTCACCAAGTGGCCGGAAGCCGCCCCAGTTGTCACCATCAACAAGCAGTCAGCAGTAAAGTTCATCAAGTCGATCGTCTGCCGGTTAGGGGTCCCGAACAGAATCATCACTGATAACGGGACCCAATTCACAAGTGCAACGTTCCAGGAATACTGTGAGGACCTGGGGATCCAAGTCTACTATGCATCTGTTGCTCATCCAGAGAGCAATGGGTAGGTCGAGAGAGCCAATGCAGAGATCCTCAAGGGACTCAAGACTCACACATTCTCACACATTGAGAAGCATGGTGCAAATTGGGTGGATGAGCTTTCGTGTGCGCTGTGGGCTAGCCGGACATCAACCAGACGGGCCACGGGGGAAACACCTTTCTTCTTGGTGTACGGGGCAGAGGTCGTCCTCCCCCTAGAAATTACCATGGGCTCCCCCCGTGCCCGGAGGTACGACGAAGCCGCGTAGGACCAGCTCCAGCATGAAGACCTGGACCTCGTCGACGAGGGACGAGTGCGAGCGGCTCTCCGAAATGCACGGTACAAGCAGGCGCTCCGACGCTACTGTCGAAGGTCGTAAATGACACTTTCCCCGGACCTGCTTAGAGAGCAGCCCGCGGAGGTTCTTTGGATTCACAAGGGCTAGTCCCAGGAGATCGAACACAGCAGGATGATGAACACAGGGGATTTACGTGGTTCGGGCCGCTGGAGCATAATACCCTACGTCCACGGGAGTGTTTGTGTATTGCCTTGCTTGAGCGTGTATGAGCCTTGGTCTAATTGTCCGTCCCCCTTGAAGGTTGTCTGCAGAGCCCTTTTATAGTTCAAGGACTCTGCAGTCACAAGGTGGGTCCCAGCACCCGACAGGTGGTCCTGGGGAGAGCCCAAATCCTATACAAGATCTAGGATTAATTGCTATCTACTTCCCTTTGTCAGGGGTCTCAATGCGCCGTCCCGCCGCGTCATGCGCCAGGGCTACACATAGCTGGTGATGATGGCCGTGCACGTCTCGTCCGTCTTGTCCTCGCGGCCCATTCATCCGTCTTGCAGCGTGGGTCTGTACCGGCTACTTGGACAAGACAGGACACTTAAGCCATGACTTCGCAAGCGCGACTCAGCTTGCCTAGGGAAGGCGCGCATACTTAATGCCTGTCTAAGCAGCGCACGCGTTCCTTTACTGCAGCTTCCTACCGCACTGAGTTGGCCGTACGCCACGTGGTTGCGCCGGAGCCCGCCTCTGCGGGAAGTAAAGCACTTGATGGAACAGGCCACGTGGCGCATTCGGAGCCCACCCCTATGGAGAGGTGGGGGCTCAGCCCTGCAGGCCACGTGGTAGCTCTGGTGCCTTCCCCTGCGAGGACGCGGGCTTGGCCCTGAGGTCCTGATCGGCCACGTGGCGGCTCCAGAGCCCGTCTCAGCGGGAAGGCGTGGGTCCGGTCCTGTCGGCCACGTGGCAGCTTGGGAGCCTCCCCCGACGGGGAGGTAGGATCTGGTCCTTCCCTCCTCAACGTGCCAGCCTCGGATTCGGCCTCTTAGGCACAGGAGGAGTCCTTAGCGGTTTTCTCCTGTGCGCGGGGGTACCCGGTCTGCAGGGTACCGACAGTGGCCCCCGAGCCCACCTCGGGAGAGTTGTCAATATCGCAGGTGGGGTCTTCTTCCTTTTCTTCCCGCGCAACTCTTCCGATTCCACTTCAAGGCAGTTCCCCAGGCGACACGCCCCTGCCGTTGAGGCGATGTGTTCCCTTCCGGTAAGTGAGGGTGCTTAACAGGTGCCGCGCGACGTGACTCCTGCCTTCAATCGTGCTTTAACTGCGGTGGTTCCCAAGGCGGCTCCTGCACTTCTACTGCTTTTGCCCTTTCGGAAACCGCCGAGTTACCTCCCACATGGCTAGCTGCCCGGCTCGCCTTTTTCATTGAGCGACCCGGGCCCTCATGTCATTGCCCATACGGGTTCATTACTCTTCTACTAAGGCTGCGGCGATCCACACTTTTGCGCCTGTTGGCCTGCAGGGGTGCATAAAAAGAGAACTTTCCCCCTGAGGGTCCTTTCTCCCGCCTCTGCATCCCTGCGCTCGTGCTTTTGCCTCAAGCCCAGTTCTTGCGCTCTAGTTCCCAGTCTCCCCGTCCAGAGCCTCCTCCCTCAACCCTCATGGCGAGCATCTTGCCCAAGTCCAGGCTGTCCAGGCCCGCTGACCTAGCCCCCATGCGCCGGCTTCTCGGCTGGCATACTCCTGAGCGGGAGTCGTGGCTCTGTCCCAGGAGGCTCCCGTTGAGCCTCTCCGCCAGGGAGATGGTCCTCTTCTTGTCGTACGTGCTGGTCGGCTTCGTCCCGCCAGCATCCTCTTTCCTGGTCATGCTCCTGGAGACCTTCGGCCTCTAACTCCACCACCTCGCGCCGAACTCGATCGCCATGCTGGCGGTCTTTGCTCACCTCTGCGAGATGTTCGTGGGGGTGATGCCATCGGTGAAGCTCTTCCAGTACTTTTTTGTACTGAGGGCCACCGGCAGGAGTTCGAAGGAGCACCTCGGCACCTACTACTTCCAGCGCCGGACAAAGGTCCCCACGAGGTACATTGCTTCCTTCAACTCCGCGAGGTGGGAGCTGTTGCATGAATATTGGATGATCGCCAAGGTCGAGGCCCACGACCGGATGTGCCTCCCCACCGGGATCCCCTACTCCGAGCGATCATTCTGAGAGGAGCGCCCAGAGCTGGAGGAGGCGTTCAACCCGGTGCTGGAGAGGATCCAGATGTTGGCGGACCACGGGCTGTCGTCTGCCATGGTGCTGAGGGACTTCATGTCCCATCGCATAGCAATGCTTCAGCACCGCGCCCGTCCAACGTTGATGTTCACCGGCCTGTCGGACTGCACTCGGCTCGAGACCGGCCCCGACTCCAACCTGGGCGAGCAGCAACTGCTCGACATGCTGACCCGGGTCTGCCCTGCCGACATCTCCGCTGAGGCACTTGCTCTTCCGTTGGCCTGCCGCCCCTTGTGCTCGGACTTCGAGTTGAGGAGGCAGTTGCTGAAGATGATGCCGAACCTTGACGAGTCCGGGCTAGCGCAGCGCCAGATCGGGGACCCGTTCCGAGGGGTCAGCATTGCCGACGACACTGAGGGAGGCGAGGCTCCCTTAAGCGACGTTGGTTCTTCAAGCGACGACTCCTCGAGCGGCCCCCAGCACCATTGTAACACCCTAAATTTTTGCATCATGCATCGCATTGCATATATATTCTTTCATTAAACATTAATAGAGGAAAAGAAATAAAAATAGCCTAAAACTTGTGATAAGGAATAAGTATAAAAATAATAATAACAATATATATATAAATATATATATAAATAATATATATAACAATATATAAAAATAGATAAAATATTAATATTGCTAATATATGTTATAAAAATAATAAATAATAAATAATATATATATAATATAAATAATATATATATATATATAATAAATTATATAATAAAAGAAAGTATAAAAAAAGAAAAAAAAAGAAAAAAAAAGAAAAAAAGGGCATGCCGCTGGCCCAGCCGAGCAGCCCCGGCTCCCGCGTACTGCGCCCCGCCGCCTGGGCCCCGCTGGCCACGCCACCCCGCGCGCTCCCGCCCGGCTCAGCCGCCCGCGCCCGATGCCGCGACCTCGCCCCGGCGCGCTCGCCCGACCCCGCCCCGCCTGACTCCCGCGCGTCGCGCGCCGTCCCAGGCCGGGTCGGCCACGGTTGCCGCCAACGCCGCCTATATAAGCCCTAGAGGCTTCGTAGGTTTTCCCAACACCGCCGATCCCACGATACCAGAAAGCAGCCGCCGCCTCTAGAAAGAAAACCGCCGGTACAGAAGCAAAAAAAAGAGTCCAGAGAGCTGCGCCGCCAGGGAAAAGAGGGGAAGAAGAGGAGAAAAAAAAGAGGAGGGCGCCGCCGTCCGCCGGAGATCATCGTCGCCATCGCGTCGCCGACGTCGTGCCGCCGGAGGACGCATCTACTTCGTCTACGCATCGTCCCCATCCCGCGATCATCGAAGCCATCGCATCTACGGTAGGCCATGTTCCCGATGCGAATTTTATCGATCATATTGAATCTAATAGGCGTAAATTGATTTTGGTTGCATCATAATTTTATTTTCAGCAGCATTAATCCACCCTAAATCCCCGTAAACTCATATGAACACGTATGAACTAGTTGCATCTAATTAATAAATGACCGTAGTAAATTAATTATTGAATTGTGCATGCATGCATGTCATTGCATGTTGATTATTTTGTGTGCATTATATTGGATTGTATGTACTTTCCTGTATGTATGATCACGCGTAGAGGAATGTGCTCAAGAGGCCGCATACGAGGATTTCCAAAATCAAGACTTCGAAGCGCTTGAGCAACCCTATCCGCCGGAACAAGGCAAGTGTCCTTGAAGCATATTGATCTCGTTTTATTAAATGTTTTGTTTGCAAACTTGCATGCTTGTGTCAAATTGATGGGAATCCTATGGTAAGAAGTTTACTAGTTTTGTTTGACCACCCTTGTCACCTGGAATTTATGGTAGAGAGTCGGGAAGGGTTTTTACCTTTTGCTTCGCTTAATTAATTGGGATGACAAACAACACTACACATTTAATTATGCATCAATGATATTATGATTAATGCGAACTGGTCAATATGATGGGTGATCTAAGCAAGCCTGGTATGTGGATGGGTTGGATGTTATGGTGGTTTGCTTGCCTTAGATCTAAGGACCGGTTCATGCGAGAATATGCTAGGTCAACAGTGCCACCACAAGGCCAAGTATGGGTGCGGCGTAGCTGAATAATTAGGAGCGCTGCTAGTATTGTATGGACCATTGGATGACGCGGGGAATGGGAGTCGAGGAGGACTGCCCTGGGATCTGCATGGCACACGAGGGGGCCCGTGGGTGGGAGAATGGAGATTCAATCCTGCCGGTGAAACCTTAGTGGGCTCGTACATACTAGTAGTCCCTTTTGAAAGGCTATTTTGTGATCTCTTGGCCACGCACCTACGAAAGTGTGAGATGGCATAATGGAGGTTCCTTAGTCATCGAAAGGTGATGAAATCACAAACATGTGGGTAAAGTGGTACAACCTCTGCAGAGTGTTAAAAACTATCATGATAGCCGTGCTCCCGGTTATGAGCGCCTGGATGACCTACATGATTAGAGTTGGAATTTGGATTTGGGATGGTTATGGTTGGTTTATGGATATGGGTGGGTAACGGTTATGGTTTATGGATTATGGTCTTGGATATGAATTTGAGTTATGGTAATTGGACATGGATAATGATGATGTTGGCAATAATTGGATATGGCTTATATTTTGTTAATATGACGGTTATGATGGGATTGTTTCACATAGACGTAGTATAATGCTTTTCAAATGTTTTACTGTACTTTTCAGCACTTAGCCATTATTACATTCGTTATTTGAATAAGCCACATGTCATACTTTCCACACTTGCTGAGTACGACATGTACTCACCCTTGCAATCCCCCCAACAGCTACTGGAGACAATTGGGAGTACCCTGAGGATCATGTGGAGTACTAGGTTGCGTACCGCCGTCAATTGCCTGTGGATTGGAGTCATACTGCTTAGTTTATTTTCTGCTGCATTATTTAGAGTTTTATCATTCGTGAACTATTGGATTATTGTAATAAAGTACTTATTTAATAGTTAAGACGTGGTTAAATTCTGTATATCGTTTGTGATGCAATCGTATATGTGTGATGAACTTCCTGGGCACACATATGCGTTACGCTTGGTTCATATTCGGAACCGGGTGTCACAAATTGGTATCAGAGCCGCGTTGACCATAGGACGCAGCCTAGATAGAATGGACACTTTAGAGCACATAGGAGCACTCAAGGATCGATGTGTTTTTGCTTAGTGTGCTGTTTGCTATATATATATATTGATTGCTTGTGTGTTTAATAGAGGATTTTGGGATGCTTTAGCATTGCCATGTCCACCTAGGCTAGTATAGCTAGTTGGTTAGCTTCATATCCCTTGATGCATATAGTTGGGGACGTTTTCTAAATTCTTACCTATTGCTCTTCTTCAGATGGTGAGGACTCGTAACCAGAGGGATGCCAACGATGAAGAGGAGCGCAATGAAGTACCTCAGAACAACCAGGGACATGCTCATGGAGCTATCAATATTGAACAACTGTTAGCTATGCAGAACCAGCTCATGCAGACCATGATACAGACCATGGGACAGCTGCAAGCTGGCAACAACAATTAGCCTCATATACCGCCCCCGCCACCACCCCCGCCACACCACAACTGTTTGGGAGAGTTCATGAGGACCAGACCGCCTACCTTTGCACAAGCCACAAACCCAATGGAAGATGATGATTGGCTGAAGTCCGTTGAAAAGAAACTTGCTATTGTCCAGTGCACTGATAGGGAGAAGGTTCTCTTTGCATCACATCAGCTAGTTGGAGCAGCCGCTGACTGGTGGGAAGCTCTTTGCAACGCTCATGATAATCAGGAGGCAATCACTTGGGCTGAGTTTAAGCAGAGTTTCCGTTCCCACTATGTACCTGAAGGAGTTATGATACTGAGAAGACAAGATTTTGAAAATCTCAGGCAAGGAAGGATGAGCGTGAGTGAGTACCTCAACAAATTCACTCAATTATCAAGATATGCTCCAGAAGACATCAAAACCGATAGTAGGAAGCAATATCTGTTTATGAGGGGTCTCAATAATGAAATTCAAGTCCAGTTGCTCAATACTGATTATCCAAACTTCCAAAGCTGGTTGACAAGGCTATTGTGGTTGAGAACAAGATTCGTGAGATGGAGCAGGACAATAAGAGGAAGATGCCACATCATGGACCGCAGCAAGGAAGCAATGTTCGCCCCCGTTATGCACCACCTACTGCACCACACTACAACCCATCTGCTCATGCATATCGCGCTGCTTATCCGCCCCGCCCAAATCAGCCACCGCAGCAACGCCCCGCTATGCAAGCGCCTCGCTATCCTGTGCCACCTGCACCGCGTCCTAACATGGCGGCAAATGCTCAAAACCAGTTGCGCCCAAACATCCCTAATGCTACGGGCGGTAAGACATGCTATATGTGTGGAGAACCCGGACACTTTGCAAGTCAATGCCCCAGAAGAAACTATGGACCTATGAACAATGCACCAAGGCCAAATAACCCGCAACCAAATGGAGGAGCACCGCAAGGCAACCATGGACAGCAGAATTTTGCTCGTGGCAATGTGAATCATGTCTCTACTGAGGAAGCCCAGCAAGCTGATGACGTCGTGATTGGTATGTTTCTCGCCAACTCCAACCCCGCGACTGTTTTATTTGATTCGGGAGCATCTCATTCATTCGTCTCGTCAAAGTATGTTGCCAAGTACAATTTGCCTATATCTCATATGAAGCAAACTATGCTAGTAAGTTCTCCTGGCGGAGAGATGAGGACAAATATAATATGTTCGAAAGTAAGCATTAAAATAAGGGGGGTAGACTTTCTCGCAAACCTCATAGTCTTGGACTCCCAAGGAATAGACATAATACTTGGAATGGACTGGTTGAGCAAGTATAATGGAGTCATTCAATGTGTCGAGAGGATTGTGCAGTTGACAAGTGAACATGGTACACGCATCGAAGTTGAGGCAGCCCAACCTGCAAGAGAGAAAGCGATGCTGAATCACGTGGTAGAAGTGACATTGGAAAGAATTCTGATTGTTTGCGAGTACCCGGATGTGTTTCCAGAAGATTTGCCAGGTATGCCACCTGATCGTGACATAGAATTCGCCATTGAGTTGATACCCGGAACTGCACCTATAGCTAAGAGGCCGTATAGGATGCCTCCTAAGGAATTAGCAGAGCTCAAGAAGCAAATTCAAGAGCAGCTAGAGAAGGGTTTTATACGCCCAAGCTCATCCCCGTGGGGAGCCCCAGTGCTCTTCGTAGATAAGAAGGATGGAACCTAGAGGATGTGTGTGGACTATAGGTCTCTCAATGAAGTGACAATTAAGAACAAGTACTCACTACCCCGGATAGAGGATTTGTTCGACCAAATGAAGGGTACCTGTATCTTCTCTAAGATCGACTTGCGGTCAGGATACTTCTAAATGAAGATTAGACCATCGGATATACCCAAGACAGCATTTCGGACACGATATGGATCTTATGAGTACACTGTCATGTCATTTGGATTGACGAACGCGCCTGCGTACTTTATGTATCTCATGAATAAGGTCTTCATGGAATATCTGGATAAGTTCGTTGTAGTGTTCATCAATGATATTATGATCTACTCGAAGGATGAGAAGGAACACGAGGAACACTTGAGGCTTACGCTGCAGAAGTTGAGGGAGCATCAATTGTATACCAAGTTCAGTAAATGTCAATTTTGGTTATGGGAAGTTTCTTTCTTAGGCCATATTATTTCCGGAGGAGGAGTATCAATTGACCCAGGGAAGGTGAGAGAGTGCTTAAGTGGGAACCGCCACAGAATGTTAAGGAAATTCGGAGTTTCCTTGGAATGGCTGGATATTACCGTCGGTTTATCAAGGACTTTTCCAAGATAGCCAAGCCTATGACAGAGTTGCTAATGAAGGGGAAGGCATTCCGATGGACTCAAGCTTGTCAGGATAGCTTTGAGGAGTTAAAGAAAAGGTTGACAACCGCGCCGGTGTTAGTATTACCGGACGTGAGCAAGAGTTTTGATATATATTGTGATGCATCAAGACAAGGATTAGGATGTGTGCTCATGCAAGAAGGCCAAGTGGTAGCTTATGCATCGAGGCAACTAAAGAAACATGAGTTGAATTATCCTACACACGACCTTGAACTCGCAGCCGTGGTACACGCCTTGAAGATATGGAGACACTACGTTTTTGGTCACCGATGTGAGATTTATACGGATCACAAGAGTCTCAAGTACATATTTACGCAAATGGATCTGAATCTAAGGCAACGCCAATGGTTGGAGCTCATCAAGGATTATGACGTGGGAATCAACTATCACCAAGGGAAGGCCAATGTAGTGGCCGATGCTTTGAGCCGAAAAGGAGTAAGTCATCAACTCACAGTTCGAGAGCTGCCATACGAGTTATGCAAGGAGTTCGAACGGTTGAACCTTGGATTCATAAATGAGATGGGAACGATGGAAGTCAACCCAACATTAGAGCACGAAATACGGGAAGGACAGACAAAGGACAAGGAAATACAGGAAATCAAGGAAAGGACCCAAGAAGGAAAAGAATTCAGATTTGATGAGGACGAACAGGGTACCTTATGGCTTGGAAAGAGGATTGTGAAACCTAATGTCAGGCATATTCGGGAGACAATATTGAAGGAGGCACATGACTCGCCTTACTCAATTCATCCTGGCTGTACGAAAATGTACAAGGACTTAAAGACATGTTATTGGTGGGCCAGCATGAAAAAGGACATAGCCGAATATGTTGCACTTTGCGATGTGTACTGACGAGTTAAAGCTGAACATCAAAGGCCAGCCGGATTGTTACAACCATTAAAGATTCCGGAGTGGAAGTGGGAAGAGATTGGTATGGACTTTATAGTTGGATTACTGCGAACTTAGTGTGGCTATGATTCAATATGGGTTATTGTGGATCGGTTGACAAAATCAGCTCACTTCATCCCTGTCAAGACCACATATACCACCGCAAAGCTAGCAGAATTGTATATGGAGCATATTGTGTGTCGACACGGAGTACCGAAGAAGATAGTCTCGGATAGAGGTTCCCAGTTTACCTCCAGATTTTGGCAGAAATTGCATGAAGCAATGGGAACAAGGTTGAACTTCAGTTCGGCGTATCACCCTCAAACAGATGGACAAACGGAGAGGACCAACCAAATTTTGGAAGACATGTTAAGAGCTTGTGCTTTAAAGCATGGGAAAAGTTGGGATAAGAGCTTGCCATATGCAGAATTCTGGTACAACAATAGCTACCAAGCAAGTCTGAAAATGTCACCCTACGAAGCATTGTACGGAAGGAAGTGTAGGACTCCCTTGTTTTGGAATGAAACCGGAGAGAATCAAGTGTTTGGTCCCGACGTGTTACAAGATGCTGAAAGGCAAGTCCAAATAATACGGGAAAACTTAAAGGCTGCCCAGTCTCGACAGAAAGGTTATGCTGATAATAGGCGAAGGAGTCTGACTTTTGAAGTTGGAGATTTTGTATACCTCAAAGTGTCACCTATCCAAGGTCAGCGACGGTTTAACTTCAAAAGAAAACTGGCACCACGTTACATCGGACCATTCAAGATTTTGGACAACCAAGGAGAAGTGGCATATCGACTTGAGCTGCCGACGTATCTCTCCGATGTACACGACGTATTTCACGTCTCTCAACTCAAGAAGTGTCTCAGGGTACCGGAAGAGCAAGTGCCGATGGACGAGTTAGAACTTCAAGAGGATTTGTCCTATGTCGAGCAACCTATCAAAATCTTGGACATAAAGGAAAGGGTCACGAGAAATAAGAGGATCCGTTGGTGCAAAGTACAATGGAAACACCATACAGAAGCCGAAGCTACATGGGAACGTGAAGAAGACCTGAAGGCAGAATTCCCTCATCTTTTCTCCACGCTATCGAATCTCGAGGGCGAGATTCACTTTAAGGGGGTAGGTTTGTAACACCCTAAATTTTTGCATCATGCATCGCATTGCATATATATTCTTTCATTAAACATTAATAGAGGAAAAGAAATAAAAATAGCCTAAAACTTGTAATAAGGAATAAGTATAAAAATAATAATAAAAATATATATAAATATATATATATAAATAATATATATAACAATATATAAAAATAGATAAAATATTAATATTGATAATATATGTTATAAAAATAATAAATAATAAATAATAAATAATATATATAATATAAATAATATATATATAAATATATATAATAAATTATATAATAAAAGAAAGTATAAAAAAGAAAAAAAGAAAAAAAAGAAAAGAAAAAGGGGCCTGCCGCTGGCCAGGCCGACGACCCAGCCTAGCAGCCCCGGCTCCTGCGTACCGCGCCCTGCCGCCTGGGCCCCGCTGGCCACGCCACCCCGCTCGCTCCCGCCCGGCTCGGCCGCCCGCGCCCGATGCCGCGACCCCGCCCCGGCACGCTCGCCCGACCCCGCCCCGCCTGACTCCCGTGCGTCGCGCGCCGTCCCAGGCCGGGTCGGCCACGGTTGCCACCAGCGCCGCCTATATAAGCCCCAGAGGCTTCGTAGGTTTTCCCAACACCGCCGTTCCCACGATACCAGAAAGCAGCCGCCGCCTCTAGAAAGAAAACCGCCGGTACAGAAGCAAAAAAAAGAGTCCAGAGAGCTGCGCCGCTAGGGAAAAGAGGGGAAGAAGAGGAGAAAAAAAAGAGGAGGGCGCCGCCGTCCGCCGGAGATCATCGTCGCCATTGCGTCGCCGACGTCGTGCCGCCGGAGGACGCATCTACTTCGTCTACGCATCGTCCCCATCCCGCGATCATCGAAGCCATCGCATCTACGGTAGGCCATGTTCCCGATACGAATTTTAGCGATCATATTGAATCTAATAGGCGTAAATTGATTTTGGTTGCACCATAATTTTATTTTCAGCAGCATTAATCCACCCTAAAATCCCCGTAAACTCATATGAACACGTATGAACTAGTTGCATCTAATTAATAAACGACCGTAGTAAATTAATTATTGAATTGTGCATGCATTGCATGTTGATTATTTTGTGTGCATTATATTGAATTGTATGTACTTTCCTGTATGTATGATCACGCGTAGAGGAACGTGCTCAAGAGGCCGCATACGAGGATTTCCAAAATCAAGACTTCGAAGCGCTTGAGCAACTCTATCCGCCGGAACAAGGCAAGTGTCCTTTTGATCCCGTTTTATTAAATGTTTTGTTTGCAAACTTGCATGCTTGTGTCAAATTGATGGGAATCCTATGGTAGGAAGTTTACTAGTTTTGTTTGACCACCCTTTGTAAGGATCGAAACGCCCAAGAGGGGGGGGGTGAATTGGGCTTTTACAAATTTTAAGGCAATTTAAAAACTTTAATTATTAAGCCCCAATTCCCTATGCAAGTCAACTACGCAATCAAGAGAGTTAAGTGCGGAATAGTAAAGCGTAATCGTAAAGGGGTAGGGAGAGGAATGCAAACGCTCGAAGACACGGAGACACGGCGATTTTTCCCGTGGTTCGGTAAGATCACTAGGATCTTCCTACATCCACGTTGTGGCACCCACCAAAGGGTATTGCCACTCCCAAGTCACCAAGACGAGGGAATCCACTAACTTTCTCCGTTCGCCATCTCCGGCAAGGTGGAGCTCAAGCCTTGTACAACTTCGATCCTCCGGGCTTCCACAATTGTCTTGGCAAGCTCCGGAGCAATCTCTCTACTCTCCTCTTGATACAAGGTGAATGCAATCACCAAGAATGCACTCCCTCACGGCTCTCACTGGTCTAGAGACTCCACTCACCCAGAGAGGACGCACACAAGCTTCTCTCTAGCTAGGTCTAGCCTATATCTTGAGGTGTAGATGGACGAAAAGGGTGTGTAAATGATTGTTCTAGGTCTTGGACACTTGAGGATGTGTGGGCATGCTCTGGTTGTCAAGTGTTGTCGAAATGACTGGTGGAAGGGGGTTAAATAGCCAGCCCAACTGAATTAGCCGTTGAAAAAGTGGGCTGATTACTTTTTCTGTGTACATCGGATGATCCGATGACCCCCTTTTTTGAGCATCGGTCTAATTAGATTAGCTGACGTCACTGTGTCAAAAGTGACCGTTATTCGACCGATTATGCACCTTCTTAATCATCGGATGATCCGGTGAGCTTTGTCTTCAGACTTGGTCCAGAAATAATGTTTCTGTTGAATTAGACCGATGTTCACTTTGCTTCTGCATCGGATGATCCGGTGAGTGTTTCTCCAGAATTGTTGAGACAAATTAATCTTTCTGTTGAACTTCACCGATGTCCACTTGTCTCTAGCATCGGATGATCCGGTGTGCACTTCATTCTGAGGTCTTCTTCTTCTGTTGAGCCCCAATCGACCGATGTGTGCATTTTCCAGAACATCGGACGATCCGGTGAGTGTAATTTGTTTGCTTCGAGTTGAACTTTTAGAATCTTCTCGAGTGACCTCTTTGACACTTGTTGCAAATAATGTTCTGATGAATATTGATCTTCTTGTGTTGCCAATTTTGATAGAATAGAGTTGTTGTGTGAGTTCTTCATTTAGCCTTCATGAGAATTGAATAACCCCCTTAGAATAGGTCGTTGAGGGGTCTCCATTCGTATCCAATGAGTAGTAGATGATTTGAATAGATAGTCGTAAACGCTTGATGTGATATACGTGAAACCTTGCATCCACAAACTCATTAGTCATTACGAGCGGTTGTCATTAATCACCGAAACCATACCTCACGGGGGCCTAGATGCTTTCAATCTCCCCCTTTTTGGTGATTGATGACAACACAACGAGTAGAGCATAGAAGTAATGAATTTAATAACGCAATGCTCATAAAAGATTGTAACTGGAACAAAATGCAACACAAGGAGCTCGAAGGCTCAAACAGTGATCAAATAAGTCATGAAATAGCACACTGAATTACAATAGAAGCAAAAGATAACAAGCAAAACTGAAATCGTAGCAAATGACAATAAGTCCAAAGACAATAAGTCCAAAAGGTAAAGGTAAAACTCCCCCTAAGTCCAAGACTGACTCCCCCTAGAGCTAAACTCCCCCTGACTCTAACTCTTCTCCCCCTTTGGCATCAAGACACCAAAAAGGGAAGATGAGTACCTAGGACTCCGGAGCACTCGGGGCGACGGTGAAGCGGTCGACGTCGGCGGTGCTGTCGTCGGAGCTGCTCGAGGTGGAGGTCGCAGGTGCTGGCGCTGGAGCGGGAGGAGCTGGAGCTGCTGACGCTGCTGGGGGATCTGCTGGGGCTGCTGGCGCCGGTGGAGAAGGTACTGCCGGTGGAGGTGAGAACTAGAACGGCACTGTCGAGGCTAGTAGAGGTGACATGCTGAAGCTCGGTACAGGCGACGCCGGTGCTGGAGCTGCAGCAGGTGCCAGTGGAGAAGCTGTTGGAGCCTGACCAAGACCCAGCTACTGAGGCGGAAGGGCTATCCCGGTCTGCTGGTAGAGGTTGGTGATCAACCCCAGGATGCCCATCATAGCCTGTTGAGTCTGCTGCTGCTGGTCCAGGGTCCTCCGGTGCATCTGATCCACCAGGCTCGTGAAGCGGTCAGTGTCCTCTCGCCTCTGGCGGGCGATCTCCAACTGCATCTCCTGCTGCTGTCTCTGTAGCTCCGCGAGCCGTGCAGCCTGCTCCGCTCGGGCCTGCTTAGCTGCAAGCCTATCCTGGCGCTGCTGCTCGACCATCTGCTGGAGCAGCGAGGTGAGCTCTGACGGCTGTGACACCTGAGCCTCGGACACTGGAGGTGGTGGAGCAGTCGAACCTCCCGCCTCCGCGTCGTGCTGCCTCGGAGAAGGAGGTGGAGGAGGGAAGTACTCCTCGACGCTGTCGCTGGTGTCGCTGTTCGACCAGACGTGCTCCAGTCCTCCACCCTGTGCCTCTGCCTGGGCGAGCGCCTCGTCCTCCTGGGCTAGCTCGGTCCAGTCCTCCTCGGAGAGTCGAGCTCTGACCTGACGCTCGACTGGACGGCCAAGGCGGCGGTCTCCAGGAGTAGGCACTCGGTAGTGGCCGAACCGAGTGGCATGGAGCTCTGTCAGGGGAGCAGTGGCTGACGAGTCCTCAGGTGCTAGCAGGAACAGTAGACGGCAGATCCAATGCCCGTAGACCAACTGCCTCAACATCCCAACTCCGTCAGTGATCACGTCCTCCATTTCGCAGATCAAGATGTCCACGATATCAAACTCCATCCCATTCATCACATAGAACAGGATGGTCTGCTGGAGGCTCGTGAAGCCCTCTAGGTAGCCGGACCTCGGTAGAAGGGTACGCCTGAGGATGTGGTGAACTGTCCGAGCGGCTGGAGTGAGGAGAGCTGGCACCCTCGGCTGGTCTGGCGTGAAAGGAGGGGTGAACAGACCTCTGATCTCCTCAAATGGCTTGTGACACTCCCCCTATCAGCGGCCTCCTCGGCAGGTCGGCTCCTCCGTAGACCACCTCGTGCAGGCAAGTGAGGTGTGTGTCCACTGCAAGCAGCTGTGCCAGTCGCTCTCGAGACACGGTGTGCTGCTGCCCGAGAAACATGAAGTGGATCGAGCGCCGACCCTCTGAGATATAGAGAGTGGCGTAGAAGACTCGAACCCACTCCTCCACGTAAGCGCTCCTCTGTCGTGAGAGCAGCTCCACAAGGCCTCTGTACCTCTCAAAGTATGGCCTGATCCCGTGTCCAACTGCTGTTGCAAGCTGATTCCAGTCGATGTAAGTGTGCTGGAAAAGCTTATGGCCCCAACACCTGTACGTCTCGTACAGGGACGCCTGTGTCAGGGTCCAAAAGCGGGGATCAACCCGAGTGTCCCTGGGCTGCGGGAACCACTCCTCTGGCAATGCTGTCCATCTGAGCTTCTTCATTTGTTTTGCCTTGAACTTGCGATAGTCTGTAAGCCTGACATCCTCGGCAACTCTGGCAGCGGTATCCATCTCGTAGATGGCCCTTTGGGCCTCTCTGTCCTCTGCGCGGTCGGCAGCAGTGGGGCGCTGACTCGCGGTGGGGGTCTGACCTCCCCCTCGGGTCCTGACGGTGCGCCGGCGAACCAGTGGCGTCACCGCAGTCTCCTCCTCATCCTCAGAGTCGTCGGGCGGCACGGGCTGCACTGTGGGCCGCTGCTGCCTCTGCCGAGACTCGCGGAGCCGTAAGGAACCGCGATGGCCGCGCTCACGCTCCTCGGCGGTGCAAGCGGCCAACTCTGCCCGGCGAGCTTCCTTCGAGAGCTTTTGTTTCTTCGCTGCGGGCTCCTCGATGGCCTTGCCTTTTCCCTTGCGATCACGGCCCATCTTGATGCAAAAGAGAGGGCTAGGGTTAGCGGAAAGATGATCGACGAGAAACAAGGACGGATGTCGCACGGCACGGTACAAACCTTAGCGACGAAAAGGATCACACGAACGACGAACGGCGACGCAGCGATCGGGACGATGTCGCGTGGTTCGTGGGAACCCTAGCGACGAAGATCGTCGAACGGAAGGAGGGCTGCTGGCGGTGAGGTGGAGAGACGACGAGGGCGCCCTGAAGAGGCGGCGGCGGCGGCGGCGGCAGCCGGCAGAGGCAACGGCGGCGGCGCGGCCTGAGGTGGCGGTGCGAGCGGCGGCGATGGAGGCGCAGCGGCGGCGCGGCCTGAGGTGGCGGCACGAGGGCTGAGGCGGCGGCGATGGAGGGGTGGCGGCGTGGACTGAGAAGACGAAGCGGCCGTACAATTTTTAAATAGGAACCCGATGACCTAACCGTTACGCGAACACCGGATCGACCGATGCGCATCGGGGGGGTCATCGGTCGAGTTCAACAGAGAGTTGGTCCAAAAACTCTCTTTGCACACCGGATGATCCGACGTTGCTACGTCGATCATCGGTCGAATTATGTAGGGTAACAGAGGATTGAACATCGGATGCTCCGATGTTTCCTGAAATGAACTCATCGGTCGATTTCTGGTTCTGACTGATCTGTTCGATGAACTGAAGCACCAATTGATCCGATGTAGCTGCTAACCCTAGCATCGGATAATCCGATGACTACAGAAAACCTAAGAATGCCCATATATGTCCGTTGACTTTAAACACACAAAGAGAAAACGAGTCTTAGGACTTTTTGGGCACCTCCTAACCCCTAATAATAGGCTTTTCAAAATAGTGCCACATATTGGCTAAGCCCTAAAGCAAATAGAGCACACAAGGAAAATTAGGAGGGAAAATCTAAGAAAATGTAACGTCCATGCTTTGTGAGCTAGAGTATGGAAACTTCTATCTCTTTAAAGCATGTTCCTTTAGAATTTTGCTCTTTCCACATCATATGAGTTAAGATATTGCATTTCAAACAAGTCTTCTTCTCATGATGTGGGTTCCCCTTTGTGACAATCTACCGTATGCAATGCCAAACAAGTTAATGCAAGATATTAAATGAGTGCAAGTCTATATGGCAGGAATCATGCAAGGCATAAGATAAATCTATCTTGCCAAGTTTAAACCTGCCAAAGGCTTCCTCAGGGAAAACTATTTCTAGCTCGCCCCTATCCTTTGGGAGTTAGGCAAGACCTATATGATATGCAACCTTACATGAACATGGCAACTTACATGACGTTAGATGCATCTAGCACATTTAATTCACTTCTAAGCCTAGAAAAAATTTTCTCATCAAGTGGTTTGGTGAAGATATCCGCCAATTGTTCTTCGGACCTAACACCTTGCAATGAGATGTCTCCCTTAGCCTCATGGTCCCGCAAGAAGTGATGGCGAATATCAATGTGCTTGGTGCGGGAGTGTTGAACGGGGTTTCTAGCTATCTTAACCGCACTTTCATTGTCACAAAGGAGAGGCACACAACCAAACTTAATTCCAAAGTCCAAAAGGGTTTGCTTCATATATAGAATTTGGGCACAACATGCACCGGCCGCTATATACTCCGCCTCCGCGGTGGACAAAGCCACGGAATTTTGCTTTTTGCTAGACCAAGATACTAGGGAACGCCCAAGTAAGTGGCACCCTCCGGAGGTACTCTTGCGGTCCACACGACATCCGACAAAGTCCGAATCCGAGTAGCCTAAGAGATGAAAACTAGCGTTCTTGGGGTACCACAACCCTACACTTGGGGTATGCTTGAGATACCGAAGTATCCTAAAGACCGCCTTCTTGTGCGATTCTTTAGGTGCCGCTTGAAAGCGAGCACACAAGCACACACTAAACATAATATCGGGCCTAGATGCGGTAAGATATAACAATGAGCCAATCATGGAACGGTAATGAGATTGATCAATAGGTTTACCGTCCATGTCCACGTCGAGATGACAATTTGTCGCCATTGGAGTGCTTCTTGAGCTACAATCTCCCATCTCAAATTTCTTCAAGAGGTCCTTTGTGTACTTCTCTTGATAGATGAAGGTCCCCTCCTGAAGTTGCTTGATTTGAAATCCTAGGAAGAAGTTGAGCTCTCCAATCATTGACATCTCGAATTTCCTAGACATCATTTTGCCAAACTCATGGCTAAGAGCTTTGTTAGTTGAGCCAAAAATAATGTCATCAACGTAAATTTGACAAAGAAATAAATCTCCGTCGATGTCCTTGGTGAAGAGTGTAGTATCCACCCTCCCGATCTTGAATCCTTGCATGACTAGGAAATCCCTTAGTCATTCATACCACGCCCTAGGTGCTTGCTTGAGTCCGTAGAGCGCCTTGTGTAACCTATACACATGATTAGGATTCCTCGGATCTTCAAACCCGGGAGGTTGCTCAACATAAACAAGCTCGTTAATATAGCCATTAAGAAAGGCACTTTTCACATCCATTTGATAAAGCATTATGTTATGATGTGAAGCAAAAGCAAGGAGTATACGAATAGCTTCTAACCGAGCGACCGGAGCGAATGTCTCTCCAAAGTCTAGTCCTTCAACTTGCACAAAACCCTTGGCCACAAGTCTTGCCTTGTTGCGGACCACAGCACCATTCTCGTCTTGCTTGTTGCGGTACACCCACTTCGTTCCGATGACGTTCTTGTCCTTGGGTCGCTCCTCCAACACCCAAACTTCGTTGAGGGTGAAGTTGTTGAGTTCTTCTTGCATTGCCATCACCCGATTTGGATCTTGAAGTGCTTCCTCGATGCGAGTGGGTTCTACACACGAAACAAACGAGTAGTGCTCACAAAACGAAGCGACATGGCGAGAACGAGTACTTACTCCCCGTGACGGACTTCCGATGATTTGATCCATCGGATGCACCTTGGAGATGCGCCCATGCCTCATGAGTGGTTGTGAAACACTTGGTGGTGGTGATGCGTTTTGCTCGTCTTGTGGATGGACTTGATCTTGGACTTCTTCTTCTTCGTCTTGATGTTGTAGAACTTGTGAATCTTGCGTAGGCAATGGATCATATTTTTCTTCTTCTTCGTCAACTTGAGGCGTCATGGAGGTGTCGATGTTAGCATTTGAGACTCCCCCTTGATCATGGCTCTCCTCAACTTCGGGCTTGATGTCTCCAATGGTCATGTTCTTCATAGCTTCTCGTAGAGGCTCATCATCTATATCATCATGACCAAAACTCTCCTCTTGGGAGCCATTAGTCTCATCAAACTCAACATCACAACTTTCTTCAACTATCCCGGAGGTTTGGTTGAATACTCGATATGCTTTTGAGTTTGATGCATAACCAAGAAAAATACCAACATCACACCTTCTTTCAAACTTACCAAGCCTCTTCTTGCGGTAGATGTAGCACTTGCATCCGAAGACTCGGAAGTAGGAGATGTTGGGCTTTCTCCCAATGAGGAGCTCATAGGGGGTCTTTTGAAGTAGTCGATGAAGATAGATCCTATTATCGGCATGGCACGCCGTGTTGATTGCTTCGGCCCAAAACTTCTCCGACGTGCCATAGTCATCAAGCATTGCTCTTGCAAGGGTGATGAGAGTCTTGTTCTTCCTTTCAACGACACCATTTTGTTGAGGGGTGTATGTGGCCGAAAACTCGTGCTTCACGCCTTCACGGTCACACCACTCCCCAATGTTGTAGTTCTTGAACTCGGTGCCGTTGTCACTCCGGACCTTGATAATGGGAAGTTGAAATTCCCTTTGAGCTCGTTTTGCAAAGGTCTTGAAGACTTCCGGAGTTTCACCCTTGTCACCTAGAAACAAAGTCCAAGCATATCGAGAATAATCATCAACAATAACGAGACAATAGAGGTTACCACCAAGACTTTGGTATGTGGACGGTCCGAAGAGGTCCATGTGAAGCAGTTCAAGTGGCTTGGAGGTTGACACCATTGTCTTCATCGGATGGTGCGAGGCAACTTGCTTCCCGGCTTGACATGCGCTACAAAGCTTGATCTTCTCAAATGTGACGTCCTTCACGCCGGTCACCATCCCAAGCTTGAATGACTTCTTGAGCTTGCTCATCCCTATGTGAGCAATGCGTCGATGCCATAGCCAACCCAAACTTGTCTTGGTGAAAAGACAAGTGGTCAAGCTAGCGTTCTTGTTGGAGAAGTCCACCAAGTAAAGATGTCCATGCCTAAACCCCTTGAAGATTAGTTCTTTGCTAGACTCACTAGACACCACAACACCATTCTTGTCAAATGTGCACGTTAGTCCAAGATCACATAATTGAGCAATAGAGAGTAAATTGAAACTAAGAGACTTAACATAAAGCACGTTAGAGATAGACAAATCATTAGAAATAGCAATTTTACCTAAACCAATTACCTTCCCCTTTGAGTTATCACCAAAGGTGACTTGTTCGTGATTGTCGGGGTCCTCTATGGAGGTGAACATACCATCATTGTCGGTCATGTGTTGAGTGCACCCACTATCAAGTACCCAATGTTTTCCTCCGGCTTTGTAGTTCACCTACACACATGAAGTTAGTTTTTGAGTTTAGGAACCCAAGCCAACTTAGGTCCTTGTATGTGTGATACAAGTGATTTTGGGACCCAAAGTTGCTTGGGGAGCTTCCCCTTCATGCCCTTGATGTCTTTGCCGATGAACTTTGCCTTCACCTTCCCACCTACTTTGCTCAATAGATAATAGTGATTATCAAAGGTAGATGTATAGTTAGGAGGCAATTTGGGAGAAGGACGATTAGGAAGAGGACACTCCCTTGTGTGATGTCCGGTGACCTCACAATGTTGGCAATAGGAACCAACTTCCTTGATGAAGCTTGTCCTAAGCTCCGGTGAGGGCACCTTCCCTTTGTTTGGCACCGGGAAGGATCCAAGTCCTCTCTTGTTGAAGCCTTTGGCTTGTTGGAAGAGGATTTCCTTATGCTTGTCCTCTCCATTGGTTAGTCTTGCCACGCTAGCATGGAGACTTTCAATCTCGTCCATTAGCTCCTTCTCCCTAGCATTTGCTTTCAACGGCAAAGACTCATGCAAATTGTTAGTGGCATGTGAACTAGCGGGTATTTTGCCATCAAGGGTTTCTTTCTTCAAGTTTTTCAATTTTAGTTCAATAGCTTCATAAGCAAGGTTAAGTACTTGATGCTCTTGAACCAACTCATTGTGCTTGCCCAAGAGTGCTTGATGAGCTAAGTCAAGCTCATGGTGATCAAGTTTGATTTGAGCCTTCTCTTCCTCAATTTGCTTGACATGAGATTTGAGCGTGTCATGCTCCTTAAGTATGCTTTCATACTTGTCATGCAAATTGAGGTTAGCACTCTCAAGCTTAGCACGAGCTTGTTCAAGTGCCTTAACCTTGCCCTTTTCCCTTTTTATGATGGCATGATATTCATTAATCATAGATGCTAATTCATCGGGAGAAAGTTCATCATCATCACTAGAGTCATCACATACCTTGGTGTTACCTTTCGCCATGAGGCACATGGGTGGTGGGGGAAGAGGTTAGTCATCCTTGTTGACGATAGCGAGGCTTGCCAAGTTTTCTTCCTCATCTTCACTTTTATCGTCACTTGTTTCCTCATCGGTGACCCACTCATTGGCTTCGCACATGAAGACCTTTTGAGGCCCTCTTCTCTTCTTTGGAAAGAGCTTGGTCTTCTTGCCTTTTGTCAAATTTCTTCTTTCCAAATGAGCGCTTGGGCTTGGCATCTTCATCATCATCACTCTCTTCTAGCTTGTGATGCTTGCCTTTGTGGTTGTCCTTCCTCTTGTCCGGTCTTGGACAATCATATGAAATGTGACCTTGATCACCACAATTATAGCACGTCTTGTTTTCATCTTTTCTTGGCATGAAGGCTTTCTTCTTGGGATCAAACGAGTATCCCTTCTTGGCGATCTTTGAGTTGAGACGTGAGAACTTCCTCATCATCAACGCAAGCTCATCATCATCATCATCTTCACTTGTAGTTTGCTCTTCTTCACTTGAGCTAGGCTCAACCACTTTCTTCTTCTTGATATGTGTTTTCTTGGTTGAGGCCTTGAGAGCAATGGTTTTTGATGATGACTCCTCCATCATTCCAAGCACACTCATCTCATGAGCATGAATCTCTCCAATGAGCTCCGAAACTTCAATGTTGTCAAGTGACTCTTTTTGGAGCATTGAGTTGATGATGTTGTACTTGGGCTTGGGAAGAAGCATGAGGATCTTGCGGTTGATGAGTCCCTTGCCAAGAGAAGCAATGTCAAGTGCATTAATTTCCTCAATGAGCACATTTAAGCGAGAAAACATTTGATTAACACTCTCATGAGGAAGCATTTTAAAATCATCATACTTGGATTTAAGCAAGTGATATTTGAGCTCTTTGACATGAGAGGAACCCTCATGGATTTCAATCAAACAAGCCCAAATTTCACAAGCTTTCTCCTTACTAGCAATTCTAGCAAAAACATCTTGACTAATGCACTCATAGATAGCATTCCTAGCTTTAGCATCCCATTTTAGTTGATCACCAATATAGACATGGTTACCAAACCCCGCATGGGTCGCTTCCCAAACTTCGGGAGCAACAACCTCTAGATAAGCACGCATGCGTGCTTTCCAATAGGCAAAGTTCTTGCCCTCGAAGGTGGGAACCGAACCCCCATTCTTGGCCATTTTAGCTCCTAGCGGTGAGGCTAGAACGATCCAATGAGCAACCTTGCTCTGATACCAATTGTAAGGATCGAAACGCCCAAGAGGGGGGGTGAATTGGGCTTTTACAAATTTTAAGGCAATTTAAAAACTTTAATTGTTAAGCCCCAATTCCCTATGCAAGTCAACTACGCAATCAAGAGAGTTAAGTGCGGAATAGTAAAGCGTAATCGTAAAGGGGTAGGGAGAGGAATGCAAACGCTCGAAGACACGGAGACACGGCGATTTTTCCCGTGGTTCGGTAAGATCACTAGGATCTTCCTACATCCACGTTGTGGCACCCACCAAAGGGTATTGCCACTCCCAAGTCACCAAGACGAGGGAATCCACTAACTTTCTCCGTTCGCCATCTCCGGCAAGGTGGAGCTCAAGCCTTGTACAACTTCGATCCTCCGGGCTTCCACAATTGTCTTGGCAAGCTCCGGAGCAATCTCTCTACTCTCCTCTTGATACAAGGTGAATGCAATCACCAAGAATGCACTCCCTCACGGCTCTCACTGGTCTAGAGACTCCACTCACCCAGAGAGGATGCACACAAGCTTCTCTCTAGCTAGGTCTAGCCTATATCTTGAGGTGTAGATGGACGAAAAGGGTGTGTAAATGATTGTTCTAGGTCTTGGACACTTGAGGATGTGTGGGCATGCTCTGGTTGTCAAGTGTTGTCGAAATGACTGGTGGAAGGGGGTTAAATAGCCAGCCCAACTGAATTAGCCGTTGAAAAAGTGGGCTGATTACTTTTTCTGTGTACATCGGATGATCTGATGACCCCCTTTTTTGAGCATCGGTCTAATTAGATTAGCTGACGTCACTGTGTCAGAAGTGACCGTTATTCGACCGATGATGCACCTTCTTAATCATCGGATGATCCGATGAGCTTTGTCTTCAGACTTGGTCCAGAAATAATGTTTCTGTTGAATTAGACCGATGTTCACTTTGCTTCTGCATCGGATGATCCGGTGAGTGTTTCTCCAGAATTGTTGAGACAAATTAATCTTTCTGTTGAACTTCATCGATGTCCACTTGTCTCTAGCATCGGATGATCCGGTGTGCACTTCATTCTGAGGTCTTCTTCTTCTGTTGAGCCCCAATCGACCGATGTGTGCATTTTCCAGAACATCGGACGATCCGGTGAGTGTAATTTGTTTGCTTCGAGTTGAACTTTTAGAATCTTCTCGAGTGACCTCTTTGACACTTGTTGCAAATAATGTTCTGATGAATATTGATCTTCTTGTGTTGCCAATTTTGATAGAATAGAGTCGTTGTGTGAGTTCTTCATTTAGCCTTCATGAGAATTGAATAACCCCCTTAGAATAGGTCGTTGAGGGGTCTCCATTCGTATCCAATGAGTAGTAGATGATTTGAATAGATAGTCGTAAACGCTTGATGTGATATACGTGAAACCTTGCATCCACAAACTCATTAGTAATTACGAGCGGTTGTCATTAATCACCGAAACCATACCTCACGGGGGCCTAGATGCTTTCACCCTTGTCACCTGGAATTTATGGTAGAGAGTCGGGAAGGGTTTTTACCTTTTGCTTCGCTTAATTAATAGGGATGACAAACAACACTACACATTTAATTATGTATCAACGATATTATGATTAATGTGAACTGGTCAATACGATGGGTGATCTAAGCAAGCCTGGTATGTGGATGGGTTGGATGTTATGGTGGTTTGCTTGCCTTAGATCTAAGGACCGGTTCATGCGAGAATATTCCAGGTCAACAGTGCCACCACAAGGCCAAGTATGGGTGCGGCGTAGCTGAATAATTAGGAGCGCTGCTAGTATTGTATGGACCATTGGATGGCGCGGGGAATGGGAGTCGAGGAGGACTGCCCTGGGATCCGCATGGCACACGAGGGGGCCCGTGGGTGGGAGAATGGAGATTCAAGCCTGCCGGTGAAACCTTAGTGGGCCCGTACATACTAGTAGTCCCTTTTGAAAGACTATTTTGTGATCTCTTGGCCACGCACCTACGGAAGTGTGAGATGGCATAATGGAGGTTCCTTAGTCATCGAAAGGTGATGAAATCACAAACATGTGGATAAAGTGGTACAACCTCTGCAGAGTGTTAAAAACTATCATGATAGCCGTGCTCCCGATTATGAGCGTCTGGATGACCTACATGATTAGAGTTGGAATTGGGATTTGGGATGGTTATGGTTGGTTTATGGATATGGGTTGGTAATGGTTATGGTTTATGGATTATGGTCTTGGATATGAATTTGAGTTATGGTAATTGGACATGGATAATGATGATGTTGGCAATAATTGGATATGGCTTATATTTTGTTAATATGACAGTTATGATGGGATTGTTTCACATAGACGTAGTATAATGCTTTTCAAATGTTTTACTATACTTTTCAGCACTTAGCCATTATTACATTCATCATTTGAATAAGCCACATGTCATACTTTCCACACTTGCTGAGTACGACATGTACTCACCCTTGCAATCCCCCCCAACAGCTACTGGAGACAATTGGGAGTACCCTGAGGATCACGTGGAGTACTAGGTTGCGTACCGCCGTCAATTGCCTGTGGATTGGAGTCGTACTGCTTAGTTTATTTTCTGCTGCATTATTTAGAGTTTTATCATTCGTGAACTATTGGATTATTGTAATAAAGTACTTATTTAATAGTTAAGACGTGGTTAAATTCTGTATATCGTTTGTGATACAACCGTATATGTGTGATGAACTTCCTGGGCACACATATGCGTTACGCTTGGTTCATATTCAGAACCGGGTGTCACAACCATCCATGGGGTGGCGTCATCGCCCCCGCCGACAAGGGGAAGGGGAAGGTGCCGATTCCAGTGCCGGACCCGTCCCCCAAGAAGCGCGCCCGGTCACCGCCGCCGGCCCCTTCTTCCCCTCATCAGGACTCCGAAGCCTTGCCGCGCTTGTCGCCAGGGGGCGCCGATGGCGCCACTTTGCCGCCTGAGTCCTCCACGAGCAAGAGGGGGAGGCTCCTCAACGCCGACGGGACCCCAGCGTTCCCTCTCCGTTCGGAGGGGCGCCAGACCTCGGGGGTGCCGCCGACACCACCACCACAGGGGCCCCCAACACACTCAGGGGCCCCCGTTGCGGGTTCGGGGGGTCCGAACCCCCCAATCCTTTCGGGAAGCGGTGGAACTTCAGCGTTCCCAGGTAAGCCTGCTCAGATTTTACCTTGGGTGTTCTTTGCTGTGCGCCTACCCTGTCAATCTCTTATGGTCTGAGTTTGCTTGATTTCAGCGCCACCACAGCTACTCCACCACCCGCGGGCACTTCTGCTGGGGGGCCTGCCGCTCCAGCCGGCTCGCGGGGATCGTCTGCTGCCTTGGGCCCTGCTCCGGTGCACCAGGATGCTGCTGCCGGGGTACCTCGGGCCTCCGTACCCGAGACCCCCGCAGCGGCTGCCGAAGCCCAGCCGCGCGCGCCGACGATCGCCACCGCGCCTGCCAATGACTCCGCGTCCACCGGCTACTCTGTGCCAGCCGATGCTGCCGCGCCCTCCGACACTGCTACGTCGGCTGGCGCCACCGCCCCGGGTGCTGCCATCCGGGAGGGGGCCCTGGTCCCCGCCTCCCCAGTGGTCCTCCAAATGGAGGACGACATTGAGGAAGTGGGGAGGCAGGGGCCCGCTGCTACGGTGGAGCCTCTCCCCCTGTCCGAGGCTATGGCCGTGGCCTACTCCGGCTTCCGGTAGGCCCAGGCGGCCCTTTCCTGGGAGAAAGGGCAGCTCGAGGACGAGGAAGACCAGCTCCGGGAATGGGCGAGGACCCTGGAGGCCCGGACCCGGCTGGCGAAGAGCCGAGCGGCCCAGCGGGAGGCATTCGTTCGGGAGGAGATGAAGATCCTCGAGCAAGAGCGCGACCTGATCGCCCAGCTAGACGCCGTCACCCAGAAGCTGAAGGCAGACGCCGAGGCCATCCACGCTGAGGCCAGCTCCCGCCTCCAGGCCTGCGAGGACCTTCAGCACCTGCTGTCCCTCCGGGAGGCTGCTATAGCCGAACGGGAGCAAGAGCTGGCGGCGAAGCAGGCCGAAGTGGAGGCGACCTGCTGCGGGCTCATCCTCTAGCAGGAAGGGGCGAGATTCTGCGCCGCCGAGTTGGACCGCCGGGAAGCCGCCGTGGCCGAGGCGCAGCAGGCCTAGTCCGTCGAGCGCCAGGCCCTCCTGGACCATGAGTTCAACGTCGCTCTCAAGGAGGGTGACTTGGACCGCCGCGAGGCAGGGGTCGGCGAGCGCGAGAGGGCCCTGACGGCCAAGGAGAAGCGGTTCCTGGACGGCGGCCCCCGGGTGCTGGCGGTGGCCCAGCAGGAGGTGGAGGAGCTCCGGACGGCGCGCTCCGCCGAGGCCCGGAAGGTCTGGGAGTTCCTTGGCGGTGCCGACTCGGCTCTGGTGTCGCTCGGCTTCAGCCCGGCGCGCGTGGGGGAGCCGGCACAGGAGGTGAGTCAGGTGTTCCCAGCGCTTGACTCCACCAGCTCGAGGATGCGCTCGCTGGGGGCCATCCTCGAAACCCAGCTGGAGGCCGAGGGATGGATGCTGGTGAAGGAGGTGGCGACGCACATCCTTTCCTGCTACCGGAGCTCGTACCCCGACGTCTCCCTGCAGCCGGTCCTCGAGGGGCCATCGCCGAGAGGGAAGAGGCCGCCAAGTCTGAAGTCTCGGATGCGGTGGCACTCATCGCCTCAAGGTTCTAGCGGAGCGGCTGAGGGCTCCCCGGGCGTCTGTTTAAGTTTTTGTCTTTCTGTTTTTGTCTTGTGGTTAGCTGTGGTGACAAACTCTTTATTTGTGTGATAAAAAATCTGTCTGTGGTGGCCTTTTATACTCAGCTTGCTTTTATTTCTAGCAATGTCTTCCAGCTGCTTATTGTTCCTTAACTTCTAGGACCTGCCGTCCCCCAAAGTATGGCCCCCTAACAGGCGTGGCCAGTTGTTGTGGGCACACCTGTCATGCACTTAGGACTTAGGGCGGATGGGTGCAGGGGGAGACTAGGAAGCGTGGGTTGCATTGTCGTAGTTGAGTATGCAGGTACGTCGACAGCAGGCTCCCTGGGGGTGCCGCCGGTGCTTCAGGCCGGTGGTGCCCGCCATCTTCAGTGAGGGGTCGACAGCGGGCCCCCTGGGGGTGCCGCCGGAGCTCCAGTCTGGCGGTGCCCGCCATATTCAGTGAGAGGTCGACAGCGGGCCCCCTGGGGGTGCCGCCGGAGCTCCAGTCCGGCGGTGCCCGCCATCTTCAGTGAGAGGTCGACAGCGGGCCCCCTGGGGGTGCCGCCGGAGCTCCAGTCCGACGGTGCCCGCCATCTTCAGTGAGAGATCGACAGCGGGCCCCCTGGGGGTGCCGCCAGAGTTCCAGTCCGGCGGTGCCCGCTATCTTTAGTGAGAGGTCGACAGCGGGCCCCCTGGGGGTGCCGCCGGAGCTTAAGTCTAGTGGTGCCCGCCATCTTCAGTGAGAGGTCGACAGCGAGCCCCCTGGGGGTGCCGCCGGAGCTCCAGTCCGGCGGTGCCCACTGTCTTCGCCGGTACTCTGACGGTGGTTGCTGGAATAACTTCCTCAAAGACCTGTACATAGATCAAAAAAGAGAAGTAATTCTGTCCGCTGGTCACTTTACCCCTGCTCTTTTTGTAGTGTCGCTTGACTTACGATCCTGGGCTGACTCGTGGTGCTTGGGTAATTTAGTGCTACTGCACCTAGGACTCGTCGTCCGTACTACCCAAGGGTGGTCCATCTGGCCCCCAGTACTCGGCTGTAGCACTGGGGAGGCAGAGCGCACAGGCTTAGGATACGGGACCAGGCTAAGCAGGTTGTGGCCCTGGACCTACCGCTTGGCGTAAGCCTTTTCCGGGGGAGACCATCTGGAGACACAGGCCCCCGAGTATTGGAACATCCGAGGCCCCAGGCGCATTGCAGGTATCTCAAGCAACCCCACCTGCAGTCCAGACAGCAAGGCTCCCACTATCGCTAAAGCAGGGAAAAAACGACAGCGCTCATGATAGATCATGAGCTATGGCGGGCTTACAGCAACATCATAAAAATTAAAGATATTTTTTGAATTGACAAACCCTATACCAGGCAGGACAACATTATTTCATTGTAGTTTCTCATAAGATGGAGCAGACTTTACAAGGGGAATAACCCGACCTGGGTGTTAGATGGAGTCGAGTGCACCTACTTAGGGTTCTGGACCAGGCTAAGCGGAATGTGCACTCGGAGCCCCATCCCCTTATCCTAAGTGCTGTCCTGAGGTAGTATGTAACTTTTACAATGAAATAGCATTCCCCAACCCTGGTCTAGGGGTAGAACTTACGGAGGTGCTCGATGTTTCATGGGTTGGGTAATCTCTGTCCATCCTCCGTAGCCAGGCGGACGCATACTGGGCGGCAAACCTCTGTTACTCGGAAGGGACCCTCCCAGCTGGGGGAGAGTTTGTTAGACCCTTCCCGGGAGAGTATGCGGCGCAACACCAGGTCGTCTACCTTTAGCTCCCTACTCCGCACGGTCCTCTGATGGTAGCGCCGGAGCGCCTGCCTGTATTGTGCATTTCGGAGAGCTGCTCGCACTCGTCCCTCGTCGACGAGGTCCAGGACTTCACGCCAGAGCTGGTCCTGCGCGGCTTCGTCGTACCTACGGGCATGGGGGGAGCCCATGGTAATTTCTGGGGGGAGGACGGCCTCTGCCCCGTACACCAAGAAGAAAGGCGTTTCCCCCGTGGCCCGGCTGGTTGATGTCCGGCTAGCCCATAGCGCACACAGAAGCTCATCCACCCAATTTGCACCATGCTTCTCAAGGTGTGAGAATGTGCGAGTCTTGAGGCCCTTGAGGATCTCTGCATTGGCTCTCTCGACCTGCCCATTGCTCTCTATATGAGCAACAGATGCATAGCAGACTTGGATCCCCAGGTCCTCGCAGTATTCATGGAACGCTGCACTTGTGAACTGGGTCCCGTTATCAGTGATGATTCTGTTCGGGACCCCGAACCGGCAGACGATCGACTTGATGAACTTTACTGCTGACTGCTTGTTGATGGTGACAACTGGGGTGGCTTCCGGCCACTTGGTGAACTTATCTACGGCGACGTAGAGATGCCGAAATCCTCCGACGGCTCTGGGAATGGGTCCCAGGATGTCCAACCCCCATACAGCGAATGGCCATGAGGGAGGGATCATCTGCAGCGCCTGAGCTGGTGTGTGGATCTGCTTGGCATGGAACTGGCACGCCTTGCATCTCTTTACCATCTCGGCGGCATCCTGGAGTGCTGTCGGCCAGTAAAAGCCATGCCGAAAGGCTTTACCGACCAGCGTGCGGGAGGACGCGTGGTTCCCGCACTCGCCTCTATGGATCTCTGCGAGCAAGTCGCAGCCCTCCTCCCGGGTAATGCATCGCAGTAGGATGTCGTTGGCGCCACGCCGATAGAGATCCCCTTCCACCAGCGTGTACCTTTTAGCCATGCGAACAATCCTTTCTGCCAGGGCATGTTCTTTGGGAAGGATATTGTCTTTCAAGTAGTGCCAGACCTCCGAGATCCATGCATCGGGACTTGCTTGAGCCTCTGGATCTTGGGCGCCCGATAGCTCGGAGCCCCCGGTGGCGCATACGATCCTTGGCGGACTACATGGTGCCAGGGTCGCCGGGACTGCCAGCTTCAAGGTGCTGGGCTCGCCCCCTTCGCCCGGTTCGGCTGCTCGGGCGGTTGGTCGCGATAACGTCCTTGCGAAGACTCCTTGGGGCACTGGGGCCCCTGCGGAGGCCTTCGTTGACAGGTCGTCTGCGACTGAGTTGTCGGCTCGGGGTACATGGCACAAGTCCAAGACTTCAAAGTCCTTCTCCAGCTTCCGGACGTGCAGCAGGTATGCTGCTAATTGAGGGTCGTTGCAGCTGCACTCTCCTTTGGCTTGCTTGATGATCAGTTAAGAATCAACCTTAGCCAGAAGCTGTCGGACATTGAGGGTCAGGGCAGTCTTCAGCCCAAAGATTAGGGCTTCATACTCTGCCATGTTGTTCGTCGCCTTGAAGTCGAGGCGCACCATGTACTTGAACTGCTCCCCAGTCGGGGTGAGGAGTAGGACCCCGGCCCCGGCCCCCTGCTTCCGCGAGGAGCCGTCGAAGTAGAGCGTCGAGGGGGTCTCAGTGAAAACTGGAGCCTTGGACACCGTTTTGCTGCTGTTCAGGCCCCCCGGGTTGCTTGGCGATGGGGTCCATTCTGCCAAGAAGTCCGCCAGTGCTTGGCTTTTGACTGCGTGTCGAGGTAAGAACTCCAGCTCGAACTCAACCAGCTCCGCTGCCCACTTGGCAATGTTGCCAGTCGAATTGGGGCCGTGGAGTACGGTTTTCAGTGGGAAGGAGGTGACCACCGAAACCCGGTGAACCTGGAAGTAATGCCGGAGCTTCCTCGATGCTATGAGCACTGCATACAGCAGGTTGTGTACCTCCAAGTATCTTGTTTTTGCTTCATGGAGGACCTCACTGACATAGTAGACTGGCCGTTGGGAGGTCCGAACCCTCCCCGGGGGGTCCGAGGCTCCTTGCAGTGCGTCTGCATTCTGGGGAATGTGGCTCCCAGGGTCTAGCTGGGCCTATGGGGGCTGGGACCCGTAAGGCACTTGGTCACTGGAACTCATAGCGGGGGGGGGGGGGGGGGGGGGTCTCTTCTGGGTTTGGGCCTTGAGGCTCGCCCCCCCCCCCCCCCTCTGGGGCTCCTCCTGGTGCTTGTTGCGGCAGTAGCTCCGGCCGCTCTGCAACCAATACCATGCTGACCACTTCCATTGTTGCGGTGATGTACAACAGGAGCGGTTCGCCGGGTTCTGGCGCCACCATAATGGGTAGCGTCGTCAGGTGTTTCTTGAGCTCCTGGAAGGCCGCCTCAGCTTCCTCAGTCCACTCAAAGGGGCCTGACTACCGCAGAATCTTGAAGAAGGGCAGGGCTCGCTCAGCCAGTCTTGAGATGAACCGACTGAGGGTTGCCAAACATCCTGCAAGCTTCTGCACATCCTTGATGCGGGCCAGTGGCCGCATCAGCTCTATCGCCTTGATCTTCTCTGGGTTAGCTTCGATCCCTCGGTGCGATACCAAGAAACCAAGGAGCTTCCCTGCAGAGACCCCAAAGACACACTTGTCGGGGTTCAACATCGTGCGTGTCGTGCGCAGCTTGCTGAAGACTCGGGCTAGGTTGTCTAATAGGGATGTGCTATCCCTGATTTTTACCACGATGTCGTCGACATACACCTCTACCAGATCTCTAATGAGGTCCCCGAATGTCTTATGCGTTGCACGTACAAAGGTGGGGAGAGCATTCTTGAGACCATAAGGCATGGAGACATAACAATACAGGCCGTCTACTGTTATGAAAGCAGTGTGTTCCTCATCTTCCCTAGACATAGGTATTTGGTGAAAACCGGAATACGCATCTAGGAAACACAGAAGATCACAGCCTGATGTTGAGTCTACTATTTGATCTATCCTAGGAAGAGGGAATGGATCCTTTGGACATGCCTTATTGAGGTTGGTGTAGTCGATGCACATCCGGAGCTTCCCGCCAGCCTTGGGAACGACAACAGGGTTGGCCAACCACCGTGGGTGGTGAACCTCCCGGATGAAACTAGCATCGAGCAGCTTCTTGATTTCTTCACGGATGAAGTTCTGCCGCTCGATGGACTGTTTCCTGGGCTTCTGCTGTACCGGTCGGGCGTCGGGGTAGATCTTCAGATGGTGCTCAATCACCTCCCTGGGGACCCGGGCATTTGTGATGGTTACCATGCAAACACATCGATGTTGTCCCGGAGGAAGGTGATGAGCGCACATTCCTATTTGTTGTCCAGGTTCCCCGCGATACGGGTTGTCTGGACAGCCTCGGGGCCAATCCTGACGACCTTCACGGGGATGTCGTCGTCATTGGCAGGTTGCACACGAGGTGCGGTAGTGGAGGCTCGCTGCACCGGGCCTTGCTCTGGCCGACTCTCCTTCGAGCCTCCTAGCGCCGGAGCCCTCCTCGCTGCAAGTGCTTGGAGCTGCTCCAAGGCTGACACTGCGGCTGAGCGGTCTCCTCTGATCCTGAGGACACCGGAAGGCGTCGGCATCTTCAGGACGAGGTAGCCGTAGTGGGCTACAGCCATGAACCTGTAGAGGGTTGGCCTCCCGATGATTGCGTTGAAGGGGAGGTCGACGTCTGCCACATCGAATAAAATGCTCTCCGTACGGTAGTTCTCCGGGGTCCCGAAGGTCACCGGGAGGTGTATGTTACCATACGGGAGGATTTGCCCAGGTCCGACACCCGAGAACGGGCTCGAGGGTGTGAGCTGGGACATCGGCAGCTGCAGCTTTCGGAAAGCCGCCGTGGAGATGAGGTTGAGGCCCGCCCCTCCATCTATGAACATGTGAAAGACCTTCACATTGGCGATGGTCGGGGACACCAGCAGCGGGAGCACTCCTACCCCTGCCATGTTCTTCGGGCAGTCAGAAGCGTCGAAGCTGATCGCCGTGCTCATCCACTTGTGGTGGGGAGCCGGACTTGGGGCGGGGGCCACTGCAGCCACTGTCTGTCGCAGGGTTTTCACCGCGTTTCGGGACGTGGGGTCGGTGGCTCCCCCGTAGATGACATGGAGGTTCTTGCGGCGCTCCTTATCACTGCTGGAGTCGGAGTCGCCACCCTCGAAGACGGCCTTGACCGCCCGCTGGGGTTCCTGGAACCCCATCTCGCTGTCATCCTCCTTCTCAGGATCATCCTTCTACTTGCCTTCCCTCTGGCGGGGGAGGTGCACCCTCCGGGCACTGCTGGCTCTGTTTCTGTTCACGGAAACGTTCCGCGAATCTCTTCACCTCCCGGCATTCGCTAGCACTATGGCTATTTGTACGGTGCACTGGGCACTTGAAGTCAGGCTCCTCGGGCTCAAGCGACTGCCTAGGACGCCTGTCTCGGCGCGACGCTCAGGCTCCACTGGGTGCCGCAGCCGCCATTGCCTGGGCTCCGGGCTTTGGCCTGTTCTTGCCACTGCCCTTCTTCTTCTTCTTGCCGCTCCTCCTCGCAGAGGCTCCTTCCTCAGTCGGGGTGGCTTCCCTTGCTTTCTGAGGATGGCTAGGAGTGCGAGTTGCACCCCTCAGCTGCCCTAGCACATCTGTCTGCCAGGGAGAACAGCTTAGACACATCACGCACCTCGTGCGTGGCTAGCTTCTCGAGCATCTTCTTGTCCCTCACACCTTGTCTGAACGCGATGATAACTGATGCGCTAGCAACATGTGGGATGGTGTTTCGTACCTGGGAGAACCGCTGGATGAACGATCGCAGCGACTCTCCAGCGCGCTGTCTAACGGCGTGGAGGTCAAGCTTGGTGCTGAGGCGCTTGTCGGAACTGCCGAAGTTAGCCACGAACTGTCGGCACAACTCATCCCAGGAGGTTATGGACCCCTGGGGTAGGTTCATGAGCCATGACCGAGCTGGGCCGGTCAGGACGACGGGGAAGTAGTTAGCCATAATGGCCTCGTCGCCTCCTGCAGCTAGTATCGCAGTGGTGTAGATCTGCAGGAACACGCTCAGGTTGACACTCCCGTCGTACTTCTCCGGCATGTGCAGCCAAAACTTTCGTGGCCATACCACGAAACGGAGGTGAGGCGCTAGCGCTACACACCCTTGGATGGGGCTGACTGGTGCCGGCGGCGGCAGCGCATACCCCGGGTGAGCAGGCGGGCCTGCGTGCACCTGGTGCTGGGGTGGTGTTGCATACGCCTGTGCAGGAGGCGCAACGTACGCCTGGTGCGGTGGAGGCGCGACGTACGTCTGGTGTGGTGGAGGCACAACATGAGCCTGGGGCACAGGGCCTGGCACGCTGTAATCTGCCTCGAGGTTGCGCCGACGTTCCCTCTGGCGCTCGATGGTGACTCGGCAGTCCTCTCCGGCCCTGCGGCGCTGCAGCCCGGTTCTTAGATCTGTTGTTGAGATCCTGGTCGAACGCGAGTGTTCCGTCCACCGGTCGACTGTCGGCGTTTGCGACAATGACACATGCATCGACTGGGCATGTGTCTCCATCGGCGGAGGTGCGTTGAGTGCGGCGGTGACGAGGTGGTCAACGTCGTTGATCCACTGCTGAGCTGCTCCCTGAGGAGCATCCCCAGCAGGAGGGTTGTGAAGTAGCGCGCGCGCTGCCGCGAGCGCACTCTCCAGGCTTGCAGCCGGTGGCGCCGTGATTGCTGTCACGGCTAGAGTACACCATGGGGTGGCGTGTCGGCCTGCAGTCGGCGAAGTGACTGCAGGGCGGCGCGAAGGTCCTGACCTTCCTGCCCTAGAGCGGTAGCTTGCCCTAGAGCGGGATGACGCATGATCCTCCGCCACTGTCTGTCGTCGTGACTGCGCCCTGGATGATCTGGTGTTGGATTGGTCGTTCACCATTGCTGCTGGTGGAGATCTTGATGGGGAAAAAGCCCCCTACCTGGCGCGCCAAATGTCGAAGGTCGTAAATGACACTTCCCCCGGACCTGCTTAGAGAGCAGCCTGCGGAGGTTCTTTGGATTCACGAGGGCTAGTCCCAGGAGATCGAACACGGCAGGATGATGAACACAGGGGATTTACGTGGTTCGGGCCGCCGGAGCGTAATACCCTACGTCCACGGGAGTGTTTGTGTATTGCCTTGCTTGAGCGTGTATGAGCCTTGGTCTAATTTTCCGTCCCCCTTGAAGGTCGTCTGCAGAGCCATTTTATAGTTCAAGGACTCTGCAGTCATAAGGTGGGTCCCAGCACCCGACAGGTGGTCCATGGGAGAGCCCAAATCCTATATAAGATCTAGGATTAATTGCTATCTACTTCCCTTTGTCAGGGGTGTCAATGCGCCGTCCCGCCGCGTCGTGTGCCAGGGCTACACATAGCTGGTGATGATGGTCGTGCACGTCTCGTCCGTCTTGTCCTCGCGGCCCATTCGTTCGTCTTGCGGCGTGGGTCTGTACCGGCTACTTGGACAAGACAGGACACTGGAGCCTTGACATTCGCAAGCACGACTCAGCCTGCCTGGGGAAGGCGCGCGTACTTAATGTCTATCTAAGCAGCGCACGCGTTCCCTTATTGTAGCTTCCTACCGCACTGAGTTGGCCGCCCGCCACGTGGTTGCGCTGGAGCCCGCCTCTGCGGGAAGTAAAGGACTTGACGGAATAGGCCACGTGGCGCATTCGGAGCCCACCCCTATGGAGAGGTGGGGGCTCAGCCCTGCAGGCCACGTGGTAGCTCCGGTGCCATTCCCTGCGAGGACGCGGGCTTGGACCTGAGGTCCCGATCGGCCACGTGGCGGCTCCAGAGCCTGCCTCAGCAGGAAGGCGTGGGTCCGGTCCTGTCGGCCACGTGGCAGCTTGGGAGCCTCCCCCGACGGGGAGGTAGGATCTGGTTCTTCCCTCCTCAACGTGGCAGCCTCGGATTTGGCCTCTTAGGCAGAGGCGGAGTCCTTAGCGGTTTTCTCCTGTGCGCGGGGGTACCCGGTCTGCAGGGTACCGACAGCTACCATCAGAGGATCGTGCGGAGTAGGGAGCTAAAGGTAGACGACCTGGTGTTGCACCGCATACTCTCCCAGGAAGGGTCTAACAAACTCTCTCCCAGCTGGGAGGGTCCCTTCCGGGTAACAGAGGTTTGCCGCCCAGGATGCGTCCGACTGGCTACGGAGGATGGACAGCGATTACCCAACCCATGGAACATTGAGCACCTCCGTAAGTTCTACCCCATTTGTCATTAGCAGGGTAGATTTTTGAAAAAGTGATTTTAATTCCATTGCAGTTTCTATCCAAGCATTGCGGAGGCTTACTTAAGAAGGAAGGCCCGCACGGTTTGAGGACTCTTTACACTTTCAATCGAACTTGCACTCAGAGCCTCCCAACCTTCACATAGCCTTTCCAACTTTCGCTCCACTTTGTCGCGATAGAGTTGGGTCTTCCCCGTAGCAAAATGAATACCAACGACGAGATGTCGAGGATCCGGGCCGACATGGGGTGGTCCAGCGAATCCTGCAACAAGGACATCCGCTTCGGCAAGCTCCCCTTCAAGAAGGAGTGCACTGGAGAGATGGTGTACTTCTCAACCTACGCCATGGTGGGTCTGATCTCACCTTTTTCAACTTTTCTCTTGATGCTGCTAGATTTCTATGGCCTCCAGCTTCATCATCTCAGCCCCCACTCCCTCTTGCTTGTGGCGACCTTCGTCCACTTATGCGAGATGTGGGTTGGCGTGCCTCCATGCATTGAGCTATTTTTGACCTTCTTCACGGTCCACACCACCAGAAAGGGGACGGAGTTGGTTGGCTTCTACTACTTCGTGAAGCACAAGAATTGCCCTTTCAAGTACTTGAAGACCTTCCCCTCCGACAAGTGGGACGACTGGAAGAAAGACTGGGTGATCATCGCAGTGGAGGAGCACGAGAGGTTGGAGCTACCCAAGGGTCTCCCCAATGTCGACACCGACGCCTGGAACGTAGTTCCGGAGCTGTCAGAAGCGTACAAGTCCATCCTGGAAAGGATCCAAGAATGTGTAGAGGGAGAAGTGACCCCTCACATGGTCTTCGGCAATTTCTTGGTGAACAGGTGGGCTCCGCTAAAGACTAGGGAGTGGCCTGCATAGGCTTTCAATAGTGAGATGGATCATAACCGAATTGAAATTGTTTTGAACACCAACTTGGATGATGAAGCTTTGAAGCTCCATCTCAAGAAATTTCAGAATGGAGTTATCTCCTGCGGTGCCTTAGCTCCGCCGGCTGCCTTCCTACCTTTGAACATGGTTCCAGAGGTCAGTAGGGAGCTCTGGAGGAGAATGACAGTGTTGGATGACCTCGGCATGGTAGAGAGGCGTAGTACCACCGGGTTTGCCATTCCTGGAGCTTCAGAGAGGGTGGCCCCCACTGCTCCAAGGCAGAAGGTTGATAATGCTGGCAAGGGAAAGGGAAAGGGCAAGGGCAAGGAGCTTGCCGAAGAAGAGGAAGTTGAGGCATTGCTGATGAGAGCTTCATCAAGTCAGCTCCGACTTCAACAACCCCTTCTCCCCGGCGAAGAAGATCCTCGGCGACCACACCTCCTTTGGCGTCGGCGTACTCAAGAGGCACTAGCTCCGGTAGATCAACTCCGGTCCCAGTGCCGGCTGTGGGCTCCAGGTCCGGAGGTCCTTTCCAACCGAGGGAGGTTCCGACTAAGAAGACGCCGACGAAGGCGATAGGTCCCAGACAGCAGTCTGGAGCTCCTGCCACACCAACTACGGTGGGCTCTGGCTCCGATCGCCCGATGAAGAAATTCCGCGCCAAATGAAGTGGTAGCACCATAGGTGTCACGCCCGATCATCGTAAAGATGAACAGACGCTAATCACATGTACCCCAGGATCAGTTGAATCGTACATGCGTTGATGAAAGTGAAATATCATTACATAGCCATGTTCGAGTACATAAATAGTCTTACAATACGACCCGAAGGTCTACAAATACACACCAAAAACCTATTTACATCATCTACATAATTCACAATGTTCAAGCTACAGCAGAAGGCTAATAGATAAGAAAGGCTCCATCTCCACAGGCAGTCGCGCGAAGGATCGCCAGCCTAGCCCAAGTCCTCCGGGTTGACGGAGAAGTCTTCTAGGGCCGCTTCTTCTTCATATTCTAATAGAAAAGTAAACGCTTGAGGACATAGAGTACTCAGCAAGTGTGGGAAGAGAATGACATGATTGGCTAAAGCAAGGGAAGGCCAATTATGGCTTAAGCACTATGCTTAGATCCTAACCTTAGCTTTCAATTATTATTTTCACAATTCAAGAAGTAAATCCAACACATATTAATGATGATGAATGTAACTTGAATCATAAATAACCACCATTTCCCAACCATAAGCTAATTATGAACTGGCCCCAAGCCGCTCTTGTCCGTGAGCACGGCTGTCATGACAGTTTTATCAAATCTCTGCAGAGAGTGTACCCTTTCCCCACAAGCAGTGATTTCATCCCCTGTTGCCAGGTGGACTAATTGAACCTCCCTGAATGCTTGTGGTAGCTAACCACATTACACACTTCCTTTGGTGTGAGGCCAGGAGATCACTACATAGTCTTTACAAAGGTACTCCCGACTAGTGCCAGCCCTCTAAGGTTTCCACCACTGAGGTATTCCCGGAGTAACCCTCCGCCTCAGAGCCCCCTCTTGAGCCTTGCGGTTCCCAGAGCAGTACCCCTGCATCATTCCCCGCACCATCCAACTACTAGCATTTCATCGGGAGAAACCTAATTAATGGACCAAGCTGCCCCATCTCAGCCTTGTGGTGGTACTATAAAGCTTAGTGGCTTCCTCCATAAACCGGTCCTTAGAATCTGGTGGTGGCAAACCCAATCCCAGGTCTCGTGCAAACTGCACCATATCAAATCTATCCAACCACCATATTCCTATCCACTACTATTGTGTATCCACCACAGTTAAAGTAATCATAGGGTTTAACATGTCACATTTGTATGGAATCCCGTTCCCAATGTCTAAGCATGGCTAAGCATAATTAATACCTATCTACTTCCCAACCCACATCAGGTGACAAGGAATTATATGGAACAAGTCATGAAACATGAAATAGGACATCAATTTAATTAGCATGCATCTAACTAAAACCCTAAAATTGGTACAAGATGGTCAAGGACACTTGCCTTCGTTGAAGACTTGATTGTTGGCGAAGTCTTGGTCTTGGGGATTAAAGTTGGGGTCGTAGTACGACTCTAAATATATTGCCCAAGCATAGCAAGAAGGAAATAAAAACTAAATAAGTAAAGAGCACACAATACATGGCATCACAACATACACATAGGCATAGAATTCTATACTAATGCGTCCCTACGAAACATTTATTATTTTACATAGCCAAAATATGCATTTTATATTCATCTTACATTTTTAGGATTTATTTATAGCCCAAATTCATTTTTATTGAATTTTCTATGGCCAAAATGTATTTTAAACATTTTTAATAAATTTTCCATGGTCAAAATATATTTTATTTGAACTCTACAAATTAATTACAGCATAAAAACATTTTATACAAATTTTCCTACTATTTTTACATTTATTTACCATTTTTATCTAATTTCTACACATTAAATACTCATATAAAGAATATTCAGCAATTAAATAAAGCCTCAGGGACTTACTGGTAATTTTCCTACACTGTACAAGGGTTAAATCAATAATTCTACAAACTTCAGAAGGCTAGATTGCTTATTTAAATGATTAAATCCAATTCCAGAGAGTCCAGGGGCTAGTTTGCATATTCTAGGGGGTTAGATTTGCATTCCAGCAAAGTCCAGGGGGTAGCTGGTGATTTTCCAAAGGCCTGGGTGTAAAACCAGTGGCGGGAAATGGATTTTTAAATGTGGGTCGTTGGATTTGAATCGGATGGCCCGGATTTAATTAAAACGAACCGGTGTGCGCTTCTAATCTCGGCCGTCGATCCCCAACCGAAGGCTAGGATAGGGCCACGTCGCCTCCGACGACGCTGGACGCATGCGCGCGGCGGCGCACGATGCCCGCGGCGGCTACCTCGCCGGCGTTGGCCAATTCGGCCAAAACACCGATAATTCTAAGCGCACTTTACACTAAACGGAAGAGGGGAAGGTAAGGAACACACCTCGGGGGGTTTCGGGGCGCGAAATCAGCCAGAGGAGGGTCGGCGACGAGGACTTGCAGCGGTTGGCGTCAGCACCCGTTGATTCTGGTGAAACCTCGGCGATCTCCCCACGACTTCTTGTCCGGCACGCTCCTGGCGACGAGGTACAGAGGTTAGAGGGGAGATTAGGGCGAGGCAACCGTCGGTTAGCTGGGAACGGGGGCGACAGACCTTGGCGACGATGCGGCTAGGGTTTGGGCGCGGGGAAGAAGAAACCGAGGGGGGAGGGGGAAATTTATAGAGGGAAAGCGTGCGACGGTTGTCGGCGCGCACGAATGGCAGTTCCCAGGGGAGATTCGACGTGGGGAGAGGTGGTTGGAGGGGGGTGTGCAGCGTGGGCGCGGTGCGGGAAAAGGGAGGCGACAGTTGCTCAGGGAAGGGGATGACAGGTGGGTCCCGTGCGGCAGAGAGAGAGGAGAGGAGAGAAGGCTGCTGGGCCGCGGGAGAGAAAGGGGAAAGATGGGCCAAGGGCGGGATTTGGCCCAATAGGAGATTTTATTCTTTTTCTTTTTCCTTTTCTTTTCTTTTGATTTGATTTCAAATTTCAACGTTTGCTACTCGTTTGAACTTCAAAATTCAGACAAAAATGCAGACTTAAATGTACTATGGTTTGATCAATTTTATTTACATGAAATATGGGTGTTACAACTCTACCCCCCTTAAAAGGAATCTCGCCCTCGAGATTCGGACGTCCTAAGAGAATAGGTGAGGGAAATCGGCCTTGAGATCTTCTTCTCTTTCCCATGTTGCTTCTGCTTCCGAGTGATGTTTCCATTGCACTTTACACATGCGAATGACTTTGTTTCTGGTGACCTTTTCTAATGTCTCAAGTATCTTGACAGGCTGTTCCACATAAGACAAATCTTCTTGTACATCGACTGCTTCCATAGGCAATTGTTCCTTAGGCACTCTCAGAACCTTCTTAAGTTGTGACACATGAAATACATTATGTACATCTGACAAGTGCGGTAGAAGCTCAAGCTGATAAGCCACTTCACCTCGTCGTTCGAGTATCTTGAACGGACCAATGTAGCGGGGTGACAACTTGTCTCTTACTTTAAATCTTCTCAACCCTCTCATAGGTGACACCTTAAAGTACACATAATCACTGACCTCAAATGTTAGATCACGTCTTCGAGTATCTGCATAACTCTTCTGTCTTGTTTGGGCTGCCTTTAGATTCTTCCGTATTTCTTGTACTTGTCTTTCAGCCTCTTTTAATACATCAGGCCCAAAGATTTGACTTTCCCTAGTCTGATTCCAAAACAACGGTGTCCTACATTTCCACCCATACAATGCTTCAAAAGGAGACATCTTCAAACTGGCTTGATAACTATTGTTGTAAGAGAATTCGGCATATGACAGATTCTTATCCCAACTTTGGTTATTCTTTAGAGCACACGCTCTCAACATGTCTTCTAATATCTGGTTGGTACGTTCTGTCTGGCCATCAGTCTGAGGATGATATGCCGAACTAAAATTTAAACGGGTATCCATTGATTCATGCAACTTCTGCCAGAATCTTGAGGTAAATTGAGTGCCTCGATCTGAAATAATCTTCTTAGGAACTCCATGTAAACATACAATCCTAGAGATATACAGTTCCGCCAACTTGGGACCATTGTATGTTTCTTTCCCGGGAATAAAGTGAGCAACTTTAGTCAAACGATCCACTATAACCCATATAGAATCATATCCAGACTGTGTCCTTGGTAATCCCACAATAAAATCCATACTGATTTCTTCCCATTTCCATTATGGCACTTTGATCGGTTGCAATAGCCCTGCTGGTCTTTGATGTTCCGCCTTAATCAATTGACACATATCGCATATGGCCACATATTCTGCTACATCCCTTTTCATTCCATGCCACCAATATCGATCTTTAAGATCTTGATACATCTTTGTGCTTCCGGGATGAATGGAGTATGATGAATCATGAGCTTCCCTTAGTATCAATTCTCTAATCTCTTTTATGTACGGAACACAAATCCTCTTTCCAAGCCATAGGGTTCCTTGTTCATCCTCCCTAAAGTTTGGAGCTTTTCCCTTCTTCATTAATTGCTTGATCTCCTTGACCTTCTCATCATTCCTTTGTCCTTCTCGTATATCACGTTCAAGGGTGGAGTCCACTTCCATAGCAACAGCTTCAGTACTAGTCACCAGGCATAAGTTTAACCTTGCAAACTCTTCACATACTTGGGGTTGAAGAGCTTGTACTGACAAATTATTACATTGTCCTTTTCTGCTTAGAGCATCAGCAACCACATTAGCCTTTCCTGGATGGTAGTTGATTCCCACATCAAAGTCATTTATTAACTCCAACCAACGACGTTGTCTGAGATTAAGATCTGGTTGTGTGAATATGTACTTCAAGCTCTTGTGATCCGTGTATATCTCGGTTCTTTTTCCTATCAAGTAGTGTCTCCATATATTCAATGCATGGACAACAGCTGTCAATTCTAAATCATGAGTTGGATAATTCCTCTCATGTTTCCAAAGTTGTCTTGAAGCATAGGCTACAACATATCCTTCTTACATTAAGACACATCCTAAATCATGACCAAATGCATCACAATAAACTACAAACTCCTTCTGCATATCAGGCATCACCAATACCAGTGCACTGGTTAACCTCTTCTTCAACTCGGCAAGCTCACTTCACATTCAGGGGTCCACTTGAAAGCAACTCCTTTCTCAAGCAACTTGGTTAGTGGTCGAGAGATCTTTGAAAATCCCTCGATGAATCGACGATAATAACCAGCCATGCCTAAGAATCTTCGTATATCATGTACACTCTCAGGTGTTTCCCATTTAAGGACATTGGCCACTTTGCCTGGATCCACTGCTATACCTCCTTCAGATATGACATGACCCAAAAAATGACACTTCCTTTAGCCAAAACTTACACTTACTAAGTTTGACATATAATTGTTGTTGGTGAAGCTTCTATAGAGCCATCCTGATGTGCTCCTCATGCTCTTCTTCAGTCTTGGAGTAGATAAGTATGTCGTCGATGAACACCACTACAAACTTGTCCAAGTACTCCATGAATACCTTGTTCATTAGATACATAAAATATGTCAGAGCATTGGTCAATCCAAATGACATAACTGTATACTCATAAAGTCCATATCGAGAGACAAATGCAGTCTTGGAAATGTCTGGGGGTCTAATATTCAGTTGGTGATAACCCGAGCGAAGATCAATCTTAGAGAACACACATGCTCCTCTCAACTGATCAAACAAATATTCAATTCTTGGCAGTGGGTACTTATTCTTGATTGTTACCACATTTAAGGCACGGTAATCCAAACACAACCATTGAGTACCATCCTTCTTAGGTACAAATATGACTGGTGTTCCCCAAGGCGATGAGCTAGGACGAATATATCCTTTCCCCAGTAACTCTTCAATATGATCCTTTAGTTCAGCTAGTTGTTTAGCATCCATTCTATACGACCTCTTATATATTGGGGCCGTTCCAGGTACTAATTCAATGATAAACTCAATCTCTCGATCAGGGGGCATACCTGGTAAGTCATATGGGAATACATCCGGAAACTCACTCACAACTCTGATGCCTTCTGTACTCTAAAGATGGTTGAGTTGTACAACTGCCTCTTGTGTCTGATCTGGCTTGAACTTCATTGTAGTGCCATCTGGGTGTGTTAAGCAAACTGTCCTAGTTGCATAATGAATTACTCTTTGATTCTTTGTCAACCAGTCCATTCCAAGAATGATGTCTAATCCTTGTGAGTCCAACACTATTAGGTTGGCCCAAAAGACTACCCCCTTATGTTTATACTCACTTTATGGCATAGATGCCTTGCCACCATCTCTCCTCCAGGAGAGTTTATCAACAATGGCCGATTCAAGAATGTAACTACCATGTCATGCTTCTTTATGAAATCTTTGGATATAAATGAATGTGTAGCACCCAAATCAAACAATACTGTGGCGGGGTGGGAATTAGCAGAAAACATACCGATCACCACATCAGGTGCTTCCTGCGCTTGCTCTAGAGTCACATGATTGACACGTCCAGGTGCGTCCTGCTGCTTCTTTGGACAATTATTGGAGTAGTGTCCCCATTCCCCACACTTGTAGCACTGAACTCCTGCAGCATTGTTCTGACCCTTATTACCTCTTGGTTGATTCCTCAGTGGCTGTCCATTGGGACGGTTAGCTGGTGCTGAAGGGCGAGGGGGTTGCATTTGCTGGCGAGGGGGTTGCATTGGTGGGCGTGGAGGCTGTTGTTGCTGGCGCATCTGCTGATTGTAGGGCGTGGGTGGTCGATAGTTGGGGTTTGGGAATCTTTGCCCCGAGTAGTTCATAGGGCGAGTCATGGGTGTTGCAGGCTGAGAGGCAAAACGAGGTCGTACATTGCTACTAGAGGCATGTCCCAGAGCCAATTTCCTTTTCCTATCATCATCATCCAGTTCCTTCTTAGTCCTCTCCACCTCAAAAGCTTTGTCAACCAATTTCTGAAAGTCGCTGTAGTCACTAGAGGACATGGCAAACTTCAACTCCTTATCCAGTCCATTCTTGAAACGGAACTGCTTCTTGGAATCAGTATCCACATCTGTCGGGGCATAACGAGATAACTGGGTGAATGCATTCAAGTAGGCTCGCACAGTCATACGGCCCTGCTTTAACATGAGGAACTCCTCACGTCTTGCTTGGACTTCTCCCTCAGGCACAAAGTGATTGCGGAAATTTGTCCTGAATTCTTCCCAAGTGATGTTCTTCGGACTTTGGTGGGCTTCAGTAAAGGCGGTCCACCAGTCGGCTGCAGGTCCTTGGAGTTGATGAGAGGCTAATAGTACCTTCTCCCTTCCTTCACAATGTATGAGCCTCAACTTGCTTTCAACCGTTCGAAGCTAATCATCGTCATCCATTGGTTCACTGACTGTGGCGAAGGTAGGTGGATGAGTGTTAAGGAAGTCTCTTAGAAAGGATCCGGGTGGAAAAGGTGGTGGTGGTGGTGGAAGGTTGTATTGTGGTGGTGGTGGTGGTGGTGGTGGGGCTTGCTGCATATTGGTAACAATTTGGGTAAGGTTGTTGAGCAGTTGGGTTTGAATGGCCATTATCTGTTGCATTTGCTGCGCTGCTGGGGCTCCTCGAGCACCCCTACCATTCCATCCTGGAACACCTCCAAGTCCTTCCTCTTGGGGTGGATTACCCCGACCACGACCTCTACCTCTACCTCTTCCAACCATCTGTATAGGGAATAATTGAAACTTTAGGATAATAGATAAGATATAGAAGGGTACGCTATGGTAAATGGTCCCAACTACATGCATCAAGGGAAACATATATATAGCAAGCAAATTCATTAATCAACTAGTGCGGATGTGGACAGGATGCTAATGCATTCCACAACTCGCACGACACACTAACAATCCTATATACAAGTGACATGGATGTGGACAGGATGCCAAAGCATTCCACAACTCATGTCGCACACACACAACATGAAGCAAACTAATACAATACCATAGATAACACAACTCAAGACTAGAGAGGGCGCAACTACACGCTCCTACATACTAAGGGTAGGTGTCCTGAGTCGTCCAACAGGGTAACCAGTGTACTCCTACTCGTCGGAGTCCTCCTTGGTCTCCTCCTCCGGGTCCTCCTCCTCCGTGTCCTCCCCCGATTTCACGGGTGAGTTCTCACGACGATCCGGAGAGTCTGGGTCCCAAGGCTCAACGTCCGAGGCGTACTGAGGAGAGTGGGGGTCAACCGCAGTGATCCTCGCGTAGCGTCGGCGAAGCTGCTCATAGCGGTCAACAAGGTCCCTGCTGTCCTGAAGCTCCTGCTGACAATGCTGGAGTTGTGAAGACAACTCCACAATGTCGTCCACCAGCCTCTCGCTCTGAGCGAGGTACAGAGGCCCCTCGATGTCACGTCCAGTGAAGTCGGTTGTGCCACTAGGGCGTTGAGGGGTGTACGCGTGCTCTGTGCGCTCGAGGCGGAACCTGTGGGCGTGACTCCAATAGGTAGTCGCCTCCCACGTAGCATCCTCCTCAGCAGCACGCTGGGAGCTCCTCCAAGCCGGAGAGTAGTGTGAGTGTAGCAACTCTGAGTCGTAGTAGACCGACAACTGGGTAGTCCACTCCAGTCCACCAGTAGAGGGTACAGAGATCCTGGTGGTGTGGTAGATGAAGCGAACACGGTACTTACGGTACCCCGCAGCACGAAGAAGAGAGCGAAGACGGGCACGCATCCTCGAAACAACACGTCCAGAAGAGATCAGCACTGTCTCCCTCCTGGGTGTGTGAGGTGCGGAGCAGCTGGCTAGGGCATGGTGAGGAACACGACCCCCCAGTCGACTTACGTGTCGTCTGCTTGGTGCGCGCCATCTACAAACATTTGAAAAGAAGAGAGTGAGATCAATAATCAATAAATTGAGTTAGAAATAAAATAATAAGTACAGCAAGATAAGAAGCACAAGGGTTGAGATGGAAAAACACAAAGTTTTGGAAATACTATTTTATAAGAAAATAGTATAGTCCTTATTTCCGACCATTTCTAACTAGGCTTGCGTCCTACGGGCAACACGACTCTGATACCACTTTGTCACGCCCGGTCATCGTAAAGATGAACAGGCGCTAATCACATGTACGCCAGGATCAGTTGAATCATACATGTGTTGACGAAAGTGAAATATCATTACATAGCCATGTTCGAGTACATAAATAGTCTTACAATACGACCCGAAGGTCTACAAATACACACCACAAACCTTTTTACATCATCTACATAATTCACAATGTTCAAGCTACAGCGGAAGGCTAATAGATAAGAAAGGCTCCATCTCCACAAGCAGTCGCGCGAAGGATCGCCAGCCTAGCCCAAGTCCTCCGGGTTGACGAAGAAGTCTTCTGGGGCCGCTTCTTCTTCATATTCTAATAGAAAAGTAAACGCTTGAGTACATAGAGTACTCAGCAAGTGTGAGAAGAGAATGACATGATTGGCTAAAGCAAGGGAAGGCCAATTATGGCTTAAGCACTATGCTTAGATCCTAACCTTAGCTTTCAATTATCATTTTCACAATTCAAGAAGTAAATCCAACACATATTAATGATGATGAATGTAACTTGAATCATAAATAACCATCATTTCACAACCATAAGCTAATTATGAACTGGCCCCAAGCCGCTCTTTTTCGTGAGCACGGCTGTCATGACATTTTTACCAAATCTCTGCAGAGAGTGTACCGTTTCCCCACAAGCAGTGATTTCATCCCCTGTTGCCAGGTGGACTAAGTGAACCTCCCTGAATGTCCGTAGTAGCTAACCACATTACACACTTCCTTTGGTGTGAGGCCAGGAGATCACTACATGGTCTTTACAAAGGTACTCCCGACTAGTGCTAGTCCTCTAAGGTTTTCACCACTGAGGTATTCCCGGAGTAACCCTCCGCCTCAGAGCCCCCTCTTGAGCCTTGCGGTTCCCAGAGCAGTACCCCTGCATCATTCCCCGCACCATCCAACTACTAGCATTTCATCGGGAGAAACCTAATTAATGGACCAAGTTGCCCCATCTTAGTCTCGTGGTGGTACTATAAAGCTTAGTGGATTCCTTCATAAACCGGTCCTTAGAATCCGGTGGTGCCAAACCCAATCTCGGGTCTCGTGCAAACTGCACCATACCAAATCTATCCAACCACCAGATTCCTATCCACTACTATTATGTATCCACCACAGTTAAAGTAATCATAGGGTTTAACATGTCACATTTGTATGGAATCCCATTCCCAATGTCTAAGCATGGCTAAGCATAATTGATACCTATATACATCCCAACCCACATCAGGTGACAAGGAATTATATGCAACAAGGCATAAAACATGAAATAGGACATCAATTTAATTAGCATGCATCTAACTAAAATCATAAAATTGGTACAAGATGGTCAATGGCACTTGCCTTCGTCGAAGATTTGATTGTTGGAGAAGTCTTGGTCTTGGAGATTAAAGTTGGGGTCGTAGTACGATTCTAAATATATTGCCCAAGCATAGCAAGAAGGAAATAAAAACTAAATAAGTAAAGAGCACACAATACATGGCATCACAACATACACATAGGCATAGAATTCTATACTAATGCGTCCCTACGAAACATTAATTATTTTACATAGCCAAAATATGCATTTTATATTCATCTTACATTTTTAGGATTTATTTATGGCCCAAAATCATTTTTATTGAATTTCTATGGCCAAAATGTATTTTAAACATTTTTAATAAATTTCCCATAGTCAAAATATATTTTATTTGAACTGTACAAATTAATTACAGCATAAAAACATTTTATACAAAATTTCCTATTGATTTTACATTTATTTACCATTTTTATCTAATTTCTACACATTAAATACTCCTATAAACAATATTCAGCAATTAAATAAAGCCTTAGGGACTTACTGGTAATTTTCCTACACTATACAAGGGTTAAATCAATAATTCTACAAACTTCTAGGGGCTAGATTTCTTATTTAAATGATTAAATCCAATTCCAGAGAGTCCAGGGGCTAGTTTGCATATTCTAGGGGTTAGATTTGCATTCCAGCAAAGTCCACGGGGTAGCTGGTGATTTTCCAAGGACTTGGGTGTAAAACCGGCGGTGGGAAATGGATTTTTAAGTGTGGGCCGTTGGATTTGAATCGGATGGCCCGAATTTAATTAAAACGAACCAGTATGCGCTTCTAATCTCGGTCGTCGATCCCCAACCGAAGGCTAGGATAGGGCCACGTCGCCTCTGGCGACGCTGACGCTGGACGCATGCGCGCGGTGGCGCACGACGCCCGCGGTGGCAACCTCGCCGCGTTGGCCAATTCGGCCAAAACGCCACTAATTCTAAGCGCACTTTACACTAAACGAAAGAGGGGAAGGTAAGGAACACACCTCGGGGAGTTTCAGGGCGCGAAATCGGCCGGAGGAGGGTCGGCGATGAGGACTTGCGGCAGTTGGCGTCGGCACCCGTCGATTCCAGCGAAACCTCGACGATCTCCCCACGACTTCTTGTCCGGCGTGCTCCTGGTGACGAGGTACAGAGGTTAGAGGGGAGAATAGGGCGAGGCAACCGTCGGTTAGCCGGGAACGGGGGCGCCAGACCTTGGCGACGATGCGGCTAGGGTTTGGGCGCGGGGAAGAAGAAACAGAGGGGGGAGGGGGAAATTTATAGAGGGAAAGCGTGCGGCAGTTGTCGGCGCGCACGAATGGCAGTTCCCGGGGGAGATTCGGCGTGGGGAGAGGTGGTTGGAGGGGGGTGTGCGGCGTGGGCGCGGCGCGGGAAAAGGGAGGCGGCAGTTGCCCAGGGAAGGGGATGACATTGGGTCCCGTGCGGCAAAGAGAGAGGAGAGGAGAGAAGGCTGCTAGGCTGCGGGAGAGAAAGGGGAAAGATGGGCCAAGGGCGGGATTTGGCCCAACAGGGGATTTTATTCTTTTTCTTTTTATTTTTCCTTTTCTTTTCTTTTGATTTGGTTTCAAATTCATATTTCAATGTTTGCTACTTGTTTGAACTTCAAAATTTACACAAAAATGCAGAATTAAATGTACTATGGTTTGATCAATTTTATTTACATGAAATATGGGTGTTACAATAGGTAAGCCTTGTTCCCTCACCTTGAGTTGCTATTTTTGTTTTTATCATGTCTTGAATCTTTTGATCCTTCGTTTGCAAGGCGTCGAAGAAGGGAGCCGAAGCTCCGGCACCTGCTACAGTGAGTGAGGTTGTGCAGGCGAAGGTTCTAGCTCTGACCCCTGTGCCTCCTCAAGTGGCGGTTGAGGTCACGACAGCTCCAGCGCCGGTTGTCGTGGATCTAGATCCAGAGGAGACGCCAGAAACTCCTGTGGTAGCACTGGACCTCATGGGAGATGTTTGTGAAGACGCTCCAGCGGCTGTAGTGCCAGCGACTGAAGCTCCGGTGCAAGAGACGGAGATGGCGGAAGCTCCTACATTTGAGCTGAAGGTAACCAAAGCCCCAGCGCCTGTGCAGGGCGTTGTTGAAGATCCGGCGGTTGAGCCGGAGGTGCCGGTCGTTCCAGCCTCTGTGCCGGAGATTGTTGAAGCTCCGACACCTGAGCCGGATGTAGGGGAAGTGTCGCTGCCTAAGCCGGCGGTGGTGGGGGCTCCGGACATAGCTCCAACGTCCACCCCGAAGGCGATTACTCCGGAGGCGCCCATGTTCGAGCCAGAGCACCCAGAGGAGTCGGCAGTGGGCCCCCCACCTATAGAGCCGACGGTTGAAGATCTGGTTGGAGGACCTTGGCATCAGCCCCGGAGGTTGAAGTTCCCTCGGTGGGACCCTCGTCAGCATCGGTAGAAGCAGAAGAGCTCCCGGGGGCGGCTCTAATGCAGTAGGACCGCAGGGGACCACACTTGTGGCGTGGGACCCAATTTTTGTACTTGAAGACCCCTTGGATCCAGCAGAGAAGACCTCGACGGGTCCGGAGCCTATTCCTTTGGCGTTGTCTATTGACAACGTCTGCTCCAGTCTCCGTCAAGTCTAGCTCGCCTTCGACCACGTCAATAAGGTCCTCGAAGAAGAGCGTCACACCTTAAAGCGTTGGTGCAACAGACTTCATTTCAAAACCAAGCTGGCGCAGACAAGGCTTACTGACCAACGGGAGTGGGTCGAGAAGGAAAAGGTCTGGATTGAATATTGGGGTCAGTTGTGGTAGCTTGATCGGTGGCGGCTGCCACTAGGGAAAGATCGTCTGTTGTCCTGCGGTTACAACCTGCCAATATAAAGCAAAACATTATCATATACATGTCATTTAGATATTAGAAATGTTAAGTACAACAGTTAGAACTTACATGCATGGCAGCTTGCCACTGTAGCATGTACGAGTTACGATACTCATCCCTAGCCCTGAGGGTCGCTGCTTGCCTCCCATTCATCTGTCACAGCTCTTCATGCGTCCTCTAGAGCTCCTCCCAAACACTCTGGAGCTCCAGGTCTCAGCTGGTATGGCTGTTGGACCTAGCCTGCTGCGATGAAGAGGCTCTTGAGGAAGGTCGCGTGTCCCTCGAGTTGATGAAGATTATTAAATTTCCGTATCTCAAAGTCTGTGATAGTAAATTAAAATAACAAAACTCATCGTTCGTGAGGTTTCCCGCCACCGCTTGCATATGCAACTTTGGGAATGATTGGCACGCTCTGCCAATCGTACACTTCGTCTCGAGGTTGCCTATACCTTGCATAAAAATACATAAATATAACATCATCAAAACTATTAAAGAGAATTCAATTAAGTTAACAAAATAACTCACCAACGCCTCGAACACTACCTGAGGACATAGTTGGTTAGTCTGCAACAGATCACTTCCCAAGTGACTCCTCTTCGAGACCTGTATAGGTGTCGTCTCCTGACCGCTCTCGCGCTCCTATCGATACGTGTTAGCACAATGAAGATTATAAAATAACTTAAATAGAAACACTTACCATCTGTTTAGCGAGACATAAGTTGCCATCCGCACCAAACCAGTATTTCCCATCCGTCCCTGTACTCTCTCGATGGTTGATAGACACGCCCTGGAAACCCTCGCTCGCCCACAAGGCACACAGGGCACGATACGCGTCCAGATAGCCGTGAAGCCACGCTACGTCGACCTGCACACATTTATTATTGGATGAAAACATTGTTAACATAATTGGATAATGAAGTAAAGTAAAATAAACACTTTCCGTCAAGTAGTTGTCGTCCACGTCCCCAGCTCCCCCTCGTTTGGATGCAACTTCAAGTACACTCGTGTAGCCTGAATGCGAGCGTTCGATAGTGACTGCTTCACGAGCTTCCTGGCGTTCTCATGGAAGACGGCCCTGGCATGATCCAACTGCTCGGCCTCATCCTCCAAACGGCACCATGCCTGAAAGAAGTAATATACACGTAAATGTATTTAAGATATCATAGATTTGTATTACACAAATATTCTTCATACTTACCATGAATTCGTGCCACACAGCCTCCTGGTGGCTGTTGTGAGCAAGGTCTTGGGCCCTAACGTATTCGTCCCAACACGTAGCAGGGACTTCGTTCACCATATCGGGGTAGTGCAAACGGATCAGACGGTCCAGGACACCGTTCACCTGCTGGTGGTGTTCCTGACCCGTGAACGAGCAATTGTACCAATACCTGGTAGATGATTCTCTATTAGTACATATAAAAGTCTAAAGCAATCAAAATTGAATAGTTAGAGATATACTTACTTATCGCCAACCGGACGAATAGCGATTCAATCGTCGGGGTTTGCAGGAGTCGGAGGAGGAGCCATAGTGGCTCCTCCTAGTCTGCCGGCTCCACATCCGGTGACCCAGAAGAGGGATCACCCGACTGCCCTAGCTCGCTAGCAACAACTAGGCATATAGGTCTTAAACCCACCTAAGAATGACCGAGAAAACGTGCTTATGACGAGACACGAGGTCCGGGTCCGGTTTTAAGCAAGCCAATGAAGTTTATCCTTTCTTCGTGCAGGTTATGCAAATGAATTCCTCTAAGTACATATTAAACACAAATTTAGTTGATATATAGCATAATCTACTCCCTCATAAAAGCAAAAAATGTCTATACCACAGCGACACAATGGGTATTTTACAAAAAAAAATGACAAAACATTATAATGACATTGACGATGATGGAAAATTCGAGTAACATTTGCACACTTAACGCACTGATCAAATTAGTTTTTTATGTGATGACACAATCTAAATTATGAAAATATTAAATTTAAGGATTGTTATGTTATTTACTACTTGTATATTACATTACAAATTTAATATTTTTTATCAAATTATTAATTTTTTTACCAAATTGTATATATATTTTTAAGCGGCATACCCATCCGTTAAATTCTAGACCTTTATCCGTTCCACTGTTTGTGGTGACTTTAATTCATCATTCTCTGCCCCTTGCTGCGTTTTCTCCTTCATTGCTGTCTGAGCTTGCACCGGCAGGTTCAGAGAGACATTGTTCATTAGTCGTGAACCCTGCACCCCTCTCCTGAACTTGGCATGAGTTGGTTGCTATGCACAAAGTTTATGTTCTGATCAGTCCCCGGCCTGCCCCGAGCTTATCCACCAGGGAAGTTTCCTCTGTAGTTTCCCGTGCCTCTGCCATATAGTTGTTCCTTAATTCCTCCAAAACATGGTTCCCCCATGTATCTGTTGTTGCCTCTGCGTCCATTGCCACGGCCGAGCGCACGGCTGTTCGCACCACCGCCGCGCGGCGCGCCACGTCCACCGCCGTTGCTGTCCATCCCGAAGCACAGCACGTCGGCGTATGATTGTGCGTGGGAATTTTTCGCGAGCAATGCGGCGGCTGAGGTCCTTTGTTCTTGCCATATTTTGTGAACTCAAGATCGCTTCTTCTTTTGCATCTCGCTCTGTGTTCTTCTTTTGATGGCACATGAGCCAAAGTTATACGACGACCAATTCGTAGCCGATCTTTCATGCTGTCACATTTGCTGACTTGAACCACCGTGAAAACCCCAGGCGTCAGCGGCTACGGTGGCAAGCCCGTAAGTAGCCCCTCTGACACCGTCCTATCTACACCGCGGTACCTTCCAGAAAACGCCTCGATTCCCAGTTGCCACCCGCCTCCGAGTCGCCTCCCTCCCGGCAGCCCTATATATGTAAACAACAACTCGCCTTTCCGGTGCAATACGAACCAGTCGATCCACAACACACCTCGGCGGTCTGCGGCTTCTGCCCTAGCTAGCGAGCTTGTCGAGATCAAGTTCGTCACTCCGGCGCGGCGCCCGTTCCGCTACCCGCACTCCACCATGCATCCATCACCGTTCTACCACGCCGCCGCCAGCGTGGCGCCTCCAGCAGCATTCTACACGGCGCCGCTGCCGTGCCGCTCCCGCTCGGCATCCCTGTCCGCCAGGTGTGGGCGGTCAACCTCGAAGCCGAGATGGACGCGGTCCAAGCCTTCGCCACGCGCGCGAGCCACGTCGCCGTGAACGTGCAGTACCCGGGGGTCGTGCACGGCCACGGCCGCCGGGACCCCGGCGCGCTCACCGCGGAGAAGCGGTACGCGGTCCTCAAGGCCAACGTCGACGCGCTGAAGCCACTGCAGCTCGGCCTCGCCGTCGTCAGGGACGACGGGTGGTGCATGGTGTGGGAGTTCAACCTCCGCGGCTTCGACCCGGAGTCGGACCCGCACGCGGCGAGCTCCGTCGCCTACCTCGCCTCCCGCGGCATGGACTTCAACGCGCATCGCCTTCATGGCGTCTCCTTGCCGAGCCTCAGCATGGCGCTACACCACCGCGGCCTGCTCCACCGTTCGGGGCTTTCTTGGATCACGTACGACGGCGCTTACCACGTCGCGTACGTGCTCAAGATCGTCACCGGCGGACTGCCCCTCCCAGACGACATCGCCGGCTTCCTCGCCCTCGTGCGGCGGTTCCTCTACGGCGACGTCTACGACGTCGCGCGAATCGCCGCCGACCGCCCGTGCTTGCCCGTGGGTCTGGAACGCCTCGCCGCCGCGCTCCGCGTCGCCCCGGCCCTGGTGAGCCCGCGTCTCGGCGGCGCCCGCGCCGTACTCGCGCTGCAAGTGTTCCTGTTACTCGGCCCCGGTTTCTACCGAGGATTTACACCCTCCATCTGAGGGGCATGCACGACGAGGAGAGCTGCCTAAGGCACATGTAGATGTAGTTTTTTAGCTTTCAGCTAATAGTTTGCTGGTTTCGAAGCCAAATTGGTAGATACCCTGTTCGATACTCTGCTGTGTTACTTTCAGTAGTCAAACCCCTATCGGCAAATAGGTATGCCTTACATTGTATGATTGTAATGAAACCACAGCAAAAAGATAAGCGCATACGCAGATTTATCAAGATACATGACGATGTACTTACTCTAGACAGTAATTCTGAGATGCAACACGTAAACCCTATTATTGGGCTGGTCTATCTGAATCACCGCTCTCTCCATTTGTAATTATATGTCATTCTTGTTTCGGTTAAAGTCAAATATTTTTATCATTAACCATTTGAGATTTTGACCATTAATGTTTAAAAAGCTAATAATTTTCAGACAATAGATGATGCACTTATGGGGCCGCTTTCGCCCGTGCCATCCAAACTAAACCCTCTATTTTTAAAAGCTTGTCATTTCATAATTGAAAAATGAACTACACATCAACAAGCTTTTGAGTACGAAAGGAGTATCACACAACCATACCGTTCGCAAAAAAAAATGTTTCTGACATTAGTACTCCCACCGTTCTAAAATTTAAAGTGTTGGTTAATTCGATTCTAAACTAACTAACATACATTAGTACTCACACATTAGTAAGTCATCTCGATGGCTATTCAATCAAATAATATTGTTTGTACCATCTTGACCGACACTAAGTTTATAAAAACAATATATGCTAAGATTAAGGGGAGCATCGTAAGCCGAGTAAATGATCTCGACGAGAAGCGGATGCAAGATCCACTTCTATGACTCAAGAACCATTCTTCTCGATATGCGTTGTTGTTAAGTCAAGACATCTTGTTATTGTTGACTCAACGCCTTTTGTTAGCTCTTCAACGGCGAAATTAAATAAAGCTCCTGTTGAACAGGACAATCTTAGTTTTCTATGTTGATCAAATTAGTCACCTATAATGAAGGACAACAATCACCTCAATTATTAAATAATGCGTTAAGTGGATCTCGTGATGATATCTATATTAAAATGAAGGATGATCCCGCCCCATTTGAACTAAGCTATGTGTAGCTCTCATATATCCGAATGGTGTCATGTCATATAAGATTAGTGAGACATAAGAAAATCGATAAAGTATGTAACTTAGTCAACCTTCCTAATGGAGCCAAATCAATGGACTGTCAAGAGTCTACGCAAACACGTGACTCTAAAAGGAAAAATCGGAAATAGTAAGAACGGACTTGTGGCTAATGTAAGTTGAGACATTGATTACATTAATTCATTCTCAATTGACTCAATTAAAGATTCGTTCAAAATCAGTGTAACATTAACAACACATTATGACTTTAGTATTATATCTGATTGATGTAATAATGTCAATTCTTAATTGGGATCTACAAGAGAACATCTATGTGATAACCGAAAAGTTGTCATTTAAGCAAAAGAACATATAAGATACAAGGTATCTCAAATTCTATAAGTGAATTAGTAAGTTTGAGTTATGCTAAGTATTATGATGACAAATTCAGTTTTCACTAAGTTTAGAACCAGAGAATAACTTTTCTCGCACTATGTAGATGACGCTTTACTGACGAGTATAACGTTAATCTACTATTAGATATCAATAAGAGTTGCCCTCTAATTTTGATATTAAGGGGTATTGAGATTATTAGGCATACATAAAAGTGTACTTTAGCAGTACGGTTTGTATGCAAATAAATTTGTCTGCTCAGAAAAGTCAAGCTTAATTAGTAAGGGAACCATTAAGAGATCGATCAAATAAAATCGGTGCCAAAGCTTCCTGCTGTAGAAAGCTCTCAGTTTGCTCATTAATCAATCTTTATATAGTCTACCGGGATATTTTTGGCATTAATAAGTTCAATCCAGATCACTGGAATGAAGATCAGCATAAGCTTGCACTTTTACAAGAAACACAGGCCTCATGATAAGTTTAATATTATTAGCAAAGTCATGGATAAATAAAACTAAGTTCTTCCGAGATGTGTAGTAAAATCCACATCAGTAAACAACACTCGCAGACAGAGCTTTATTGTGGAAAAAGTTTTAAACCAAAGGTAACTGCATCATGATCGATGCACACCAACTTAGTGATGAGGCCACTGAGAGGGTAAAATAAGAAAACCCGAGCGAAGAAGTGGTAGACAGTATAAACCAGCTAAATTATTCGTACTTCTAAGGCAACAAGTAAAATGTACAACCAAATACATTGACGTCAGTTATGTGTTGCAAATAAGTAAATCCAGGATGATACTGAGCATTGACTATATATTGAGCAATTAGATTCATGTGAATCCTCGTTGTACCGCATACAAAAGGGATTTCCACCTAATGTGTTCCTTGAACATGTAATGCGCATAGGTTTATGGAAGAATCTATGACTTTCTGGATACTTAGGGTTTAAACTCAGAATTAAGTAATATTTCTAAGTGTGAGGTATAATATTGTCGTCTGGTCAAAAAGTACGTAAGCGGCTATTTTTGATTCGTTGTGCCCTTTATATCAAGCATAAGAAAATATACGTAAGATCAGTTTTGAGTTACTAAGTTTCTTAGCTCTGTGATCAAGGAAGAGAATGTTAGATATTAATCACGGAATCACATTAGGAGTCGATTATGATTGTAACCGACTCAACCACCTAAGACCCTCCATGTGTCTGATCGGGAGACACCCAACCAGATTCGGTTGGGAGGCCCCCTCACGCGCCCCCTTGTTTATATAAGTAGAGTTTCTTCTGAATCACTGGTCAAGCTAATGAAATAGGATTAGGAATTCTAAAATCACTTAGGCATCCGATCTGTAAAAGAGGGAAATGTGGGGAAGGCACCTCCCACGGCCCTCCACGCGCAGGACCTCCGTGTGGCTGCAACTTCAACGAACCAAAGCCATGACTGCCTCCTCTGCACAACAAGGTATGATCCAAGGTGCGTACAGTCAGCCAATCAGCATCTCAAATTAAGTTTAATACGAATTGATTAGTGGCTAGGTTAAGATCCTTATCTCTGTTATATCTAACATTTTCCTGATCGGAGACGGACGTCTTTGAGCTCGTCTCATATCTTTGTCTCCTATTTGAGGTTGTTACATAGCGCCATATAATTGTTGGAGCCATTTTGATTCTCTGTAGTGATCATACTGGATCATGTTCTTCCTAATTTATCTTATTTATTATCTTTGAGTTGTTAAAGTTTTACATTCAGCAACAATAAACAATATTTGATTGTTGTTACCCATGTTATTCTTTTTCTAGAACAAGAATATTTTATTTTCCTAATTTAGACCTTTTAAATTACTTCTACTGAAGAACATTTTCTATGGAGTTTGTATTTACAAGCAACCTCTTGATTGTCGGTGTCTCACTCTTCCTGGGTTTATTTACTCCCACGCACCTAAAATTTGTTGTTTTTTAGCTGAAGCGACAGACTTTTGGTGATCGGGGAGTACTTCTCTCGATATTCAACGGGTTCTGTCAGGCACGCTGTTGCAAAAGAGGGAAAAGACGGGGCTGTTGATGTTCTTTTGGTGGTTCATTTGGAAGGAGCGGAATCAGAGAGTTTTTAGACTCAAACAAGGCACAGCTAGCCACATTGCTCAGATGCTAGTAGATCATTTCACGGTATTTTTTGCCTGCGCCGAGCTCGAGTAGCAGTTCGGCGACGCCTGTAAGCTCCTTCATTTCCGTTTGTGTGTGTGGTGTTTTCGCCCTGAGGATGCTTTGCCCTCCGTTTGTGTGTGTGGTGTTTTCGCCCTGAGGATGCTTTGCCCCCCCCCCCCCCCCCCCCCCTATATGCTGTAAGCTAGGTTGTAAACTCCTCTCCTTTTAATAAATGGCAGAGCTTCTGCCTTATTTTCAAAAAAAAAATATTCAATGCGTTCTCAACAAGGCCCAGCGCATACAAAGGCCCACCATTGGCAGTAATCCTCGACAACACGCTCTATGCCAGAGATGCGGCTAGGGACAGAGGAACGCCCTGGTGGGCGCGTTTCAGGACGTTTCGGGAAGATAGCAGGAATGAGGAGTTCTAGACACCCTGCCATTCAACCTCTATAGGTTCTTTCCACCATCATGAGCCACACCACCAAGTCGAGATACCAATCCAAACCGTCGGATGAAGCAGACATGCCTTGCTTTCGATACATCTGAGGAACAATAGAAAGTTGAATGATCAGGAACTAATTCTCTTTAGTTGTTCAATGATCATCGGATGCGCATAAACCGTTTCATTTCTGTTGGATTTAGAGATCTTATGAAAAGTTAGTAGGGGCCAAATACGTTAGGATTATATTTAGGGGCTCACTGCATTCTTCTGGAATTGATGGGGTCACTGCTTCTTTGTTATTCTGTTTTCTGGAAAAGATGCTATTAGCCACGAACGAGTTCTTTTCAGAGAACCTTAGAAAGCTTGAAATCCTAGCCTATCTAGGAGAACTAAAGATCCCATCCAAATCTTTTTCGAAGGCCCAAAGGTGAAACACATGAGATTTAAAGACCAACTAGGCAATCACGCTCACGCCCTTTTCTTTTCTATCTTCAAAGGATTTTTCTGAAGAGAAACAGATTTTTCTTACAAGAGTTGGCAGTCACCGAATTTCTCAAAAACCGACCTTAGCTCAGTTGGTAGAGCGGAGGACTGTAGTTTGGACGCAGATTAATCCTTAGGTCGCTGGTTCGAATCCGGCAGGTCGGAACATTCGTATTTTTCTGCACGAAGTTATTTTCCTTTTTGTTTTTCGAAAATTCGCTGCATGCAGTTTTGTTACAGTTACAACAATTGTCCAATGTAATACACCAAGTTGTCGGTGACCGTGAACTCCAACTATAGACAACTGTTTTCTTGGATAAAAGCTCCATGAAATCCATATGGTACTCTTTGCGGCAGTGTTATTCTAGCAACTGGGGGATCTTCGAATCTTTGGGCATCGATAATGTACACCTGAGCACATAAAACACCAAAATTAGCTTCCTGTAGTATCATTCTGATGGAATGGCTGTATGTCTGTACATACATACAGTAGAGTTAAAGCTTGCCTGTGATGTACTGGTTTCCTCGTTATGTACGAAGGAAATTATCCACCCGTCATCTTCGCTTGAGCCACCAACTCTAGGTACAAATGCTGCTCCAGAGCAGAATATATTTTTACCAAGCCAATGATAATGCACCTTAATGCGGTCAGACCCCGATATCTGTTTCAGAACACAGTTAAATGTACACACGGACAGACCCTGCTATGGTTTAACCAAGCCAGCGATATTGCATCTTAGAAACATATGGAACTCATCCACCAGTAAGAAAAGAATCATTCGTACCTCATTGTTGTTTTTCTTTTCAAGACATAGTTTTGCAAAACCTCCATATTTCGGGTTTACTACAAGATTATATAAAAAAAAAACCAGTTAATCTTGATATGGTGCCACCGGAGGAAAAAAAATATTTGCAACCATAAAGCTGTTAACACCTTTCTCACAGTTGCCAGAAGAGGTTGTCAATGAATCCACCACTTGTGCATAGGCATAACTATGTTGCATGCCTGTGTACTGGTTATTGATAATTGGGAACTCCAAGGAACAATCTGTTCCAGTTAAATACGACCCTGATATAGCTCCTGTTTTCAAGTTTAGTCTCCATTGGTATAAGCGAGAGAAGAAGTCCCTGGCCATTCTTTGTTCTGTCCACTTCTCATCTTCTGTAAGCTCAGAGCCTTGATCAGAGTCACTGTTGTTCGGTGCAAGACTTGGCCCTGGTATTATGGAGTCCGCTGAACGCAGACCCCTTACCGCAATCTAAGTCGCCAAGGAAGAATAAAATTTGAAATGCAAATTATTGCAGCAATGATAGAATAGAAAGATAAATATGTGTTTGATCAGCTAACTGATTCTTGCATTATTATACCTCATCACCATCTTCGAAACAGTTGATAAGATGGAACATGCAGAATGGTTCAACGTTAAACCAGATGACTGACTCTGCATCACCAAAGCGAGGCATAACCCCTATTCTTGCGTAACTTCCCTTCTCAAACTCAATCAAACTGCGCCAGGGAGTTTTGCGATTATTGTTTGCGCATTAAGCCCGGAGGTTCTTTAATGAAAAAGTTTATCAGTAGTATTACTTACCGACCGCCTCTAATGAGCCTACTGATGTCAATAGTAAGTGGTATATCTATCATAACGTTGTACCTGCATAAACAGACTAAAATTCATTATTGCATTGTTTGTTCAGTGAACTTTTCCTATTCTATTCTAGTATGAAAAATCTATAAACATACAATTTACTGCTCTGTTCCTTTTAATTATGGGGAGAAAATGATGTTTGGTAAATAGTCTTACTTCAGGGTAACTCCTATATCATGACAAAGTGTACATCTGTCAAGCTTGAGGTCAACTCTGTGCTTTAGTTCGGTTCCGTCAGCTGCAGCAAAATAAAGCTTGAATCGAAGTCTTCGATCTGGTGTCAACCACCACATCTATGAAATGATATAAAACTGAAAAGAAAATGTAAAACGTATTACCTGAGACAACACCAATCACTAGGAATGGCTTCTTCGCATCTGCACCAAAGATGACAAGCTCTCCTGTTCCAGGTGCTACCTATGTTGATTTTGTCACCAATGATTTAAAAGCTCAATAACCTGGCTCAATGATTTGACCCCTTAACCCATGATTGTTATAGGGTGCGCTGAGATTTTTTTTTTGGCGCGAATAGGATTGCGACCTTTTATTTTATTTTCCTTGACACTTTGACGGGTAATTCTTGAATATTGTTTTTTTTCTGGGTAAGTCACTGGCATACTCTTTGTTTTTAGATAAATGTAATGACCAATATGCTGCAGAGAACAAGGTGGGTACAGGAACCTGCTTTGACGGGTAATTCTTGAATATTGTTTTCCATGACAAGATGAGTCACGCTGTCATATGTTAAGATAAATTGTAAATACAAGATGCACTTGCTAAAAGGGTGTCACGTAACCAGTATTTTATAGTATTTCCATTCTTGTCCGTTTATGTGTTTTAGTCACCGATCCCAGTCAGTTAATTTAGCTCATGCTGAGTTGCTGACCAAGGGAGCACTTGGAGATACCTTTGGATGTGCCGTGAAGGGCCGGTCCCAATCCCCACCAATGTCCCAGGCATCGCTGGTGCTGAGGTTCTCTATGCAGATCTCCTGGGGAAGATGGTTCTCAGAGACAGCGTACACCCTCCCGGCATGTTCAAATACGTTCGTGTTGCTGATATCCTTGTTAACTTTACCAAATCTCAGCTGCAAGCTCACCCATTTCAGAACGCCATAAGATAAAAATTGCATATGTCTTGCATAAGATTTGGGTCTACAAAGTACGTGTTGCTTACGTAGTTGAAAATGTAGGCGGCGATGATGGCCGCAGAATCTCCCTCGATGGCGGGGAGGAAGCATGGTTTCTGTCGACCCTTTTCAAGTTTGAATGTCTCTGACTGCACGTAGCGATTGGCATAGGAGAGTGACCAGGTGTCTGAACTGTTCTTGGTGAAGTAGAGGGCATGGAGCATGCCCTCGCCTTCGACCCAAATCTCGCTGGATTTCCCAAACATAGAGACCGTGGAATGAAGGACACCGAAGAGTGGATTGGAACCTGTGTCAGAATCATTTCTTTCCCATTCAGATCATGGTTTGCAAGAAATTATTCACCGTTTATGGATAGTATTAAGACGACTGAAGCCATCACGTACCGTTTCTGATGTATACCCCCTCCGGGAAATCTTCAGGTATCGCTCCTTCGATCTGGTATTCTTCTATGGCTTCATTGATCTCGTTGAACACCGGCGCAAAATTTCTCTGCAAACACATGCCGGAAGAACCCACCGTTATTAATTCCCGTGAAATCACGTACTGTAGTACTTCGTACTTCCTCCATACTTGAAAGTTTGTGCTTTCTAATTCAAAATGAAGTACAAAATGACAAGCTCTGGAGGGAGCACGTATTTCAGAGTTTCGCTGTGGAATGAGTTCCCTGCAATAGTGGAGTGTAGTGGTGTACTCCCTCCGTCCCCATAAACTTGTCGCTTTGTAGTTCAAAAATGAACTACAAAGCGACAAGTTCATGTGGATGGAGGGAGTACCTCGGACGGATGCAGCATGGGTTTGTCAGTGAATTTGAAAGCCGAGTCAACCAGCGCATCCAGAAATCTCTGCGGCGCGTTCTTCATGGCCTTCGAGGCTTCCTCCATCTTTGACGATAGATTACCCAGGAGCTCTCCAAACAAAGGGGGCCCCTTCTGGAGCAAGAAGATGCAAACGGTATAGGATATGCAGGAGTATCATGCATAAACTCTGCAAGTGTGAGAGAGAGAGAAAAAAACCTTGGCCCTGGAGCTTACGGGCGTTGCAGACGAGGTTCTTGCAGAAGCAGAGATGGAACTTCTAGCACTGTAGGCGCGAGAAGATAAACTTGGGTAAGGAAACGAAGTCGACGCTTTCATCAACATTGTGTTAACGACTGAGCCTTATCCTGCTGGAGGCTTAGCATTCGTTGAATTGACGCTTATTTATAGCGAATACGTCGGAGGAAGGGACAACTTACCTGACAATATATATAAGGGATGTTTAAGATTATTATTATCTACTCTCTCCGCCCCGTAAAAAATTTTCTACAGTTGATCAAATTAAAATTAATCTAACTTTAAACAAATTTACAAAAGAAATATTACCATATATCACAAAATGCAAGTACGCTATGAAAATACAATTGACAGTGAATTTAATGGTACTAATATGATGTAACAAAAAATATATTTTTTAAACTTGGTCAAAGTTGGATTATTTTGACATTGACTAACTCTAAAAAGAAAATTCGAATGAGACGGAGGGTAGCTAATAGACAATTATTAGCTAGATAATTATTTCCTCCGGATCTTTTGAATTAACTAGGTTTTGTGTCCTAAACATCATATATTTAGAACGGATGGAGTAATAATTATGGAACACCTCCAAACCACGTCGTCTCGTCTTGTTGGAATATACTGAGCTCGAGTTCACATTGTTGCATCGACCAGAGCCATACACAATAGCAAGCGGACACAGTTAGGACCGTGACAGCTGAATGATTACAACTATGTGACCTGTCACGATCACAATTATTACAGAACCCAAAAAGGGTCCAAATTAAATTAAAAGTTTAAAGGGAGTGGTTTGCTTTGTCGACGCGTCCTGCTCAATCATGGCCATTTGTTCTTTTCAGAAAAATGGAAATATTTTTTGACCTCTATGTCGTCACCATACATGTGTGGCCATTAGTCAGCTGGGCTCCACGGAAATGGCATCTTGGTGATCTAAGATTATATTCACGGACCTTCATGCCACGTTTGTCTGCACTCGGTATCAATAATTAGCTATAGGAGCCGCATATCCCTCCTCGTGTAGCTGGAAAGCTGGTGTGCTATCAAGATGAGATGCAGAGAGACGTGGATTTTATTGGAATGCAATATGGCCAACTTGTTGTTCTTAACAAATGCGCGATGTTAAAAGCTAAAGTTCTTTCTTTTTTTTTTCTAATCTAATGACGAAAAAACGATTGGTTTGTGAACAGCATGTCCCGATGTTATGCAGCGGCTCACCCACCCACGTCACGTGTTTCTTTTTCTTCCCTACTCTTAAGTTCAATTCAAAGTCCAAATTAATACACTGTCCACCGAAAAATCTAAAGTAATTTTACAAAACAACAGTTATTTATGTCATTGTACCTGAACCTACATCTTCTGATACTAAATTCCGAGAACTACAACTATTTTGACCCTCTATTTAAAAGAGGTCATTGTTTGTGAGGTCGACTAGTAGGACCAGTCACAAAAGTTATTGTTTTCATATGTAACTTTTCTAAACAGTAGATGTAGTTTTTCTTAAATTGGCATAAAGGTTATAGTTTTCTAATACAATGACACAAATATTGCAATTTTATGAAATTTATTCTGAAAAATGAGAATTTCAGTTTTAATATCTAAGAACGCGCAAAAGAGAGAGGGGGGGGTACGAAATCTCAGGATAGATGTAGGGGTTGGTAAGCGTATTAGATTGCTCCTATCCGTGGATCTCTGTATCCGACATATACAGAAATATTTTTACCCTTTTAAAATCGACTCTAAAAGATTCTCAATTTTATAGTTTACTTCTCTACACTTGTGCACTTCTAAATCCAAACTCTGTATCGACTTCCACATGTTTTATATCATATTATTTTTTATCTTTTCTTTGTGTTGATAATGTGATTAGCTAAATATTTCATTTTCCTTTCCTTTTCACTATTTTTATCTCTTTATTTCCTTTTTTCTGTATTAGGTGCTCTGTCTTTGCATTGCAGAAGAAATAAATAGTTTTTAGGAAAATATAAAAACAAGCAAGGGATTATAGAAGGAATAAATAGTTTTCAGGAAAATATAAAAAAGGTATTATAAAAGGAATAAATAGTTCTTTGAGAAATATAAAAACAAACAAGGGATTATAGAAGGAATAAATAGTTTACAGGAAAAATATAAAAACAAAGAAGGAACATTTAGTTTTCAGTAAAATATAAAAAAACAAACAAGGGATGCAACCGTAAAAAAGACAATTGAAATTACATTAAAGCCAGAAAGAGAAAAAAAGTAATCACTCCTTCTGTCCCAAATTAATTGCCATTTTAAATAAGAATTTTAATTGAAAATAAACTAATTTTTTTCCCAAACGACAATTAATTTGGAACGGATTGATGGAGAAAGAATGTGCTGACTAAACTGACGCCGTGAATACCCTCCTCACCATTCATGATGTACCATTGAGATCTTTCTTTATGTAAATATTTAGACTTGAGCCCTTCCAATAATTCTATTTTTTAAAATATATATTATTATCTAAATATACCATTTTTAAAACATAGAGAATAATTTCTTCAAATGTCACCCAAGCCCTCGTGTCGTCCGTCACTACCATGCCTCCGACCGGTCATTGCTCTAACTCAGAATAAATACCGCTCGATCGACGATCGATGCAACCTGCGATTAGGGTTACGACTAATCCCATTGCATATGAAGAACAAGACGAGGCGGCGGCGAAAAAAATGGACGCCGGTGGCGACGAGGATTCCACGGCGGACGGTGCACGATCTTCCTGACCAGCTGCTCCACAACATCATCCAACGCCTCGGTTGCCACGTCTCCATCGTCCGCGCGGCGGCCGTGTGCAAGCGATGGCGCCGCATCGCCTCCGCCCACAGCGTCGGCCGCCGCTGGAACGTTCCGATCCGTAGCGATTTCGCCACCTGCATCGGCCACTACTACGTCGCGGACCCGTCGTCGTCGTCGCGGACGCAGCGGTGCCGGCACGACTTCGTCCCCGCCTCTCCGACCATCATCAACCCGCGCCACTTCTTCCTCGACTTCGTCCCAGCGGCCCCGAGTGGCCGCCCCTGGGAAATCGTCGACGGATACGGCACCGTTCTGCTCCTCGCCTGCCAGCGTGCGCGGCGCGGCTACTTCTTCTTCCAGGATCTCGTCGTGTGCGAGCCCATCTCGCAGAGCTACGTCCGGATCAAGCCGATCCCGGAGATGAAGTACTTCCGCTGCATCGGCGCGTTCCTCGGCTACTACTGGAACAGCAACGTCATCACCATGTCGACCTTCAAGGTGACCTGCGTGCTATACGACAATGTCGGGGGCGTGGAAGAAGACGGCGGGATCGTTGTCACGGCCCGTGTCTACAAGCATCCTGGGACCTATTCTATGTCTTCAAGGCTCAAAGATGGCTGGGACATGTCGCGAGCGGCGTGCCGGTCCATCCACATCGATGGCGCCCAGTCCGCGCGCTACGCGGGGTGCATTTGGTGGGGGGCGCGGACGATCTTCGTGGACGTCGGGGATGCCGGCGCCGGCAACTTGTTGGCCCTCCGAGAGTACTCCGGCGAGTTCTGGCATTTCCCTCTCCCGGATCACGTTCGAGCAGAATCGACCAACAATGCCGTATTCCGGCTTCTCGAAGGCGAATACGTGGACCCCGACGTCCCCACCCCCTTCATGATCGTACGTCTTATCGGTGAGGAGCTCAGCGTGTTTGTTCATCAGCAGCTCGATGACGGAGCCAGCCAGTGGGTGCATGAGAAGAGTTTGCTCCTGCGTGAGGCCACCCGTGGGCTGCCGGGATACAAGGATTGCTACTTCAGCCTTCCAGCGAAGATCGTCACGGCAAAAGATGGCTACGTCGTGCTGACGCCCGCGGAGGAGACGTGGCTGTTGTCCGTCGAGCTCCAGACCATGGAGGTGGAGCGCGACGACACCATTGACGTTTACGCGTACGAGCTGTACACGCGGCCCAAGGTGAAGGCTTGTCTGCTCAAGTGTAAGAGGAAGCATTTTAAATCGTGCTTCGACTTTTGCAAGTGCGAATAAGTTATTGCCTGCTACTTAATTGGACCTTTGCTTCAGGCGACGAGCCTTTTGGCAAGAACATCAGAAATAAAATCTGCAGGAGCAAGGTCCTAATTAAACTAGTAATTTCTGTTTCTTATATTATTGTCATTATACTATTTGTTGTTTGAGTGCGCTGCAATATTTCTGTTGTATATCTGCTGCAAAACTGAGGACTTCCTCCGTTTCTTTTCAATTATCACCGGTTAGTTAAAAAGAAACTAACTAGTGACAAATAAAAAGAAATGAAAGGAGTATTATTTCTTCTCCATTGAAGATTGAAGAATAGCGGACCTTCTTTCCAACCTAGATTAGCCTTACTTGCAGACTAATGTGTCCCCAAGATGGATATGCTTTCGATCTGGATATATATATATATATATATATATATATATATATATATATACTCCCTCTATCCCAAAATTGTAGTCACTTTGGATTGAACTAAAATTCTTGTCTAAAATGACAATTATTTTAGATGGATGGAGTATTCTGGTTTGATAAATGGACATCAGGCTTAGTAAACTCTGGGATGTATTCCATCATTGAAATCGTTTTTTTAAGAAACAAGGGCTTTATTTCAAATAATAATAGATCATGCATGATTAGAAGACAAGCTGACCAACAGGAAATCTGTAATACAATCGAGCCAACTATCACTCACCATCAGAGTGCAAACATGTTTCGCACAGAGATGTGCTGGTAAGTTTGTTGATCGAGATACATTGTGGATGATAAAACTAGAAAACAAAGAAGTAGATCTTCTATTTCTTGAAAAATTGGTGACCATCATGACGAGTATTCCAGAGATTCACCACTTCAAGACAATATGTTTCCATCAAGAATAATACCAAAACGCAATGCTAATGCTTCAGCAATAAGAGGGTTAGATATCCCTAACGGAGTTCGGATACCCGGGTGTCCGGAGTCTGCGACTGGCGACTAAAAGAACGAACTCCCTACCTCTGCTCAGTTGGCTACCGCCTTCATTCAGCCGAGCCTTGACCATAGGGGTCATACCACGCTCTCCGGGTCTCCGTGTGGAAGACTGTGCTGATGCAGCTGCCAACTCTCTGCGCACCCTGTCCTGTCTCGCCGTGGACAACACGCAAGCTTGGGCACTGATTTGCTAACTATCAAGAACAAATATCCCTTACCAAGGATTGAGGATTTGTTTGACCAGTTGCGAGGTGCATGTGTGTTCTCGAAAATTGATTTGCGATCAGGGTATCACCAATTGAAGATACGACCCTCGGATATACCAAAGACGACATTTGTCTCAAGATATGGATTATATGAGTATACAGTCATGTCTTTTGGATTAACTAATACCCCGACTTATTTCATGTACCTTATGAATAAGGTATTTATGGAATATCTTGATAAGTTTGTCGTGGTGTTTATTGACGATATTTTGATATTCTCCAAAAGTGAAGAGGAACATGAGGGGCACCTAAGATTGGCTTTACAAAAACTTCGGGAACATCAGTTGTATGCAAAGCTAAGTAAATGTGAGTTCTGGTTAAAGGAAGTGTCATTTCTGGGACATGTTATATCACAGGGAGGAATAGCAGTAGACCCCAGTAAAGTGAAAAATGTTTTGAATTGGAAAACACCAGAAAATGTTGGGGAAATCAGAAGTTTCTTGGGCATGGCTGGCTATTATCGCCGGTTTATTGAAGGATTCTCAAAAATATCGCGTCCGTTAACCAAGTTACTTGAGAAGGGAGTTGCGTACAAATGGACACCAGAGTGTGAAGCTAGTTTTACAGAGCTAAAGAAAAGGTTGACTACTGCTCCAGTGTTAATTATGCCGGATATGCAAAAAGAATTTGCAGTTTACTGTGATGCATCCGGACAAGGACTGGGATGTGTACTAATGCAAGAGGGGCACGTAGTGGCTTATGCATCACGTCAACTCAGAAAGCATGAAAGAAATTACCCTACTCATGACTTGGAGTTAGCAGCAGTGGTTCATGCATTGAAGTTATGGAGACATTATCTTATAGGAAAAAGAACTGAAATTTATACGGACCACAAGAGTTTGAAGTATATCTTCACCCAACCAGATCTAAATCTCAGACAACGCAGATGGTTGGAACTTATCAATGATTTTGATGTTGGAATCAACTACCATCCTGGGAAAGCTAATGTGGTCGCAGATGCATTAAGCAGATCAGCTCAATGCAATAGCTTGGCACTGCAAGGTCAACAACCGCAATTATGTGAGGAATTAGCAAGGCTAAACCTTAGTATCGTAACTAATACTGAGGTAGTGTCTATGGAAGTAGATTCTACTTTGGAAAAGGATATTCGTGAAGGGCAAAGGAATGATAAGTGGATCCAGAAGACTAAGCAACTAATGAAAGAAGGAAAAGCACCGGACTTTAGAGAAGATGAACAGGGAACTTTATGGCTAGGGAAGAAAATATGTGTACCTGATATCAAGGAGATTTGAGAGCTGATACTGAGAGAAGCCCATGATTCTTCATACTCTATTCATCCGGGGAGCACAAAGATGTATCAGGATCTAAAGGATCGATATTGGTGGCATGGAATGAAACGAGATGTGGCGGAGTACGTAGCTCTGTGTGACACACGTCAGAAGGTTAAAGCAGAACATCAAAGACCCGCAGGATTACTTCAACCCATTAAAATTCCAGAATGGAAATGGGAAGAAGTAAGTATGGACTTTATTGTGGGGTTGCCGAGAACTCAGTCAGGGTACGACTCTATATGGGTCGTAGTGGATCATTTAACCAAAGTGGCTCACTTTATTCCAGTAAAAGAAAGCTATTCTGGTTCAAGGTTGGAAGAACTATATATGACAAGAATTGTATGCCTGCATGGAGTGCCGAAGAAGATAATATCAGACAGAGGTACTCAGTTCACTTCCAGATTTTGGCAAAAGTTGCACGAGTCTATGGATACCCGACTCAATTTCAGCTCGGCATATCATCCGCAAACTGACGGACAAACAGAGCGTACTAACCAAATTCTTGAAGACATGTTGAGAGCATGTGCTTTGAAAAACAGTAGGAGTTGGGATAAGAACCTACCATATGCTGAGTTCTCCTATAACAATAGTTATCAAGCCAGTTTGAAGATGTCTCCGTTTGAAGCTTTGTATGGACGAAAGTGCAGAACACCGTTGTTTTGGAATCAAACTGGGGAAAGCCAAATATTTGGGCCCGAAGTATTAAGAGATGCTGAGAGACAAGTACAAGAAATCCGAAAGAATTTGAAGACGGCTCAGTCAAGGCAAAAGAGTTATGCAGATACTCGACGACGAGATTTGTCATTTGAGATTGGTGATTTTGTGTATCTCAAGGTGTCACCTGTGAGAGGGTTAAGACGATTCAAGGTGAAGGGTAAGTTATCACCCCGATACATTGGTCCCTTCAAAATACTAGAGAAAAGAGGAGAAGTAGCCTATCGGCTCGAGCTTCCATCTAATTTATCAGATGTGCACGATGTATTCCACGTGTCACAATTAAAGAAATGCTTAAGAGTACAAGAAGAACAATTGCCCTTGGAAGCAGTAGACGTGCAAGAGGACTTGACCTATGCAGAACAACCTGTTAGGATTCTCGAGACGTCAGAACGAGTTACGAGGAATAAAGTTACTCGGATGTGTAAAGTCCAATGGAAGCATCACTCAGAAGAAGAGGCAACATGGGAAAGAGAGGAAGACCTCAAGGCAGAGTTTTCCATTCTATTCTCTTAGGACGTCCAAATCTCGAGGGCGAGATTTCTTATTAGGGGGGTAGAATTGTAACACCCACTATTTTAGAGAAAAAAAAATTTGTAAAGTGAATTTTTCTAGAAGTAAAATCATTTTTATTGGAAATAAAATTCATATAAGGCAAGGTGCATCATATTTGAATGATTGTGTGAATTTTTGAAAATTCAAATTCGCTAGAAATTTGGTTTACAAATTCCAAACATAAAACAAAAGAAAAAGAAAACAGAAAAGAAAAAGAAAAGGGAAAAGAAAAAAGAAAAAAACGCCCCTGGGCCGAATTCCCCAATCCGGCCCAATTTTCCCCTCTTCTCCCCACCGGCCCGCGCCTCCTCTCCCCTCTCTCTCTCTCTCTGCCAGACGGGCCCCGCGCGCCAGCCTCACCCCGCGCCGCACCCTCTCGCTGCCAGCCGGTCCCGCTTGTCAGGCCCGTCGCCCACCTCCCGTCGCGCCCGCGCAGTAACGGCCACATGCGATAATACCGCGCCGCCCCACTCACCCCCCCCTTCAATGTCGACCGTTTCCATCTCAATCAAGGGGCGCGTCGTGCTCATCATGGCCGCCTTCAGTTTATACCCCGAACGCCTATAAAAGTCGGCCATTCCCCTCAAGTTTCTCACCCCGGCGTTCAAAACCCTAGCTTCGACGAGCTCGGTAATGGCGCCGCTGTTCCCGACATTCCACCCACTTCCACTCCTCGGGAGTTTGTCTAACATCTTTCCCGTGTTGTTAGGAGTCTGCCGGACATCATCGTTGGGGTGGAACGTCGCTGCTTCACCGTTTCCATCGTCACCGACGAGCTCCTCCGCCGTCCATCGTCGTCGACCACCCTCCATCCAATTTCCGGCCGTGCGACAACCTCTAGTGAGTTCCCCTCGCTTCCACCTTTCGTTTAAGCCTTTTGGATATACACCGTGGCCCCCGTGGCGCGTTTTTGGATTGCTCCGGCGAGCCCGCCGCCGCGCGCGCGTCACCGCCGCCGCCCGACCCTAATCGGGGCGACGTGGCTCAATGCCCGTCGTCCATTATGTTTCAACGGCCAAGATTAGAACCCCCGTACCCCTTCGGTACATTAAATCTGGGCCATCCAATTTAAAATCAACGGCCCATGTTCAAACTAGTTTTCCCGCCGCCGGGATTTCACTCAGGCCCCTGGAAACTTGCGGGCTACCCCCTGGGTTTTCCGGGAATTCAAATCTAACCCCTAGAATTATCAGACTAGCCCCTGGACCTTTTGGAAATTAGAAAAATACTGGTAAATTGAATAAAAAGTGTTTCTAAGCCCCTGGAAAATCATAAAATAGCAAATAAAATCTGGAAAAATTGTAGAATAATCCCTGGACTTAATAAAAATTATTTTCAACCTCTGGAACAGTTCTGTATTTGCAGAAAAACCCCTGTTAGTTCTAAAAATTAAATAAAAGTCCTTAAATTGTATAAAATAATTATAAAAACAGATTTAATTATGTTTTATTTATTTTTATTTCTGTATTATTTTTATAAATTTATTTAAATTGCTGAAATGGACATAAAAATACTTTTTATTATAATTAATTCATAAAAAATTGTTTTACACACTTAGAAATAATTACTAAAAATAATGTAAAAATTGTAAAATTTATATTATTGATTATAAATCTGTTTTAAGCTTACTTTGAAAGATAAAACTACTAGAAAGTAATTTAGGGTTCTAATAAGTATAAAAATGGTATAAAAATCTATAAAAATATGTTCTACTCACTAAATTTCATTTAAACTTTAAATTCTCATCAACAAATGTATGTCTATAATAAAAATCAACCCTAAAATCACTTTTGCGTAGGAATTTGCGTTTATTTGAGTATTGTGCATTTTACTATGTTCTTATGGTATGTTATTTTTCGTGCATCGTCGTGATTTAGAGTCGGGGCCAGAACCCATCCTTAACCTTCAAGAGCAGCAGTTTCCCGACGACCCCGAGACACAGTTTGGAGGCAAGTTCCTTGACCATCTTGCACCCTTTTTGTTAAGTTTTAGTTAGTTGCATGCTAAATTAAAACATGAAACATATGTTATTCCGCTGCTTGTGTACTTTGATTTTAGACATGGATGGTCATTTATGTAATAAGGTGATGTACTCGAACATGGTATTCTATTTGGTATTTCACTTTCATCTACACATGTATGAGTTGAACTGATCCTGGCATACATGTGGAAAACATCTGGTTGTTTTCTTAATACCAGGTGTGACAAAGTGGTATCAGAGCCGTGTTGCCCGTAGGACGCAAGCCTAGATAGAAAAGGACGATTTAAGGACTTTACTATTTTCAAATATTAATAATTGTAAAATTTCTTTGTTCTTTACCTTGCACTTATTTCACTTAATTCTTTAATTTGATTTATTACTGACACTCTTCTGTTTCAAAATCTTAGATGGCCAACGTCAGGAGAACCGCTCGCATGTCAACTGGCGGCTATGTTCCCAACCGAAGGATTGCTGCCCGCCGTACCCCACTCAATGATCCCCGACGTGCGGTGGTGATTCGTACCGATGGAAGAGCTGCAGGCCGACTTCGACGACGACTTCAAGCCATACTACTCGACGCCGGCTACCGACATGAGAGACTGGCACTCACCTACCACTCTATTGGGATGCAGCGTCCCTACCGGATCGAGTGGTCATGCAAGCTATTTGTCTACTATGGGGATGAACTACTCAAGGTGCACCGTACCCCTGCTGCAAGAAGCTACCGACGCCACGCTGAGCAGGATGTCAGCTGGGAGGCCATCACCTATTGGAGCCACACTTACCGTTACCAGCTGTGGAACTCGGTACACGCCTACACTCCCCAGCGTCCCAGCGGCACTGGCAACTTCGTCACCAGGTACGTGGAGGGGCCCCTGACCCTTCCACAGACTCACCAGACAGTCGATGACGTGGAGCGCCTCAGCATTCGCCTCCACAAGGCTCAGCAAGAAATTCAGGATGTTCGTGACCTGGCAGCACATTATGAGAGGCAAGTGAGGAGGTACCGTCGGATCACCGACGAGGACACAGATGGGTATGCTTCAGACACCTCCACTTGGATTCCGGACTCTCCTGACCGTCGTGTTGGTCGTGGCGACACCGACTCGATGGACTACTCTTCAGACGAGGAGCCAGACTCAGGGGAGCCTTCTGTGCCGCAGCAGCCAGCCAGCTCTCCTCCGCATGGCAACGAGTCCCGTGGCAGCAACTCGGGATATGATGGAGATGACGATGAAGACCCAGACGAGGAGGAGGACCCCGAGGAGCGAGAGTAGACTCTGTCCTGCTCTACAACTCAAGATTAAGACACTTACCCATGTGTTGTAATAAGAGCGATGTAGTGACGATTTGTGTAATCTTGAGTTGCATGATTTTGTTTTGAGAACTCGATTATCCATGTTTGTGTTTGCTTATTGAAAGTGATCTTTATTTCTCTATCTCCTTATTGATGCATATAGTGGGAAAGACGTATAGAATAGTTTCTATCTTATCTTTTTGTTCTAAAGCAACACCCCCAATCTCAAATGGCAGGAAGAGGAAGAGGACGTGGACGTGGAGTGCCACCCAATCAAGATAATGAAGTCCCACTACCTCAGTGGAATGGAAGAGGTGCTCGTGGGGCACCAGCTGCAAACCAAATGCAGCATATGATGGCTATGCAACTTCAAATGATGCAAAACTTGACACAAATTGTGAACAATATGCAACAGGTTCATCAAGCACCACCACCCCCTCCACCACCACCACCACCACCCCCACCTCCAAGATTTTTCTTAAGATACTTCATGAACACTCAACCCCCACGCTTCTCCAACGCCACGGAACCCATGGATGCAGATGATTGGATCAATACTATTGAAAGTAAACTAAGGATTGTACAATGTGAAGGAAGGGAAAGGGTGTTATTGGCATCACACCAACTCCATGGACCTGCGGCTGATTGGTGGACCGCCTTTACTGCTGCTCATGGCAACCCAGACAATATCACCTGGGAAGAGTTTAGAGAAAACTTCCGCAATCATCATGTACCGGCAGGAGAAATTCAAGCCAAGCGTATGGAGTTCCTAGCACTGAAGCAGGGGAACATGAACATAAGGGGGTATTTGAACAAGTTTACACAATTATCTCGGTACGCCCCTGGAGATGTTGACACTGATGCCAAGAAACAATTCTGTTTCAAAGAGGGACTGGATAAAGAAATACAGTTGATGATGTCTTCCAGTGACTATGCTAGTTTCCAACATCTGGTGGATAAAGCTTTCACGGTAGAACGAAAGAAGAAGGAGTGTGAAGGAGAAGACCGCAAAAGGAAGATGATGATGGGGCAGACTTCAAGTAGCAATCGTCCTCGCTTTAACCCACAGCAATCGGGACACCTGAGTCGTCCCATGGGCAGTAATCAAGGACAGCGGTACCCTAATAACTCCTCATTCAGACCTCAATCTCAGTATGCGCGGCCCCAGTACCAGCAGATGCCATCACAACGCCCTCAAATGTATCAGCAACGTCCTATGACTTCAAACCCTCGTCCAACTGGGCAACCACAGCAAAATCAACAAAGAAACAAGGCTCAAGACACTAGTACTCGGGGAGCTTGTTATATATGTGGTGACAAGGGGCATTACTCCAACAACTGCCCGAAAAAGCATTCGCAGCAGAACCAGTCAAGAGGAAGGGTCAATCATGTTGTTCTGGAGGAAGCTCAAGACGCATCAGATGTGGTGATTGGTACGTTCCCTGCTGATTCCCATCCTTCTACAGTATTGTTTGATTCTGGTGCAACACATTCGTTCATAGCAAAAGAATTCATAAGAAGACATGGAATGAATGTTACATTAATGAATCAAGTATTAGTAGTCAACTCTCCTGGAGGAGAGATGTTGACAAGGCAAGTATGCCCTAATGTTAGTATAAGCATTAGGGGGGTAGCATTCTTAGCAAATCTTATAGTGCTGGAGTCACAAGGAATAGATATTATTCTCGGAATGGATTGGTTAACCAAGTACAAAGGAGTGATCCACTGTGCCACGAGAACAGTATGTCTGACTCATACGGATGGCACAAAGGTGGAGTTTCATCCTGATCAAGCATCAGTTCAGAAAATATGACTCAACCAGATTGAAGGAGTACAAGAGATCAAAGTTGTTTGTGACTTTCCAGATGTGTTTCCTGATGAACTACCGGGTATGCCCCCAGACAGAGAAATTGAGTTCATCATTGAATTAGTACCTGGTACAACACCAATTTACAAGCGACCATACCGGATGGATGCTAAACAATTGGCGGAATTGAAGGATCATATTAATGAGTTGTTAGCAAAAGGATACATTCGTCCTAGTTCCTCACCTTGGGGAGCTCCAGTGATATTTGTGCCCAAGAAAGATGGTACACAGAGGTTGTGTGTGGATTATCGAGCACTCAATGCCGTAACTATCAAGAACAAATATCCCTTACCAAGGATTGAGGATTTGTTTGACCAGTTGCGAGGTGCATGTGTGTTCTCGAAAATTGATTTGCGATCAGGGTATCACCAATTGAATATACGACCCTCGGATATACCAAAGACGACATTTGTCTCAAGATATGGATTATATGAGTATACAGTCATGTCTTTTGGATTAACTAATACCCCGGCTTATTTCATGTACCTTATGAATAAGGTATTTATGGAATATCTTGATAAGTTTGTCGTGGTGTTTATTGACGATATTTTGATATTCTCCAAAAGTGAAGAGGAACATGAGGAGCACCTAAGATTGGCTTTACAAAAACTTCGGGAACATCAGTTGTATGCAAAGCTAAGTAAATGTGAGTTCTGGTTAAAGGAAGTGTCATTTCTGGGACATGTTATATCACAGGGAGGAATAGCAGTAGACCCCAGTAAAGTGAAAAATGTTTTGAATTGGAAAACACCAGAAAATGTTGGGGAAATCAGAAGTTTCTTGGGCATGGCTGGCTATTATCGCCGGTTTATCGAAGGATTCTCAAAAATATCGCGTCCGTTAACCAAGTTACTTGAGAAGGGAGTTGCGTACAAATGGACACCAGAGTGTGAAGCTAGTTTTACAGAGCTAAAGAAAAGGTTGACTACTGCTCCAGTGTTAATTATGCCGGATATGCAAAAAGAATTTGCAGTTTACTGTGATGCATCCGGACAAGGACTGGGATGTGTACTAATGCAAGAGGGGCACGTAGTGGCTTATGCATCACGTCAACTCGGAAAGCATGAAAGATATTACCCTACTCATGACTTGAAGTTAGCAGCAGTGGTTCATGCATTGAAGTTATGGAGACATTATCTTATAGAAAAAAGAACTGAAATTTATACGGACCACAAGAGTTTGAAGTATATCTTCACCCAACCAGATCTAAATCTCAGACAACGCAGATGGTTGGAACTTATCAATGATTTTGATGTCGGAATCAACTACCATCCTGGGAAAGATAATGTGGTCGCAGATGCATTAAGCAGATCAACTCAATGCAATAGCTTGGCACTGCAAGGTCAACAACCGCAATTATGTGAGGAATTAGCAAGGCTAAACCTTAGTATCGTAACTAATACTGAGGTAGTGTCTATGGAAGTAGATTCTACTTTGGAAAAGGATATTCGTGAAGGGCAAAGGAATGATAAGTGGATCCAGAAGACTAAGCAACTAATGAAAGAAGGAAAAGCACCGGACTTTAGAGAAGATGAACAGGGAACTTTATGGCTAGGGAAGAAAATATGTGTACCTGATATCAAGGAGATTCGAGAGCTGATACTGAGAGAAGCCCATGATTCTTCATACTCTATTCATCCGGGGAGCACAAAGATGTATCAGGATCTAAAGGATCGATATTGGTGGCATGGAATGAAACGAGATGTGGTGGAGTACGTAGCTCTGTGTGACACATGTCAGAAGGTTAAAGCAGAACATCAAAGACCCGCAGGATTACTTCAACCCATTAAAATTCCTGAATGGAAATGGGAAGAAATAAGTATGGACTTTATTGTGGGGTTGCCGAGAACTCAGTCAGGGTACGACTCTATATGGGTTGTAGTGGATCGTTTAACCAATGTGGCTCACTTTATTCCAGTAAAAGAAAGCTATTCTGGTTCAAGGTTGGCAGAACTATATATGACAAGAATTGTATGCCTGCATGGAGTGCCGAAGAAGATAATATCAGACAGAGGTACTCAGTTCACTTCCATATTTTGGCAAAAGTTGCACGAGTCTATGGATACCCGACTCAATTTCAGCTCGGCATATCATCCGCAAACTGACGGACAAACAGAGCGTACTAACCAAATTCTTGAAGACATGTTGAGAGCATGTGCTTTGAAAAACAGTAGGAGTTGGGATAAGAACCTACCATATGCTGAGTTCTCCTATAACAATAGTTATCAAGCCAGTTTGAAGATGTCTCCGTTTGAAGCTTTGTATGGACGAAAGTGCAGAACACCGTTGTTTTGGAATCAAACTGGGGAAAGCCAAATATTTGGGCCCGAAGTATTAAGAGATGCTGAGAGACAAGTACAAGAAATCCGGAAGAATTTGAAGACGGCTCATTCAAGGCAAAAGAGTTATGCAGATACTCGACGACGAGATTTGTCATTTGAGATTGGTGATTTTGTGTATCTCAAGGTGTCACCTGTGAGAGGGTTAAGACGATTCAAGGTGAAGGGTAAGTTATCACCCCGATACATTGGTCCCTTCAAAATACTGGAGAAAAGAGGAGAAGTAGCCTATCGGCTCGAGCTTCCATCTAATTTATCAGATGTGCACGATGTATTCCACGTGTCACAATTAAAGAAATGCTTAAGAGTACAAGAAGAACAATTGCCCTTGGAAGCAGTAGACGTGCAAGAGGACTTGACCTATGCAGAACAACCTGTTAGGATTCTCGAGACGTCAGAACGAGTTACGAGGAATAAAGTTACTCGGATGTGTAAAGTCCAATGGAAGCATCACTCAGAAGAAGAGGCAACATGGGAAAGAGAGGAAGACCTCAAGGCAGAGTTTCCCAGTCTATTCTCTTAGGACGTCCAAATCTCGAGGGTGAGATTTCTTTTTAGGGGGGTAGAATTGTAACACCCACTATTTTAGAGAAAAAAAAATTTGTAAAGTGAATTTTTCTAGAAGTAAAATCATTTTTATTGGAAATAAAATTCATATAAGGCAAGGTGCATCATATTTGAATGATTGTGTGAATTTTTGAAAATTCAAATTCGCTAAAAATTTGGTTTACAAATTCCAAACATAAAACAAAAGAAAAAGAAAACAGAAAAGAAAAAGAAAAGGGAAAAGAAAAAAGAAAAAAACGCCCCTGGGCCGAATTCCCCAATCCGGCCCAATTTTCCCCTCTTCTCCCCACCGGCCCGCGCCTCCTCTCCCCTCTCTCTCTCTCTGCCAGACGGGCCCCGCGCGCCAGCCTCACCCCGCGCCGCACCCTCTCGCTGCCAGCCGGTCCCGCTTGTCAGGCCCGTCGCCCACCTCCCGTCGCGCCCGCGCAGTAACGGCCACATGCGATAATACCGTGCCGCCCCACTCACCCCCCTTCAATGTCGACCGTTTCCATCTCAATCAAGGGGCGCGTCGTGCTCATCATGGCCGCCTTCAGTTTCTACCCCGAACGCCTATAAAAGTCGGCCATTCCCCTCAAGTTTCTCACCCCGGCGATCAAAACCCTAGCTTCGACGAGCTCGGTAATGGCGCCGCTGTTCCCGACATTCCACCCACTTCCACTCCTCGGGAGTTTGTCTAACATCTTTCCCGTGTTGTTAGGAGTCTGCCGGACATCATCGTTGGGGTGGAACGTCGCTGCTTCACCGTTTCCATCGTCACCGACGAGCTCCTCCGCCGTCCATCGTCGTCGACCACCCTCCATCCAATTTCCGGCCGTGCGACAACCTCTGGTGAGTTCCCCTCACTTCCACCTTTCGTTTAAGCCTTTTGGATATACCCCGTGGCCCCCGTGGCGCGTTTTTGGATTTCTCCAGCGAGCCCGCCGCCGCGCGCGCGTCACCGCCGCCGCGCGCCGCCGCCCGACCCTAATCGGGGCGACGTGGCTCAATGCCCGTCGTCCATTATGTTTCAACGGCCAAGATTAGAACCCTCATACCCCTTCGGTACATTAAATCTGGGCTATCCAATTTAAAATCAACGGCCCATGTTCAAACTAGTTTTCCCGCCGCCGGGATTTCACTCAGGCCCCTAGAAACTTGCGGGCTACCCCCTGGGTTTTCCGGGAATTCAAATCTAACCCCTAGAATTATCAGACTAGCCCCTGGACCTTTTGGAAATTAGAAAAATACTGGTAAATTGAATAAAAAGTGTTTCTAAGCCCCTGGAAAATCATAAAATAGCAAATAAAATCTGGAAAAATTGTAGAATAATCCCTGGACTTAATAAAAATTATTTTCAACCTCTGGAACAGTTCTGTATTTGCAGAAAAACCCCTGTTAGTTCTAAAAATTAAATAAAAGTCCTTAAATTGTATAAAATAATTATAAAAACAGATTTAATTATGTTTTATTTATTTTTATTTCTGTATTATTTTTATAAATTTATTTAAATTGCTGAAATGGACATAAAAATACTTTTTAGTATAATTAATTCATAAAAAAATTGTTTTACACACTTAGAATTAATTACTAAAAATAATGTAAAAATTGTAAAATTTATATTATTGATTATAAATCTATTTTATGCTTACTTTGAAAGATAAAAGTACTATAAAGTAATTTAGGGTTCTAATAAGTATAAAAATGGTATAAAAATCTATAAAAATATGTTCTACTCACTAAATTTCATTTAAACTTTAAATTTTCATCAACAAATGTATGTCTATAATAAACATCAACCCTAAAATCACTTTTGCGTAGGAATTTGCGTTTATTTGAGTATTGTGCATTTTACTATGTTCTTATGGTATGTTATTTTTTGTGCATCGTCGTAATTTAGAGTCGGGGCCAGAACCCATCCTTAACCTTCAAGAGCAGCAGTTTCCCGACGACCCCGAGACACAGTTTGGAGGCAAGTTCCTTGACCATCTTGCACCCTTTTTGTTAAGTTTTAGTTAGTTGCATGCTAAATTAAAACATGAAACCTATGTTATGTTTTCCTAGATTTTCCACAGTATTCCTTGTCAACATGATTTGGGCATTTTATTAGTACTTAGACTACGCTTAGCCATGCTTAATTGAAATATGATCTATTAACTTACAAGTTTACTTTTGAAGTATCTTGATTCATGAATTGGTGGCTAAACGGAAATTAGTAGATAGGAATCTGATAGGGGGTTTTGTATGGATTGGTGCATGCGTGCACAAGACCTTGGTTTGGGGTTTGACACCTATCAGATTCTAAGGACCGGTTTGTGGAAGAAGTTGCTAAGCCATTTAGTATCACCATAGAATTGTATATGGGACAACTTGGTTTAGTAATTTGGTTCCTTCCGATGTAGCATAGGTAATTGATCGGGCGGGGAATGGGCTTTGCCTTGGGATCCGCATGGCTCAAGAGGGGGCTTCTCCTGGCGGAGGGAAAATAGACTCCAGGTGCCGGAGCGGTGAAACCTTAGAGTACCCATTGCAAGTCGGGAGAACCATCGAAAACACCTCGTAGTGATCTCCTGGCCACACACCTACGGAAGTGTGTATTGTGGTTGGCTACCACGGGCATCAGGGAGGATTACCTTAGTCCACCTGGCAACAGGGGACAAAATCACGAACTGTGGGTAAAGGATACACACTCTGCAGAGTTTGGTCAAACTGTCTAGACAGCCGTGCTCACGTACACGAGCGGCTTGGAAACCAAATTCATAATTAGCACATGGTTACTAAACGGTTGGTTTGGGATGGGTCTTACCTGATTTAATTTTGGAATATTGGTTGGGATTTCACCTAGTTGTAGGTGCTTAATAAACAATTTAGAGTATATTGTTACTGCTATAGTGCTTAAACCTTTTTAACTGCCTTCCTTGTCGTGAACCACACATGACATGACTTCCCAACTTGCAAGTACCGTTGGTACTCAAACTTGTTAGTTGCGTATTTTTCTCCCCCAGCCTATGAAGACTCAGAGGTGGAGAACCAGGACTTCTACGGAGATCCCGAAGAGATGTTCTAGGCTAGCGCTCCCCCATGCAACGCCTGTGTTTGGAGCCCTTGATATGTTATTCCGCTGCTTGTGTACTTTGATTTTAGACCTGGATGGTCATTTATGTAATAAGGTGATGTACTCGAACATGGTATTCTATTTGGTATTTCACTTTCGTCTACACATGTATGAGTTGAACTGATCCTGGCATACATGTGGAAAACATCTGGTTGTTTTCTTAATACCAGGTGTGACAGAGACGTGGCCCGACAGGGCGAGGGAGACGCTGTCGGTACCCTGCGTACCGAGTACCCCTTGGGACTGCAAAGATCACAAGGAAACTCCATCTACCATATTTGAAGACCTCCGAAGACCCCACATGTCAGCTGTAATCGGACGTGCTTTCCTGACATGGTTAGTCTCAGGGCCGCCACATGTATCATAAGACCGAAGCTATCGCCCACACATGGGAAAGCTCCGGACTAGATACCAGTATGGCACCCCCGGATGTAACCCCAGACAGAGGGAAGCTCTGGTATCGACACGTGTCCGAGAGCACCGGACCTACCCGTCCACGATGGTAAGCTCCAGAGTTGCCACGTGTCCGAACCCCGGACCTTCAACCTCAACAATCAGACTGGTGGACCCCCAACGGCTCGGACCTTCAAGGGGCAATCAAGGACTTCAAGACCTGATTAAGTGCATTAATACCATATTAATGACACACGATCGGAAGGCCCTTAATACCAGTAATGGCACTGTCAAGACCTGTTACCATGCTATTAAGGGTACTTAATCTTATTAATTGTGTATCAAACATTAGTAACCGTCAGGGCCACTTGTTGGGCTAGGTAACTATGTAATGATCGGTCCTTGTACTATAAAAGGACTGGTCGACGATACACAGAGGGACCTCTCTAGACTCTCTCTGAGCTCTCGAGACACTTTCGCCCTAACACACATACTCACTCGCTCAATACAACATCAACACACCACGTGAAGTAGGGTATTACGCTCAGGCGGCCCGAACCACGTAAACCTCTGTGTCAATTTGCCACCATCTCTTGAATATCTACGCGCCCATTACCGAACTACAAACTCCACGGACTGCCAACAGTAGTGCCGGGAGATCTGCCGGATTCAACCACCAACAGTTGGCGTGCCAGGTAGGGGCGCCCGAGATTGCAAGAATGGTGAACTCAGCTGCTGAATCGTCCAACGGCAACCCCGCTGCGCAACCTGCTGGAGGCAACCCCTCCAACATGCAGCAACCAGCGGTTGCCACGGCTTCAGCACGAGTCATGCCACCACCGCCACCGCCTACACCAGCAAATCAAGCTGGACAACGGGACAGAGCATCCGCATAGGTCACGGCGTCGTCAAATAACAACAACCCCGAACACGCGCTCCATGCAGCGCGTTCCCTTCTCCAACGCCCACCACCTCCGGGTGCATCCCAGGGTGCAATGCAGCAGTGGAGGGCTGACGTGGAACACTTGGTTGCAGCAGCAGCCTATCGCATCAGCAACCAAGGTCCTCCCCCCTTGGGGCGGGCCCCATCGCATCATCGAACTTTGTCGGGCAGACTTGGTCCGCATGCTTCCCAAAATAGGAGGCGTGCTGCGTCCCAACAAGTGACGTCGCTACCTTCCAGGGCGCGACACACTCATACAGTAATGAGGCTTTCAACTCACAACCTCCGGGCGGAGCTTGATCACCGTTATCGTCAACTGGACGGCTGCGTCCATATCGAGCGAGCTCGCAAAAGGCGTTCCAGGAGCTAAAGCATATCCTCACCACTCTACCAACCTTGGTAGCTCCAAACTCTAGTGAGCCTTTACTGCTTTATATTTTGGCAACTGACGAAGTTGTCAGCATGGTCCTGGTGGTAGAGAGACCAGAACCTTTACAAGCTCAGGAATCTAGACCCCTTCGGGAGGGTCAGGAGGTTCCTGAAGGCGAGTCTGGGTCCCAGCCCCCAGACTTGGATCTACAAGGAGTTACTCTTGTCGAACAAGAGGATTCGGACCCCTCTGGGAGGGTCCGGGTCACTCCTGAAGAAGCTCTGAGTTCCTTAAGCAAGGACGCGGAGGTCCCTGAGGAAGGTTCGGACCCCTCCGGGAGGGTCCGGGTAGAGGTGGGACTCGGGCCGTGCCAGGGCCGGCCCGGCACGGCCCGTTCGTGCTTCGGGCCAAAATGGCCCGGGCCCGAAAGCACGTCGGGCCGGCGACCAAAAAATCAGGCCCAGGCACGGCCCGGGGCCTGACGGGCCACCTTCGGGTCGGGCCAAGCCCGAGCACGGCCCAGTTCACCAATTTAAGCCAATAAATAATTAAAATTTTAATAAAAATCAAGTTTTTATTTAAATAAATGGACAAAAAATGCAAAAAAATATGTAAAAATATGGAAGTGATAGAGAATATTTTTGAATAATTTAGGAAAAAAATCATCAAATTTGGACCAAATTTGAAGAAACTATATAAGTTTGAACTTTTAAATTTGAATAAAACTGAAAAAACAACTTCAGCCCAGCAGCAGCCCACTACCACTGGGCTGGCCCAACAACATATAAAAATTGATTTGAGGACAATTTTTTTTTAAAATACATAGCCAAAAAACCTTCAAAAAATATGATAAAAATTGTGTAGATTGATAGAGTTGAATTACATGTTCTCAAAAAAATTTTACATTCAAAATAATAATATATTTCAGAGAATAAAAAACAAAGAAAAATGAATTTTGAGTTTTTTATGCAATACATGTACAAAAAATTTCCAAAAATTCTGAAAAAAAATACTGGAGTCTAAGGATGTTGTATTTCATGTGTCCTCTGAATTTGAGTTCGAGAAACATAATAAATTGATCAGAACAAAAAAATAAATAAATAAAGGAATTTGAGGAGTTTTTGTCATTTTTATATCTTTAATAATACATCGATTTAGTGAGTGAAATTTTTTGTGAGAATTTTTAATGATGACACCAACCTCCATGATTTTTTCAAGATTTTTTAACTTTGTTTGAATGAAAGTGTGTTTGAATTTGAAGATTGTCTCATAACCTTAATAGCTTTTGAGTGAGAAGAGAGAAAATGTGAAACTTCACATGTTGAAGTATCTCAAAAAAATTATAAAAAATGTATACATGTAGAAATATAGAACATACACATACAAAACAAAATTTGATACAACATCTTTATTTTTTGGAGATTTACAAAATAGTGAAGAATATGTACATATGATTTATTTTGGTTGTTTATAAAAAAATACAAAAAAACCTATATAAGTTTGAAAATAATTGTTCCAGGTGGTAGAGAGTATTTTTCTAAGAATATAGAAAAAAGAATCATCAAATTTGGACTTAATTTGCGAAATCTATACAAGTTTGAATATTTAAATAGGAATCAAAAATAAAAAAGACATGCAAACTCAAGAACAGCCGTGTCGGGCCACCGGGCCAATTCGGGCCGTCGGGCTATTTCGGGCCGTGCCGGCCCGGGCACGGCCCAAGTCGTCGTGCCGTGCCGTGCCGCCCGCCATGCCCAAAACCTAGGCCCGGCACGGCCCGGTGTTTCGGGCCGGGCCGGCCCGGCCCGAACGACCTTCGTGCCGGGCCGGATCGGGCCTCGGGCCGCGTCGTCGTGCTTCGGGCCGCCCAGTTTTAGCCCGGCCCAATTCCCACCTCTAGGTCCGGGTCGATGAGGAGGAAGCTCCGCCCCCCCCCCCCCCCCCCCCCCCCGGGAGGGTCCGGACAGTCCAACGCCTAGTGTACTTCATCAGCGAAGTACTCCATGACGCCAAGACTCGATACCTAGAGGTGCATAAGCTGCTCTATGCATTTCTTATCGCCTCTAGGAAGCTTCGCCATTATTTCCAAGCTCATAAGATCTCAGTGGTGACCTCTAACCCACTGCGTGCGATCTTGCATAATCCCAATTCCACTGGAAACATTGCAAAGTGGGCAGCAGAATTGGCCGAGTTTGACTTAGAATCCGTCCCAAGACAAGCGATCAAGAGTCAAGCATTGGCGGACTTTGTGGCGGAATGGACCCCCTCTCCATCAAACCCTGGGGCCCTGGTGAGTAGAAGCCGGAACTCAAGGCTCCGGTCTTCACCGAGCCTCACTGGACTCTCTACTTCGACGGCTCCATGCAAAAGCAGGGGGCCAAAGCTGGAGTCCTTCTCCTCGCTCCAACCTGGGAGAAGGTAAATTACATGGTCCACCTTGACTTCAAGGCGACCAACAACATGGCGGAGTATGAAGCACTCATTTACGGACTAAAGGTGGCACTATCATATGGTGTCAAGTAGCTTTTGGTCAAGGGAGATTCGCAGCTCATCATTAAACAGGTGAAGGGTGAATGCTCCTACAACAATCCCCAACTAGTTGCCTACCTCCTTGAAGTCCAGAGGCTTCAGAAGGACTTCGAAGTCCTGGACCTCCACCATGTCCAGCGTCTCCATAACGCTGAAGCTGACAAACTTTCGACGAAAGCATCAACCGGAGCTCCGGCTCCCGACGGAACCTTCATCCGGAGGTTGTCAAAACCCACAGCCCAGCCCACCGAACTGAGCGAAGGGGGCGAGACCAGCATCCCAAAGCTGGCGGTCCCGATGGCCCTGTTACCATGGCAGCCATCAAGGGCCGTAGATGCTGCCGGAAGCTCCGAGCAACCCAGGACGCAAGACTCAAATGCTCAAGCAAGCTCCGATGCATAGATCTCGGAGATCCGAAGCTACTTGAAAGACAATATCCTTCCTGACGATGATGTATCCGCTGATCGGATAGTCAGATTGGCTAAAAGATACACGTTGGTAGAAGGGGATCTCTACCGGCACGGTGCCAACAACGTCCTAATGCGGTGCATCACAAGGGAAGAAGGACGTGAGCTCCTCACGGAAATCCATGGAGGCGAGTGTGGGAACCATGCGTCTTCCCGCACGCTGGTTGGTAAAGCCTTCCGACATGGCTTCTACTAGCCTACAGCGCTCCAGGATGCAACTGAGCTGGTGAAGAAATGTGAAGCATGCCAGTTTCATGCGAAACAAATTCACACACCGGCTCAGCCTCTACAAATGATACCTCCTACATGGCCTTTCACTGTGTGGGGGTGGACATCTTGGTACGTTTCCCAAGAGCCATCGGAGGTTACAAGTTCTTGTATGTTGACATTGACAAATTCACCAAATGGCCGGAAGCAACTCCAGTTGTGACAATAAACAAGCATCAGCTATCAACTTCTTGAAGTCCATCGTATGCAGATTTGGAGTCCCGGACAAAATCATAATAGATAATGGGACCCAATTCACAAGCTCTGCTTTCCAAGTATACTGCGAAGACCTCGACATCCAAGTCAGCTACGCTTCTGTAGCTCACCCGGCAAGCAATGGCCAAGCCAAGAGAGCAAATGCAAAAATCTTGAAAGGACTCAAGATGTGCACTTATGAGCGCCCGAAACAACATGGAGCCAATTGAATTGAAGAGCTTCCGCCCACTCTATGGGCCAACAGGACAACTCCAAACCGGTCAACTGGAGAGACACCTTTCTTTCTGGTGTACGGAGCTAAAGCAGTCCTTCCTCCGGAAATCACCTTGGGGTCACTTCGGTTCCGGACCTTCGATGAAGCCACACATGACCAGCTCCGGCGTGGAGACCTTGACCTCCTTGAAGAGGGAAGGTGCCAAGCAGCTGTTCACAATGCCCGATAATGCCAAGCTCTTCAGCGCTATCACCAATGGCATGTTCACAACCGACAGCTCGAGGAAGGCGATCTGGTGCTACGGAGAATACAATCCAGAGAAGGGTTAAACAAACTCTCCCCCAGCTGGGAAGGACCCTTATGAGTGATCAAAGTATCCCATCCCGGATGCGTTCGCTTGGCAACCGAGGATCAGACACCTCTTCCAAATCCTTGGAACATTGAGCACCTCCGTAAGTTCTACGCTTAATATCACGGAGGTGAGTCTGCAATTACATGTGTTGTATGTTATAGAGTCATTGTACTGAGTCGGGTAGCTCCTCCGGGAGGACAGCCGGACCTACCCCGTAAGGTCCACAACGTCCATGCAACATTTGTCACAGTCTCAGAACTAAAAGTGAAGCTAGCTACCTTGGGTCAAACAAGAAACGAAACACACTTAGTCTGGTTCCGTACTCTGAGAGTGTACTTGTTTCCCCTGTACCCCGGACCTATAATGAAAGACATCATTGTGTGAAAACAGACCCCACGTGCATTTATTTTGTACAGGCTCAATATTTTTTATTTTTCTCTTTCTTGTCTATAACGAAGTTGTGCAGTTCTTAAGAAACTTTAGCTCGACCAGTTCATGTACAATTGGAGTTGCATTGTCTATTCTTCCGGGTCCAAACATTGTTGATGGTCTACTCGTCTGGATGCCACCAAGCCAATCTAGGGTCGGAGTGTGATATCGACTTAGCCTGGTCATGCACCCTAAGTACGCCACTCTACCTACACCCCGGTAGGCCGAAGTAAGACGAGTCCAGAAACGATCGGACCTGAAGGAAACAAGACGACACTCTTGATTATATTTAGAATTGTGTTCGACCTAAAACTTTCTCGGGAATAGTAAGCCGCAATGAAGTTATAGATAGGAAACGGATTTTACTATTTTTCTTGACTTCAGTGTGCAGGAAAAATAAATATTTCATGATGATGGTGAATGAAGCCGGAGCTGCCAAGGCTCCGACATCCTCTAGGCGGCTTGTGGTCGATGTTCAAACATTGATATCGAGCGTCGCTGGAGCTACTCAGCTCCGGTAAAGCTAGGGGGCAAGCCGTCAACGTGAAGAAAAGATGGTGGAAAGACTCTATAGTGGAGTCTGCTGTCGACACACCACGTGTTGAAAGAGGTCACTGCCCGAGCCACCAAGCTCCGACACCCCAGAGGACTAACCGTTGATGATTTACGCGTTGATGGAGACTACTACCGGAGCTAATAAGCTCTGACAATGGTCAATGCCAGAGCCACTAAGCTCCGACAACCTCAGGGGGCCTTCACTATCGAATACTTCGGACCTACATTCTACAAGTTTGAAGTGCGCAAGTCTTCAACAACTGTTACATCCTCTTGGTACATGTTCACAATCAAAGTGTGTACATCTACCAGGGGGGCAAGTGTGACAAAGGTGTTGAAGACAAAAAATGAAATTCACAAAAAACTTGGATTTCATTCATAAGGAGACAAGAGATTACAAAATTGGAGAAAAAAAAAGAGATGATACAAGTGGGAGCTACAAAGAGATGGTCCTAGACCCAATGGAAGAATGAGGCGACCTTCCGGGCAGCCTCCGATACGCTGGCTTGGGCAGCTTCTCCCTCTCCTTCGATGGGGCCTTCAAGCACCGGGTCCAGGGGAAATTGAGGGTCCCAGCTTGTGTAGCACGTCAGCACGAATTCTGCGACGTCCTTCGCTAGGGATTGTCCCTCGGTCTCCAGCTGGTCCGCGATGACATCGCCCATCTTGGTGAGCTTGTTGCCTGCCAAACTCAACGCCTGCAATACCAGGTCCAGCTCCGGCTCCGGATCATCCGGACACGCGGGACTGAAACCCATTGGCGTCAGCGCGTCGTTGGCTTTGCCCAGGAAGTCCCAAACTTGTTGGGACTCCAAAGTCATCGAGCCTCGCATCTCATTCAAGGATCTTCTGGTCGCCGCAACTCCGAATTCTCACAGGCAAGGCGCTAAACCTCTTTGGCGTTCTGCTGAATCTTTTCAGCAACTTGCCTTTCGAGTTTTCCGAGCTCGTCCTCCCGGAGGTGGATCTTGTTCCAGCGGTCAATCAGGTCCTTCTCCCTGCCCCGCACTTTCTTCTCCCTGGCAGCAATGGCATCCTCCCTACTGTGGAGTTTCTTCCCTCGCTCCCAGACCTTTTTCTCCTCTCTCTCTCTCTCTCTCGCAGCGCTCCTCCAATTTCTTGGTGCGCTCCTCGAGACTCTTGTCACCCAGAGTTAGCCTCTGAGTGAGCTCTTCCTCCCTCTTCACGACGTCGTCCCGAAGCTCCAGGAGTTTTTGCTCTTCATCCTCGAGCTTTCTCTCCCGCACCTCAAGAGCCTCCCCGCGCTTGATGAAACTAGCGTGGATGGTGTCGAGCCTCTCCTGGTGATCATCCGCTGCGCTATTAGCAGCTTTGGCCTGCTCGTAGATGGCCCGGGACTGGTTGTTAAGGGATCGCGTCATGCTTTCCCTCTCATCCAGCAGCTTACCCCAGTATTCCAGGTGGACCTTCTCCCTCTGCACCCACTCCTTATCGTCAGCCAGCCTCGACTCCGCCAGCTTGGTCTCGAAATGAAGTCGGTTGCGCCACCTCCTAAGAGTTTGGCGCTCCTCCTCATGGGCCTTGCTGTCGTGGTAGAAAGCCAGCTGGACCTAATGAAGACTGGAGCAGGCGTTGTCAATAGACAACGACAGGGGGATCGGGTCAGGACCTGTCGGGGTCATCTCCGCCGGTTCCAGCGGGTTCTCCGTGACAAAAATTGGGTCCCACTCTACAAGAGCGGTCCCCTGAGCTTCCACAACACTAGGGTCGTCCTCCAGGATAGCCTCGACCGCCACCAAGGAAGGTTCTGCAGTAGAAGTTTTGACCTCCGGAATTGGCTCCGAAGGTCCCACCGCCAGATCATCAACAACTGACCCCTCAGGCGGGGGGACGGCAGCTTCATCTTGACACCCTGGCTTAGGTGCGGGCACCTTCGGGACCACTGCTTCTAGGGCGGGCGTAGAAGATTCTGCCAGAGCTGAAGCCACGTTCGGCTCCGACGTTGGCGCCTCCTCCACTGCCGATTCCGGTGCTGATGCCTCGACGGTCATGGGCTCGAGTGCCGGCGCCTCTACAACAACTGTCTTAGGTGCCATTACTTCTTCCACGATCGGTTCTACCGCCAGAACTTCTGCAGCAACTCACTCTATCGGCAGAACTTCCACGACAGCCGGCTCAAGCGCCGGAACTTCATCAACACCCGGCTCTATCGCCGGGACTTCATCAACTACCGGCTCGACTGTCGGGGCTTCAACAACATCCCGCTCTAGGGCCATAATTGCAGCTACCTTCGGCTCTCAGGCCACAACGTCCATCATTTTAGCATCCAAGCCCGGAGCTTCAACCTCTGGGGTCGGTGCCGCTAGTACATCTTCATTCCCGTGGTCCGGCACTACCACGGGAGCTTCTGGAGATGAGTCGAGGTCCAAGAGCACGACAGCCGGCGCCGGAGCTGCCGCAGCCTCAGCCACCTCTTGAGGCGGCGCTGGAATTGGAGCTGGAGCTTCCGCCTGCACAGCCTCAGCTGCTGCTGCAGGAACCGGAGCTTCAGCCCCTTTCTTGGGCACTCTGTGAATGAAAGAGAAAGACACTCAAAATGCAGTTACAACAAAAAATAATCAACTGAGATAAAAAATCAAAAATTACCTCGGAAGGCTTCTGCACCAGTTAGCACGGAACCTCTTTTCTGAACGCTCAGAGCTGGACCCTGTCGCCACTGGCGTGGTGGCTCCGGAAGGTTCCCCGGAGCTCGCTGCTACTGTCGGCGTCACTCGGGTTGAGGCCCCCCTCGACCGAGAAGGATCTTCGGACCCAGAGCCTTCAGCTGGCCCTGGTACTGGAGCCGCATGGCCAGAGCTAGCGCCCCTGGGAGATGCTGATGCTGGAGTAGTTGTCGCCGATGAAGACCTTCCCCTACTGGGAGAAGGAGTCGCTGTGGAAGGAGCAGGCCTGACGGACCTCCCGTCGGCATGCTTCAGCTTCCTCTTGCGGCTCGAGGGCTCGACCAACTCTTTGCCCTTGCCCACGACTTCAACTGTCTATTCTGGTACGGAAGGGGGACCACCCTCGGAAGCTCCGGAGATTGCCAACCCGGTGATCGAACGCCTCTCAACGACACCAAGGTCGTCAAGCACCGGCATCGTCTGCCTCAGCTCCCTGCTGAACTCTGCCTCCATGTTCAGAGGGAGAAAAGCCGCTGGCGGAGTCAAGTCGTCACCTTCGACGTTGATGCTGTGCTGAAACTTCTTGAGGTGAAACTCCAAAGTTGCGCCCTCCATGTTGGACTTCAGACCGGTCTCAATCTGGTCGTCGTCCAACACACTGTTGAGAGCCGAAGCAAGCTTCTCCCTTTTCTTCAGTGTAGCCCACCTGTTGGTCAGGAAGTTGCAAAATATCGCCTGAGGAGTCACCCCTCCTTCCACGCACTGGTGGATCCTGGTCAGAGCAGGGTTGAAGGCGTCCAATAACACTGGAGCTTCACTCCAAACTGCAGTGTCGACGTTGGGGAGGCCTTCAAGCAACTCCAGCTTCTCATGCTCCTCCACCCAGATGACGATCCAATCCTTCTTCTAGTCGTCCCACTTCCTAGAAAGGAACGACCGCAAGTACTTGTACGGGCACTTCTTTTGCTTCACGAAATAACAGAAGCCAAGGTACTCGTCACTCTTGTTGGTGGTCTGGACAGTGAAGAAGGTGCGGAAGAGCTCAACGCAGGGGGGAATGACCACTCACATCTCGCAGAAGTAGACAAAGATCGACACTAGAAGAATGGAGTGGGGGCCAAGGTGGTACAGCTGCAAACCATAGAAGTCTAGCAGCATCAAGAAGAAAGAGGAGAAAGGTGGGATCAGTCCCACCATGGCGTACGCGGAGAAGTACACCATGTTGTTGGCGTGATCCTTCACGAAAGGAAGCTTGCCAGCGCGGACTAGGTGGTTGAAGAAGTCAGGAGACTACCCCATGAGGGCCCGAACCTTCTTCAAATCACCCTCAGTCTTCAGTCAGCTCTGGCGAAGACCCAACTCCATCGTGGCACAACGAGGCGAGAGAGGAAAAGCAAGCGAAAGTTTGGAGGATTTAAGCTCAAGTTCAAATGAAAGGCGTAAAGAACTCCAAACGGTGCGTGCTTTCCTTCTTAAGTAAGTCCCCGCAACGCTTGGATGGAAACCGCAGAGGAGCCGACGATACCATTCAAAAACTTCACCCTGCCAATGACAAGGGGGCCCAGGGCCACCCCGACGATCAAGTCGAGGTCCTTACCCCAGGCGAACGGTTGTCATCATGAAAGGCGGGAAACCCGAAGGCGGCGTCCTGACATGGCGTGCGGAACCGATACGATTTTCGTATCGGGAACCGGCGACCTTTAATTGCGTGAGATCCGCATGCTAAGATCTCGCTGCCGCACCCAGGATATGCCACACGGCGTTAGTTTAACTACAAACTACCTCCACCGGCACATCCGAAGACCCTTGAAGACACGGCTCCAAAACCAAAGAATGGACCCACCTCATGCAGAATGACTTCATCCAAAAGGTCTCTCCCAGAGGTGGGCCCAAGGGGCCACTGTCGGTACCCTGCGTACCGGATACCCCTTGAGACTGCAAAGATCACAAGGAAACTCCATCTACCAGATTTGAAGACCTCTGAAGGCCCCACATGTCAGCCGTAACCGTACGTGCTTCCCCGACATGGTTAGTCCCAGGGCCTCCACGTGTATCATAAGACCGAAGCTATCGCCCACACATGGAAAAGCTCCGTACTAGATACCAGTATGGCACCCCCGGACGTAACCCCAGACAGAGGGAAGCTCCGGTACCGACACGTGTCCAAGAGCACCGGACCTACCCGTCCACGATGGTAAGCTCCAGAGCTGCCATGTGTCCGAACCCCCGGACCTTCAACCTCAACAATCAGACTGGTGGACCCCCAATGGCTCGGACCTTCAAGGGGCAATCAAGGACTTCAATACACGATTAAGTGCCATTAATACCATATTAATGACACACGATCGGAAGGCCCTTAATACCAGTAACGGCACAGTCAAGACCCGTTACCACGCTATTAAGGGTAATTAATCTTATTAATTGTGTATCAAACATTAGTAACCACCAGGGCCACTTGTCGGGCCAGGCTAACTGTGTAACAACCGGTCCTTGTACTATAAAAGGACTGGTTGACAATATACAAAGGGACCTCTCTGGAATCTCTCTGAGCTCTCGAGACACTTTCGCCCTAACACACATACTCACTCGCTCAATACAACATCAACACACCCCGTGGAGTAGGGTATTACGCTCAGGCGGCCCAAACCACGTAAACCTCTGTGTCAATTTGCCACCATCTCTTGAATCTCTGCGCGCCCATTACCGAACTACAAACTCCACGAACTACCAACAGTAGTGCTGGGAGATCTGCCAGATTCAACCACCGACAGACGCGATGCTGACACGCGTGGCAGCTCAACCCCGCCCGAAGAGTGGATGGATAGGAACGAATATGTAAGAACCCGCCTCCCTCAGGACGTAAAGGGCCTGCCCCGCCTATAAAAAAGGGCCAAAGCTATCAAGAAGGAAGACAACAAACGCAGAAGACAACCAACCTCAGAGGTTACCTCCCCTCCGCTAGTGCACTAGGGATTCACCTCATACATGTACTCCCCCGCCATTGACAATGTTAAGGGATCCCTAGACTGGATGTAGGTCACCTTGCCCGAACCATTATACATCTCGTGTCCTAGTAGCTAGGCCGCCTCGAGGCAGAATGCGCGGTGCATACAGTACTCATCGTCGAGCCAAACTCTGACAGTTGGCGCGCTAGGTAGGCAGACTACTGCACATTCTCGCTCACCCTCGCCTCGAAGGCTTCACCGAGCACCGACGGGACAGATGTAGCCATCTACGCCCCAGCCTCGGTCCCTGTCCTAAAGCTCATCTCCAAGCGCTGACAGGCCGGGCACTACCGTGGGTGTCCCAACTCGACTATGCCACCAAGCCCACCCGCCATCCCCGTCCTGAAGCCTCTCCCCGAGCGCTGATGGGCTAGAAGCCGGTATGGGCATCCCAGTGCAACAGCGCCGCTAGTCCCAGCCTCCGTCCCAACAAGAAGATCCACTTCAAGCTCGGATGGGCCGGTGTCAAGACCACTCGTGACCCACCGTATCCCACATAAGAGAGGAGGACGACTGAAAAGGAAAAAGAGAAAGAGGATGTCACTGGCATGAGTGAACCACTTAGTGAGAGAATGACCAAGCAATTTGAAGACACCAACTTATTGTCATTCCCTTACAGTCAAAGGAAACCAACAGTGGATGAGCAATTCAACAACTTTGTTGAGGTTATCTAGAAGATCCACATGAATCTTGATTGGTGCGATGCAAGTACCCACTTATGCTCGCTATCTCAAGGACATATTGAATAACAAGCGGATATTGCCCACCACTAAGGTTGTCAAGCTTACAGAGGACTGTAGTGCAGCCATCCTCAATAGCTTCCGAAGAAGAAGAAGAAGAAGAAGAAGAAGAAGAAGAAGAAGAAGAAGAAGAAGAAGAAGAAGAAGAAGAAGAAGAATAAGAAGAAGAAGAAGAAGAAGAAGAAGGACCATAGATGCCCTACAATATCTTGCTCGATTGGGGCTCACTACTTTCACAAGCACTTTGTGACCTTAGAGCAAGTGTGAGTGTGATGCCCAAGGTGGTCTTCGACCAGCTGAACTTCACGAAGCTCACTCCAACACCAATGCAGCTCCAATTGGTTGACTCTTTAGTCCGTTATCCAGTGGGTATTGTTGAAGACGTTTCGGTGAAAATCCAGAATTGCTTCATACCCGTATATTTCGTGGTGCTCGACATAGGATGTTGAGAAGGATACGCTGCTCATTCTTCGGCGCCCATTCTTTAGCACCGCAAAGGCTTGCATAGATGTGGGAGCTGGAGAAATCCACTTCCATGTCAATGGCAAGTAGGAGAAGTTTAACTTTTGCCCAAAGACGGAGCAATGCTCCATGACTCACATCAAGTGTGGATCGAATGTTAAACACATTCGAGAGGTCATAGTCACACCTCCAAAGGTGTATCCGCTCATTGCATTCATGAGGCAATTGATCTATACGGAGAACACGTCTTATCGTTCACGACGACATCCTAAGAAGACGAAGAAGTCTGGGCCTCTCCAAAGTCCCAAGTCCACCAAGCCGCCAAAGAAGGAGTGGCGGAAGAAGCAAGACAAGAAATGAAGACGTCAACTGAGCCCATTCCTCCAAGCCCATCCCTCCGGGCCCGGACGTCAAGAAATGAAGACGGAGGAAAAGTCCATCTCATCTGACTATGGTGAGAACTAGCCAATAGAATAATTGGTAGTTATCTTTTTATTTGATTTTTCTCTTTATTTGGTTTTCCCACTTAGTTTGATTTTCCCCACCGCATATTTGATTTTTCTCAGCAAGTTTAGAATCTTATATTCTCAACCATCATTTTTATTTCTTTATTGAGCTGCAAATGTGAAATTTCACCAACGTGCTAATTTTATAGCCGTTGGGGAGTCACCTGCCAAAAGAGGGAATAGGAGGCCTACTTTTTAGTGCGGTCGAACCCACTGTTCGGCCAAAGTGGAGAAAGAGCCAAAATGGCTCTCTCTCTCCTCCAACGGCTACATTTGAGCCTCTTATGACCATCGTGGGTGTACACTATAAACGGTGGACGTGAGGAGCACTCCTCTTCACACTTCACCTCATTTTACACCTCTCCAAGTCACTCTTTTGCTCACATTGTTTTTCTTGCTCTTCATTGAAGCACTCTTGCTCAAATCTAACTCAAAAAAATTTGCTTTCGTTTGCATTCGCAATTTGCTCTTAAGCTCTTCAAGGGATAATTCTTCGAGGGTTTTGTTTTCACAAACATCACTTCTTTTCGAGTTTTTGCCTTATTGTATTCTTGCTTCTTGTGGCCATGAAAGGAATGAAAAGGTTGTTTGAGAAGAGGAAGGGGGCTGCAAGCTGAAGCCATAGTGGAAATTCGAGTACACGTCTCTCCTCTGTTGCTACACCAAGTCCATGGAGGAGGAGTGTGTTGAAGACACTCCCATGGGTGAGAAGAGCAACTCGCATCAACTTCTCCACGACATCAACCTCGACATACAAAGTGAAGTTCAAGATCAAGCACGCAAACTCCTCCAAGATTGTGAGTTTTATCACACTAAAGCTTATGATCCGGATTTGATCTCCAAAATAGGTATGAATTCCGAATTCTTTTTCATTTGGTGTGCATTAAGATGGGAGAATTTTGCTCACAAAGAGGATAAAGGTTCACGCCTTCTCACTATACAATTCCTTTGCACCCTCAAAATAGGATTTGATGGTATTACTTTTACATTATTTCAAAAAGAATACAACATCATATAGAAAGAACTAAGTGAAATCCTAGGCTTCCATAAAAGTTGATTGCTAGATTTAGACACTTTTGCCTAAGTTTACTAAACAAAGTTTTTGGTATGAATTGACTAGTGAGGTCAGATGTAGTGTTTCTAGGAATAGCCACTTGCAAAATCCTACTATAAGTTTCATGTGGAGATGGGTGGCTATGACTATGTTCCCTAAAGGAGATATACGAGTAGTTCATGATGATGAACTAAAATTTTTATTTGCCATGATTAAGAAGATAAAAGTTGTGCCAGTTATAGTCATGATGACACAATGGTTAGATAATATCTCAAGGATAGGGACAATTGAATGAACTTCCTTGATTACCTGTATTGCAACTAGGGTAGGAGCATTAGAATATACTTCATTTGAGTACATTGAAACCGAACAAGAATTGATTAATGAAGATTATGTACTGCAAGGACATACTCTTAAGCATGATCATGATGACTCTTTAATATTTTTTTTTCCAGCTTTGTCAATGAAATTCGGTTATCTAACCCAGATTTTCTTTTGTACAAATAACGGAGGCTAACCATTGATCTTCTTCCCATCGAGGAAGCTCGAAGAAGTAATATCTCTGAGAGGATAACTAGAAGTCGTGAAAGGAGTGTGGCCATGCCCCCGATAACCTCCTTGGTCCATGAGTACTAAGAGGAAGAGAACCCAATAGGTGATGCACCCGAACGGACTCAACCTCATCCGTATGAGGCTAGAGGACCATATTGGCATGGATGGCCGAGCACCACACGTGATCCATCCCTATCCACTTCAAGCTCTAGCGACTTGCCTCCAACGTTCATGAGAGGACGTCGATCCTTTTCGGCTAGAAGTCATCATGACTATAGCCAAAGAATGACGGATCTCGCTAGACGTATGAGAGATCTTGAAGTGAGTACGAGAGACATCTGCAACACACTTAAAGAGCATGTCCAAGGCACCCAAGACTTGCAACAACACATGGACACTCAGTTCACCAACTCCAACTCTACGCTACAACAACAACAAATCGATCTCGCGGCAAGCTTCCGTCATCAAGGATTCAACTCTTATCACAGAGGTGATTGAAGAACAAGCTTGGGGGAGGACCCCCACTTGAGGTAAATTGTATCACATCATTTGCGTATTTATTTTACATTCATCCATCATTAACCTTGCATCTAAAAAAATAGTGTAGATTTGCTTTCAGTAAAGATATGCAGTAAGAATGATCTAGATTTCACATAGATAAAATGATGAATAGTTGTTCTGTTTTATTTTTCTTAAGTCCCTAGGAAATACGAGCCTGTTGGGCACGTGGCGGGTCCAAAGACCACCTCTTAGGAGAGACAGGGTCTGACTTTGCGGGTCACGTGACAGGTCCAGAGCCCACCTCTAAGAAGAGGCAGGGCCCGAACTCGCGGTACACGTGGCAGATCCAGAGCCCACCTCTGAGGAGAGGGCCGAGAGGCAGGTTCAGGCTCCGCAGGACACGTGGCATGTCTGGAGCCCACCTCTAGGGAGAGGCGGGGCCCGAGCCCACGGGGCACATGGCAAGTCCGGACCCCCACCTCTGTGGAGAGGCGAGGTTCGACCCTGCTAGACATGGGGCATCACCGAAGCATACCTCTGCGGAGGAGACAAGGTCCTTTGCTGCTTTCATCCTATGCGTGGGGTACCTGGTATGCAGAGTACCGACAACCACAATTTACAATCAGTTTTGGACAATGATTCAAAAACATGGAGAAAAGCAACTACAAATGCCAGCGATGTAGTGTGTCTTCGGCGGCTATTGCTGGTTGTAGTGAAATTCGGCGAATAAAATTTGCGACTCGAGGGTCAGAGGTTTTTCCTATCAGGGTCCGAAGCGAGAAAGCAGGCAGTGGTGGCAAATCTTCGTATTTTTTTGAGAACTTAGACCCGAGTTACGATTGACCGAAGCGTTCCAAGTTGTGGAACACCTTTAACTTCATGTATTTCACCTTCTTTTTAAAAAGAATGAATTGTTTTCATGGTGTTACCATTTGGAACAGTTTGAAGTGATTCTACCTAGAATTGGAAACGTTTCTCTCATCCAAACAGGACCTAAATATATGCTTTCTAACCATCATTGACATCGTATTTGTTTGAGGAAGGTCTCCACATGTAACATTTCTTTGTGCAGTCTTAATCGTATCCTGCTTACAGTGTTCTTTATCATAAAAACATGGTAGAGAGTTGGCGATTAACAATGACGCACTACCGGCCTTTCAAGTGTGCTGGAAATGATGGAAAAACACATTTAAGTCAGACTAAGTTGAACAATTCTGCCACAATTCCCCCATTCCATCGCTTTACAAGAGCCATAGGATTAGGGGTGAGCAAAAAAGCCGAACCCGAACACCGAACCTGAAAAATTCCGAACCCGAACCTGAATAACCTGAAAGCCAAATGCATTTTTCGGGTAACAATTCCAAAACCCGAATTAAATTCGGGTATTTCGGGTAGTGGAACCTGATACCCGAAATACCCAATAAGAGATACAATAACCAGTGTTTAACATTGTCTAAAAAGATAATCAATGCTGAATTTTGTATTCCGGCAGGCTGCAGTGGGGATTTTGTAGGTGTCAGTATATATGTTTGTTGAATCATTTGTTTTTCTACATGTTAGGTTACAGAGGCATAGTCATTGTTAGTTTGTTGATGTATAAACTTCCACTTATTAAGAACATTGCTATTTTGTTGATGTGTGGAACCAAAAATATTTTTATGAAGCATATTGTAATGCTGCTGAAATTTAGTTGTATTCTTGAAATATGAATTTTATTGTTGTTTTGGTTGATACATGTTTTAGTATTGTTATGTTACTGTTTAGGTAATTTGGGTAACCCGAACCTGAATCTGAACCCGAATTGTCGAGTATCCGAAAATTTAAGTACAACTTCAATTACCAATTCTGAAAACCCGAAAGTTAAAAAACTCGAATTATCCGATCTGAAATATCGGGTAATCGCAAACGCCCACCCTACATAGGATGCGTTGAGGCTGTGAGTCGATGGGGGACCTTCCTTATAATCTGGCTTCCGCCACGGAGACGGCGTGTCCGCAGGCCACTGGCATGGCGGAGGCTGGAGGAGCTCGATGGGAATGGGTATCTCCTCGTTGAACTCGAACCGGATCACACGAACGCGCTGGACCATTCTCGTCGTCCGTCGCGACGGTGGCCGGGGAAAAGTTGGCGGCACCTCGGTGTACTATCCATGAATTTGTCTTATATAGTCATGGCAATTGGACTGGGCCCAAAACGGGGGGCACGAAGCACACACCACCGGTCCGAGGATTGGCACGGCCCGACACGATTTTTTTTCGGGCTGTGTCGGGTCGTGATATTGGGCCCGGCGGGCGGCACGACACGACACGGGAGTTGGACCGTGCCCGGGCCGGCACGACCCGAAATAGGCCCGAGGCACGTCGTGCCAAAAAAGGCACGAAATTTTAATCGGCCCGAAAACTGCCCATCGGCATGAATACAGCCCGGACGCGGCTGTTCTTCAATTTGGTTGTCTTTTTTTAATTCCCATTAAAATATTCAAACTTGTATAGAATCCGCAAATTAGATCCGAATTCGATGATTTTTTTCTATATTCTACAAAAAAACAATATCTACCACTTGGATGAGTTATTTTCAGACTTATAACGATAACTTTTGTTTGTTTAGTTAAATCTCAAAATAATCCTTATGCACATATTGTTCATTTTCTTATATCTCATCAAAATCAATGGATCTTGAGCTGAAATTTGTTGTGTGCATACTTTTTGAGATACAAAAAAGACAAATATTGTTTTTTCTTTGTTTTTTATTACCAGCAATATATCATGTTTTCGAATGTCAAATTTTGCAAGAACATGTAATTCAATATTTCATACCTTCCCTAATTTTCTCATATTTTTTGACGTATTTTTGTCTATGTACCTGTCGGTACCCTAAAAACCGTACACCCCCTGAGGTTACAAAGATCTCGAGGGAAGGCCGTCTACTTGGATTGAAGACCCTCGGAGGCCCACTTGTCAGACATGACCGGACCTGCTTCTCCAACATGGTTAATCCCTAGGTCGCCACGTGTACTGCCAAACCGGAGCTACCGCCCATAAGGGGGAAGCTCCGGGCCAAGTACCGAAATGGAACCTCCGGACTTAACCCCTGACCGAGAAAAGCTCCAGACCTGACACTTGTCAGATAGCCCCAGAGCTACCTGCTTCCACAGCAAGCTCCGGAGCTGCCACGTGTCCAAACGTCGGAGCTGGCAGCCTCTAACCTCCGGAAGACCTTGTAACGGCTCCGGATCTCCAAAGGGGAGCCAATGACTTCAAGACCCGATTAAGCATCATTAATGCCATATTAATGACGCTTAAACGGACGATCTTAACACCAGTAATGGCACTGTCGAAGCCCGTTACACGATCATTAACAATAATTAATTGTGTATCAATACTAGTAACCGCCGGGGCCACATGTCGGGCCAGGCTAGCTTGTAACGGTCTGTCCTTGTACTATAAAAGGACAGGCCGACGATACACTCGGGGACAGACGTGGACATACGTGGACAGACGTGGACAGACGTTCACGGACGTTGACAAGCAATCATACGTGACAAGCTAATACAACACCAACACACCCGTGGAGTAGGGTATTACGCTCAGGCGGCCCGAACCACGTAGATCCTTGTGTCTCCTGTGTTAAATCGCAATTCACCTTCTTGAGTCTCCGCGCGCCCACACCGAACCACAAACTCCTTCAACACTTTAGCAGTGTCAGGAGATCTGCCGACTCCAACAGTCGACAGTTGGCGCGCCAGGAAGGGGCCTGAGATTTTCGAGAATGGTGAACTCCGCGGCTGGATCATCCAACGGCCAACCTGCTGCTCAGGCTGTTGGGGGCAATCCCTCCAACAGGCAGCCACCAGCAGGAGCCTCGGCACTAGCAGGAGCCACACTCCCACCACCACCATCTTCTCCAGCAAATCGTGCTGGGCAACGTGATGGTGCACCGGCGTCACTTACTGCGTCGGCAAGTCATGACAACCCGGAACACGCGCTCCATGCAGCGCGTGCTCTTCTCCAACGTCCACCACCTCCGGATGCATCTCGAGATGCAATGGAGCAGTGGAGGGCCGATGTGGAGCATTTGGTCGCAGCAGCGGCCGAACGCCTCAACAACCAGGGTCCTCCTCCTTCAGGACGGGCCCCGTCGCAGCGGCGGACTTTGTCAGGTAGACTTGGTCCGCACGTCTCCAACAACAGGAGACGATCTGCGTCACAACAGGTGACGTCGTTGCCCTCTGGGGCACGACGCACCCATACGGTATCCAGGCTTTCGACTCATGACCTCCGGGCGGAGTTTGATCGCCGATACCGCCAACAGGATGGTCGTGTCCATATCGAGCGCGCTCGTGAAAGACGGGAAGCTCATGACCTTTCTACTCTGGAAGGGGTAGGAGGAGGCTGTTCAGCCCTAGCCATGCACCTGCGCATGGTTAGATGGCCACAGAAGTTCCGGCCACACCTGCCGGAAAAATTCGACGGGACTGTCAACCCCGCCGAATTCCTTCAGATATACTCCACTACAATCTTGGCAGCTGGAGGAAACGAGGCTGTAATGGCCAATTAATTTCCAGTGGCCTTAACTGGGACCGCCAGGTCCTGGTTTATGAGCCTTCCACCCAACTCTATCAATAGTTGGGAGGAGCTGTGCCGTCAGTTCACTGCCAACTTCGGGAGTTCATACACCCGACCAGGCACTGAACTGGACCTTTTTGCGGTCGTGCAAAAAGGGGGAGAATCTTTGCGGTCCTTCATCCAGAGGTTCTCTCAGGTACGCAACACAATCCCTTCTATCTCAAGCGCTTCTGTCATTGTGGCATTCAGACAGGGCGTACGGGATAAGAAGATGTTGGAGAAGCTGGCGATCAAAGAGATCACCAGCGTCACGGAACTCTTCAGCCTGGCAGACAAATGTGCCAGAGCTGCGGAGGGCCGTGAGATGCACTCCAAACCAACCTTGGAGGATCACAAGAAATCCTCCAAAGAAGAAGCTGCTACCTCCAGGGGTGGCAAGAAGAAAAAGAAGACCAACGGCAAGAAGAAGCCGTCGGCAGGCACATCCAACATTGCAACTGCTGCAACTCTGGGTGGTCGGGGGCCACGCCCCGAGAAGCGACCTCGACCGTCTTCCGAAGACGGTGTCAAACCCAAAGTGTGGTGTCCCATTCACAAAACGGGCAGCCACGGTTTGGAAGACTGCCGGGAGGTCCAAAACCTTGCCGAGAGCTACAACAAGCACCGGGAAGGGTCCTCTTTCCGACAGAGGGAAGGAAAACAGAAGGTCGACGAAGCTCCGGCTGAAGAGGAGTTAGGGTTTCAGGATCCCAAAAAGGTCCTGAAGGCCGTCTACACCTCCGTCGACGATGACTCTGACGTCTCTGACAACGAGCGTCGGAAGACCATGAACACCATTTTTGGTGGATAATGGGACATCACCTCCCGTCGAGTCATCAAGACTATGCGGCGGGATATGGCCGTTGTAGCTCCTACAGCTAGACCGGAGCCACATCGAAAGTGGATGGACACATCCATCACTTTTGATGCTTCGGACTGTCCTCGAAGCATGGTCGGAGCTGGACAGTTACCTTTGATGGTATCTCCCACCATCAATAACATCCAGCTCCATCATGTTATGGTGGACGGAGGTTCAGGGCTGAACCTCATAAGCTTTGAAGCTTTTACCAAGATTCAGCTCCAACCTTCGGATCTCCAGCCCTCTCGACCTTTCTCCGGAGTAGGTCTGGGGGCCATTACCCCACTCGGAGCTATAACTCTCCCTGTTACCTTCAGGACACGGGAGAAGTATCGCACCGAGAAGTTGGTCTTCGACGTCGCTCAGATCAACTTACCATTCAATGCCATCTTGGGTAGACCTGCCCTATACAAATTTATGGCAGCTGCTCATTATGGATACCTAGTGTTGAAGATGCCAACACCAGTAGGCGTTCTCCGGATCTGCGGAGATCGCACCGCCGGAGTAACTGCTCTGGAGGAGCTCCATGCACTCACCACGGTGCAAGAGGAGGACTCCAGACAGGAGCAAGCTCCGAAACCCCCAAGCATTCGTCAACGAGGCTCAACCTCTACACCCCGTGTGCAGCCAAGCGGCGACACCGACATTCCCGTCAAAGTCGTCCAAATTGGTTCCGATGCCGCTCAAACCACCCGTATATCGGGAGGGTTGAACGACAAATAGGAACTCGCGCTCATCACTTTCCTCCAGGCTAATGTTGACGTGTTTGCCTGGCAACCGTCACAAATGCCTGGGATCCCCAGGGAAGTGATTGAGCACAATCTGAAGATTTACCCCTACCTGGCGCGCCAACTGTTGACTGTTGGAGTCGGCAGATCTCCTGACACTGCTAAAGTGTTGAAGGAGTTTGTGGTTCGGTGTGGGCGCGCGGAGACTCAAGAAGGTGAATTGCGATTTAACACAGGAGACACAAGGATCTACGTGGTTCGGGCCGCCTGAGCGTAATACCCTACTACACGGGTGTGTTGGTGTTGTATTAGCTTGTCACGTATAGTTTCTTGTCAACGTCCGTGAACGTCTGTCCACGTCTGTCTACGTCTGTCCACGTCTGTCCACGTCTGTCCCCGAGTGTATCGTCGGCCTGTCCTTTTATAGTACAAGTACAGGCCGTTACAAGCTAGCCTGGCCCGACATGTGGCCCCAGCGGTTACTAGTATTGATACACAATTAATTATTGTTAATGATCGTGTAACGGGCTTCGACAGTGCCGTTACTGATGTTAAGATCGTCCGTTTAAGCGTCATTAATATGGCATTAATGACGCTTAATCGGGTCTTGAAGTCATTGGCTCTCATTTGAAGATCCGGAGCCGTTACAAGGTCTTCCGGAGGTTAGAGGCTGCCAGCTCCGACGTTTGGACACGTGGCAGCTTCGGAGCTTGCTGTGGAAGCTGGTAGCTCCGGGGCTAGCTGACACGTGTCAGTTCTGGAGCTTCTCTCGGTCAGGGGTTAAGTCTGGAGGTGTCATTTCGGTACTTGGCCCGGAGCTTCCCCCTTGTGGGCGGTAGCTCCGGTTTGGCAGTACACGTGGCGACCTAGGGATTAACCATGTTGGAGAAGCAGGTACGGTCATGTTTGACAAGTGGGCCTCCGAGGGTCTTCAATCCAAGTAGACGGCCTTCCCTCGAGATCTTTGTAACCTCAGGGGGTGTACGGTTTTTAGGGTACCGACAGTGGCCCCCTGGACCTACCTCCGAGGAAGGTCACTGGGGTGAAGTCGTTCCGTCGAAGGTGGGTCCATCCTTGCGACTCTTGAACTGGGTCTTCAAGGGTCTTCGGAGGTGCCATTGGCAGGGTTTTACAGTTAGATCCCGCCGCGTGGCGCACCTCAGGCGGCAGATGAGATCTTTGACGTGCGGATCTCACGCAATTGAAGGTCGCCGGTTCCCGATACGAAAACCGTATCGGTTCCGCGCGCCCTGTCAGGTCGCCGCCTTTGGGTTTCCCGCCTCGTGATGACAACCGTTCGCCTGGGTAAGAGCTTCGACTTGATCGTCGGGGTGGTCCCGGGCCCTCTTGTCATCGGCTGGGTTGAATTCTTGAGTAGTATCTTCGACTTCCCTGCAATTTCCATCCAAGCGTTGCGAGGGCTTACTTAAGAAGGAAAGTGCGCACCGTCGGGAGTTCTTTACGCCTCTCATCTGATCTTGCGCTCAAACTCCCGACTCGTACTTCGCTCCTCTTCTCTTGCCTAGCTGTGCCGCGATGGAGTTGGGTCTGCGTGAGAGTCGCCTGAAGACTGACAACGATTTGGAGAAGGTCCGGGCCCTCATGGGGTGGTCCTCGGACTTCTTCAACCGCTTGGTCCGTGCCGGTGGAGAGCTCCCCTTTGAGAAGGAGTGCGCTGGCGAGATGGTGTACTTTTCTTCGTACGCCATGGTGGGGCTGATCCCACCTTTTTCTTCTTTCTTCTTGATGCTGCTAGACTTCTATGGTCTGCAGCTATACCACCTTGGCCCTCACTCCATTCTCCTCGTGTCCATCTTTGTCCACTTCTGCGAGATGTGGGTGGGCATCCCCCCCTGTGTCGAGCTCTTCCGAACCTTCTTCATCGTTCACACCACCGGCCGGAGCAATGAGTACCTTGGCTTCTACTACTTCGTGAAGCGCAAGAAGTGCCCATTCAAGTACCTCCGGTCGTTCCCTTCCGGGAAGTGGGATGACTGGAAGAAAGATTGGATAGTCGTTAGGGTGGAGGAGCATGAGCGGTTGGAGCTGCCAGACGGTCTGCCCGGCATCGACACGTCGATATGGAGTGAAGTTCCGGTGCTGGAGGAAGCTTTCGACCCTGCCCTGACCAGGATCCGCCGATGCGTGGAGGGAGGATTGACTCCCCAGGCGGTGTTCTGCAACTTCCTGGCCAACAGGTGGGCGCCGCTGAAGAGGAGGGAGAAGCTCGCCTGGGCCCTCAACAGCGTGATGGACGAGGACCGGGTTGAGACCGAGTTGAAGTCCAACATGGTGGGGAAGGCCTTGGAGTTCCACCTCAAGAAATTCCAGCACAGCATCGACGTCGACAGTGATGACTTGACTCCACCGTCGGCCTTTCTCCCCCTGAACATGGAAGTGGAGTTCAGCAGGGAGCTCCGGTGGACGATGCCCGCGCTTGACGACCTTGGTGTCGTCGAGAGAAGACCAACCACCCTGGTGGCAATCCCCGGGGTGCCCGAAGACGGCTCGGTCCGTGCTCCACAGCCGAGGGTCGAGGTCATCGGCAAGGGCAAGGAGCTGGCGGAGGAGCCGGAGAGTCGGAAGAGGAAGCTACGACATGCCGACGGAAGGTCCGTCAGGCCCGCTACTTCCGCCTCGGTTCCTTCTCCCCAGGGGGGGGAAGATCTCCTGCCGCCGTGGCGACTGTCCCCGTAGTGGGGTCCTTCTGGAACGATACTGTTCCTGCAGTGGGATCCTCCCGGAGCGCGTCTGTCCCCGTGGTGGAGCTCTCCTGGGGTGCTAGCTCCGGGTGCACGACTCCGGCACCTGGGACAGTGGGAGCCTCCAGGTTCTGGGGGGCCTCCCGGAGCTCCTACGCCGACCATGGCCAGCCCGGAACGTCCGGTAAAAAGGTTCCGCGCAAGCTGGTGCGGAAGCCTTCCAAGGTAATTTTTGATCTTTACCTTGGTTAACTTTTTAATTGTAGCGATTGTTTGTTAATTTTATTTATCCATCCTCTGCAGCATCCCCAAGAAAGGGAGTGAAGCTCCACCCTCGGCCACGATGTCTGAGGCCGTGGGAGCTTCTGCTCCTGTCCCAGTGCCGCCCTAGGTGGTGGCTGAGGCTGCGACAGCTCCGGCGCCGGCTGTCGTGGTCATGAACCTCGACTCGTCCCCAGAATTTCCCGTGGTAGCGCCGGACCACGGGAGTGAAGACACGCCAGCGGCACTTGTCTCGGAGGTTGAAGCTCCGGGTCCTGGTGCTGCAGTAGTGGAAGCTCCGGCTGTAGAGCCGGAAGAACTACCTCGACTTCTGGCTCGCATGCCGGAGCTTCTCTACGGATTGCTTCCGAGGCTTCTGATGCACAGGCCGGTGGGAAGCTTCAGATGTGCATCGACTACACCACACTGAATAAGGCATGTCCAAAAGATCCATTCCCACTACCTAGAATAGATCAGATAGTGGATTCCACCTCCGGGTGTGAGTTACTGTGTTTCCTAGACGCATATTCTGGGTATCATCAAATCAGGATGTCTAGGGAGGATGAAGAGCATACTTCATTCATCACAGTAGATGGATTGTATTGTTACACAGCCATGCCATTTGGTCTCAAGAATGCAGCTTCAACTTTTGTACGAGCTATGTACAAAACTTTTGAAGAACTCATCAGAGACATAGTGGAAGTGTACGGCGATGACATCGTGGTCAAGGTCAAGAACAAGGAGTCCCTCTTGGACACCTTGCAGGCTGTCTTCGACAAGCTGCGGGCCACCCGCACGAAGCTAAACCCAGACAAGTGTGTCTTCGGGGTTAGCTCCAAAAAACTTCTTGGTTTCCTGGTAAGTCACCGGGGCATAGAGGCTAATCCGGCGAAGATAAAAGCCATTGAAGACATGCGGCCACCAACCCGCATCAAAGACGTCCAAAAGATAACTGGGTGTTTAGCGGCCCTCAGCCGGTTCATATCAAGACTGGCGGAACGGGCACTTCCCTTCTTCAAGTTGTTGAGGAAGTCCGGACCATTCCAATGGTATGAAGAAGCAGAGAAGGCATTCCAGGAGCTGAAACAGTTCCTCACCACCCTACCAATTCTGGTAGCTCCGAACCCTGGTGAGCCTTTGTTGCTTTACATTTCATCTACTGACGAAGTCGTCAGTATGGTTCTGGTTGCGGAGAGACCGAAACTACCCCATACTCAGGAATCCAGACCCCTTCAGGAGGGTCCGGAGGTTCCTGAAAGTGAGTCTGGATCCCAGCTCCCAGACTCAAATCCACAAGAAGTCACATCATAAGACCGAGACTCCTCTAAGAGGGTCCAGGTCATTTCTGAAGAAGCTCCGGGTTCCTCCAGCCAGAACCCGGAAGTCCCCGAAGAGAATCTGGACTCCTCCGACAGGGTACGGATCAATGAAGAGGAAACCCCGGACCCCTCCGGGAGGGTCCGGACCATTCAACGCCCGGTATACTTCATCAGTGAAGTATTACATGATGCCAAGACTCGATATCTAGAGGTGCATAAGCTGCTTTATGCAGTTCTTATTGCCTCCAGGAAGCTTCGACACTACTTCCAAGCTCACAAAGTCTCGGTGGTGACCTCCTATTCACTTCGAGCGATCTTGCATAATCCCAATTCAACTGGGAATATTGCAAAGTGGGCAGCAGAATTGGATGAATTCGATCTCGAATTCATTCCGAGGCAAGCAATCAAGAGTCAAGCGTTGGCAGATTTCGTGGCAGAATGGACTCCCTCTCCATCAAACCCTGGGGGCCCCAGCGAGCAGAAGACGGAGCATCAAGCTCCAACCTTCACCGAGCCTCACTGGACCCTCTACTTCGATGGCTCCATGCAGAAGCAGGGGGCTGGAGCTGGAATCCTTCTCCTTGCACCGACTGGGGAGAAGGTAAAATACATGGTACACCTTGACTTCAAGGCGACCAACAACATGGCGGAGTATGAAGCACTCATCTATGGACTAAAGGTGGCACTATCATACGGTGTCAAGCAACTGCTGGTCAAAGGAGATTCACAGCTCATCATCAAACAGGTGAAGGGTGAATGCTCCTGCAATAATCTCCAGCTAGCTGCTTACCTCCTTGAAGTCCAGAGGCTTCAGAAGGACTTTGAAGTCCTAGACCTCCACCATGTTCAGCGTGCCCACAACGCTGAAGCCGACGAACACTCGACGAAAGCGTCAACCGGAGCTCCAGCTCCTGAAGGAACTTTTGTCCAGAGATTGTCGAAACCCACAGTTCAGCCTGCCGAACTGAACGAAGGGGGCGAGATCAGCATCCCGAAGCTGACAGTCCCGATGGCCCTGTTACCATGGCAGCCATCAAGGGTCATAGGTGCTGCCGGAAGCTCCGAGCAACCCAGCACGCAAGACTCAAATGCTCAAGTCAGTTCCGATGCATGGATCTCGGAGATCCGGAACTACTTGGAAGACAACATCCTTCCTGACGATGATGTATCCGCTGACCGGGTAGTCAGATTGGCTAAAAGATACACACTGGTAGAAGGGGATCTCTACCGGCGCGATGCCAACGGCATCCTAATGCGGTGCATCACAAGGGAAGAAGGCTGCGAGCTCCTCGCAGAAATCCATGGAGGCGAGTGTGGGAACCACGCATCTTCCCGCACGCTGGTCGGAAAAGCCTTTCGGCATGGCTTCTACTGGCCTACAGCGCTCCAGGATGCCACTGAGCTGGTGAAGAAATGTGAAGCATGCCAATTTCATGCAAAGCAAATTCATACACCTGCTCAGCCCTTAAAAATGATACCTCCTACATGGCCCTTCGCTGTGTGGGGGATGGACATCTTGGGACCCTTCCCAAGAGCCGTCGGAGGTTACAAGTTCCTGTACGTCGCCATTGACAAGTTCACCAAGTGGCCGGAAGCAACTCCAGTTGTGATGATCAACAAGCAATCTGCTATCAACTTTCTGCAATCCATTGTAAGCAGATTCGGAGTCCCAGACAAGATCATCACTGATAATGGGACTCAATTCACAAGCTCCGCATTCCAATGATATTGCAAAGACCTCGGCATACAAGTTTGCTACGCCTCCGTAGCTCATCCAGCCAGCAATGGCCAAGCCGAGAGAGCAAATGCAGAAATCCTTAAAGGACTCAAAACGCGCACCTATGAGCGCTTGAAAAATCACAGAGCCAACTGGATCGAAGAGCTTCCGCCCACTCTATGGGCCAACAGGACTTCTCCAAACCGGTCAACCGGAGAAACACCCTTCTTTCTGGTGTACGGAGCTGAAGCAATCCTTCCTCCGGAAATCACCTTGGATTTGCTCCAGGTCCGGACCTTCGACGAAGCCGTGCAGGACCAGCTCCGGCGTGAAGACCTAGACCTCCTCGAGGAGGGAAGGTGCCAAGCAGCTGTTCGGAATGCCCGATATTGCCAAGCTCTGCGGCGTTATCACCAGCGGCATGTACACAACCGACAGCTCGAGGAAGGCGATCTGGTGCTACGGAGAATACTATCCAGAGAAGGGTTAAACAAACTCTCCCCTGGCTGGGAGGGGCCCTTTCGAGTGATCAAAGTATCCCGTCCCGGAAGCGTTCGCTTGGCTACCGAGGATGGGACACCTCTCCCAAATCCTTGGAACATCAAGCACATCCGTAAGTTCTACACTTAATACCACAGAGGTGAGTCTTGAGTAACTTGAGATGTATGTTATAGAGTCATTGTACAGAGTCGGGTAGTTCCTCCGGGAGAGCGGCCGGACCTTTCCCGAAAGGTCCGCAAAGCTCATGCAGCACTTGTCACAGTCTCCGGACTAAAAGTGTGGCTAACTACCCTGGGTCAAACGAGAAACCAAACACACTTAGCCTGGTCCCGTACCCTAAGAGTGTACTTGTTTCCCCTGTACCCCGGACCTATAATGAAAGACATCTTCATGTGAAATAGACTCCACGTGCATTCATTTTGTGCAGGCTCGATATTTTTATTTTTCTCTTTCTTGTCTATAACAGAGACGTGCAATTCTTAAGAAATTTTTAGTTCGACCGGTTTATATACGATTCGAGTTGTATTGTCAGATCTTTTGGATTTAAATATCATTTATGGCCAACTCGCCTGAAAGCCGCCAAGCCAATCTAGGGCCGGAGTGCGCTATCGACTTAGCCTGGTCAAGCACCCTAAGTACGCCACTCTACCTATACCCCGGCAGGCCGAAGTAAGGCGGGTCCATGGACAATTGGATCTAAGAGAAAAGACAACGCATCTAGTTGTATTTAAAATCGCGTTCAACTTAAAATTTTCTTGAGAATCGTAAGCCGCGACGAAATTATAGACAAGGAACAAATTTTACTATTTTTCTTGGCTTAAGTGTGCAGGAAAAATAAACTCTACGTTGATGGAGAAAAGCCGGAGCTAACCAAACTCCGACTCCCCCAAGGGGGTCAACTGTCGACGCTGAGTAAAAGATGGTGAGAAGACCCCATAAATGGAGTCTGTTGCCAACAAACCAAGTGTTGGCAAAGGTCACTGCCGGAGCTACTAAGCTCCGACACCTCGGAGGACTAACTATCGACGCTCTACGTGTTTATAGAGGCTATTGTCGGAGCTACCAAGCTCCAGCGATGGACAATGCCGGAGCTTCTAAGCTCCGACAACTTCAGGGGACCTTCACTATCAAAGACTTCGGACCTAAATTCTACAAGTTCGGAGCAAATTCGTCTTCAACAAAACTCAATATCCTTTTGGTACATGTTCACAATCAAATTGTGTACATCTACCAGGGGGCCAAGTGAAGATAAAGATGTTGAAGACAAAAAATGAAATTCGCAAAAATTTGGGTATTTAATTCATCTGGAGACAGGAGATTACATCTGGAGACAAGGGATTACAAAATTGAGTACGAAGAAGAGAAAATACAAGTGAGAGCTAAAGAGATGGTCCTAGACCCTATGGAAGAACTCGGCCACCTTCTGGGCGACCTCCGACACGCTGGCTCGGGTAGCTTCGCCTTCTCCTTCGACGGGGCCTTCAAGCACCGGGTCCAGAGGAAATTGAGGGTTCCGGCTGGTGTAGCACGTCAGCACATATTCTGTGACGTTCCTCGCCAGGGATTGCCCCTCGACCTCCAGTTGGTCTGCGATGACGTCGCCCACCTTGGAGAGCTTGCTACCTGCTGTGCTCAACGCCTGCAGCGCAAGGTCCAGCTCCGTCTCTGGATCATCCGGGCGCACGGGGCTGAAACCCATCGGCGTCAGCGCATCATTGGTCTTGCCCAGGAACTCCCAAATCTGCAGGGAGTCCGCCGTCCTCAGGCTCTTCACCTCTTCCAGGGATCTCTTGGCCGCCGTCAGTTCGGAATTCTCACGGGCGAGGCGCTCAACTTCTTTGGCGTTTTGCTGAATCTTTGCAGCAACCCGCCTCTCAAGTCTTCCGAGCTCCTCCTCCCGGAGGTGGATCTTGTTCCGACGATCGACCAGATCCTTCTCCCTAGCCTCCACTTTCTTCTCCCGGGCAACAAGGGCACACTCGTATTCGTAGAGTTCCTGCCCCCGCACCCAGGTATTCTCCTCTTCCTCGAGGCAGCGCTCTTCCAACTTCTTAGTGCGCTCCTCGAGGCCCTTGTCAGCCAGAGCTACTTTCTCGGCGAGCTCCTCTTCCCTCCTCAGGACGTCATCCCGCAGCTCCAGGAGTTTTTGCTCTTCGTCCTCGAGCCGTCTCTCCCTCCCTTCGAGTGCCTCTCGGCGCTTGATGAGTGCGGCGTTGATGGCCTCAAGCTGTTCGTGCCGAGCATTGGTCGCGTCGTTGGCAGCCTTGGCCTGATCGTGGATCTCCCGGGATTGAGCGTCGAGGGCATGAGTCATGCTCTCCCTATCATCCAGCAGCTTGCCCCAGTACTCCAGGCGGATCTTCTCCCGCTTGATCCACTCCTTGTCATCCACTAGCCTTGACTGCGCCATCTTAGTCTCGAAGTGGAGCCGATTACGCCACCGCCTAAGGGTTTGGCGCTCCTCTTCAAGAGCCTTGATGTCGTGGAAGAAGGCCAGTTGGACCTGACGTAGACTGGAGCAGGCGTTGTCGATAGACATCGACAGCGGAATGGGCTTCGGACCTGCTGGGGTCTCCTCCGCTGGTTCCAGCGGGTCTTCACATACAAAAATTGGGTCCTACTCTACGAGAGTGGAACCCTGAGCTTCCAAGGCGCTAGGGCCGTCCTCCGGGATGGCCTCAGTCGCCATTGAAGAAGGCCCCGCCGCCAAGTCTTCATTCGCCCCCTCGGGCAGGGGGTCGGCGACTTCGCTTAGGCACTCCGGCTCGGCCGCAGGTACCATCGATGTCGTCGCTTCCGGAACAGGAGCTGCTACAGGCTCCAACCGGGACACCTCTTCCGAGGGAGGCTCGAGCTCCCTCGCCTCTTCAACCGCCGGCTCTATGACCGGCGCTCCAATAATAACCGGCTCAGCGACCGGTACTTCGGAGGTAACCGGCTCAACTGCCGGAACTACCTCGACTTCCGGCTCGCATGCCGGAGCTTCAGTCACCTCCGGCTCAATCGCCGGGGCTTCGACAAGTTCCGGCTCCGAGGCCGGGACTACTACTTCTTCCGGCTCTACAGCCGGAGCTTCCACTACTTCAGCACCAGGACCCGGAGCTTCAACCTCCGAGACAAGTGTCGCTGGCGTGTCTTCACTCCCGTGGTCCGGCGCTACCACGGGAAATTCTGGGGACGAGTCGAGGTTCATGACCACGACAGCCGGCGCCGGAGCTGTCGCAGCCTCAGCCACCACCTGGGGCGGCACTGGGACAGGAGCAGAAGCTCCCACGGCCTCAGACATCGTGGTCGAGGGTGGAGCTTCACTCCCTTTCTTGGGGACGCTGCAGAGGATGGATAAAGAAAAATAACAAGCAATCGCTACAATTAAAAAGTTAACCAAGGTAAAGATCAAAAATTACCTTGGAAGGCTTCTGCACCAGCTTGCGCGGAACCTTTTTCCCGGACGTTCCGGGCTGGCCATGGTCGGCGTAGGAGCTCCGGGAGGCCCCCCAGAACTTGTCACAGCCACGGGCGTTTCCCGGGTCGAGGCTCTCCTCGATCGGGAGGAACCCCTGGACCTAGAGGCTCCCACCGTCCCAAATGCCGGAGTCGTGCACCCGGAGCTAGCACCCCAGGAGGGCTCCACCACGGGGACAGACGCGCTCCGGGAGGATCCCACTGCAGGAACAGTATCATTCCGGAAGGACCCCACTACGGGGACAGTCGCCACAGCGGCAGAAGATCTTCCCTCTGGGGAGAAGGAACCGAGGAGGAAGTAGCGGGCCTGACAGACCTTCTGTCGGCATGTCGTAGCTTCCTCTTCCGACTTTCCGGCTCCTCCGCCAGCTCCTTGCCCTTGCCGATGACCTCGACCCTCGGCTGTGGAGCAGGGACCGAGCCGTCTTCGGGCACCCCGGGGATTGCCACCCGGGTGGTTGGTCTTCTCTCGACGACACCAAGGTCGTCAAGCGCGGGCATCGTCCGCCGGAGCTCCCTGCTGAACTCCACTTCCATGTTCAGGGGGAGAAAGGCCGACGGTGGAGTCAAGTCATTACTGTCGACGTCGATGCTGTGCTGGAATTTCTTGAGGTGGAACTCCAAAGCCTTCCCCACCATGTTGGACTTCAACCCGGTCTCAACCCGGTCCTCGTCCATCACGCTGTTGAGGGCCCAGGCGAGCTTCTCCCTCCTCTTCAGCGGCGCCCACCTGTTGGCCAGGAAGTTGCAGAACACTGCCTGGGGACTCAATCCTCCCTCCACGCATCGGCGGATCCTGGTCCGGGCAGGGTCGAAAGCTTCCTCCAGCACCGGAACTTCACTCCATATCGACGTGTCGATGTCGGGCAGACCGTCTGGCAGCTCCAACCTCTCATGCTCCTCCACCCTGACGACTATCCAATCATTCTTCCAGTCATCCCACTTCCCGGAAGGGAACGACCGGAGGTACTTGAATGGGCACTTCTTGCGCTTCACGAAGTAGTAGAAGCCAAGGTACTCATTGCTCCGGCCGGTGGTGTGAACGGTGAAGAAGGTTCGGAAGAGCTCGATGCAGGGGGGGGATGCCCACCCACATCTCGCAGAAGTGGACAAAGATGGACACGAGGAGAATGGAGTGAGGGTCAAGGTGGTATAGCTGCAGACCATAGAAGTCTAGCAGCATCAAGAAGAAAGAAGAAAAAGGTGGGATCAGCCCCACCATGGCGTACGAAGAAAAGTACACCATCTCGCCAGCGCGCTCCTTCTCAAAGGGGAGCTCTCCGCCGGCACGGACCAAGCGGTTGAAGAAGTCCGAGGACCACCCCATGAGGGCCCGGACCTTCTTCAAATCGTTGTCAGTCTTCAGGCGACTCTCACGCAGACCCAACTCCATCGCGGCACAGCTAGGCAAGAGAAGAGGAGCGAAGTACGAGTCGGGAGTTTGAGCGCAAGATCAGATGAGAGGCGTAAAGAACTCCTGACGGTGCGCGCTTTCCTTCTTAAGTAAGCCCTCGCAACGCTTGGATGGAAATTGCAGGGAAGTCGAAGATACTACTCAAGAATTCAACCCAGCCGATGACAAGAGGGCCCGGGACCACCCCGACGATCAAGTCGAAGCTCTTACCCAGGCGAACGGTTGTCATCACGAGGCGAGAAACCCAAAGGCGGCAGCCTGACAGGGCGCGCGGAACCGATACGGTTTTCGTATCGGGAACCGACGACCTTCAATTGCGTGAGATCCGCACGTCAAAGATCTCATCTGCCGCCTGAGGTGCGCCACGCGGCGGGATCTAACTGTAAAACCCTGCCAACGGCACCTCCGAAGACCCTTGAAGACCCAGTTCAAGAGTCGCAAGGATGGACCCACCTTCGACGGAACGACTTCACCCCAGTGACCTTCCTCGGAGGTAGGTCCAGGGGGCCACTGTCGGTACCCTAAAAACCGTACACCCTCTGAGGTTACAAAGATCTCGAGGGAAGGCCGTCTACTTGGATTGAAGACCCTCGGAGGCCCACTTGTCAGACATGACCGGACCTGCTTCTCCAACATGGTTAATCCCTAGGTCGCCACGTGTACTGCCAAACCGGAGCTACCGCCCACAAGGGGGAAGCTCCGGGCCAAGTACCGAAATGGCACCTCCGGACTTAACCCCTGACCGAGAAAAGCTCCGGACCTGACACGTGTCAGATAGCCCCGGAGCTACCTGCTTCCACAGCAAGCTCCAGAGCTGCCACGTGTCCAAACGTCGGAGCTGGCAGCCTCTAACCTCCGGAAGACCTTGTAACGGCTCCGGATCTTCAAAGGAGAGCCAATGACTTCAAGACCCGATTAAGCGTCATTAATGCCATATTAATGACGCTTAAACGGACGATCTTAACACCAGTTACGGCACTGTTGAAGCCCGTTACAGGATCATTAACAATAATTAATTGTGTATCAATACTAGTAATCGCCGGGGCCACATGTCGGGTCAGACTAGCTTGTAACGGCCTGTCCTTGTACTATAAAAGGGCAGGCCGACGATACACTCGGGGACAGACGTGGACAGACGTTCACGGACGTTGACAAGCAATCATATGTGACAAGCTAATACAACACCAACACACCCGTGGAGTAGGGTATTACGCTCAGGCGGCCCGAACCACGTAGATCCTTGTGTCTCCTGTGTTAAATCGCAATTCACCTTCTTGAGTCTCCGCGCGCCCACACCGAACCACAAACTCCTTCAACACTTTAGCAGTGTCAGGAGATCTGCCGACTCCAACAGTCGACAGTACCCTAACTGAATTTCTCTCAAAATCGAATTTTGAACATGATGGGCCATGTCTGCTGCTTTTGGGCTGCTGCTGGGTCTTTGTGCCTTTTTTATATTCAAAAGTGGAACTTCAAATATTTATAGTTTTCGTAAATATGGGTGAAATTCGATGGTTTTTTTCCCAAATTCTTCAAATAATATTCTCTATCACCTCCAAAGTTTTCTATATTTTTTTTGCTATTTTTTTGTCCATTTAGTTTATAAAATACTCAATTTTTGTTCACATTTAAATTTTTTGTGCGCCGTGCTTGGGCCGGCACGGTCCGAAGCCGGCCCGGCGTGTTTTGGACTGTGCTTGGGCCTTATTTTTTGCAGCCGGCGTGGTCGGTCCAGCACGAGGCGGTTCGACGTGCTTTCAGGCCGCGGGCTATTTCGGTCCGAAACACGAACGGATCGGGCCGTGCCGGCCGGCACGGCCCGATTGCCACCTCTTGTCTTATATAGTGGAGTAAAAGACAGTCCTTATAAAGGCCAAAAACTTACTACTTGCCTATATAAGCCAACAAAAGCACAGAAAAAAAAAAGAAAAAGGTACCGTTAAACTAAAGAGAAGTCAGGCATAATTTTCGGGATCCGCCCTAAGTATTTGGAGTATCCAGTTGATAGTCATAATTTGGATCCGCTTGATGGTTCCTCCTCCTAATCGCATTTATGGTGTTTATTGCGTGTCCATGACCTGTCATAGAACCTTGCTTGTGTACGTACAGCTTACTTGTTTTGTCCTACTTGCCTTGCTCGCTCCCGAGCTGGCTACAGAGTGTTTTTGTGCTATACTATGTATCGTTTGACTAGTATAGTACTACCTCCGTTCTGAAATAATTGTCGTTTCAGACAATCAAATGAACTAGAAATGAAGTATTGAAGATTGTCCTAACGACAATTAAAACGAAACAGAGGGAGTAATAAATAAATGAATATGGATAGTGACAGTACCATGCCACTCGATTATGTTGACTGATTATGACGGGATTATATTGATGATAGGATGGGGTACGTTCACGTGGGGCCCGCTGACTCTGACCTGTCAACTTTGGATAGATGTGGCGCCGTTTTCGCCGGGGGAGCCCACAGACGAGGAGACGCGATCAAACGGAGCTGTAACTACCAGCCCAAGCCTTCGTCGGCAGACGACTCGGTGTGGGACGGACGCGCTTCTCTTCTCCGAGTTCTCTCCATAAAACCCTCCCCTCCCAACGGACACCCTCTCCTCGTTTGATTCCTCTGCTCCTTCCCCAACCAGATCAGCTCGGCAGATTAGGTTGGATTAGATCGACCGGTTGTTGATTGTTTAATCGCCGGCTTACTTGCCCCCGCGCGCGGAGTTGAATACTGCACGCAGCCAGTCCAAGAACCAACAGATCGAGGTGCCTGTTTTTTTCTCTCCATCCATCGCCCTCTACTTCCTCCCTTGTCAGTTTCTTGACTCCACGGTGTTGACTCGTGCCCTCCACCATCCATCTCTGTCTCTTTCTCTCTCCTGCCTCGTCGTCTTCCTTCCCTGTTCCTTCCAGGAAACTGGTGAGTCTAAGCTGAGCAAGGTCTCTTCTCGGTTCTTGGGCGATCGAGGAGCAGAGGGGAGCGGAAGGAAGGAAGAAGAAGAAGAGGGAGGAGGGATGGCCGGAGGATTCGCCGGCGGCACGGCCGGCGCCGGCCGCGCCGAGTTCTACGAGGGCAAGATCACCGGCTACTTCATCCTCGCCTGCATCGTCGGCTCCTTCGGCGGGTCGCTCTTCGGCTACGACCTCGGAGTCTCCAGTGAGTATCCATCATCGTTTTCGAAAGACCATGATTATTACGCCCTTATTGTACGTAGATTGTTCAAATCTCTCGCATAAATTTTTCGACTCGTAGCCGTGATTTGCAGTAAGTAACTCACAGGCATCCTCTGCACGTTTTTTGAATCACAAGTAGTAGAAAGTTTAGAGAAATATTTCGATCCGAATTTCATGGACGGTTCTAAATCATGGATCGGTGCTCTGCATCGAGGAAGAAAGAACTGGTTCGTTCGCTGGACCAAATAAAGATGGAAAAAGAAAACAAAATTGCCATTATGTTGCATGATACTGCTCTCGTCCGCACTACAGTTATGGCTCGTGGTGGTTGCGGGGCTGCCTGCTGGAATCTGGAACTATCCTACACTTGACAGCCAAAACCAGGGTGATGCTCATTTATTTTAGGCTTCCTTTGATCTGATATGTCCTCTCGTTTTCGGTAGCGATGACGTCCTCTGCTTCTCCTGGAGTACAGCTCGTCCAGTTTAAATTTTTTGCATTTTGTTTTCTTATCATGCGAGTAAAAGGAAGTTGTGTTTTGTTACGACGTATTAGCTGAAATATTTCTGATCAAAACTTGCGATAAAGAAGATGATGGATTGATGTGTTTTCCGGCAGGCGGCGTGACGTCCATGGACGACTTCCTGGTGAAGTTCTTCCCCCACGTGTACGCGCGGAAGCAAGCGCACCTGCACGAGACGGACTACTGCAAGTACGACGACCAGGTGCTGACGCTCTTCACCTCCTCGCTCTACTTCGCCGGCCTCGTCTCCACCTTCGGCGCCTCCTACGTCACCAAGCACCGCGGCCGCCGCGCCAGCATCATGGTCGGCGCCGCCAGCTTCTTCCTCGGCGGCGCCGTCAACGCCGCCGCCATGAACGTCGCCATGCTCATCGTTGGCCGCGTCCTCCTCGGCGTCGGCATCGGGTTCGGCAACCAGGCCGTCCCGCTCTACCTCTCCGAGATCGCGCCGTTCCGCATCCGCGGCACCGTCAACCAGCTCTTCCAGCTCACCACCTGCCTCGGCATCCTCGTCGCCGACATCATCAACTACTTCACCGACCGGCTGCACCCGTGGGGGTGGCGCCTCTCGCTCGGCCTCGCCATGGCCCCCGCCGTCGCCATCTTCGTCGGCGCGCTCTTCCTGCCGGAGACGCCCAACAGCCTCGTCGAGCGCGGACGGCTGGAGGAGGCCCGCCGCGTGCTAGAGAAGGTGCGGGGCACGCACAAGGTGGACGCTGAGTTCGAGGACCTCAAGGAGGCCAGCGAGGCGGCGCGCGCCGTCAAGGGCACGTTCCGGAACCTGCTCGCCACGCGCAACCGCCCGCAGCTAATCATCGGCGCGCTTGGCATCCCGGCGTTCCAACAGCTGTCCGGGATGAACTCCCTCCTCTTCTACTCGCCGGTCATCTTTCAGAGCCTCGGCTTCGGCAGCTCCGCTGCGCTCTACTCCTCCATCATCACCGGCTCCATGCTGGTCGTCGGCGCCCTCATCTCCATGGTCACCGTCGACCGCCTCGGCCGCCGCTTCCAGTTCATCGAGGCCGGCATCCAGATGATCGCCTCCATGGTCAGTAACCAGCATTATTTGCATTTACCATCAAAAACATACTACTATTTCACTCTTAATATATACTCTTCATGCCATGACATTGCATTGATCGAGGACACTCTTATTTGTGTGACGATGATGCATTACAATTACAACAGGTGGTGGTGGCGACGATCCTGGCGCTCAAGTTCGGGCACGGCGAGGAGCTAAGCAAGGGCGTGAGCACGGTGCTGGTGGTGGCCATCTGCCTCTTCGTGGTGGCCTACGGCTGGTCGTGGGGGCCGCTGGGGTGGCTGGTGCCGAGCGAGCTGTTCCCGCTGGAGATGAGGTCGGCGGGGCAGAGCGTGGTGGTGTGCGTCAACCTCTTCTGGACGGCAGCGGTGGCGCAGTGCTTCCTCGCCGCCATGTGCCACCTCCGGTGGGGCGTGTTCGTGCTCTTCGCCGCGCTCATCCTCGTCATGTCCATCTTCGTCATCCTCCTGCTGCCGGAGACCAAGCAGGTGCCCATCGAGGAGATCTGGATGCTCTTCGACAAGCACTGGTACTGGAAGCGTATCGTCCGAAAGGACCCCATGTACCAGGGAAACCTCCACCCCCAGCAGCAGGAGATGGCGCCGGCTAATGCCGCCGCTGGTGTCAAGCCCGACTCATATGTTTAATTTTTAGAGCTTGCTAATACTATATGCTTTGCTCTGGGTGTTTGATTCTGATGGAGATCAGAAGATGCATGGTGTCTTAATAATTAACTATATATGGTCTAGAAATGGACTTGCTATCGTGAGGTGGAATGCATGGAGCTACTAGTTAGATGCAGCTGTGATCTATCTTGATTCAAGGAAGCCTTTGAGAATCATCGTTGATGCATTAAACTGTTCATAGCTTCTTGTTCTTTTAAAAGTCCGAATTTATCGGATAAAGCTTGTTCTTGTCCCGGGGCGTAATTGCTCAGTCACTTTGTTCGGGCAAATTTCCGCTGCTCCAACTGGTTCTCACCTTAATTAGCGCTTTGCTTACGGAAGACACTTTGGTTCCATGCTTGCCAACAAACTACTAAGCTGATATTAGCAGTTACATTAAGGTTATTTTGTGTATCTTTTTTATATTTGACTGACGTATTGCCTGATACATGTCATCCGCTTGTCTGAACGCTATTATATTACAAAAAGAGTTTGCAGTCCCTTTCACCGGTCAAACAATCTATTTCCAAATATCAATCATCGTGGATCTTTGCAAGTCAAATGGTCACATGGACGTCTCACTCTACAGACATCATCCATGCACGTCAGTCAGAGTGGCTTATCTCCATGTGATGTGTCCAGCCATTTTCAAACATTCATTGCTTGTCGCGATAGAATTCTAAAACATCCCTGCCCCCAATTCGCGCCATTTTTTGCGTTAACAAGGGTGTCGTCGTAGTCAACCTTGTGACGCATCGACGTTTACTTGGATTAAGGATCATAATGCATTTCATTTTATGCTATGTTTGCTGCATATAATATCATCAGTCACTTTCAGCTAGCCACTGAGCTGCCCTTTCCTGACACTTTACGGCAAAGTTGTTTACAGATACGGTACAGAAACGAAAGCTTGACATTTCTGAGCCAGATCTCCATGTCATCTGTCATTTGACGAGTGCTAGTTTTCTATAGGCAGATTTTGTGATTACTTTTCGGACTACAACTCTGAATATCCAACAGAATCCCCTCGTTTTAGCGATAGACATCAAGACTACCGTGGCATCACCGACTAGTATTTCCGATTGTTTAGCTTATTAGATCAGAATAAAGAATGTCAATAAATTAATTCCACGCACAAGTAAACAGAGCAGAGCAGTTCTAGACACTGAGTAAATTTTAATCACTGCAGTTTGATATCTCGAGCATATAGTGGTCTAGAACTGCAGCCAAGACAAGGCAGAATTGACCATATCCATACGTAGATGTTGCAAAACATCTAGGCATTGAATAACAAGGGTTCTTCATATTTTGCCCCTTTTCTTCTTCTATTTGCCCTTACCTCAAACAAATACATTGCTACCCGGCTCCAAGTGAATGCTATGCTAAAATTGATAGTCCAGACTCGTGACTAATCCAAATTGTGATGATCAGCCATCTTCCTGGCTTACTCCATGATTTTTGTGACACCATAGTCACGATAACCAGCCCGTCTGTCATCTGAACAGCATAAGGTGACTACGAACAATCGCCACTCCTCAAGCTTTGTAGAAGATTTAGGTATCCATGAGAATCTGGGTCTATGTACCTGGAGGCAAGGTTACAATGTCAGCATCTAAGAATTCTCTTTCCCTGAAATTGCAGTGTTCAGAACACAGGAATGTAATACACATATAGTACCCATGACGGAAGAGGAAGTCAATTATCACAAGGTTGCAATTTGGCTTGAAAAATTCTGTCCTCCGGATAATGTTTGCAGCATGTTGCACAGGGATTAGCCTGAAGCTATCGACCTCTCCATCTGCACTTAAAAAGAAAAGGTGCAGCCGGCATTTGTCAAGGTTAAAGCTTTAAGCATTTTGTATGTACCTTCATTATTAGGAACGAAATCTGCAGGAAGTTTGAGATCGTAGCAGAAGAGAACATCCCTTTTGTATCTAAAACCTTCAATATCCATGTAACAAACCGCTCCAACAGAACTAGCACTAGTAAAATATGATCATTATCTGTTGGATATATTCACACATAAATATAACAAATAGTCACAAATGGGAATTGCAAATTGTGAGGCAACAGTTTGCCATATTACTTGGTTGATATGGATCTTGGGATTCCAGCTTCCTCTTCACATTCCTTGATGATATTCTCTTTGCAGGAGATTCCATATGGCTAGCAATTCCCAAGTAGGAGTCAATATAAGCAAACAAATCTTGGTTCAATATAAAAGGAACAAATAAGGGAAGGAAAACAGAATAATAAGCTGCAAACATATATTAACTTGTGGCTGAGTATTATCAAATAGGAGTTTCAAGATATCATCATTTCATTTATCCAGTTTAACAGTTTAGAACAGAACTGACATCAGAGGCCACATTGCACACACAAACATTATTGAAAAGCAACTCAAATTTCGTGTTCCCATCTTTAGCAGAAAATATTTTTTGTTCACAGCGAAAAAAAACAATAGAACGAAGAAAGGAGTGGGAATGCAGACCAGGCCACCAGCAACAAGATGATCAAGCATTCCAGGGAATGTTTGCTTCACATCACTTCTCTTACCAATCCAAAGAAATTTCTGACCATCCTTCTCTACATACCCATTCATATGAACTCCATAAGCCTGTCATAATAACTTCGTTGATAAATGACAACTGGACAGTTACAGATATGAGGAACAGCAAATGGTTAATGGGTATTGTGTTTTAGAAAATAAAGTGAACAAATTAGGGATAAAGTGGACAAGATTAGCTGTGGGATAGCACCAGTGGAGGTTACAATACTTGACAAACACAACATACTTTAATACCAAAGTAGGGAGCAGCAGCACGTTCCAGAGAGAAGTACACAGGCATGCCGTAAGATGACGTTACAGGGTAGAGCTGTTAGATTGCAAAATATTGTCAGAACAACAAACTAAAGAAAAAATATGAAACTAGAGTCGAACTTTCCAGTATAAATTGGGTGTCTGTAAGAGAGACTCTGAAAGTAAAAGCACCAGCAAATATATAAAACAACACAACAAGAAAACAATCACACTTTTTCATGAAGCAATTTAACAAGATGCTGCTTTGCAAAAAATTGCAAGAAGGAATGGAGCATGGAAACCTATAGATCGCTGTAGTAAATTAGTGTTATCTACGAACATGTGCTTTCAAGTCCTAGCAGGGAAACATAAATAAGTCAGATATCTTTGTCCCTTCAACAGGGACTGAGCCTCGTGGAGACCATTCGCAACCATCACGTCTAGATGACTGTATGAATATTTTCAATATAAATGTATTTAGCCATGCTAATGCATTTGTTAGTAGCAGTAAGAAAAACAATGGGTGAGAAAATAGAAGTTCCCAAAGCCAATAAGAAAAACAATGGACGAGAAAATAGAAGTTTCCAAATGTCAGACCAACCATATCATTATCAACCAATTTATCCGTAACTCCTGCAGAAGTATAGTAACATTAGCTTATCTCTCGGTTCAAAAAAAAACATTAGCTTATCTCCATGTTATACACTATTATGATGTCATAAGAAATTATAAATCAATATGCATGATTACATTGGACATGGAATCATCCGCAGAAGAGGAATGAAGAAAAAGGAACAATAGCCTGCACATCCCATAAAACAGTTAAACAATTGATGTAGATATAAGTACCTCATTTCGGATACCTGGAATCATGTCTCCAAGGCTTTTTATGACATTTCCGACAGCAAGTGTTCTGTCTTCTGCAGTCCTTAGCGATGAGTGAAGAGACACATGTTCCAGAGTGTTGCTCCCATTGTTGTCCGAGACAATGGTAAAAACATCACGGAAGTCTCTGAGGTGTCCAAGAAATCTGAAATGGACAGCACTAAATTAGATACATCATAGGATGAATATTGTCCCTAAAATGCGCACTGAATCATGAGTATTGTAAATTTGACCAACAGTTCAGTTTTATAGCAAAAACGCTCTATCTAGCTGAACTGTGAACCTCAAGTAAATCCTTCAGTCTACATCAGCAAAAAAAATTGCTATGCTTGTTGTCCAACATCTGCTCATCTTATATGATGATTACGTTTGGAGATTATTTTATTAGGAAAATTCAGGGCCTGTAACTAGCTGTTTTCTCATGATATGCACTTGATTGGATAGGGGCATAGAAGTTGAGATTTGAGAATTGCAGCAATTTCGCCCTGACAAAGAACATGTTATGCGACCAGGCTGAGCGGACACTGTTTGGACTCAATCTGGTGCTTCAACCTGACCTGGCCAAAGATGCCTCCGTTAAACCATACAGTGATGCATTGAGCATTTCATGCGTCGTTTTGGCAACCAAAGATGTGGCTATGTTAAACCGTTCTAGGGTGTATTTAGCATTACACGTTTGGTTCTGGCAAAATAATATATAAAATGGCAAAATTAGCAGCAGTAATGGATGGAATGGTATATGATGCATTGGTATTACAGTTAATCAGTTTCCTCCCATTGAATGTATTTTGTTCAACGATCATAAATCGACATGGTGCGACATGAATTTAAGTCAATCACGAGTTCCTTACATGCATCGTATGGCTTGGGAGTTGGGACTAAACAAAAAAACAATAGAGTTACTAGTTTTCAAGGTAGATAGGATACAATACAACTCACCCCTTGTGGATGTACCCCACGACCTGATCCTCCACCAGGAACTCCACGAACTCCCCCTTCTTGTCCTGCATGATCCCCCCACAATTCCGCAGAGCCAAGTATGAGATGCTCATACATATACAGTCGCGGGCAGGCAAGTAGGGACGAACGGGAAAGTTACCATTCCTCGGTTGCAGATGTCCACCTTCCTGAAGTACCCGGACAGGTCGGCGGCTTCTTCGGCGCGCCCGCCGTCGCCGGCGACGCGGAGCGCGTCGGTCCAGCCGAATCCCGCAACGGCGGCGGTGGACAAGGAGGCGGAGAACGGGAAGCGGCGGCGGCGGCGGCGGCGGCTGCGGGTCAGGAGGTGCAGGTGGGCGGGGGAGCTCCAGCGAGTGGCGACCGCGGCCATGGTAGCGGCCATAGTGGATATCGCAGGTGGTTGGTCGGTCCGCGATTTGCTCGCTTGCTAGTTGCTAGTACTATGCAGATAGCAACGAGAAAAGGAAGTAGGAATTACTACACTGTCTTCGCACGAACGCAGCTAGGGAAACTCTTCAGTTTCCATTATTCCGCAAAGACCGGTGACAAATGAATCGTTGCAAATTGCAAGCGGTAGACGTGGACTCTTAGCCTGTCCGCAACATGTACTCTAAATAAATTCTATACATTATTCTCTCCGTACTCTACACTTCTACTGTGCTACATGTATACAATATGCTTTACAGCATGTCACTGCAGACAGTCTTAGACTGCACTAGCAACCTTGAAGCATACTCTATCCTCTAAATCATACTGTATATACTCTATACTTCTAGTATGTACTTACAAAAAATTCACAAAAATATCTCAATATGCTTTTACAGCGTACCAGTGGCCTTATTGGTGTATTACTACATCTTCACAGTTTAAGCGACCTCGTAAGTTATTGGCTGTTTTACTTATTATTCCTTGTCCGCATCATTAAATGGAACTATGGAAGGCGCCTCCCAAATTGTTTGCATTGTACACGCTGAACCTGCACATATTCATCGTTTTGATTTTTATTTTTGTTAAGTCTTTCCTTACTGACCCAAAAAATTGAGGTGTTGCAGTCACTGTAGGCTTTTGTTTCCAGACATTACTGGATATATTCACAATATATACATCAATGCTTGTCATCCTCCATAGAAACATACGCATAATCAGATATTCACATGAGAATTACAGATCAACACAAACGATCTCAGCTACCAGGATAAGTTTGCACGACGGAGCCGTAATATAATAACAAGAATGTGAAGCAGAATACAAAACAAAAACTAGTGGAAATCCAAAGCAATGGTTTGGTGTCCCTGGAATATGATGAGATTCTAACAAGTTAAAATGGATGTATTACTGTGGTTCCACTCTTTAATATTACACATACAAAGTTCGCAAAGAACAAATATTACAGCTCGAAAAGGAAAATTGCATAAACTTCTTTTTTGTATGATGCTAAAATCGGTATTATGCTCTGTCAAAGACAACACGATTCAACTAGCAGTAAAAGAATTGTGTTAGCTGGCTGACTGTAGCAAAGCTCCTAGAATATATTTTTGATAGAACTATATGCATGTCATTGATTGGAACCTAACCTGGAGCATTTATGCTAGGGAGCAACAAGATAACATTCTTTCCTAATCCTATAAAACCTTTCTCTGTATATCTGACCAACTAGAACTACATTTATCCTGGTTGGCACTACGTTGCATGTACAAGTGTCCACACAAAACAATCGGTGTTCTTCAGCGTGAAATACCATTCTGCTTGGGGTACTCAGATGACGCGTATCCATAAGGATTCTTGCTAGCCCAGTTCCATAGGTCCCTGCACATTTCTTGGATGCCATATTTTGCTCTGAACAAGGAAAATTAATATTAACTAACCAAAAAAATAATTATCATTCATAAAAGAGCTTTTAAATGGTATGTTTATATCTTACTTCCAGTTGAGCTCTCTCTCCGCTTTTGCAGTTGATGCAAAGAGAATCTCAGCATCACCAGGCCGTCGTTGACCAATAACCAAAGGAATTTTCTGACAAAAAACAAGTACAGTGATAAAATCAATTCATATGGATAAAACATGCTCAAGCAATTGGTCCTATCGTTAGAACCTGGCAGCAGGTTAACTATTCCAATTAACATACAGTTTGCTGCAGATGCACATTCCAAAAACGAACCCATTCAAATCTAGTCAGAAATCTAATCAGACCTTTCCAGAAGCCTTCTCAAATGCATTGACTATCTCCAACACCGATGTCCCTTTTCCAGTTCCAAGATTGTATGTTTCACATCCTGCGAGAAGAATAAATTATGGAACGCGATTCAACTAAAAACCAAACTGAGGGTTTTGACTTCTGAGTACCCAATTAACTTAGATGTAGAAGAAACTGTGTCTTGAGACAAAATCATATCCGATGGATCCACTTATATATTCAGTAGCTTAAGCAAACGAGATAGTTACAGTTTTAGCAGTAAGAATGACATGAGAAAAGACAGACAAAACATATTCATGTTTACGTCTTAAGAGTACAGCTGGAAAGTGATATAAGCATTTCTGATGCAGTATACAGAGGGAAGCCATATGTGCAAACCTAGGTTCGGCGAGCTTTCAAAAAGCTTCCGTAATGCGAAAACATGCCCATCAGCAAGGTCAACCACATGAATATAATCACGTACCTGTGAATCATGCAGAAGTGTTCTTAGTAGATGGGTGTATATTCAGTAGCATACTGTAGCACAATGTACAACATGCAAAAGTGTCCTAGAATAGCTTTGTTGGCATTTGGCCATGATACTGACATACTGTCCACTTGCAACAACATTACGTTGGCATGGAGGCCTGCCTTGAAAGTAGACTGTAGATTTATTAATTTTTTCTCTTTGTTTTGATCCCTAAACCAGGCATTGGAGTCCCAATGGTACAGTTCTGAACAATCTGGGGAAACTTTGAACTGCATAAGTAATAACATCTTGAGTTCTTGACTGCCTGCAGGATAATATGTTTCTAGGAGTGGACTGGAGCTGGACACAGAAAACAAACCAAGCGCTAGGTTGTGTGATTGAACATATTCTGAGGTAAGGTATCTCTATCTACTTAACATATCTTATGTAATGTGATTCTTTCCAGGGTGGAGGCGGTGGCAGCAGCGATTTCCGGGGTGGAGGCAGCTAGATCTGGTGTGTCGCTCACCACAGGAACGTCCGGCGGCAGTGAGCCCCTTTCCTCTCCCAGGACGGTCTCTTGGAGCGACGACGGTGAAGCCTACGAGCGGCCGCGACGGTGGATCTGAGCGATGGGGCACACGGATGCTGCGACAGTGGATCTGAGCGGCAGGGCCTGCAGGGTGCCTGTGACGGTGGATCTAGGCGGCAGGGTTGCGGGGCAGCTGCGACTGCGAATCTGGGCGGCGGGGCTCGCAAGCATCGGCATCAGTAGATGGTGGTGGTTGTCTCGGTCTCCGTGGCGCAGCGACTAGAAGATGAGCAGAGTAGGAGGGTCTCGAAGATTAACGTGGGCCTTGGCATGGTGCAGGTTTATGGTGATCCACTTGTGAGGGTTTATGTAAGTTTTTTGTTGCCTCTAACTAGCAGCTAGGTACAGTGAGTCATCCATCTTTAGATATCCATAGGGATAGTGATGTTTGTGTCACCGGGTGGAGGATGTGATGTTATAATTCCTGTTGTATGGTTTTCGGACCAAAGTTTTCCATATAAACTGGATCATTTTTCTTCTTATATGATATTTCGAGGAAGCTCCTCCTCCTAAGTTTTTAAAGAAAAAAACAAGCACAAGGGGCTACAGCAGTACATAATTCCATTTCTCACAAAACAATTAACTTTTTTGTTTGTTACTTCATCTTTGGAATTTAATCGCCCCATTCATAAGCAGCATCAGCTAGTACTGCTGATTCTACCCAGCTAAAGAACCTTGTGACAATTAAACACTAAATGAATGAACCAGAGTGAATAAAGGTAACTGAGAGCAAAAGATTAACAGGATGAGAAAAAGTACCCCTGTCCCATCCTTTGTTGCATAGTTATTTCCAAATATTGTTAGTGATGGTCTCCTCCCAACAGCAATTTGCTGAACGAAGGGCATAAGGTTGTTAGGAGTTCCACATGGATCTTCACCAAGGTATCCACTGGGGTGAGCCCCAACCGGATTGAAGTACCTAAGCAAAATGATACTCCATTCAGGATCTGCATGGTAGATATCACGGCATATCTCCTCAGCCATAAGCTGCAATTAATATGTACAATTGCAATCAGCTCAAAGATGTAGTGTGAAGGCATATGCATGGGAAGTGGAAGATACCTTGGTCCTGCCATACGGGTTATGTGGAAGGAGAGGAAACTCTTCGGTGCAGGGTGAATTCTTAGGTGATCCATAAACTGCGGCGGACGATGAGAAAACTAACTGCAACATTTGGACACAAAGAAGCAAAAAACATGTCAGTAAGTCTAATCTGGACAGCAAGCAAACAACAGACTTATGCTCAAAAAAAAAACTGTTAACAGTAGACATGATTGTTATGGTACCCCACAGAAAATAGTTATGGTAGGTACCTTCTTGCACCCATGAGCTTTCATAACTTCCAGAAGATTTATTGTACCAACAACATTATAATCATAATACAGTAATGGGTTTTGCACGCTTTCTCCAACAGCTTTCAATCCGGCAAAGTGAATAACAGCATCAAATCTGGAGAACGAATAATATGGATATAACTAATACTCGGTAGAGATACCTTTACACATAGAATACAAGCAAAAAAACTTGAATGGGTATTGAATGAACAGTCAATTACTAGAGTTACTATTATGCAGTGTGCTTTACCTTTGTGAAGCAAAAACCTTTTCCAGGCCATCCTTGTCTCGAATATCAACCTGAAGAGTCAGAAAAGTTGATGGCATTGCTTAGAATGTCTAAAAGTCCATTAAAATTTTAAGAGTGAAATCAAGAAGAGTTAAATATATAATATAACATTGAATTACAGATCCATCTGATTAACGAAGTAGGTTTTCATAGCTAGACAAAACCTAAAATGAAAAAAAAATGGAGCATGCTGCTGCACATATTCCAACAACTTACTACTTTTCAGGGAAAAAGGTATCAATATTATATTGAAGAGAGGAATATGATAAGCTCATGCAATCAATTCTGAGAAAAACTGGACTAACGCAGTTGCAAAATATACAAAGTACTACCTCCGTCCCATGTCAACTTTATTTCGAGTTTGGTCAAATCTACTTTTGACCAATAATTTATATAATTTTGAACAATTTTAACAATATAAGAATTGTATTTTTAGATTCATCATGAAAAATATTTCCATAATACATAATTTATATATTGTAAAATTAATAGAATTTATAAAAATCAATGGTCAAAGATAAGTTTGATTAAAGCTAGAAATAGAATTGAGTTGGGACGGAGGGAGTAACACGTATTCTTCTCAATAGTCCATTAAGTTTTATTAACAGAAAATAAGAATGAGGCAAACCTTGCAGCTGACTGGACAATAAACGAAAAGGCTACTCATGCTATTATCCTTAAAACATGAATCACATCACACTAGATCAAGGACATATCATTTATTGAAGTACCAACAGCTTTGATTATGTGACAGACAAATCGATGATAAAACATGAATCAGGTCCACAAGAGCAAGGACACATCATTTATTTAAGTACCAACAACTTTGATTCTGTCACAGACGGATCAATGATACTAGATTCCAAAGCCATCCGCCTTTGTTAAAGCTAATACTAAATAAAGTTTTGGCTACAATTGTACAAATTCTGCAATGCTGATGTAATGCATGCTCAAGCGTTTACAAAGAAACACACAGAAACCTGCAAACTTTCCCAATTGGCCAGTTTCCGTTGAAGTCATGCATGCCCTCTAAATGTTGACACCAACCCTTGACAACTAAAGCTTGAATGTAACTTCACAGTTAAACGAGAAATCTGAGCAGTCACAATCATGCTAAAATGGCTACAGCTTTTACTGCTCGTCACAAGCATCCACCTACTACTATTGACCAAAACATCTGGCAATGAAACAAAAGTTCCATGATTTTGCCTTATAATCTAAGAATCTGCCGGCACTAGCTCGGTTAACTGCTCATGAACACAGCATGCTCCACACGAGGTTGATTCGTAATTTTGTAACACCCGTTAGCTGCTGTTAACTGGATATGTTTTTACCCAGCTACATTCTAGTCACCTAGGATCAGCCAAACAAAATCTAACCAACCAAATTTCATAACAAAGCCGCCATCACCAATTCACCACGAGAAACGCAAGAGGATGTGTTCTATGGAGAGATCTACTTAAGAGAAAAGACGTACGCAGTGCCAAATACTGTACACATTGTAGGAAGGGTTAGAGATCTACAGTACTTGACAACGAACCAAGCATCGGACTGAAAGAGACGTAAGAGTGAGATTTTTCGGAGTCGGGGACCCCATCCGGGCAATCCCATTAGCACCATGAAGTTTAAACCAAAGCCCCCGACCAACACCCATTTTGCGTCGGATCGATCCCGCGTGGAAAGCAGGGAGACACTTAAATCGGCCCAGCGAGAGCGGCACGAGAGACCGGAAGGAAGCCGCGGCAGCATCGTGACCGCAAGCAATGTGAGATCGGAAGCGGTAGTAGAGAAAGCGCGCGTTGGTTTGGATCGATCAAACGAGTCACCTTGTGGAAGGCGAGGTTCCTGGCGGCCTGCTCCCCCGCGAGCGCGGCGACGCGGCGTAGAGCGAGCTCGGACGAGTTGGCGAGGCTATCGACGACGACGGCGCGGAAGCCCGCGGCGAGCAGCTGCAGCACGGCGTGGCTGCCGATGTAGCCCGCTCCGCCCGTCACCAGCACCACCTTCCCGCTCGTCCCTGCCTCCACCGCCGCCATCTCTCCCGCTCCCTCTCTCTCTCTCTCTCTGTCTATACAGTCCCGGCGCGCGCGGATCTGGCGCGGGACGAGGCGACGACCGAATGGAGAAGAGAGAGGAGAAGGAAGAAGAAGAAATTTGAATGCCGCCCGGCCCGGGGTTGCCCGTGGACGGGAGCGCCAGTCTCGGGAAGCGGGGGGCCACTCCTCAACTGGAGAAGTTGGGGCCGGCGACACGTGGCTTCCTATTGGAGTCGGTGGTGTCGGTGGATGATGGCTTGTCAGTGGATTCGATTCGTTTCCAGGCGTCATTTCGAGGAACTACTGTAATTCCTAATATAATTCCCAATTGATTCATCATTGCTCGTACCTGTCGCTTTTGCTGAACGCTTAACCTAATTCGTTTGTTTAGACGATCTCAACCTAACGCGGCGACGCACACTTCTCTATGCTTGGACTTTGCCAAATCGGCATATAACAACGTGATATGCCAGCTTTCCACCGGCCATTTCTGATCTCACCATGTCCACAGCTTCGCCGAAGCCTCCGCCTCGCGTGGCTTCAACTTCTTCCTTCAGATTCTGACTAGTCTTCGGCATGATTAGATTAGTGGTGCATCACTGCATCCTCCCTCTGAAGGAACCACACGCGAGTACGCGATCCCAATTCATGTACGACCATGTTACGAATAGTAATCCTTCTGACAAGGTTGCCAGCTGGAGCGTGCAGTGTACTGTGTCCACGTAGAGATTTATTACCTCCGTTCTTAAATATATGCTATTTAGAAGAGCTAATTAAGTTTAAATCGAACTAAATTTCCTATCCTAAACGTCCACATATGTTTAACAACAGAAAGAGTACATAACTGGCAGTAAAAAACTACCATGACCAATGAGAGAGCACACAGCAGAACAACCTGCAAAGTTCCTACAGATGTACTCCCTCTGTCCATCCCTAAAAGGATGTCGTTTTTAACACTAAATTTAGTGTTAAAAACGACATCCTTTTAGAGATAGAGGGAGTATACCTTAGAAGGAAACTCCATGCCCTTTATTTACATCCTTGGGAGATAAACGTTACATCAGAGTCACCGCTATACTACAGAAAGCTGGCTTTACAAGCACGAGTCTCCACCTTGGTGACATTGTCGCCTAAGTCAAGCATGAAGAAACAAGTTCAGTGCTTCACTTGCTAAAAACAACGATCCCATGCAAGGGCTCTTTATGCTTAAGAGATGAGGAAAAACATGTGGTCTATACATTAAATCTTGAACTAGCTACACCTCTTCCTGCCATTCTATCAACGCGACGGCGGCCAAATGGCAGGCCGAGTAAAGATCGAACCACACCCCCGATCTCTGTCTTGCACAGCGGGCACACTGCATTTATTTTGAGCCATTTGTCAACACACTGCACATGAAACAAGTGTTTGCAGGGAAGTTCACGGAGTTCATCGTCGTCCCCGTACTTGGTAAGACAGATGCAACATGCCTGCATCAGTATCAGTAGGTTATGAGTTACTATGCTGCGAAAGAGAAGAAACATGCCCTATGAGAATGAAATATGGAATAGCTATGTCAATGAAGAATAGAGCGAATAGCTTAAGCTGCGGTTGGGTGTTACAAAACAGCAAAAGGATGTGAAATATACTCACTGCATCTTCAGCTGAAACTATTCTTTCCTTCTTAGTTCCTGGGCCCAGGATGCCACCCTCATCAAGGTTCTCTGAGCTTGAAGCGTGGTCTATTATTCCCCAGTTTTTGTTTCGTTTCGGTTTGAATTTGTAGGTTGGCAATGCATCTATTAACTCTTGAGTAGCACCTCTACTTTGACCCAAGTCTTCTTGAAGGCGCAGAACAGAGATCAAGCATGGAAAGCAGCAGCATATCGCTGCGCACATGATAAACGGAATCGCATACCCCACACAGCTGAGTGCAAGAAATGCCATGCATAGCCTAATGAAGGGGAGGAAAGAAAGGTGTTAGGTCAGTCTTCAATAGACTCTGAAAGAAATAGAGAGCAATGCAGGTACCTGTACATATTGGGAGCGTCGTGAGCATCTGATGAAATACTGAGCCCACCAAAAATCCACACATTCCCAACAACAAACCAAACAGCAAAGAAACAGTCCACAGCCGTCTTGAAATGATAGGTAAATATGCTAAGCCTGTATATACATAATCACAAGACAACAGCATTCATTTCAATTCTAACAAACAACTGACTATATTCTGTCACTCAATTCTTCAAGAAGCTACTAGCTAATTGAATTGGTAAAACTATATGTCACTAGATAGTAGATAGACCTTTTTCAACTAAATAAAAAAAGGCACACACAGTGCCGAAGGCTCCCACGCATTGCGGGGGTCTGTGGAAGGGTTATTTCTAGACAGCCTTACCCTGCTTTTGCAGAGAGGCTGATTTGAGCCCAAGACCTCAGAGCACAAGTGGAGACACACATTAAATTATTTCAATAAACACGTTAACATCATTTCAATAACACAGTGGATAAGTTTAATCAGAAACAAAGAGCCATTTTATTTGTGGGTGGGGGTATCTATGGAAAAACATCTTAAACTGTACAAGTACTGCACCACATCTGGTTTAACCTAAAAAATTGAAAATGACATGGACCAAAAATTACCTTGGACAAGTAACAGTGAGACATCCTAGATGCAAGATAGTACCCCTTGTTCGATGACTGCGTCCTTCTGATGATTGTGAGGGAGTCAAAGTAGGATATGTTGTAGGTGGCTGCTGAGGTTCTTGGTCCAAAGGTCTGTTTTGATGAACATAACGCCAATAAATAAGAGGTATACTTGCAATGCAGCCAACTGTGTATCCAATTATCCATGCGAACAAAGGGGCATGGGGATGTTCATCCCTTGAAAGGATGAGGATAGAAATAGCAGCTATAACTTGCACTACATATGTGACAATTTCAAACGAGATCCATAAACCAGAATTCCAAATTCTTCTTCCCTGACCATATATACTATCTCTTCTAGAGAATGGTAAATTTCTAGAGCTATATGCAGACGGTGACGTTGATGCAGAAGACTGTGATGATTGGGATCGGGTGCTTGTTGAAGGCCTATCCTCCTGATGAGGTTCATCTGAGTCATTGTACATATCTTGGTGACTGGATGATGTTGAAGCAGTTTCCCCATGTGCCACATTTATAACAAGCTCCCGAACACCATCACAGGAAGTGTGCTCCATCAACAACTTTGGTCTATCAGTTTCCAGCTAAGTTCTTATCACAAAAGGGAACGACGTAGTCGTTAGGACTGACCAACCATCTGTAGAGCAACAATGGGTCATAATCCTTTTAACCAGATGAGAACACCGGCCATCATGTTAGTGAAAATACAGATGGCTGAATTGTTGATTCTCGATAGAGCCTACTGAACTTTGGATCGTGTGATAGATAACTTCATTTGCTTCATGGAAGGTCCCCCAACAGAATTAGCCTAAGTTACAAATTTGAAACAAAGAATATCTCATGTATCTATTGTCATGCATACTGAATTGCCATGTGAACAGAAGAGATCAGTGTGAAAGACAAAGCATAAGAAGTGAAGGTACTGGGAGGAAAACCATGGGTGTCCATATCTTCTGAAGAAAAGAAGTTTTGGTAAAATTCAGCCCCATGCCCCCATGATGAATGAATGTAATCTATATCTATCGTTATGTGGTGTCTAAATGTCCTGCTTCTATCCCTGTTCCGAAGAGAAGTTTTGATAAAATACAGCCTCAAACTATACTAATGTAATCTACCAGTAAGAAATAATGTTCAAGCCAATACAGGCACAAGCAATTCTAGTTCTAGCAGGGTCAACTCAATCCTTGTACCCCCAAACACGCTTCAAGACTACCAAGGTAATACTTCACTTTTCTGCCTTTACCCGAAAAATAAGCCTATGCTCCATTATTCACCGATCAACATGAACTTAGGCTGCAGTAGTCTAGTGACCGGACACAACAGAAAACATGAACTGCAACCGAGACCCATTCATGGCAAAAAAAGCTTAATAAAATCCACATAGAACCCTACAGACAGATCTCTTCCAACAGCGCAGACACCTACCACGCACTTCACACTTCAACCAATGAAAACTCCAGAAGGGAAAAAGAGGAATCCCACCTAAACCCATCATATCGCAGTTCTTGCCATCTCTCTACAGACTGCAGGGATTAGTAAAAAACGAAAGGAAAACGCACATAATTGGTTCGTTGGGAAGTTGAAGAACAGAACGGGGGAAGAGAAGGGAGGACTCACCTAGTCGCCGGAACCCTCCAATCGATTCGGGCGCCGAACCGACGGGTTCCCTTCCCTTCTCGCAGTCTCTGGTGGTGCTGGCCTGGCCACGGCCAGAGGAAAGGGAAGAGGGGGAGGCAGGCGGACAGAGCAGCGGTCCCTTTCGCGACAGCGACTCGGCGCATGTCCTCGCCTCCGGTGAAGTGAATGGCCTAGGCGTGGCTCCCTGGGCATGGTTCATGAACGCGATGATCGGTTCAGTTGGACCTTTTGGAGAAAAAAGGGATGGGTCTATGGACCTGGTGTATGCGTGAGCGGAGAGCATGGTTCCCCATCGCTTCGAGCACGAACGAACGTGTCGGTCATGCCTGATTTCACCTTCTTTTTTTCTCCTCTTCTGTGTTGGCTTGGATTAAAGAAAAGCGTGACATCTCGGCCAATGATTCTCTAACTCTAATCTATAAGAGTTTAATTATTCTTTTGGTTAATTCAATACTGGCAAATGAATTTACATTTTGAAAAACCATATAATTGATCAGGAGTACCGAGTACTATGTGTACTAACCCTTATAATGGCAACTTGCTCTAGCTCTCATAACCCGCGTGTACCTCAGTCTAAAAAAATTTGAAAACCGAACATCCAAGCCGAACTTACTGAAACAGGAACCGAACTAGCCCAAACTGACAAAACAGAGACAAATACAGTTAGTATTCAACGAAAAACAAATTTTTTCCTTTTTCGAATACGGTAGACGGAATTGACCGATTATGGTCCAATAACTCGAATTTGGTCCAACTAATGAACTAATGAAACTCTAATCAGACCATCTCACCCTAACCGTAAACCCTCCTCCTGCTCAGCGGCAGACCCCCACCCTCTGCCATTCCGCCGCCACGCGAGCGCCTTAGGCTCTGTTTGTTTTCGCTTTTCTGTATTCCGATTATCTAGTGAGCATGATTATCTGTTGAGTCTGTGATCAGATGAAGCAACTGCCTGAAGTGGTTGGGTGTTTGAGTAACCTGATTATTTTGAGTGACTTATTCCTTAACTACATGTAAAATTACCTGCATGCCCTTGAATAAATATGGTGTGGTAACTAAGTACAGTACATTTATTGTTCTTTTTTATTCCAAAAGGTGCTAGGGTTGGACATTAAGATGAATCAATTTTTCTTTTGTTCCAGCGTACGAGCAGCAGAAGACACCTGTGGATCAAAATTCGTGAGTATGGATCAAAATTCGTGGACTCAATCAATTAAAAATCTCCAATGAATTGAACAATCGGAAGACATCTGACCATGAATAACAAATGTAGAAATCAAGCAACCAGGAAGGAAATCATCCTTACGGGAACTGTAGGCTGGACGGTCCGTCAGGGAGCACGATAGCGCAACGACGGCCGGCGCCGAGCCTCGCGGACGGATGGCGGTGCTGCAATGCCGGGGATTGCAACCGGCGAGCGATGCCTTGCGGAGCAGACGGATACGGGCGAAGGCGAACGGCTACACCCACAACACGCTGTGCCTAGGAGCGCCACCGCCTGGCGGCGCCGGGCGCGTGACCGGCGGGAGGCGATCACGGGAGTCGGGCGAGCATGGGAGGCGATGGAAGCACTGCGGGAGAGACCGACGGTTTCGGGGGTAGGGGTGGAAAAAGTGTGCAGCTTAATTCCAGAGGGACCTTCCACCTTGCGTTTTGAGTAATCCGGTTTTGTATTGTTTCCTGGACCCTCTTCTTAAGCGGCTTAGGAGGTAAGCAAGATTTAAGCAACATGTTTGGGTGGGATTTTTGTTTTTTCTATTGATAAGCGGATTTTAAGCAGAAACAAACAGGACCTTACTGTCACTCCACACCGCGCCCCAAGTCCGAACAATCTTGTTTGGTTTTTTATGGTTTAACAGGAAATCAAATTCAAAGTTTTTGGTTAATATAAGGATGCACGTTCTGACATGTAGTCCAATCTTATTCTGAAACACAAACTTTCACGTTCACATTTACTCTTACCAGACCATATAAAAGAGCGGGTTTTACGCTAAATAATTAAATAGCAATAAATACAATATTAGTGTTGCGTATATGATTTGACTCTAAAACAATAGGCCTCGCTACTATAGTGAATCTAAAGCCGACTCCCACCAACCATGCATATCAAGATGCAAACTCCGAATGCCTATTAAAAATTTAAAATGCTACTGTAGCGCCAAATAGATGCCTCCAATGAAGTCTGCAAACGACAAACGCATTCTAGGGAATCGACGGTACAAAACGCAAATATGCGTTCTTCTAGTTGAGCCTTCAACTATTGTGCCAACCACCGCGAGAGAGAGGACCAAAGGGGCGACGCCACGCTGCCAGCAGGAAGGGAAGGAAATTTTCACAGTAGAAGGGAGTTGGCGCCAACTGGTCCAGATTTTCCGACGAACAACCGCCTGAACTCATTTTGTGCCCTCTGTTGGAGACCACCGATGTTGAGCCTCCACTCCTGGCCCACCTCGTGACCTATATACATAATTGGCTACTACATTTTGCCTATTTCGGTTGGAGTTAGCCTAAGTAAGGCTGACTCCAACAATAATACTCATAAAACACTATCGATATGGTGAGATCGGTCCTCAGGCTCTGACGTGCTTCGTAAAAACCAATGTCTCCAACGGAGAACGAAAATCAATGATACCTGTTGCTGCTCCACCCGAAAAAAACTCCCGCACGTGAATACAACGGCCCCGCCAAAAATTCCCGTCGACGCCCACTCAGAACCACGCCCAAAAAACAAGTGTGCGCTCTCGCCGCGCGCGCACCCGCTGTGCCCCAAAAAACGTGTGAGCTCACTCGTTCGGAGGGATTGGTAGCCGCTCGGGAAGACAGATGTTTGAGTAGCCGATCGGTCGCTACCAAAAATCAGTTTGGCATTTTGGTCGTCCGTTGGAGACCTGCCCGATGCTCCTCACTACCTATTTTAGATATTGGTAGGCGTATGAGTCATCCGTTGGGGTCATCCTAACCGAACTATGCTACTCATTTTTGCAATAAGTGGTTGTCATGTCCGATGGAAAGAGTGGAATCCGTAACAATATTTTTTTATGGTTCAAAACACCTCCTCCCATAAAATAAATCATGACATACAAAAGCCTCTCGTGTTGTTTCACTACATCTATATATTACCTATTTATTTAATAGAAAAAAATACCCTCCCCCATCTCAAAAAATTTGTCACCGTAGTTCATTTTTGAACTATAAAGCGAGAACCTTTTTGGGACGAAGGGAGTACATCCGAGGAAAACATATATTTTAGTGGAGCCACTAAGGTAACACATATTCATAAACTGTTTTATTTCAACATATGTTTCTACTAAAATCATTTGGGCCAAACATACTTATTGAAAATGGAGCCTAACCGCACTTCAGATGAATATCATGTCACGTAAGTTCATTTATAAGAAATATCTAGAAATAGGTTACTTCATTGGATATGTTACTTAGATTTTTTTAAGTTCATCTTTTGATTAGTGAAAAATATATGTTTTGTAACTTAAGAGAAATACCCTAACTAATATATCAATTGTAGCATTTTTAATTATACTTTATATCATTTTTATTAATCTAAGTGTAATGTATATTCATCTATTTTTTCGTTCTAAGTTGTGGTTCTGTAGTTGTGAAGCATAAAACATATGGTGGGAAATAAAGTGATTTTTTAATCAATTCATATTTCTAAGTGAAGTAACTCTATTTTGTATTTAGATGGCTCGACATTTTAGATATGTTGATATGGATTTAATTATTTATAATCTGAATTTAGCTATTTGTGGAGGCAAAATTAAAAGGTGGGTAATTTAGGAATAAACATTACAGGTAATGGTTATTTTTATGATTCCTAATTTATGGTTTGTGGACTTATAATGGCAATATGGGTCATTTATAAATAGATACTGAGTGCATTGTTGTATATTTGTATGAATATATATTAAGGTTGATTTGATCATGTCAGATATAAATACTATTGTTTATTTTACCTAAATTCTATAGCCGAATTATGAGAATTTTTTATTTTCTTCCATTGTTTTTCGAAAACTCGAAAAGAGGAGCTCCCACATAATACTATATAAGAAGAAAAGTGATACAATTTATATGGAGATCGAATAGGGTCAAAACCATACAACAAAGAGGATAATAACACATCGTCCAACCGGTGATCCAAACACCACTAGCCTAGTGAAAATCAAAAGATAGACGACTCACTACAGACCTGGTTGCAGGATAGAGGTAATAGAAAACTTCCATATGATGCCCATTCCTCAGAAATGATGCCTCCAAGAAGGTACATGGTGTAAAGACACCGTGTTACCTATCTAGGTTTTCACCCGGAGGATTTGCCGAAAAGGGGTACCTCGACAACACTTCAACATGACCAACGACACCCACGCACGTCGCAGTTGTCGGTCAAACTTTTCATCCAGACTAGGTTTTCACCCGTACCAAATCTTCTCCCACCTCAACGCACTACTTTAGGAGAGTGTGTCGTCACCATCACGAATATCCAGAGCCAACGGTCGCCTGACTCACGACATCACCGAGCACAACTATCTACGGCTCACCCACAACCACCACGACACACACCAGACGCACGTCGACCTTAGAGATCCACCTACTCTGCTCATTGTTCGGTCACTGTGCGACTGAGGTCCCTAACCTGACCAAGATAGCTACCATCTGCGGATGCCGGCGCCCGCAAGCCCCACCACCTAGATCCTTCATCGTAGGTGTCCCACGATCCTGCCGCCCAGATCCGTCGTAGCGGGGCAACGGTGAGCCCCACTGTCCAGATCTACCATTGCGACCACTTGCGGGCTTCACCGCTGTCGCTTCAAGAGACCATCTCGAGAGAGGAAGGAGACCACTATCGTCGGGCACTCCTGAGACAAGTTACCCAGTAGATCTGCCTGCCTCCACTCGGAAATCGCTTCCGTTACCATAGCCCGTGTCGGCCCACCACACGATGGGAGAAGGGACTCCCCGCTTCATCAGTGAGCTCACGCCACCCTCACCTCGCCACAAAGCTCGAGCTCAAGCCACTCATATTGAAGCAGGGGTAGCTCTTCCAATTAACATATAGAGGTTTTAAAAGTAACCTTCAATTAGCAAATATAATATAAACTACTCCTCTCGTCATTGAAGTTTGTTGTTTTATAGTTCAAAAATAAATTACAAAATGACAAACTTTCGAGATGGAGGAAGTACAAAGTAAGACTCGTTAAGTTTAACAAACATAGTCTGGTATGCCAGGTAATCGTATCAGCCTTCTCAGATTTTATGTCTCGAGACAAGCTGTTACCTAGTTTGATATGTACACTTTTCTGCTCAGAAAAATTTGCACTGAGATTACATCGTCAGTGGCTTTATTTGGCACCGACTAGCGTGCAATCAGATTTGCTGTGCAATCCTGCAATCCTATAATTTCAGCCGTCAGATGAGAATTCTACGGTGCCTCAACATCTTACATATAAATCCTTCCGCACCGACGCATGAATTATGCATACAACTCCTTGGAGGAGCCGAGCCAATCCTTCTCGTTCAGAGCCGCTGCCCGATCGTGAGCCTTCGAAGACCGACACCCTTCTCGCCGTCTCGCGTACGCAGGACGGCGCCCCGATCGGGTACGTGCCAAGCCGCGGGCTTCGTCGATGACGTCCAACGCCGCCGCCCCGATCGAGCACGTTCAACGCCGCCGCCTCGTCCCTGGCTACGGCCATGTTCCGCCGCAGCCAGCCGTCTATGGCATGGACTGAACGCCTGTCCGTTCGTCTGGAATGCTGCTCAGCTGCCTGTCCTCGGCCTATTATTTGCACGCGCGCGCAACGACTAGGTTATGGCGGCCTTGTTGTGTGCTAAAGAGCAGTTGCAATGGCGCACACAAGTTGTTCGATGTTTTGCCAGAATGAGTAAAAACTATCAGCATGTGTATGTAATATGGTACTCAAGGACCCTGCGGACCTTGTTTCGATAGTATAAGATAAAGCTATCAGCATATGTCACCGCGTGCTTCTGGGATGGATCAAGATATGTTACTTGATGCTAAACCGGAGGCAAGCCACTTCTTTAATTATATTTAGTAATGCATGACGTTTAAACACATGGAATATGCATACATGTGGATCCTAATCTTTAATAGTTGTTGCATGTTGAACATATCTTCAGAAGGAAGTTATAATCATTTCACTTGCATATATTATGTGGTTTACTGACTTTTTTAAAAAATAGCACAATGAAAAAATCTAATATCATTATAGAAAAATGGCTTATATTATTTCAGTTACTGATATCATCCACCAAATGCGTGGACCACCTTGCCCGTTCAGATTATTCAGAAGTTGCTGGTTGGGTGCACTCGTCACTGTCTGGCTACTGAACATATTGGAAATTAAGAGGCAATTTACTGAAGAATTCCGGAAAAACACGAGAAGAACAACAGCGATCGGCAGACAGACGGGACGAGAAATAACGCGTACCGATTAGAAGTCGAATGCACCGCTGTAGATCGCCGCTGCAGGCGTTGATGACGACGTTGAGCCGCAGTGCGCTTCCCAAAAACCTTATTCGCCCTCTCCTGGTGCAGGATCGCAAGGGCGAGCGGTTCCGGAGACCTGCTCTCCCGGTCGTCGGTGCACGCCGGCGCTCGGGATGGAGTAGACTAGAAGGCGGCGCAAGGAACGCGAACGTGGGAACGATTTGATCGTGGGGGTACTCTGCCGTACCGCGGACGCCCGTATTTATAGAGTCCCAGGAGGCGGTTCGTATGCGATCTGGATCCTAACCGACTCCGCAGTCGTAGACGCGTCCGTCTCTAACGACTTGGACTCTGACTCGGTAGCCCCAAAAATTCGGAGGCCCAAAAGCCCAATTTAATTTTCTGCAAAAATATAAAATCTGGGCTCGGCTCGAGGCTCGAATTCACACGAACACACGCGCGCGCGCGCGCGCGCGCGTGCGTGGTGTGGCGTGGCGTGGCGAGGCGAGCGAGCGAGGAGGAGGAGGAGGAGCGCGCGTGGGCCACCCCTCTCTTCCTCTCTTCTCTCTCACTCAAGGAGTGGAAGAGCAACCTCCCTTATATGTAGGGGTTGCTCCACTTCCACTTCCCATGTGGGACTAAACACTTAGCACCACTCCCTCTTGCCCTAATGGGTCTTTGAGATTTTCTAAGATTTATTTCTGAATTAATATTGGGCCAAGCCCATTAATTCCAACAATCCCCCACCAGATCTCAAAGCCACTAGGAGAGAGGTTATTCTCGTTCCTTGTTTAATATACTAGTGTTTTCGGCAGAGACTGTAAAGTTGAACTTCTGCCTAGATCCTCAAGTTTTATCAGGTCACAACTTGAACAATGGACTACGCCTTGAATTGCAAGTTTTGTGTGAACTGACTTCACCCAAAGACCATTACCAGTACTTGGCTACCAGTAGTCTACCCCGCGGGTGGAGCATATGCGTCGTACTCCCTGGTCTCTTCATGAGCTTTCTAGAGATCACCCAAATCTCACAGACTGCGACGTTAGACAGTCGGAGCTCATATAGGTGTGTTTCCTTCAAGACTGCCCTGTAGGACGGCATCTTTGCTACACATAGCCAACAGAAACACATTAAGGCAATTCGCCAACCTGCCTTACAGTTTGAGAGTACAAGTGTGCATCTTCACATAGAGAGGGTATAAAGGAAGTACTCTCCTCGGTGAACCACTAGCTTGTTTTCCCATGTCCTAATTCACGGGATCTCCGATCACATAGGTTGGGTTACTACTATGGTGTCACATCAATGGGTCTCAGACCCATCTCTCTCGATGCACTTTCTATCACATTACGTGATAGACCCTTCGTAAAGGGATCTGCCAGGTTTTTGTCTGTTTGTATATACGAAACAGTAATAACTCCGGAGTTTCTCATTTTCCTGACAGATTTTAAACGTCTCTTGACATGTCTTGATGATTTTGCATTATCCTTAGAACTGGTCACTTTGGCAATCACCGTCTGATTGTCACAGTTCATAAGGATTGCCGGCAATGGTTTCTCAACTATAGGCAAATCCATCAAGAGCTCTCGCAGCCATTCTGCCTCCGCAGTGGCTGTCTCTAAAGCAGTGAGTTCTGCTTCCATGGTTGACCTCGTCAAAATGGTCTGTTTGTAAGACCTCCATGATATAGCACCACCAGCTAGAGTGAACACATATCCACTCGTGGCATAGAGTTCATCAACATCAGAGATCCAGTTCGAATCACTATAACCCTCAGGCACGGCCGGATGCCCAGTATAGTGAATTCCATAACTCATTGTACCTCTCAGATAGCGCATAACCCTTTCAAGTGCATGTCAATGATCTGTACCCGGGTTTGACATGAACCTGCTCAGTTTGCTTACAGCAAACGAGATATCAGGACGGGTTGCGCTAGCTAAGTACATGAGTGAACCAATCATCTGAGAATATCTGAGTTGATCTCTTGACTCTTTCTTGTTCTTTCTAAGTATCACGCTGGGATCATAAGGCGTTGGAGAAATCTTGCTATCCATAAAGCCGAACCGGCTCAAGATTTTCTCAACATAGTGGGATTGACTTAAAGTAATTCCACTCTCATCCTTATTCAGCTTAATGTTCAAAATAACATTAGCTTCTCCCAGATCTTTCATATCAAAACACTTTGATAGAAAAGACTTGACCTCAGAAATTATATTAATGCTCGTACCAAAAATGAGTATATCATCTACATACAAGCATAACATAACGATATCGCCCCCACCATGGCGATAGTACACGCACCGATCAGCCTCATTAATGACAAAGCTCGCAGACGTCAAAGTACTATCGAACTTCTCATGCCATTGCTTAGGTGCTTGTTTCAGGCCATACAAGGATTTCAACAATTTGCACACCTTTGTCTCTTCACCTTTTACTACGAATCCATCAGGTTGTTCCATATAAATCTCCTCTTCCAACTCTCCGTTCAGGAAAGCTGTCTTTACATCCATTTGATGGATGATTAGACCATAAGAGGCAGCCAAAGAAAGTAGTACATGAATTGTCGTCATTCTGGCGACAGGTGAATAGGTGTCAAAATAGTCTTCACCTTCCTTTTGAGTATAGCCCTTTGCAACTAGTCTTGCCTTGTACTTTTCAATAGTACCGTCAGGTCTGAGCTTCTTCTTGAATACCCACTTGCAGCCTACTGGTTTGCACCCGTATGGCCGTTCAGTTAACTCCCAGGTTCCATTTGAAAGAATTGAGTCCATCTCACTATGAACTGCTTCTTTCCAGTCATCTGCATCAGGTGATGCATATGCCTCTGCTATGGATCTAGGAGTATCGTCCACAAGGTACACAATGAAATCATCACCAAAGGATTTTGCAATCCGTGATCTCTTACTCGACTGAGTTATTTCATTGTGTTCTTCCTCTGGGACATTCTCAAATGGTGTATCAAGAAACTCGCTAGTTGTGGTGGGTTCAGGACAAATTTCAGAAGAGATCCTAGCAATACTATGCATATCTTTCATAGGAAAAATATTCTCAAAAAATGTTGCATCACGAGATTCCATAATAGTATCAACATGCATATCAGGTATCTCAGATTTAACTACTAAAAATCTATATGCGATGCTCCGATGAGCATAGCCTAGAAAGATACAATCCACTGTCTTTGGTCCTAGCTTGCGTTTCTTGGTAATTGGCACATTGACTTTTGCCAAACATCCCCAAGTACGCAAGTATGAGAGTGATGGTTTTCTCCCAACCCACTCCTCATAAGGGGTTTTCTCTTTATTCTTGTTTGGAACGCGGTTTAGGACATGACATGAAGTCAATAGAGCCTCCCCCCACCATGCCTTAGATAAACCGGACGTGTCTAACATGGCATTCACCAAGTCACACAATGTGCGGTTTTTCCTCTCGGCTACCCCGTTTGATTGGGGTGAATAGGGAGGCGTCCTTTCATGTATAATACCGTGTTCCGCACAAAAATCATCAAAGATTTTGGGAAAATACTCACCACTACGATCTGACCTAAGACGTTTGATCTTTCTCTCTAATTGAGTTTCTACTTCAGATTTATAGATTTTAAAGTAGTCTAACGCTTCATCTTTAGTTTGCAACAAGTAAACGTAGCAGAATCTAGTAGAATCGTCTATGAATGTCATAAAATATTTCTTTCCACCTTTTGTCAACACACCATTCATCTCGCATAGATCAGAATGTATGAGTTCTAATGGTGCCAAGTTTCTCTCCTCGGCTGCCTTGTGAGGCTTTCGAGGTTGCTTTGACTGCACACAACTATGGCACTTAGAACCTTTGACAATAGTGAATTCTGGAATTAATTTGAGACTAGATAGCCGATTCATTAAACCAAAATTAACGTGACATAAACGAGAATGCCAGACACTTGCATTATCATTAATACCGCCACAAATATGGTTTACTGACTTATTATTAAACTCCGAAAGAGAAAAGCGGAACAGGCCTCCGCATTCATAGCCTTTACCAATAAATTGTCCATACTTAGACACAACTATTTTATTGGACTCTAAAACTACTTTAAACTCATCTCTACATAGAAGGGTACCGCTAACAAGATTCTTGTTCATAGTAGGGACATGCTGCACGTTCTTCAGCTGGACAATCTTTCCCGAAGTGAACTTCAGATCGACCGTGCCAACACCACGAACAGAAGCATGTGACCCATTCCCCATTAGGACGGTGGAATCCCGGACGAACTGGTAAGAAGTAAACATGGACATGTCAGAACATACATGAACATTAGCACCCGTATCAAACCACCAAGATGATGTTTGAGAAACAGAAAGAACAGTAAAGGAATTACCGTACCCATCTGCATTGCTGGATGTCACGATGTTGACATTCTTTTTCCCTTTGCGATCTGCCCTCTCAGGACAGTTCTTGGAAATATGTCCCTGCTCCCCACAGGTGTAGCAGCAGCCATCATTGGCTTTGTTTGACTTCTTCTTCTTGAAAGCAGTAGTTTTGTTTGGCTTGAATAGAGACTTGTTCCCTTTGTTCTTGACATAGGGTTTCTGCACCATATTAGCATTGGCGCTAGATTGACCCTCACCTCCTTTCTCAGTAGCGTCCTTAGCCCGAGCCTTCTCCTCAACATCAAGAGATGCTATCAGGTTTTCAACTGATATTTCCTGTCTCTTGTGTTTGAGGGCTGTGGCGAAGTTCCTCCATGATGGAGGTAACTTTGCAATAATGCACCCAGCCACAAACTTGTCGGGTAAAGGACACTTAAGGAGATTGAGCTCTCTCGCAAGGCACTGTATTTCATGAGCTTGTTCAACTACAGGACGGTTGTTAACCATCTTGTAGTCATGAAAATTCTCCATGATATACAGTTCACCACCTGCATCGGCTGCACCATACTTAGCGTTAAGTGCATCCCAGAGCTCCTTCCCATCTGTGACTGTCAGATAGACATCACAGAGTTTATTATCAAGAACGCTTAGAATGCATCCTCTCAGGGCAAAATTGGCTTCCTCGAACTTTGTCTGTTCTTCAACAGACAAAGGACCTTGAGGCCTGCCCTCAGTTACCCAGAAGATCTTCAGCGATTGGAGCCAGAGCGTGGCCTTAACTTGCCACCTCTTGAAGTGCACGCCAGAGAATTTCTCCGGCCTCAGTGCATCGGCCAAAGTCATCATGTTCAATTCAGGAAATTGCCTAATAAGGTTTTTGGATTATTGGAAATTAAGAGGCAATTTACTGAAGAATTCCGGAAAAACACGAGAAGAACAACAGCGATCGGCAGACAGACGGGACGAGAAATAACGCGTACCGATTAGAAGTCGAATGCACCGCTGTAGATCGCCGCTGCAGGCGTTGATGACGACGTTGAGCCGCAGCGCCCGATCTGGTCGGTAGACGAGCCGTGGTGAAGAACGCGAGCAGTCGCGCAGTGCGCTTCCCAAAAACCTTATTCGCCCTCTCCCGGTGTAGGATCGCAAGGGCGAGCGGTTCCGGAGACCTGCTCTCCCGGTCGTCGGTGCACGCCGGCGCTCGGGATGGAGTAGACTAGAAGGCGGCGCAAGGAACGCGAACGTGGGAACGATTTGATCGTGGGGGTACTCTGCCGTACCGCGGACGCCCGTATTTATAGAGTCCCAGGAGGCGGTTCGTATGCGATCTGGATCCTAACCGACTCCGCAGTCGTAGACGCGTCCGTCTCTAACGACTTGGACTCTGACTCGGTAGCCCCAAAAATTCGGAGGCCCAAAAGCCCAATTTAATTTTCTGCAAAAATATAAAATCTGGGCTCGGCTCGAGGCTCGAATTAACACGAACGCGCGCGCGCGTGTGCGTGGCGAGGCGAGCGAGGAGGAGGAGGAGGAGCACGCGTGGGCCACCCCTCTCTTCCTCTCTTCTCTCTCACTCAAGGAGTGGAAGAGCAACCTCCCTTATATGTAGGGGTTGCTCCACTTCCACTTCCCATGTGGGACTAAACACTTAGAACCACTCCCTCTTGCCCTAATGGGCCTTTGAGATTTTCTAAGATTTATTTCTGAATTAATATTGGGCCAAACCCATTAATTCCAACAGAACAAACTGAAGAAGGTTCAGCTTCAGAAAAATGGCCGTGCTGCCTTGTGCATGTGCAGCGAGGAAGGAATCGTAGAAATTCTGGGCTGTTGCCGCAGGCGAACCGCGAACAGCTCGGAACCAGGTGGTATTGATGAAGCAAGACTCCAAATGCAGCTCGGAACCGCAAACAGCTCGGAACAAGGCTGACGAGACGGCGTTGGACGTGCTCAACGGGGCGACGCGTTGGACGTGATCAACAAAGCCGGCGGCTTGGGACGTGCCCGATCGGGGCCGCGGTCTGCGTACGCGAGGCGGTGAGAAGGGTGTCGGTCGTCGAAGGCTCACTATCGGGCAGCGGCTCTGAATGGAAAGGATCGAGTCGGCTCGCTCCAGAAGGTTATCTGCATAATTCGCGCGCTAGTGGAAAGGGACTTATGTGTAAAATGTTGAGGCACCGTACGATTCTCATCCAATGGCTGGAATCACAAGATTGCAAGATTTCACAACAAACCTGATTGCACACTAGTCGGTGCTGCTTTATTTATCTCCGACGCCTACTACCGTGACCATCAGCAGTACACGAGTTCAAGACCGGTGGCCACGGCAGTTGACATGGGTGCGCCTCTCCGGGGTACACGTTCCTCTCGTGCTCGCGCTCAACCTCCATCGTCTCGAGCTCGACGGAGAACAGCCACGTGTTCCCTTGCGGCGTCAGGAGAACGAACTTCTCGTTGGCCGCGACGATCATGGGCTCAAGGTGGAAGTGGAAGTACCTCCCCGCCTCGCGTCCCGGAAGCCGGCTGGTGGCTTCCGAAAGCCGGACGAACTTCTCGACCACCCACTCGTCGCCGCCCTGCTGGAGCTCCACGAAAACCTTGAGGTCGCTGCCTATCACACGGATGACGCGCAGCGCGCCGTCCTCGCCGGCGACGACCCGGAAGCTCCTTCTGTCGACGTACGGCCCCCAGGAGATGCTGCCGGCCGGGAACAGGAACCGCGAGAACTCTGCGGTGTCCTCGTCGAAAGCGAGCATGGCACGGTCTTCTCCGGTGATAGCCCAGTAGATAGAACCGTTGGCGCGCCCCACGAAGGATATAGAGTCGATGGCATCCGGTTCCGGAATGGTGACGGCGGTTCTCGGCAGGACACGCCAGCCACCGCCGTCGCTTCCTGGGGAGAACACGCACGCCGCCGGCGTACTTCGGACGGGCTGATCCGTCTCGTTGCACTCGTGCAGCACGGAGACGATTCTGAAGTTGGACATGCCGATGCGGCCTCCGGTGCCGTCGTCGAGTAGGAACACGCCGAGGCAGCGGGTGGTCGTGTCTGCCGGGCGAAGGACCCCCTGGAACCGCCGTGTCAGCGGCTCGCACACGACGAGGTCAGGGAAGCAGAAGTGGCTCCGTCTCCTTGCTCGGGAAGCCCAGGTGCTTCTGGTGGCCCTCCTCTTGAAGACGAGGAGGAGGCTGCCCCGGCTGTCGGCGATGTCCCAGCCAGTGTCGCTGTCCGGGAGGAAGTCGAGGGAGAAACGGCGGCGATCGACGGTGGGTGATGAGGATGGCACGAATACGGGGTTATAATCAGTGATTCGTGGCTGCCGCTAGGCCGTATTCGGCTTGTTGGACCCAGTCGGGATCGACGGCGTGGTAGCTGCCGGCGACGTAGGGCTTGTTGAGGGACGACCGGAAGCGGCTTAGGAACTCGGCGTCGGCGACGAGGCGGCGCCACCGCTTGCACGTGGCCGCTGCACGTAGGAGGCAGGCGGACGAGTGGAGGTGGAGGAGGATGAACTCGAGGAGGTGGTCGGGCACGTCGTGCACGGTCGTCGGCCCGGCCCTGGCAGCAGGCTCTCCGCTAAACGTCCTCTTGCTCTTGGGCTTGTTGCTGCTCCGGCGATGGCGCCTCTCGGCCGCCATGGAAGGGTCGGTTATTAGCTGCTTCTTCTCCTGGTGTGTTGCTGTGACGCGCTCGTTCTGTATGTTTTTATACATGGTCGTGGTTGGCTCGGCAGATGCATGATCCCCACTACCACTAGCCAGATGACGTTTGAGCATTTCAGCGTTTGACCCAACTTGATCAGCAAGAGTGCCGCGCCCTCCAAGTATCCTCAACCACGTGCGTGGACTAAGATGTTTGTAAAGATTATTCCTTTTTTTTCTCGATAAAGTGTGTTTCATTAAACTCAATAGCCCCGAGATCTTTGTTGATTTCTAACTGCTTCAACCTTTACTTTTTTTGGACCTTTAATTTTCAACACAAGCTGCAGAGCTGGGCTCATATCTCGTGTGTGAGTGCTGGCTGCAAGCCTGCAAGATAACCGCCGGTTGGGCCGTCGACATGTCAACCGGCCGGCCTCTTCTCCAACAACGGCGCGGTGGTTCGACAGCTCTATTCCTTACGCACCGACAGGTCCTGCTGCGGCGCTGGTGTTGGATGATCTTCTCTTTTTCGTCAGACAATGATTGTGAAATACGCTTCTTAAACGGACTTCATTTGCCCAACGTCATATTCATTCTTGAAATACTGATATACGTGCTCGTGTCTTGCTGCTCGAACCCGTGTATGCGTGCGGGCTCTAATACGAGAGTTCGCGTCCTTGCAGTCATCTACTAGATGCATCGGCGGCGTGGGCGAGAGCCAGGCGTCGCCATTTGCGTTGACTATTGGAAGCTGGGAACCAAAATAAATGGGCCACAATTTCCCTTGTTGGCCCGCACACGAACGAAACCAGGCTGCAAAGCCGATTTAAAGTCAGACCAGATTCTCTTCGTAAACCGACATCCAACCAACCCAACATCATATCCGTTAGCTACTCCTACGTGATCATCGAATTCGGGCGGATATGTCATTCTTACTCTTCCCTCTCCAGAATATTCTCTGCGGTGCCTGTAACAAGACATTGTATCTGTACGGGAGCAGGGCCGTCCTGACAAAATAAGAAGCCTGTGTTAAAATATAAAATGAGGCCTATCGTTTTTTTAACGATGGATGAAATTTTGAACTTCCACCTCAATGAAGTTATGATCAACTCATTACAATCAAATATAAATGCAAATACTTACAATTCAATCGTCCAGAATAAGACAACGATAACAAGATGGTTAAACACACATATAACTGTAGATTAAATTTCATAAATCGGCATGTCACTCGCATCATGTTCTTTTCCTCATATTTTTTTAGTTGCATCCTAGGTTTGGCACCATAAGTTTTTTATATAGTACGCTCAAATTTCACACCAATAAGTTATTCTTTATATAAAATACATGCATTTGATATTATGAAATTTAGTTTGAAATTTGTTCCCACATAAAATCAAACCCAGCATCTGATGTGTGCTACTTAAGTACTTAACCACTAAACCTACTTATATAGACTAATACTTATAATATATACTTTCTTCAAATAAAGAATGACACTTTTGTATTTAAGATTTGTCCCGCAATGGGTGTTATTTTCACTTTCTTCTATAAGTTCATCTCCATCTCTCTACTTCTATTACCCTCCTTATTTTTATGTAGTCTCCGCTTTTTTCATCCCTTAATAATTCTTGTGTCCAAATCGTAAAAACATCATTAACACTCTTAGTAGTTTTTAATAAAATGTTTAATGGGTGTTATTTTCACTTTCTTCTATAAGTTCATCTCCATCTCTCTACTTCTATTACCCTCCTTATTTTTATGTAGTCTCCGCTTTTTTCATCCCTTAATAATTCTTGTGTCCAAATCGTAAAAACATCATTAACACTCTTAGTAGTTTTTAATAAAATGTTTAATGGGTGTTATTTTCACTTTCTTCTATAAGTTCATCTCCATCTCTCTACTTCTATTACCCTCCTTATTTTTATGTAGTCTCCGCTTTTTTCATCCCTTAATAATTCTTGTGTCCAAATCGTAAAAACATCATTAACACTCTTAGTAGTTTTTAATAAAATGTTTAATGGGTGTTATTTTCACTTTCTTCTATAAGTTCATCTCCATCTCTCTACTTCTATTACCCTCCTTATTTTTATGTAGTCTCCGCTTTTTTCATCCCTTAATAATTCTTGTGTCCAAATCGTAAAAACATCATTAACACTCTTAGTAGTTTTTTAATAAAATGTTTAATGATGTTCTCATAAGCAATCTTCTCGACCATGTCACTCTTAATTAAGTGCTACTGTCGGTTGTATTCTCAGCTCCACATATTGTATGGTCCGAGAATGAGTTAACTTTAGACAATCTTACCGGGACTGATGGGGCAACGCGTGAGAAAATATGTTTGAACTATGAAATCAAAACAGTTCTTAGATCCCGAGTTTGATTTTTTTTGAAATGAATTTCAGTATAAAAAAGATTTTGCACGGGAGTTTACTTTTTATTGTTAAATGCAGGTATTTTATGGAAGAATTTCAAGGTATCGGATCCAGGTGCAACTACAAAGCGTAAAGTGAGGACAGATATGATGGCTATTACATACCGGTCTATCGAGTTCATTATCATGCAAATATCCATCCTTTATGAATAGAGCGTGAGGCGAGAACGAACATGATACAAACGACAATGTCGGTGTACGGAGTCCGCTACCAAAACGTCAATTTAACAGTAAAACTGTTGTATAATAATGTCGTAGTCATTGAACTATGGACGAAATATTTCAGAACTGTGAGTGTATGTATCCATATTAATTTATAATAAACTGACAATAATGACCTCACTAGAAATAAAGGTCGGGACTTTCACTGGAAATGAAACCGGAATACGTCCCCTGTTTATGTAACAACTGCCCAGACGACACGTCTCCACGACCACCACCACGCCGCTGTTCCGGTTTTGGACCCTCGTCCACCGTCTCCCCTCATGCACACGATCGAGTCCCAGGATCTCTCCCCATTGACACAAAGTCCAAACGCAGGAATGACTGATTTTGTGGCCCTGCAAGTGCTGGACCCCCCTACGTGGCCTATAATACGTTTGCCGACTTCCCAGCGCGCGGCACGTCAGCGGCGTCGCCGAGGGCCCGGACAACGACCCAGGGGCGGAGCGCAGCAGATGGCCAGATGCAGATCCCCACCGCCGCGCCGCCTCAAAACCCAAACCAAAACCACCCGGAACGAAACCGACGACACTCGCCGAGCGACGGAGGCGGTCACATACGATACGTCCCCTGCTGCGGCAAACGCCGAAAGAGGTCCCCCACAAACATGGGCATGTCCGGTTTGATCACTCCATCCATCCGTGGCTAATTATATTGGTGTGGAATGTAAAAATTGCCGGCAAAACAAAAGAAACCTCCGCGAACAGCGACTCCACGGACAACGTACTACGTGGCATGCCTGTTCTGTTCTGTCTCCTTCCCCAGCCGGTGGTGGACCGGTCCCGCCAAACCGAGATCTTTCATCGCCGGGGAGCCAATGCCGTCGCGGCACGCGCTCCGCCGCCTTTTCTTTTTGATTTTGATTAAGCGGGGACGGAGCGCATCAATCAAACCAACCACAAGTCCACAACCAAGGCGGCATTTTTTGCCTCCCCCCTCCGCCGCCGGAGTTTGATTAATCCACACCCGTCGATCTTGCCGCCGAGCGGAGGGATGCAGACGGACACATGTCATCCCCCTGCCGCGCCGCCGCGATCCGGTTAGCTTCGGGTAGCCAGCCGGTCGCCAAAGCGGGGCACGTGTAGGCCAGCCGGCAGTTGGGTTTCGGTTCGGCGGCCTGCTCTTCTCTTATTTGATTAACATGCCACGACCACGACTCCACCGGGATCGGATTAGATTAGATTACACGTGGTGCGCGATAATTACACTATAATTACGTTGGACCGGAGGAAGGGGAAGGCCGCTGCTGAATGAAGAGACGCGCGTCACGCGTCGGAGGGAGACCACGTGTCGGGCGCCCGCACCGGTGGAGACCGTGGACGGCCTCGATGCGGTGGGCGCCCACCCTGCTGTCGCGTCCCACGACGAAGATGGGAGGGGAGGGCTTTCTTTTCTCTCTTTAAAACGGGCGCGGTCCACGCGAGGGGACTCTCTCCTCTCCATTCATTCCCTTCCTTCCGTTGGTGTCTATTCGATTCGATTCTTCTCGATCGGAGCAAAGCTCGCTCGCCGTGGCCGGGTGGAGAAGCGCACCTTGCCTTGCCTTGGTGTTCCGCTCTGGTCCATGTCGATAGCTCAGGTGTGCTGTGAATCGGCGACCGCTGCGACGACCACGGTGGTGGTCGGCGGAGGGGCGGAGGCCGAGGCCAGGGCCAGGGCGCGCGCCGAGAGGCGCCGCCGGGCGGTGGAGGCCGGGAGGAGGTGGAAGGCAGTCGAAGTTGGAGTCGGGGCCGACGCCGCGAGGAAGAGGCGCGTGGAGGGTGGTGACCACGCGGGGGCGCAGCGCAAGCACGGCGCGGCCTCGGCCGTCGGACGGAGGCGGGAGATGGAGGACGCCGTGTCCGTGCGGGAGGCGTTCGCGGCGGCCCCCGCGGAGGACGGCGGCCGGTGCGACTTCTACGGCGTCTTCGACGGCCACGGCTGCTCGCACGTGGCCGAGGCCTGCCGGGGCCGGATGCACGACCTGCTCGCCGAGGAGCTGGGCGGCGTCGGCGTCGGCGCATCGCCCTCGCGGGAGTCGTCGCCGGCGGCGTGGACGGCCGCCATGGAGCGGAGCTTCGCGCGGATGGACGCCGAGGCGTCCGCCGGCGTCGGGAGCCCGCCCACCTGCCGCTGCGACGCGAACAAGTGCGACCACGTCGGGTCCACCGCCGTGGTGGCCGTCGTGGAGGACCACCGCGTCGTCGTGGCCGGCTGCGGCGACTCACGCGCCGTGCTCTGCCGCGGTGAGGCCGTCGCGCTCACCTCCGACCACAAGCCCGACCGCCCCGACGAGCTGGAGCGCATCGAGGCCGCCGGGGGGCGCGTCATCTTCTGGGAGGGCGCCCGCGTGCTGGGCGTCCTGGCCATGTCCCGCGCCATCGGGGACGGGTACCTCAAGCCCTACGTCTCGTCCGTGCCGGAGGTGACTGTCACCGCCCGGTCCGACGCCGACGAGTGCCTCATCCTCGCCAGCGACGGCCTCTGGGACGTGGTCAGCAACGAGGCCGCCTGCGAGGTGGCCCGCGCGTGCCTGCGAAGGGGGAGAGACAGGTGGTGCGCCGAGGCCGCCACCCTGCTCACCAAGCTGGCCCTCGCCAGGCGGAGCTCCGACAACATCTCCGTCGTCGTCGTGGACCTCCGGCGGCCAAGGAACCACTAGCTAGCTTGGTGCACCATACTAGTACTAGTTCAGTTCAGTTCAGTCGGACGGTGGTGAACAAAAGAATCGGATGGGTGGTGGGAGTGTAATTAGCTGGCGGTCATTCAGAAACTAATGTTTTCTTTTTCCGTTCATCTTGAAAGAAAACAATCTTTCTTTTTTTCTCTCTCTATTTTTCTCCCTGAATCAACAAGGTTTCAGTGGAGTAAATTATCTTAAATTGATTACGTAGTATTATTATTATTATGGTCGGGGTGTGGAACAAGTAAACCAGAATTTGATACCTGGGATAGCATTCGAATGCAACAAAATTCGTGCAAAATCTTGAAAGTTCCAGTGGACTTGTATGGGTGCTCGATTCGTGACGCGGTTCGGATGGAGGCGCTGGTTGGTCGGAAGAACGGAAAGAAAGAAAGGCGCTGGTTGATCGGGACGGGGCTCCGCGCCCAACCGATGACAGGTGGTGCATCATCGGCGGCAGGTGTCCGGCCCTCCGCGGCTCCACAGCGGGTGCTCCAGCTGTTGCCGACTTGGTTGGAGGGGCAGGTGCCAACAGACAGTCCTCTGCAAAGCACGTAAAACTCGCGCGTGGCCGTGCGATGCTCGCCGCGTGGTGCCTTCGTACTGCAAGGAGTAGTACTTGCAACAACATCACGATCCATCTGGTGGTTGCCCGTTCCAGCGCTGGAGTTTTACGTTTACCTTCTGCAAAGCACGTTCAATTTTAAACCAAAATGAATCGGGGAGTATCAGACACCATATGCAACCAGGAATGGATTATGACCTGCACTGCATCTCATGTGTTTGAATCAATCTCTTTACAAGAATAAGCACGGGAAAAGACTGTATAAAAATTTCCTTCCACAAAGTAGGGTCCGCGCTTCAAGCATCCAATGCTGCTGATCCTCGGGGGAAAACGGGCGTGCGGAGTTGATGTGCGAAAAAATAATTATAGCAAAAGGGAAGAAAGAAAAAGAGCAAAAAATACTTTTGTCTGAGCCCAGGTTCGAACTGGGGACCTTTAGTGTGTGAGACTAACGTGATAACCAACTACACCACCCAGACTTGGTGCTGATGTAAACTCAATAGTTCATATAGTCGGTACAGGCAAATCAAAAATCCAATTCCAATTTTAGTGCCTATTTGCTGTTGCAGTATGTTTTTGCACACAGTAAAAGATGAGAGAGCAAGGATTTTACACTCCCACCCTCTTCATTTGACTTATAGGGTCAACTATTTCAGAATGAAGGGAGTAGCTGCCAACTTATCCAATCCAACCTAGGTGCAGAATCCCTTCCGTAGATATGATGCTGTCGTGTGGAGGACGACTGCACTAAACGAGCGGATGCTGTGGATGAGGCCGCAATTGAGGCCACCGGGGAGGAAGACCGGAAAAGACTGTTGGGCGGCGACGGTGGGCCCCGGTGCTGGAGAAAGAACCAAAGAATAGGATTAATCGAGATGGGAGATGGACCCACTTGTAAGCTGGGGGTACTAAGGTCATTTGGCAAAAAATTGGCATCTAATCGTGACGAATTGACGCAGGTGGCGCAGAGAGAAGGCAAAATCTCAAGTAATGGCGCATAAAAGTATCAGAAGGCCTTGAGTGGTTCACAACAAATTGTCTCTAAAGCAACCATCACAAAAGCATGTAGAACCCTTAGATCACACCGAGGATCATGGAGATGAACCACGACACTCTAAAGCAAGAAGAAAGCATGCTAGGCAGCTTGGGTAGCCCATTCGCCTGCTCCATGCTCCACCTGCTTGCTGGACAGCAACTCCGCGCCGCTGCATTGCTCACCAGTTCGCTCTTGAAAGCAAGGAGCTGTCCCTATCCGCAACCACAGTGAATAAGAAAAAAACTGACAAAGGAAAGAGGAGCTTGAATGCAAGCAAAATCAGTGAACACATAGCAGTTTTGCAAAATTTGTGCAGCTAAAAGGTTGTGCGGTCAGCTTGAAGAACTGACAGCTCCATCTGACTTAAAAATCCTTTCCTTTGCATGCACAAATCAGTACAGATAATGCTAATTTGTACCCACAGTTACGTCAATTCCATGGATGCAAAAGGTAGAAAAATGTAGAGATTAACTTAAACAGCATGAACAGTGAATATAATCTTCAATCCAAATTTTGCACATCTGTGAAAATTATGCATTATAATTTGCTATCAGCATGGAGATGAAATGCATCAAAAACTAACATGAGGAAACAAGAATTTTTCAGTATGGATTCATGTAAAAGAACTGACTTTGTTCAGGTCGTAGAATCTAAGATGTATATAGTATAGGATACCACAACTTATGCCTGACCATAAGAATTCATGAAACACGAGAGACTATTAGTTTGCCATAAATTAGCAAGAGACTGGGCAGTATCCTTGATCAGTTGTGGGCGCACATTCCAGTTCAGTGGCTGAACACATTGGGGCAGAGTTAACTGGATCCTTAGGTTCCATGTAAACCTCCAAGCCATGTTACTAATCAACAGATTAAGTTTTTTTTCTGTATGGAACAACTTACATCACAGAACTACGTGTAGATTCTGAAGATCGACCCGAGACTGAACATAGTCCTCAACTCCTCACTGGTAACAAAAAGATCAGATGCATACTATGAATCAGAATTCAGATCATATATACTCTTGAAACTGCATAGCGGTACTTGATTGAGCATGCAAAGTATACCGGAGCCAATGAAGGATCTTTACATCTTGCCATCATTGTTATCTTGATGGAAGTTCCATGAAACAAAATATGTCTGCAATTGCATTCTGTTGCATTTTTAGGCAACAGGTATATCCAATGTCACGCCTGGGTATTAAGAAAACAATTAGTTTCAAAAAAAATTAATTCTTCATTGGGCAAAAGTTGAAACTACAACAGCATTGTTTTTTAGTACTTCTTGAAGTATTCAGAAGTCCCAAGAGATTAGCATATTTGTGTCTGAAGCTTCTCCATGTTGTTGCAAAGATGTTAAGCAATTCTTCTATCATTCAAGGTGGGAACATGCACTCTGTAGGCTCTCTCTGTACGCATATTTTCTTTTCTACTCTGAGGGCACAAGTGAGATGAAAGCTTTAAACATGGAAAAAACACCAAGAATAATCTTTTTGAATCAGTAGTAAAGTGGCAGGCCTTGGGGCTAACACAGTCAGATCAAGACACCAGATGCCAACTATTTTTTGGCTGTAGTCTGCACTGCATAATTGTCAACTGGAGTTCCTCCAGAATTAATTTGCATGAAACATTTAGTCATCATCACCAGTAATCACCACATGAACATGAACCATCTCTAAAATGGTGAAAACGGTTAGAATCTCGCAATATGATCAGTCTACCCTCAATCGCAGATATATATTTGAAAGCAGTGTGACAGTCTCCGCACACTCTCAGGTTTTTTATTACCCGGATGGGCCGACCATGAGGAATTTTTAAAATACCATAAGCAACAGCAAGCTTCTCGCTATGATACTTGAGCATGTGCTCCTTCTCTTCCTCCTCCACATCATGCAAAACCATATCTGTAGCTGATACATAGCCAGCCTTTTTCATCCTGATGTCAAGATCTTCCAGGAACGCATATATGCTTTCTTTCTCAGGATGCATACAATCACCCACTGAAAAGGTGTGGATTTTGTTCTGTACTTCAATCCAACTGAATCCAGGAACCTTTTTCACACCACGCTCATGCATCATAACTCTCATCTTATCCACATCACGCCATTTTCCATAGGATGCATATATATTTGAAAGCAATACATACATGCCAGCATTCTCAGGTTCCAACTCAAATACTTTCTCAGCTGCCCTCCTGCCTAGTTCAGAGTTGCGGTGTATCCTACTAGCACCAAGCAAGGCACCCCACATGGTGGAGTCAGCCTCAAAAGGCATGTCCTTCATCAGATTAAGTGCTTCATCCAATCGTCCAGCCCGTCCAAGGAGGTCTATCATGCAAGTGTAGTGTTCCGGTTTTGCTGTCACACCAAAATTGCTATGCATCGAGTAAAAGTATGAAATGCCTTTCTCAACCAAGCCAGAATGACTACATGCTGCAAGTACCCCAACCTGAAAGTCAAAATGCAGATATTTAGCAATCACGAGGGAATATGTATTCTTGTATTTATTTTTACTACACCTAGCCAACTACCTGCTGGCTGCTCCAGTAAATGTTATATTAAAAAACAGAGGAAAGCATACAACCAGATATACTGATATAGATATAAAAAACTATTAAAACAAAAATGAACTCTATGGATTTCTGTTATAGTATATATTAACTACCAACTGTTCCATTAAACAACACTAATTGCACCTACTGTAAGTCTGTAACTCATTCAACTAAACTAATAGACTTAAAAAGACAATGTTCCAGGAAGAACTATCTTACCAAAGTAACATCATCTGGCTTTTTAGAAGTCAACCTCATTTTATCAAAAACCTCAAGTGCTTCCGTGCCAAAACCATGCCGCGCATAGCCTGCAATCATAGTATTCCATGAAATTACATCTCTCTCCCCCATCTCTTCAAATGCATTGCGAGCATCTTCCATGTTCCCGCATTTGAAGTACATAGCTAGGAGTGCATTCCCAACAAAGCATCCCACACCATACCCTGCCTTAATCAACCTACCATGTAGTTGCATTCCACACTCGAGAGCAGCAATGTCGGCACATGTGCTCAAAACGCAAGCAAATGCTGACCGATTCACCCATTCACCACAGCATCCCATTTCTTTGAACAATTGCAGGGTTTCCTCACTGAAACCGCCCTGTGAGTACGCAGCCAGCATTGCAGCCCATGAGACCGCATCCTTCTGTGGCATCATGTCAAATGTTGCCCTGGCCTCTTCCAGCTTCCCAGCCTGAGCGTACCCGGTCAACATTGTGTTCCATGAAGCCGCGTCCCTGCAGGGCATCGCATCAAACAACTCCTTTGCCTCGTCCATCATTCGCCGCTGGACATATGCTGCCATCATGGCATTCCAGGATACGGCATTCTTCTCTGGCATGACATCAAAGACCCTCCTAGCCTCTTCAAGCATCCCATTCTGTGCGTATCCAGACACAACAGCTGTCCACGTGAACACGTCTCGAACTGGAGCTGCATCAAACAACCTTCTCGCCTCTGCCATGTCACCTGTCCTCGCATAAGCAGACACCATAGTATTCCATGATACAACATCCCTCTGCGGCATTCTGTTAAACATCTCCTGCGCTTCTTCCATATGACCCCACTGCACATATCCAGCCATCAAAGCGTTCCAAGAAATGGCATCCCACTCTGTCCTTGAATCAAAGAGGCCCCTTGCTTCTCGGATTCGTCCATTTCGGACATACGCCGCAAGCATGCCATTCCATGAGACGGCGTCCTTCTCCTGGGCGAGATCAAAGTAGTGCCGAGCGAGCGACACGAGCCCATGGTTGGCGTGAGATGAGATCATGACATTATACGACACCGAGTCCTTGACGGGCATTTCCTCGAACAGGGCGCGCGCGTCGGCGAGGGACGACGACACGGCCAGCGCGTGGAGGAGCGTGTTGTAGGAGAAGGCGTCGGGGCTCGGGATGGAGCGGAAGAAGGCGCGCACCAGCGGGAGGCGGCGGCCGTTGGCGGCGTACCCGGCGAGCATGGCGTTGTAGGTGGAGGTGGAGCGGCGGGGCATCCCGGCGAAGAGCCGCTCGGCGTCCGGGACGCGGCCCGCGCGCATGTGCGCCGTGATGGCCTTGTTGCGCCGGATCACCTCCGCGTCGGGCTTGGAGGAGCAGGCGTCTCCCGTGGCGGCGGCGGCAGGGTGGCGGTGGCTGCGCTGCCGCGCGGCGGCGCGAAGATGGCGGGAAGGCAGCATGGGTGCTGCTGAGTGGCTTTTGAAACGCGATGGAGTGTTTACTTCCTATAGCATGATTTTCGGGCTAATCGCAAGTTAAATTCTGTGTTACGAGGTTTGGGCATTCAAACTCTCACGTTTCTTTCACATGCTTTGCAGTATATTCCTCCCGTATCCATCTTCCGCAGCCGACACGCCGCCGTGGCCATAGCCGGCATGCGCGTCGCCTTCAGTTGCCGTCGTTGGGCCGTGCGCCCCGAAGCATCCGGCCTGGACTCATACACTGCAGTTACAACAGCTGACAGGTGGGTCCCACTGCAGTAACTACAGTGCAGTTACGACAGGTGATTTCGTTCCACGAGGCCACACTGCAGAGGTGATTATGTGAGGGCGAGGTGGGGATTGATGTGTGGAGATAAAAGAGTAAAGTGAGTACTGACTGGGTCGAGGAGATGCGTTCACATCTTCTGCAGTAACTGTACTGCTGTTACTGTAATTGACATGTGGGCCAGTGAGGCATGAGGCTTACATGTCAGCTACATTAACTGCAGATGGAAGGCAAAGGCGATAATGACAGAGAACAACGGTCGGATCTGCCACGTCAAGCGTACGTGTGTAGGTTTTTTGACCTATTTTTCCTTCTTCATTTTTTGAGGCGCAATTTTTTTTATTAATGATGAGGGAACAGATGCGCCGAGTGTAGCAGAAAAATATCACGTGGTTAGGCCCACGTGGCCCAAGAGGCCTAAAACTTCTTCAACCCCTCTCTCTCTCTCTCCCGGCGCCGTCGTCAAGAACTCAAGATGGGCGGCGCCGCCGCGGCCGTGGCCGTGCTCGCCGCACGCCGAGGCCCCGCCGCGCTCGCGTACTTGCTTTCCAGGGTGACGCGCGGCCTCCATGACGCCGCGGCGGCTGCGCCGGCATCGGCAGAGGACAAAGCGAGTTCGCGAAGGCGGCGGCGGAGGAGCAGCAACAGCCTCATTCTTGGAACAGACATTCCCGACACCTGGGACCTGCCCCCGTGCGACGCTACGCGGCCGCATCCTCCGCGGGGCGACGGAGGTGAGCGGGGTTGGCTGGTTTGGTAAATCTCTGGTTAAAAGGCGTGTCCTTTCTAGCATTGCGCTTTTGATTACTGATTCACTGGGAGCTTTGAATGTTTTCTTATCTACATGTTTATGTGATTGTATGCTTAAATTGGTGGAAGCTTAGCACTTATGAGCTCAATGGCATAGGATCAATGAGTCTAAACTGCACTGCAACCGCTCAGATCCTACATTAGTTCGGTGAAGAAAGCTGTAGTGTCCTCATTGATTAACGAGAAGCTTGAAATTGCTGGAGTGGTAGCTCTGGTAGATCAGAATGTGACCTCAGATTAAATGCAAGTTGAGGTTCTTCTGCTCCAATGCTAACTAGTACTCCCTCCCGATCTAAATGTTTGTCCCTCGGACAGGTTGCGGTAGTTCATTTTTAGTTGGTTTTTTTTGTCAGAAACAACAATTTTTCTGATCCAGGAGGGAGTAGTAGACTTGCTGTAAACAGTACAAATGGATGGTTCAGAGGGAAATTAGAGTCTTACTAATGCAAGCTTCAACGTTTTGCAGTATTGTTGTTTACTAGCTGCACTAAGTATATATGTATTTGACGCAAAGTTGGAAATTTCAATTTGACACCTATTTCTTTCTTAGTTGCTCAGCATCTTATGTGAAATTATGATTTTTTGAACTTGCACTTCTGTCTTTTGTAGCTAATATTGATCGCACTGCAACCATTATTGATGGCAAGTCCATTGCGGAGGACATAAGGTTACATATTGCTGAAGAAGTCCGTCAAATGAAAACCACAGTTGGGCATGTGCCTGGTCTAGCTGTTGTATTGGTTGGTGATAGAAGAGATTCCGAGTCCTATGTGAGATACAAAACAAAAGGTTGTGAGGAGGTTGGAATAAAGTCGTGGTTGGCCAAGTTGCCTGAGAACTGTACAGAAGATGAAGTGATGGATTCAGTGTCAAGATATAATCAAGATCCATCTGTTCATGGAATTCTAGTTCAGCTACCTCTACCACAAGTAAGGCGTAATCTTTGGTTAAGTTAATCGAGTATAATGTCATAAAAAAACTTTCATTTACACCCACTAACAGCCTCTTTTAATAATCAATAAAGCTACCTTTTAGTTGGCATTTCATTTGTAGTCAACATTCATCATAATTTACTGCGAACATTCCGATGTAATGATCAATATTCAACATAATATATTATTGAATTTTTGGTACATGTTTTTTTTGTATAAATCAGCATATGAATGAGGAAAAGATTCTGAGCGCCATAAGCCTAGAGAAAGATGTTGATGGTTTCCATCCCTTGAATGTCGGAAACCTTGCTCTTAGAAGCAGAAAACCTTTGTTTGTGCCCTGCGCTGCGAAGGCTTGCATTGAGTTATTGCTCCAATCTGGGATTGAGCTCATGGGAAAGCATGTGACTGTGATTGGAAGAAGCAAAGTTGTTGGATTGCCCACTTCCTTACTTCTGCAGGTAAATATGTCAACATTGTTTTGATGATGACTTTTTGCCTCATGAAATAGATGTTTTTAGTGTGCTGTTATTAAAAGACAGTGTTCCTACATCTTTTTTTCCCAGAGGCATCACACAACTGTCAGTGTTATCCATGCCTTCACAACAGATCCAGAGGCAATTACACGTGAATCTGACATTGTGATATCAGCTGCTGGAGTGGCCAATCTTGTAAGAGGGAGCTGGTTAAAGCAAGGCGCAATTGTGATCGATGTTGGGACAAATCCAATCGAGGTAAAGACGGTAGTGTTTATTGTACTTTTGTTCTATAGTTCTGTTCTGTTATTTGTGCATTCTCACTAGTGTTGTTTGACCATCAGAACCATTTTTATTCCTAGTACTGTAGTACAATATACTGATGTAAATGATTCCTAATTTGTCAAGTGTTTCTGAAAAATCGTCCTGAAGTTGTTTATTGGTTCAAGTTTTCTTAAATAGGATAAATATACTCCTTCCAGGAGAACACGATAAATCACACATCTTAATGCAATCATTACGTTTTTTTAATGGTTGCTAACTGTAAACTTTGTATTTCCTGTAACTGTAAACAGGTTTTCTTTAGGCATCAACAATTCAGCAGCACTTAGCATATTTGAGCTGTAACTGTTTTTTTTTATAATAAAAATCCAGTTATAATTCTCAGAAACACTGCAGCGAATGGTGTTGCGGATTTTTTTAAAAAGAAACTTGTGTCGTCTGTCTTGGCCACCAGCAATTCTCATATTCTTTTCTTTCAGGATCCAACCAGTGATTACGGTTATCGCCTAACTGGCGATGTCTGCTTTGAAGAAGCAGTGAAGGTGGCCTCTGCTATAACTCCAGTTCCTGGCGGAGTGGGACCAGTGACGATTGCGATGCTGCTTGGCAATACGCTTGATTCAGCAGCACGGGTCTATGGCTTGAGTGACTGAACCCCTAGAATGTCCTTGTAATGCTTGCCGTTTGTAAATGAATCGTTTCTTATGTTCGTTGCTCTCTTTTAGCAGTATGAGAGCCAGAAAAATGTACCATAAATTTTCTCAATATATATTGTATGCTTAGGAATATTCTGCGATGTTTTAAATCCATGCCTGATGCCTAGGCGAGCGCTAGGGCAGACGGCAGAGCAATGGAAGGCCGGATGATATTCTTTTCTTTTACGAGATAATCACCTGATATCCTTCTTTTATGAGATAATTACTTGATATGTTAATGTGAAATGTGACCGACATAATGTCAATGTCACTCTCATGCCAAACGTACACTGAGCAATGATTAAGAGCATAGGGGGGGGGGGGGGGGCATGCAAAATGATTTATTACTCAACAAGGCACACGAAAATGTGTCATTGCCTTTCTTTTCATACAGTCCCGTTCCAATTTATAAATTAAAAAATAATTGCTCCTCGCAGAGGTTCAATACAGCAGAGTAGCCAAAAAAGGTAAGGGGGGCTGGAGAAGCTTATTGCTTTAGTATAAAATTTTAGATGCAGACAAAGATAAATTTTGGGGAAATAACATTTTTCATATTGCTATACAAAGGGAGAAGAAAAGCCTCCCCTGTAATGCATCTTCCTGTATTAGATGTTCTCAGCATTTTCAGGCTAGTTCAATTTTCTGTTCGGCCACCCAAGATTGTTTTGGCTCCAGCTGTACCGTATCAATCTACAAAATAAAATGGACCATGTCCATCAGCAACAATCATGTTACATCACCATGATTTCAAATCAGGAAACATCAATAGTACATAAATAGCAATTATAAGTTCATGTGCATTAATTTTGTTGTGTTTTTACTACCTTGGCATTTTCCACGCAGACAAAATCCTGGTAGCATGCCTCCATCTGCAAGTGAGGGTTCCACAACACTGCATCTGACCAACTGAATTTGAAAATGACCAAAATTTAGTCATTGATTTCATAATCTAAATAAAGACCATTTTATTTGCAAGTATCAACCTACTTTGAATGTGAGATGATAATTTTGTCACCCAATCCGTTGTCCAGGGTGAGCTCACTTGGTGCGCCAAGGTAAATGCAGTCAACAAATCCTGGAAAAGTCACCTGTTCCCTGTAACGTATTAAATAAATAGCTCAAAACTTAATGCTCATTAGCTTATACCATCCATATTGCTGCAACTAGTCTGTCCGTCACAAAGGTCAGTTGGCAATACTATAGCTCTGAACATCGCATATAAAATTAAATCTTTTGTGGCGCACACAACGTACAAGCATATTCAGTGGCAAAAGGAAGAAGACCTAAATGCTAACAGTGTTAGGTGAGTATGCTTCTGCATACAACAACAACAATAAAGCTTGTCCCAAGCACGCTGGGGTAGGCTATATATGAAAACCAAACGTATAGAAGTAAAAGAAAGAGAGAGAAGAGTAAACAAAGTACAAGTAAATTAAGATTCCAACATATGAATTGTTGATTTTCATGCAGTCCTAGATTCCGACACATGTATGCTTCTACATAGATGAGAAAATTTAATGATTCAATGCAGGAAATCAAAATCTAATCCTAATATATCAGGGATGAGGCTCAAACAAAAGGAGAATGTGTTAATATGTAAGAGTGAGATAATCTCATAAGTCATAACTATTTATGATAACTCAAACTGACCTCTCTTCTTTTCCCTCCAAGGGATTTTCAGGGTCAGGATCCTTATTCAGGGTCTTGCACCCTTTCAAACCTTTAACAGAAACACCATTTATGGAAGCCTGTATAACCAAATAGATGTGGAATTTAAAACTACATCGTACCCATAAAAGGAAAAACATAACTAGGCACCAGAAAGCTGCAACTTACACGGAAATAAGTATGGAGTGCAGAGTTAAATGAGAAAGGTTTGTCATCTGTATTTGTTATTTTTAGAGTCGTTAACAAGCTTGTAGACTGCAGTGCAACCTACAAAATATTTTCAAAATTTAAAATTCATCCATGTCCTACAAGGGGCAAAAGGTGCAGCTATTGCACATAGGACTGTAACTTAAATACTGTAACTGAGTTTGACCTTGTATAGTGCTTGGAAGCTATAATCCCACATTGAACGACTGTAAGAATCATCTTTCAGCTCCAAAGTTACAGCAGGATTTCCTTCAGTGACTTCTGAATCTGTAATGGCCCAGTTCATGTTCCGAGCAAACCCATGCTGTCAAATGAAGTTAGCCTTGGTAAGTGAAAGGGTACATGCAAAACAAGTCCATTCTTCTGCACTTGATTATGAACGTGATGAACATTAATAGAGCACAACTGCACCAATGATATAACCAAACACTGAAAATGACTAATACAACCTCCTAAATAGTGGAAGTAACGGAATTCCACAATAGAAAAGGTAAGGTTAACTTGGGTCATTTCTTGATTTGCCACTATACATGCTTGATATTGAATGTGATATCAATATGAAATATTCTATTTGATTTTGAGGATAAAAAATTCAATATTTCGTTCCTTTTCCTGTTTACATGTGCTTGTGTTAAAAACTTAAAACAGAAAATTGGTTTCACATACCTGCTGCATGGGGCCAGGGCCAAACTGGGGAAAACAATGTGGAATCCCTCCGCTGATTTCAGAAAAGGAGACGGTAAAGCATGCTATCGGTTAAGCAACTAACGTTTTATGAGAGGTAGTTTAAAATCCAACCTGATGGGTTTTGTCCCATTGAACACAGCATCTGGTCGAACGAATAGCAGGTCCTTGCCATTAGGGGCTTTCAAAGAAGTGACACATGCTCCGAATAAGTAGATCTCAGCCTCACTTCATGCATGAAACAACTCTACAATTAGCTAGCAGTAAAGTAAAAAATGTAACCAGAATATCAGATAATATAATTTTGATACAACAAAAAAACTGCAGGAATGTGTTCCTGAATTCACAAGTACAAAGGCATGCTAGGAGATAGCTAAGAACATAGAGAGCCTATTACAGAAGTATATTATGACAAAAATATCTAATCATACTAACAGTAAACTATCAACGGACAATGTGCGAAATTGGAAAACTCAAGTCATGTGTATTTGTATACTAGTGGACTGTCTAACAAAATGATGTGACCACGCTCAGTGTTATTTCAAAGCTTCAAGTATCAGTGCGATTATTTTCTAATTTCATCCGTCATTCTTAGTATCCTTGCTTGCCCCACAGTCTGCTCAAGGAACTTGTCACCCTTGTGAAGCAACTGCAGCAGTCTTCACTATGGAAGACCGAACCATTTTCAACAGCAAATAAGGATGTTTTACCACGCTTCTCCATTGGATACATTCGGACAATATAACAGCTCGGTTTATCACCAAATTTGTCTGGTTACTCTAGCTTTATACGAAGTTCAATGCAAAACCCAATATATCCCACATTTCACCCAAATTAGATAACCCAACCAAGTTCTCATCTTTACGACATCATCCCCTCTCTTTCAACCTAAACAACAAAATCCCTCCAGAAATGACACATACTCACAAGAAAATCACCTAAAATTTCCAAATCAACAAGATCCTAGTTACCTCCCGTGAGGCGATTTGAGGTCGATTTTCGGTAGCCCTCCATTGCCCTCCGACACCGCCACGCCGGGCGCATACACCTTCTGCCCAACACTGGCCATGGCCACCACTCCAGAGCGCCTGAATTCAAGGAAAAAAAAACGAAGCCAAACGCACCAAGATTCGTCGATTCGCGCTCACAAACAAGTGGATCGATTCAGACAAGTATGGGTTGGTGAAGATGGGGTTGGCAGCACCTGAAGCGGCGAGGTGACTTGGAGGAGGAGACGAAGGATGGCGAAGGGAGGGTGAAGGCGCAAGAGGCCGCCATTTCTGTTCTGCCGCGAGGAGACGGTGCTTGTGCCCTTCGACGGCGTTTGCCTAGTTTGTTATAAGAGGGAGGGAAATGCATCGGATTGGCTGCGGCGAGTTGTCCGTGTGTTTAGTTTCTAGCAAAAAGAAAATTGTGGTATTGGATTAAAAACAGTTAGAACCAGTACCAAACTTATGCTCAATGATGCTCCCTAAACGTGTGTACGGTAGTTAATTTATTTGGGGGGTTTAGCTTCGTCTAGATTGGTTGCTGGAGTGCAAAGGTAGCAAGAAAGACTGGTCAGAGCCGGTGGTCGCACAAAGGATCCGAGCTGCCACGGCAGACGCCCAGGATGATACAAAAAGCACAGCTAGTCTGTCCATTGCAAGCAATTTTATTCTGGCATATGCCCCTTGAACGATTGAAAGGCCTTGCCAGGAGGATATCTCAATGGTGCAATACATATAACCTTTTTCCATTGATACCTTTCCTCCTTTTGTTCTCTTCCATTTGTCTGATTTTCCTTGTCAGCGAATTTAGTATCAACCAAAACGAAAAAAAAAAATCAAACTAGTAGTCGACATAACATAACATTTCTCTGTCTGAGCAAATTTACTGACTACGGCTTGTCCAACCATATATCAGCATCAGATAATCATATCATATTCACAGGAACAAAAATCGTTGCAATTTAGAAGTCAAATGCTATTCATCAAACCATGAAACCATCCTTCGTACATGGTTCAATTTGCCTCTTCCGTGGTTGCTTTCCCGCCATTCTCCGCGTTCTTACCACCAGCGCCACCGCCGTTGCTCGCCGGCGGGGTATGATGATCTACTAAGCACTGGAACAGGCAGGCGCTAGGGCTTGGCTTCGGAGTCGCCTCCGAGTCGCTCCCGTTCTCCATCATAAGCGCGCGTAGGCACTTCCTCGGCCTTGCCGGCGCCGGGGGTGAACTTGGCGCTGTGCCCTTGTCCTGTGTCGTCGATGGCACGACAAGCTGTGGTATTCTCTTCGGCTTCTCGTCCTGCTTCGGTGTTGGCGTCACCGCCGCCGGCTCCTCGCGCCCGTTCTTGATGTCCACGTGCACGCCGGGGCTGCCAGCGCTGCACGTGCTATCCTCCATCGACGAGTTGTTCACGCTCTGCACGTTGCTGTTGACGTTCGCGGCCACCGCCGGTGGCTTCGGGGCTGAGACCGGGTCCTCCGGGTCGGTGTCTCCCGGCGGCGACGCGTGCGCGTCTCTTGGGGCACCGTTGCCGACGACCATGCTGGCGCCGACGTTGTGGCCGGCGAGCGTGATGACGCGGTACCAATGATCGCTCTCCGGCCTCGGCGCCGGCGCGCCGCGGCCGGTGGGGCTCTTGAGGCCGTCCTCGATCCCCTGCCGGTACGGCGTGCGGGCACCGTCGAAGAGGCGCGACCTCGGGAAGCCGGAGATGGAGATCTTGGTGTCGTTGCAACGGTTGCCGTCTCTGCGCGAACCCTGTCCTTGACCGGTGGGCGGCGCTCCGGAGAGCGTGAGCTCCATGTCCACCATGGACGGCCCTCCTCGAAGCTGCGACGAATCTGAGCTTTGGACTGGAATCGTGTGCGACTCATCGGATGACTCGGCTTGGATGTTGGATGGGGATATCTTCCTCCACGGCATGTCCCCACGAGTGCGGAGGTTCTGCCGGAGTTGGTGGCGGCTGAGGTTGAGGTGAGGATGTCAGTGGCCGCGATGATGGCGGCCGTGGCTGCTGCCGCCACGATCCCACATTGCTTCTGTAGGGAAGCCAGAAGCGGAATGACTGCGGCTGCATAGGTGATGATGACGGTGCCCGTTGGTCTGACATGGCTGTTTTTGGGTCGATGGTGTTAATCGGAGGGAAACAATTGAAACTCTTTGCATTTGAACTGGGCACGGAGTAGTGTTTAGAAACATAGGTTTCCATGATTCTTAGGTGCTGATTGCTTGCAAAATGGAGTTGCCTTGAGCATGTTAGGAAAGCTAAGGAATGGGGGCTTTTCTTGGCTTGTAGGATTGGAGAAAGGATGCACATGCACCTCTTATCTCCCAGCTGGCCCTTGAGTTTGGGTCATGTTCAGTAATCAGCTGCAATTTTTACCAATCTTTCAAATATTTTGACCTTATCACGCAACAATGCTGTAATGGGGCAGGCTGAATCTGTCTTACTTACATATCGTGAAGTTCAAACAAGTTCAGATGTGCTTCAAGCAATTGATATACAGAAACACCGTGTCCCGGAAATTCAAAATCAAGCAGAACCAATGCAGGGGTGGTAGCTTTTGAAACCAACTGAGAATTTTATTCACATAAGACGTATATATACTGATGAACAGATAACAGACAGATTACTACAGTTCACAAATTGCCAAATACTGTCAATGTTATAAGCCATCTTACAGGTGAATTGGCCGTAATCTGTCAAAAAATGAGCATTGTGAGCTTAGTTAACAAATCTGTGGGAGTTTCCATGTCGTCCACTTTTCCTTCTTTGTCGCCACCTTTCCTTAATATCACCAGACTCTTGCTGGATGAGACTGACTAGCATTACACATTTCTTCATCATCTTGCTTGCCACCTGCATTGTTCCCGATCTCACGCAGCCGAGAAGTTTCGGCTATTAGGTCATTCACCAGCATCTCTGTTGTTTTTGTGGTAATCCCTCTCAAATACCATGAAATTGGTGGTGGGGGTAAAATTGCAGGCTCGATAAGCTGATCCAACGTAATGGCAGATCCAACTCTTCCCCTTCCATCAGTACAAGAGTCATATTCATCCAGTGTGTACGGATCAAGTGGAAGGCATACTTCCTTGTCAACAAATATGGGATCTATTTTCCAGCAACCCTCAAACTTCCTCATGAAACCTGTTCGCCCTTGCTTGAACTTCACCTGCAAAAGGTATTGCATTGCATGAAACCACATATCAGCTAGCATATACCATGAGTTGGCAAAAGGATAGTGGCCATGTCACAAGATTGTTACGGTGTGATTTTTTCTGTCCTGGTCAACAAAAACATGAACTGACAATATGCCAGACCACCAGAGGAACTTCCAGATTGCTGCCTGTTCTACTTCAACTATTTGCCTTGATCCTTCATCAAGCAAGACTTTCCGTGATAGTACTTCCTGAAAAAGTGAAAGTGTCCATATTAAGTATCTGGTCTATGGGTGAGATATTCTGGTCTTTTTTTTTCTTTGTAAAGAGCTACATCCTTGGATTATAACTCAGCAAGAACAAGTATGAATGTCCAGTCATATAACTCTTGGCTTGCTTATTATAAGTAAACCGTAAATTATGCAAGAGCCATCATGTTTTCAGCCATAATATTCAAGTACACCAGTCCAAATCAATTATCTTCCACAGCATGTCAAGACACGTGCAGCGCTTTGAAAGAACACTGAATAACATGTTACTCTAGTTCACTATGAGCCCATTACAGGGCTATTTTACTCTACCATGCAGGCCCGCATTAAGGTAGACAACAACTAAAGGCCTCGAAGAAACACCATCTCAACATAAGGGGTTAGTGCTCAATCCACGATAATGAAATAAACCAGCGAACTTTAGTGCTCCATTCAATGTACAAGAAGCAAAACCTGAATTACCAGTTCTCCTGATCAGAACATCAAATGAAGAAATTAAATAAAATGAATATAGAAATTTCAAGATTCATGAACTGGTGGGAATAACTAAGAGCAGAATTGAAGCATGCAGTGCTTCTTATCAGTCAGACGGCTTGGACACTTCAAATAAGAAGCAAAAAAAAAAAAAAACGCATCAGTACATACCTTGATGTTTCTAAATACTCTTTTGTTCTCCGGATCAATTATGATGTTATAAACTGCGTCCGGTGGTAACCCTGCTTTAAATCTCAGATGGAGGTTGCAAAGAGAACCATTCGGCACCGTAACCTATAAAGATTTTGAAGAGATTGATTACGTTATCTGTGTATCAGTATTATATCATATATAATTTCATACTTGAAATCTCCAGCAAAAAGATGCAAACGTTTCCAGAATAATATGCAATCCAACTGCCAGTCTAATATATGAAATGCAGTAAATAATAGCGTGCTCAGACTGAGTTTTCCCCGGCAGTGAGACTATTAGTGAAAAACAGTTGCGGTTCAATACCTTGATTTTTGGTGGCTCATCAATCCAACTAGGATTGTTCTTCCACGCTTGGAGCTGCCTGTCCAAGCTAACCTCAGCAGCAGCAGCAGCAGCAGCATTGCACGACCCTTTCACCTTCTCTGACGTCATTTGAGCACTAACACGGTGCCCAGCACCATCCTTGTTCAAGAGACGCCCAAAATGCACCTGCGACAGGACCCAAACCAATTACCATCCGCGCAACTGAATCTGAAACCAGCAAAAAAATATGTTCTCCACTTAACCAAAGAAACAAACAAACCTTAAGAGATTTCTGAATCTTATCGGGAACCTGCATCAGGCTATTGAATCCCGACGCAGCATTCTGCAGGACTCCGTCCGCTTGGCTGGCCCCCGGTTCCTGCCTGTTACTTCCTCCCATCGAGAAGCCCAATACCCTGGCAAGCAGAGCAGCGGCTTGTGAGAATCCGGAACAGTAATGATTAAAAACGAAAGGGGAAATGGTGACGGAGAATATCTAACCTCGCGGAGTAGGTAGAACTGGAAGCTTGGTTCAGACGGCGATTGGCTCCGGAAGACCGGAACGGGAGGACCGATGGGGAGCAGGAGTGACCAAGTGGAGCACGAAGCCGCGAGGAGCCACGGGGAAGGTCGAGTTTCCCGGGTCCAGTCGCCGTCCCCTGAGAGCTCTCCGAAATGCAATCTCCGTCGACGGGTTTCGCACCAAACACTCCCCTGGTCCCGACCGACGTGCGGGCCCGTCAGTCAGTCTATTGGAGGTGGATGATCGGAACATGAGTAGGCCATCATCATCTTCAGCTGGGAGCGTGCCTCCTATTGGAAGGGCAAGCTCATCGCCTCAGACATCGGATCGAGGAGAGGGTTCTTCAGCTTCAGGTGCCAGGAAAGATGAGTACAGTGGGCGATATGATGCAGATGATATTTCAGAGGAGGATTTGTGGGGGCCTGAATTTGCTGGAAAGATTTCAATGATTGATTCTCCTAGCGAGGTCATTGGTGCAGTCCTGAAGCATCTGAGATCGTCACATAAAACTACCGACATGGGTGCAAAAGTCAGTGGTGGAAAAGAAGCAGTGTTAAGAAGCTTTACTCAACGTCAAAAGCAGGTTCAACTATTTGACGACATGAATTATCTGAAGTCATTTGTTGTGATCATCCGACCTTTCACAATTGCTCTCAGCATCTATGTCAGTTTCTCTATCGCTGCATTGTATGGCATAGCAGTTACTGCTCTTGCTGTTATTGAAAAGGGATTTGCAATTAGATCAGCTGCCCTTGTATCCCTGACAATTTTTTTGTTCCTTTGTCAGCAGAGCTGGTGTGAAGGTTGTTGATATCCTACCCCCTAAGGCTGCCCACAGCGGGGTCTGTAAACAGACCTCTATAGCACTTTAGCGTGCTACTCTAAATTACTCTTCTAAAGTCTAAACAGAATATTCTCTTCCTTTACAGTTACCCCTAAAAAATTTCCAGCTTTACAATTTTATTATCTGCACTCGTTCAACTTTATATCGCACCTCTATATCAACTACCACAATATTTTACAACATTTATTTTCTTTTTTTATACTTTTTCATTTTTTTATTTTCTATTTTTATTTGGCAACCCTGGAACATTCCGGGCAACACCAATTCCTCTTCAATCTCTCCCGAGCTCGCCGCTTCTTCTCCCCCGAGCTCAAAGCTTGCTCCCTCGCCCAAGCTCGCTCCACGTACTCCGCTCCTTCCAGAAGAATCCAGGCATCCTTTTTCCCGCTCGCTCCACACAGTTCCTTGCGCCGCCGTTCTTCCCGTGCATCATCGCCGCCCTCCCGGCTCTACTGCCTCGCCGGCCTCCAATCCGCCGTGTCGTGCCGCTCAGCGCCTCCGTTCTTCCTCGCGGCCGCACCTGCGTGCTCCCAGCGCCGAGCTTGCCTCGCCCTTCTCCCTGCGCTTGCCTCCTTCGCGCGCCTAGCTCGTCTCGTCCTCGCGCCGAGCAGCGCGCTCGACCCAGCGGCGTCCACGAAGTCCGCCCTACTCGTCGTCGGATCCTCCTCGCGCACGAGCCGACCTCGTTGTCTCCTCATCTGATCTGAGTGCCTCCTCTCCGGATCCGAGAGTGTTGTCACCTCGCCCAGTCTCTTCGGGCGTCATCGTCGAGCACCATCGCACTGTCGTCGTCGTCAGGCACCACCGCTGTCGGGAACGTTCTGAGTGGTGCAAGTGGCGTGAGCCAACGAATTCGCTCTTTCTCTCTCTTCGTCAGATCGATAGCGGCGTCTCTATCTGTGGAGATGAACTGTAGCGGTCGCTAGGATAGCGGCGTGCTATTCGGCTCCGGTGCGGTCACAAAAATTTTAGAGGCCCTTCAATTCAAGCGTAGCGGCTCATTTAGAGTCCTCCGGTGCGAACGGTCTAAGACAACAGAAGAGCGCTGCACCGGAGCATGCAAAGTCATATGTAAAATAACGACTGCCACCCGACATTGCCACAGATAGGAGACTCTTGGAAAGAAAGGGGAGACAAATAAGAGAGAGAGAGAAAAAAGAGAAAAAAATAATAGAATAAAGGAAGAAGAGTGAAGAAGAGATATAGATGTCCGATTTAGAGGTGAACTAATGTGAAGAATAAAACTGTAAAATTGAGAAATTTTTTAAATGTAACTCTAAAAGACGGTATATATAGTCGATATAGAGATCTACGAGTACGAGCAGTAAGTCTTCATTGGTTTGGTTGTTGCAATCCTGCTTCCGTTACTTTGATGACCATGAAAAGTGTGAAAATGTTGCTTTGAAGATGATCTTCATTGGTTTGATGCCTCCTCTGGTTGTTAGCGCCAGTACTACTGCTCACAGCATAATAACATAGGAATCTGAGTAATCTATTTCCATAAAATCTAAAGGTCTGTTCCGCCACTGCTACAAGGATTAGTTCGAGCGTATATACACCGCCCACGACATCCTCTGTGGCATGATAGCACGTGATATTATCGGCAACCAAGACTCTGCTTGAGGGCAAGCATGTTCTAAAGAAGATAATGTCACGACCCGTGGGCTCGCTTATACTGTAAAGAGAGGAGTGAGAGAGGGAAGTATAAAAAGAGGTGTAACATATTTTTCTGAAGACAATTGAATCGTCATTTGCTCTTCCTCCTCATGAGGCTAATCCCACTCGTTTCTTCTAAACCATACTCTATATATTATTCTTATTTTATTTTTTCAATATCTACTCAAATGATGTGTTTGGTTGGGAGTCAAAGTGAGATGAGATGGATCCATCCCACTTTCTAGGGATGGATAATCCCATTTTCTGTTTGTCTAGAGGGATGAGACGATCGTTGTTTCTTGTTTGTTTTGTGGGATGACGTAGGACGAAATGGTCATGTCTCCTGTTTGAATGAAAGGATAAGACAGAAACATGTGAGTATAAAGACCTCTCCGGAGGGCCGCACACCTGCCTCTACGGAGGTGGAACAGATCTGTCTCCATGTTTTCGGTGGGATAGTTACATCCCGCATCTGGGTGTAATATTCTCTTTTGAGGGATGACCCCATCCCATATGTCTCCAAACCAAACAACAGAAAAGTGAAATCGTCCTGTTCCGTCCCACTATATCCCTCAAACCAAACACACTCTAAATTTACACATATCTAATATATTTTACAGTATGTTACTGCGGACAGCCTCAAGTCTACTTTCTCCTATCACCTTCTTGTTATTAGACTGTCTGCAAAGAGGATACTAAAAAATACACTGTATAGTGTAAATTTAGAGGATTTAGAGTAAGATATAAAAAAGTAGAACGAAAATAATTTATAAACCTTACTTTAGAGTACACGGGTCATGACAACACTCACCCACCAATTCCCGCTCCGCCTCCGGGCTCGCCGCGATCGCTCCCGCTGCCACCTCCGATCAGGCATTGAATCCATCCCCCGCTCGCCGCCGGCTGGGCGGCTTGTCGCAGCTCTTTTTGTGACCTCTGGGTCCCGAGATCATGCCCAATCGGTAATGTGGGATCTGATCCCTTCATTTCGCGCAAGTTTCAGACCAATTCGTCTGGCCTTCGCTTCTAATTCCTGCTGTTTTTGGTCGGTTTTGACTTGGTTGCTGGATGGCGCAGAGCAATTGGGAAGCGGATAAGATGTGAGTGATTTTGGTGTGTTTTCCGTGTTGATTTTTTTTTCTGTTCGTGGGGGTTGATTTCCGGTGCTTGAGGTGCAGGATCGATGTATCTATGACTATCTACTGAAGAGGAACATGCAGACGACGGCCAAGGCTTTCATGACGGAGGGGAAGGTTGTTGCAGATCCAGTCGGTAATCCTCACCGCTGCTTCTGTTACTTCGTCCTGTTGTATTTGCTTCTAGAGTAGGTTTTGTTCACGACAAGAGTTCGGCTATTGTCTGGGGACGCGAATTCGAATTTTGAATAAGACTTCGAACTTGACATGCGGTGTAGAGCTGTTTTTCCTCCTGAAATACAGCTCCGCATTTGGAAATTGAAACATGAATTCAACAACAATAACAACAACCAAGCTTTTGTCCCAAACAATTTGGGATCGGCTAGAAATAAAACCCAACAATTTATGAAGAAAAGTAATAGAAAATAAGATAGATTAAAAAAATACAAATAAAATAAGATTGTACATTTTATTTATTTTACAAATGGATTAATAAGAAAGAAGCTAAAAGTAACAAAATATGAATAAACTAAGATTCTGTAAATTGAAACATGGATTGCTCTGTAGATTTTTATCAGCTAAATGGGAGTAGTGGATTCAAAATTCAATGGGTTTCAAGGTTTCTGTGTAAAATCCGGCAAGAGAACCTCCAAGTTAATATTGTAGTTTCGATACCTGAAGATGACTTAAGTGAAGTTTCAGGTGATGGGAGGGGAGGGGGGGGGGGGGTGCCTGATTTAGCAGGAAAAGGACTTTATAGATGCTTGCAATGCAGAAGTGGCATGGCTGCTGCTTTTTTTAGTAAACACGATGCATCTTAACACACATTTCCACTACGCACCAATAAGCTACTATTAGTGATTTAGCTAAATGTTGACATTATCATATTGAACGATGTTCATTTCAATTTTCTCAATATGCTTTGCTTTCTCAACATCTAAAAGTTTCCTTGAAGATTCAAATTGTTATAAAAATGAAGAAAGAATAGGAGGGAAAAAAATGAATTCGGTGGATTTTCTAAATAGCAAATGTAATATTATTGAGAGAGAAGTAGCTATATGTTATAATATAAGAAGATGTAGTAAAATGATATGATAAAAATTAGGTGGTAGTTGATATAAAGATTGGATTTAGAGGTAGTGCAGATAGCCTCACTCTTTGGTTGTAACTGAACCCCTTATTTACTTATTGACTGATCTAGACATTACTTGTTATGTAAGGGGAACGCATGTACCACCACACCTTCAGCGCAGGATACAGCTAATCGCAACATGGTGGTCATCAAAGACAGTGATGTGCAGCCTCCCTGCCATTGTTTTTTTTTTCTCCGTGCTAGTGAAGAAACCTTTTTTTTATATAGAAAAGCAATTTTTATTCAGTTGAAAAGTTGTTGCTGTTAGATTTAGATCATTAGATGTAATACCTGTGAACCTTGAGGGTAAGTACCCCTTATTTTCAGCGATTGAGAATTAAACTCTCCCTTTTATTAATTGTTAATAATAATGCTCTTTTTCTATACTTGCAAAGTGGATTGTATTGTGTCATGTTATAAAACAATAATCATGTCCTGTAACTCCGTGCTACTGTACTGGTACGAGAATCGGCTTGTCCGTCACACACCTCCTTCGTCCTTACCCCCTTCTATCCTCTCCAGGTGGTCGCTGCACATAACCAAGGATCCAACAAGACTTGATCTAACCGATCATCAAAATGATCTTACCTCCCCCCCTCCATTTCCAGACGTGATATCTCGCAGCTTGATCAAACTCGAAGTTTCTTTAGATAATAGGAACACAATACCCGATTCTGATTGATATGCTAATCTATTTCTATTTACACATTACACAATAGCAAGGGCCTTCTTTTGCATTCCTAGGTTCAACAAAGTTATCTTCACGAATTACCTTCTCTGGAAGTTGAATAGCTTGAGCGAGAGCCCGAACATCAATGCAAAGAGTAGGGGAAATGAGACAACCATAACAGCGACCACCCACAGAAAATCATGATGGTAACCAAAGTAGTTTTCGACAAAGTCAGATATACGCACACCATTATTGAATGTTTCGGTCACATCTCCATACTGTGAAGTGATCAGACCGTTTAGTGTCCATGCAACTGGGCAGATCCAGTAGAACCATCTCCACCATATTGGGATTCTCTGAAGAGGAAACATGCCAGTTAGCAGATGTGGAGTACAGGTTTTGGAAAAGTTCAGCGGCTATCGAAGAAAACTAGAGCTCTAGGAAAAGTTAATATACTTACAGTTCTTGGTATTAGAAATCCTGAGAAAAGGTTCCAAATGGCATAGAATGCCGTGGAAGCAACAGAGGAGACATTGTAGTTTGGAGTGAGGCCCACCATCATCATCCCGTAAAATGTGTAATATGCTAAAGTGAAATACATGAAAAACAGGTACCAAAAGAACTTGGCAGCTGTCCATTCAAACCCAATCATAGCATACACTAGCACAGCGTATATTAAGGACTGAAAAAAGATATATGGAAGTTCAATTGTAACCTGCAAAATGGGATACATGTTAGAGGGTTTGTCACTTTGTTGTTCTGAGATGTGTGCCAAAAGATTTCACTGTTCATGCAACCTTTTTTTTTAAAAAAATACAAAATCTTACATGTCCTATCTTACTTCTGTTTATGGTTTCTTACAACAAAATTTTATGTTCTTTCTCAGTTAGACTAATTAGTTTTTTGGAGTTGCAGATAAATTGACTATTCGATGAAGTGAATACCAATGAACAATTTTACCTGTCCCAAGGCATATGGCAAAGGTGAGTACATTTGAGCCGCTCTTTCCCTGTAAAAGACTGAGCGCTCAACTGAGACAACTGGCTGAACTGAACCAGAATTCTGTACTCCCATGAAAATTACTGAGGCATACATAGAACCCATGGCATTGAACAAGTCCTGCTGACTATCCCTGCAAGAGTTGAATATCTTCAGTAAACTGAATAGGGCCGAGCAGTAGCCTCAAAATTCAAAGTTTTCTTTTGTTATTCTATATCATTACCTTTTTCTGCCAACGCCCCAGAACATTGTTCCAAAGAGCAGGGCAATCATTGTTGTATACACATACTTGACAGCAGTATACGGAGGATTTCTCCAGTATGATATACTTTGTTTCCACAGGCAAGCAAAACATTGTGAGAGGAACTTCTGAGAGTATTCTGTTGGAAAGAATAGGTCACTTGAACCTTCAGGAGGTGCACTCAGCTCCTTAATTAAATCTTTATTCCTCCTTAAATGCATGGAAAGAGTACATTAGTGTAGAACTGAAACAGAGTATGACAGCACATTTTTCCTTTTATTGAACCGAGAAATAAAATCTGGAAATAGTTTTACGTGACAGTACAGTACTTGAAAGCTTTTGCAATGTTTGTGGTTTCACTATTTTTCATGATGCACTTATTGTTTAAAAATTCAGGAACCACAAATATGCCCCAAGGGGGCATGTGCTTTGGTGGTGGGAATATGGGTGCAACAGTGCCCGTAGGAGGGTATAATAACTGCTGAAAATAGCATCATACTTTGTAATTTTAGGATATGCCCTCTTTAAATATTGTTTTAAAGTATTGAAGGAGTTATTGCTGTTGCTTTCCTATTTTTAAGTCTAGGATTTCAGAACCCAAATCAAAGTTAGATAGGTCTGTACTTCCTGCAGTCTTTGGTTACATCCCTAAAACATAACGTGCATATGTACTTACTTGTATAATTCTGAATTCTTGTATAATTCACTGAAGCTAATCCCAGTTATTTGTTCTTGCACTGCACTGGTCACTTCGAGCATCCATGTTGAAGGATTGTAGCCATCTTTTATCTTGTTGACACCTTCAATTGCCTTGGTAGGGTTATACAAAACAGTTAAATAGTATTTTGGTTCCATGCAAAACTGTAAACTGATGGAAACATATAATACTTTCATTTCTTTGCTCTGTTCTCACCTCAAAATATCTGATCAATTCACATGAGTGTCGTCCTAATGGACCTACATAAATCTCTTCCCCTCCCCGTTTCATCAGGAAGAGCTGCAGAGGTACACAGACCCATTAGGTATCAAATGCTTAGCAAACACCGATGTGTTTAATTGTTTATGTTCTTCATTGTTACTGAAAATATCACTATTTAAGTAGTTCACCTCATCAAAAGATTCAAAGATACCGATGCTTGGTTGGTGAATGGTACAAACAACCGTTCTTCCTGTGTCGACGGTATTCCTTATGGCCCTCATGACAATGGCTGCTGCACGTGCATCAAGTCCAGATGTTGGTTCGTCCATGAAAATGATAGAAGGGTTAGCAACCAGCTCAACTGCTATTGTTAGCCTTTTCCTTTGCTCTGTTGACAATCCACTCACACCAGGCAGTCCAACTAATGCATCTTTTAAGGGTAACAGCTCAACAAGCTCCATAACCTCATCAACAAACATCTGCATATGGAAACCAGGTTTTAGTGAGAAAACTTTGCTGTGAGCTACCTAATATAATCTTCATATATAATATCACTATATATATGCCAACTTAAAAAGGCAAGTCTTTGTTCTTTAGCTTACCTTTCTTGTTGAGTAATCAACATCGGCAGGTAACCGGAGCCACGCAGAGAATTCAAGGGACTCATAGACGGTAATATTCGGTGAATGGATATCATTCTGCTCACAGTATCCTGATACACGAGCAAAGGTCTCTTGCTTCTTTGGGTAACCGGAAATGGTAATGTTGCCTTCTATACATCCACTGGTCTTCCTCCCAGCCAGGACATCCATCAGGGTTGTCTTGCCGGCACCACTGACACCCATCAGTGCAGTAAGTACTCCTGGCCTAAATGATCCATTGATACCCTTCAGCAGTTCCAACCGGTTCTCTTTCACACCTTGTGCTTTGATTTCCTACATATTTTTTTGGATAAAATAATTATAAATAAATGTTTTGCTCTTAGATGCAATTACTTAGGATAATCTGCAAAGTGAACATGCATGTGAATGAATACGTGTAATTTCATAATCACTTATGAATACTTATAATTCTCACAATATGAAAAAGTTAATACCTCTGGCATGTCTACACTATATCGTATATCTTCAAACGTGATGGAAAGAGGTACAAAAGGGAGGACCATTCCTTTGTTGGTTGGACTAGAATTTACTGTTGCATGATTGGAAGCTGCTTCATCATCCATGCTATCTGATAGACATTATATATGGAACATTATCATTAAAAAATGGAACATCAATGTATCGTTATATCATATCAATTTCAGGATATAAAATAATTACTTTTAGATGTTACTGTATTGGTGGCAGTCCTTCCTCTCGATGACGCTTCTAAATCTTCACCAGTTAGATTTGCTTGTTTTATCTTCAATGTCTTCTCTGAAATTGTTGGTTTATTGCTATCAAATGCTGCAGAGAGTGGAATATATGAGACCAGTGCTTTGGCTGCAGTTTTAGATTTTTTTACTAACGCACTAGATACAAATTACTCACAATTGAGGAATGTAAGGCAGGCGGTGTAGAGGATATTGAATAGCAGCACGTATCCGAACAAGGCACCCACACCAATCCAATACCATTTTGCCTCAGGAAAAAGCCCACGAGATTCCAGAATTAGTCTCCCAAGTGGTTCTGTGAAACCGGGAATTGTCTGTTGCATAGCATAATCAATATGCTTTAGCAAGACTCACAAAGGTTATATTTTTGTTAAAAAAAAAGAAAAAAACATTTTACCTTATTCCATCTGGCGCCTAGGAATTCATTTACTGAAATGGCATTTTGTGCATACATTAGCGGTGATAACCAGTACCCCCATATCCACCATTTCTTCACATCCTCTGTTATATCAATGTGGGAATAGCAAATTAATTTTAGCTTATTCATGATTTCTTATGGTACCACATAAAATGTAGCAACTGAAATAGGCTAAACTAATGTTTCATTTAGAAACAATATTGCTGAATTGGTTTCTTTTGCATACCTCTTGATAGGACGAATCCACCCAAAACCAAAAAAATCAGAATGCCAAATGAACCAAGGGTGCTTGCAACAACCTGATTCCTTGCAAGACCAGCAATGAAACGGAACAATCCAGATGATGCCTCATTCATTAGTAAGAGGAGCAGGAACTGCCTGAAAAGCCTGCACCATTGTGTTTATTTTGTTAGCTTCTGTAATATGCTCATATCGTGTTTTTTTCCTGGATCAAATTTTTAGTTTGCTCACCTCTCTATATTCGGATCAAATCCAATGACATAGTATGTCATGAAGACCCAAATTGTAACATTGAGCAAGGAAAGGGGAGTCCTAATGATCCATAATGGCAAGGAGTATGTCCATGCAGGATAGAAGAGAAGATCCCTTTGCTTGAAGAATACAGGGAGTTTTGCAATAGTTAACCCAATTTCTGCCAATCCATTGAACATGATTATCAAGATCCCAAAGTACAGTGCTCCCATGTATATCCTTCCATTTGTTATTGAATCACGATGCATATTGGTTTGGAAAAAGACTGTCATCGCAATTATTGCCATGAGTATTAACTGAAAATTAGGAAGAATAACAAAATAAGATATATTATTTGTTTTATACCTTCTCAAGCAAAAGCAAAAAAAGATCATTAACTTTGAAAGCAACAAGGCCTTTTTGCCCCAACCTAACTAGTGTAGGCTAGAGAAGAAACTCACTATAAAAGAGTCAATAAAATAATAATAATAAATAAGTAACAAGAAGAAAGAAACATAGGGAACAAAGGGGAAAAACAAAAAAAAAAGAGAAAAAAAGCAAAGATGCAAAGCTTAAGGTAAAAAAGAGGAAGCTAAAAATCAAGTTTTCAGCATGTGGATTGCTAGTATTTGCCTGTCTCCTGACCACAGTGTCGACTATCTATTGTAACTTACTGGTTAAGGACCCTACGTTCCAGCTAACTAAACGAATCCTACTTGGCTCGGCTAGCTTCCTTGCCCTTCGCAACCATCTAGAGAGGTGCAAAGACCCTTGTTCATTTTCCACTACAATGGGCAGATCATTAACTTTGAACCTTTGAAACCTGAATGTATGGCCAATATAATCCGAAATGTAAAAACTTAGTTTTATTTTTTTGAGGATCACCTGAATTGCCTTGAATATGTACACAAAGGAGTTTCTTTTCACTAGCAATATCTCTCTATCAATGTTTGCTTTAAATAATTCTTTCATGCTGGCACCATATTTTGATGTTTTCAGTGCAGCAGGATGGCTCAAGCTCTTGTCAAAAGGTACTGCCAACTCATTTCTTAAAGCTACACCAACGTGGAAAGACTGGAAGGCCTCTGCAAGCTCATTCACAGGAACATATCGGTATGTCTCATCATCATGTATCCAATATTGCCTCTGGTCTTTTCTTGATGTAACCTATCACATTTCAACTATAGCCAATCAGACACCAGGATTACAGGAAACGTGATCCTAGCAGTAAAAAAATGCCAAATGTATGGTATATAATAAATGCACTGTTAGAAAAAGCTTGATAGAGAATTGCAACGCAAGTAAAAACTCACTTCCTGCAAAAAGTCGGCTACACCTTTCCGCTGAGGGCATTTGAAGCCAACAGATTCGAAAAACTCAAGCACATATTCACGAGGGCCATTGTAGACAACCTGACCGTCTGAGAGGAGAATTAAGTCATCAAACAGTTCATATGTCTCTGGTGCCGGTTGTAGCAAAGCAATAACTGCCGTTCCACCAACAATGTGAATCGTTTGCCGAATGGAGTTCACAATATGAAAAGTTGTTGAGCTGTCGAGTCCAGTTGATATCTCGTCCATGAAAAGGGCACGCCCTGGGGTGACAAGCATCTCAGCTGCAGCGCCAATTTCAGGATATGGATAAGTCACGACACAGGAGAGTAATGTAAATACGTAATATGTATACATCTAGGACCAAGACCTGTAGTTACTCGCTTCTTTTGCCCTCCTGATATGCCTCTCAGCATATTGTTTCCCACGATTGTGTCAGCACAAACATCCAACCCCAAGACCTTGAATTTTGAAAATGGTAAATAATATGTTAGCAAAATAATACTTTTGAAACTTCTAAAACGTCTGCAAACCCGCGTGCATGCACCTTTAGTATGTGATTTGTGACCACATCTGCTTTCTGCTCTCCAGTTGCAGCAGCCTGTAAAATGAAAATGATGGTGTGTCAAACTTGTTACATAGAGCTCGCTCGACGCTGGATGAAGCGATTTGAAATGTAATATCTGCATCATACCTTCATGTAGACATCAGTTTCTGGATCTGGTATGATATTGGCTTCCTTTTCTCTCCTTGATAATTCCACTAGCAAGTCTGAACATTTTTGTTTTGATGCAAAATGTTAGTGATAAAGTGTGATGTTATTGTTAAGGATTTTGATTTTCCTTTTCTTATCCTTACCATATCGGTGCCCTATTCCTTGACATCTCGCAGAGAACTTGATTGTCTCGCGAACTGTGAGTTCACCCATGTGTACATCATGTTGGCTGACATAAGCCGCTGATCTTCGAGGCTCAAACTCATCCATTGTATGCCCATTGTAAGTTATATTCCCTGTTACCTTGAGACTTGAAGGCAGTGTTCCGGCCAGGGCCAAGAGCAGTGAGGTTTTTCCCGCGCCGGGAGGACCCAAAAGCAATGTCATTCTGAAATATATGGGATGAGGAAAATACTATATAGTGATAAATATGAGAACTGCAATATTTTAGAGAAATTACCGATGTGGTCTGATGATACCACTGACATTGTGAAGGATCGATATTTCCTTCTTCTTACTTGGTGTTATGTGGAGAGCATTTGCCAGGCCCTGGTTTGTAACGGTCATCGCAATGTCAGTCCATATAAAACAGGGTATCACAAGCGGGTTTTTTTCTCCAGATTGTTTATGTTAACTCTGCATTGGCTAGCGGGTTGACTATTTGATGATACTCATAAACAAGACTCAGTTGACCTGAAATCCGTGCTTACTTGCTATTTTCATTCATATGTTGCACATATTATTCTATAGAATATTTGCTATAACCGGTGATGATTATCATACTGTTTAGTGTCGGAGTAGGACGGAGCAGGTGCTGGACGTTGGACAGCAGCGTGAGGTAATCTGTTTTATGTGACAAGCTCGCTACAACGAAAAAAACATTGTTTTATGCGACACTGACATACTGCCTTCTTAAAAATAATCTATCGATCTGAATAGCGCTATTGTTTTTTTTTTTGTGACTAATTTGACAAAGTTTGGGCAGCTCCATGCACGAGAACTGTGACACGACGTACCTCCAGGACATTGGCATAGGTGTTCAGGATTGTCGGCAAGCCCCTGTTGCCCACATACGCCTCTGCCTCGACGTTCAGGTTCTCGTACCGTACCTCAATCTTCGGCAGCTCAATCCCCACTCTGCAGCACAGAACGAAAAACAGAGGAATTCATCACGTTGCATCTGGTCTGTGAGTTTATGGATTTCATCTCAGGTACTATTTCGTTTTTCAATTATTGATTAACCAACATCAATAATAAAAAGCGAATTAATATGTTTTAAGACTCAGTTCGATATTGTGGTGACATTGGATTTCACTAAGCCAATTTCTAGATGTTTTTCAAGCCTAACTAGTACTCCCTCCTGATCTTTTTAATTGACGTTTCTTAAAAGAAAATGAACTACAAATGAACTACAATATGATGTCTGAACGTCAAATAAAAAGATAAAGAGGGAGTATATTCCACGGCGATCAGAGAATCTGGACGCCATAGTAATAGTATAGGACATCTGCGACGGTGCTAGCTGAAGGAAGAGGAGGAGGATGTTATGTTACCGATCGACGCGGTCCTTGAACTTGGAGAGGAACCGCTGGTGGTCGTCGCCGACGCAGGCAAGGCGCTGCAGCAGCGCGTGTCGCTCCTGCGCGCCGAGGTTCTGCACGTTCACCTGCCGCAGCTCGCCCTCGGGCATGACCAGCACCGCCGTCCTAGCGCGATCGTAGGTCGGCAGCTTCTCCAGCGCGGCCCACCGCAGTGCCTCCTCGTCGTCGCCCCCGCCGTCCTCCCGCGACGCCGACGGCGAGAACACGCTGCTCGCCGCCGACCACACAGACGAGCCCTCCCGCCGCAGGCTCCCGGCGAACGCGTGTATCTCCCCGGCGTCGTCCATCTATACCGCCGGCCCTTCCCCCCCAGCACCGCCGCCGCCGCCGCCTCTATACAGCGCGCTGGAGGATGGAAGCAGTAGTTCGTTCGTTACGCCGCCTCCTCGATCGGGTGGTTCGTGTCACGTCGATGCACGGGACTGAATAGAGACGGGCACATGTACATATATACGTAGACGGAACGGAAAGGAGGTGAACGGGATGATGACGTACGGCATGACGAGTAGTACAAAATAATATCGCCAACGATTTAAATGTGCCAGAGCGATGCATGTACTAGTATACAACTTTTGGATTGCATTGGTGCACCGCGAGGTGGCGCCGCGTACGTCTCCTAGAAACATGAGATGATTTGGCACGAGGCAAATACACCGTGTCCGTGGTGTGCCAGGGAGCACTCCATGTCTGATGGTCAAGCAGATTAGCATCTCACATATCTCAGGGAGACAGCAGCAGGGAGGTTTCAGGCGCGCAGGTAAGATGCTCAGGCAATTGGACACGAGCTGGGCAACAACCGCCAATTAAACATGTCCGTAGTGTGCCACTCCAAACGATTTGAAAACATTATCATGCATGCGCTCCCAGTGGTAGGGAAAAAACGAAAGGGAAATATAATGTTTTTCAAATACTGGAGCCACTCACTTCGATACCCTCCGCCGTCACGGATAAGGCCAAAACTGATACTATTTTTTTTTCTCCGGCAGTGTGGCCGATGGACGAGCAGTGTCAGGAGGGCAGTTGGCTGAACTATCGCAACTGGTGCAGTCGGTATGTGTCGTGACAAGCGATTCAGATATAAAACTAGGCAGGACGAAGCGATATATTTTGGATCGTGGGAGTAGCCTCTATACCTGCCTTACTGTCCAGACATACGTAACTATTAAGGCTGATGGCTTTGACAGCTATTTTGATGCTATTGTGACAACATGCATCTCGTAGCAGAGAGGACAACAAACTAATAAGAGATGCTAACAAACTAACATGCATATGTGACCACCAAATCATCAAAAATCACAATTATAAGACGCGTATACTCCCTTCGAATATTTTTATTTGTCACCGATTAGTTTATTTTAAAATTAATCAGAGATAAATAAAAAGATCCGGAAGGAGTATCACTTAAATTGAATATGACATATGACAATTAGGGTGACCTTCTATTTAAATGATACAGTACATACGTGTGTCTTCCATCATCCACAATAATCATGGTTCCTCATGATGAATCCAATGATCATAGATGATTGTTAACATGTTAATACCATAAAGAGTACTCCCTCCATCCCTAAAAACGACATCCTTTTAGGGATGGAGGGAGTATATATTTAAACTAGATATATCTCTAATTAGTGAATGATGTAAAATGTCTGCAATAGGAAAGTAAAACAACTGTTTGGAAATGCATTCGGAAAACGCGATGGGCAGGGAAACGTTGGGAAGAAGCTAGCTAGATATCTAAATGTTGATTTGCGGTCGCTTCTATATGATCAACCAGAGCCTAAATACACCAAAAAATTAAAATTGAGTTATTGCCTATTAATCAAGATACAAGCTTGAATGGGACATCATCTTCATGTACCAACTCTTGCAGAGAGCAGGCAATGCTGATTGTCGATGCAATGATTACAAGCACTGCTTCCATTAAAATAGTTAGGCCAATTGACAAACTAGTATATTATTCTCTGCTGCTGTGAAAGTTGCATATAAAACATGAAACTTCTCAAAACATTATGCAAAGTGTTTGGCTTTTGTCTGGTTGCTAAAAACACCTTTGCAAGTTTAGTGTGTCATTATCTCTTTCCCTTAAAAGAGTAATTAGGCAAATTGACAAAGTAATATATTCTTCTTGTTGCTGTGAAAGTTGCGTATATATAAAACATGGAAATGGTACTTCTCAAACATTATGCAGAGTGTTTGGCTTTGTCTGGTTGCTATGAACAGTATGCAAGTTGTAGTGTGTCATTATCTTTCCCTTCATTAAAAGAGTAGTTGGGCCAATTGACAAGTAATATATTCTTCTCTGCTGCTGTGAAAGTTGCATATATATATATATATATATATATATATATATATATATATATATATATATATATATATATATATATATTATATATATATATATATAATGAAAACGGTACTTCTGAAAACGTTATGCAAAGTGTTCGGCTTTAACTGGTTGCTAAGAACATTATGCAACTTGTAGTGTGTCGGTATCTTTCGCGTTCAGTCAATTAATAACCTAGCTTGTCTGGCTGCTAAGAACATCATGCAAGTATTATATTTTTTTTGCGGATCGATTGGGCGATCCACCACGGTCATGCTAGAGTAGCGTGGCTAGAAAATATTAGTCATCCGTATATATATATATATACGCATCCTACCAAGTGCCGTTTTGATGTCCCTCTCTGCCAAGTGCCGCACGGAGACTAGGACTGGGGAGTGAGGAATACAGAGAGGTGTTCAAATCGTTCACGCGCCACTTGGTGAGGCGTACAAGTTGAGCGCAGAGCTGCGTGTCACGACTTTCGTACTTTGCTTGATACTCCAAACGAACCAGCTTTGACGCGGTGATAGATTGCATGTGTTTTCCTAAACAGAATTAAACAGTGTTGTTTAAACTGACGAACACACTCGTTCGTGCCTAAATACAGTAGCATTTAAGCAGAATTAAACGGTCGTTTAAACTGATTTAGAATAAACATTAAATAATGGTCGACCAAAATTTTACCGTTTATGTTTTCACTGGCAGTGAGACGTGTCTGCCAAACGTCTCAGACGTACTTACAAGCTGGTCATTAGCTGACCCTGTCATCGGCGTGTTTACGTGGCTGCCCAATTCAGAAAGGAAAAAGGCAAGTCAAGTCAAGTCGAGCCTCTATAGACGGAATGAAATCCCCTGCAGTAACTGCACTGCAATTACTGCAGCTGACTGGTGGGGTCAGGAGGCGTGGGGCCCACCTGTCAGCTGCAGTAACTGCAGTGCAGAGGATTTGAGTCCCTCTGTAGACCGATGGTGAAGCGCACGGGAGCCCTCAAGCTGACGGTGGTCTCTCCTCGTCGAAGGTAGCGGCAAGGTGCCATACTACAGTACCATTTATCTTAAATTTCAAAAAGAGGAGTCAAGTACACATATGGCAAGCTACACTACTCGTTACCGCTCCCTTCCATACCATTGATGGCATCAAACTCGCATCCTCACGCAAGGCTTTGCTCTCGGTAATGAAGGTCATTCGTCATGGGTTGATCTTCAGCGGCTAACTGCCACTCCTCAAGAATAGGTCATCACGTTGACCCTGTCTTACCCACGGTCGGTGGGCCGCTAACTAAAGAGTTCACTCTCTCTACGAGACACAATATGGTGGAGGAGATGCATCTCCATCACATGCATTTACTTCCCTAAACATGCACTTGTCGTCAGCGTTATCCTATTTAGGCGAGACCTTTGACCCGGTTGGCGTTAAATGATAGAACTATGTTATTGGGCTAATCAAGAACCTGCAGGATATATAGTCATAAACAAGTTCTGACATTTGGTAATCAAAGCTATTAGTGAAAAAAACACTTGTTAATCAGAGCAGTCAAACCTAAGCATGAACCCTCGTTGCATTGATCAATCATGATTAAGCTGGTTCTTGATGCTGCTTTTCTGCCATTTTAGTTGTATGTTTTGCATGGCCCAAATTATGCTCCCTTTTCATGCTAATCATGATCAAGTACCATGGATTGATATTGTTAGGACCTAATATTTTCTGTGTAGTGTTAATTGCTTAGATTGTCCATGTTTATGTTAGAATGAGTCCTTAATACTATCAAATTAGTTGTTAATTTTATGATGTAATGCATGATTAGTACTTGGTCATGAGTTTGTTGTTTGGTTAAGCATGTAGTAGGAGGGGATTAGATCAAATTCATGATGGACTCATCGTGGGGTACATCAGTGACCATAGGATTCATACAGAGAGAATTTTGTTCCGGATGGGCAACATTGGAGTCACTGTAGTGTGGGGTGGGTATTCATCGTATAATACGATGATATAGACAGTTCAACGGCTAGATTGGAAGTTTGAAAACTAATTCAGTGGTTACAACACACCAAGATACACCAAGATACAATGCTGCAGTGGTTACGAAACCGTGCGATACTTTCAGATCGTATAAAACCGTGCGATACAAACTAATTCAGATCGTATAAAACCGTGCGATACTTTCTCCCGATAGAAGAACAACACACCAAGATACAATGCTGCAGTGGTTACGAAACTAATTCAGTGGCACTGGTCGTCAAGCAGGCACGGGTCGTCAGAGTGACCCAATTTTGGATGAGAGGTCTTCAACCAGTTCAATGTTAATTAATTGCATTTGATGTTCATGTCATTAGACTAATCAAGATCCTACGAGACGATCATGAATAAGTTTCTAAACTTGGTTCATCAGGGCCTGCTATTATGAGGATGGGCTCGCTACCTAGGGGCTTTTGGCATGACAGATGACCGCACTTCTCATTCATCAGCTACAACTACAACAGTTAATTTCTATCAGCGAAATGTTTCAGAAAGTTCGGATTGAATTGGTGCTGAAAACATTTTTTGATCTTGCAAGAACCAAAGGTCGCATTAATTTGTTGTCGTACTTGTAAAGGAGCACGAGATCGATGGCCTGTTTCCGGTGTTGGATTGGGCTAGGGTCTGTTGAATACGTATATATTCTATACCGGCCTTTTAGCCCACTCTGGTGGAGCCGTTCATATTTTGCTGGAACCATATTAACCACAGCCCAGACAAGCCCGTGAGAATAACTGGACCGGCAAACTTTCATCTACGATAAACTACATTCGTCCTCTTTTTTTTTTTTTTTTTTTTTTACTGAAACAAACACGATCTTTTTGCGGGTCAAAAAGAAAACCGATCTTTCGACGAAATGATAAAGGTAGCTGCCCCGGCCCACACAAGAAACCACAGACGCGTTTTGGGGACTGATAAAATATGGCCATACACACTTTTTCTGTTTTTAAAATTGTTGGTGTGAGGACAGCAAATTTAGTTTATTTTCAAAAATATAATTATTGTTTTAACGAATTTAGTAGAATTATTGTTTTAACGAATTTAGTATTCCTTTCAGTTGCTCCTGTGGTGTTGGCTTTTCTGTTACCTCAACTCTATTTCCTGTGGCGTTTTAATCGAACTAACTGATGAGCGACCTTTACCCTCGTTGTGCTAGTGGCTAGTGCATTAACATCAAGGTTCCATCACTCGCAAATCCACGAAATTTACCTGAGACCCGGCGGCTCCCGGACAAAGATGCCAAGAGGAAAACGGATGAGATCGAAGCCAGAGCACGCACGCGGACAGAGCAGCAGGAGGCGTCGCTTCACCGTGGTCCGTACGTGGCCTAGCTCACAGTCACATCACAAGTCGTCAAGTCCCCCTTCCTCCAGACATGTACTAATGGACAGGACAGCTCGGCGGCCGGGTCTCCTTTGCCCGTCGCCGGCGTCACCGCGTGAGGAGCAGCCAAGTAGCCGCCGCGTCAGTGTTCGTGTGCGCAGTGCGCTAGTGCCGTGCCCTGGCAGGTCCACACGGCGGTGGCCGGCCGGGAACGTGTATACCGCGTCCGACGCGGCATGCCGGCCGGAAAAATTTCACGGCTGGCCGCGGCTCGTGCATGAACCCGTACACATACTTGCCTAGCTCCTACACACTCGTGACGCATGGTACTTTAAATCGGTTCAGACGCCTTAATTTTGATTGAAAGCTCAAATCTAGAAAGAGCGAGGAAGCTTCACCTTTTCACCGTCTCAATGATTTGTATGCAGAAAGTTATTCTTTTCATTCTTCTTTTGTCTAAAAAATCTTCGCTTTGATCAGGGAATTTGATCACCAGTTAGCGTCACAGCCAAGTAGCTGCCGTCTGACACCGGGCATCTCTCGTAACGACATACTACGAGGTTTTCCAGGAAATTTACATGGGCTGACGATCGACACTGGCAGGCAGGACGTCGAGGAAAAAACTGAGGGAATAATTATATATCTACTGGTTCCAGATATCTTCGTCCCTCCTGCTTCCAGATCTTCTTCTAAGATAGGCGCAGTGACGTCACGCTGTGGGACCTTCCACGTGTCGTGCTGACGCAAGCTAGCTGATAACATGCATGCACCGGCTGAAAGTCAGAACACTGGACCATGCTTTCATCAATTGACCGGATTCAAGGAATTATTGGGACTGTTTTCAGGTAAAATGCCGAATGTGATCAACTTTATCCAATTTCGATGGGTACGTACTTATGGCCAGGGCGCGCGTCTATCATATATATACACCTTGGCAAGTACTAAATGAATAGGAGGTGGATGTATTTGCCTCCAACAATATGCATGGTTTATTGCATTAAAATCCTGTCATCTATAAGGTTATCAATATACGCTCAATATTTCAATCACGCTATTTATTTGTAACAGCAACAAATAGATATACTTGCATGTTCATAAAATCAACTCATAATTGTGTGGCTAGAAAAAGAAATACACGCATCGAGATATAATAACATATTGGTCCTAAATGTGCCGGCCCCATGGGACTGCCTCAACCTATGGCATGGAACTAAGATACGTTTCAAAGATGATGTCCTCCAATCCTCATGGAAGAGTCCTATATATATACACAATTTCCTGTCTACATAATATAATAACAGATAAAAAGTACTTTAAGGAATCTCCTCAAAAAAATCTGCATACGGTATTATCTATATTAAATATGTCGGCCCCATGGGACACTGCTTCAATCTATGGTAGATGGGACTAAGATACTCCTTAAAGAGGGTGTCTTCCGATCCTGACGCAAGAGCTGATAGCATGCATGCACTGGCTGAAAGTCAGAACATTGGGCCGTGCTTTCATCAGTTGACAAAATACAAGGAATTGGGTATGTTTCAGGTAAAAGCCAAATGTGATCAGCTCTATCAATTTTTATCGGTACTTATCGCCAGGGTGTCTATCATATATATACACCTTGGCAAGCAAATGGTAGGAAGTGTGTATATTTGCCTCCAACAGGATAGTTTATTTGCATTATAATCCTGTTATATATAAGGTTCTATATAAGCTCAATATTTCAACCATCTATTATTTATTTTTAACAACACCAACAATAGAATACTTGCATGTTCATAAAATCAATTTAATTGTTATAGATTGCTATAGAATAGAATTCTCGCTGGCATAATATCTTCAATTTCTCGTCTCCTGTCATCTTGAAGATTTGCAGTTATGCATGGAGCACGCCTAATGTAGACTTGATCATTTGTGAAGCATTTGGTATTTATAATAGCTAATTGGTATATATCCTTTTTACATTAACTAAGAACTTTTTAATTATATGCATTTTTATCACAATAAGATGGACTTATCCTGTGTGAGAATCAATTCATAATTGTGTGCCTAGAAAGACAAATTTCCACATTTATATAATAACGTATCGGTCTTAAATATGTCGGGTCCATGGTACTGCTTCAATCTATGGTACGCTTCAAAAAGGATGTCCTCCAATCCTGATGGAAGATTTTTATATATATACAGCTGGTATTTACATAATATAGTAATAAATAAAAAATATTTAAAGGAATCTCCTCGAAATTATGGAATCAATCTTTCACGGTCAAATTATGTCCAATTAAACTATATCTGATCAAATTATATAAATTGTGTCGCCTTACAACATGCAATTAAAAAATATTGTTGCACGTCTAGTTGTAACAATAATTGCCACCCATATATAGATGCACAATGAAGGGATTTTCTCTTTTCAAATAGAACACATCCTTACGCAATATGCATGGATAAACACGCGGGGGTTTGTTCACCCGTATTTCGCTTTGAAATAAATTATGGGAATGAAATCTTCTTTCTTGGTTGTAGAACGAGTAATATTGAACTAAATTAACTGGAGTATTTGTCCAACAACGAGGTTGAAAATTAGACCGATTCAACAGCGACGCTGTACCGATCTCAGACAGCAAAGGATCATTGACACCTCAAATCCATCAAACAAGTCAGCTAATTATTTGCTTGGGTCCAATATGTTTGACCAAAATAACTACACCAGATATTTCCTCCTTCCCTGCTGCGTCACAAAGCAAGTCATTTTAGACGTGATTAATACTCCCTCCGGTTCCAATTAAATGTCGTTAGGACACATTTCCACAGCTCATTTTAGTTCAGCTTTCTTGTTTGAAACGACAATTAAAAGGGACTAGAGGAGTAGTAACGATTATAGGACGTGGTCCAGCCTTATATCATTGTGCAAGATGCTGACAGCAAGCGTCAGGGAGGCTGCATGCAACACTGGACATACAACGAGTTGGAGGGGATGTATCTACGTACTCCTCATGGTAGTCCCAACATTTATTACTGATCTATCAAGTAAGTAGATAGGGTATAGCAGTTAAGAACTTTTTTTACAATATATTATGAAAACAACCGTTGGAAAATATACGATATATTTCCTCCATCTCCAAATATTTATCATTTGTTGTTTACTTTTAAAATTAACAAGTGACAATTATTTGAGGGCGGAAGTAAATATACTAAAAGAACCGTGAGCCACTTGGAAGAATAGTATTGAGTAATAAAACCATCAGCCACTTGAAGCCAAACTGTCAGGAAAGTTCAGAGATGTTGCCATGTCCCTGCCGTTTTCGATTCAAGAAAATTCAACATGTGCACACATCCATGATATAAATTCCAATGAAAGTACGGCACGACGAGCAGCACACATGCATGCATGTTGAGGCGCGCCTTGTACCGTGCGCTAGCTGTGTTGATAGGATCAATGAACGGAGCTTGGGAGGCAGCCTCCTCTCCCCATCGCATGTGGCCAAGTTGCCTGTGTCCCCACACTCAGCTCGATCGGTACCGCGCGCGGCCATCGGCACCAACCTCCAACGCGACCCAGTAGCCTCTGCTGCCTGCCTCCACCATAACCAGATCGAAGGACCCGAAACCTGGGGCCTGTTGCCCGGTTTTGCCGATTAAGGACCTCTCCATTTTTGTACCAGCAGCTGGTTATTATTGCTAAATAAAGGGCCAATTGGCTGCAGCAAGTTGCTGCCGCGCCACTTGGGTATACTTCGACTAGGCTTTTCATGCAAAAAGAAAACATATCATTGTTACAGACGATCGATGGACGAGGTCAAGATGTGAGACAAATATTTTTTTCTATTTTTGTATGGGTAGGCGTGTGTAGACGTGTAGTATCACGAGGCCTCTCCTTATTGGTATTTGTGGATATCGGCACATACTCCCTCAGTTCCTATGAACTTGTCGTTTTGTAGTTCAAAAATGAACTACAAAGCGACAAGTTCATGGAGACTGAGGTAGTATAAAATATTGGAACTATGTGAAAATAAAGTAAACATATACTCCTTCCGTCCTCATGAACTTGTCCCTTTGTAATTTATTTTTGAACTACAAAGTGACAAGTTTAATGGAGACGGAGGGAGTACTCATTTCCAGTTCGAAATATTTGTCACCAGTTACTAACCAGTAACAAATATTTTGAATCAAGAGAGACACTACAGGAATCTCGACGACATACGACAGCCAAATTAACGTACGACGGCGAGCCGTCGTATATAACGTAACATACGACGGCTGCGCCTGGCCGTCGTAAGTTACCTTACATACGACGGCTGGCCGTCGTATGAAAATTGGGCCGGCGTACATAAGGCAGCATACGACGGCCCAGCTGTCGTATATAAATGGGCCGTCGTATATGTGTTTATATACGACGGCCCTATATGGTTGCCGTCGTAACTAATTGGGCCGTCGTATGTAGTTCCTTTATACGGGCCCGACCGGCCCAACCCTAAGTTTCTCCTCCACTCCACGCCGCCTGTCTCTCGCGCCCGCCGCCTCCTCTCTCTCTCTCGCGCCCGCGCCGCCGCCGTCCTCCCTCACGCCGCCGCCGTCCTCCCTCGCGCCCGCGTCGCCGCCTCCCACCCCGCCGCCGCGCCCCACGCCTCCTCCCCGGCCGCCTCCCCGGTCGCGCCCGCGGCGCCTCCCGGCCGGCCCCGTGCCGCCACCCCGGCCGCCCCTGCGCCTCCTCCCCGGCCGCCCCGCGCCGCCTCCCCGGTCGCGGCGCCTCCCGGCCGGCCCTGTGCCGCCACCCCGGCCGCCCCTGCGCCGCCTCCCGGCCACTCCAGCGGCGCCTCCCGGCCGCCCCGCGGCGCCTCCCGGCAGCCCCCGCGCCGCCACCCCCGACCGCCCCCGCGCCGCCTCCCCGTTTGCAAGTAATTTGAATTAATGTTTAATTCTTAGTTGTTATTCGATGTTTAATTGATAGTTGATAATTGATGCTTAGTTAATTGTTGAGATGCTTAGTTAATTGTTGTGATGCTTAATTAATTGTTGTTATGCTTACTTTTTTTTGTGATGCTTAGTGATTTGATGCTTAATTTTCTTTTTAAGTGTTACTTGATGATTAGTTGTTATGCTATTTATTAGTTGTTAATTGTTGTGATGATTAGTTGTTATGCGAATTAATTGTTAGGTTTTGTTAATTTTCATTAATTGTTAGTAGTTTTTAGTTATGTTTAAATTTTAATAGTTAGGTTCTTGTTAATTAGTTGTTATTTCTTATTAATTGTTATGTTTTATTTAAAAAATTTGATGCTTGTGTGTTATATATAGAAATGGCTTTATACAGGTGCCGTCGTATATAAGCCATTGTTATATACGACGGCTCCTGTATGCAGCCGTCGTATGTTACCAACCTTACTTACGACGGCTAGTTTGGGGCCGTCGTAAGTAAGGGCCTCGGCCCACGCGGCCCATCAACAGAAACGGGCCGTCGTAACCTAATTAGCCGTCGTAAGTTGCGCCATACTTACGACGGGGCCGTCGTAAGTAACGTATTTACGACTCGGTACTTACGACGGCCAAAGACCGTCGTATATAGACCTTAGCCGTCGTATATAGGTTATATACGACGGCATATGATCTATATACGACGGCCGCGGCCGTCGTATCCCAGCGGCTTTCCTGTAGTGAGAGTAGGTCACAGATTGTTGCGCTTCAGACATCCACTCAATTATTTTTGCCACTGTCCTAAAAGTGCACCGAAACTACACCGAAGAGAGTATGTGCTGCGGCGCGCGCTTATCTCACATTTGGTTCTTCGCCGATGCTTAGGTTGTCACAACTCGCCCGCTCTTTGTTTAGTTCATTTTTCTCTTTTCTCGCCTCACCTCACCACAAGTGTGTCGAACTATTCGGCCGCTGCAATTATGGCATCGCCGCAGCTACTTGCAGCAAAGTTCAGCGGGTAATCGCACAGGCTCCCTATGTAACTCCCCTAAAAAAGTGGGTGTATGTAACAGTTTGTTATTTTGCGCTTCTAGTTTTTTGTTGCTAGAATTAACGATAGTTTATATGTACTACTTCCGTTTCATTTTATTTAACATTAGTTAGTTTAAAATAAATTGATCAACGTCAAATAAAATTAAAGAGATGAAATATTTCTGTTGTGTGCTCATTTTTAGACATAATATATTTATGTCAGTATAAGACAGCGAAACATACGCGCGTGGACAAAAGTAGTACAACTGCTCCTTAACTCGTCAGAAAAGACGCGTTGATGTGACGTGACTCAGGTATATGATTAAAACCCGTGCAAGCCTTTGTTTGGGTAGTTACTCCACCACCCACCCAACACGCTGTCCGTCTCATCATTCCTGCGGCCGCGTGAAATTAGATTAAGCTTAATTTAGTTTTGTTTATGAACGTCACGTACGGTGGGGTTGTAGAGTTTGCCGCACGCACATGTGGCTCATGCTCAGCTTATCCTATTCTTATCATCTACTACTAGTAGTACAGCTAGTTTCTCCGATTCCAATGGCAGCTCCTCAAGAAGTTGTAGAAGAGAAACTAACATGATCTATGAAACTCCAACATCTAGCTACACGAAGAGCCTTAAAATCCTGATCTTTTCTTGCTGTTTGGGGTTGCGGTTTTACTGTGTCCATCGGCGAGGGTCCTCTTTCAGAGTTTAGACATTACTCGTCTTCATGGTTCTCTGTTTATCTCAAAGAGCACGTATTGATATTCACTTTTAATTTACTGTAAAATTCTTTGCATGAGCAACATGCACGCCAGGTAATAGTCTAGTTCAGAAGCTACAAGCCGCAAAAGGATGGAGGTGAAATAGCGTGGGCATCAGCCACACGATTTGGGTTTCTGTATCTGACGCAAGGCCACTGAGGTCATCACCCCTTCTTCGCAACGCGTGAAGGCGTGGCCTGAAGCAAGATTCCCGCCACAAGACGAGGTCAGCTTCAACGTTGCTTCGCTGATGGGAGCACGCGCTCTGACGACTTCACCTTCCACTCATTTCATGCATCCCCCTAGAAACGGCCAAACGGGGCCTCCCCCTCTCTCTCTCTCTCTCTCTGGCACAAGAGAGAGAAGCTTTTCTATGTTACTTCTGCAACCACAAGTGGCTAGCTAGACCTGTGATAGACAAAAATGTTCGGCAGATTCTGTTTCTGATGTTTGGTATGTCCATCAGCGTTAATAATTATTTACAACAGAGTATCGATCAGCGGTAAGCCAGTGCAACTGCACGGATTCGATGAACTTTGTTATGAACTTGTTAGTCTAATGCTAAATATTCTTCCGTCTCTAAAAGTTTATCATCTTTTAATCTATTTTTAGACTACAAAGTGATAATTTTTGGAGATAAAGAGAGTAAAAAGCTCAACAGACCTGACTTCGAATCTGAGTTTGTAACGGCTCAAGAAGTGCTTGCCTTTGTGATAGCACATGATAACTAGTAGTATCAGCAACGTGGCTGCAGATCACGGAAAATGGAACAACGCACAGTAATTGCTGTGAACGATAATAATTTAAAAACAAAGAGAGCAACTTATACTCCCTCTGGGCTAGTAATGTTACGTTTAGTACTTGTATGAAATACCATCATTTCCAGAACGGTGGTACGTAGTACTAAATTTATACCGCCTATATATATCCACATATTCCTCCAAAGAAAAGTCAAATACTACCTTCCAGTTGATGGTTACTGTTGAGGCATGCAAAGGGACAGCGTCGTTGAATTGGTCGGCAACTTGATCAACTAGCCTTTAAGAACTGGTCGACCTGCAGTGTTGCAGCCTTGATTCTAACAGATCCTAATTTATTTGGGGGCATGCCATATGTATCCGTGTTAGTCGGTTATTAATGGTTCCTCATGATCAGTTGCTTGGTTTGTTGGTATACTTTTTTTTTTTTCATGAATCAGGAGCGGTATTCAAGCCCCTTTTGATATACTCCCTCCGACTTGAATTAACTTAAAAGTTCTAAACGTTATATATTGAGAATAGATGTAGTATTCATAAAGGAAAGAAATAATTACGTATAGAAGAAAGATAGAATAAATTAGCTGAAAGAATATGACAAAACCAAAAATGAAGAAAAAAAGCAGGGTATTACACGGAATGTCATCACGAAATAAACATCATTCAGTATAACCATCATCTCCCTTTTGTCAGGTTCCATGAAACTACAGTGTAGCTAGATGAGGCTGTCCTTTGTGAGCTGCACTCCACTACTGAACATATATATATATATATATATATATATATATATATATATATATATATATATATATATATATATATATATATATATATATCTGAATGTTGTTGCAGAGAATTGACGAAGAGATGTATAGATTATAGAGACAGAACTTGAGGAAATTGCATGTGGTTGCCTCATGATTGTACTTTTGTGTGTGTGCGTGTGAACATGCAGAGTGAACGAGTACTGCGCTTCAGGTCTTACTCTGAAAACGAGAGAATAATACGAACCTCCAATAGAGTTTGTTCACGCAGCGCGCGGGTACCGACCAAAGTACCTCACCGAACACGCGGGAAAGCGATGTGTTTGGAACAATATGGTAGTCAAGTTTTCTGTATTTCCAACATGAACAAGACAAGACTAACGTCGTAGCAAAGTTTTCTTCAAAACTTGCTTGAAGGACCGAAGCAACATTGCTAACTGGATATATATAGTCATCCAATAACATGAAAAAGCATCACAATAAAGAACAATAGCATCAGTGATGTACATATACTATATGTCAATAATGAATTATACGATATATATTGATAGAACAATGCTATCTGTAGCATCTACAATATTTCGTTTCCAACTTTCCGGCCGGAGTCCCGTGACGCACCTTTTTTTTTCTGGGGGTTCCTATTGTGACATTGAGCATCAACAGAGCCACAGAGAACAATTCGGCTATACCATGGCGAAGAAGCACCAGGCGCTCCCAAAAGGAAGCGTCCAAGAAGCTCATCTCACTTCTCAGGACCACGTACTCCCCTGTTGGGGCTTGAATTCCGAGCCGAGCCGATCCGACATGGCACTGATCCATGGCCAATCAAGGCCCAGTCATTGCTAATCTCACCGGTCAAAATCTCTTCTTCCTCCTCACTACCCGAAACGCGGTTCGTTCTTCCCCTCGTTTCCTTGGCTATATAAGAGCAGCCCCCCTCCGCCACACTCCCTCATCCCAGCTTCTTCTCAAGCAACAACACGTTCTTGCTTGCCTCCGGTCTCGCAACACCGTTCCGATCGGCGCTTTTACCTTGAGAATTGACTCCGAGAGGAAGGTGAGATGGACAGCGTCTACGGCAACAATGGAGGCAGCCGGCTGGTTGTGACGGAGCTGAGCCACATCAAGCAGCTGGTGACGCAGCTCGAGGTGCACCTGGGCGAATCGCCCGACCTCTGCAAGCGCCTGGCCTCGCAGATCTTCTCCCTCACCGAGCGGTCCATCGGCATAATCACCTCCTCCTCCGACTTCAACGGCGGCCGGAAGCGGTCCTCGGCCGAAGCCGGACTCGCCTCCGCGACGCCCAGCCCTCTCAGCGACGTTGTCGACGCGCCGTTCAAGACCTACAAGAAGAGGTGAGTACATGCCGAACACACCGTACTGTTTAGGTTCTTCTATTCTCTATTGCAAACTTACCGAATTATCTGTGCTGTGCTGTGTGCAGGAAGATGATGGAGAAGAGGACACATCAGGTGAGAGTGAGCTCCGGCGGCGACACGGCGACGCCGGTCGACGACGGCCACAGCTGGAGGAAGTACGGGCAGAAGGAGATTCTTGGAGCCAAGCACCCAAGGTGGGCACTTATTGCCACATCTCAACAAAAGAACTTTATTATTTTATTTTTGGGAACCCAATCTGCACGTGCTATTTCGTGATTGGAATCGAAATCATTTGCCTTTTGCTGTTGGTGCTGTGGCTGTCGTATCTCTCTGGAGAAAGTTCCCAAATGCTAGATATCCACTTATCACGTGGGAATAGTATAGTTCATGCTCCAGTTTCTCATATGATGGAAACAAATTTTCGTACAGGATATGTGATGAAAGTTTGAGCTAATCCTCTGAATTTGCGACCGAATTCAGTTCTTTTGCAGAGCTTAGGAACTAGTCATGTCGTGAGCCTGATCTGATTGTTGGGAAATTTGCAGGTCCTACTACCGGTGCACACACCGCAACTCCCAGGGATGCATAGCGACCAAGCAGGTGCAGCGCACCGACGAGGACCTGGCGCTCTTCGATGTCATCTACCTTGGCACCCACACCTGCGTCCACAAGATGGCGCCGGCGGTGGCGGTAGGCCAGGCCACGCAGCCACCAGAGCACAACCCGAACGCACACGGCCTCCTGCAGAGCCTGAGCGCGAGCCTGACGGTCAAGACCGAGGGGCTGGCCGTGGCCGCAGAGCAACAAGGATGGAGCGCCACCACGCCGTTCTGCGTGTCCTCGACGCCGGCGAGCGTCTGCCTGGTGGCAGAGCGGAGCCCGTTCTCCGCGCCATCGACGTCGGAGAACTGGGGCGTCTCCCCGGCGACCTCGGACTCGAACCACGTCTTCTCCTTCCCGCCGTTCGAGGCCACGGAGTGGCGGGAGCAGTCTGAGCTCCAAGAAGTGGTGTCCGCGCTCCTGGCCGCCAGCACGCCGCCGGTGCCTGCCGTGGACATCGACGACGACTTCCTCGATATCGATATCTCAAGCTTCTTTGTGTGATCCAAGTGGGAAGATTGCGTCTTTTGTAGCTGACAAACAATAGGGAACTCGAAGCAGTTTGATGACGTGTGACCATCCCTATGTGCTCTGGCGTTCGTCCAGTGACAGAGGAGGGAACAGACACAAGTTCTCCTTCCTGGGTCAGTAGCAGAGTCCTGGTGTAAATCTTCGAAGAGGAGCATATATAGTGATCTGTTTCTTTTTAGTTCTTATTATGATAAAGTAGTTATGTATTCCATTGTATTATTGATTTGTTACATCGAGAGAAATAAGCTTTTCTGTGATTTGTCTTGAGCAGACATCAAATTGTGGTCTTGATGAACAACACCCGGATAAACTGGACCAGATGATGGAAACCCACCAAATCCAACATTAATCATGAACATAAGTACGATTTCATCCTCAACATAAAAGGAATGAAGTATGAGCTTATTACAATTTTAAGCGTGCTCCCTTGAGCCCAAAAACCGTGTTATCCTCAGACACGACCAGGGGACGGAATTGGACCGAGGAAATGCTCCATCCATTTTCACGCTATAAATCAATATGAAAGTTGGCAAAGTTTGTCTTTTGATCCCAGAAGGTTCCACAAATCTAAGAAAACGTATCTTCTCGAAGCGATAAAGCTAACCAACCACCCCAAACACGTCGATAGTCCATGTTTCAAACACTGTTGCTAGTATAAGCACCAGGTCAAACATGAAACCTGAACCACAGAGCTGGGAACAGTCCTCTACACAACAGGGAGACGGTCACTCTCCCTGTCCCTGTCATCGTCAAGGAATTGTAGAGGGGCGCGTGGGTTCACATTACTTTGGAGCTTCTATTGGATCTCCTCGTTATCATCAGTCCTTCAATTTGCCGATGCAGAAATCCTCGATGATGTCAAAGACTCTAGTGCCATGCTGTGGGCTGAAAACGCGTAACAGAAATAACATTTGTCTTGGCCATAACAAAAAGGGCTGACCAAACAGTGAATGGATGCAAAGCAAAATTCCTGTATGAGTTCACTCTGTTGTTACACAGAGCCAAGCAAAAGTATTTTTCCATGATATATCAATTGCTTGATAGCATTTTGTAACCTTCTTCCATCTTTTTTGTTTATGTATATTATTTTTCCTCTATTAATATATTATACCCAGTAGGTGCTTGCCCCTTCTATTTTGTCAAAAGAAAAAGTATATCTCATCTGTTTTAGCCATAAAACAAGAGAGGTAGAACAGTTCTGAAATCTGACTTGTGAAGAAAAGCAATAGCAAAACCACATGAGTTTCTCCTTGACAGTGGGATCAGAACAATTGGCATCAAAGTTGCTGCTTTAGATTTCTATTAATCTGAGAATCTATCATCTGATTTTATTGTATAGTTCATAAACTCATGGGCGTGACCAGGTAAATATTTAATGTCTTATTTCCACAGCACTATGTTGTTGTCCATTGGTAATTTGGTATGGACATGGATCAAGGGTGTTTTCAAACCTTTGGATTCCTGAACACACAGCGCCAGCTATGCGAAAAATACACATCAATGATTGCACAATATTGAAAGATGCTAGCAGTAACAAATTACTTATCCATTATTCTATAGTGCAAATTGGAACACAGAAATATCTTTGATAAATATTAATTTATGTTAAATAGAATTCAATAAGTCATACAAAGATTAATAAGTTCAAAATTATCACATATAAAGAAATTACTGTCTATCAATCGATCACCTATAAAAGATGCAGTAAATTAACCTCCGAGTTCAGTACTGTAGTTTCACTTTAAAACAGCAACATATGAATAGCATATTTAAGCAAAAAAGAAAATTTTGTGAACTATAAGACAGTGCAAAAACTATCGAAGACGCAAAGTTACAAACCCAAAAAATCCCTCCGCCGAATCATCTCCAGCATTGTTTAAGATGGCGTCACCACCTGGGTGCTCCTCCACATATGAAGTAACATCATAAACCTTAACAATCACAAAGTCAATATGCAGTAAGACAAAAGTGTCACGTCCAGTCATCATAAAGATGAACAGACGCTTATCGCATGTACGTCAGGATCAGTTGAATCGTACATGCGTCGACGAAAGTGAAATATTATACATTGCCATGTTCGAATACATAAAATAGTCTTACAGTACGACCCGAAGGTCTACAAATACACACCACAAATATTTACATCAACTACAAAGTTAACCAAGTCCAAACTACAACAGAAGTCTAATAGATAAGGGTAACTCCATCTCCACAGGCAGCCGTTGCGCGTGAGGTCGCCAGCCTAGACCAAGTCCTCCGGATTGACGTAGAAGTCCTCCGGTGCCGCTTCTTCTTCTTCATATTCTAATGGAAAATTAAACGCTTGAGTACATAGAGTACTCAACAAGTGCGGGAAGAGATGATATAAATGGCTAAAGCAAAGGGAAGGCCAATTATGGCTTAGCACTATGCTTAAACCTAACCTTAGCTTTCAATTACCAATATCATAATTCAAGAAATAATCAACACTTAAGTAATGATAATGAATGTACTTGAATCATAATTAACCACCATTTCCCAACCATAGACTAATTATGAACTGGTCCCAAGCCGCTCTTGTCCGTGAGCACGGCTGTCATGACAGTTTTACCAAATCTCTGCAGAGAGTGTACCCTTTCCCCACAAGCAGTGATTCCATCCCCTGTTGCCAGGTGGACTTGAGTAAACCTCCATGTAGCCCGTGGTGATCAACCACATTTCACACTTCCGTAGGTGTGTGGCCCGAAGATCACTACATGGTCTTTATAAAGGTACTCCCGATTAGTGCTAGCCCTCTAAGGTTTCCACCACTGGGGATTCTCGGAGTAACCCTCCGCCCCAGAGCCCCCTCTTGAGCCTTGCGGATCCCAGAGCAGATCACCCGCATCATTCCCCGCACCATCCAACCACTAGCATTTCATCGGGAGAAACCTAATTAATTGACCATGCTGCCCCATCTCAGTCTCGTGGTGGTACTATAAATCTTAGTGACTTCCTCCGTAAACCGGTCCTTAGAATCTGGTGGTAACAAACCCCAATCCCGGGTCTCGTGTAAACTGCACCATACCAATACTAACCAACCACCAGACTCCTATCCACTACAATTGTGAAATCACCACAAGTTCAAGTATCCATAAAGTTTAATGTAGCACAATTGTATGAAATCCCAATCCCAACATTTAAGCATGGCTAAGCATAACTATGACCTATCTACTTCCCAACCCATTTCAGGTAACAAGGAATTATATGGAACAGGGCATGTAAACATGAAGTAGGACATCAATTTAATTAGCATGCATCTATCTAAATCCCTAGAACTGGAACAAAATGGTCAAGGGCACTTGCCTTCGTGGAAGACTTGAGTGTTGGCGAAGTCCTGGTCTTGGAGGTTAAGATTAGGGTCATAGTACGACTCTAGATATATATCCAAGCATGGCAAGAATAGAATAAAGCTAAATAAGTAAAGGGCACGCAAAACAATGCATCACAACACACACATAAGCATAAAATCCTATACTAATGCGTCCCTACGAAGTATTTATTACTTAACATGGTCAAAGTATGCATTTTAGATTTATCCTACATTTTTGAGAATTAAATATAGCCTAAAACCATTTTTATTGAATTTTCTATGGCCAAAATGTATTTTTAAACATTTATAATAAATATTCCATGGACAAAATATATTTCAAATGAACTCTACAATTTATTCACAGCATAAAATAATTTATACAAATTTTTCCTAACATTTCTACACTTAATTACCATTTTTATCTATTTTCTACACCTCAAATACACCTAAAAACCATATTTAGCAAATAAATAAAAGTCCAGGGGCTAATTAATTAGTTTTCTAAACTGCACAGGGGTTAAATACATGATTCTACAAATTTATAGGGGTTAGATTGCTTATTTAGATGATTAAATCCAATTTTTAGGGTTCCAGGGGCTAGTCTGCAATTTCCAGGGGCTAGACTTCAATTCCTGTGAAGTCCAGGGGGTAGCTAGTGAATTTCCAGGGACTGCGGTGTAAAACTGAAGGCGGGAACGGCGATTCAAATGTGAGCTGTTGGATTTGAATTGAACGCGTGGGATTTTATTACCCGAACCGGTACGATCTTATAATCGTGGCCGTTCGGTCGAAACCGACGGCAGGGAAGCGGCCACGTAGCCCCTGGCAACGTCGGCGACGCACGGCGCGGCGGCGCTGGAGTCCGCGGCGGCGGACCTCGCCGGAGCTGGCCCAAACGGTGAAATCTACGCCAAAACTACGCGATACTTGCATGAAATGAGAGAGGAGGAGAAGGGGAACTCACCTAGGGGAGTAGCTAGGCTTGAAATCGGTCGGAGGACGGTCGGCGACGAGGAATGGCGGCGGTGGCGTCGGTGCTCGTCGAGCTTGGCAAATCCCCGACGATCTCTTCGCTCCAAAGTGTCCGGCGTGTTCCTGGCGACACAGCGAAGAGGTTAGGGCTAAGGGGAGAGCGAGGCAACCGTCGAGGAGTCGGGAACGAGGGCGACAGACCTTGCAACGGTGAGGTTAGGGTTTTCGCGCGGGGAAGAGAGAACAGAGGGGAAGAGGTGGAATTCACTACAGGAAAAGCGATCATTTGCGACGGCCGAATTTATTTGCGACGGCCAGCCGTCGCAAATATCTTAAATTGCGACAGCCCGCCTCTGGCCGTCGCAAATAAGATGGCCGTCGCGAATAAGAGCTTATTTGCGACGGCTTTGGGACCGGCCGTCGCAAATAAGCGGTTATTTGCGACGGCCAACCCTAAAGCCGTCGCAAATAAATGAGCCGTCGCAAATAAATCCTTATTTGCGACGGCCGGTCCCAAAGCCGTCGCAAACAGGCTTTAATTGCGACGGCCGCAAGTTGAGGCCGTCGCAATTAAAGAAGCCGTCGCAAATAAGGGCTTTTATCGGGTCGCTCCGGACCCGACTCTTCATTCAACTCAAAACAGCCTACCGCCGCCGCGCAGCGCCCCCGCCGCCGCGCCCCCGCCGCCGCGCCCCCGCCGCCGCGCAGCGCCCCCGCCGCCGCGCCCCCGCCGCCGCGCAGCGCCCCCGCCGCCGCGCCCCCGGCTCCGCCGCCCTCGGCCCCGCCTCCGCGCCCGCCTCCGCGCCCGCCGCCCTCGGCCCCCACCGGCGGCCCCCGCTGCCTGCGCCTCCGGTCCGCCGCCCTCGGCCCCCACCGGCGGCCCGCCTCCGCGCCCCAACCGCCGCCTGCGCCTCCGGCCCGCCGCGCCACCGGCGTCGCCGCCACCGACCGGACCGCCCCCGCCCCCGGGACAGCAGGTGCTACTCCCCCTGTTTTAGTAGTTTTTTTCAGATTTAGTTAGCAATTTTGTTAAGAGTAGCAACAATTAGCTATAGTAGTTTAGAATTGCTTGTATAGTAGCTTCGCCTCGCCTGGAGGAGGTCGTGTGCGGCGCTGGGAGCTTGGGAGGAGATCAGGCAGACGGTGGGAGGTTGGGAGAAGGTCGAGGACGCCGCTGGGAGGGTGGCAGAAGCTCGGGGTTGACGTTGGGAGCCGAAGGAGGTCGGTGGTGGCGACGGGAGTCCGAAGGACGTTGGGGGCGGCGGGCGGCGGAGGAGACGCGCACTGGAGAAAAGGCGGCGGCTGGGTTGGGAAAAAAGGGTAGGGTTTGAGGAGGAGACCCATTTCTTTGCCCAATAAGGCGGCTGGGTGGCCAACATTGGCCAATAACTTGGCCCAGCCCAATAAGTCTGTCCGTGACCTTCCAACTCCCAGCTGATACGGAGCCACATGCGACTAGATCCTGGCGGCGCATCCACGATTCAGCGGCGCCCTCCACGATCCTGGCGTCGCACCACCGTTGGCGATTGTCCGGCGTCCCCCCCCCCCCCCCCCCCGCTCCCACCTTCCTCGACTCGCCGCCCCGCCTCCCCTCCTCTATCAGCCGTTGCACCGCCTCTTCAGCTCGCCGCCGTCCCTCCCACTCAACCGGCTGCCACCCCTCGCCTGGCTGGTCGCCTAGGCGGGCGCCTGGGCGTCTAGGCGCTCGGCCCGCGTTGACCCCGCTGCCACGAACGCAGCCGCTACTGTACCATAGTTCGTTATTAGGCTTTGCGACTCGGACGAGGAGAAGGAAACAACAATTAACACCGGCCTGCACTGCACGGCCAGAGTCCAAGCCGAACGCTACCTTTCCATTTTTCTCCTCTCTTCCTTTTCAGAACCTAATGACCTAACGACCAGTTTGGCCATAGCTGTTTATGACATAAATTACAGAGGGGGAGGAGATACCTACTGTACCATAGTATGTCGAAGTTGTACTAGTAGTAGTACTAGTAGTATTATACTCCCTCCATTCTTAAAGCCTCGTCAAAGGCATCTATACACTGACAACAACTGTTTCTACGACTAATCGTCCTAGTCGACCTTATCGCCCCTTAGGCGACTAGAGTCGATTAGGCGATTTGAAAACATTGGCCTCGTCGGGGAACTCGGCACAAAAGGCCTAACTTGCGTCTGAGCGATTCCGTGTGGGCTCAATGTTGAGCGCGTCAGTGCGTGCATGCCGAGTCAAAGGCTCGTTTCAGGCTAGTTGCGTAACCATCAAAGGCCTAACCTGCTCGTTTTTGTCACAGGGACCCTTCTCAGCCGACGGGGTGCAGTCAGGCTGCAGCCGAGCGGTTGGTAAGTTTAGAAACCATTCATATTACATATAACTATATAGATTGTTGAACTTACACGATTTTATTGTTTTGCAGGCTAAGTACGGGGAGGAGGCTAGGAAGATACACGGCCAGGATTTCGATTGGGAACGTCAACCGATCGATCCTCAAGCCGCGTATGCAACCGGTGGTGGAAAAGCACACGGAAGGTGAGTTTGCAAGTCATTTTATCGTTTTCAATTCAAAGTATTCAAGATATTTTAATTTCATATTACTGACTCTCTTTTTTATAGGCTCGCCATATTCGACGGAGTTGTCGACTCGAGGGCGGGTAGACCTGCGAGAGGCAGCTCCACGCAGGCTTCGGGTACGGGAGGTCGCCGCTCGCAGAGGGACATTGAGATGCAGTCCCTCCGAGAAACTGTAGAAGAAAATGAAAGGCGACATGAGGAGGAAAGGAGGGCGATGGAGGCCACGATCCAAACCCAGGCAGCAGCGTTGGCGCAGATGCGGGAAGCAATGGAGGTAACAATCTAAAAATTAAAATTCTTATTAATTCAGCTTAAATGACTTACTAATAGGTAGCATTTAATGTTTGCAATGACAGGCCATCGCTCGGGCGCAGGGTCTGGGAATCCAGCTACCGGTACTACCACCGGTCCTCCCAGGCGATCCTTCTTCAGCGGGTCAGGTAAGTCTCTATGTAATCCTTCTTCTCCAGCGTAATAAGATTGAGATAGATGAAAGAGAGAGATAGTTAGATAGAAGAAAATGATTGAGATAGAAGAAAGAAAGAGATAGAAGAAAGGGAGACAGAAGAAAGAGTGAAAGATAGATAGAGTAGGATGGGAATGAAGAGAGAGTAAGATGTAGATGGAGATAGAGAGAGGGGAAGATAGAGGGAGGGAGATGTAGATGGAGATAGAGGGAGGAAGATAGAGGGAAAAGGATAGCAATAGAGAGATAGAGTGAGCAAGAAAGATAGAGTGAGAGACAAATAGAGAAATGAAAAGAGAGAGGAAGAGAGGGTGATCTAGATGAAGATAGAGGGAGAGGGAGGGAGAGAGATGTTGATGCATATATTCTAACTCTAAGTTTTATTAATTGCAGGGATCCGCGACGGCTGCACAAACGCCGTCGCCTTCGCTACCGCCGCCTGGATTGAGGCGCGACGACGACGACTTCGACTTCGGAGGTGGCTTCGGAGGTTAGATGGGCGAGTGAGCCCTTTTATTTACTTTGTTGATGACGATGTGAGATGTATCGGAATTTGAGTTTGTGATTGTGATGATCTTTGTGTATATATTGTGTATGCTGTGTATATTGTGTTGTGAATCTGGCCATCGAGCCGGTTAGAGTTTTCTGTTTTTTAAAAAAAATAAAAAACCTTATTTGCGACGGCTTTTTATACAGTACCGTCGCAAATAAGGTACCTAGCCGTCGCAATTAAGCCACTGCTATTTGCGACGGCCAGGCCGTCACAAGTAAGCTTTAATTGCGACGGCCAGGCCGTCGCAAATATAGTCGTGGGCCCGGAAGAGGACACGTGGGCCCTGCCCTCTAAACTTATTTGCGACGGCCTAGCCGTCGCAAATAGCAGATATTAATTGCGACGGCCCGGCCGTCGCAAATACGCTTTAATTGCGACGGCAGGGCCGTCGCAAATAAGGCCGCGGGTCCCACCAGCCCGCAGCAACAACTTGCGACGGCCTCCCCTAGCCGTCGCAAATAAGTTAATTTGCGACGGTGGCCGTCGCAAATAAGCTTATTTGCGACGACATATTTGCGACGGGCGGAGGCCGTCGCAAATAAAGAAAGCCGTCGCAAATAGCTTATTTGCGACGGCATCTGGCTTATTTGCGACGGCTTCGGCCGTCGCAAATCGTCGGGATTCCTGTAGTGATTTATAGCGGGAATGGTCGCGGCGGTTGCTGGCGCGCGCGTGGGAAGTTTTCCCAGGGGCGATCCGTGCGTGGGCGAGGCAGTTGGAGCGGGGGCGCGCGGAGTGGGCGCGACGCGGCGCGGCGCGGGGTGGCGGTTGCGCGCGGAAGAAGAAAGGGGAGGGAGCGCCGACTGGTGGGCCCGGGGTGGCAGCGGGAGAGAGGAGAGGGGGAGGGGAATTCGGCTGGGCCGCAGGAGGGGGAAAAAGGGGATTGGGTCAGGGGGGAGATTTGGCCCAAAAAGGGGTTTTAACTCTTTTTCTTTTTCTTTTTCCTTTTCTTTTCTTTTGATTTGAATTCAAATTCAAATTTTAAACGGATGCTACTCGTTTGAACTTCAAAAATCACCCAAAAATGCATACAACTATGATCAAGGGTTTGAGCAAATTTTGTACATGAAATGATGGGTGTTACAACTCTACCCCCCCTTAAAAGGAATCTCGCCCTCGAGATTCGGACGTCCTAAGAGAATAGATGAGGGAAATCCGCCTTGAGATCTTCTTCTCTTTCCCATGTTGCTTCTGCCTCCGAGTGATGTTTCCATTGCACTTTACACATGCGAATAACTTTGTTTCTCGTGACCTTTTCTAGTGTCTCAAGTATCTTGACAGGCTGCTCCACATAAGACAAGTCTTCCTGTACATCCACTGCTTCCATAGACAATTGCTCTTCAGACACTCTTAAGCACTTCTTAAGCTGTGATACATGGAACACATTATGCACATCTGAAAAGTGTGGTGGAAGCTCAAGCTGATATGCCACTTCACCTCGTCTTTCGAGTATCTTGAACGGACCAATGTAGCGGGGTGATAACTTGCCTCTTACTTTGAATCTTCTCAATCCTCTCATAGGTGACACCTTCAAGTATACATAATCACCAACTTCAAATGTGAGATCACGTCTTCAAGTATCCGCATAACTATTCTGTCTTGTTTGAGCTGCCTTTAGATTCTTCCGAATTTCTTGTACTTGTCTTTCAGCCTCTTGTAACACGTCAGGCCCAAAGACTTGACTTTCCCCAGTTTGATTCCAAAACAACGGTGTCCTACATTTTCGCCCATACAATGCTTCAAAAGGAGACATCTTCAAACTGGCTTGATAACTGTTGTTGTAAGAGAATTCAGCATATGGTAGATTCTTGTCCCAACTTTTGCTATTCTTTAGAGCACACACTCTCAACATGTCTTCTAATATCTGGTTGGTGCGTTCTGTTTGACCATCAGTTTGAGGATGATACGCCGAACTAAAATTTAGACGGGTATCCATTGATTCATGCAACTTCTGCCAGAATCTTGAGGTGAATTGAGTGTCTCTGTCTGAAATGATCTTCTTAGGAACTCCATGTAAGCATACAATCCTGGAGATGTACAGTTCTGCCAGCTTGGGACCATTGTATGTCTCTTTCACAGGAATAAAGTGAGCCACTTTAGTTAGACGGTCCACAATAACCAATATAGAATCATATCCACACTGTGTTCTTGGTAGTCCCACAATGAAATCCATACTGATTTCTTCCCATTTCCATTCTAGCACTTTGATTGGTTACAGCAACCCTGGTGGTCTTTTATGTTCCGCCTTAATAAATTGACATGTATCACATATGACCACATATTCTGCTACATCCCCTTTCATTCCATGCCACCAATATCGATCTTTAAGGTCTTGATACATCTTTGTGTTTCCGGGATGAATAGAGTAAGATGAGTCATGAGCTTCTCTTAGTATTAACTCTCTAATCTCCTTAATATCCGGAACACAAATCCTCTTCCCAAGCCATAAGGTTCCTTGTTCATCCTCTCTAAAGTTCGGAGCTTTTCCTTTCTTCATTAATTGCTTGATCTCCTTGACCTTCTCATCATTCTTTTATCCTTCTCGTATATCACGTTCAAGGGTTGAGTCCACTTCCATAGCAATTGCTTCAGTGCTAGACACTAGACATAGGTTTAACCTTGCAAACTCTTCACATAACTGGGGTTGAAGAGCTTGTACTGACAAGTTATTGTTTTGTCCCTTCCTACTTAGAGCATCAGCGACCACATTAGCCTTGCCTGGATGGTAGTTGATTCCCACATCAAAATCATTTATTAATTCCAACCAACGACGTTGCCTGAGATTAAGATCCGGTTGTGTGAATATGTACTTCAAGTTCTTGTGATCTGTGTATATCTCAGTCCTTTTTCCCATTAAGTAGTGTCTCCATATCTTCAAAGCATGGACAACAGCTGCCAATTCTAAATCATGTGTTGGATAGTTCCTCTCATGTTTTCGAAGCTATCTTGAAGCATAGGTCACAACATGTCCTCCTTGCATTAGGACACATCCTAAACCATGACCAGATGCATCACAATAGACCACAAACTCCTTCTGTATATCAGGCATCACCAATACCGGTGCACTGGTTAACCTCTTCTTCAATTCGGCAAAGCTTACTTCACATTCGGGGGTCCACAAAGCAACTCCTTTCTCAAGCAACTTGGTGAGTGGTCGAGAGATCTTTGAAAATCCCTCGATGAATCGACGGTAGTATCCAGCCATACCTAAGAATCTTCATATATCATGCACACTCTCGGGTGTTTCCCACTTAAGAACATCTGCCACTTTGCTTGGATCCACTGCTATACCTCCTTCGGATATGACATGTCTCAAAAATGATATCTCCTTTAGCCAAAATTCACACTTACTAAGTTTGGCATACAATTGATGTTGGCGAAGCTTCTGTAGAGTCATCCTGAGGTGCTCCTCATGCTCTTCTTCAGTGTTGGAGTAGATAAGTATGTCATCGAAGAATACCACTACGAACTTGTCCAAGTATTCCATGAATACCTTGTTCATAAGATACATAAAATATGCCGGAGCATTGGTCAATCCAAACGACATAACTGTATACTCATACAATCCATATCGAGAGACAAATGCCGTCTTGGGAATATCTGACGGTCTAATCTTCAGTTGGTGGTAGCCCGAACGAAGATCAATCTTGGAAAACACACATGCTCCTCTCAACTGATCAAACAAATCTTCAATCCTTGGTAGTGGATATTTATTCTTGATTGTTACCTCATTTAAGGCACGGTAATCAACACACAACCTTTGAGTTCCATCCTTCTTAGGTACAAATATAACTGGTGCTCCCCAAGGCAATGAGCTAGGACGAATATATCCTTTTGCCAATAACTCCTCAATATGATCCTTTAGTTCAGCTAGTTGTTTAGCATCCATTCTATATGGCCTCTTATATATTGGGGCCGTTCCAGGTACTAATTCAATGACAAATTCAATCTCTCGATCAGGGGGCATACCTGGTAAGTCATCTGGGAATACATCCGGAAATTCCTTCACAACCCTAATGTCTTTGGTACTCTCAAGATGGTTGAGTTGTACTACTGCCTCTTGTGTCTGATCTGGCTTGAACTCCACTGTAGTGCCATCCGGGTGTGTTAAGCAGACTGTTCTAGTTGCACAATGAATTACTCCTTGATTCTTCGTCAACCAGTCCATTCCCAGAATGATATCTAATCCTTGTGAGTCCAACACTATTAGGTTGGCCCAAAAGACTACCCCCCTTACGTTTATACTCACTTTTCGGCATAGATGCCTTGCCACCATCTCTCCTCCAGGAGAGTTTATCAATAATGGCCCATTCAAGAATGTAACTACCATGTCATGCTTCTTTATGAAATCCTTGGATATAAATGAATGTGTAGCACCCGAATCAAACAATATGGTGGCGGGGTGGGAGTTAACAGAAAACATACCGATCACCACATCAGGCGCTTCCTGTGCTTGCTCCAGAGTCACATGGTTGACACGACCAGATGGGTTTTGTTGCTTCTTTGGACAACTGCTGGCGTAGTGTCCCCATTCTCCGCACTTGTAACATTGTACTCCCGCGACATTATTCGGGCCCTTGTTGCCTCCTGATTGGTTTCTTGGGGGTTGACCATTTGGACGGTTAGCTGGAGCTGAAGGGCGGGGTGGCTGCATCTGCTGACGTGAGAGTTGCATTGGCTGGCGTGGTGGCTGCTGCTGCTGCTGCTGCTGCTGGCGCATTTGCTGGTTGTAGGGAGTGGGTGGCCTGTAGTTGGAGTTTGGAAACCTCTGTCCCGAGTAGTTTATGGGACGAGTCATTTGGTTTGCAGACGGAGGGTTAAGACGGGGGCGCACATTGCTGCTAGAGGCATGTGCCATAGTCAACTTCATTTTTCTTTCCTCATCATCCAGTTCCTTTTTAGTCCTCTCCACTTCAAAAGCTTTGTCAACCAGCTTCTGAAAGTCGCCGTAGTCGCTGGAAGACATGGCAAACTTCAACTCCTTGTCCAATCCATTCTTGAAGCGGAATTGTTTCTTGGAGTCAGTATCCACATCGGTTGGAGCATAGCGGGACAACTGGGTGAATGCATTCAAATAGGCCCTCACAGTCATACGGCCCTGCTTCAACATAAGGAACTCTTCGCGTGTCGCTTGTATTTCTCCCTCAGGCACAAAGTGATTGCGGAAGTTGGTCCTGAATTCTTCCCAAGTAATGCTTTCTGGATCCCGGTGGGCTTCAGTAAAGGCAGTCCACCAGTCGGCTGCCGGTCCTTGGAGTTGATGGGAGGCTAATAGTACTTTCTCCCTTCCTTCACAGAGGATAAGCCTTAACTTGCTTTCAACGGTTCGGAGCCAATCATCGGCATCCATGGGTTCGGTGACTGTGGCAAAAGTGGGTGGATGAGTGTTCAGGAAGTCCCTTAGGAAGGACCTAGGTAGAAAAGGTGGTGGTGGCGGTAGGTTGTAATTTGGTGGTGGTGGGGGTGGGGCTTGCTGCAGGTTGGTGACAATCTGTGTAAGGTTGTTAAGTAGCTGGGTTTGGATGGCCATCATCTGCTGCATTTGCTGCGCGGCTGGGGCCCCTCGGGCACCCCTACCATTCCATCCTGGCACACCTCCAAGTCCTTCATCTTGGGGCACAGCACTGAAAGTGCATCTAGGTTCCCCGTGGGTTTTGGATGATTGATGACGACAATTAAGTCGCTAATGAGCTCAAGTGATCTTAGCACAAGTGAAGACTCAATCGGAGACGCAAACCCTCAAAAAGGAAAAGGAAGGAAACGGAGTCAACTCGAAGCGTAGAAACTAGGGTTTCTAGCGTGATTGAGTTAGAATAGCCGTAGTAATAGGAGGGTGTGTGTGTAAAGTGCATTGAGATCAAGTTTGGGAGCTCAAAGTGGTTTAGAGGTCAAACCTATGAAAGAAATGAGTGAATGAGTGGTCTGGCCGTAGGGCCGGACTAGTCCGTGCAGGAGGCCGGACTAGTCCGCCCCTGACCGGCCAAGTCCGTTATCGGCCGGACCAGAAGGGTCTGACCGACATAGGACTAGTCCGTTTGTGACCAGACTAGTCATGGTAGCTGTGAGTGGATTTTGGGGATGAAGTCCCAAAATCACGGACTTGTCCGTTTTGGACCGGACCAAGAGGTCCTGAGTGAGAACGGACTAGTCCGCCCGTGGGGCCGGACTAGTCCGGGTTGGCTAGGAAAAGGTGCTTCTGTGGCTAAGTCTGGGAGGACCGGACTAGTCCGCCCTAGGGGCCGGACTAGTCCGTGGTCCTCAGACTAGTCCGTTTTCACACGGAGCAAAAGGCTCTGTGTGAGATCGGACTAGTCCGGTGGTGACCGGACTAGTCCGTTGTGGAAGTTACCGTTTGAATTTGAAGTTTGGCGGGTAGTGTGACGATAGCGTGTCAGCTGTCGGGGTCTGACAAGAGGTCAGTGGTCCCCTAGGCCGGACTAGTCCGGGCCTGAGGCCGGACTAGTCCGCCCTTCTGCTGAAGTCAGCAGTATGGGCTTGGGACCTCTATAAATAGAGGTCCCCTGGGTTCTTTTGAATGAGACTTGAACTGAGTTGAACCCTAGCGCCGCCACAACCAACTTGGAGCACTCTTGAGCCTCTTTCTTGCCAACTTTCCCTCTAAAACTAATTCTTGAGTGGATTAGGGTTTAGTGTGGTGGAGAAGAGGAAGAACATCGCGCTTGTGCTCCCGGTTTGATCTCTTGCACTCATTGAGTCTTTGTGGGCTGTGTGTTGAGTGTGTTGTGCGTTGTTGATCATCTTTGTGGTGTGGGAGCCTCAGATTGTGAGAAGCCCCAACGAACTTTGTAATCGCTTTTGAGATAGTGGAGAACCAAGTTAGGCCCGTGCGGTAAACTTGGTGAGGGAAGGGTTGGTGAACCCGGTCCTTTGTGGACTCCTCAACGGGGACGTAGATTCTTGTGTAGAATCGAACCTCGGGATAAAACTCCTTGTGTCTCCGTGTTCTTCGCATTTTGCTTATCGCTTACTTTGTTCTAGGGTTGCTCGTCTTGTCTTGTGCCTCACATTGCTTAATCTTGTTAAAACTTGACTCACTCTTGTGTTGATAGTTTCTAAACTTGCCTTAAATATATCCTCACTTGTAGCCTCGAGAAAATCCCCTAAAACTTGCTAGAAACACTTTTTAGGGTTCTTCACGCAGGCTGACCGGACTAGTCCGCCCCCAGACCGGACTAGTCCGCCCCCTGTGATTTAATCTCGTTTTATTAAGTCATTTGCAGGTCGATTAGCCTATTCACCTCCCCTCTAGGCAACTTTCAATTGGTATCAGAGCAGGACTCTCCACAAAGAGTCTAACAACTCGGAGAGATGGCCGGAGTGGTGTTTGAAGAGGTGTCGACCAACGACTCTCAACCGACACGTGAGGAGACAATGGCTTATCAAGACAAGCCAACGGATGATGAGGAGACTCTCCAGCTCAAGGCGAAGCTCCGGGAGAAGTTGAAGATTGCTGTAGTTGAGCCGTCAAGCTCATCAAGTGGTGGCGGCGGGGTCAACTACAACCGACAAGGGTTCAACTATGAACGGCTTGCCGTCAACAACCACTACCTCTCCATCCCATTGGGGAAACCTCCTCAATTCGATGGAACCGACTACGGGATGTGGAAACACAACATGAAGATCCACCTCGTGTCACTCAATCCGGCATTGTGGCAAATTGTCATGACCGGGGTGGAGATCCCGAAGGATGAGGACAACATCACGCAAGAACAAGCCATCCTCATCCACCGCAACGCTCAAGCTGCGGGTGTGATTATCTCATCTCTCTCAAGAGATGAGTTCAACCGCGTCGATGGCCTTGAGGTGGCCAAAGACATATGGAACACCCTCAAGACGGCGCATGAAGGAAATCAGGTGGTCAAGGAGGCCAAGATCGAGCTCATCGAAGGAGAGCTTGGGAGATTCGCCATCTTGGATGGTGAATCCCCCCAAGACATGTACAACCGGTTGAAGGTGCTTATCAACAAGAGCCGATCATATGGCTGCACCAAGTGGACCGACCACGAGGTTGTGAAGAGGATGATCCGGGCATTCATGCCTAGGAACGTCGCTCTTTGCTCCATGATTCGAGAAAGCCCGGGGTTCACTCAAATGACCCCGGAGGAGGTCCTTGGTAGGATCATTAACCACGAGATCATGGAGAAGGAGGCGCTCTTCTACAACGATCTTGAGAAGTTCACCGCCTCCAAGATGAAGAACGTTGCACTCAAGGCAACACCCTCTTCAAAGGAGCAAGAGGAAAGTGATGAGGAGAGCCTCGACACCGATGAGGAAGAGGCCTTCTTCATCAACAAGTTCAGGAGAATGATGAGGAGGAAGAAAGGTGGATACAACCATGAGGGCAAAGGGAAGGAAAGAGCAAGGCCCAAATCAAAAAGGTCTTGCTACAATTGTGGCGAGTATGGGCACTTCATCGCTGATTGCCCACATGAAGAAGCGAAGAAGAAGAAGGAGGGCAAGCCTCAAGACAAGAAATTTTTCAAGAAGAAGAGGCCCTCCGGACAAGCACACTTGGGGAAGGAGTGGGACTCTAACGATGAGTCCTCCTCCGAAGAAGAAGAGGAGAAGATGGCTACCATAGCCATCGGGAGGAGCTCCAAAGGAAGCAAGCTCTTCCCCAACCTCAACGACGACTACAAACCTACTTGCCTCATGGCAAAGGAGGGAAGGAGAAAGGTAACATCTCATCCCTCCTCCACAACTTCCTCGCAAGATGAATTTGATAATGCTAGTGAAAATGAACACATGTTTAAGGACATAAGCAAAAGCACCTTGCGAAGGATGAAATTGCTTATGGATGAGATCTTTGAGAAGGAGGATCTCATCAATAGACAAGAGGACATGCTCATCCTTGAGAAGGAGAGATGTCGAGAGCTTGATGAGCTCCTTGAGCTCGAAAGAGAGAAGAGCAAGGCATTGGAACACGAACTTGCTCTAAGTAAGAAAACGTGTTCAATTCTTGAGGAGAAGACAATTGAGCTCAAGGAGGAACTTGGGAACTTGTCAAAAGTTAACAAAATCCTTGAGACTCAAGTTGAGTCTCTCAAGAAAAATGTAGCCTCTTCCTCTAAGAGCCCAACCTTCTCAAAGGCCTCATCCAATGCAACTTCGTCTTGCAAGTGCTCTAACTTAATCCTTAAGCTTAAGGATGAACTCAACTTAGTGCAAGGCAAGCAAGCACCTAAGGGTGCCATCTTTGACAAGGAAAAGGTGGCATATGCACGAAGTGCATTCACCAACACAAGACCACCCCATGTCAAGGATGGTCTTGGCTATACTAGAGGTGCAAGGCATAACGCCAAAACCTCCAAGTATGGCAAAGACATGATTGTCTTTGTTAAGGGGAGTTCATCCCAAACTAAAAATGAAAAGAACTCACCCTCTAGCAAAAACTTGCCTAAATCTGAACCGCATCATTTATTTCATGATTTTGATGCATCTTATGTGTTGAAGAAGAACAAACACGGCAAGGTGTTTGCTAGATATGTTGGGCCACTCCGCAAGAGCCCCAAGCCTTGCGTGTGGGTGCCAAAATGCCTAACCACTAACGTCAAAGGACCCAACTCCGCTTGGGTACCTAAAAGAAAGGCATAAAACTTGTTTTGTAGGCTTACTCCTCCGGTGGATCAAAATGGGTATTGGATAGCGGATGCACCAACCACATGACCGGAGAGAGAAGCATGTTCATAGAGTATGAGGAGAATAAGGACCCAAGTGAAGGAATCTTCTTTGGGGACAATAGCCAAGGGAAAATCCTTGGCTCCGGTAAAATTTCTATCTCCTCATTACATACTTTATCAAATGTCTTGCATGTTGATTCTCTAGACTATAATCTCCTATCCATATCACAACTATGTGATAGAGGATATAAATGTGTGTTTACTAGTGAGAGAGTGAGTGTCATTAGAGAAGGTAATGACTCGATAGCCTTTAAGGGAGTGCTCAAGGGAAAGCTCTATCTTGTGGATTTTACCACGGATAAAGCTCAACATGACACATGCTTAATGGCAAAAGCCAACATGGGATGGCTTTGGCATAGAAGGCTAGCCCATGTTGGAATGAGGAACCTTCAAAAACTCCTTAAAGGAGAGCACGTTCGTGGCCTAAAGGATGTGGTATTTGAAAAGGATAGGCCATGTGGTGCGTGCCAAGCGGGAAAGCAAGTAGGAGCTCAACACCCCTCTAAGAATGTCATGACGACAACTAGACCTTTGGAGTTACTCCATATGGATCTTTTTGGCCCCATTGCTTACATTAGCATCGGTGGCAACAAGTATGGTCTAGTCATCATTGATGACTTCTCTAGATATACTTGGGTGTTCTTCTTGCATGATAAGAGTGAAACCCCCGGTGTCCTCAAGAAATTCCTAAGGAGAGCTCAAAATGAGTTCACCTTAAGGATAAAGGCTGTAAGGAGTGATAATGGCACCGAATTCAAAAACATGCAAGTAGAAGAGTTTCTAGATGAGGAGGGCATCAACCATGAGTTTTCCGCTCCCTATTCTCCACAACAAAATGGCATAGCCGAAAGAAAGAATAGGACGCTTATAGAGATGTCAAGGACAATGCTAGATGAGTACAAAACATCGGACCGGTTTTGGGCGGAAGCGGTTAACACCGCTTGCCATGCCGTGAACCGATTGTACCTTCATCGCCTCCTCAAGAAGACTCCTTATGAGCTTCTCATTGGTAAGAAACCCAATGTTTCTTACTTTCGGGTCTTTGGTAGCAAGTGTTATATCCTCAACAAGAAGCCTAGGACTTCAAAGTTTGCTTCAAAGTCCGATGAGGGTTTCTTGCTTGGATATGACTCAAACACTCATGCGTACCGTGTGTTCAACAAATCCTCCGGAATTGTTGAAGTAGCACGTGACGTAGTGTTTGACGAGACCAATGGCTCTCAAGTGGAGCAGGTTGATCAACATGCCCTTGATCAAGAGGAACCTCCACTAGAAGCTCTAAGGAAAATGACACTTGGAGATGTTCGCCCACAAGAACCATCTCAAAGTTCAAGTGACCATCCTCTCTATGAAGTAGGTCAAAACCCCATTGGACAAGTTGAAGATCCTCTAGATGCTCCCCAAAGTGATAATGAGAATGAAGATCAAGGGGGAGGCATGAATCAAGGGGGAGACCAAAGTGAAGAAGATGAACCAAGTAATTCAAGAGGTCAACCCCCGCATCCTCGTGTTCATCAAAGTATTCAACGGGACCATCCCGTTGACAACATTCTAGGAGATATCACAAAAGGAGTAACAACACGCTCACGTGTTGCAAACTTTTGTGAGCATTTCTCTTTTGTCTCATCCTTGGAACCACATAAGGTTGAAGATGCCTTAAGGGATCCGGATTGGGTATTTGCCATGCAAGAGGAGCTCAACAACTTTGAAAGGAACAAGGTTTGGGAGCTTGTCAAGCGCCCTCAAGCTAATGTTGTTGGAACCAAGTGGGTGTTTCGCAACAAACAAGATGAGCATGGCGTGGTAACTAGGAACAAGGCACGACTTGTGGCAAAAGGATACTCACAAGTTGAAGGATTGGATTTTGATGAGACATTTGCCCCCGTAGCTAGGCTTGAGTCAATTCAGATACTATTAGCCTTTGCTACTCATCATGATTTCAAGCTCTACCAAATGGATGTTAAGAGCGCATTCCTAAATGGTCCAATCAAGGAAGAAGTTTTTGTAGAGCAACCTCCGGGATTTGAAGACCAAGACTATCCTAACCATGTGTACAAATTGCGAAAGGCCCTTTATGGCCTCAAGCAAGCTCCTAGAGCTTGGTATGAGTGCCTAATAGACTTTCTAGTTGAGAATGGTTTTAGGATAGGAAAAGCGGATTATACCCTTTTCACAAAGCACTTCAACGAGGATCTTTTTGTGTGCCAAATATATGTGGATGACATCATATTTGGTTCCACAAATAAGGTGCTTTGTGATGAGTTCTCCAAGATAATGACGGAGAGGTTTGAAATGTCCATGATGGGTGAGTTGAAGTTCTTCCTAGGATTTCAAGTAAAACAACTCAAAGAAGAGACGTTCATAAGTCAAACTAAGTATACACAAGACATTCTAAGGAAGTTTGACATGGATAAGGCAAAACCCATCAAAACCCCTATGGGGACAAATGGACACCTAGACCTAAATGAGGACGGTCCAAGTGTGGATCAAAAGCTATATAGGTCTATGATCGGATCACTTCTCTATCTTTGTGCATCTAGGCCCGATATCATGCTAAGTGTGTGTATGTGTGCACGCTTTCAAGCAGCACCCAAGGCTTGTCATTTGACCGCCGTTAAAAGGATCTTGAGATATCTTGTACACACACCTACCCTAGGACTTTGGTACCCCAAAGGATCCAAGTTTAACCTCATCGGATATTCCGATGCGGACTATGCGGGGTGCAAAGTTGATAGGAAGAGCACATCGGGTACGTGCCAATTCTTAGGTCGATCTCTTGTGTCTTGGTCCTCTAAGAAGCAAAACTCTATTGCTCTCTCCACCGTCGAAGCTGAATACGTTGCAGCCGGAAGTTGTTGTGCACAACTTCTCTGGATGCGACAAACGCTTGGGGGTTATGGGATTAACCTGCGTAAAATTCCACTCTTGTGTGACAACGAGAGTGCAATCAAGATAGCCCATAATCCAGTGGAACACTCTAGGACCAAACATATAGACATTCAACACCATTTCTTGCGAGATCACTCAATGAAGGGAGACATTGAGATTTCGCATGTGAGGACGGCACATCAACTTGCGGACATCTTCACCAAGCCTCTTGACGAGAAGCGTTTCTGTGAGCTAAGAAGTGAGCTCAACGTGTTGGATTCTCGGAACGTGGCTTAAACCACATTCCTCATATATTTTGAGCCACATTTCGAAAAACTCCTCTCTATGTCGATTTCTCCTCAAATTTGTTTGAGAAATCTATTTTCTTCATGAAAATGTTCATAAGTTGTTCTTTATTGACTCATAATCATGTTTGTCATGTTTTCCTTGCTATATCTGTCCAAAAGGACTTATCTTTATGGGCAAAACCCAAATATATTGTTTTTCAGCCCAGCTGGACCGGACTAGTCCGCCCCTATGGCCGGACAAGTCCGGGTCAGACTAGTCCGCGGCTAGTCCGCACACCGGACTAGTCCGGCCTTCCACCGGACAAGTCCGGACCCGGACTAGTCTGGGTCTGGTCCGCCGACCGGACTAGTCCGGCCCCTCAACCGGACTAGTCCGGCCCTTGGGGACTTAAACCCCCAGGCGGTCCGGACCCCCTCTCTCTCTCTCTTACTTGACTCTCAAGCTTCCACGCGCGCACAACCGCCCCCAAATCAGCGATTTTGCGCTCCAACCACCAAAACTCAACTCCAATCCGCGCATCGAAGTCCTTGGGAGTGAGGGATCACTTCCCCGCGCTCCACCTTCGAGATCCACGACGATTTCGACGACTCAAGCGGATTTTTGAAGGTATTTCACCGTTCCTCAAAAACTAGCCCCATTCTTGAGTCTTCAAGTTTTTGATAGGAACACCTTCATTAATGTTGTTCTATACACCCTTGCGATCATAGCCTAGGAGTATTGCGCATTGGTTCACAAATTTTTCGATGAATCGATTAGGGTTAGGGTTCTTCCTGTGTAACCCGGACTAGTCCGGCCACCAGTCGGACAAGTCCGGCCGGCGGACTAGTCCGCCCCTGGGGCGGACAAGTCCGGTTTGCGCAGGGCAAACCCTACTTCTAGTTGGTTCTCGAGATCTTTTCGGCAATACTTCTTCTTCCTAGGCTCATATCTTCCTCTCTCCATCCTTTGCACAGAATGTTGAACTCCGAGCGCTCTCCTCCGCGTGTCAACCTCGAGGGGCGTACCAAGGCCCAAATTGCCGAGGCTCGGACCAAGGCTGCGCTCATAGAGGCGCAAAAGGCAAAGGAAGAGAGGCGGCTGAAAGCACTCGAAGCCTCCAAAGTTGCAGCGAGCATCTACAATGAGGAAGAAGGCATAGCTCGAGCAACCGCAGAGTCTCTAAATGAGCTGAGGAAGAAGAAAAGGGAAGACAGGGAGGCTCACAACTCCAGGGCTGCTGAAGCCAGTGCCCCCAAGCGAAAGAAGCTCGTCACCGTTGGCGAGAAGGCGAAGGGCAAGGAGCCAACCCAAATGGAACCTGAGCCCAGGGTCGAGCGTGACCCCAAGAAGGGAAAGGCTCCGTCTCCAGTCGAGCCGAAGAAGAAGAAGCCCTCCATCAAGGTGCCAGCCAAGAAGGCACCCGGAGGAGTGTTGATTCGTGAACAAGGGAAAGCTCAGGCTGTTGAGCCTCTGGTGATGCACAGTCCAGCACATAATCCAAACCGTCAGCCCAACCTCTCAGCTAACACTTTCAAAGGAAAAGGAGCTGAGAAGGCCAGGAGGCTCAGAGACGAGAATGTCTATAGGTATGAGAGGTCCACCGCCGACCCTCGGTTCTGGTGTGACTTCCACTGCGATTACTATCGCCTTGTCTACATGAAGATGAATACTCCTGTGACTGATGCCCAGTGGGTTGACTGGGACTACATGGCTCAGAAGAAGCATGCTGCATTTGATGCTGTGATCAATGCAGCGGAACGACATGGAATCAAGGATATCATGGGTTTCCAGTACGACTGGAACATTGAGGTGATTGTCCAGTTCTACACAACCGTCTACTTTCACTGCTTTGGCAATCGCCGGATGACATGGATGACAAATGGAGAGCAGTACACAGTCACATTTGAAGACTTTGCCAAGATTCTAGGATTGGAGGAACACCTTGAGCATGAGATCATCATCTCTAACCTCAAGGCCCTAGATCGAGATGCCCTTGACTTCATGTATCCAGACCATCTTCCTTATGAGGCAGGACTGGCAAGAAATATCAAGCCATTTTTCAGTGTGCTCAACCGCCTCCTTCGGAAGACCATTGCCCCGAAGGATGGAGATGCCGGAGTCATCCAGGGCAACTTGAGGCATTTGCTTGTGCTGATAGATGGGGAAGAAAGCTTCAACCTAGCTGAGTACATCTTTGATGACATCTTCAATATATCTCATACCCCCAACAGGTCTTGTGGCTATGCTCCTTATGTGATGTGCCTAATTGAGAAAGTCTCCGGAATTACCTTCCAGAAGGATGTCTCACATAAGAGACTGCGTCCTCAGATTCCCCCACCTCTGCCTGTTCCTCCTCGTCGTAAGAATGCAGATCCTCCATCTCGTCCCGTGGCACCTCCGTCCCCGCCTCCGCCTCAATCAATGAGTGCCTTCTTCAAATGCTTCAAGGCGATCTTCACTTCTTGCCGGAAGCAAGAGATTCGCACTCAAAGGGCACACAAGCGTCAAGAAAAATATCTTAAGGCGGTGTGCGACAAGCTGGAGGTCCCAATGTCCTCTTCGGAAGTGAGTGATGGGGAAATCACTCCCTTCCCCACCTTCACCGCCGATGAGCTCGCCCAGCTCCAAGCGGATGGAAGCTCCTCTCGGGCTGCTCCCTCGGCAAGGAACTCCGACGACGACGACGACGCCGATGATCATGAGGACAACGTCGAAGATTCCGAGGCCACGGAGAGTGGAAGTGGCGAAGACGAGGACTAGTTCTTAGGTCTTAGTTTCCTCTCCTCTTTTCCTTTTTGGTGCCTTGATGCCAAAGGGGGAGAGTTAAGGGGGAGTTAATCGTTTGTGGGCGTGTTTGTGATTTGTGGACTTGTTTTGTAATATATTCTTGCTCTTGGATGTTTACATTTGTGCAAGACTTGTTAATGTTGCTTAATATCAATATAATGCTATTATTGTCAATCTTTTGATTATATTGATGCTCTTTATGTCTTGTCACAATTGTTGAGCACATCACGTAGGCACCCCACCATAACGTGTGTGGGTATGAAAGAACTCCTCCACCTCTTTTACATGTTGCATACATTGAGGGGGAGTCATTCATACGCACACATGTTATGAAAACCAAAACTTTATACTCTTATTTGTGAAGGACTTAATGTGTTGTCATCAATCACCAAAAAGGGGGAGATTGAAAGTGCATCTAGGTTCCCCGTGGGTTTTGGATGATTGATGACGACAATTAAGTCGCTAATGAGCTCAAGTGATCTTAGCACAGGTGAAGACTCAATCGGAGACGCAAACCCTCAAAAAGGAAAAGGAAGGAAACGGAGTCAACTCGAAGCGTAGAAACTAGGGTTTCTAGCGTGATTGAGTTAGACTAGCCGTAGTAATAGGAGGGTGTGTGTGTAAAGTGCATTGAGATCAAGTTTGGGAGCTCAAAGTGGTTTAGAGGTCAAACCTATGAAAGAAATGAGTGAATGAGTGGTTTGGCCGTAGGGCCGGACTAGTCCGTGCAGGAGGCCGGACTAGTCCGCCCCTGGCCGGCCAAGTCCGTTATCGGCCGGACCAGAAGGGTCTGACCGAGATAGGACTAGTCCATTTGTGACCGGACTAGTCCGGGTAGCTGTGAGTGGATTTTGGGGATGAAGTCCCAAAATCACGGACTTGTCCGTTTTGGACCGGACCAAGAGGTCCTGAGTGAGAACGAACTAGTCCGCCCGTGGGGCCGGACTAGTCCGGGTTGGCTAGGAAAAGGTGCTTCTGTGGCTAAGTCTGAGAGGACCGGACTAGTCCGCCCTAGGGGCCGGACTAGTCCGTGGTCCTCAGACTAGTCCGTTTTCACACGGAGCAAAAGGCTCTGTGTGAGATTGGACTAGTCCGGTGGTGACCGGACTAGTCCGTTGTGGAAGTTACCGTTTGAATTTGAAGTTTGACGGGTAGTGTGACGATAGCGTGTCAGCTGTCGGGGTCTGACAAGAGGTCAGTGGTCCCCTAGGCCGGACTAGTCCGGGCCTGAGGCCGGACTAGTCCGCCCTTCTGCTGAAGTCAGCAGTATGGGCTTGGGACCTCTATAAATAGAGGTCCCCTGGGTTCTTTTGAATGAGACTTGAACTGAGTTGAACCCTAGCGCCGCCACAGCCAACTTGGAGCACTCTTGAGCCTCTTTCTTGCCAACTTTCCCTCTAAAACTAATTCTTGAGTGGATTAGGGTTTAGTGTGGTGGAGAAGAGGAAGAACATCGCGCTTGTGCTCCCGGTTTGATCTCTTGCACTCATTGAGTCTTTGTGGGCTGTGTGTTGAGTGTGTTGTGCGTTGTTGATCATCTTTGTGGTGTGGGAGCCTCAGATTGTGAGAAGCCCCAACGAACTTTGTAATCGCTTTTGAGATAGTGGAGAACCAAGTTAGGCCCGTGCGGTAAACTTGATGAGGGAAGGGTTGGTGAACCCGGTCCTTTGTGGACTCCTCAACGGGGACGTAGATTCTTGTGTAGAATCGAACCTCGGGATAAAACTCCTTGTGTCTCCGTGTTCTTCGCATTTTGCTTATCGCTTACTTTGTTCTAGGGTTGCTCGTCTTGTCTTGTGCCTCACATTGCTTAATCTTGTTAAAACTTGACTCACTCTTGTGTTGATAGTTTCTAAACTTGCCTTAAATATATCCTCACTTGTAGCCTCGAGAAAATCCCCTAAAACTTGCTAGAAACACTTTTTAGGGTTCTTCACGCAGGCTGACCGGACTAGTCCGCCCCCAGACCGGACTAGTCCGCCCCCTGTGATTTAATCTGGTTTTATTAAGTCATTTGCAGGTCGATTAACCTATTCACCCCCCCCCCCCCCTCTAGGCAACTTTCAAGCACCCCTTCCACGACCCCTACCTCTACCTCTTCCAGACATCTGTGTAGGGAAGAATTGAAATTTTAGAACAATAGATAAGATATAGAAGGGTACGCTATGGAAAACGGTCCCAACTACATGCATCAAGGGAGACACATATATATAAAACAAGCCAATTCATTAACCAACTAGTGCGGATGTGGACAAGATGCTAATGCATTCCACAACTCGCACGACTCACTAACAAGTCTATAAACAGATGACATGGATGTGGACAGGATGCCGAAGCATTCTACAACTCATGTCGCACACAACCACACACACATAACATAAAGCAAACTACTAGCATAACATCATAAACAACACAACTCAAGACTAAAGGGGGCGTAGCTACACGCTCCTACACACTAAGGATAACTGTCCTGAGCCGTCCAGCGGGGAAACAAGTCCACTCCTACTCATCGGAGTCCTCCTCAACCTCCATCTTCGGGTCTTCTTTTTCCGAGTCCTCTCTTGATTCCTGGGGGGAGTTGATACGGCGATCTGGAGAGTTCGGGTCCCAAGGCTCAATGTCCGAAGCGTACTGAGGAGAGTTAGGATCAGCTCTAGTGATCCTCGCGTAGCATCGGCGAAGTCGCTCGTAGTGGTCAACCAGGTCCTTGCTGTCCTGTAGCTCCTGCTGACAACGCTGGAGTCGCGAAGACAACTCCACCACGTCGTGCACCAGCCTCTCACACTGAGGGTGGGTCAAAGGCCCCTCGACGTCACGTCCAGTGTAGGCGGCCGTGCCACTAGGGCGCTGAGGGGTGTACGCGTGCTCCGTGCACCCAAGAAGGAACCTGTGGGCGTGGCTCCAGTAGGTAGTCGCCTCCCACGTGGCGTCCTCCTCAGCCGCACGCTGGGAGCTCCTCCAGGCCGGAGAGAAGTGAGAGTGCAGCAGCTCCGAGTCGTAGTAGATGGCCAGCTGAGAACTCCACTCCAGTCCACCAGTATAGGGTGCAAAGACCCTAGTGGTGTGGTAGACCAGACGAACACGGTACTCACGGTACCCCGCAGCTCGAAGAAGAGAGCGAAGACGGACACGCATCCTCGAAGCAGCACTCCCAGTGGAGAACAACGTCGTCTCCCTCCTGGGGGTGTGAGGTGCGGAGCGACTGGCTAGGGCGTGGCGTGGAACACGACCCCCAGTCGACTTACGAGTCGTCTGCTTGGTTCGCGCCATCTACAAACATTTGAAAAGAAGAGAGTGAGATCAATAATCAATAAATCAAATTAGAATTAAATCAATAAGTGCAGCAAGATAAGAAGCACAAGGTTTGAGATGGGAAGCGCAAAGTTTTGGAAATACTATTTTATAAGAAAATAGTATAGTCTTTAATTTTCGGCCATTTCTAACTAGGATTGCGTCCTACGGGCAACACGGCTCTGATACCACTTTGTCACGCCCGGTCACCATAAAGATGAACAAACGCTTATCACATGTACGCCAGGATCAGTTGAATCGTACATGCGTCGACGAAAGTGAAATATCATACATTGCCATGTTCGAATACATAAAATAGTCTTACAGTACGACCCGAAGGTCTACAAATACACACCACAAATATTTACATCAACTACAAAGTTAACCAAGTCCAAACTACAGCAGAAGTCTAATAGATAAGGGCAACTCCATCTCCACAGGCAGCCGTTGCGCGTGAGGTCGCCAGCCTAGACCAAGTCCTCCGGATTGACGTAGAAGTCCTACGGTGCCGCTTCTTCTTCTTCATATTCTAATGGAAAATTAAACGCTTGAGTACATAGAGTACTCAGCAAGTGCGGGAAGAGATGACATGAATGGCTAAAGCAAAGGGAAGGTCAATTATGGCTTAGCACTATGCTTAAACCTAACCTTAGCTTTCAATTACCAATATCATAATTCAAGAAATAATCAACACTTAAGTAATGATAATGAATGTACTTGAATCATAATTAACCACCATTTCCCAACCATAGACTAATTATGAACTGGCCCCAAGCCGCTCTTGTTCGTGAGCACGGCTGTCATGACAGTTTTACCAAATCTCTGCAGAGAGTGTACCCTTTCCCCACAAGCAGTGACTCCATCCCCTGTTGCCAGGTGGACTTGAGTAAACCTCCATGTAGCCCGTGGTGATCAACCACATTTCACACTTTCGTAGGTGTGTGGCCCGAAGATCACTACATGGTCTTTACAAAGGTACTCCCGATTAGTGCAAGCCCTCTAAGGTTTCCACCACTGGGGATTCTCGGAGTAACCCTCTGCCCCAGAGCCCCCTCTTGAGCCTTGCGGATCCCAGAGCAGATCACCCGCATCATTCCTCGCACCATCCAACCACTAGCATTTCATCGGGAGAAACCTAATTAATTGACCATGCTGCCCCATCTCAGTCTCGTGGTGGTACTATAAATCTTAGTGACTTCCTCCATAAACCGGTCCTTAGAATCCGGTGGTAACAAACCCCAATCCCGGGTCTCGTGTAAACTGCACCATACCAATACTAACCAACCACCAGACTCCTATCCACTACATTTGTGAAATCACCACAAGTTCAAGTATCCATAAAGTTTAATGTAGCACAATTGTATGAAATCCCAATCCCAACATTTAAGCATGGCTAAGCATAACTATGACCTATCTACTTCCCAACCCATTTTAAGTAACAAGGAATTATATGGAACAGGGCATGTAAACATGAAGTAGGACATCCATTTAATTAGCATGCATCTATCTAAATCCCTAGAACTGGAACAAAATGGTCAAGGGCACTTGCCTTCGTGGAAGACTTGAGTGTTGGCGAAGTCCTGGTCTTGGAGGTTAAGATTAGGGTCGTATTACGACTCTAGATATATATCCAAGCATGGCAAGAATAGAATAAAGCTAAATAAGTAAAGGGCACGTAAAACAATGCATCACAACACACACATAAGCATAAAATCCTATACTAATGCGTCCCTACGAAGTATTTATTACTTAACATGGTCAAAGTATGCATTTTAGATTTATCCTACATTTTTGAGAATTAAATATAGCCTAAAACCATTTTTATTGAATTTTCTATGGCCAAAATATATTTTTTAACATTTATAATAAATATTCCATGGACAAAATATATTTCAAATGAACTCTACAATTTATTCACAGCATAAAATAATTTATACCAATTTTTCCTAACATTTCTACACTTAATTACCATTTTTATCTATTTTCTACACCTCAAATACACCTAAAAACCATATTCAGCAAATAAATAAAAGTCCAGGGGCTAATTAATTAGTTTTCTAAACTGCACAGGGGTTAAATACATGATTCTACAAATTTACAGGGGTTAGATTGCTTATTTAGATGATTAAATCCAATTTTTAGGGTTTCAGGGGCTAGTCTGCAATTTCCAGGGGCTAGACTTCAATTCCTGTGAAGTCCAGGGGGTAGCTAGTGAATTTCCAGGGACTGCGGTGTAAAACTGAAGGCGGGAACGGCGATTCAAATGTGAGCCGTTGGATTTGAATTGAACGTGTGGGATTTTATTACCCGAACCGGTACGATCTTACAATCGTGGCCGTTCGGTCGAAACCGACGGCAGGGAAGCGGCCACGTCGCCCCTGGCAACGTCGGCGACGCACGGCGCTGCGGCGCTGGAGTCCGCAGCGGCGGACCTCGCCGGAGCTGGCCCAAACGGTGAAATCTATTCCAAAACTACGCGATACTTGCATGAAATGAGAGAGGAGGAGAAGGGGAACTCACCTAGGGGAGTAGCTAGGCTTGAAATCGGTTGGAGGACGGTCGGCGACGAGGAATGGCGGTGGTGGCGTCGGTGCTCGTCGAGCTTGGCAAATCCCCGACGATCTCTTCGCTCCAACGTGTCCGGCGTGTTCCTGGCCACACGGCGAAGAGGTTAGGGCTAAGGGGAGAGCGAGGCAATCGTCGAGGAGTCGGGAACGAGGGCGATAGACCTTGCAACGGTGAGGTTAGGGTTTTCGCGCAGGGAAGAGAGAACAGAGGGGAAGAGGTGGAATTTATAGCGGGAATGGGCGCGGCGGTTGCTGGCGCGCGCGTGGGAAGTTTTCCCAGGGGCGATCCGTGCGTGGGCGAGGCAGTTGGAGCGGGGGCGCGCGGAGTGGGCGCGGCGCGGCGCGGGGTGGCGGTTGCGCGCGGAAGAAGAAAGGGGAGGGAGCGCCGACTGGTGGGCCCGGGGTGGCAGCGGGAGAGAGGAGAGGGGGAGGGGAATTCGGCTGGGCCGCAGGAGGGGGAAAAAGGGGATTGGGCCAGGAGGGAGATTTGGCCCAAAAAGGGGTTTTAACTCTTTTTTTTTCTTTTTCCTTTTCTTTTCTTTTGATTTGAATTCAAATTCAAATTTTAAACGGATGCTACTCGTTTGAACTTCAAAAATCACTCAAAAATGCATACAACTATGATCAAGGGTTTGAGCAAATTTTGTACATGAAATGATGAGTGTTACAAAAAGTCTGAACGTTTCGAATTTCAATTTAACAGTGAAACACCTATAAAATGATATATCACATTTCAACCTTATTCTTGATTATGATCCAACAATCCTTCCTTGTGTTGTGAGCCGATACCTCATCCTTTGTATAGGTCCTAGACGTCTGAATGTGAAATGACATAAAGCGAATAATGAGAACGATGTTCACTTTGGTCTTTAAAACTTAGCACTAATCGTCTAATCCTTCCTTCAAATGAGCAAACATAAAAAACGTAGCTGTTCACTCTTTAGACTAAAAAAGTAGTCTAAAAGCATGGTTATCATTGCCTTTCCAGAAACAACACTACTTGATGATGGAAGACGAACTTCACCTTTCCGTTGCCTCCTGAATATTCTACGTTTCCTTTACCTGAAACATAAACATTACTCGGTGCGAGTAGTTTTTTACAGACATCAGCTGATATTGAAGGCAAGGTAACCTTTACCTTTGCGGTTGGACCTTGGGATAACAAATACGGTTCCCAGTACAAGCAGCACAGCAAGAGAGATGTAGATCAGGATCTCCTCCATTGCGTGCCTCAGGAGTTACTGATCAATTTGCCAAACGGCCAGGCCTGCTCAACAAACTCACATCAGTACTCTGCTTTAAAGAGTTATGATCGCAGCAAAGGTGACATAACAGATCAACAACGACAGAATGAAAAAAAAACACAACTGTGCAATAGCCTTTACCGCTATCATCAGTTAAGCTAGATAATATCTAGTCTGGAAATATGCAACAAGCTGGGCGTTGTACGGTAGTAGTCGAACCCTAGACTATTAGGAACAAATGAAGATGCACCTTTGGCTAATAATGCTACAAAAGTAGAAGTTGAAAGATCATATTGCTCCCTGTGCCAGAATCTACCCAGATCCGTCGTCAGTCTTCGTAGTTCGGACGGAGGTCATTCGGAGCCGGACGTGTTCCATACGCCATAATCAAATCTTGGCAAGATTCCAATGCGGCCTACTAAACTATCGAATCTTTATCGCTGCTATCGCCGTCCCTAATTCGGCAATCTCGCAAAAAAACTTGCGAAATCGAAGTGGGCCAGGTGGCCAGCAAGATCCCACCCCCGGCAGGCCGGCACCCACTCTTCTCTGAACTCCGGCGTGCACCCCATGGATGGGCACTCCGGCAAGCCGTACAAGGAAATGCAGGTGCTCACGGAATGTACCAGAGGAGCGCACGGGGGCGTACCTGGAGCTCGAGAAACGAAGTACGAACAGTAGTCTGAACTGTACAAGGAGCAGTTGCATCAAAACGGATCTCGTCTCGCAGCGAAAAAACATAACGGGTGCAAATTTGGACGCACAGTAGACGGCGCTCGTGCTTTCAATTTGTCATATCAGGGACCGTAGCAGGTAAACCGGAGTTTCTATAGATGTGCACAGTTCATTTCTATAACTCTGTGGCCACAATAGGGTCATACTCCGTTTCAAAATAATTATCATCAGCTAGTTCATTTTTAAACTAAGGGTCATACTCCGTTTCAAAATAATTATCATCAGCTAGTTCATTTTTAAACTAACCGGTGATAATTATTTCGAAATGGAGGATGTAAAATTTAAGTTTCTACACCTAATTATCGCTACATCAGAGCATTTGAACAGAAAAAAATAGGCACTTGCCCACTGTGGTCAGGGAAGATGGAGACCAAGTACATAGCTTATATATAAATAAGATATCAGTCTGAATTATCTTAGCTCTTACGGCATGCGATAATATAATCCTTCGATACTACCCTGCATTATTTCAAAACCGCAAATGCAATCTTCATCTTTCCGACCCATTATCAGACGAACTCAATCTGAAATGTACTTGAGGTTCAACTGTTACAGCTAACTGCTTCAAATTGTATCTTTTTACATCATCAAATACTTGATGTTCCTTATTGTGTCACGATACTCCACTGAGCCTCCTGTATTAAAGATGCGGATGGAGAGGTCCTTGCATATCAGACTCATAGTCCGACAGAACTGCCAGATTACTCCAACACACAGGAATATCTTCACCAGTACAAGATATAAAAGCCTGAAAGAGTAACAGCCATTACACACCAAATTAGAATCACAGATATTGCTTTTACTAAGAACAGTTCCTGATAAATACTGGAAAAGAACCTTATGATACAAAGCCATTTGTAAAGTTGACAGAGCGACCTGCCAAAGAAGGTAATACGGAATCAAGTGGTGTTTTGTTATTGGAACAGTATGGGCAAGCATAAACTTTCAGCAACTGACTTTAAAAGGTGAATTATAGTCATGAAGAAACGTTAAGAAAAAAACACGAGAACTGGTCAACTCTATTGATCCACTTTTCATCAGAAAAAATTGTTGTCCTAACAACATCCATTAGAAAATATAGTATCATGAGGGGCAAGCTAATATGGTTCGGTGAGAGAAACTATTCAGCAATGTGAGATGGTAGCAGAGAACGCAAATGTCATACAGTCCAGCCACAAATAATGCCGATTTATGATGCGTGTAACCAACATTAGAAAATTGATGATCAAAGATAGAAGTGTTTGGCTTTGCTAAATCTAAAACAGAGGGGGACAATACACAATTTCAAATGCATTACATGAATGGACTCTTGTCAACAGTTGTCCAGTTCATTGATTTTTTGGTCCCATATCATCAAAGCAAGACAATGCCTTGATCGTTTCTTAATCAACAAGCACGTGGAACTCCGGTAAAAACAACACTGTTATGTACTCAGGAGTAATGGTCTTCAACAGAGAAAACATGTCATGATGCCGAGTTTATGGATCCCGGTGTCATATTTCCCAGACGTTTGCATTTAGTTAAAAGGAGCTAAACAGTACTAGGATTATTTCTCCAAATTGACCAATAGTCATCTCCTCACAGAGAAATTTTCATCCACAAATGTATGCTCAGAAATCAGAATAGATTAATAAGTAAGTACTCCCTCCGTCCTAAAATACTTGTCACTCCATAGTTCATTTTTGAACTAAGATTGACAAGTATTTTGGGACGGGTCGGCAGAGGGAGTATTGCATATGCAGTCTCATGATCTCAAAACTGTATCACAGGGTAACAGGTGCAAGATTACTTTAGGAGGTAATAAAAACAAGGCAACATTTCCCTTTGGAACAAAAACAGTACATAACAGAGTTGGCAGCTCCAGCACATATACCTATTGTTTCAATGCGTGTACATGAAAAGTGCTTCAAGTGACTGAACTGGTCATGAAATCTGGCTCAGTGCTGCGACCACTCGATACTCTTGAGGTCGATGCCAGCCATGGCCATCTCATAGAGTGGGCTCATGTCACGGAGCTTCTTCACCTGATGCACAGTGAGCTCAATAGCTTTGTCCACCTCTTCCTCAGTGGTAAAGCGGCCAATGCCAAAGCGGATAGAGGTATGTGCCATGTCTTCCTCCACGCCGAGCGCTCGCAACACGTATGAGGGTTCCAAGCTGGCGCTAGTGCAGGCGCTACCACTCGACACCGCCACCTCCTTCAGCCCCATCAGCAAGCTCTCCCCCTCAACATAGGCGAACGACAAGTTCAGGTTGCCTGGGTAACGGTGCTCCATGCTCCCGTTGATAACAACATCATCGACCTGCGCACGGATGCCATCGAGCAGCCTCTGCTGCAGAGCGGCGGCTCGCCTGTGGTCATAGTCCATCTCCTGAGCTGCAATCTGACAGGCGGCACCGAATCCAACAACAAGCGGCGTGGGCACTGTCCCGCTGCGGATGCCACGCTCCTGCCCACCACCACTCATCTGCGGCTCTACCCGGATACGCGGGCGGCGGCGAAGGTAGAGCGCCCCCACGCCCTTGGGACCGTAAATCTTGTGGGCGGAGAGGGACATGAGCCCAATCCCCATGCTGCTGACATCGATGGGGATCTTCCCGAGCGCCTGGGCGGCGTCGGTGTGGAACGGCACGCCCTTCTCCTTGCAGATGCGGCCGATCTCCTCGAGCGGCTGGACGACGCCAATCTCGTTGTTGACGGCCATGACGGACACGAGCGCGGTGTCGGGGCGGATGGCGTCCTGGAGCTGCACGAGGTCGACGAGGCCGTCGGAGCGGACGGGGAGGTAGGTGACGTCGAAGCCTTCCTGCTGGAGGTACCTGCAGGAGTCGAGGACGCACTTGTGCTCGGTCTGGGTGGTGACGAGGTGGCGGCGTCGGTCGCGGTAGAAGCGGGCGACGCCCTTGACGGCGATGTTGTTGCACTCGGTGGCCCCCGAGGTGAAGAAGATCTCGCGCGGGTCGGCGCCGACGAGGGCGGCGACGCGGGCGCGCGCGTCCTCGACGGCGGCGTCGGACTCCCAGCCGTAGAGGTGGGTGCGGGAGTGCGGGTTGCCGTAGCTGTGGAGGTAGAAGGGGAGCATGGCGTCGAGCACGCGCGGGTCGACCGGCGTGGTGGCCTGCATGTCCATGTAGAGCGGGCGGCCCGAGATGCGGACGCCCTTGACGACGACGGAGCCCTCGTCCTCATCAGTCGCCGCCGGCTCGGCGGCCGCGGCGGCAGTGGAGAGCGCGCGGGCCGGGGAGGAGACGGCGGAGAGGGCAGGGGAGGCGCCGATGCCGCTGCTGCTGCCGCCGCGGCGGAGGAGGACTGGGAGGAGGAGGCGGCGGGAGAGAGCCATGGGTGCGGAGAGGGGAAGGTAGGGTTCAGGGGAGGCGCAAAGGTTCTCCCTCCCGTTTCGGTGGAGGGTTGATTTGGGAATTGTTGCGGTGGAATGGAGTGGAGGGGACGGGCGGGCGGGGAGGAGAGGATAGACACGCACGCCACTCTTGCGAGGCGGTGTGTTGTGGATGGATGTGGAAAGCAGCAGCTAGAGAAGCTGCGCACGCAACAGCGACGCTTCGTCCTGATCGTTCACTCCTTTTGACTCGGAGATTCGGCCCATTGGCCGGCTGTTCTGTTCAGCCCAAGAAGAGAATGAACAAACCGGCCCAAACGTCGACAGCGGTGGGGATCCATCATCCATGCGTGGATGAGAGAGGAAGGCGGTGGCTGGATGGACCGACGAGATCCCGCAACCAGGAGAGAGAGGATTGAACTCCGCGACAGGGAAGGAAATTGCCAAAGCAGTAGTAGTAGCTGGGTTGGGGACCCACAAGGAGTCGAGGACCGCGTGCTCCGGACTGCTGTGGTGCTTTTGTTGGGTCGGTGGGCGGCAGCGACGCACGGACGCGCGTGCATGCATGCCAGGTAGAGGTAGAGGCTGTGAATCGGAGACCCAAAAGAAAATCAGTGCACCCATACGACCTCATTTCATTTGGAAACATGCATCCGTGCTCCTACTTGGCTACTCCTTCCCTCGCAATCGTGTGGAGGTGTGGTGCCCATCTATACTGACTGGTTCTCTGATTCGGAGGGGAAAGGATTGTGTTAAAAAAAATGCTGGACGCTCTCATCAGATCGTGCATGCAGCACAACCGCACAGTCAATTATTGCCTTTGCCTTTTGCTTTGCGACCCTTGGTCTCGATCAAATTTGTAAAATCATTCTTCAAATATTCGGAACACAAATGTTTCTGACAATGTAACTAGCCTTCACACTGCTACACCAACCGTACGTGCCCTCTTAAACCTATCCCGGACTTCCACTTTTAAAGACGGCTACTTAGTTGTTCATTATGCGCGAGTACTCGTCCGTTGCTCCAACCTCCCTGAAACCGGACAAGTTTCGCCAGGAGCAGCAGTGGGCGGCAGCGCGATCTTTAAGGTTTGAACATGCGTGCCCTCAATGTGGTGATACGGTTGGCGCTGCTTTCGACCGTCTCGCCGAAGAGCTCTGCTTTGAAGACCGGAGAGCGAGGACGACGTCGTGCACGTGTCCCCTGATGATACTCTCTCCTTCTGCGTGCAGTACTGTAAGTACTTTGCAGGAGACGTCGGTGAGATCCTGCATGCACAGGACATCGCTCCTTACACATGTAAGCTAGCCATGACGCTCTGCTTCTTGGATCGATCTGGAGGAACAGGAGGCTTGAGGACGAAGCGAATCGAGAAGGCGAGCATCAAGCTTCTCGGCTGGATTTGTATCCGATAATATGCTGGCGAGTCTTTAATTAGTGGCTTTTAGTGCCGCTACCAAGTCTGTCTCCAATCAGAACGGGGCAAGACCTCAGATTGATGTGTCATCATTCGTACTCGTATGCGTTCTTCCGTTAATTTTTTTTCGAAAGATCTGTTCTTTCGTTGATGTGTCATTGTTTTATTAGTTGTACATAATTAAACATTATATTGAGTAAATGAATGAATCAATAAAATAATACTCTCTCCTTTCCATATTAATTGTTGTTTAAGACAAGAATTTTAGTTCATTTTAAACTAAAATTCTTGTGACAAATAATATGAGAAGGAGAGAGTAACATCAAAGGAAGTGCGCATGGAAGCATGGAATGAGAGTATATAAGTTGTATCTTTGAAAGAAAAGAAGCACAGGAGAACAGAACCGACAAAAAACTTTGAAGTTCCTATAACTGGATTCAGGTTGGCAACTTCAGTTCCTATTGTGCACGAGGACTCGGCACGAAGTGAAAAATGCTCATGGGTTTTTGGCATGTAATGTCAGAATTTGAATTAAAGATCTTTTTGAGTCGTAAAAAGCCAGTGTTGAATTCTAGTTAAAAAATATCATTTATTTGGAATGAAGGGTGTACTTATCAAGAACTAACTCAGTCGAGTATGAACCTATACATTTAGCAATATTGACTTTGTCAATCTCATTAGTCATCAGTAAGGGGCAGGACAATGCTACATTCTATGCATGCCATCTTGTATGTCGCATTGCCTCACAGAGATATTATAACTAGTTAATTTTTCACCCGTTAAGAAATATGTAGAGTTCCATTGCATAAGTAGAGAAATTCCATCAGTTAAGAAATAAAGTTTCATTGCATGACGTAGAGAAGCTCCATCAATTAAACAGTAATACCATTTTTGAGGCGCCTGATTTATAGAAAAATTTCAGACGACATCTATGACCGTTGATATTAGCCTCAAGATTCATCATGACAGCTCATTTTTTTTGCCATTCGAGGAAAAAGGAAAACAGACAGCCCATCAACAGCGAGAAAAGAAGCTGCTGAGGTTGTGACGGATATGCCCCCATTTCCGCACCGCCTCCGCTCTTCTTAAGATCCGATCTCCCCCCATCTCTCCCTCCAATCCTCGTCCCCCCCACTCAAATCGCACCACCGCCGGTCCCGGCGGTTCAAGGCCACACAATGCCGCCCTCTGCCGACGCAATGCTGGCCCCCGAGGACGCCGCCGACGACGTCCGCATGATCTCTTCCAAGGAGCTCCGCGCCCACGTGTCCGCCGACGACCTCTGGATCTCCATCTCCGGCGACGTGTACGACGTCACGTCCTGGCTCCCGCGCCACCCTGGCGGAGACCTCCCGCTCCTCACCCTCGCCGGGCAGGACGCCACCGACGCCTTCGCCGCCTACCACCCGCCCTCGGCCCGCCCGCTCCTCCGCCGCTTCTTCGTCGGCCGCCTCTCCGACTACACCGTCTCGCCCGCCTCCGCCGACTACCGCCGCCTCCTCGCGCAGCTCTCCTCCGCCGGCCTCTTCGACCGCGTCGGTCCCACCCCCAAGGTCCAGCTCGTCGGGATGGCCGCCCTCTTCTGCGCCGCGCTCTACTGCGTGCTCGCCTGCGCCAGCGCCTGGGCGCACCTCCTCGCAGGCGGCATCATCGGCTTCGTCTGGATCCAGTCGGGCTGGATGGGCCACGATTCCGGCCACCACCGCATCACCGGCCACCCGACCCTCGACCGCGTCGTGCAGGTGCTCTCCGGCAACTGCCTCACCGGCCTCAGCATCGCCTGGTGGAAGTGCAACCACAACACCCACCACATCGCCTGCAACAGCCTCGACCACGACCCGGACCTCCAGCACATGCCGCTCTTCGCCGTCTCCACCAAGCTCTTCACCAACATGTGGTCCTGCTTCTACAAGCGCACCATGGCGTTCGACGCCGCGTCCAAGTTCCTCATCAGCTACCAGCACTGGACCTTCTACCCTGTGATGTGCGTCGCCAGGATCAACCTTCTCGTGCAGTCCGCCCTGTTCGTGCTGCTCCAGAGGAACGTGCGGCAGCGGCTGCTGGAGGTGGCTGGGGTCGCCGTATTCTGGGTTTGGTACCCGATGCTGGTGTCCTGCCTACCGAGTTGGTGGGAGAGGATAGCGTTCGTGCTCTCCAGCTTCACTATTACCGGCATCCAACATGTTCAATTCTGCCTGAACCACTTCTCGTCGGAGGTGTATGTTGGGCCGCCCAAGGGGAATGACTGGTTCGAGAAGCAGACGGCAGGCTCACTGGACATCTTGTGCTCACCATGGATGGATTGGTTCCATGGTGGTCTGCAGTTCCAGATTGAGCACCACCTGTTCCCTCGCCTGCCACGTTGCCACCTACGGAAGGTTGCGCCATTCGTGCGCGACCTCTGCAAGAAGCATGGGCTGACTTACTCTGCAGCCTCATTCTGGGGCGCAAACATGCTTACATGGAAGACGCTGAGGGCTGCTGCATTGCAAGCCAGGAGCACCGCTACTGGTGCTATGCCGAAGAATTTAGTGTGGCAGGCCGTGAACACTCATGGGTAATTGGGAGGATGATTGGAGTTTGAGGCATCTGGTGGTGCTGACCCTTGTGGGCGTGCAATTATCTGATTGATTATCAATTGTCTAGTGAGATTGATCATTTAATCCGATGAAGTCGGGTCAGATTTTTCGTGTTAAGAAGTGATTGATCATCTCTCTTTCCAGTTGGAAGGGTGGTATCATGCTTCAGTCGCCTACTTGTTCCCGTAATGTTCTGCTCTCCCTATCACGGTAACTGTATCAACCGTACCTGCATATTATGAACCTTTTATCATCATAAAATTACACCTGTTTCATTAATTCGTTTTGCTTGCACTGGTTGAGACTGGATGTCTGAAGCTGTGAACTTGTATTGTAAGCTTGATGAATGGCAGATAACATTGTGTTTTGCTCCTCTAGTTTTGGTTTTCTGTGGCAATATATGTTGATAAGTGTATCCATAATCCTACATCGTACTAATGTTTTGTTATGTTCCAGATCTGTTCTTCCCTCATGAAGAATCCAGTGCTCTCTATATGCATTGGTGTATGCATTTATCTAAACTGGTTTACTCTGCCGTTCTTGAGTTTCATAGACACATAGATATTACATACAGCTACACTTCTCGATTCATTATTTTCTGAAGGTTTGTTGAGTGCCTTTTGCTATAGCCAGGTCAAAAGAGATTTATGAACGCCGAACAGGCTAACACTTTTGAGTCTTGTTTGTGCATAATAACTAGAGACATGTCTTCTCAAAACATGGCATGCCACCACCAGATGTAGTCATAACCTGGCCGATATATCTTTCAGATCTGATATTTACTTCCGCACCATCTGTCCTTGTTTTTCCTGGGTCACCTCGCGTCGCGTTCCAATTGTTATGCAAAATCCAGCCATTTCTCGCGTCCGGCTCTTGAGGCGTCCAGTAGCCAGGCCTTGGGGCATTCTCCCCTGTCCTCGCAGGGATTCGCTCGCCGCTGGCAGCGCAAGCTTGCAGCACGCGTGAAGTGTCCTCGCGTGCTCCCGGCTCCTGTCCCCTGGTTGTCGTGCTAAGATTCAACAAGCACGGTGTATGTAACCTGTCTCCCTCGATCCAAAACTCTGCACGGATTTTTTAGAAGAGAAATGGAAATGAAAAGAAAAAAAAATCTACTAGGTGCTGCAACCAAACACAGCACGCAGTGTGGTTGGACGACAGCAGCTGGTGCTGCAAAGGAACAGTTTTAAGAGACCATGCATGGAATAGTGGAGGATATGCCTTTCTTTTGATGCCATGGACCAGGTCGGCGAAGAGCATCATTGTGCCTTGTTGATGCCTTCTCCTCCGCCCGTCCGGCGACCGCCGTGTGATTGGGGATACGCGCTCGTCCACTATTGTATTGCGCCCCGAGGCAAAATATCTTTCAGATGCCTCGACCTTGTGGGGACCTTTCAATCCTCGAGCATCGTATTTATTTAGGCATGCATACCCCGAGAAAGACGCAATGGCTTGAAAAGATTCGCAAGTGACGCGTGATGCACCTCGCACTTGCTGCTATTGTTATGCTTTCATCACGTTATGTGGCCTGTGATGTTCCTGTACACGTAACACGTTTCGTAGTATATCATTCCGTTTGCCAGTTGCTGGCCCGAGCTCCTATAATGATGCTGTTTTACTTTTGTTGCCCATCTGGCTTAGGTAATTCCATTTGTGCTCTTATGCGTGTGTATCATGATTTTGTTGGTTGTGGAATTATAATACTAGATAGACTGAACATAAATAAAAACATCAATAAAATTACGGCACATAATAGGAATAGGAATACAGAAGCCGCATTTTCCACCTTAGAAAAGTGATACAAATGTGTATAGTGATGTGAAAGATATGGTATATCCTCCCGCATCCGTGGCGGTTCGCAGACCGGTCAGTCCTCCAGTTCTGGATCCTTTGCTTTCCCATTTTTGGGAGGCGACCTGATTAAACAATACCGTAGCCAACCGCTGTAGGATCCGATCTCAACTACTCGTCCCCATTTTCTTATCGGATTTCCAGGTCGACGGCGCTCGGCCACCTAACTTTTGGAGTTGGGGATTTTCGTCGTCGGGGATTTTGCCGTCGATGTGCTCCCAGGATCAGCTGCCCACTTTTCTTGTTGGCCAAACTAAAGCCGTTTTCTTTACAAAAATTGTTATTAGTACAAACGAAAAGTGAACAGAAGTATTCTATCCGTTTCTTTTTATTTGTTACCAACCAGTTTAAAAATGAACTAGCAGGTGATAAATAAAAAGACACGAATGGAGTATCAAATACGGAGTATGAAACAGAGACCAGCAGAATTATGCAGATATTTGACGTATGTACAATGTGAAACGAGCTCCGCTGTCGTACGGTAGCACCGTGTGTACGTAAAGAGAGGGAGGCAAGAGTCACATGGCGCCATGTGTGAAACATCGACACCTGAGCAGAATGCAGGTCCTGTCTTTCTCGGAGAACAAGGAGCAGCGACGACTCATGCATGGCAGCATCTGCATGCGTCTCGCCATATGTTTTAACCGTCGGTTTCATCGATCGGCGGCTCATGAAAGTTTGCTGAACGCGTAGCGTAACGGTCCAACTTGCAACGGTACGGCGTAATGGATAATTCATCCGAACCACTCACCATCTCCTGCGCGTTTAAAGTAACGTAAGAAACGTAATTATCAACAAGTATTTGCATGTACTCCCTCCTTCCCATAATAAATGTCGTTAAAACATCAATCTGCAGTTCTTTTTTAGTTGTATCTTTTGTCCAAAACGACATCTAATGTGGGATGGAGGGAGTAGCTGATGCAAAAGGTGTAGAAGAGTTTGAGTACCATTTCCGTCTAGTGACCTTGAAGTGACGGTAAGAGGCCGTCGGTTGATTCCATGTCTTCCATTCAATGTGTGATTCCACATCAGTAATCTAGAGCATTTTTGTTATAGTTTTAAAAAAATGATTTTCTAAAAGAAGTGTTCACTAGATTTTTTTAAAGATATATATTTTTTGAAATCAGGATAGAGATTCAATCACGATAACTTACTTTTTCCAGCTTATAATCTCTTAGTTCATTTCAGATAAAACATTTTACAGCATAAGTTTGAAAAAAATTTAAGCATTTTATATAACTTTCTCTTATTTTGCTTGAGAATAGGCTACTTATAGTTATCTCTGAGCGGAGGTAAAATGTAAACCCTTTGTGAAACCATTTAAGTAACATAGAAGAATTTATAAAAGCATCAAAGTCGTTGTAGTATAGTGGTGAGTATTCCCGCCTGTCACGCGGGTGACCCGGGTTCGATCCCCGGCAACGGCGAATTAACTTTTTTAAGCTTAATCACCATCTTACTCTCAGCTTGGAAGCTGGGCCGTCCGTCGGCCTTGTTTGGGCCTGAGACCCTAAACCATACTGGCCGCGGCCCAAGTAATTTGATTCGTACACACACCGGAGAAGGCGATGTATTTCTTTTTGTCAAGTGCAAAAGGATTCCTTTTTTTCCGTTGTCATTGCGTGGACAGTCAGGTCATGCTCATGCTAGAGGAAACGCGTTTGCTTTGCTTCGGTAAGGTTCTGCACATCGAGAACAGAGGCAGAGTGTGAACAAGGACATGGATAACAGGAAGGAATCCCGTAACAGCTAGCGCCCTTAGAGGCTTGGAACGGCGGCATGATCCTCAGCACCGGCAGCGTCCTCATGGCCATGGAGCCAGCCAATCATTAACCATCAGAGGCTACCCGACGCTCAGCGATAGCGGCAGCAGCTTCGAGAAGACGGTCATCTTGAGAGCAACAGCGCGGAAGCTACGGCAGGTGATTGTTTTTTTTTTTGAAAGCCTGTCCAAGCGGTCAGCGGCGCTGATTTAAGGAGGAGGTGAGCATCTGAGGCGAGCAGCGCTCGAATCCGGGTGGGCGCAGCGCTACCCAGCGGCGCTGGCCAGTCGAGCCCCGCTTGACTCCCGACTGCAGATGATTGTAGTTTGACAACAACTGGGCCAGGGATCAACTCAGCCATGCATCTAGATGGCTAGTAGTTAGCACTTTGCAGGCAGGCTGCTCCTGCAATCAGAGTTCAGCAGGAATACTCTGCAGAGCCAAATGCATCCCTCCTTCACCACACACAATCAAATGCATCATCAGTAAACAAAAGGCATGCCTGTCTCTGGCCTTCCATGGGCTCTCGCGGCCATGAGCGCAAGGATATCTCGCCCAAGAATATAAGAAAATTTCTCCCACGTAGAGATGGGCGAGTGGCTCGATTAGTTCACTGAACCACAGAGAGGGTATTCTTAAGGCGCATTGCGCATATGGTGGTGCAATGTAGACATTCTCGCCAGGGAAACAGGAGGGAAAACCTGACAAGCAAGTAGATCGACTATATGCTCAGGCACAATATACATGCGCCAAATAAAATAAAAACTCCTAGAATACTCAAATAGGAACATGGATGAAAAATGTAACTTTAATTGCTAGCAAAAAGTCTCATCCAATTTACTTGGATGGACAACAAATACAGCGATACACAGTTGATGCAGAAAATAGTACTCCAAGGAAATTGGAAATCGTGATGCTTGTCTACGGCGGTCGACGTACGTCCAACCTTTCCTTCTTCTACAGCAGAGTCTCCTTGATGAGCTCGCGTAGCGCGCGGCTCGACACCACGGCATCGCGGTGCCTGATGAAGGGGTGCTTAAGCAGCTGTGACACTGTGGCACACTGCGCCGGAACCTCCTGCAGGCATGCGTCCAGGAACTCGCGCAGCTCCGCCGACGCCTCCACGTTCTCCGGCACAGACGGCGGACTACTCCTGTCGCTGTCCGGTACCCGCCCCAAAAAAAGCTCCAGGATGGTATGGCCGAAGCCCCAGACGTCCGCGGCCATAGCGTCGTACGGATCGCAGATGAGCTCGGGCTCCAACCGCAAGAAGGCGGTCGTACCTGTGACGGTGGGGACGGGGACGACTCCCTTTCCTCCGGTGCGGCCGAAGATGACGCAGGAGGTGTTGAAGTCGGTGATCTTGACTTCGCCGAGGGAGTTGGCCAGGAAGTTGTCCGGCTTCACGTCGAGATGCGCGACGCCGCGGGAATGGAGCTGGTTCAGCCCCATGAGGCATCGCATGGCCACCTCCGCAAGCGCCGGCTCGGGGAACCCCCGCCGCCCTCGACGGCAGAGGACGGAGAGCAGGGAGCCAGCGTCCATGAACTCCAGCACACTCGCCAGCACGCCGTTGTTCCCGATAAACACAGCGTGGCAGTGCACCACGAACGGCGTCGGCGACCCCGCGACGCGGCGGAGCACCTCGACCTCCTCCCCCGCATAGCGGCTCGCTACGAACGCCTTCTTGATCGCGAACACGTTTCCGGTGCGGCGGTTGCGCACCTTGTACACCCTGGCGAAGAAGCCCTCGCCGAGGTCACCGATCCACTCGAAGTCCGACGACTCCCGCTCCGGCGGTGGTTGCGGCCTCGTCGTCATCTCGGCCGGCGCGGCGGATGTCCGGTGGAAAATCTCGTGAGGTAAGGACCCGGGGACAAAGTCAGCCATAGGGAGCGCGGTGGCCGGCAGTGACGAGACGCGCAGGCTACGGCCGGCTATGGTGGTGCGTCCTGCCCTGGAACTGAATGCAAGAAGCAACGAGATGGGAACAACATGTAGGGGGCTGCTATTTATTACAGCGCGAGAAGACGAGGCCGACTTGGATTGGATCCGCGAATCTATAACGACCGGAGCAGACCAGTGTCAACGCAAACGCTGTCGGAATCCGACACGAAAACGGAAGACTATGCGGAACGGGTCATGATCTGCAGCACACGCCTTCGCGAAGCCTCGGGACAACGCCCAAGGTCCTCTTCTCGCCGCCGGCAGCGGTGTGCCCATCCGTCCGCCGCGGCTGGAGGACTGCGCTGACGGCTACGTGGATGGCGCGGGGTCCGCCCGTGGGTTGGTCCCCGACGTCCTCGTCGTGGCAATGGCGGGAGCGGGGGCGCCCGTAATCATCAATAAATTGGCTGCCTTCTACGTAGTAGTGTTTCTGAGTGTGTTCGTTTGTTACTGTAAGCAGACTGTCGAAGCATCTGTTGCTTCTGATAATGTCAATGTCTAAGGATGTAATCACGTTACTAACTTAATCTCTATCAAACTCTTTTTTCTTCGTAGGAAAGAAAAAGAAACATCTCTCTGTAGGGTGGTTCATGAGCATTTTGCTGTCCAATTTATTCAATGGAGTATGTTGGTCTTATGATTTAGAGAACGGTTGTAAGGAGATGTGTACAAGTAGGCACAGATTAACAAAGGCCACGAAATTTAGGCAGTAGAAATGAACGGGGCAACACCATCTAAATCTACTTATTCCTATGAATTGGTGACCTTTGAGCCTTAGCGCCGGGTGCAGAAGACTTTGGGTTCGGGTTCTAGAAGTACGCGATCCGTGTGATAGAGTTTGGACAACAGACAGGCATGCTAGAAGATGACTACTCCACCTGCATAAGTGTCCCGCCCCTTTATGGTCGAGAAGATGGGACAATACAACATCTTTAATTGCTAAAATACGAAGTCTTATAATCCACAAATAAAAACATGGAGGGCGATAATGCAACTTTAACTTCTAATTTGCTAGCAAAATCGTCTCCCATCCAATTTAATTACTTGGATGAACAACACATACAGTGATACACACACCACAGTTGATTGATGCAATGAGTCTAAGTACTACAGAGCACGTACGGCGGCTCCATGCATGTAAATTGGAAACTGCGATCGATGCCTGTCTACATGCAGTCGACGTCGTCCAAACTACTTTCCTGCTTCTTCTACAGCTAGCGACTCCTTGATGAGCTGTCGTAGTCCGCGGCTCGACGCCAGGACATCGCGGCGCATGACGAAGGGGTGCTTAAGCAGCTGCGGCACCGTGGCACGTCGCAGCGGATCCTTGTGCAGGCATAAATCCACGAACTCGCGCAGGTCCGCCGATGCCTGGACGTACTCCGGCACAGACGGCGGTCTTCGGTCGCAGATCACCTCCTTCCAGTCTTTAGCTTTCGGGACCTCCACGTTTGGCGTGATCGGTAGCCGCCCCAGCAACAGCTCCAGGATGGTTAGACCGAGGCCCCAGACGTCTGCGGATTGGCGCGATGGTCGGGCTGGAACCGCTCGGGGCTGAAGAACGCGGTCGCGCCCATGCAGGTGGGGACGAGGAGCCCCTCTCCGGCGGGACCGAAGACGACGCGGGAGGTGTTGAAGTCGTTGATCTTGACATTGCCGCGGGAGTTGACGAGGAAGTTGTCCGGCTTGACGTCGAGATGCGCGACGCCGCGGGAGTGGAGATGGTTCAGCCCCATGAGGCATCGCATGGCCACCTCGGCAAGCGCCGGCTCGGGGAACACCCGCCCCTCTCGCCTGAAGAGGACGGAGAGCAGGCAGCCAGCGTCCATGAACTCGAGCACACTTGCCAGCCCACCGTCTTCCCCGAGGAACACGGCGTGGCAGCGCACCACGAACGGCGAAGGCGACCCCGCGACGCGGCGGAGCACCTCGGCCTCCTCCCCTGCTTGGGGGCTCGGGTTGAACGCCTCCTTGAGCGCGAACACGTCCCCGGTGCGGCGGTGGCGCACCTTGGACACCCTGGCGAAGCCGCCCTCGCCGAGGTCGCCGATCCAGTCCAAGTCCGACGCCTCCAGCTCCGGTGATGGTTGCGGCCTCATCGTCATCTCGGCCGCCGGCACGGTGGAGGCTGCTGCTGGGTGAAGGATCTGGTGAGGAGGTAAGGCCAGGTGGACAAAGCAAGCCATAGGGCGCGCGGTGGCCGGGAACCAGGAAACTCGCAGGCTACGGCCGCCTCTGGTGGTGCGTCTTGCGCTGGAAGCGAATGCAAGAAGCAAAGAGATGGAAAAGACTGGTAGGGCGTTGGCTATTTATTATAGCGCGAGAGAGAAGCCGAGGCCGACTTGTACTGGATCCGCGAACCCAAAAGCGGACCGGAACGAAGCCGTCTCCTCCCGCCTCGCCCGCTTTCCGCTCTCCGACTCCGACTACGTACGAGGCGGGAGAGTGGGCGCGGCTTGAAGGTGGCTGCGTGGATGACGCCGGGTCTTCCCGTGTGGTCGTTCCGGACGTGCTCGTCGGTGGCAACGGCGGGAAGAGGGGCGCCCGACGAGGTCGTGGTCGTTGGCGGAGAGGGCGGAAGCGGAGGGAACAAGGTGGTGACTGGTGCGCGTGAGGAAGAGTGGATAGGATTGTGGTGGTCGGGGATGGGCGCCGGCGGCAGAAGAAGCGCTCGGGACCGATGGAGCTGCGTCGGATAATGTACGCGTGCATACTGATGGAGAGGAGGAGACTCGTGATCCATTCCTGTACGTAGTTTGTTTGATTGTAATTTAGTTTTTGGTTTCAAGCTCATATGATGGTGTTCAACCTGGCATAGTGAGTTAGTTTTTGCATTACTTCTGGTTGTTGAGTTCCGTTCTCATGCTGGATCCATGTAGAAGCATCATGTAACTTAGTATTGCAAGACCGCAGTACTGTGACTGCACACTGATCTTGATCTGTGCTGTTAGAGTTGCTGCTGATTCAATTAGAGTACTGGTACTTCTAAAATAATTAGAGAAATAGAAGGAGCCACTTGTTCCGGCTTCATAGCTGATTAAAAAATGAACTGAGCTGAAGGAACATTCTTATGGACATAAAATTCATTATGTAGTATAAACGGACATTTTAGGGATTAATGTTTTGGTAACACAAGCTACAATCTGAATGATTCAAATTCATCTAGTTAATTTCATACTTCATACTTTCTGTCAAAGTTGAAGCCTTTGATGTCAAGACCCGCCTTCCGTGGGTCCACTTGTGCATCTCGTACCAAACTCTGAATCAGTAGTTGGTACGCACAACAGAATAGATCGAGATCTATACAACGATTATTTATTTATTTATAAACAGTATACGTCTTACAAATATGATCTATATTACAATGGGTATGGTCGGAGAAGACCACCAAAATAGAAGAAATCTTCAAAACAGCGGAGCAGAACGACGCCATGTCCAACAGACAGACTTGGGAAGTAGGACTAGACCTAGTCGTCATCCTCACACGCTCTAGCTTCCTTGTCTTCTGGTAAAACCACATATAAAGCAAGAGTGAGTACATAAGGTATTCTGCAAGCCCTAACACTACTCAAGGGGAGGTGTTTCATGCATTGGGGCTTGTAGCAAGGATAGGCCATACGGCTTAGTTTTGCCGAAAAGCATTTTATGCACGGTTCTCTTTGAAAAGAGTTTTGCAATAAGAGGGAGAAGTAGTTAAATCAGTATTATTATAGTTGGCGGGCCCTGGGGGAGTTTCAAACCATCCCGCCAGTTCCCTCACTTTTAGATGAGTCTTCGGGTCCAAGGCCCTGATGACTCCGGCACGCATGCCGACACTTTCCCAAAACACGGTGGCCTCAACCACCCACACACACACTTCAAGGAGTTGTACTAATGCTAATCAATAGGAGCCCAAAGCATAGTGTGGCAAGACTGTGACAACAACTATCTGGATAGATCAAGACTCTACAGAGTTTGTACACTTTACCCACAGGCTACGTATTCCAGATCAGAGAGTAATGCAACGCTCATCCCATCTTTCCCTAGTAACCCTACATTCACACCTCGGCCCGACGCAGGAGCTATTCGGGCATTCACTACACAGCCAGACACCGGACGACCCTCGGTCTCCGTGCCATTTCTTGGTCCACCGTGCCCCTCATGGCTCTACAGGTTTTCTCATGTGGCAGTTACCAGAAAGGTAGGGCGAGTCCCGCCCATACATGTTCTGTGGTTGTACGAAATCACTATGTTGAGGTCAAATGAACCGGTCCTTATATTGGTGAGGCGGCTCCATTCATCCTTGGCAAGAGGACTAGTTCGGAACACACAACATCGAACTAAACTGAAGTACTCAGCACAAGGCTAGTCCGGTGAAAGCATCTAGGCCCCCACGAGGTACGGTTTCGGTGATTAATGACAACCGTTATTTACTACTAATGAGTTTGTGGATGCGAGGTTTCATGTACAATGAATCAAACGTCGATCAATCAATCATAAATGTCATCTACTGCTCATTGGATGCAAAAGGAGACCCCTCAACGAACTAACCTAAGGGGTTAATCGGAAACAAATGAAGAACTCGCACAACGACGCAACCTTATCAAAATTGGCAACACAAGAAGCTTCATATCCATCAGAAGAGCCATACAAACAAGTGTTCAAGAGGTCACAAGTCCAAAATCCAAAAGATCAGTCTAACTCAACTCGAAGGAAACGAATTGTACACACCGGATCATCCGGTGATCTGAAGAATGACTGCATCGGTCGATTTGGACTCAACAGAAGAAGAAGACCTCAGAATGAAGTACACACCGGATCATCCGATGTGTATCCAGTGAACATCGGATGAATACAACAGTAAGCAAATTTTCTGAAGTGTTCTGAAGGACTGAACACCGGATCATCCGATGTTGAAGGCAGATGCACATCGGTCGATTACAACAGAAGCAAATTATCAACTCAACCAGACTGAAGATCTATTCATCGGATCCTCCGATGATGAAGAAGGTGAAGCATCGGTCTAATAACGGTCATTTCTGACAAAATGACGTCAGCTAATCCAATTAGACCGATGCTCTAAAAAGGGGGTCATCGGATCATCCGATGTACACAGAAAAAGTAATCAGCCCACTTTTCCAACGGCTAATTCGGTTGGGCTGAGTATTTAACCCCCTCCCACCAGTCATTTCGAAGTGGCTGAACAACAAGAGCACCACTACACATTCCCCAAGTGTCCAAGACTTAGAATACTCATTTTCACACTCTTGTAACCCTTTCACACCTCAAGATATAGGCTAGTTCCTCTTAGAGTTAAGCTTGTGTGCGTCCTCTCTGGGTGAGTGGAGACTCTAGAGTAGGGAGAGCCGTGAGGAAGTGCATTCTTGGTGATTGCACTCACCACTGTATCAAGAGGAGAGTGAAGAGATCGCTCCGGAGCTTGCCGAGACCATTGTGGAAGCCCGGAGGATCGAAGTTGTACAAGGCTTGAGCTCCACCTTGCCAAGGATGGCGAACGGAGGAAGTTAGTGGATTCCCTCGTCTCGGTGACTTGGGAGTGGCGATACCCTTAGGTGGGTGCCACAACGTGGACGTAGGTGGATCCTAGTGATCTCACCGAACCACGGGAAAAATCGACGTGTCCCCGTGTCTTCGAGCGTTTGCATTCCTCCTCCCTACTCCTTTACGATTACGCAATTCTCAATTCCGCACTTAATTCTCTTATTTGCACTATTGGTTTGCTTAGAGAATTAGATTTCACTTAAGTTTTAAATTGACTTAAAATTTGAAGTAGCCCAATTCACCCCCCCTCTTGGGCATTCGATCCCTACAATTGGTATCAGAGCAAGGTTGCTCATTGGATCATTCTAGCTTCACCGCTAGAGAGCAAAAATGGCCAAGAATGGGGGTTCGGTTCCTACCTTCGAGGGCAAGAATTTTGCTTATTGGAAAGCACGCATGCGCGCTTACCTTGAGGCAATTTCTCCCGAAGTGTGGGAAGCGACCCATGCGGGGTTTGGCAACCATGAATATATTGGTGATCAACTAAAATGGGATGCTAAGGCTAGGAATGCTATTTATGAGTGCATTAGTCAAGATGTATTTGCTAGAATTGCTAGTAAGGAAAAAGCTTGTGAAATTTGGGCTTGCTTGATTGAGATCCATGAGGGTTCCTCTCGTGTCAAAGAGCTCAAATATCACTTGCTTAAATCCAAGTATGATGATTTTAAAATGCTTCCTCATGAGAATGTTAATCAAATGTTTTCTCGCTTAAATGTACTCATTGAGGAAATTAATGCTCTTGACATTGCTTCTCTTGGCAAGGGACTCATCAACCGCAAGATCCTCATGCTACTTCCCAAGCCCAAGTACAACATCATCAACTCAATGCTCCAAAAGGAGTCACTTGACAACATTGAGGTTTCGGAGCTCATTGGAGAGATACATGCTCATGAGATGAGTGTGCTTGGAATGATGGAGGAGTCATCATCATCAAAGACCATTGCTCTCAAGGCCTCAACCAAGAAGACACATACCAAGAAGAAGAAAGTGGTTGAGCCTAGCTCAAGTGAGGAAGAACAAGCTACAAGTGAAGATGATGATGATGATGAACTTGCATTGATGATGAGGAAGTTTTCACGTCTCAACTCAAAGATTGCCAAGAAGGGATACTCGTTTGATCCCAAGAAGAAAGCCTTCTTGCCAAGGAGAGATGAAAACAAGACGTGCTACAATTGTGGCGATCAAGGCCACATATCATATGATTGTCCAAGACCGGACAAGAGGAAGGACAAGGGCAAGCATCGCAAGCTAGAAGAGAGTGATGATGATGAAGATGCAAAGCCCAAGCGCACCTTTGGAAAGAAGAAACTTGACAAAGGCAAGAAGACCAAGCTCTTTCCAAAGAAGAGAAGAGGACCTCAAAAGGTCTTCATGTGCGAAGCAAATGAGTGGGTCACCGATGAAGAAACAAGTGATGATAGTGAAGATGAGGAAGAAAACTTGGCAAGCCTCGCTATCGTCAACAAGAATGACTCACCCCTTCCTCCACCGCCTATGTGCCTTATGGCGAAAGGTAACACAAAGGTATGCGATGACTCAAGTGATGATGAACTTTCTCCCGATGAACTAGCATCTATGATAAATGAATATCATGCCATTATCAAAAGGGAAAAGGCTAAGGTTAAGGCACTTGAGCTAACTCGCGCTAAGCTAGAGGGTGCCAACCTCGATTTGCAAGACAAGTATGTCACCATACTTAATGAGCATGAAACGCTCAAGTCACATGTCAAGCAAATCGAGGAGGAGAAGGCTCAAATCAAGCTTGAGTTCCATGAGCTTGACTTAGCTAACTCGGCACTATTGGCTAAGCATAACGAGTTAGTTCAAGAGCATGAGACACTTAGTCTTTCCTATGAAGCAATGGAACTAAAATTGAATAACTTGAAGAAAGAAACTCTTGATGGCAAAATACCCGCTAGTTCACATGCCACTAACAATTTGCATGAGTCTTTGCCATTGAAAGCTAATAGGGAGAAGGAGCTAATGGACGAGATCGAAAGTCTCCGCACTAGTGTGGCTAGACTTTCCAAGGGAGAGGACAAGCACAAAGAGATCCTCTTCCAACAAGCTAAAGGCTTCAACAAGAGGGGACTTGGGACCTTCCCTACGCCCAACAAATGGAAGGTGCCCTCACCGGAGCTTAGGACAAGCTTCATCAAGGAAGTGGGATCCTATTGCCAACATTGTGAGGTCACCGGACATCACACTAGGGAGTGCCCTCTTCCCACTCGTCCTTCTCCAAAATTACCTCCTAACTATTCATCTACTTTCAATGATTGTCACTATCTATTGAGCAAAGTAGGTGGAAAGGTGAAGGCGAAGTTCATTGGCAAAAACATCAAGGGCATGAAGGGGAAGCTCCCCAAGCAACTTTGGGTCCCAAAATCACTTGTATCACACATACAAGGACCTAAGTTGGCTTGGGTTCCTAAACTCAAAAACTAACTTCATGTGTGTAGGTGAACTACAAAGCCGGAGGAAAACATTGGGTACTCGATAGTGGGTGCACTCAACACATGACCGGCAATGATGGTATGTTTACCTCCATAGAAGACCCCGGCAATCATGAACAAGTCACCTTTGGTGATAACTCAAAGGGGAAGGTAATTGGTTTAGGTAAAATTGCAATTTCTAATGACTTGTCCATTTCGAATGTGCTTTACGTTAAGTCTCTTAGCTTTAATTTGCTCTCCATTGCTCAACTTTGTGATCTTGGACTAACGTGCACATTTGACAAAGATGGTGTTGTGGTGTCTAGTGTAGCTAGTAAAGAGCTAATATTCAAAGGCTTTAGGCATGGTCATCTATATTTGGTGGACTTCTCCAACAAGAGCGCAAGCCTAACCACTTGTCTTTTCACCAAGACAAGTTTGGGGTGGCTATGGCATCGGAGGATTGCTCACATAGGAATGAGCAAGCTCAAGAAGTCCTTCAAGCTAGGGATGGTGACCGGCGTAAAGGACGTGACGTTTGAAAAGAACAAGCTATGTAGCGCATGTCAAGCCGGGAAGCAAGTGGCTTCGCACCATCCGATGAAGACAATGGTGTCTACCTCCAAGCCGCTCGAACTACTTCACATGGACCTCTTCGGACCGTCCACCTACCAAAGCCTTGGCGGTAATCTCTATTGTCTCGTTATTGTTGATGATTACTCTCGCTATGCTTGGACTTTGTTTTTAGGTGACAAGGGTGAAACCCCGGAAGTCTTCAAGACCTTTGCAAAACGAGCTCAACGGGAATTCCAACTTCCCATCATCAAGGTCCGGAGTGACAACGGCACCGAGTTCAAGAACTACAATATTGGGGAGTGGTGTGACCGTGAAGGAGTCAAGCACGAATTTTCGGCTACATACACCCCTCAACAAAACGGTGTTGTTGAGAGAAAGAACAAGACACTAATCACCCTCGCGAGAGCCATGCTTGATGATTATGGGACGTCGGAGAAGTTTTGGGCGGAAGCGATCAACACGGCATGCCATGCCGCAAATAGAGTCTACCTTCATCGACTTCTCCAAAAGACTCCCTACGAGCTCCTCATTGGGAGAAAGCCCAACATCTCCTACTTCCGGGTCTTCGGATGCAAGTGCTACATCTAACGCAAGAAAAGACTTGGTAAGTTTGAAAGAAGGTGCGATGTTGGTATTTTCCTTGGTTATGCGTCAAACTCGAAGGCATATCGAGTATTCAACCAAACCTCCGGGTTAGTTGAAGAAAGTTGTGACGTTGAGTTTGATGAGACTAATGGCTCCCAAGAGGAGAGTTTTGGTCATGATGATATAGATGATGAGCCTCTACGAGAAGCTATGAAGAACATGACCATAGGAGACATCAAGCCCGAAGTTGAGGAGAGCCATGATCAAGGGGGAGCTTCAAGTCCGAACATCAACACCTCCATGGCGCCTCAAGTGGATGAAGAAGAAGACAAAAATGATCCATTGCCTATGCAAGACCAACAAGCTACACAACACCAAGAAGAAGATGAAGTCCAAGATGAAGTCCAACCACAAGACGAGCAAGATGCTTCACCACCACCAAGTGACTCACAACCGTTGATGAGACATGGGCGCATCTCCAAGGCACATCCAATGGATCAAATCATTGGAAGTCCTTCACGGGGAGTAAGTACTCGTTCACGTCATGTTGCATCTTTTTGTGAGCACTACTCTTTTGTGTCGTGTGTAGAACCCAAAAGCATTGAGGAAGCTCTCCAAGACTCCAATTGGGTGATGGCTATGCAAGAGGAACTCAACAACTTCACCCGCAATGAAGTTTGGGTGTTGGAGGAGCGACCCAAGGACAAGAATGTGATTGGAACAAAGTGGGTCTACCGCAACAAGCAAGATGAGAATGGCGTGGTGGTCCGCAACAAAGCTAGGCTTGTGGCGAAGGGATTTGCTCAAGTTGAAGGTTTGGATTTTGGGGAGACATTCGCCCCGGTAGCACGGTTAGAAGCTATCCGCATACTCCTTGCTTTTGCTTCTCATCATAATATCATGCTTTATCAAATGGATGTTAAGAGTGCATTTCTCAATGGCTATATTAATGAACTTGTGTTTGTTGAGCAACCTCCTGGGTTTGAGGACCCAAGAAACCCTAACCATGTCTATAGGCTAAACAAAGCACTCTATGGACTCAAGCAAGCTCCAAGGGCATGGTACGAGCGCTTAAGGGACTTCCTCGTCATGCAAGGTTTCAAGATTGGGAGGGTGGACACTACACTCTTCACCAAGGACATCGACGGAGACCTATTTCTTTGTCAAATTTATGTCGATGATATTATTTTTGGCTCAACTAACAAAGCTCTTAGCCATGAGTTTGGCAAAATGATGTCTAGGGAATTCGAGATGTCAATGATTGGAGAGCTCAACTTCTTCCTAGGATTTCAAATCAAGCAACTTCAAGAGGGGACCTTCATCCATCAAGAGAAGTACACTAAGGACCTCTTGAAGAAATTTGAGATGGGAGATTGTAGCTCAAGAAGCACTCCAATGGCGACAAATTGTCATCTCGACGCGGACATGGACGGTAAATCTATTGATCAATCTCATTACCGTTCTATGATTGGTTCATTGCTATATCTTACCGCATCTAGGCCCGACATTATGTTTAGTGTGTGCTTGTGTGCTCGCTTTCAAGCGGCACCTAAAGAATCGCACAAGAAGGCGGTCTTTAGGATACTTCGGTATCTCAAGCATACCCCAAGTGTAGGTTTGTGGTACCCCAAGAACGCTAGTTTTCATCTCTTAGGTTACTCGGATTCGGACTTTGCCGGATGCCGTGTAGACCGCAAGAGTACCTCCGGGGGTTGCCACTTACTTGGGCGTTCCCTAGTTTCTTGGTCGAGCAAGAAGCAAAATTCCGTGGCTTTGTCCACCGCGGAGGCGGAGTATATAGCGGCCGGTGCATGTTGTGCCCAAATCCTATATATGAAGCAAACCCTCTTGGACTTTGGAATTAAGTTTGGTTGTGTGCCTCTCCTTTGTGACAATGAAAGTGCGGTTAAGATAGCTAGAAACCCCGTTCAACACTCCCGCACTAAGCACATTGATATTCGCCATCATTTCTTGCGGGACCATGAGGCTAAGGGAGAAATCTCTTTGCAAGGTGTTAGGTCCGAAGAACAATTGGCGGATATCTTCACCAAACCACTTGATGAGAAAACTTTTTCTAGGCTTAGAAGTGAGTTAAATGTGCTAGATGCATCTAACGTCATGTAAATTGCCATGTTCATGTAAGGTTGCATGTCATATAGGTCTTGCCTAACTCCCAAAGGATAGGGGTGAGCTAGAAATAGTTTTTCCCTGAGGAAGCCTTTGGAAGGTTTAAACTTGGCAAGATAGATTTATTTTATGCCTTGCATGATCCCTGCCATATCAACTTGCACTCATTTAATCTCTTGCACTATAATTTGTTTGGCATTGCATACGGTAGAATTGTCACAAAGGGGAACCCACATCATGAGAAGGAGACTTGTTTGAAATGCAATATCTCAACTCATATGATGTGGAAAGAGCAAAATTCTAAAGGAACATGCTTTAATGAGATAGAAGTTTTCATACTCTACCTCTCAAAGCATGGGCCTTACATCTTATTTGGATATTTTTTCCTCTATTTTTTCTCGGTGTTCCATTTGCATTAAGGTCTAGCCAAGCTATTGGCATATTAGCTTCTTGAGGGGTAAGGGGTTGCCCAAAAAGTCCTAAGACATGTGTTTCTCTTTGATTGTTTGTTCGGTCGAAGGACATATATGGGATGTTTTCGTTCTGTTGTCATCGGATCATCCGATGCCCCTGTCAATCCCTCATCGGTCAAATAGGTGTTCAATCCTCAAAGCCCAACTCTGTCAGAACCTCAAATGATCTGACGCGTTCATCCTGGAAAACATCGGTCCATCCGATGTTCACTCTTCTGGAGCTGTGATCCATTCAACCGATGTCTACCTCCCTCTAACGTCGGATCATCCGGTGTCAATTTCACTCGGTTGAACACCCTTACAGTGCTATTCGACCGATGTTCAAAACCCTAATCATCGGTTCATCCGATGTCAACAGCAATTCTTGAATATCCTTACTGTTGCGATTGACCGATGTTCACTGCTTCTATCATCGGTCCATCCGGTGTTTGTAAAACGGCTAGGGTTTGGGCCCCACTATTTAAACTCCCGCGCCGCCGCCGTTCCTTCTCTCTCCCCGATTCTTCTCTCTCACCGCCGCCGCTCGCCCTACTCGCCGCCACCTCCGCCGCCGCACCCAAGCACCGCCTCCCTAGGTGCCGCCGCCGCCGTCCCCTGCTCGCGCCACCGCCGCCGGCCACCTCTCCCGCGCGCCGCCGCCCTTCCCTCGCGCCGCCGCCGCCGTGCTCCACCCGCAGCACCGCCGCCGCTACCTCCCCACGCGCCGCCGCTGCCTCCCCACGCGCCGCCGCCGCTTCTCCTCTAGTCACCGCCACCACCTCCTTCACCAGCCTCCACCGCCGGCAGTTCTCCCTGCTAGGGTTTCTCGCCCTAGCCATCGATCGTCGCCGTTCGTCGCCTTTCATCGATCTCGTGTCTTTTCGTCGACGAGGTTTGTTCCGTGCAGCGCGACGTCCTTCATTGTTCCCGTCATCTTTTCGCTAACCCTTGCTCTCGAATTTCTTGAAGATGGCCCGTGATCGCAAAGGCAAAGGCAAGGCTATCGAGGAGCCCGCCGCGAAGAAGCGGAAATTATCGAAGGATGAGAAGAAGGCCTTGATGGCCGCTCGCGCCGCCGAGGAGCGTGAGCGCGGCCGTGGGGGTTCCTTGAGGATCCGTGAGGCCCGTCCGAGGCCGCCTCCAGTGGTCGACGACTCCGACGCTGAAGAGGAGCCAGTCGAGCCTCTCGTTCGCCGGCGCTCAGCCCGGACTCGAGGAGGTCACTCCGAGGCTGCTGCTCGTCCGAGACCGACGGCTGCCGACCGTCGTGAGGACAGGGAGCTTGAGTGGGCTATCAATGAGATGGACACGGCCGTCCGGGTCAGTGAAGGGGTCCGTCTTGTGGACTACCGGAAGATGAAGGCGAAGCAACTCCGGAAGCTCAAATGGAGTATTCTTCTTGAGGAGTGGTTCCCACAGCCCCGAGAGCTTCTTGTGGACAGTCGCTTTTGGACTGTCACCCAGGCGTCTCTCTATGAGACCTACAAGCGCTGGGGGCACAAGCTCTTCCAGCACAACCACTTGGACTGGAGGCAGCTTGCAGTGGCAGCGGAGACTGAGATCCGCCCCTTATTTGAAAGGTACAGAGGCTTGGTAGAGCTATTGGACTATGAGAGAAGTGCGTATGTGGAAGAATGGGTCCGTGTCTTCTACGCGACCCTGTACATCTCAGAGGGCAGAAGATCAATTGCCTTCATGTTCAATGGTCAGCACTACCATCTCACGAGGCAGACTTTGGGGCACATCCTTGGCTTGGACCTGCACGACACTAGCATACACGAGAAGGTCTATGGGCAGGCAGATCCACCGAGGAGGCCACTTACTGGAGGGGTAGCACCTCAGCTGGACGAGATCCGCTCCTTGTTTGGCCCCACATTCTCTCCAGATCAGCCGAGAGTTCCAGCACTCCTGACCCCAGCTGCGCGCATTGTGCACCTCGCCTTGCGCCGCACGCTCCTGCCGAGGTCAGGATACTTGGAGGGGTTCACGAGTCTCCAGCAGACCCTCCTGTTCTACATAATGAACGGGATGGATTTTGATATCATAGACATACTTCTCTGCGAGATGGAGGACGTTATTACAGATGGAGTGGGCATGATGAGGCAGATGGTCTATGGGCACTGGATCAGCTTTATTTGCTCTATGGTGGTGCCAGAGGGACATTCAGCACAGGCCCGACTTGCTGACGAGAGCGTGACCCGCTTCGGCCACTACCGTGCGTCCGCTCCTGGAGACCGCCGTCTTGGTCGTCCAGTTGAGCGCCAGGTCAGGGCCCGCTTGACTGAGGAAGATTGGTCTGACCTCGAGAAGGAAGATGAGCGTCTGGCTGAGGCAGAAGCTCAAGGTGGAGACTTACAGCACGTCTGGTCCGAGAGCGACACAGACGACAGTGTCGAGGAGTACTTCCCTCCTCCTCCACCTTCACCGAGGCAGCACGACGCCGAGGCCGGAGGATCAGCTGCTCCGCCACCGACACCACCTCCTGTGTCCAAGGCGCAGGTGACGCAGCCGTCTGAGCTGACGTCGCTTCTTCAGCAGATGATCGAGCAGCAGCGCCAGGACAGGCTCGCTGCTGAGCAGGCCAGGGCAGAGCAGGCTGCGCGGCTCGCAGAGCTTCAGAGACAGCAGACAGAGATGCAGCTAGAGATGGCTCGCCAGAGGCGCGAGGACACGGACCGGTTCACGAGTCTGGTGGACCAGATGCACCGGAGGACACTGGACCAGCAGCAGCAGACCCAGCAGGCGATGATGGGTATCCTGGGGTTGATCACCAACCTCTACCAGCAGACCGGGATAGCCCTTCCGCCACAGCACACCGGTCTCAGTCAGCCTCCAGCAGCACCTCCTCTGGCTCCAGCTTCAGTTCCAGCACCGGCGTCGCCGATCCCGAGCTACAGCATGTCTCCACTGCTGGCTTCGACGGTGCCGTTCCAGTTCTCGCCTCTCCCGGCCGTGCGTTCTCCACCAGCAGTTCCAGCTCCAGCTGACCCTCCAGCAGCTCCGGCTCCAGCCACGTCAGCACCTCCGGCTCCTCCCGCTCCAGCACCAGCTCCGGCGACGTCTACCTCGAGCAGCTCCGACACCGCCGACGTCGTCCGCTTCACCGTCGCCCCGAGAGCTCCGGAGTCCTAGGTACTCCTCTTCCCTTTTTGGTGTCTTGATGCCAAAGGGGGAGAAGAGTTAGAGTTAGGGGGAGTGTCTTGGGCTTAGGGGGAGTGCTAGTTATCTATTTGCTTTCAGTCTTGTTATTTGCTTCTATTTGAGACTTGTTTGTTATCATTTGCTACTATTTGTAATTCAGTATGCTACTTCACTCTTATGATTTATATTTGATCACTGTTTGAGCCTTCAAGCTCCTTGTGTTGCATGTTGTGTCGATTACTTTTCTTTATGAGCATTGCGTTTGCGTTTCAAATTCCATTACTTTTATGCTCTACTCGTTGTGTTGTCATCAATCACCAAAAAGGGGGAGATTGAAAGCATCTAGGCCCCCACGAGGTACGGTTTCGGTGATTAATGACAACCGTTATTTACTACTAATGAGTTTGTGGATGCGAGGTTTCATGTACAATGAATCAAACGTCGATCAATCAATCATAAATGTCATCTACTGCTCATTGGATGCAAAAGGAGACCCCTCAACGAACTAACCTAAGGGGTTAATCGGAAACAAATGAAGAACTCGCACAACGACGCAACCTTATCAAAATTGGCAACACAAGAAGCTTCATATCCATCAGAAGAGCCATACAAACAAGTGTTCAAGAGGTCACAAGTCCAAAATCCAAAAGATCAGTCTAACTCAACTCGAAGGAAACGAATTGTACACACCGGATCATCCGGTGATCTGAAGAATGACTGCATCGGTCGATTTGGACTCAACAGAAGAAGAAGACCTCAGAATGAAGTACACACCGGATCATCCGATGTGTATCCAGTGAACATCGGATGAATACAACAGTAAGCAAATTTTCTGAAGTGTTCTGAAGGACTGAACACCGGATCATCCGATGTTGAAGGCAGATGCACATCGGTCGATTACAACAGAAGCAAATTATCAACTCAACCAGACTGAAGATCTATTCATCGGATCCTCCGATGATGAAGAAGGTGAAGCATCGGTCTAATAACGGTCATTTCTGACAAAATGACGTCAGCTAATCCAATTAGACCGATGCTCTAAAAAGGGGGTCATCGGATCATCCGATGTACACAGAAAAAGTAATCAGCCCACTTTTCCAACGGCTAATTCGGTTGGGCTGAGTATTTAACCCCCTCCCACCAGTCATTTCGAAGTGGCTGAACAACAAGAGCACCACTACACATTCCCCAAGTGTCCAAGACTTAGAATACTCATTTTCACACTCTTGTAACCCTTTCACACCTCAAGATATAGGCTAGTTCCTCTTAGAGTTAAGCTTGTGTGCGTCCTCTCTGGGTGAGTGGAGACTCTAGAGTAGGGAGAGCCGTGAGGAAGTGCATTCTTGGTGATTGCACTCACCACTGTATCAAGAGGAGAGTGAAGAGATCGCTCCGGAGCTTGCCGAGACCATTGTGGAAGCCCGGAGGATCGAAGTTGTACAAGGCTTGAGCTCCACCTTGCCAAGGATGGCGAACGGAGGAAGTTAGTGGATTCCCTCGTCTCGGTGACTTGGGAGTGGCGATACCCTTAGGTGGGTGCCACAACGTGGACGTAGGTGGATCCTAGTGATCTCACCGAACCACGGGAAAAATCGACGTGTCCCCGTGTCTTCGAGCGTTTGCATTCCTCCTCCCTACTCCTTTACGATTACGCAATTCTCAATTCCGCACTTAATTCTCTTATTTGCACTATTGGTTTGCTTAGAGAATTAGATTTCACTTAAGTTTTAAATTGACTTAAAATTTGAAGTAGCCCAATTCACCCCCCCCTCTTGGGCATTCGATCCCTACATCCGGAAAATATGGTCATCGGACTACTATTGAAGTACTCAGCGCCAATCGGTGGATTACGCCGAATATACAGCCGCAACTGGTATACCTCTTAGGGAGCCCGCAACATCCAATCACCATACCCGCCTCGACCATCCTTCCCCTTCACACACACAGTTCATTAATATTCCACCCATATCCTAACTCACACCACCAAACACCTTTTAACACATTTCACAACCAAGTATACAGTGTGTAGTGGTTTGTGATGTGAACATCGCAGGGGTTCCTAAGCATAGTACGAGGTGCTCACATCGCTGCTAGCTATAGCGCAGTGATGAAGCTGTTAGGTTGTCAAGGGGTTGTGTTGTTAAGGTCAAGGAGAGGATTGTGATAGTCACTGCTATTATTGTAACTGATGCAGTGTCTTGTTTCAAGCCATTGATCATTGGCTAGTAGCTAACACCAGTACTTAGTCATCAATATAGCTCATGCTACCACATCAAGTGGTTCATAGCATAACAATATTTTAAAATAGACATACAATCATACAATGAAAACAATCCATAGGTGCAATTGCAAAACATAGGTAAAATATGATCAAGGAGTTATAGCTTGCCTTTATAGTGGTTAACTAAAGTCCTTGTCTTGTTCTTCGTGATCCGAGTCTTGAATATCTCCTCCGCGAACTCTCCGCTTACTAAGTACGTAGCTACGCGAAGAAAATACGATTCATCGATAAAGATCCAAGAAATCCAAATTAAACTCCAATAAATACAAACAATCATTCATTAACATGGTTTCTAAGATCCTGAGAAGGTGGCTTATCGGTGAATATGTCATTCTACTGGTGACTTATTTGGAAACTCTACTGTTTTCTTAGAAGGTTTATCGGGGAATACGTCATTCTACTAGTGGCTATTTGGAAAAAGTATTGTCTCATTGGTCGACTAAATGGTTGTTGAAAGGATATAAATGTTTTGTGAGTCTTCTTAGTCATTTACATGGTTTATGACATTTACGGTGAACTCACTAGCTTATTCTATAAATTGGCTATATTGTGGTCTCTGAGTTGACCATGATTTATATGGACGTTCTTTATATTTACTCTATCTTCTCAATAGTATATTAACTAAGGTTCTACTAATATAAGACCCACTTGTTTTAGAGTCTAAGCATCAGGCCTAATGTATTTGAACTTAAGGCAACATTCTGCTGAAGACTGGTGTGTATCTACTCATTCTATTTCTTAATTTATCATTTCTTTATTATACCCTAAAGATTATGAACTTATTATGGAGTTTCCATAGTGTATGATTATTAGGACTTCCAAGAATTATTAGTGAAGGGTCTGTCCAACTTAGAGCTAGCTTGTGAGTTCTATTATTCATTAGTCTACTAATTATTTTTATCAATAATGACACCATTTAGTTTATTATCCTATATGTTAATTTGATCGGTTATTGTTTCAAAGTCCTAATGATATATTCCTAGAAATGATTAGAAGATCATTTATGGAGGAGACTAATTAATTGGGAGCTTCTATGTCTATTTAACTAATTATGATTATTCATATGATTTTCCTATGGGAATTATAATCAATTCCCTATCATATATTAAATACTAGTCAATTTCTATTATTATATATTCCTAGCAATATCTTCTAAGATTTTTGGGTAATTTATTTGAGGGGTTTGTTTATTTAGACTTTCCACCACTTTTGGTGATTCAATTTATTTTCTATAATGAGGATAATTATTTTACTACACTAGGTCTTATGTTGGTGGCACACTTGATTGCATTATTAATTCCGATTATTATCCCTAATATTTTTAGATATTTATTTTGGTGGGTTTATCAAGTTGGGAGGCTATATGTGGATTTTCCCAATTTTCTACTTGATTATTTTTATTATTATTTATTAACTAATATATTTTACAAAATTGATACCATTCACTAGTCGAGACTATAATAGTCATTTCCTAATTATAGAAAAATTTCCAGAATTTTTCCTAGACAAGAAAATGCATTTTCAAACTGTCCGTGTGCACTGGGCGTGTGCCTCCAGCAGTTTCTGTACTGGAATGTTGGCTGACATGTGGGACCGAACTACACTCGTGTGGATCTAGCAATTTCTCTCCTCTTAAGTATGGCTGGCCATGAGGGCTCATGAATCAGTGGCACATGTGTCTGCGGTTCACATGGACTAGGTCTACAGAGAGAGAAGGCGTGGTTTAGGGATGGTGTGGCGCCTTGCGCCTGCGTGGCGGCCAGGTGGTGGACACGTGGGCTAGGGAGGCTGAGATGGCGTGTCACGCGTGCACCACGCAAGTGCCACATAGGCACCACGGCCTGAACAGAGGAGGCGACCAGAGCGCCGGCCGGAGGTATAGGTGTCCAATGGGCCGTGCCGGTCCGGCCCGGCCCGAGCCCGGCCGGGCTCGGGCCTTAGAAATCTTGGCCCGGCCCGCGGGCCGAAGGTTGAGGTCCGGGCACGACCCGAGTCCAATTTAGGCGTGCTGGGCCATAAACGGGTCGTGTCGGGTCGGCCCGGCCCACAGCCAGTTTAAGTTAAAAATACACTAAAAATGCGAAAAAATCAAAATTCAGGCCTAAACGGGCCATGCCGGGCCGGGCCAGCCCACAGGCCGGCCGTGCCCGCAAGCCCGACGGGCCGGAAGTCGAGGCCCGGGCACGGCCCGCAACGGGCTTCAGGCCGGCCCGGGCCCGATTTTTTTCGGGCCGTGCTTTTTTTACGGGCTTTCGTGCCGGCCCATCTAGCCCGACCCATTTGGACAACTATAACCGGAGGCAACAGCGGCGGCAGTTCTCCGAGCAGGTAAAACCTTCCTCCGAATTGTGTTGCTGTGCGCGCGTTCTAGGGTGTATACAAGCGCTCAGCGGGCTCGTCCGGCTCGGGGATGCGCCCACAGCGGCGGGTGACAGCGCACGGTGGCTGGAGGCAACGACGCTTCGGCGAGAGAGGCGTGGGTGCGGGATTTTGAAGCGACAAGCTCACTGATATGTGCGCGATGGCGCGACGAACACGTCGGGTGGCTTGGCCAAGCAAGGGTGACACCAACGGCAGCCGGCGGCGGACCGTGGCGGCCACGCGCGGCGTCGCGCCGTCGATCCCCTCGTGTGAGCTGTAATCCGACTAGATAAATTGCCAGTGTCGTGTTCCAGAGTGTGGTCAACGTGTTGGTGCGTTCGGAGAAGGCAGGGAGGTCCCTACGGCGGCCGGCGACGGTGAGGGGCGGTAGGGAACGCGGCGCACCTATGGTTGACAGCAAACCTATGCTACAACATGGTGAACTCCTATACGACGCATGTTCTTGCGATATATCAGCTTGAGGAAGCAATTATAGGAAGTAATTTAATAGGAGGAACTCACCGGAGCGAGAACGCGCTTTGGCGGTCGGAGTTGGGGAAGAACCCGGAAGCTTCAGAATTCCCGTGCGGGAGGGCTCCACTCGCTTCGGTGTTTTCTCAGGCACGCGTAGTGGGAGGATGCGAGTGTGTATCGCTTGGTAGTGCGTGGTAGAAGGTCTGCCAACGGCGAATTTGGGTGGCGGTCGGGTTTGGGTGAGAACAGGGGAGCGCTTTGGGGGTCCGCTTTCCTGTTCGAGCGAGCGAGAGTAAGGTGGAGGGGGGAATTTGTGGTGTGCGCAAGAGAGGGACAGTGAGGAAGCTTTATAGGCTAGGCAAGGCGGTGGCCGAGAGGCGGTTCAACGAGGCGGCCGACGCTGATTTTCGTGCGGGACAAGGCGGTTGGGCGGACGCGAGGCTGACACTCGGGTGTTTGTGAGCATGCAGTGCGGCGTGGTCGCGGTGGTGATGATGAGAGCGCAGGAACACAGCGGCGTCGTTCTTGAGTCGGTGCGGCAGCGGTGCCAGCGGTGCAGGCGGCTCCCGGGCGCGGTCTCGTCGCAGATTTCCCGGGGACGCCGTCGGTTCGAGAAAGGAAGGCGGTTCGTGGCTATTTGAGTGCGTGGCACGCGGGCGAAGCGACGGGCAGAGCTAGCGACGCGACGGGAGAGGTCGGTTCCCGAATTGCCGGTGTCGGACGACTGTTGTCAGGGTGATTTAGACAGGGGCGGTGGGAGGAAGAAGAAGGCGGTACAATAACGGGTTGGGCCATACGCTAGAAAAAAAAAGAGGCCCGACTGGTGGGAAGGAAAAGGGAAAGGAGGAGGGAGCTGGGCCGGCTAGGGAACTGGGCTGCTTGCCCTTTTTATACTTTATCTGGTTTTCTTTCCTTTTTCTGATTTAATTTCCATTTGGTTTAAATTCAAATCTGTTTTGAATTCAATTTATTGTATGCACACATTCTATTATTTAGGGTATTTTATATGTTGGATAATATTTGAATTTTGGTATTCTTATTAGGTTTAAGCTACTCTCAATTAGTTCACTATTTGGGCTCGCTTAACATTTGGGTTTGAATTTGAATTTGTGTTTGATTCTAGTTTGCCTTGCTTTGCTATCAGAGCACCATTTCTAGATATTTCATGTAAATATTATTTCCTACTGAGTTTTGTATGAGCTTATGTTCAAAGATAGATTTAGTATGGGTGTTTTTGGATCATTTATTTTTATTAAAATTTGAATTTATCTAGATCCTTTGGTAGTCGTGAACTTGATCTATTCACTATACATAATTTATCATTTGACTCTCAAATTGCATACATATATGCCATAATATATATTATTTAGTTACTACATTTCAGATCGAATTTGGATTTGGTTCGTTCTTAATAATTTCACATTCGAGTATATTTGTATTCAAATAATTCATTACTCGTATGGTTAGACATATTATCACTTGGCTTAATCGTTTATATTTAAGTTCTTTGTTTTGCATATAGGTCCACATACATGTTTCCTTTTAAAAAGGATTATGTGATTTAAATGTCGTATGCCTTTTATGTATTGTTATTATTTTTATCAGGATCTGGTTAAAGATATAAAAATTTTAATTAAGAGTGATTTTTATCATTTTCAAAAATTCGGGCTGTGACATTTGATGCTTTTTATTTTTGTAATAATGTGCCTCAAACAATTTGTCACAGAATGTTTGATAGTACAACAGGAAAATGTGTTGCATGCTTTTGGTTACTTTGAAGGGTGAATTGAATAATTGATTGCAAGGGGGATTACAGAGTGTAATACAGAAGCTAAACCCTTGGAGCTAAGGGAAGATTAAATGTTCTAAGTAATCAGCTTAGTTTCTTAAGATCATTAGCAGTGCGGTTTGCTAATACTTGTTTAGGATTGTAGATGAGGAATATTTATAAGTATCTTTCATACGCAGGAGAAGATTATACAGAATTCCGGGTTAACCGATATGATATCTTGAAGGACTTTGCATAGTGACTTGGTGATTAGTCATTCCTTGGTGTGAGATTAATACATGAAAGTTATAACTTACAGAACCAATGTGACTGGTTCATTTCCCAGGTTGCCTTGCCAAATTAATACAAATTTTAGCTTTTATTTTGTAGTCTTGCTGGTGGCTTCCCTGACAGATTATTTTTGCCATAAGACTAAACATTCTAGATTTGGAGTAAATACACTATTCACTTTGGTTATCTAAATACTGTTGAGTTGGGTTCACTGTGATACATGTCTGTAACTCTTTCTGGCACAAAGAATGAAGAGTCGTCATAATAGTGTTCTGACTAATATATAAGTTTTTTTTAATAATGAGCATTTTATTAAACTCAAACGTATCAAAGTAATACAAAAGAGTTTACACCCTACTTCTTCATAACCAACATTCATCTTGGTTATCTGAATAGTATAGAAGAAGTTAGTTGAATAAGATATTTACAAAATAACCAGCTTTATGTATTTGAAATGTGACGACTCAGATCATTGCGACCTAATTCGGTTACATAATTACAAATGTAGCTGTAACGGAGCCACTTCTCTATTACAGAGCAGGGTGCTTGTAAGAATCCCGACCAAATCTGATTCCAACGAATTTCTCTGTGTTAAGAACTGCAAATTCTCAGGTTACACTTCAAGGTGGTTTGCTGCTTCCGATGATGAAGATTTTTTGGGTGATGAGGGGGGCGAAGATGCTGGTTTCAAAGGTGCTGGTCGCTCTGAGGGAGGTGGCAAAAATGCGGCTACAGATCCCAAACCGAATAATAAGTCTGTAGGCCGCCAACATGCTAATGACCTTCCGACGTTTCTGTTAATGCGGCCTGATGTTAGCACTGAGGAGAACTTGGGTGAAGCTGACAACTTTGAAATATATGAAACACACGAGGGTGATATGCAGGAGGTTTGTGATAAGATTGTGTCGGTACCCTCCGTATCGGATACTTCTTGCGATTGCAAACATCACAAGAAAATTCTATATACCAGATTTGAAGACCTCCGAAAGCTCCACATGTCAGGCGTAGCCGGACCTGCTCCCCCGACATGGTTAGTCTTGGGGCCGCCACGTGTATCACAAGACCGGAACTATCACCCACATCTGGGAAGCTCCGGTCAGAATACCAATATGGCACCCTCGGACCTAACTCCAAACAGAGGGAAGCTCCGGTACTGACACGTGTCCAACAGCACCGAACCTACCCGTCCACGACGGTGAACTCCGGAGCTGCCACGTGGCAACCGCCAGACCTTCAACTTCAACTATCAGGCCAGAGGACCCCCAACGGCTCCGGACCTTCAAGGATCAATCAAAGACTTCAAGACCCGATTAAGTGTCATTAATGCCATATTAATGACACACGATTGGATGACTCTTAATACAGGTAACGACACTATTAAGGCCCGTTACCAGGCTATTAAGGGTAATTAACCCCATTTACTGTGTATCAAGCGTGTGTAACCGCCGGGACCACCTGCCGGGCCAGGCTAACATTGTAACGACCAGTCTTTGTACTATAAAAGGACTGGTCGACGATACACAAGGGACGGTTCCAGACCACTGCTGAACACTCTGAGCTAGACAAACTTCTTCTTCTGAAGCTTCTTCTAGACTCTCGAGCTCAATACATCACCAACACACCCCGTGGAGTAGGGTGTTATGCTCAGGCGGCCCGAACCACGTAAATTCCTGTGTACACGTGTCTTTCACCTTCTTAAATCTCTGCACGCCCATTATTGAACTATAACTCCTCGACCTACAAAAATAGTGTCGGGAGATCTGCCAATTCCAAACACCGACAGACTGTAACTGTAATCTTAAATTCCTGTTGACATACCAGTCTTATTGATTCGTGTATACAGAAATTTTATGTCTTGGTATCTAAAAGAGAAGCAACAGAGAAAGATGTACAGGCGGAAGGTGCCACCCGCTTCCATTGATCTCACCTACGACCTCTTCGTCGATCTCAACCACCAGCGCCGCACAAGTTGGGGTCCCTTCCGCCGGGCGGTTGCCTGGCCGACGCCTAGTCCCGTCGGCCGTCGCCGCGCAAAGCCGACGCCACCAAGGCGCGTCGCCTTCTCAGACCGAAGCTGCCGAGTGGATTCGCCAACTGCTGAAGTCCGCCGCCAAGTCCCCAAGTCCGCAACCACCAAGTGTCCAAGTCCGGCGTCGCTAGGTTTCCGAATCCCCCACGGCGGAAGATACATATGCGGTTTTTAATTTCCTTGTTTCGTATGGAGCAGAGGTCAGCACCTGTTAACTTGTTTTTATCTTCGTTGCAGGGGAAGGGAGGACAACAAAAAATTTTTTGTGTGTCTGTTAACTTGTAGTCTTCTGCCTAGCAAACCGTCTATGGACATAAAAAAGATTTATCACGAAATTGTATCTAGGGTAATTCCTGTAGGTTTTGTATGATTGATAACGAAAATTAAGGAATTAAAGAGTTTCATGAGTATAAACATATGTGATCGAGTTGGAAATAGATTTGTAGACTCCCAAAAAGTAAAAGAGTGAAATGGCGTCAGAAACTTGAATAGTAAAAATTAGAGTTTCAAATTTTTTAAGTTGATTTTAGCCATGTTGTGTAGAGAGTTTTAACAAATTAAGTGTTTAAAATTCAGTAGTTAGCTCGTGGTCAAGTTTGAGAATTGGTGAGAGGGTAAGTCTAGGCAGTCTTAAGAACAAGGTCGGACTTGTACGGACCTGAGATCGTACTAGTCCGTTTGCATCAAACTTTTCCGATGTTAGGCGGATCGAAGGATTTTGTGTGAGTTCGAACTTATCCGTTTAGAGATGGACTAGTCCATGATTGAGTGAGTCTTATCTTTTATGGAACTAAGTTACGTAGGACCGTACTAGTCCGCATGTGAGTCCTAGCAGACTTGTCTGTTTTCATACGAAAGAAAACCTTCTATGTGAGTTTGGACTAGTCCGTGTGATACAGACTAGTCCATTGAGAAGAAAAGAGTTGGTTTTTGTGACTAAGTTTCAGAAGGCCGGATTAGTTCGCCACAGAGGTCGGACTAGTCCATCTGTTCATACTAGTTCGAGTTTGGCAGGAATAAAAGATTTTTTGTAATTTCAGACTAGTCCGAGTAGGGACATACTAGTTCGTTTTGCGAGAGAAGATAGCTGCTGGGATTATGTCTTGTTGGACTGGGCTAGTCCGCCTGTGGGTCGGACTTGTCCGTCTGGACCGGACTTGTCCGTTCTCAATCGAAGCAAAAGCTACTAAGTGAAATCCAACTAGTTCGTAGTGGGACGAACTAGTTTGTGGTCTTGTGACAGTTTAAATTTGAAAAGGTGGTGGACACTTTTGCAAAGGTGGCGTAGTTGGTCCCGAGTTGGTCGGACTAGTACAGAGTTCACAACGGACTAGTCCAAGTTTTAGTTGACGAAGTTACGTACTCGAGATACCAAACATGCGGTACCGATGGTACGTGACCGCTATGTAGCTACGACCGTAGCTACCATCCGCACGACGTGGGCCCCGCCACCAATGCATTGGCTTGCCGAGATTGGGGTTTTCAGCCTGCGCGAGTCCCAACTGAGAGGTCGGGCAGACAATTCATCCCGTGCTCGGGCCAGGAGAGGCAGGTATTTTGGGGCATTTATAACAGACGATGGACGCTATAACCTCGGCAGAGGATGAACTCGCGATGTGACCTGTTGCAGAATAAGTCTGCCATCCGTCGCATAGGTGATTACCTCACATAGAAGATAGTGCCTTGAAGATCAAGAAGAAATCAAGACTGAAGACTGAAGCTTCCGCACTCTGAACAGACTGAATGCTTAAAATGAACACGGTAGACCGACCTCACTATAAGAAATGTCGGTTAGATATGACCGCCTCGGCCCTCTATAAAAGGAATCCCAAGGCCTTCCGCGAGAGAGTGAATTCACTCTGTATTCGCGTTACTATACACATTTTACTTTACGCATTTACCTTATGCATTTTCTTTATGCACTTTTTCTTTGACGCATTTGCGTTTGTGCTTTACTTACGCCGTGTGTGTATGTAGTTTGTTTGATTGTAATTCATTCTTTGGTTTGTAGTTTGTTTGAAACCCGTGATCCGTTCCTGATTGCAGTTTGTTTGATTGTAATTCGTTCTTTGGTTTCAAGCTCAGATGATGGTGTTCAATCTGGTGCAAGGGAGTTAGTTTTTGCGTTACTTCTGATCGTTGACTTCCATATCTCTGATCCATGCAGAAGCATGTAACTTAGTATTGCAAGACCGCAGTTCTGTGACTGCACACTGATCTTGATTTGTGCCGTTAGAGTTGCTGATTGAATTAAAGAAATGGTACTTCTAAAATAATTAGAGAAATAGAAGGAGCCACTTGTTCCGGCATCATAGCTGATAAAAAATGAACTGAGCTGAAGGAACTTTCTTATGGACATAAAATTCATTATGTAGTATAAATGGACAATTAGGGATTCATGTTTTTGGTAAAACAAGCTACAACCTGAATGATTCAAATTCACCCAGTTAATTTTAAGAAACAGTGAAACACAACTTCATACTTTCTGTCAAAGTTGAAGCCTTTGATGTTTTTTTTTTTTGTAATAATGTGCCTCAAACAATTTGTCACAGAATGTTTGATAGGACGACAGGATAATGTGTTGCATGCTTTTGGTAACTTTGAAGGGTGAATTGAATACTTGATTGCAAGGGGAATTACAGAGGGTAATACATAAGCTAAACCCTTAATGACCGATGGTTAAATGTTCTAAGTAATCAGCTTAGTTTCTAAGATCATTAGCAGTGCGGTTTGCTAATAATTGTTTAAGATTGTAGATGACGAATATATATTGCTTTCATATGCAGGAGAAGATTATACAGAATTCCAGATTAACTGATATAATATCTTGAAGGACTTTGCATAGTGACGTGGTGATCAGTCATTCCTTGGTGTGAGATTAATGCATGAAAGTTGTAACTTGCAGAACTCATGTGACTGGTTCATGTCCCAGGTTGCCTTGCCAAATTAAATTTTGGAGTAACACATCACTAGAGAAAACACAATCATTTACGATGACTTAATTAATTTGCGACAGCCGGTCGTTGCAAATAAAGTTACTTGCGACGGCCCGCACTTGGCCGTCGCAAAATAGGAAGCTTGTCACAAGTAATAGTTTAATTTGCACCGGCCGGCCCAAAGACCGTTGCAAATAAAAAAAAACCTTCGTAAATTGAAGTTAACTTGCGACGGCCCTCCCCAAAACCATCGCAATTTAAGTAAATTACGACAACCAATCCTAAGACCGTCGTAAATAAAAGGGATATACCCCGACCCACTTGGCCCGAGTCTCCTCTCTCTCTCACTTGCTCGCTCCCGGCGCTGCCGCTTCTGTCACTCCCGCCACCGGACGCCGGCTGCCTTGCCACTCGACGTTGGCTGCCGGACGCCGACTGCCTCCCTCCCTCCTGCCCCCGATGCCGGGCGCCTCCGTTGCTCTTGCCCTCGATGCCAGTCGCCCCGTCGCCGCCTCCCGATCTCGGTGCCGCCCAGCGCTGCCGCCTCTCGTCCCCGACTCCGGTGCCACCACCCGGATTCCGGCGTCGACGCCTCCACCGCAAGCCGCCGGCCGACGCCTCAAGGCTTAGGTTAATTTTTTTGTTAATCATGTTTATCTAGGTTAAACTAAATCAATTATGCTTAGCTAAATAAAATATATTTAGCTAGGTTAATCATGTTTTGTTTATTTATGTTAATCATGCTTTATTTATTAGCTAGGTAAATTGATATATTAATCATGCTTATGTTAATCGTGCTTTGTTTAGCTAGATAAATTGATATGTTAATCATGCTTTGTTTATTAGCTAGGTTTAATTATTTTTAATTTGAATTATGTTTATTAGGAATGTTTAGATAAATTAAATTATGTTTATTAGGAATGTTAAGATGAATTGAATTATGTTTAGGTTTAATTATGTTTTGGTTTATTAAATCCTAGGTTTAGTTATGGTTAATAGGTTTGTTTATTATGCCTACGTCAATTTTTTTGTTAACTGAGATTAAGTTCGTCAATTATTTTTTTAGGGAGATGATGCACGGATAGAGATCTCTTTGAACTGACTTAGGTGAAGTCCGAGGTGTCACTGATATGACGCCATCAGGGCACCGAGGTCTCACTACAACCTCCATGACCCGTGAGGAAGTGAAGAAACTTCAAAGCCTCCACCAAACTTCATTGCCACCTAATTTGGTTACATAGAAACTACAAATGTGGCTGTAACGGAGCCACTTCTCTATATATTACAGAGCAGGGTGCTTGTAAGAATCCCGACCAAAGCTGGTTCCAATTTCTTTGTGTGTCAGGAACTGCAAATTCTCAGGCTACACTACGAGGTGGTTTGTTTTGATCGTGGACAAACCGTACCCATAAAATTTTCAACGTTACGGTAGCCATCAATTATTCAGCGGAGAGTTTGTTCTTTCAAAGAATCCTTTTTATTCTGCATGAATCCAATAGACCAATACAGCTATTTTCAGTTTTCAGTAACAATTGTTTTTGTCTTCCTACCAGTTGATTTGCACTCTCTTTTTTTTTTAGAGTTCCAAAAATCAGAAGTAAGGTGCACTAGGAGAAACCCAAAAATCAATGGCTCGAATAGTTCACAGAACATAGAGAATCCTTACGACGCATATCGTGTGAACTATCACTCCGCTCTCAAATACTTGTCATTTTTTAGTTTATTTTTAAATCAAGAACTGACAATTACTCCATCCGTCCCAAAAAGTTTGTCGTTTTGTAGTTCATTTTTGAACTACAAAGCGACAAACTTTTTGGGATGGAGGGAGTATTTGTGGACAGAAAGGAGAGTACACACATTCTCGTGAGGGAAAAAGAGGAGAGAAAATCAGACAAGCAAGAAGAAGAGTATATGTTCAGGCACAATGAACATGCGCCAAAATAAGAACTCTCATCCAATTATATTTACTAGGATATTAACAACAGTTACACAGTGATAGACACAACAGTTGATGCCAAGAAACTAATTAAGGACAGAGGACAGCTCCATGGAAATTGGAAATCGTGATGACAGATACTACAGTCAACGTCTAATAAACTTTCCTTCTTCTACAGCAGCGTCTCCTTGATGAGGTCTTGTAGCGCGCGGATGGACACTATAGCATTGCGGCGCTTGATGAAGGGGTGCTTAAGCAGCTGTGTCACCCAGGCACGCCGCACCGGATCCTTCTGCATGCATAAGTCCACGAACTCGCGCAGCTCCGGCGATGCCTCGACGTAGTGCGGCACAGACGGAGGTCTTCGGTGGCAGATCACCTCCTTCCAGTGTTTATATTTCGGGACCTCCACGTCTGGCGTGATCGGTAGCCGCCCCAGGAATAGCTCCAGGATGGTAAGGCCGAGGCCCCAGACGTCCGCGGCCATGGCGCCGCGCGGATTGGCGTGGGGGTCGCGCTGGAACCGCTCGGGGCTGAAGTACCGTGAGGTGCCCATGCGGGTGGAGACGACGAGTCTCTCTCCGGCGCGGCCGTAGAGGATGCGGGAGGTGTTGAAGTCGCTGATCTTGACATAGCCGCTGGAGTTGACCAGGAAGTTGTCCGGCTTGACGTCGAGATGCGCGACGCCGCGGGAGTGGAGCTGGACCAGCCCCGTGAGGCATGCGAAGGCCACCTCGGCAAGCGCCGGCTCGGGGAACCCCCGCCTCTTTCGCCGGTAGAGGACGGAGCGCAGGGAACCGGCATCCATGAACTCAAGGGCGCTTGACACCCGGCCGTCTTCCCCGAGGAACACGGCGTGGCAGCGCACTATGAACTGCGCGGGCGACCTCGCGATGCGGTGGAGCACCTCGGCCTCCTCCTCTGCGTGGGTGCTCGGGTAGAACGGCTCCTTGATCGCGAACATGTCCCCGGTGCGGCGGTTGCGCACCATAGATACCCTGGCGAAGCCGCCCTCGCCGAGGTCGCCAATCAGTTCGAAGTCCGGCGTCTCCGGCTCCGGTGTCTGCGGCCTCGTCGTCGTCTCGACTTGCACGGCGGAGGCACGGTGGAAGATCTCGTGAGGAGCTCGGTGTCGGTGGACTGGAGCCATAGGGAGCTCGGTGGCCGGCAGTGAGGAGACGCGGAGGCTACGGCGCGCCGACTCTGGTGGTGCGTCTTCCCCTGGCAGCCAATGCGAAAGAAGCTAAGAGATGGAAAGAACTCGTAGGAGCCTGGCTATATTTATAGCGCGAGAAGACGAGGCCGACTTGGATTGGATCCGCGAGTCCGAGAGCGGAGCGGATGGTGATTGGAACACTTTCGGAGTCCGACACGAAAACGACAGACGACGCGGAACGGGCCTATGATCTGCAGATCAAGACGCGGAACGGCAGGCGACGCATTGAAAAATTCCAGATTAACTGATACAGAGTACTCCGTATAATATCTTTAAGTACTTTGCAAAGTGACGTGGTGTGAGATTAATACAAGAAAGTTATATAAACTTACAAAACTCATGTAAATTGCTCATGTTTCAGGCTGCCTTTCCAAATTAAATTTCGGAGCAACACAGGGGCTTAAACTTTCTAGAGGTGTTCTAGGCCTAAATTAGTGCAAATTTTAACTTGTGTTTTGTAGTCCTGCTGGTGGCTTTCCTGACCGATTATCTTTGCCGTAAGACTAGTCGTTCTAGACTTCTACAAAATATAACATTCACCTTGGTTATCTGAATACTGTAGAGTTGGGTTCATTGATATGTGCACCGGCCACCGGAACACTTTCTGTGAGAAATGATGAAGTGTCATCAGAATAGGTGCTGTGACTAATAGTAGAAGAAGGTGGTTTAATAAGATATTTACGAAATAACCAGCTTTATGTATTTGAAATGTGATGCTTCCTTTTTGCCCTATTTGACAGTATTAATGAGTTTCATCTACTCTGTTTTCCTATATACTTATATCATTAGGTTGCCCTGATTTCCAAATTACGAGTCATTTACATGACTATAAATATAGAAAGCAAATAGTGCCTTTATTTTTTTCGAACACCGCAAAATAGTGCCTTTACACTGATTCAGTTACGTAATAACAAATGTGGCTGTAAGGGAGCCACTTCTCTATGACAGCGCAGGGTACTCGTAAGAATCCCGACCAAAGCCGGTTCCTATGAATTTCTTTGTGTCAGGAGCTGCAAATTCTCAGGCTACACTACAAGGTGGTTTGCTGTGATCGTGGACATCCGTAGCCATCAGTTTCGTCCTGCTGGGTTTTCTGGAGGCTGAGTGAGGATCTGTAGCTCTCCTTATAGATTGCTAAATGGGCCGCCCGGCCCGAGCACGGCACGGCCCAGAAACGGCCCGACACAAAATGGCCCGATCCTTTATCTGTGCCGGATCGGGCCGTGCTGCCGGGCCAAAACAGCGGCCCAGTCACGACACGGGCCCCCTTTTTCCGTGCCGGGCCAGCACGATGGCCCAGTGGGCGCGTCCGTGCTCGTGCCGGGCCAGGCACGGGCGGCGGCTTGAAGGCGAGCGCGCGGCCGGCGGCTCCGAGCCCGGCATGTCGGAGGTGGGGCGGCGGGCGGCGCGGTGAGGCCGGCGGGCGGCGCCGTGGCGGCTCGACAGGGACAGGAAGACGGAGGCGGGGGCGCGGCGCAGGGCGGTGGCTTGGGCAGAGGCGGGGTGGCGCGACCGACGGCCGGCAGGCGGCGGCTCGGCGTGGCCAGCGGCTGACAGGCGGTGCCTCGGGGCCGATCAGAGGCGCGACCGCAACAGAAGGGCGAGGCGGCGCAGCCGCAGTGGAGGGGTGAGGCGGCGCGACCGCCGGCTAGAGGAGAGAGGAGGGGAGAGCGAGGGCGGCGCAAACGCAGCGGAGGGGCGAGGCGGTGCGGCTGCAGCCAGAGGAGAGAGGGCTCCGGCGCTCCGCAAGGGAGGCGTCGGGCGCGGTCGAGGGCGGTGCCGCCGCCTGTAGCACGGGAGAGAGAGGGAGAGATGTTAGGGTTAGGAAGGGAAGATTTAATTTTTATATGAGTATTCGGGCCAGCTCGGGCCGACCAATTTTTCGTGCCGTGCTCGGGCTGGCCCAATGTGCTGGTAAGTCGGCCCAGGCACGACCTGATAATAGTGCACGGGCCGGCACGACACTCTCCAATTCGGGTCGGGCCTGTGCTCGGGCCGAGTTTTTTCGAGCCGTGCCTCGTGCCGCCCATTGGGCCCGGCCCATTTGGAAATCTATAGCTCTCCTTCGATCTTCAAGCTTATATAAGGGGAAAATATATGTAATATATGTACTGACCACTGACAAGCTAAGGCCATGTGCAACATTTGACCTTGTTATATGAATCTTTTATGGTGCGCGCGCGTCTGGAGATCCGATTTCCTGACCAACGAAGGGCGTCCAAATCTGGTAGTAAAACAAAACTGCATCTTCACTGTCAGATTCCCAGCTGTGTTTTGAGACTTCCGTATTCCATTTTCTTTAAGATATTTGGGAGTGGAGGCCCTTACCTTGCATTAATAAAGTATTTTCCCTGTGTCAAAAAATTTATCACGTTTTAGTTCATTTTCGAACTTAAAAATGATAAATTTTTTGTAACAGAGGGAGTAGTACGTATCAAACTTAAACATATATATAGTTGTTTCGATCCACATATACGAATAAGAGTGAAATTTACAAGAGTTCAACCGTTGGTGATGAACCGTCCTTTTGTGTTGTGCTGGTGCACACAAAAAAAACAGTCCTAAGGCCGCACTCGTTTAGTCTAAAACATATTTTATACACGTGTCCTATTCTTGTTCTACTTTTTCAGTATCTTTTCTAAATTTACACATATCCTAGTATGTGACTGCAGACAGTCTAAAGCACAGCCCGAACAGGCATTCAATTAAATTCTGGGTAAAATTTAAAAATCCGGCATGATTCATGCAAAAGAACGTCTCTTTTTTTTTGAAATAAAAAAAACACACTCGTGAATGACGACCTCTCGCAGTCGCACGGCCGTACCCCCTAATTACCCAGTGCCAGGAAACATTTTTTTTTTTGAAACCGTCAGTGCCAGGAAACTGAGTATAAAATTTAAAAAATTGCACCAATAGCATCGCAAATACGTGAGGGAGGTCCAACAGGCCGTGCTACCAAATCTCGGAAGATCAAATACAATACAGCCGTCGGTCTGCCTGTGCTGCTACGCCGCGTGGGCGAGGCGCTACGATCCGCCTCCGCGTACAAAGATTCCGGCTCTATAAATCCACACCCAGTTTCAGTTTCTTCTTCACCACCAAACCGAACATTTTCAGCTTGCTGCACTTCGGGTTTCCTAGCTTCTGGAAATGGGGAAGACGACGTGGCAGTTGCACGCCGCCGTGGCAGCGTTCTGTGTGGTCGCGTGCACGGCGGCGGGCACCGTCGCCTCAGCCGCCGCCGCGTCGTCGGCGACGCCAGGTGGCGCAGCGGCGCGCAATGCGACGGGGAACGGTGACGCCATTTCGTACTACCACCACGTCTGGCCGGTAATGCAGATAAAGACTTACTAGCCTTTATATAGTTGCTGGCATTATATATGTATTCTTTTCAGGCATGCATGCTCACAATAATAATCTGGTGTGTGGATGTCGTTGTGGTCTGTAAACAGCCGATGCAGTTCGGGTGGCGCGTCGTGCTGGGCTCGCTGATCGGCTTCTTCGGCGCGGCGTTCGGGAGCGTCGGCGGCGTCGGTGGCGGCGGCATCTTCGTGCCGATGCTGGCGCTCATCATCGGCTTCGACCCCAAGTCGTCGACGGCGATGTCCAAGTGTAAAGATTTTTCTTTTCTTTTTTCGTTTTTTCCCTTGTTGTGCGTGCATTTCTCTGAAAGCAAGGACTATGATGCAGGCATGATCATGGGCGCGTCTGTTTCGACGGTGTACTACAACCTGAAGCTGAGGCACCCGACACTGGACATGCCGCTGATCGACTACGACCTCGCGCTGCTCTTCCAGCCTATGCTCATGCTCGGGGTCAGCATTGGTGTCATTTTCAATGTCATCTTCCCTGACTGGCTCGTCACGGCCCTCCTGATCGTCATTTTCCTAGGTGCTTAACTCTCATCCCTTTCTCTCAGAGCACCACGCCCGACATAAACGCTTATGAATGACCATGTACTTTTACATCTCCAAACTGAACGGCAGTGACGTCAACCAAGGCGTTTCTGAAAGGCGTCGAGACGTGGAAGAAAGAGACGATAATCAAAAGGGTAGCCTTCTTACCATTTTATTGGCATCTTTATTTAAGAACTGTCAAGCGTGGTCTTTCCTATGCTAGCTCTTATTTTGTTTGCTCACCTGTCTGTCACCTGTGATACTAATGCGGCTACTACTTTCATCTGTTCCAGGAGGCTGCAAAAAGGATGGAGCAGCAAATAAGTAAGCGAGAGGGGGACCACAGTGCTAAACTGTCACAGGATAGATTCCAAAGCTCTTTGTTTTCTTACCACCTTCTTATTCTCCAACGTGTCAGGTCAGGAACCAGAGCATGCAGCAGCAACTATCCATACAGGACCACCTGTTGCAGCTAACGCAAAAACCCAGTCAGATGAAAAGGTACCTAACGGTTACGTGCATAATCTCCGTGATTTTAGAAATAATGATGATCAATAGTTCTGAGCTATAAATTTTCTAATGCTTCAGACGTCAGTTCTGAAGAACATTTATTGGAAGGAGTTCGCCCTTCTTGCATTTGTGTGGATGGCGTTCCTTGGGCTTCAGATTGCAAAGGTGCGCAAAATTACAGTTCAGAAATGGCACAAGTATTGATGCTAACCTTTTATATTGTTCAGGGGGCATTTGTTGCTGTTTTCTTTTATCTGCTTCGTTTGCCTTCTTAAACAGTAAGTGACAAATATGTTATTTCCATATGTGCAGAACTACACTCCCTCCTGCTCCGTGTTATACTGGATCTTGAATTCACTCCAGGTATAGAACTAGAGATTCCACAGCAACAATTTTTTTTTAAAAAAAAAAGAATGGCAACAATATAATTTGTTTGGCCAAGGACCATTATGCTAAAAACTTTGAAGATTTTATTCAAATTTATACCGAACCCTAACTATCTGAACAAAAGGTTAAATCTTTCCGTTTGTTGAATGTAGATCCCAGTTTCAATAGGAGTTTGCATGTACGAAGCGCACGGGCTGATGACAGGGAAGAGGGTGCTGTCATCCAAGGGAAGCCAGCAGAGTACCCTGAAGCCTCTTCAGCTCTTCGTATACTGCCTATTCGGTATCCTTGCAGGGCTCGTTGGTGGTCTGCTAGGTCTCGGAGGTGGCTTCATTATGGGACCATTGTTCTTGGAGCTCGGCATCCCTCCCCAGGTACGTACTCTACCATTTGGTCTGTGTAGTAAAACGCAGGAGCTTCATAGAAATTTTATATTTTCTGAATTTATGATTGCTGATGAAATGAAAGAACTCTGATATATAGGTTTCAAGTGCAACAGCCACATTTACGATGATGTTCTCGTCTTCGATGTCGGTCGTCGAGTACTACCTCTTGCACCGGTTCCCGGTGCCTTATGGTACTCCTTTTTTTTACTTCTTCCACATCTCCCCCCTTGATTATTGCAGTGGCAACACAACAGCTCATGGATTATTTGATTCGTTTGCCTTTCCACTTCAGCTGCTTACTTTGTGGCCGTGGCGTTCATCGCTGCCATGACCGGCCAGCACTTCGTGACGAGGCTGATCAAGTGGTTGGGGCGAGCGTCGCTCATCATCTTCATATTAGCTTCCATGATCTTCATCAGCGCTATCACTCTCGGTATCATCTTCTACAACTGACTGAGACTGACCAGAATATAATCCCACCAGCACTTGTGAACAGTTTTACTGAAACCGCCGTCATCTTCTGAATCTGCAGGTGGGGTGGGCATCTCTAACATTGTTCACAAGATGGAGCGGCATCAGTACATGGGGTTTGAAAGCCTTTGCAATTAGATTGTGCAAGTAGTACCAGATCTACTCTCTGTAACCAAGTAGTACCTCTTGTATAATAAGTAGTCCTCGATCAAAATAGTACACATGAATTTTACACATGCCTGTCCTGGATCAACGTAAGGGTGTGACAGTTCCATGGATAGTTCAAACGTCGATGTTTCACATTAATCGAATGGTCGCATGCCAGATCACCAACTGTCACTGACAGTTTGGTTATGATCAAGTCAGGGTTAATGTCGCTTCAGTCTAATGTAACACCTAGAGCCCTCTAAAACATACTATATACACTATTTTCCTTCTACTTTTACAGTACGTACTCTAAATTACACTGTGAAACAGTGTATCCAATATGCTTTACAGTGTGCCACTGTGGACAGTTTTCAAATTAACCGGAGGAATTTGAATCATTCAGATTGTAGCTTGTATTATCAAAACATTAATCCCTAAATTGTCCGTTTATACTACATAATGAATTTTACGTCCATAAGAAAGTTCCTTCAGCTCAGTTCATTTTTAATCAGCTATGAAGTCGGAACAAGTGGCTCCTTCTATTTCTCTAATTATTTTAGAACTACCAGTACTCTAATTGAATCAGCAGCAACTCTAGTACAGCACGGATCAAGATCAGTGTGCAGTCACAGTACTGCAGTCTTGCAATACTAAGTTACATGATACTTCTACATGGATCCAGCAGGAGAACGGAAGTCAACAACCAGAAGTAATGCAAAAACTCACTACGCCAGATTGAACACCATCATATGAGCTTGAAACCAAAAACTAAATTACAATCAAACAAACTACGTACAGGAATGGATCACGAGTCTCATCCTCTCCATCAGAATGCACAAGCAGTGCAGCAGGACTACAAAACACAAGTTAAAATTTGTACTAATTTAGGCCTAGAACACCTCTAGAAATTTTAAGCCCCTTTGTTACTCCGAAATTTAATTTGGAAAGGCAGTCTGAAACATGAACAATTCACATGAGTTTTGTAAGTTTATATAACTTTCTTGTATCAATCTTGTTAGTAGCTGAATTTTTACTCTCATTCAATAGAGGATGACACTAGAGAGTTGGGACAATTTTCTTGTCTATTTTTCACACAATGTCATACCCTCCAAGGAGTTGGGGATACATTATTTATAGCAGCAAAGGTGTTGTTGCCCTAGCTGCTCTAAAGGCAATCCAAGATGCCATGCAAGCTGCTGTCCTAGAGATGCTAACAGCTGTCCTAAAAGTAGTCAAGATGTTGCTATCCTAAAGATGCTAACAGCTGTCCTAGATGTTGTCCTCTAGTCTAAGATGTTGTCCTCTAGTCTAATATGAGTACAACAAGTACCAAAGACTAAGGACTAAGGTACAACAAACTAAGGACAAGGGTACAAGGGACTAGGGGACCAAAGACCAAAAAGACTACAAGACTTATTCCATCATTCTCTCTCTAAGTCTTGTACGTCATCTTTTGGGAGGGTTGGACCATCCCGATCCTGGAGCGGAGTTCAATGAACTTGAGCCTCCCAAGGGGCTTGGTGAGCAGGTCTGCAAGCTGATCACTAGTGTTGATGTAGTTCGCCTTATGCTCCCTTCCTCCAAGTAGCCTCGGATGAAGTGGTACCTCACCCAGATGTGTTTGCTCCATTCATGGAAAACAGGGTTCTTTGCTAGGGCCAGAGCGGGCACGTTGTCCACCCTTAGTTCCACCACTCCAGTGTCTCTACCGAGGAGATCACCAAGCAGTCGACTAAGCCAGAGCGCCTGAGTCAAAGCGATGGAGATCGCTATGTACTCGGCCTCGCAACTGGACATGGCCACCACCTGCTACTTGACCGACTGCCAGCTAACGAGACACTTGCCGAAGAAGAAGAGAATCCCGCTCGTGCTCTTGTTTGTGTCGATGTCGCCGGTGTGGTCGTTGTCGCTGTACCCGACAAGGTGTGCCTCTCCAGAACACCTCGAGTAGTGGAGGCCGTGATCGAGAGTCCCCGCAACATAGCGTATGATCCTCTTCACAGCCCACTGGTGCTCCGTCATCGATCGCTGCAGGAACCGACTAACGTAGCCGATGGAGAATGCCAAGTCCGGACGTGTGTGGGCGAGGTAGCGAAGGCTCCCCGCAAGACGTCGGTACTGTGTAGCGTCCACCTCCCCCGCCGTGTTGTCCCGACTCAACTTCAGCCTCTCCTCCATCGGAGTAAGGGCTGGGTTGCAGTTTGTGAGCCCAGCTAGCTCAACAATGCGCTTAGCGTAGGCGGTCTGTCGAAGCGTGATCTCGGAGTCGGCCTGGTGCACCTCAATCCCTAGGTAGAAGGAGAAGGATCCCAGGTCACTCATCTGGAAGGTGGCTTTCATCTCTTCCTTGAACGCTGCCACCTCCGCATCTTTGGTGCCGGTGATCACCAAGTCGTCGACGTAGACACCCATCAGTAGGGTGTTTCCTCCATGACCCCGCTGGTAGATGGCCGCCTCGTGTGGGCGTTGCCCGAATCCCATCCTCTTGAGAGTGGAATCAAACTTGGCATTCCATGCTCGTGGTGCCTGCCGCAATCCATAGAGGGCCTTGCGCAGGCGCAACACCTTGCCCTCCTTGCCAGGGAGCGCAAACCCTAGCGGCCGGTGTACGTAGACCTCCTCTTTCAAGTCGTCATTGAGGAACGCCGACTTGACGTCCATGTGTTGGACACGCCAGCCTTCTTAGGCAGCCAACGCAAGAAGGAGTCGCACGGATTCCATACGTGCCACGGGGGCAAAGGCATCGTCGAAGTCGATCCCCTCCTGCTGCACCAAGTTGCGTGCCACCAAGCGAGCCTTGTGCTTGACGATGGCGTCGACTTCATCCCTCTTCATCTTGAACATCCACTTAAGGGTGATCGCACGGTGACCGCGAGGGAGGTCAGCAAGCTCCCAAGTGCAGTTCGTCTCAACCGCATCCATCTCCGACTGCATCGCGACACGCCATGCCGCATGTTTCTCGGCCTCCGCGAAAGACTGAGGCTCGCTGTCGTCGCACGCAAGGTGCAACTGCGCCTCCGGATCTTGATCATCCAGATCGTGAGGAACCAGTCTCAGCATTGGCTGGTCGCTGAGAATGTTCTCCATCTTGCGATACCACAACTGCTCACCGTCGTAGCACCCGTCAAGGCACTTCTCGTCGTGGGAGAGCAGAGTGACAAACTCCACTGGGTCGTGCTCGACACGAGCTGGCGACAGAGTGGACGTGGCCGGAGGGGTGGCCGTCAGTGCTGGAGTGTGTGGGGTCGCCGGCTGAGGTGGAGGTGGACGCTCGGGGGCTGGAGTAGACACACTCGGTGTAGAAGAGCTGCCTTGTAACACCCATATTTTTGTACAAAATTTGCCCAAACTCTTGATCATTGTAGCCTGCATTTTTGTGTGAATTTTTGGTGTTCAAACGAGTAGCAAACGTTCAAATTTGAATTTGAATTCAAATCAAAAGAAAAGAAATGGAAAAAAAAGAAAAAGGAAAAGAATTAAACCCTCCTGGGCCGATTTCCCTCCCCCGGCCCATTTCCCCTTCCCCCCTCCGGCGGCCCAGCCGAATCCCGCGCCTCTCCCCTCTCTCCCTCTCTCTGCCGAGCGGGACCCGCCCGTCATCTCTCCCAACTGCCACCTCTCTCTCCCGCGCCGCGCGCAACCGATGCCCCCGCGCCCACGATCTTCCCCCCCCCCCCCGAACCCACTCTCCTCAGGCGGTTCTCGCACGCGCCCCTCAAACCCCTCCCTCTCCGCGGCATAAAGGAACCGGCGCCCCCATTTTCCCTCTCTCCCCGAGCCTCCCGGAACCCTAGCCATTCTTCACCGGTGAGCAACCCCGCGCCCGCGTTCCCGACTCACCGGCGATCACCGCACCCCTCCCTCCTCTCTAACCTCGTCGCCGTGTCACCAGGAGCACGTCGGGTAAGACTGCGCAAGGAGATCGACGAGGTTTCACCGGAGTCGACGTGCACCGTCGCCACCGCCGCCATTCCTCGCCGCCGACCCCTCTCCGGCCAACTTCGGACCTCGCAACCCCCCTAGGTATACTCCCCTTCTCCCCCTCTTTCGTTCTGTGTATTTGGCACTTAGATTCAGTGGCGTTTTCGCCGTTTTGGCCGTCCCCGGCGAGCTCGCCGTCGCGGGTGCCTAGCGCCGCCGCGTCGGGCGCCGTCGACGTCGCCGGAGCGACGTGGCCACATCTCCAGCCGTCGGTTTCACCCCTACGGCCACGATTAGAAGGGCGTAACGGTTCGGCATAATAAAATCCGGGCCGTTCGCTTCGGATCCAACGGCCCACGTTGAATCCCTCTTTCCCGCTTGCGCAATTGCACCCAAGCCCCTGGAAACTTCGTTGCTACCCCCGGAGCTTCTCTGTAATTTGAGTCTAGCCCCCAGAATTTACAGACTAGCCCCTGGAACCCTAAAAATTGGTTTTAATCATTTAATAAAGCATTCTAACCCCTGTAATTTTGTAGAATAATGTATTTAGACTCTGTACAGTGTAGAAAACTATTTATTTAGCCCCTGGACTTTTATTTAATTGCTGAATAGGGTTTTTAATTGTATTTAAGGTGTAGAAAATAGATAAAAATGGTAATTAAGTGTAGGAATGTTATGAAAAATTGTTATAATCTATTTTATGCTGTGAATTTATTGTAGTGTTCAGATAAAATATATTTGGTCCCTGGAATAATTATTATAAAGGTTTTAAAATACATTTTTGCTATAGAAAATTCAATAAAAATGGTTTTAGGCTATAATAAAATCCCAAAATTCTAGGAAAAATATAAAATGCATGCTTTGGCCATGTTAAATGATAAATACCTCGTAGGGACGCATTAGTGTAGAATTTTGTGCTTATGTGTATGTGTGATGTATTGTTTTGCGTGCCTTTACTTATTTAGTTTTATTCTATTCTTGCCATTGTTTGGGCATATATCTAGAGTCGTTCTACGACCCTAACCTCAACTTCCAAGACCAAGACTTCGTCAATTCTCAAGTCTCCAACGAAGGCAAGTGCCCTTGACCATCTTGTACCTATTATAGGGACTTAGCTAGTTGCATGCTAATTAAATTGATGTCCTACTTCATGTTTACATGCCCTGTTCCTTACCGTTCCTTGTTACCCGAAATGGGTTGGGAAGTAGATAGGCTTTATTTATGCTTAGCCATGCTTAGATGTTGGGATTGGGATTTCATACAAATGTTATATGCTCAACTTTATTGTTACTTTAATTTGGTGATGATTATTCATAATGTTAGTGGATAGGAATCTGGTGGTTGGTTAGCTTTGGTATGGTGCATTTTGCACGAGACCCGGGATTGGGGTTTGTTACCACCGGATTCTAAGGACCGGTTTATAGAGGAAGCCACTAAGCTTTATAATACCACCATGAGACTGAGATGGGGCAGCATGGTCAATTAATTAGGTTTCTCCCGATGAACTACTAGTGGTTGGATGGTGCGGGGAATGAGGCGGGTGATCCGCTCTTGGAACCGCAAGGCTCAAGAGGGGGCTCTGGGGCGGAGGGTTACTCCGAGAATCCCCAGTGGTGGAAACCTTAGAGGGCTAGCACTAGTCGGGAGTGCCTTTGTAAAGACCATGTAGTGATCTCCGGGCCACACACCTACAGAAGTGTGTAATGTGACCGACGGGTCACGGGCATCAGGGAGGTTTACTTAGTCCACCTGGCAACAGGGGATGGAATCACTGCTTGTGGGGAAAGGGTACACTCTCTGCAGAGATTTGGTAAAAATTGTCATGACAGCCGTGCTCACGGACAAGAGCGGCTTGGGGCCAGTTCATAATTAGTCTATGGTTGGGAAATGATGGTTCATTATGATTCAAGTACTTTCATTATCATTAATCATGTGTTAATTATTTATTGAATTATGATACTGATAATTGGAAGCTAAGGATAGGTTCTAAGCATAGTGCTAAGCCATATTTGGTCTTTCCTTGCTCTAGCCAATCATGTCATTCTCTTCCCGCACTTGCTGAGTACTCTATGTACTCAAGCGTTTAATTCTCCCTTTAGAGTATGAAGAAGAAGAAGCTGCACCGGAGGACTTCTACGTCAACCCGGAGGACTTGGTCTAGGCTGGCGACCTATCGCGCAACGGCTGCCTGTGGATATGAAGCCCGTTTTCTTATCTTGTTTTCTGTAGTGTTGAACTGTTTAGTGTTGTAAATATTTGTGGTGTGTATTTGTAGACCTTCGGGTCGTCCTGTAAGACTATTTTATGTATTTCGAACATGGCAATGTAATGGTATTTCACTTTCGTCGACGCATGTACGATTCAACTGATCCTGGCGTACATGTGATTAGCGTCTGTTCATCTTTATGATGACCGGGCGTGACAAAGTGGTATCAGAGCCGTGTTGCCCGTAGGACGCAAGCCTAGTTAGAAATGGCCAAAAATTAAGGACTATACTATTTTCATATGAAATAGTATTTCCAAAACTTTGTGCTCTCCATCTCAACCCTTGTGCTTCTTACCTTGCTTTGCTTATTTGTTTTTATTCTAACTTGATTTATTAGTTATTAATCTCACTCTCTTCTTTTCAAATGTTTGTAGATGGCGCGGACCAAGCAGGTGGCCCGTAAGTCGACTGGGGGTCGTGTTCCTCAGCACGCCCTAGCCAGTCGCTCCGCACCTCACACACCCCGGAGGGAGACGACACTGCTCTCCAACGGGAGTGCTGCTTCGAGGATGTGCGTCCGTCTTCGTTCTCTTCTTCGAGCTGCGGGGTACCGTGAGTACCGTGTCCGCTTAGTCTACCACACCACTAGGGTCTTTGCACCCTATACTGGTGAGATGGAGTGGACTTCTCAGCTGGCCGTCTACTACGACTCGGAGTTGCTGCACTCGCACTTCTCTCCGGCCTGGAGGAGCTCCCAGCGTGCAGCTGAGGAGGACGCCACGTGGGAGGCGACCACCTACTGGAGCCACGCCCACAGGTTCCTTCTTGGGTGCACGGAGCACGCGTACACCCCTCAGCGCCCTAGTGGCACAGCCGCCTTCACTGGACGTGACGTCGAGGGACGCTTGACTCACCCCCAGTGCGAGAGGCTGGTGGACGACGTTGTGGAGTTGTCTTCGCGACTCCAGCGTTGTCAGCAGGAGCTGCAGGACAGCAGGGACTTGGTCGACCGCTACGAGCGACTTCGCCGACGCTACGTGAGGATCACTGCAGCTGATCCTAACTCTTCTCAGTACGCTTCGGACGTGGAGCCTTGGGACCCGAACTCTCCAGACCGTCGTATGAACTCCCCCGAGAACTCAATAGAAGACTCAGAAGAAGAAGACCCGGAGATGGAGGTTGAGGAGGACTCCGACGAGTAGGAGTGGACTCGTTTCCCCGCTGGACGACTCAGGACGGTTATCCTTAGTTTGTAGGAGCGTGTAGCTACGCCCTCCTTAGTCTTGAGTTGTGTCGTTTATGTTGTTATGCTAGTAGTTTTCTTCATGTTGTGTGTGTTGGGTGCGACATGAGTTGTGGAATGCTTCGGCATCCTGTCCACATCCATGTCTTTAGTCTTGTTTAGGTGTCGTGTGAGTGGTGGAATGCTTAGGCACCTTGTCCACCTCCACACTAGTTGATTAATGAACTTGCTTTATATCTACTACCCTTGATGCATGTAGTTGGGACCGTGTTACCCTAGTGTATCCTTTCCCATCTCATCTATTATTATAAGACCTCAATGAACTTTTCTATCACAGATGGGTGGACGAGGTAGAGGTAGGGGTCGTGGTCGTGGTAACCCACCTCTGGATGGAGAACTTGGAGGTGTCCCTGGATGGAATGCAAGGGGTGCTCGAGGAGCCCCAGCCTCTCAACAAATGCAACAGATGATTGCTCTTCAGACCCAGTTGCTTAACAACCTCACCCAAATTGTCACCAACCTGCAACAAGCCCCACCCCCACCACCACCAAACTACAACCTTCCGCCACCACCACCTTTTCCACCTAGGTCCTTCCTTAGGGACTTCCTGAACACCCATCCACCCACTTTTGCCACCGTTACCGAACCCATGGACGCCGATGATTGGCTCCGTACCATTGATAGCAAGCTGAGGCTCATCCACTGTGAAGGAAGGGAGAAAGTGCTACTAGCCTCTCATCAACTTCAAGGACCAACAGCTGACTGGTGGACCGCCTTCACCGAAGCCCACCGCGACCCAGAAAATATTACATGGGAAGAATTCCGAACCAACTTCCGCAATCACTTCGTACCTGAAGGAGAGATACAAGCCAGGCGTGAAGAATTCCTGATGCTAAAGCAAGGCCGTATGACTGTGAGGGCCTACCTGAATGCCTTCACCCAGCTATCCCGCTATGCCCCAACAGACGTGGATACCGACGCCAAGAAGCAATTCCGCTTCAAGAATGGGCTGGACAAAGAGTTAAAGTTCGCCATGTCTTCCAGCGACTACGGCGACTTCCAGAAATTAGTTGACAAAGCTTTTGAAGTGGAGAGGACTAAGAAGGAACTGGATGATGATGAAAGAAAGAGGAAGTTGACTTTAGCAGCACATGCCTCCAGCAGCAATGTACGCCCCCGTCTCAACCCTCCGCCTACAACTCATATGACTCGTCCCATGAACTACTCGGGACAGAGGTTTCCCAACTCCAGCTACAGGCCACCCACTCCCTACAACCAGCAGATGCGCCAGCAGCAGCAGCAGCAGCCACCACGCCAGCCAATGCAACCCCCACGCCAGCAGATGCAGCCACCCCGCCCTTCAGCCCCCGCTAACCGTCCAAGTGGCCAACCCCCAAGAAACCAGTCAGGAGGCAACAAGGGCCCAAATAATGCTGCGGGAGTACAATGCTACAAGTGCGGAGAATGGGGACACTATGCCAGCAGTTGTCCAAAGAAGCAGCAAAACCCAACTGGCCGTGTCAACCATGTGACTCTGGAGCAAGCACAGGAAGCACCTGATGTGGTGATCGGTACGTTCTCTGTCAACTCCCACCCCGCCACCATATTTTTTGATTCGGGTGCTACACATTCATTCATATCCAAGGATTTCATAAAGAAGCATGACATGGTAGTTACATTCTTGAATGGGCCATTATTGATAAACTCTCCTGGAGGAGAGATGGTGGCAAGGCATCTATGCCGAAAAGTGAGTATAAACATAAGGGGGGTAGTCTTTTGGGCCAACCTAATAGTGTTGGACTCACAAGGATTAGATATCATTCTGGGAATGGACTGGTTGACAAAGAATCAAGGAGTAATTCATTGTGCAACTAGAACAGTCTGCTTAACACACCCGGATGGCACCACAGTGGAATTCAAGCCAGATCAGACACAAGAGGCAGTAGTACAACTCAACCATCTTGAGAGTACCAAAGACATCAGGATTGTGAAGGAATTCCCGGATGTATTCCCAGATGACTTACCAGGTATGCTCCCTGATCGAGAGATTGAATTTGTCATTGAATTAGTACCTGGAACGGCCCCAATATATAAGAGGCCATATAGAATGGATGCTAAACAATTGGCTGAACTAAAGGATCATATTGAGGAGTTATTGGCAAAAGGATATATTCGTCCTAGCTCATCGCCTTGGGGAGCACCAGTCATATTTGTACCTAAGAAGGATGGAACTCAAAGGTTGTGTGTGGACTACCGTGCTCTAAATGAGGTAACAATCAAGAATAAATACCCACTACCAAGGATTGAAGATTTATTTGATCAGTTAAGAGGAGCATGTGTGTTTTCCAAGATTGATCTTCGTTCGGGCTACCATCAACTGAAGATTAGACCGTCGGATATTCCCAAGACGGCATTTGTCTCTCGGTATGGATTGTATGAGTATACAGTCATGTCATTTGGATTGACCAATGCTCCGGCGTATTTTATGTATCTTATGAACAAGGTTTTCATGGAGTACTTGGACAAGTTCGTAGTGGTATTCATCGATGACATACTTATCTACTCCAAGACTGAAGAAGAGCATGGGGAGCACCTCAGGATGGCCCTACAGAAGCTTCGTCAACATCAACTGTATGCCAAACTTAGTAAGTGTGAGTTTTGGCTAAAGGAGGTATCATTTTTGGGACATGTTATATCCGAAGGAGGTATAGCAGTGGATCCGGGCAAAGTGGCCGATGTTCTTAAGTGGGAAACACCTGAGAGTGTACATGATATACGAAGATTCTTAGGTATGGCTGGTTATTACCGTCGATTCATCGAGGGCTTTTCAAAGATCTCTCGACCACTAACCAAGTTGCTTGAGAAAGGAGTTGCTTTCAAGTGGACCCCCGAATGTGAAGTAAGCTTCGCCGAATTGAAGAAGAGGTTAACCAGTGCACCGGTATTGGTGATGCCTGATATGCAAAAGGAGTTTGTGGTCTATTGTGATGCATCTGGTCATGGTTTAGGATGTGTCTTAATGCAAGGAGGACATGTTGTGGCCTATGCTTCAAGACAACTTCGGAAACATGAGAGGAATTATCCAACACATGACTTAGAGTTGGCAGCGGTTGTTCATGCTTTGAAGATATGGAGACATTACTTAATGGGAAAAAGGACGGAGATATATACAGATCACAAGAGCTTGAAGTACATATTTACACAGCCGGATCTTAACCTCAGGCAACGTCGTTGGTTGGAATTAATCAATGATTTTGATGTGGGAATCAACTACCATCCAGGCAAGGCTAATGTGGTCGCTGATGCTCTAAGCAGGAAGGGACAAAGTAATAACTTGTCAGTACAAGCTCTTCAACTCCAGCTATGTGAAGAGTTTGCAAGGTTAAATCTATGTCTAGTGTCTAGCACTGAAGCAGTTGCTATGGAAGTGGACTCAACCCTTGAGCGTGATATACGAGAAGGGCAGAAGAATGATGAGAAGGTCAAGGAGATCAAACAGTTGATGAAGAAAGGGAAAGCTCCGAACTTTAGAGAGGATGAACAAGGAACCTTATGGCTTGGAAAGAGGATTTGTGTTCCAGATATCAAGGAGATTAAAGAGTTGATATTAAGAGAAGCTCATGACTCATCATACTCCATTCATCCCGGAAGCACAAAGATGTATCAAGACCTTAAAGATCGATATTGGTGGCATGGAATGAAACGGGATGTAGCCGAATATGTGGCCATATGTGATACATGTCAATTGATTAAGGCGGAACATCAAAGACCAGCAGGATTATTGCAACCAATCAAAGTGCCAGAATGGAAATGGGAAGAAATTAGTATGGATTTCATTGTGGGACTACCAAGAACACAGTCTGGATATGATTCTATATGGGTTATTGTGGACCGTCTAACTAAAGTGGCTCACTTTATTCCTGTGAAAGAGACCTACAATGGTCCCAAGTTGGCGGAACTGTACATCTCCAGGATTGTATGTTTACATGGAGTTCCTAAGTAGATCATTTCAGACAGAGGCACCCAATTCACCTCAAGATTCTGGCAGAAGTTGCATGAATCAATGGATACCCGCCTAAATTTCAGTTCGGCGTATCATCCTCAAACTGATGGTCAGACAGAACGCACCAACCAGATATTAGAAGACATGTTGAGAGTGTGTGCTTTAAAGAATAGCAAAAGTTGGGACAAGAATCTGCCATATGCCGAATTTTCTTACAACAACAGTTATCAAGTCAGTTTGAAGATGTCTCCTTTTGAAGCATTGTATGGGTGAAAATGTAGGACACTGTTGTTTTGGAATCAAACTGGGGAAAGTCAAGTCTTTGGGCCTGACGTATTACAAGAGGCTGAAAGACAAGTACAAGAAATTCGGAAGAATCTAAAGGCGGCTCAAACAAGACAGAAGAGTTATGCGGATACTCGAAGACGCGATCTCACATTTGAAGTTGGTGACTACGTATACTTGAAGGTGTCACCTATGAGAGGATTGAGAAGATTCAAAGTAAGAGGCAAATTGTCAACCCGATACATTGGTCCGTTCAAGATACTCGAAAGACGAGGTGAAGTGGCATATCAATTTGAGCTTCCGCCACACTTGTCAGATGTGCATAATGTGTTTCATGTATCCCAGCTTAAGAAGTGCTTAAGAGTGCCTGAAGAGCAATTGCCTATGGAAGCCGTGGATGTACAGGAAGACTTATCTTATGTGGAGCAGCCTGCCAAGATACTCGAAACACTGGAAAAGGTCACGAGGAACAAAGTCATTCGCATGTGTAAAGTGCAATGGAAGCATCACTCTGAGGCAGAAGCAACATGGGAAAGAGAAGAAGCTCTCAAGGCGGATTTCCCTCACCTATTCTCTTAGAACGTCCGAATCTCGAGGGCGAGATTCCTTTTAAGGGGGGTAGAGTTGTAACACCCATATTTTTGTACAAAATTTGCCCAAACCCTTGATCATTGTAGCCTGCATTTTTGTGTGAATTTTTGGTGTTCAAACGAGTAGCAAACGTTCAAATTTGAATTTGAATTCAAATCAAAAGAAAAGAAATGGAAAAAAAAAAGAAAAAGGAAAAGAATTAAACCCTCCTGGGCTGATTTCCCTCCCCCGGCCCATTTCCCCTTTCCCCCTCCGGCGGCCCAGCCGAATCCCGCGCCTCTCCCCTCTCTCCCTCTCTCTGCCGAGCGGGACCCGCCCGTCATCTCTCCCAACCGCCACCTCTCTCTCCCGCGCCGCGCGCAACCGATGCCCCCGCGCCCACGATCTTCCCCCCCCCCCCCGAACCCACTCTCCTCAGGCGGTTCTCGCACGCGCCCCTCAAACCCCTCCCTCTCCGCGGCATAAAGGAACCGGCGCCCCCATTTTCCCTCTCTCCCCGAGCCTCCCGGAACCCTAGCCATTCTTCACCGGTGAGCAACCCCGCGCCCGCGTTCCCGACTCACCGGCGATCACCGCACCCCTCCCTCCTCTCTAACCTCGTCGCCGTGTCACCAGGAGCACGTCGGGTAAGACTGCGCAAGGAGATCGACGAGGTTTCACCGGAGTCGACGTGCACCGTCGCCACCGCCGCCATTCCTCGCCGCCGACCCCTCTCCGGCCAACTTCGGACCTCGCAACCCCCCTAGGTATACTCCCCTTCTCCCCCTCTTTCGTTCTGTGTATTTGGCACTTAGATTCAGTGGCGTTTTCGCCGTTTTGGCCGTCCCCGGCGAGCTCGCCGTCGCGGGTGCCTAGCGCCGCCGCGTCGGGCGCCGTCGACGTCGCCGGAGCGACGTGGCCACATCTCCAGCCGTCGGTTTCACCCCTACGGCCACGATTAGAAGGCCGTAACGGTTCGGCATAATAAAATTCGGGCCGTTCACTTCGGATCCAACGGCCCACGTTGAATCCCTCTTTCCCGCCTGCGCAATTGCACCCAAGCCCCTGGAAACTTCGTTGCTACCCCCGGAGCTTCTCTGTAATTTGAGTCTAGCCCCCAGAATTCACAGACTAGCCCCTGGAACCCTAAAAATTGGTTTTAATCATTTAATTAAGCATTCTAACCCCTGTAATTTTGTAGAATAATGTATTTAGACTCTGTACAGTGTAGAAAACTATTTATTTAGCCCCTGGACTTTTATTTAATTGCTGAATAGGGTTTTTAATTGTATTTAAGGTGTAGAAAATAGATAAAAATGGTAATTAAGTGTAGGAATGTTATGAAAAATTGTTATAATCTATTTTATGCTGTGAATTTATTGTAGTGTTCAGATAAAATATATTTGGTCCCTGGAATAATTATTATAAAGGTTTTAAAATACATTTTTGCTATAGAAAATTCAATAAAAATGGTTTTAGGCTATAATAAAATCCCAAAATTCTAGGAAAAATATAAAATGCATGCTTTGGCCATGTTAAATGATAAATACCTCGTAGGGACGCATTAGTGTAGAATTTTGTGCTTATGTGTATGTGTGATGTATTGTTTTGCGTGCCTTTACTTATTTAGCTTTATTCTATTCTTGCCATTGCTTGGGCATATATCTAGAGTCGTTCTACGACCCTAACCTCAACTTCCAAGACCAAGACTTCGTCAATTCTCAAGTCTCCAACGAAGGCAAGTGCCCTTGACCATCTTGTACCTATTATAGGGACTTAGCTAGTTGCATGCTAATTAAATTGATGTCCTACTTCATGTTTACATGCCCTGTTCCTTACCGTTCCTTGTTACCCGAAATGGGTTGGGAAGTAGATAGGCTTTATTTATGCTTAGCCATGCTTAGATGTTGGGATTGGGATTTCATACAAATGTTCTATGCTCAACTTTATTGTTACTTTAATTTGGTGATGATTATTCATAATGTTAGTGGATAGGAATCTGGTGGTTGGTTAGCTTTGGTATGGTGCATTTTGCACGAGACCCGGGATTGGGGTTTGTTACCACCGGATTCTAAGGACCGGTTTATGGAGGAAGCCACTAAGCTTTATAGTACCACCACGAGACTGAGATGGGGCAACATGGTCAATTAATTAGGTTTCTCCCGATGAACTACTAGTGGTTGGATGGTGCGGGGAATGAGGCGGGTGATTGTAGGGATCGAATGCCCAAGAGGGGGGGGGTGAATTGGGCTACTTCAAATTTTAAGTCAATTTAAAGCTTAAGTAAAATCTAATTCTCTAAGCAAGCCAATAGTGCAATTAAGAGAATTAAGTGCGGAAATGAGAATTGCGTAATCGTAAAGGGAGTAGGGAGGAGGAATGCAAACGCTCAAAGACACGGGGACACGTCGATTTTTCCCGTGGTTCGGTGAGATCACTAGGATCCACCTACGTCCACGTTGTGGCACCCACTTAAGGGTATCGCCACTCCCAAGTCACCGAGACGAGGGAATCCACTAACTTCCTCCGTTCGCCATTCTTGGCAAGGTGGAGCTCAAGCCTTGTACAACTTCGATCCACCGGGCTTCCACAATGGTCTCGGCAAGCTCCGGAGCGATCTCTTCACTCTCCTCTTGATACAATGGTGAGTGCAATCACCAAGAATGCACTTCCTCACGACTCTCCCTACTCTAGAGTCTCCACTCACCCAGAGAGGACGCACACAAGCTTAACTCTAAGAGGAACTAGCCTATATCTTGAGGTGTGAAAGGGTTACAAGAGTGTGAAAAATGAGTATTCTAAGTCTTGGACACTTGGGGAATGTGTAGTGGTGCTCTTATTGTTCAGCCTCTTCGAAATGACTGGTGGGAGGGGGTTAAATACTCAGCCCAACCGAATTAGCCGTTGGAAAAGTAGGCTGATTACTTTTTCTGTGTACATCGGATGATCCGATGACCCCCTTTTATGAGCATCGGTCTAATTTGATTAGCTGACGTCATTCTGTCAGAAATGACCGTTATTAGACCGATGCTTCACCTCCTTCATCATCGGAGGCTCCGATGAATAGACCTTCAATCTGGTTGAGCTGATAATTTGCTTCTGTTGTAATCGACCGATGTGCATCTGCCTTCAACATCGGATGATCCGGTGTTCAGTCCTTCAGAACACTTCAGAAAATTTGCTTACTGTTGTATTCATCCGATGTTCACTTGATACACAGCGGATGATCCGGTGTGTACTTCATTCTGAGGTCTTCTTCTTCTGTTGAGTCCAAATCGACCGATGCAGTCATTCTTCAGATCACCGGATGATCCGGTGTATACAATTTTGTTTCCTTCGAGTTGAGTTGGACTGATCTTTTGGATTTTGGACTTGTGACCTCTTGAACACTTGTTTGTATGGCTCTTCTGATGGATATGAGGCTTCTTGTGTTGCCAATTTTGATAAGGTTGCGTCGTTGTACGAGTTCTTCATTTGTTTCCGATTAACCCCTTAGGTTAGTTCGTTGAGGGGTCTCCTTTTGCATCCAATGAGCAGTAGATGACATTTATGATTGATTGATAGACGTTTGATTCATTGTACATGAAACCTCGCATCCACAAACTCATTAGTAGTAAATAACGGTTGTCATTAATCACCAAAACCGTACCTCGTGGGGGCCTAGATGCTTTCAATCTCCCCCTTTTTGGTGATTGATGACAACACAACGAGTAGAGCATAAAGGTAATGAAATTTGAAATGCAAACGCAATGCTCATAAAGAAATGTAATCGGAACAATATGCAACACAAGGAGCTCGAAGGCTCAAACAGTGATCAAATATAAATCATAAGAGTGAAGTAGCATACTGAATTACAAATAGTAGCAAATGATAACAATCAAGTCTCAAATAGAAGCAAATAACAAGCTGAAGGCAAATCGATAACTAGCACTCCCCCTAAGCCCAAGACACTCCCCCTAACTCTAACTCTTCTCCCCCTTTGGCATCAAGACACCAAAAAGGGAAGAGGAGTACCTAGGACTCCGGAGCTCTCGGGGCGACGGTGAAGCGGACGACGTCGGCGGTGTCGGAGCTGCTCGAGGTAGACGTCGCCGGAGCTGGTGCTGGAGCGGGAGGAGCCGGAGGTGCTGACGTGGCTGGAGCTGGAGCTGCTGGAGGGTCCGCTGGAGCTGGAACTGCTGGAGGAGAACGCACAGCCGGGAGAGGCGAGAACTGGAACGGCACCGTCGAAGCCAGCAGTGGAGACATGCTGTAGCTCGGGATCGGCGACGCCGGTGCTGGAACTGAAGCTGGAGCCAGAGGGGGTGCTGCTGGAGGCTGACTGAGACCGGTGGGCTGTGGCAGAAGGGCTATCCCGGTCTGCTGGTAGAGGTTGGTGATCAACCCCAGGATACCCATCATCGCCTGCTGGGTCTGCTGCTGCTGGTCCAGTGTCCTCCGGTGCATCTGGTCCACCAGACTCGTGAACCGGTCCGTGTCCTCACGCCTCTGGCGGGCCATCTCTAGCTGCAACTCTGTCTGCTGCCTCTGCAGCTCTGCGAGCCGCGCAGCCTGCTCGGCCCTGGCCTGCTCAGCAGCGAGCCTGTCCTGGCGCTGCTGCTCGATCATTTGCTGAAGAAGCGACGTCAGCTCAGACGGCTGCGTCACCTGCGCCTCGGACACAGGAGGTGGTGTCGGTGGCGGAGCAGCTGATCCTCCGGCCTCGGCGTCGTGCTGCCTCGGTGAAGGTGGAGGAGGAGGGAAGTACTCCTCGACACTGTCGTCTGTGTCGCTCTCGGACCAGACGTGCTGTAAGTCTCCACCCTGAGCTTCTGCCTCAGCCAGACGCTCATCTTCCTTCTCGAGGTCAGACCAATCCTCCTCAGTCAAGCGCGCCCTGACCTGGCGCTCAACTGGACGGCCAAGGCGGCGGTCTCCAGGAGCGGACGCACGGTAGTGGCCGAAGCGGGTCACGCTCTCGTCAGCAAGTCGGGCCTGTGCTGATTGTCCCTCTGGCACCACCATAGAGCAAATAAAGCTGATCCAGTGCCCATAGACCATCTGCCTCATCATGCCCACTCCATCTGTAATGACGTCCTCCATCTCGCAGAGAAGTATGTCTATGATATCAAAATCCATCCCGTTCATTATGTAGAACAGGAGGGTCTGCTGGAGACTCGTGAACCCCTCCAAGTAACCTGACCTCGGTAGGAGCGTGCGGCGCAAGGCGAGGTGCACAATGCGCGCAGCTGGGGTCAGGAGTGCTGGGGCTCTCGGCTGATCTGGAGAGAAAGTGGGGCCAAACAAGGAGCGGATCTCGTCCAGCTGAGGTGCTACCCCTCCAGTAAGTGGCCTCCTCGGTGGATCTGCCTGCCCATAGACCTTCTCGTGAATGCTAGTGTCGTGCAGGTCCAAGCCAAGGATGTGCCCCAAAGTCTGCCTCGTGAGATGGTAGTACTGACCATTGAACATGAAGGCAATTGATCTTCTGCCCTCTGAGATGTACAGGGTCGCGTAGAAGACACGAACCCATTCTTCCACATACGCACTCCTCTCATAGTCCAGTAGCTCCACCAAGCCTCTATATCGCTCAAAGAAGGGGCGGACATCAGTTTCTGCGGCCACTGCAAGCTGCCTCCAGTCCAAGTGGTTGTGCTGGAAGAGCTTGTGCCCCCAGCGCTTGTAGGTCTCATAGAGAGACGCCTGGGTGACAGTCCAGAAGCGACTGTCAACAAGCAGCTCTCGGGGCTGTGGGAACCACTCCTCAAGAAGAACACTCCATCTGAGCTTACGGAGTTGCTTCGCCTTCATCTTCCGATAGTCCACAAGACGGACTCCTTCACGGACTAGGACGGCCGTGTCCTCCTCATGGATGTCCCTCTCAACCTCCCTGTCCTCACGACGGTCGGCAGCCGTCGGTCTCGGATGAGGAGCAGCCTCGGTGTGACCCCCACGCGTCCGGGCTGAGCGCCGGCGGACGAGGGGCTCAACGGGCCCCTCTTCGGCGTCGGAGTCGTCGACCACTGGAGGCGGCCTCGGACGGGCCTCACGGATCCTCAAGGAACCCCCACGGCCGCGCTCACGCTCCTCGGCGGCGCGAGCGGCCATCAAGGCCTTCTTCTCATCCTTCGAAAGTTTCCGCTTTTTCGCGGCGGGCTCCGCGATAGCCTTGCCTTTGCCTTTGCGATCACGGGCCATCTTCAAGAAAATCGAGAGCAAGGGTAAGCGAAAGGATGACGGGAACAATGAAGGACGTCGCGCTGCACGGAACAAACCTCGTCGACGAAAAGACACGAGATCGATGAAAGGCGACGAACGGCGACGATCGATGGCTCGGGCGAGAAACCCTAGCAGGGAGAACTGCCGGCGTTGGAGGCTGGTGGAGGAGGCGGCGGTGGCGCTTGATGGCGGCGCTGCGAGGTGTGGCAGCCGGGGACGCTCGGCGGCGGCGCTTGGGGAGGCGGCGGCGGCAGCGCTGTGAGCGGGAGGAGAGGCGGCGGCGGCCGGCGGCGGCGCTGCAGGTGGCGGCGGTGCTAGGCGGCGGTTAGGGCGGCTGGGTGCGGCGGCGCGGTGGCCGACGGGAGGAGGCGGCGGCGGCGGCGCGCGGTGTAAAGATCGATCGGGGAGAAAAAGAAACGGCGGCGGCGCTCGAGTTTAAATAGTGGGGCCCAAACCCTAGCCGTTTTTTACACACCGGATGGACCGATGATAGATGCAGTGAACATCGGTCAATTGCAACAGTAAGGATATTCAAGAATCGCTGTTGACATCGGATGAACCGATGATTAGGGTTTTGAACATCGGTCGAATAGCACAGTAAGGGTGTTCAACCGAGTGATATTGACACCGGATGATCCGACGTTAGAGGGAGGTAGACATCGGTTGAATGGATCACAGCTCCAGAAGAGTGAACATCGGATGGACCGATGTTTCCCAGGATGAACGCGTCGGATCATTTGAGGTTCTGACAGAGTTGGGCTTTGAGGATTGAACACCTATTTGACCGATGAGAGATTGACAGGGGCATCGGATAATCCGATGGCAACAGAACGAAAACATCCCATATATGTCCTTCGACCGAACAATCAATTGAGGAGAAACACATGTCTTAGGACTTTTTGGGCAACCCCTTACCCCTCAAGAAGCTAATATGCCAATAGCTTGGCTAGACCTTAACACAAACGGAACACCAAAAAAAAAATGGAGGAAAAAATATCCAAATAAAATGTAAGGCCCATGCTTTGAGAGGTAGAGTATGAAAACTTCTATCTCATTAAAGCATGTTCCTTTAGAATTTTGCTCTTTCCACATCATATGAGTTGAGATATTGCATTTCAAACAAGTCTCCTTCTCATGATGTGGGTTCCCCTTTGTGACAATCTACCGTATGCAATGTCAAACAAGATAATGCAAAATATTAGATGAATGCAAGTCTATATGACAGGAATCATGCAAGGCATAAAATAAATCTATCTTGCCAAGTTTAAACCTTCCAAAGGCTTCCTCAGGGAAAGACTATTTCTAGCTCACCCCTATCCTTTGGGAGTTAGGCAAGACCTATATGACATGCAACCTTACATGAACATGGCAATTTACATGACGTTAGATGCATCTAGCACATTTAACTCACTTCTAAGCCTAGAAAAAGTTTTCTCATCAAGTGGTTTGGTGAAGATATCCGCCAATTGTTCTTCGGACCTAACACCTTGCAAAGAGATTTCTCCCTTAGCCTCATGGTCCCGCAAGAAGTGATGGCGAATATCAATGTGCTTAGTGCGGGAGTGTTGAACGGGGTTTCTAGCTATCTTAACCGCACTTTCATTGTCACAAAGGAGAGGCACACAACCAAACTTAATTCCAAAGTCCAAGAGGGTTTGCTTCATATATAGGATTTGGGCACAACATGCACCGGCCGCTATATACTCCGCTTCCGCGGTGGACAAAGCCACGGAATTTTGCTTCTTGCTCGACCAAGAAACTAGGGAACGCCCAAGTAAGTGGCAACCCCCGGAGGTACTCTTGCGGTCTACACGGCATCCGGCAAAGTCCGAATCCGAGTAACCTAAGAGATGAAAACTAGCGTTCTTGGGGTACCACAAACCTACACTTGGGGTATGCTTGAGATACCGAAGTATCCTAAAGACCGCCTTCTTGTGCGATTCTTTAGGTGCCGCTTGAAAGCGAGCACACAAGCACACACTAAACATAATATCGGGCCTAGATGCGGTAAGATATAGCAATGAACCAATCATGGAACGGTAATGAGATTGATCAATAGATTTACCGTCCATGTCCGCGTCGAGATGACAATTTGTCGCCATTGGAGTGCTTCTTGAGCTACAATCTCCCATCTCAAATTTCTTCAAGAGGTCCTTAGTGTACTTCTCTTGATGGATGAAGGTCCCCTCTTGAAGTTGCTTGATTTGAAATCCTAGGAAGAAGTTGAGCTCTCCAATCATTGACATCTCGAATTCCCTAGACATCATTTTGCCAAACTCATGGCTAAGAGCTTTGTTAGTTGAGCCAAAAATAATATCATCGACATAAATTTGACAAAGAAATAAGTCTCCGTCGATGTCCTTGGTGAAGAGTGTAGTGTCCACCCTCCCAATCTTGAAACCTTGCATGACGAGGAAGTCCCTTAAGCGCTCGTACCATGCCCTTGGAGCTTGCTTGAGTCCATAGAGTGCTTTGTTTAGCCTATAGACATGGTTAGGGTTTCTTGGGTCCTCAAACCCGGGAGGTTGCTCAACAAACACAAGTTCATTAATATAGCCATTGAGAAATGCACTCTTAACATCCATTTGATAAAGCATGATATTATGATGAGAAGCAAAAGCAAGGAGTATGCGGATAGCTTCTAACCGTGCTACCGGGGCGAATGTCTCCCCAAAATCCAAACCTTCAACTTGAGCAAATCCCTTCGCCACAAGCCTAGCTTTGTTGCGGACCACCACGCCATTCTCATCTTGCTTGTTGCGGTAGACCCACTTCGTTCCAATCACATTCTTGTCCTTGGGTCGCTCCTCCAACACCCAAACTTCATTGCGGGTGAAGTTGTTGAGTTCCTCTTGCATAGCCATCACCCAATTGGAGTCTTGGAGAGCTTCCTCAATGCTTTTGGGTTCTACACACGACACAAAAGAGTAGTGCTCACAAAAGGATGCAACATGACGTGAACGAGTACTTACTCCCCGTGAAGGACTTCCAATGATTTGATCCATTGGATGTGCCTTGGAGATGCGCCCATGTCTCATCAACGGTTGTGAGTCACTTGGTGGTGGTGAAGCATCTTGCTCATCTTGTGGTTGGACTTCATCTTGGACTTCATCTTCTTCTTGGTGTTGTGTGGCTTGTTGGTCTTGCATAGGCAGTGGATCATCTTTGTCTTCTTCTTCATCCACTTGAGGCGCCATGGAGGTATTGATGTTCGGACTTGAAGCTCCCCCTTGATCATGGCTCTCCTCAACTTCGGGCTTGATGTCGCCTATGGTCATGTTCTTCATAGCTTCTCGTAGAGGCTCATCATCTATATCATCATGACCAAAACTCTCCTCTTGGGAGCCATTAGTCTCATCAAACTCAACGTCACAACTTTCTTCAACTAACCCGGAGGTTTGGTTGAATACTCGATATGCCTTTGAGTTTGACGCATAACCAAGGAAAATACCAACATCGCACCTTCTTTCAAACTTACCAAGTCTTTTCTTGCGGTAGATGTAGCACTTGCATCCGAAGACCCGGAAGTAGGAGATGTTGGGCTTTCTCCCAATGAGGAGCTCATAGGGAGTCTTTTGGAGAAGTCGATGAAGGTAGACTCTATTTGCGGCATGGCATGCCGTGTTGATCGCTTCCGCCCAAAACTTCTCCGACGTCCCATAATCATCAAGCATGGCTCTCGCGAGGGTGATTAGTGTCTTGTTCTTTCTCTCAACAACACCGTTTTGTTGAGGGGTGTATGTAGCCGAAAATTCGTGCTTGACTCCTTCACGGTCACACCACTCCCCAATATTGTAGTTTTTGAACTCGGTGCCGTTGTCACTCCGGACCTTGATGATGGGAAGTTGGAATTCCCGTTGAGCTCGTTTTGCAAAGGTCTTGAAGACTTCCGGAGTTTCACCCTTGTCACCTAAAAACAAAGTCCAAGCATAGCGAGAGTAATCATCAACAATAACGAGACAATAGAGATTACCGCCAAGGCTTTGGTAGGTGGACGGTCCGAAGAGGTCCATGTGAAGTAGTTCGAGCGGCTTGGAGGTAGACACCATTGTCTTCATCGGATGGTGCGAAGCCACTTGCTTCCCGGCTTGACATGCGCTACATAGCTTGTTCTTTTCAAATGTCACGTCCTTTACGCCGGTCACCATCCCTAGCTTGAAGGACTTCTTGAGCTTGCTCATTCCTATGTGAGCAATCCTCCGATGCCATAGCCACCCCAAACTTGTCTTGGTGAAAAGACAAGTGGTTAGGCTTGCGCTCTTGTTGGAGAAGTCCACCAAATATAGATGACCATGCCTAAAGCCCTTGAATATTAGCTCTTTGCTAGCTACACTAGACACCACAACACCATCTTTGTCAAATGTGCACGTTAGTCCAAGATCACAAAGTTGAGCAATAGAGAGCAAATTAAAGCTAAGAGACTTAACGTAAAGCACATTCGAAATGGACAAGTCATTAGAAATTGCAATTTTACCTAAACCAATTACCTTCCCCTTTGAGTTATCACCAAAGGTGACTTGTTCATGATTTCCGGGGTCTTCTATGGAGGTGAACATACCATCATTGCCGGTCATGTGTTGAGTGCACCCACTATCGAGTACCCAATGTTTTCCTCCGGCTTTGTAGTTCACCTACACACATGAAGTTAGTTTTTGAGTTTAGGAACCCAAGCCAACTTAGGTCCTTGTATGTGTGATACAAGTGATTTTGGGACCCAAAGTTGCTTGGGGAGCTTCCCCTTCATGCCCTTGATGTTTTTGCCAATGAACTTCGCCTTCACCTTTCCACCTACTTTGCTCAATAGATAGTGACAATCATTGAAAGTAGATGAATAGTTAGGAGGTAATTTTGGAGAAGGACGAGTGGGAAGAGGGCACTCCCTAGTGTGATGTCCGGTGACCTCACAATGTTGGCAATAGGATCCCACTTCCTTGATGAAGCTTGTCCTAAGCTCCGGTGAGGGCACCTTCCATTTGTTGGGCGTAGGGAAGGTCCCAAGTCCCCTCTTGTTGAAGCCTTTAGCTTGTTGGAAGAGGATCTCCTTGTGCTTGTCCTCTCCCTTGGAAAGTCTAGCCACACTAGTGCGGAGACTTTCGATCTCGTCCATTAGCTCCTTCTCCCTATTAGCTTTTAATGGCAAAGACTCGTGCAAATTGTTAGTGGCATGTGAACTAGCGGGTGTTTTGCCATCAAGAGTTTCTTTCTTCAAGTTATTCAATTTTAGTTCCATTGCTTCATAGGAAAGACTAAGTGTCTCATGCTCTTGAACTAACTCGTTATGCTTAGCCAATAATGCCGAGTTAGCTAAGTCAAGCTCATGGAACTCAAGCTTGATTTGAGCCTTCTCCTCCTCGATTTGCTTGACATGTGACTTGAGCGTTTCATGCTCATTAAGTATGGTGACATACTTGTCTTGCAAATCGAGGTTGGCACCCTCTAGCTTAGCGCGAGTTAGCTCAAGTGTCTTAACCTTAGCCTTTTCCCTTTTGATAATGGCATGATATTCATTAATCATAGATGCTAGTTCATCGGGAGAAAGTTCATCATCACTTGAGTCATCACATACCTTTGTGTTACCTTTCGCCATGAGGCACATAGGCGGTGGAGGAAGGTGTGAGTCATCCTTGTTGACGATAGCGAGGCTTGCCAAGTTTTCTTCCTCATCATCACTTGTTTCTTCATCGGTGACCCACTCATTTGCTTCGCACATGAAGACCTTTTGAGGTCCTCTTCTCTTCTTTGGAAAGAGCTTGGTCTTCTTGCCTTTGTCAAGTTTCTTCTTTCCAAAGGTGCGCTTGGGCTTTGCATCTTCATCATCATCACTCTCTTCTTGCTTGCGATGCTTGCCCTTGTCCTTCCTCTTGTCCGGTCTTGGACAATCATATGATATGTGGCCTTGATCGCCACAATTGTAGCACGTCTTGTTTTCATCTTTCCTTGGCAAGAAGGCTTTCTTCTTGGGATCAAACGAGTATCCCTTCTTGGCAATCTTTGAGTTGAGACGTGAGAACTTCCTCATCATCAATGCAAGCTCATCATCATCATCATCTTCACTTGTAGCTTGTTCTTCCTCACTTGAGCTAGGCTCAACCACTTTCTTCTTCTTGGTATGTGTCTTCTTGGTTGAGGCCTTGAGAGCAATGGTCTTTAATGATGATGACTCCTCCATCATTCCAAGCACACTCATCTCATGAGCATGTATCTCTCCAATGAGCTCCGAGACCTCAATGTTGTCAAGTGACTCCTTTTGGAGCATTGAGTTGATGATGTTGTACTTGGGCTTGGGAAGTAGCATGAGGATCTTGCGGTTGATGAGTCCCTTGCCAAGAGAAGCAATGTCAAGAGCATTAATTTCCTCAATGAGTACATTTAAGCGAGAAAACATTTGATTAACATTCTCATGAGGAAGCATTTTAAAATCATCATACTTGGATTTAAGCAAGTGATATTTGAGCTCTTTGACACGAGAGGAACCCTCATGGATCTCAATCAAGCAAGCCCAAATTTCACAAGCTTTCTCCTTACTAGCAATTCTAGCAAATACATCTTGACTAATGCACTCATAAATAGCATTCCTAGCCTTAGCATCCCATTTTAGTTGATCACCAATATATTCATGGTTGCCAAACCCCGCATGGGTCGCTTCCCACACTTCGGGAGAAATTGCCTCAAGGTAAGCGCGCATGCGTGCTTTCCAATAAGCAAAATTCTTGCCCTCGAAGGTAGGAACCGAACCCCCATTCTTGGCCATTTTTGCTCTCTAGCCGTGAAGCTAGAGTGATCCAATGAGCAACCTTGCTCTGATACCAATTGTAGGGATCGAATGCCCAAGAGGGGGGGGGGGTGAATTGGGCTACTTCAAATTTTAAGTCAATTTAAAGCTTAAGTAAAATCTAATTCTCTAAGCAAGCCAATAGTGCAATTAAGAGAATTAAGTGCGGAAATGAGAATTGCGTAATCGTAAAGGGAGTAGGGAGGAGGAATGCAAACGCTCAAAGACACGGGGACACGTCGATTTTTCCCGTGGTTCGGTGAGATCACTAGGATCCACCTACGTCCACGTTGTGGCACCCACTTAAGGGTATCGCCACTCCCAAGTCACCGAGACGAGGGAATCCACTAACTTCCTCCGTTCGCCATTCTTGGCAAGGTGGAGCTCAAGCCTTGTACAACTTCGATCCACCGGGCTTCCACAATGGTCTCGGCAAGCTCCGGAGCGATCTCTTCACTCTCCTCTTGATACAATGGTGAGTGCAATCACCAAGAATGCACTTCCTCACGACTCTCCCTACTCTAGAGTCTCCACTCACCCAGAGAGGACGCACACAAGCTTAACTCTAAGAGGAACTAGCCTATATCTTGAGGTGTGAAAGGGTTACAAGAGTGTGAAAAATGAGTATTCTAAGTCTTGGACACTTGGGGAATGTGTAGTGGTGCTCTTATTGTTCAGCCTCTTCGAAATGACTGGTGGGAGGGGGTTAAATACTCAGCCCAACCGAATTAGCCGTTGGAAAAGTAGGCTGATTACTTTTTCTGTGTACATCGGATGATCCGATGACCCCCTTTTATGAGCATCGGTCTAATTTGATTAGCTGACGTCATTCTGTCAGAAATGACCGTTATTAGACCGATGCTTCACCTCCTTCATCATCGGAGGCTCCGATGAATAGACCTTCAATCTGGTTGAGCTGATAATTTGCTTCTGTTGTAATCGACCGATGTGCATCTGCCTTCAACATCGGATGATCCGGTGTTCAGTCCTTCAGAACACTTCAGAAAATTTGCTTACTGTTGTATTCATCCGATGTTCACTTGATACACAGCGGATGATCCGGTGTGTACTTCATTCTGAGGTCTTCTTCTTCTGTTGAGTCCAAATCGACCGATGCAGTCATTCTTCAGATCACCGGATGATCCGGTGTATACAATTTTGTTTCCTTCGAGTTGAGTTGGACTGATCTTTTGGATTTTGGACTTGTGACCTCTTGAACACTTGTTTGTATGGCTCTTCTGATGGATATGAGGCTTCTTGTGTTGCCAATTTTGATAAGGTTGCGTCGTTGTACGAGTTCTTCATTTGTTTCCGATTAACCCCTTAGGTTAGTTCGTTGAGGGGTCTCCTTTTGCATCCAATGAGCAGTAGATGACATTTATGATTGATTGATAGACGTTTGATTCATTGTACATGAAACCTCGCATCCACAAACTCATTAGTAGTAAATAACGGTTGTCATTAATCACCAAAACCGTACCTCGTGGGGGCCTAGATGCTTTCAGTGATCCGCTCTTAGAACCGCAAGGCTCAAGAGGGGGCTCTGGGGCGGAGGGTTACTCCGAGAATCCCCAGTGGTGGAAACCTTAGAGGGCTAGCACTAGTCGGGAGTGCCTTTGTAAAGACCATGTAGTGATCTCCGGGCCACACACCTACGGAAGTGTGTAATGTGACCGACGGGTCACGAGCATCAGGGAGGTTTACTTAGTCCACCTGGCAACAGGGGATGGAATCACTGCTTGTGGGGAAAGGGTACACTCTCTGCAGAGATTTGGTAAAAACTGTCATGACAGCCGTGCTCACGGACAAGAGCGGCTTGGGGCCAGTTCATAATTAGTCTATGGTTGGGAAATGATGGTTCATTATGATTCAAGTACTTTCATTATCATTAATCATGTGTTAATTATTTATTGAATTATGATACTGATAATTGGAAGCTAAGGATAGGTTCTAAGCATAGTGCTAAGCCATATTTGGCCTTTCCTTGCTCTAGCCAATCATGTCATTCTCTTCCCGCACTTGCTGAGTACTCTATGTACTCAAGCGTTTAATTCTCCCTTTAGAGTATGAAGAAGAAGAAGCTGCACCGGAGGACTTCTACGTCAACCCGGAGGACTTGGTCTAGGCTGGCGACCTATCGCGCAACGGCTGCCTGTGGATATGAAGCCCGTTTTCTTATCTTGTTTTCTGTAGTGTTGAACTGTTTAGTGTTGTAAATATTTGTGGTGTGTATTTGTAGACATTCGGGTCGTCCTGTAAGACTATTTTATGTATTTCGAACATGGCAATGTAATGGTATTTCACTTTCGTCGACGCATGTACGATTCAACTGATCCTGGCGTACATGTGATTAGCGTCTGTTCATCTTTATGATGACCGGGCGTGACATGCCTACTCCTCCAGCTCCCTTGAAGTAGACGTAGTCAACGATGAAGTCGTCGTTCGTCGAGGTCGAACCATCGTCCACCGCCTTGTCCCATGCCCATCCTCGCCCTTCGTTGAACACAACGTCGAGCGTCGTGCGCACATATTGTGTCTCTGGGTCGAGAATGCAGTAGGCCTTCGAACCCTCCGCGTAGCCGATGAACACCCCAGAGGTGCTCCTGTCGTCAAGCTTGACGATTTGGCCAAGCTCCTTGGCGAACGCGAGGCAACCGAAAACCCGTAGGTGAGAGACCTTCAGCTTGCGCCCATACCAAGCCTCGTACGGCGTCCCTTGGTGGGCGAACGGTTGATGATGTAGACGGCGGTCACCACCGCCTCTCCCCAGAAGACAGACGACATTCCCCTCTACTTGAGGAGGGCCCGAGTCATCCCACAACCGTCTGGTTGCGCCGCTCGACGACGCCATTTTACTGTGGGTTGTGAGACGCGGAGTAGTGATGTTGAACACCCTCATCCGCGCAATACCACACGAATTCAGCTATCGTGAATTCGCCGCCGTTGTCGGTGTGCAGCACGCGCACCTTGCGGCCGCACTCCGCCTCCGCAATGGCATGCACGCTCCTGATGGCATTCACAGCCTCTCCCTTGCTGCCATGGACCACCACCTACATATAGCGGGAGAGGTCGTCGATGAGCAGTAGGAAGTAGTGTCCTCCTCCTGGTGTAGCCGGTGTCACCGAGCCACACAAGTCCCCGTGAACGAGCTTGAGCCGCTCCTTGGCTCGAAAGCTCAACAGCTGAGGAAAAGGAAGCCGCATCTACTTTGTCACCACACAGACGTCGCAGAGCTGCTCCACGTGGTCAAGGCATGGCATGCCTCTTACCATCTCCTTGGCATTGAGCTGCTTCAGGGCCTCAAAGTGAAGGTTCCCAAAGCGCTCGTGCCACTGTCATGCCTCGTCCTCCTGACGAGTGTCAAGACAGACAGATTGTCCTAGATGCACGTGAAGGATATAGAGTCAATTGGTGCCTCTAGTTACCTTGGCAAGAAGGCGACAATGGCGATCTCAAATCCAGCTGTCCCAAGCTGATGATGGAGTTTCTCAACGTGAGGATGTAGTAGACTCTAACGAGCAGCTTGTGCTCACCGGACTCGGCGCTGAGGATGACGGAGGCAACACCCTTGATCTCCACACCGGAGGCGTCACCAAACTTGACGGAGCCTCGGACATTGGGATAAAGCTCGGCGAAGAACTCTCGTCGATCGGTCATGTGATGGGTGGCGCCAGTGTTGAGGCACTACCCGTCAATCTTGTCGTTGCTAGAGCCGTCGTCGAGGAAAGCGTGTGCTCTCGGCTCATCAATATGGAAGAGAGCCGCTGCGGTCGATGACACCATAGGTGGCTTGATGCTTCTGTGTGCCATGATCAAAGTTGGCTCCTCCTCCACCTATGCAACATGGGCCTCCTCCTCCACTTGTGCGATGTGGGCCTGGCCACGTCGTTGATGTCAACACTCCCTGGCCCAATGATCAAGCTTGCCACAATTTTTCCAGGTGTCGTCTTGTGCCGGCTTGTGGTTGCTGGCGGCACCGCCCTAGGCGCCTTCGCGGGCACGTGCCTTTGCCCCGGTCTGGGCACCTCCGCGCCCCTTGCGCAGCTTGCCGCGCTTGCGGCCGCCTGTCGAGGAAGAGGACTCCCCCTTCTTCCGGTCACCCCGTCCAACCTTCCACTGCTCGCGAGTGAGATGAAGCTTCCCGTCAATGGTGTTAGGCCCCGAGAGAGGTTGTGGTTTGTTGCTGTCGACAAACTTGAGGCGACCTATCGCCTCTTCGATCGACATCGTGGAGAGGTCCAACAGAGACTCAATCGATCAAGCGATCTGCTTGTACTTCTCAGAGATGCAACGAAAGAGCTTCTCGATAACTCTCTCCTCGTCGTAGGTGTCGTCGCTGATCTGCTCCAACTTCCGCAACAAAGTGTTGAGACAGAGAGCAAAATCATCGACGTCCTCACCTGGCTTAAAGTCCAGGTTCTCCCACTCCCTGCGAAGCACCTGCGGTGTGGTCTTGCGGGCGCGGTCGCTGCCGATGCATGCCGCAACGATGGCGTCCCAAGCCTCCTTAGCAGTCCGCTTCTTGGAAAGCGAGACATGCATCTCGGGCGCGACTGCAGCAACGAGGGCATCTAGCACCCGTCGATCCTCGTAGTAGTCAACGTCGCCGTACCGAACTGCTTCCCACATGTGTCGCACCTGGAGCCGTACTCTCATCACTGCGGCCCACTCGACGTAGTTAGTCTTGTTGAGGGTAGGTCACCCACCGCCGGGACTGACGTCCCTGACAATGGCCTGGACCCCGTAGTGTCCATGATACCTATCCGGAGAGGAAGAACTGCGCTGCATGTAACGGCCGCGTTCTCCGTCGACTCCACCGCCGCCGCCGGGAGCGCCACCAGCGCGTCCGTGTCGATCTGGGTTGCGTCTGTCGCGCCCATGGGAACACGCGGCTGCTCGATGCACCTCCTGTGCTCGCGCCGCTTCCCTCGCAAGCCTGAGCTCAGCGTCTACGCCGCTGTTGACAGAGCTGCTGGAACAACTGCCGCGCAGAGCCTCCAGCTCTGCTACCGCTGCACGCGCTGCAGCCGCTGCCGCCACCGCTTCCACTTCCGCCCTCGCCGCTGTCAGTTCCGCCACCGCCAACCTTGCCGCCAGTGCCGCTGTCGCCGCAGTCTGTGATGCCGCTCGCTCGCGCTCCTCTACCGCGGCGACCTCCGTCTACCGTGCGCTCGAGGCGACCAAACGCTGAGACTGTCCGTTGGACATCACGCACTAATGGGGAGCTGGTGTGTGGGGAAGAGGGATGAGCTGGGGTAGCCGATGTTCCTGCTATCGGCTGCGGACAGGGAGAGACACGGGAAGGAGATGAGCAAGAGATGTTTAGGCTACAGGATAAAACAACTCTCATACTAAGTGCTAGTAGCTGAATTTTTACTCTCATTGAAGAGAGAATGACACTAGAGAGTTAGGCCAATTTTCTTGTCTATTCCTCACATAATGTCATACCCTCTAAGGGGTTGGGGATACATTATTTATAGCAGCCAAGGTGCTGCTGTCCTGGCTGCTCCAGTTCAAGATGTCATGCAAACTGTTGTCCTAGAGATGCTAACAACTGTCCTAAAAGCAGTCAAGATGTTGTTATCATAAAGATGCTAACAGTTGTCCTAGATATTGTCCTTTAGATTGGTACAACAAAGACCAAAGACCAAGGACTAAGGTATACTCCCTCCTTCTCATATTATTTGTCGTTTAGGACAAAGATTTTAGTTCATTTTGAACTAAAATTCTTGTCCTAAACGACAAATAATATGGGAAGAAGGGAGTAACAAATTAAGAACAAGGGTACAAGGGACTAGGGACCAAAGACCAAAAGAACTAAAAGACTTATTCCATCAAATATCACACCAAGTCACTATGCAAAATCCTTCAAGATATTATACTCCGTATCAGTTAATCTGGAATTTTTCAATGCGTCGTCTGCCGTTCCGCGTCTTGATCTGCAGATCATAGGCCCGTTCCGCGTCGTCTGCCGTTTTCGTGTCGGACTCCGAAAGTGTTCCAATCACCATCCGCTCCGCTCTCGGACTCGCGTATCCAATCCAAGTCGGCCTCGTCTTCTCGTCTCGCTCTATAAATATAGCCAGGCTCCTACGAGTTATTTCCATCTCTTAGCTTCTTTCGCATTGGCTGCCAGGGGAAGACGCACCACCAGAGTCGGCGCGCCGTAGCCTCCGCGTCTCCTCACTGCCGGCCACCGAGCTCCCTAGCTATGGCTCCAGTCCACCGACACCGAGCTCCTCACGAGATCTTCCACCGTGCCTCCGCCGTGCAAGTCGAGACGACGACGAGGCCGCAGACACCGGAGCCGGAGACGCCGGACTTCGAACTGATTGGCGACCTCGGCGAGGGCGGCTTCGCCAGGGTATCTATGGTGCGCAACCGCCGCACCGGGGACATGTTCGCGATCAAGGAGCCGTTCTACCCGAGCACCCACGCAGAGGAGGAGGCCGAGGTGCTCCACCGCATCGCGAGGTCGCCCGCGCAGTTCATAGTGCGCTGCCACGCCGTGTTCCTCGGGGAAGACGGCCGGGTGTCAAGCGCCCTTGAGTTCATGGATGCCGGTTCCCTGCGCTCCGTCCTCTACCGGCGAAAGAGGCGGGGGTTCCCCGAGCCGGCGCTTGCCGAGGTGGCCTTCGCATGCCTCACGGGGCTGGTCCAGCTCCACTCCCGCGGCGTCGCGCATCTCGACGTCAAGCCGGACAACTTCCTGGTCAACTCCAGCGGCTATGTCAAGATCAGCGACTTCAACACCTCCCGCATCCTCTACGGCCGCGCCGGAGAGAGACTCGTCGTCTCCACCCGCATGGGCACCTCACGGTACTTCAGCCCCGAGCGGTTCCAGCGCGACCCCCACGCCAATCCGCGCGGCGCCATGGCCGCGGACGTCTGGGGCCTCGGCCTTACCATCCTGGAGCTATTCCTGGGGCGGCTACCGATCACGCCAGACGTGGAGGTCCCGAAATATAAACACTGGAAGGAGGTGATCTGCCACCGAAGACCTCCGTCTGTGCCGCACTACGTCGAGGCATCGCCGGAGCTGCGCGAGTTCGTGGACTTATGCATGCAGAAGGATCCGGTGCGGCGTGCCTGGGTGACACAGCTGCTTAAGCACCCCTTCATCAAGCGCCGCAATGCTATAGTGTCCATCCGCGCGCTACAAGACCTCATCAAGGAGACGCTGCTGTAGAAGAAGGAAAGTTTATTAGACGTTGACTGTAGTCTGTAGACAGGCATCACGATTTCCAATTTCCATGGAGCTGTCCTCTGTCCTTAATTAGTTTCTTGGCATCAACTGTTGTGTCTATCACTGTGTAACTGTTGTTAATCCTAGTAAATATAATTGGATGAGAGTTCTTATTTTGGCGCATGTTCATTGTGCCTGGACATATACTCTTCTTCTTGCTTGTCTGATTTTCTCTCCTCTTTCCCTCACGAGAATGTGTACTCCTTTCGTTCACAAATAATTGTCAGTTCTTAATTTAAAAATAAACTAAAAAATGATAAGTATTTGAAAAACTAAAAAAATGACAAGTATTTCAGAACGGAGTGATAGTTCACACGATATGCACCGTAAGGATTATCTATGTTCAGTGAACTATTCGAGCCACTGATTTTTGGGTTTCTCCTGATGCACCTTACTTCTGATTTTTGGAACCCTAAAAAAAAAGAGTGCAAATCAACTAGTAGGAAGACAGAAACGACTGTTACTGAAAATTGAAAGTGGCCTGTTGAGCCTGTGGGCTGCCCAATTTTTTTTCGAACTGTTCTTGGACCATCAGACTGATTTTGGGCCGTGCCGGTCCATGCTGCCCGCCGTGCCTGAGATCCATACACGACACGACTTGATGATTCGTGTCGGGCCGGGCCATGGTTCAGGCCGCCTTGTCATGCTTCAGGCCGTCCGAATTTGACTTGTCGTTTCTGATGCTCTCCAGACTTGTCCGTTGATTTTACGGACTAATCTGGTTTTGTTTCTGTTTCTGTCTGGACTTGCCCGTTGTGTATATGGACTAGTCCGATGATCGCTACTAAAAACTCCCAAAAACTTGGTCCGGATTTGAAACTGAACACTCTCCGGACTTATCCGATTTGACGCCAGACTTGTCTGATTGACTTTCTGTTCTTGGGCGGACTTGTCTGCCATTGCACCGGACTTTTCCGTTGAACTTTATGAACCCGATCGTACTTGTATGGCCTCACTACGGACTAGTCCGGTGTGTAGGGTATCGACTCAGATTATATTCTTCTTCCACGACGAGTTATTGGGTAATTGCCTTAATTGGGCCCAAGAACGTCGTGCCACACCCCCGAGGAGCCCAATTGGGACCCAACCGAGACCTCTACTTAACCCCACTGCCTCCTACTTGGATTCCATCCTAACGCCACTCCTCTCATCCTATATAAACACCCCACCGTCCACCTTTCGCGCTTTTGCCCATGATAGAAAACCCTTAGTCCCTGTCACGTCATGTGTTGCCGTTCTTTAAGAAGGAAGGAACCTTCACCGCAAGGACGAACAGGGAGGAAGAGGAGGGGAAGGAAGAAGGAGGATCAAGCGAGATTGTCGTTGTTGCTGCGATCTTCTTCATCAATTCTTCGATGTCAATGTTCTTCTTCGCTAATTATTCGTCTTCATCGATCTAGCCGTCAAGTTCTTTCATTTCATCAATTCTTCGACCAGTGAACCACTGAATTCACGGAAAATACCTTAGGCCCATCTTTCCTACGTCAATCTTGGTCCCATACTTAATTCAACCATGCTCTAGTTGGAAATTCGCAAGATTCCTTGTCATAGCAGACTTGTTCGGTCCTGTGCGGACTAGTCCATTGAACTTTCTGATCATAGCGAACATGTCTCACCAATGGTGCGGACTAGTCCAGTCCTTCAATTATGGAATTCTTGGAACTTTTCCAACTTTCTCCGTAATGACTCGAAACTTGCTCTAACATGTAAAACCTAATTGTAACTAGTTAGTAAGCAATATTACACGTATTTGAATTGTGTTATATATTTATCATTATTTAACGAATTGATAATTAATTTTAATGAATATATATATATATATATTATGACATACTCTTTGCTAAAATCCTAGATACGCCATTCATCGTGTATATCTTGACTTGTTCGAAAAAGACGTTAGCATTGTGGCACGCCTGCAGCAGCACCTTAATTAGCCTCCTTGGCGTCGACGTGGATGAGGTGGAGGCCGAGTCCGGCGATCGCAGCGGCATCCACGACCTCGACGAGGCCAGAGGCGAGAGCAGGGAGTTGCCATCTCCAGCTCCTCCCGCTCCACTAGGGATGCAAGCGGGATCGGACTCGGCTGGCCGCCCCACGTCCTGCGCGCGCCGCAAGGCGGAAGTCGCGCGTCCAACCCGCGTAAACCGCTACGTAATGCGGCATGCCGCATAAGCCGCTAGCGTCCCGCATGTGCGTAGGCTGTAGCTCGGCCGCCCTGCATGCCCTTCCTCCTAAAGAGTTTGCTTAATTTTTGCTGTGTTACTTGCTAGCGCCTAGGGGTCATGCGGCTTCGTAGCGGCGCTGCAGGCAAGGACAGGACAACCGCTTCATCCCAATAAATTTAAGTGGGTCTTTATGCATGCTCTTAGCGGGACGACGGTTTGGAACGGCCCACTGGCCCAGCGGCGCTGCGGGCAGTCCCAGGCCGCTTACAACCCTACGCTCCACTGATGGTTCCTCGATACATTTAAATGAGGCGCAGACACGATGTATGAGGATTCGTTGCCAGTGGTGTAGACGAACGCGTTCCTGTGAGGGTCGCCCGCCATGTTGCTGGCCTTGATCAAGATCACTGTGCAGTCACAGTACTGCGGTCTTGCAATACTAAGTACTCTCTCCAACTCTCTATAACCTTGTCATTTTGTAGTTCAAAAATAAACTACAAAGCGACAAGTTTACGAGGATAGAGGAAGTGCATGCTTCTACATGGATCTAGCAGGAGAACGGAAGTCAACAACCAGAAGTAATGCAAAAACTCACTACGCCAGATTGACCACCATCATATGAGCTTGAAACCAAAAACTAAATTACAATCAAACAAACTACATACTGAACGGATCACGGGTCTCATCCCAGCTTGTTGCCTGCTGACTCTAATAAAAGTGCTAAAGGAAAAGCTCACACCTTAGGCTATTCGCACCAGCGCTCTCTAAAATATACTCTATATACTATTCTCCTTCTATTTTTACAGTATGTACTCTAAATTATATTGCGAAAAGCGTGACACACAGTCTGAGTCCAAACCAGGACAGTATGCTCGAATTTAGTAGTTACCAGTCCAGCTCAGGCGAAACCAGGCACCAGGGTGTTGAAATGCGCACGTACGTCCCGGTTCAGCGATCCATTATCCGACGCCCTCGACGCAGCCCCCGTCGGTCCCAAGCTTCTTCTGCCGCCGGCGCCCATCCCCGACCACCACGATCCTATCCACCTCTTCCTCACGCGCAACGGTCACCACCTTGTCGCCGCCGCTTCCGTCCCCTCCACCACCGACCACGACCTCGTCAGCGCCCCCGTTCCCGCCATTGCCACCGACGAGGACGTTAGGGACGATCCCACAGGAAGACCCAACGTCATCCACGCAGCCACCTGCAAGCAGCTCCCCCTCTTCCGCCTCGTAGTCGGAGTTATAGTTCCCCAAATTGGCCGCCCGTCACGAGCCCGATAGGGCCCAGCACGATGGGGCCCAGCACGATGGGGCCCGATACGTCTTTCATGTCGGGCCGGGCCGGGCCGTGTCGCCGTGCTTACCATGCAGCCCAGGCACGGCGGCACTGGCGGCACGGCGGGCTCTCGGACGGCCCGACACGGTGGGTTCGGAGGCGGCCGAAGCGGACAGTGGCTCGAGCACGGCTGGCGGCGGCGGCTCGAGCAACGGGCGTGGCCGGCGGATAGGCGACGCGGATATAGGGGGGCGGCGTGGCTAAGAGCGACCGGTGGCTCGAGCGGATGGAGCGGCCGCTCGAGCGCGGCCGGCGGGCGGCGGCTCAGCGCCGGGCGAGGCTGGCGGGGAGACAGAGGCGGGCGGCGCGGCTGGCGACAGGGGCGGACGGCGCGGCCGGCGGAAGGTAGGAGGCGGACGGTGTCGAGCTGGAGGACGGCGTGAGGGCGACAGAGGATCGGCTCTCGGGTGAAATCGTGGGGACGACGGCTAGGGTTTGAAGGGGTAAAATGGAGGTGGCGGTTGTATCTGTATATATACGCATCTTATCTATAGTTAGATCCAATGGCTGAGAATAAAAATGGCAGATCAACGGCTTATTTGGTGGCAGCTTTGAAGAGATGTCGGGTCAGCATCGGACCGATCTAAAAATCGTGTCGGGCTCGTGCCGGCCCAACGTGCTGGGACACCGGCCCAGGCACGGCATGATTATCGTGCCCGGGCTGGCCCGACATGACTCGCTTCGAGTCGGGCCCATGTTCGGGCCGTGTTTTTTTGTGCTGGGTCTCGGGCCGCCGGATGGGCCTGGCCCATTTGGAGATCTATAGTCGGAGTCGGAGAGGGGAAAGCGGGCGAGGCGGGAGGAGACGGCTTCGTTCCGGTCCGCTTTTGGGTTCGCGGATCCAGTCCAAGTCGGCCTCGGCTTCTCTCTCGCGCTATAATAAATAGCCAACGCCCTACCAGTATTCTTCTCCATCTCTTTGCTTCTTGCATTCGCTTCCAGCGCAAAGACCCACCACCAGAGGCGGCCTGAGAGTCTCCTCGTTGCCGTCGACGTCCACCGCGCGCCCTATGGCTCTCTTTGTCCACCGGGCCTTACCTCCTCACCAGATCCTTCACCCAGCAGCAGCCTCCACCGTGCCGGCGGCCGAGATGACGATGAGGCCGCAACCATCACCGGAGCTGGAGGCGTCGGACTTGGACTGGATCGGCGACCTCGGCGAGGGCGGCTTCGCCAGGGTGTCCAAGGTGCGCCACCGCCGCACCGGGGACGTGTTCGCGCTCAAGGAGGCGTTCAACCCGAGCCCCCAAGCAGGGGAGGAGGCCGAGGTGCTCCGCCGCGTCGCGGGGTCGCCTTCGCCGTTCGTGGTGCGCTGCCACGCCGTGTTCCTCGGGGAATACGGTGGGCTGGCAAGTGTGCTCGAGTTCATGGACGCTGGCTGCCTGCTCTCCGTCCTCTGCAGGCGAGAGGGGCGGGGGTTCCCCGAGCCGGCGCTTGCCGAGGTGGCCATGCGATGCCTCATGGGGCTGAACCATCTCCACTCCCGCGGCGTGGCGCATCTCGACGTCAAGCCGGACAACTTCCTCGTCAACTCCCGCGGCAACGTCAAGATCAACGACTTCAACACCTCCCGCATCGTCTTCAGTCCCGCCGGAGAGGGGCTCCTCGTCCCCACCTGCATGGGCGCGACCGCGTTCTTCAGCCCCGAGCGGTTCCAGCCCCACCATCGCGCCGATCCGCAAGGCGCCATGGCCGCGGACGTCTGGGGCCTCGGTCTTACCATCCTGGAGCTGTTGCTGGGGCGGCTACCGATCACGCCAAACGTGGAGGTGCCGAAAGCTAAAGACTGGAAGGAGGTGATCTGCGATCGAAGACCGCCGTCTGTGCCGGAGTACGTCCAGGCATCGGCGGAGCTGCGCGAGTTCGTGGACTTATGCCTGCACAAGGATCCGCTGCGACGTGCCACGGTGCCGCAGCTGCTTAAGCACCCCTTCGTCGCGCGCCGCGATGTCCTGGCGTCGAGCCGCGGACTACGACAGCTCATCAAGGAGTCGCTAGCTGTAGAAGAAGCAGGAAAGTAGTTTGGACGACGTCGACTGCATGTAGACAGGCATCGATCACAGTTTCCAATTTACATGCATGGAGCTCTACGTGCTCTGTACTTAGATCGACTCATTGCATCAACTATGTGTGTATCACTGTATGTGTTGTTCATCCAAGTAAATTGGATGCGAGGTTTTGCTAGCAAATCAGCAGTTAAAGTTGCATTCTCGTCCATGTTTTTGTTTGATGATTCAAGGACTTCTTATTTTAGCAATTAAAGATGTTGTATTGTCCCATCTTCTCGACCATAAAGGGGACACTTACGCAGGTGTGGTAGTCCTCTTCTAGCATGCCTGTCTATTGTCCAAACTCTATCACGGATCCCGTACTTCTGAAACCCGAACCCGAGTCTTCTGCACCCGGCGCTAAGGCTCAAAGGTCACCAATTCATAGGAATAAGTAGATTTAGATGGTGTTGTCCCGTTTATTTCTACTGCCTAAATTTCGTGGCCTTTGTCAATCTGTGCCTACTTGTACACATCTCCTTACAACTGTTCTCTAAATCATAAGACCAACGATCTTTCGAAAAAAAAATCATAAGACCAACAACATACTCCGTTGAATAAACTGGACAGCAAAATGCTCATGAACCACCTTACAGAGAGATGTTTCTTTTTCTTTCCTACGAAGAAAAAAGAGTTTGATAGAGATTAAGTTAGTAACGTGATTACATCCTTAGACATTGACATTATCAGAAGCAACAGATGCTTCGACGGTCTCCTGACTAAATAACAAACGAACACACTCAGGAACACTACTACGTAAAAGGCACCCAATTTATTGATGACCACGGGCGCCCCCGCTCCCGCCATTGCCACGATGAGGACGTCGGGGACCAACCCACGGGCGGACCTCGCGTGTCATGACCGGTCATTAAAAGGATGAATAGACGCTAACCACATGTACGCAATCGTACACATGCGTTGACGAAAGTGAAATACCATTACATAGCCATATTCAAATACATAATAAGTCTTACAATATGACCTGAAAGTCTACAAATACACACCACTATCCTATATACATCATCTAAACTATTTACAAAGTCCAAACTACATCGGAAGAATAGGTAGATAGACAGGACCCCATCTTCACAGGCAGTCACGCGAAGGATCGCTAGCCTAAACCATATCCTCCGGGTTGACGAAGAAATCTTCCGGTGCCGCTTCTTCTTCATATTCTGAAGGGGAAGTAAACGCTTGAGTACATAGAGTACTCAACAAGTGTGGGAAGAAGATGACATGAATGGCTAGAACAAGGATAGGCCAATTATGGCTTAAGCACTATGCTTAGAACCTAACCTTAGCTTTCATTATCAAATTAATGTCAAATAAATACTAAAATCATAATGATCATGGTAAATATAACTTGAATCATAAATAATCCACCATTTCCCAACCATAAACTAATTATGAACTGGCCCCAAGCCACTCTTGTCTTTGAGCACGGCTGTCATGACAGTTTTCCAAATCTCTGCACAGAGTGTGCCCTTTACCCACAAGCAGTGATTTCATCCCCTGTTGCCAGATGGACTAAGTAAACCTCCTTGTAGCTAGTGGTGATCAACCACATTTCACACTTCCGTAGGTGTGTGGCCAGAAGATCACTACATGGTCTTTACAAAAATACTCCCAACTAGTGCTAGTACACTAAGGTTTCACCGCTGAGGTGTTCCTGTAGTAACCCTCCACCTCAGAAGCCCCCTCTTGAGCCTTGCGGTTCTCAGAGCAGTATCCCTGCATCATTCCCCGCACCATCCAACTACTAGCATTTCATCAGGAGAAACCTAATTAATTGACCAAGCCGCCCCATCTCAGTCTCGTGGTGGTACTATAAAGCTTAGTGGCTTCCTCCATAAACCGGTGCTTAGAATTCGGTGGTGCCAAACCCAATCCCGACTCTCGTGCAAGTTGCACCATACCAAATTGATCCAACCACCAGATTCCTATCAACTAATATTGTGTCCATCATGATTTAAGTAACCATAAAATATAGTATACTTCATGTGTATGAAATCTCATTCCCAAAGTCTAAGCATGGCTAAGCATAATAAAACCTATCTACTTCCCAACCCAATTCAGGTGACAAGGAATTGTATGGAACAGGGCATATAACATGAAATATGACATTATTTTATTTAGCATGCAACTAACTAACATCCTAAAATTGGTACAAGATGGTTAAGGGCACTTGCCTTCTTTGAAGACTTGGTTGTCGTTGAAGACTTGGTCTTGAAGGTTAAAGTTGGGGTCGTAGTACGACTCTAAATATATTGCCAAAGCATGGCAAAAAGAAAAAGAAGCTAAATAAGTATATAGCACACAATGCATGACATCACAACATTCACATAAGCATAAAAACCTATACTAATACGTCCCTACGAAGCATTTATTATTTTCCAAAGCCAAAAATATGCATCTACCATTTATTTTGCATTTTTAGTATTTAATTATGAGTTAAAAATATTTTTATTGAATTTTTATGGCCAAAATATATTTTATTCACACTCTAAAATTTATTACAGCATAAAAATATTTTATACTAATTTTTCCTACTGTTTTTATATTTATTTACCATTTTTATCTATTGTCTACACATTAAATACACCTCAGCAATTAAATAAAACATCGGGGGCTAGCTGGTAATTTTCCTATACTGTACCGGGGCTAAAAAAATAATTCAGTAAGTTTCCAAGGGCTAGATCTCATAATTATTTAATTTAACCTAATTCCAGAGAGTCCAAGTGCTAGATTGATAAATTGAGGGGTTAAAACAGTATTTCAATAAAGTCTAAGGGGTAGCTCATAAATTTCTGAGGGCCTGGGCGCAAAAGCGGCGGCGGGAAACGAAATTTGAACGTGGGTCGTCATATCCGAGATGAACACGCCGGATTTAAATAAAACGAACTGGTACAGACGATCTAATCTTGGCCATCTGGTTTGAACCGAAGGCCGAGGTGCGGCCACGTCGCCCTCGGCGATGCTGGCCATGCGCGCGCGGCGGCGCTCAGTGCCCGCAGCACCGGACCACCGCCGTTGGCCAAAACGTCGCCTAAACCTTATGTTTTCTACGTGGAACGAAACATGGGTAGATGGGGAACACAACTTTGGTGTTTTCGGGGTCCGAAATCGGGTGGAGACAAGTCGACGACGAGGAGCGGTGGCAAACGGCGTCGGTAGCCATCGATTCCGGTGATTCCTCCATTAAACTTTTCCCGACGAGTTTCTAGAGCTAAGGCAAAGCGATTAGTGAAGAGTAGGGAGGGAGGTAACCGTCGAGGCGTAGGGAACAAGTGTGACGAACCTCGGTGATGGTGTGGCTAGGGTTTGGTGCAGAGGGGAAGAAAGAGAGGGGGTGGCCGACAATTTATATAGGAGAAATGAGTGTCGGTTTAAGGCAAGTGCGATGGACGATTCCATGGCTCAGTTCCGCACGTGGAGCGACGGTTAGAGGGGGTGGGGCGTGCGGTGCGGCGCGGCGGAGAGAGGGAGGCGGCGGTTGCTCAGTGGGAGGGATGACAGGTGGGGCTGGCGGGTCAGAGAGAGAAGGGGGAGGGAAGGGGCTGCTGGGCCGCGGTGGGAAAGAAGGGAGGTGGGCCGAAAGTGGGTTTTGGCCCATGGGCGGTTTTTATTATTTTTCTTTTTTCCTTTTCTTTTCTTTTGATTTGATTTCAATTTCAAATTTCAACGAATTCTACTAGTTTGAATTCAAATTTCACTCAATTATGCACAAACAAATGCACTTTGTATTATACATTTTATATACAAAATTATGGGTGTAACAAAAATAAAGGCACTATTTTCTTTCTATATTTATAATCATGTTGTAAGGATCGAAACGCCCAAGAGGGGGGGTGAATTGGGCTTTCTTTCAAATTTTAAGACAATTACAAACTAACAACTTAAAGCCCAATTCCCTATGCAATTAAACTATGCAATCAATGTAAAATAAAGTTGCGGAATGAAGATTGCATAAGAGTAAAAGAGAGAGGGATGCAAACGCTCAAAGGGACACGGAGTTTATCCCGTGGTTTGGTAAGATCACAAGGATCTTCCTACGTCCACGTTGTGGCACCCACCGAAGGGTTTTGCCACTCCCAAGTCACCGAGACTAGGGGCTTCTTCACTATTCTTCTCCGTTCGCCAACCTTGGCAAGGTGGAGCTCAAGCCTTGTACACTTTTAGGATCCTCCGGGCTTCCACAATCCTCTTGGCAAGCTCCAGAAGTTGCACACACCAAGGGTCACTCCCTTTGGGCTCTCACTACACTAGAGACTCCAATCACCAAGAGTGGAGGCACCCAAGCACTATCTCTAGCTAGTTCTAGCCTATCTCTTGGTGTACAAATGATGAACAAATGATGTGAAAGTGATTGCTCTATTGCTTGAATGCTCTAGGATGTGTAGAGTATGTCTGGGCTTCAAGTCATGTCGATTTGACAGGTTGAAGGGGTATAAATAGCCAACCTCCACGAGATAGCCGTTGGAAAAGTAGGCTGACATCACTTCTCTGCGAACACCGGATGATCCGATGTCTCCCCTTCAGTTAACATCGGTCAAAGCCAAATTAGCTGATGTCACTGTGTCAGATATGACCGTTGTTAGACCGATGTTGATCTCTCTACGCATCGGATGATCCGGTGGCTCTTCCTCCAGAATTTTGCTTGATCTTGAGGCTCACTGGAGTGATTGACCGATGTGTGTAAGTCTGCACATCGGATGATCCGGTGCTTCTCTTGGTCCAATGGTATTGCAATCTGTGATGATGGACCGATGCACTGAGCCACTCACATCGGATGATCCGGTGAGTGCATTTTTCTGAGGTCTTCTTCTTCAGTTGAACCAACTCGACCGATGTGTGTCAACTCCAAGACCATCGGATGATCCGGTGAGTTCAATTTGTTGACTTCGAGTTGTTTTGAGTTGTTCTTTTGGAATTTTGAACTTGTGACCTCTTTGACATTTGTTTGAAGTGTTGTTTTGATTGTCTTCAAGCATTGAGTGATGTCAAATTAGAGCTTTCACTTCTCGTCTTCATATGTTTTGATTTGATCTCATTCGTTGATTTTATATGGGTCTCCAATGTAATTTTGATTTCATTTGATTGAGTGTCATTGAGACCTTGCATTCACAAATTCATTAGTAATATCGAATGGTTGTCATTAATCACCGAAACCGTACCTCATGGGGCCTAGATGCTTTCAATCTCCCCCTTTTTGGTGATTGATGACAACACAATATTTTAAAGCGCAATGATAATGAATTTGATGATAATACTCAAGAATATATGCAATGAATACAACATAGGACACATTAAGCTTGTAGAACGCAAAAGAAAAGCTCAATTGATTAAAATCATAAACAAATGAGACAAGTGAAAGTGTGCTAAATTAAAATTACAAAAGAGTGCTCAAGCATGAATACAAAGGATAAGCACATACTCAACCACACACTCCCCCTACACACACACTCCCCCTGAGACTGCTACTACCACTCCCCCTGACTCTTCTACATCTTCTCCCCCTTTGGCATCAAGACACCAAAAAGAGATTAGAACGCCTACAGACCCTGAGAGCTAGGCGCGAGGACGAACTGAGCACCGTCGCAGTCGTCGGAGCTGGAGTCGCCGGTCGAAGGAGCTGCCGGAGCGGTGGGAACTGGAGGGTCCGCTGCCGGTGCTGGAGGAGAGGAAGCAGGTACTGAAGGTGCTGGAGGAGCTGGAGGAAGTGGAGCGCTCACCACGGACGCCGGTGTCTGCTGGAACAAGGTCGTCGCCGGCAGTGGTGAGTGAATCGGTGCGCTAGATGCCAGAAGTGGTGACATGCTGATGGAAGGGATAGGAGTAGTGGGCACCTGAGCAACACCTGGAGCCAGTCCCAGTCCAGGCTGCTGTGAAGGAAGGGCGATCCCGGTCTGAGTGTAAAGGTTGGTGATCAACCCGAGGATCCCCATCATGGCCTGCTGGGTCTGCTGCTGCTGGTCGAGGGTACGGCGGTGCATCTGATCTACCAGGTTGGTGAACCTGTCTGTATCCTCTCGCCTCTGACGGGCGATCTCCAGCTGGAGCTCCTGCTGCTGCCGCTGCAGCTGTGCCAGGTGAGCAGCCTGCTCTGCCCTGGCCTGCTCAGCAGCGAGCCTGTCCTGGCGCTGCTGCTCGATCATCTGCTGAAGGAGCGACGTCAGCTCAGACGGCTGCGTCACCTGCGCCTCGGACACAGGGGGTGGTGTCGGTGGCAGAGCGGCTGATCCTCCTGCCTCGGCGTCGTGCTGCCTCGGTGAAGGTGGAGGGGGAGGGAAGTACTCCTCGACACTGTCGTCGGTGTCGCTCTCAGACCAGATGTGCTGCAGGTCCTCCCCCTGAGCCTCAGCCTCAGCAAGCCTCTCGTCCTCCCGCTCTAGGTCGGACCAGTCTTCCTCAGTCAAGCGGGCCCTGACCTGGCGCTCAACTGGACGACCAAGACGGCGGTCTCCAGGAGCGGACGCACGGTAGTGACCGAAGCGGGTCACGCTCTCGTCAGCAAGCCGGGCCTGTGCTGTATGTCCCTCTGGCACCACCATAGAGCAAATATAACTGATCCAGTGCCCGTATGCTAGCTGCCTCATCATGCCCACTCCATCTGTAATGACGTCCTCCATCTCGCAGAGGAGTATGTCCACTATATCAAAATCCATCCCATTCATTATGTAGAACAGGAGGGTCTGCTGGAGACTCGTGAACCCCTCCAAGTAACCTGACCTCGGCAGGAGCGTGCGGCGCAAGGCGAGGTGCACAATGCGCGCAGCTGGGGTCAGGAGGGCTGGAACTCTAGGCTGGTCCGGAGAGAAAGAGGGGCCAAACAGAGAGCGGATCTCGTCCAGCTGTGGTGCTACCCCTCCAGTAAGTGGCCTCCTCGGTGGATCTGCCTGTCCATAGACCTTCTCGTGTATGCTGGTGTCGTGTAGGTCCAAACCAAGAATATGCCCCAAAGTCTGCCTCGAGAGGTGGTAGTGCTAACCATTGAACATGAAGGCAATTGACCTCCTGCCCTCTGAGATGTACAGGGTTGCGTAGAAGACACGGACTCATTCTTCCACATACGCACTTCTCTCATAATCCAATAGCTCCACCAAACCTCTGTATCTCTCAAAGAAGGGGCGGACCTCAGTCTCCGCTACCACTGCAAGCTGCCTCCAGTCCAAGTGGTTGTGCTGAAAAAGCTTGTGCCCTCAGCGCTTGTAGGTCTCATAGAGAGACGCATGGGTGACAGTCCAGAAGCGACTGTCCACAAGAAGCTCTCGGGGCTGTGGGAACCACTCCTCAAGAAGAACACTCCATCTGAGCTTCCGGAGTTGCTTCGCCTTCATCTTCCGGTAGTCCACAAGACGGACTCCTTCACCGACCCGGACGGCCGTGTCCATCTCATGGATGTCCCTCTCAGCCTCCCTGTCCTCACGACGGTCGGCAGCCGTCGGTCTCGGACGAGGAGCAGCCTCGGCGTGACCCCCACGCGTCCGGGCTGAGCGCCGGCGGACGAGGGGCTCAACTGGCTCCTCTTCTGCGTCGGAGTCGTCGACCACGGGAGGCGGCCTTGGACGGGCCTCGCGAATCCTCAACGAACCCCCACGGCCGCGCTCACGCTCCTCGGCGGCGCGAGCGGCCATCAAGGCCTTCTTCTCATCCTTAGATAATTTTCGCTTCTTCGCGGCGGGCTCCGCGATCGCTTTTCCCTTTCCTTTGCGGTCGCGACCCATCTTAGCGACGATGGAGCTCGGGAAAACTTAGCGACAGGGGCCGGAGAAGACGGCGTTTCTCGGGTGGAGGTGCTTCGACGGAGGGAGGAGCGGCGGCGATGCTTGGATGCGGTGGAGAGGTGGTTGGAGGCGGCGGTGGCCCTTGGCGGCGGCGCTGCGAGGTGTGGCAGCCGGGGACGGCGGCGGCGGCGCTTGGGGAGACGGCGGCGGCAGCGCTGTGAGCGGGAGGGGACGGCGGCGGCGGCCGGCGGCGGCGCTGCAGGTGGCGGCGGCGCAGTGGTCGGCGGGCGGCGGCGCAGGCGGCGGCGAGCGAGTGAGTGATCGATCGGGGAGAGGGAGAAACGGCGGCGGCGGCCGAGTTTAAATAGTGGGTCCCAAACCCTAGCCGAAAACTCAACACCGGATGGACCGATGATGGGTGAAGTGAGCATCGGTCAATTGCCACAGAAAGGATATTCAAGAATTGCTTTTGACACCGGATGGACCGACGTTTAGGGTTTTGAACATCGGTCGAATATCACAGTAAGGGTGTTCAACCGAGTGATGTTGACACCGGATGATCCGACGTTAGAGGGAGGTAGACATCGGTTGAATAGATCACAGCTCCAGAAGAGTGAATATCGGATGGACCGATGTTTTCCAGGATGAACGCGTCGGATCATTTGAGGTTCTGACAGAGTTGGGCTTTGAGGATTGAGCACCTATTTGACCGATGAGGGATTGACATAGGCATCGGATAATCCGATGACAACAGAACGAAAACATCCCATATATGTCCTTCGACCGAACAAACAATCGAGGAGAAACACATGTCTTAGGACTTTTTGGGCAACCCCTTACCCCTCAAGAAGCTAATATGCCAATAGCTTGGCTAGACCTTAACGCAAATGGAACACCAAGAAAAATGGAGGAAAATATCCAAATAAAATGTAAGGCCCATGCTTTGTGAGGTAGAGTATGAAGACTTCTATCTCTTTGAAGCATGATCCTCTAGGCATTAACGTACCTAACATTTTGTTCTTTCCACCTTATATGAGTTGAGATATTGCATTTCAAATAAGTCTCCTTCTCATGAGGTGGGTTCCCCTTTGTGACAATCTACCGTTATGCAATGCCAAACAAATTATAATGCAAGATATTAAATGAGTGCAAGTTTATATGGCAGGGATCATGCAAGGCATAAAATAAATCTATCTTGCCAAGTTTGAACCTTCCAAAGGCTTCCTCAGGGAAAACTACTTCTAGCTTGCCCCTATCCTTTGGGAGTTAGACAAGACCTATATGATATGCATCCTTACATGAACATGGCAACTTACATGACGTTAGATGCATCTAGCACATTTAATTCACTTCTAAGTCTAGAAAAGGTTTTCTCATCAAGTGCGGGAATGGGGTTTTTAGCTATCTTAACCGCACTTTCATTGTCACAAAGGAGAGGCATATAATCATACAAGCATTCATTTAACATGACATGGGGCCTAGATGCGGAAAGATATAGCAATAGACTATTTATGGAATGGTAATTTGATTTGACAATAGGGTTACCGTCCATATCCGCGTTGGGCTCCCATTCTCAACTCTCTTCAAGAGGTCCTTGGTAGATTTTCTTTGATGGTGGAGGTCCCCTCTTGAAGTCACCTCGTGGACGGTCACGTGTTCTTGACTTTAGGCACCCAAGCTAGCTTTGGTCCTTGTATATGTGATACAAGTGCTTTTGGGACCCAAAGTTGCTTGGGGAGCTTCCCTTTCATCCCCTTGACGTTCATACCAATGAATTTTGCCTTCACCTTAGCACCTACTTTGCTCAACAAATAATAGTGATTCTCAAAGGTAGATGTATAGTTAGTCGGCAATTTTGGAGAAGGTCGGTTAGGTAGCGGGCACTCCCTTGTATGGTGACCGGTGACCTTGCAATGTTGGCAATAGGAGCCAACTTCCTTGATGAAGCTTGTTTTGAGCTCCGGTGAGGGCACCTTTCCTTTGTTCGGCACCGGGAAGGATCCAAGTCCTCTCTTGTTGAAGCCCTTCGCTTGATGGAAGAGGATTTCTTTATGTTTATCTTCTCCCTTAGATAGTCTTGCTAAGCTTGTGCGGAGACTTTCAATCTCCTCCATCAAGTCCTTCTCCCTAGCATTTTCTTTCATGGGCAAAGACTTGTGAAAACGGTTAGTAGCATGAGACGTAATCTCATTATTAAGGGTTTCTTTCTTCATAGTTTTTAATTCTTGATCAAGAACTTCATGAGCAAGCCTAAGTACTTGATGTTCTTGTTTTAACTTGTTGTGCTCTTCTAAGAGTGTTTGGTGTGCTAAGTTAAGCTCATGATGATCAAGCTTGATTTTAGTCTTTTCTTCCTCAACTTCCTTGACGTGAGATTTGAGCGTGTCATGCTCCTTAAGTATGCTTTCATATTTGTCAAGCAAATTGAGGTTAGTATTCTCTAGTTTAGCATGAGCTTGTTCAAGAGCCTTGACTTTGTTCTTTTCCCTTTTAATGATGGTGTGGTATTCATTTATCAATGAAGTTAATTCATCGGGGGAAAGCTCATCATCACTAGAGTCGTCACATACCTCATTGTTACCTTTTGCCATGAGGCACATGGGAGGTGGACGAAGAGGTGAGTTATCCTTGTTGACGACGGCAAGCCCCGCCAAGTTTTCTTCATCTTCACTCTCTTCGTCGCTTGACTCTTCATCCGTGATCCATTCATTTGCCTCGCACATGAAGACTTTTTGAGGCCCTCTTCTTTTCTTTGGAAAGAGTTTGGTCTTCTTGCCCTTTTCAAATTTCTTCTTTCCAAAGGAGCGCTTGGGCTTGACCTCTTCTTCTTCATCACTTTCTTCTTGCTTTTGATGCTTGCTCTCGTGGTTCTCCCTTCTCTTGTCCGGTTTTGGACAATCGTAGGAGATGTGGCCTTGTTCACCACAATTATAGCAAGTCTTGCTATTTTCCTTCTTGGGGAGGAAGGCTCTCTTGTTGGGATCAAAAGTGTATCCCTTCTTGGCAATCTTGGAGTTCAAGCGGGAGAATTTTCTCATCATTGATGCAAGCTCATCATCATCATCTTCACTTGATGTGTGCTCTTCTTTGCTTGAACTAGGCTTGATCATTTTCTTCGTTTTCTTGAAAGCCTTGAGAGCAATTGTCCTTGTAGAGGATGAACTCTCCATCATCCCAAGTACACTCATCTCATGAGCGTGTATTTCTCCAATGAGCTCCGAAACTTCAATGTTGTCAAGTGATTCCTTTTGGAGCATGGAGTTGATGATGTTGTACTTAGTCTTGGGAAGGAGCATGAGGATCTTTCGGTTGATAAGTCCCTTGCCAAGAGATGCAATGTCAAGAGCATTAATCTCCTCAATAAGAACATTTAAGCGTGAAAACATTTCATTAACATTTTCATGAGGAAGCATTTTAAATTCATCGTATTTTGCTTTAAGCATGTGATATTTAAGTTCTTTAACACGAGAGGAACCCTCATGAATTTCAATTAAGCATGCCCAAATTTCACAAGCTTTTTCTTTACTAGCTATTCTTGCAAATACATCTTGACTAATGCATTCATAAATGGCATTTCTAGCTCTAGCATCCCATTTAATTTGATCACCAATATAGGCATTATCTCCAAATCCCGCATGGGTCGCTTCCCAAACTTCGGGAGCAATAGCCTCTAGGTAGGCACGCATGCGTGCTTTCCAATAGGCAAAGTTCTTGCCCTCGAAGATAGGAACCGAACCCCCATTCTTGGCCATTTAAGCTCTCTAGCGGTGAAGCTAGAATGATCCAATGAGCAACAAGGCTCTGATACCAATTGTAAGGATCGAAACGCCCAAGAGGGGGGGTGAATTGGGCTTTCTTTCAAATTTTAAGACAATTACAAACTAACAACTTAAAGTCCAATTCCCTATGCAATTAAACTATGCAATCAATGTAAAATAAAGTTGCGGAATGAAGATTGCATAAGAGTAAAAGAGAGAGGGATGCAAACGCTCAAAGGGACACGGAGTTTATCCCGTGGTTCGGTAAGATCACAAGGATCTTCCTACGTTCACGTTGTGGCACCCACCGAAGGCTTTTGCCACTCCCAAGTCACCGAGACTAGGGGCTTCTTCACTATTCTTCTCCGTTCGCCAACCTTGGCAAGGTGGAGCTCAAGCCTTGTACACTTTTAGGATCCTCCGGGCTTCCACAATCCTCTTGGCAAGCTCCGGAAGTTGCACACACCAAGGGTCACTCCCTTTGGGCTCTCACTACACTAGAGACTCCAATCACCAAGAGTGGAGGCACCCAAGCACTATCTCTAGCTAGTTCTAGCCTATCTCTTGGTGTACAAATGATGAACAAATGATGTGAAAGTGATTGCTCTATTGCTTGAATGCTCTAGGATGTGTAGAGTATGTCTGGGCTTCAAGTCATGTCGATTTGACAGGTTGAAGGGGTATAAATAGCCAGCCTCCACGAGATAGCCGTTGGAAAAGTAGGCTGACATCACTTCTCTGCGAACACCGGATGATCCGATGTCTCCCCTTCAGTTAACATCGGTCAAAGCCAAATTAGCTGATGTCACTGTGTCAGATATGACCGTTGTTAGACCGATGTTGATCTCTCTACGCATCGGATGATCCGGTGGCTCTTCCTCCAGAATTTTGCTTGATCTTGAGGCTCACTGGAGTGATTGACCGATGTGTGTAAGTCTGCACATCGGATGATCCGGTGCTTCTCTTGGTCCAATGGTATTGCAATCCGTGATGATGGACCGATGCACTGAGCCACTCACATCGGATGATCCGGTGAGTGCATTTTTCTGAGGTCTTCTTCTTCAGTTGAACCAACTCGACCGATGTGTGTCAACTCCAAGACCATCGGATGATCCGGTGAGTTCAATTTGTTGACTTCGAGTTGTTTTGAGTTGTTCTTTTGGAATTTTGAACTTGTGACCTCTTTGACATTTGTTTGAAGTGTTGTTTTGATTGTCTTCAAGCATTGAGTGATGTCAAATTAGAGCTTTCACTTCTCGTCTTCATATGTTTTGATTTGATCTCATTCGTTGATTTTATATGGGTCTCCAATGTAATTTTGATTTCATTTGATTGAGTGTCATTGAGACCTTGCATTCACAAATTCATTAGTAATATCGAATGGTTGTCATTAATCACCGAAACCGTACCTCATGGGGCCTAGATGCTTTCACATGTCAATGACTCGTAATTCGGAAATCAGAGCAACCTAACGATATATGTATATAGGAAAATAGAGTCGATGAAACTCTTTAATACTGTCAAACAGGGCAAAAAGGAAGCATCACATTTCAAATACATAAAGCTGGTTATTTGGTAAATATCATATTAAAACATCTTCTTCTTCTACTATTAGTCACAACACCTATTCTAATGACATTTCTGACAGAAAGTGTTCTGGTGGCCGGTGCACATATCAATGAACCCAACTGTCACACCCGGTTTTATTAAGCATAAAACCAGCTGCAAAATATATGTATGTCAGGATCAGTTTCATCATACATGTACGACAAAAGTGATAAACAGTTATATATCGCATGCAAACAACATTTATACCTTTAAAAGAGTTTTGAAGTAGCAACGGAAGAGGAAAAACTTTAGGGCAACCACAGACAAGTTGACTGGCAGTAACGCGACCTTTGCATCGTCTTCACTTGTCACTGTCCTTATTAGATCTTCTCTTCACTGAGCAACATATCAAAAATACAACAAAGCAAGTGTGAGTACCATCTCGTGGTACTCCGCAAGTGTGGGAAATAAATGACATGAAGGTCAATCAAAAGGGAAAGGCTGATAGTGGTTTAAGCACTAAGCATTAAACCTAACCTTAGCTTTCATTAGCAACATACATCTAGGTGAGTAATCCCAACCGTAATAACAGTAATAGTAATTATAATAATATCAACATCAATTCCAAGCACTATCCCAACCATCATTCCAACCATTGACTAATTATGAATTCGACACCAAGTCGCTCTTGTCCGTGAGCAAGGCTGTCATGACAATTTCTCAAACTTTGCAGAGAACGTATCCTTTACCCATAAGTCGTGATTTCATCCCCTGTTGCCAGGTGGACTAAGTAAACCTCTCTGATGCCAGTGGTGATCAATCACATTTCACACTTTCGTAGGTGTGCGGTCGAGAGATCACTACGAGGTCTTTACAAAGGTCCTCCCGACTAGTAACCGACCCTCTGAGGTTTCACCGCTCTGGCTTCTAGAGTCCATTTTACCTCCGCCAGGAGAAGCCCCCTCTTGAGCCATGCAGATCACAAGGCAGATACGCTGAACCAATTCCCCGCACCGTCCAACTACCAGCACTAAGCCAAGAGAGGCCTAATTAATTGACCAAGTTGCCCCATACTGAGTCTTGTGGCGATACTGTATAGCTTAGTGGCTACTCCATAAACCGGTCCTTAGAATCTGGTAAGGTTCAATCCCCAAATCCCGGGTCTCGTGCGTACTGCACCATACCATTCAAACCAACCCGCCAGATTCCTATTTACTACATTCCATTTCCAACATCATAATCATAATAATAAGTCATGAGTAATAAATGTGGTCAATGTTTTCTCACCAGACTATTATGCATGGCTAAGCGTGAGGTAACTCCCGTATATCACCCTTCCATAACCCAAGCGACAAGGTAAAAGGTAAAACAACAGGGCATAGCATAGGATTCATATTAATTAGCATGCAACTAACTAAACCCTTAAAAAGGTGCAAGATGGTCAAGTACACTTGCCTTTGTATAAATAGCTGCTAAGTTCTTCTTCAATGAACTCTTGATCTTCACATCTTCATGTAGCTTCTTAATTGAGATACGAGTGCGTACAAACTACCATCAAAAGAGAAATAAAGCATTCAAGAATAATACACCAAAACACACACATAAGCATGAAATCCTATATTAATACATCCTACGAAGTATTTATTATTTTTCTTAGTCAAAGAAATGCATTTACCATTTATTTTACGTTTTTAGAATTTATTTACAAGCTAAAAACATTTTTAATGAGTTTTCCATAGCTAAAATATATTTTATATGCATTTTATAAATTTTATTTCAGCATAAAAGATTTTATAAATGATTTTCCTACTATTTTCACATTTATTCTCTATTTTCATTATTTATTTATAGCTAAAGTATTTTTTATTAAATTTTTCCGAGATCAAAATATATTTTATATGTATCTACAATTTTATATTAGCCTAAAATGAATTATAACTAATTTTCCACTATTTTCTATATTTATTTTATCATTTATAAATATTCCCTATTCACTAAATACACTTTTAATCAATATTCAGCAATTAAGAATAACCTCAAGGGCTGATTGGTAATTTCCTTAACTGGATAAAGGGTTAAAGTATTAATTTCTAAAGTTTGAGGGACCTAAATCACTAATTCCTTGATTGTTCCTAATTTCTGAGGCAACTAGGGTCTAAAGTGCTAAACAGTGGTCAAACACAATAATAAATTAAAGGCCAGGGGCTAGAATGAAAGATTCCCAGGGCTTACGTACAAAAGGACGAGGGGTATGAGCCTTGTAATTTGGGCCGTTGGATTTTATGAGGAGGGCTCAGATTTAAAAGGACGAAAGGGTATGTGGCCTTCTAATCTTAACCGTTGCTCCGCAACCAACGGCCAAGATAAGGCCACGTCGGCCCTAGCCGCGGCACAGGGCGGCCAACGGCGGCGCCATGGGCGACCCTCGCCCGAGATGGCCCGATTTGATGCTCCGGGGGCTAAGCTCAAGGAAAAAATACACGAGGGGGAAGAGGGGAGCGGGGGAAACACACCTAGGGCGTCGCATGGTGCGAAAACGGGCGGGTTTGGGCGCGTGTCGGCGGCGTTCGGTGGTTGAACTTGTGTGCCGTCGGGGGAGGTGCCCCAGGCGCCGATTCGCAGCCAGAAGAGGCGTTGCGGGGGCGGTGCTGCATCGCAGTGCACGGGAGATGGTCGACGGCGGCTGAAGTGACTCGAAATAATGGGGCATCGAGCTTGGTGGTGGCATCTATGGCGGCCTAGGGTTCCAGGGTGATGGGAAATGGAGGAGAATGGTGTCGCAACTAGGGTTAAATAGGGGCAAGGGAGGCGGTTCCGCCGGGGGTGACGGTTCCATGGTGAGGGGCGGCGGTTGCTGGTGTGCGGCGCGCACGGGCGTGGAGGAGGAGGCGGCAGCGGATAGAGGAAGAAGAAGAGGGTGCTGACGGGCGGGGCCCGCATGGCAGCGAGAGGGAGAGGGAGGGAAGAGGTTGCTCGGTGGGCTGGGCCGACGGGGAAGAGAGGGGTTGGGCCGAAAAGGGAATTTGAGCCTAAGAGTGTTTTATTCTTTTTCTTTTCTTTTTCCCTTTCATTTGTTTTTAAGTTCAAATTCTTACCAATTATATTTGTTTGAATTCAAACAATCAAACAAAGTGCACATACACACGCATTCCAACTATTTTTCTTTGTTTTGAAAATGTGGATGTTACAAGGGAAAATAAACAATAATAATAAATACAGTAATCATTACAATGCAATTGAAATGAAAGACTTTAAATTAAAATCATAGTGCACAATTAAGCCAAGTTCAAAATAATAATAATAATAATAAGAATATAGAAGAATATAAAAGTATTGTGTGTTGCTGTACGTGTGATAATACTTCAAATCTAACTAAATCAACATGTCCATCATAATTGCTTATTTGTGAAAAATGCAAATTTCAATTTTTAAAGAATATGTTTGAATTCAAATGAAATTAAAGCATGACAAAGAAAATTCAATGAGGACTCATACTCATAACACTCTGTTAAAAAAAACTACAATAGCATTGATAATGAACTCTACATATAAAATAATAATAATGATAATAGAATAAGATTTAAATTTGTGTGTGATAATATAGAAGTTTTCTTAAATCAATTTAGGACAAAAACAAATGTTTTTAGGTATTTAGCTTTGTGCACTCCTAAACTTGTAAAAGTGTTAGAAGATCATGATAAATAAAAGGAGTAAATTATGTTCAAATAATAATCATAATAACTTGTTGATGGGTAAAAACCTAGTCCCATTCTTAACCTAACCTTGAATCTCGAGGGCGAGAATCCTTGTAAGGGGGTGGGATTGCAACCAACATATTTAACAAAAAAGGAAAAAGAAATAATAATAATATTAGATATATGAATCATGATAATGCATTTGAAATGAAAGATTTTAAAATTTAGAACCATAATAGAAATTTAGACCGAATTCAAATTAGTAATAATGATAAGAAGAATAGGCATGTAAAAGAACATAAAATAATAATGATAATCATAAGAATAATAATAAAAACATGCATTCATCATGGCAATGAAATTAATTGAGACTATCAAATTAAAGTCATGGTGGAAATTTTGGCCAAACTGGAAGTTTAAAATGGAGAATAGAAGTAAAAGAGAATAAAAATAATATGCAGTAATGTGTGATTGTATTTTTAAATTAAATAAATAATACATATTCCATCATGAGTGGTTATGTGCCAAAAAAAATAATGGAAATTGTTGGGGAACATATTTGAAATCAAATAAAATGAAGAAAAGAACAAATACTCTACCAGATTTTGTAACACATGTATTTTTTATTAAAAAAGTAAAGCAATAATAATAATAAAGATTATGTATTCGTCAAGATAATGCATTGGAGTGGAAGATTTTAAGTTTAAACTACATTTGGAAATGTTGGCCAAATTATAAAAGAAATTGAAAATAGAGAAAACAAAAGTACAAGAATATAATAATTATATAAAAAATTAGGTATGACATTGTGTGATAATATTTTTAAGTGGAAATCAAGTAGGCATATTTCATCATGGGTTATTACGTGTAATAATAATAATAATAATGGTATTACAAATTCTGAAATATTAGATGAAATACGTTTCAATTCAAATAAAATATAGAAACGATAAAGATCACCTTATCAGGCCTTGTAGCACCATGTTCGGACTTGTAATAGTATTGGTAATAAATCAATAAGTAAAAGCTTTAAAAAAATCGTAATAATAAGTTGCCCATTTGCGTGATAACGAAATACTCTCTTAAAACTATTAAAAACAATTTCATCGTGTTGCACTTCTGTGTATGTGTAACGTCTTAACCTTTGGGGATTTTAAAATAAATTGTTAACACCTAAAGCACAAATGGAACCAAAGATAGATTACTTGAAAAACAATGGTAATTTGTCAAAACATAGATCATTACATTCCAACATTATAGAATCTCGGGGCAAGATTCCGTTTAAGGGGGGTAGAATTGTAACATCCACATTTTCAAAACAAAGAAAAATAGTTTGGAATGCATGTGTATGTGCACTTTGTTTTATTGTTTGAATTCAAACAAATAGAATTGGTAAGAATTTGAACTTAAAAACAAATGTAAGGGAAAAAGAAAAGAAAAAGAATAAAACTCTCTCAGGCTCAAATTCCCTTTTCGGCCCAACCCCTCTCTTCCCCGTCGGCCCAGCCCACCGAGCAACCTCTTCCCTCCCTCTCCCTCTCGCTGACATGCGGGCCCCGCCCGTCAGCACCCTCATCTTCTTCCTCTAACCGCTGCGCCGCCTCCTCCTCCACGCCCGTGCGTGCCGCACACCGGCAACCGCCGCCCCTCGCCATGGAATCGTCGCCCCCGGCGGAACCGCGCCTCCCTTGCCCCTATTTAACCCTAGTTGCAACACCATTCTCCTCCATTTCCCATCACCCCGGAACCCTAGGCCGCCATAGATGCCACCACCGAGCTCGATGCCCCATTATTTCAAGTCGCTCCAGGCGCCGCCGACCATCTCCCGTGCACCGCGACGCAGCACCGCCCCCGCAACGCCTCTTCTGGCCGCTAATCGGCGCCCGAGCACCTCCCCCGACGGCACACAAGTTCAACCACCGAACGCCGCCTACACGCGCCCAAACCCGCCGTTTTCGCACCATGCGACGCCCTAGGTGTGTTTCCCCCGCTCTCCCTCTCCTCCCCCCCCCTCCCCCCCCCCCCCCCCCCCCCCCCCCGTGTATTTTTTCCTTGAGCTTAGCCCCCAGAGCACCAAATCGGGCCATCTCCGGTGAGGGTCGCCCATGGCGCCGCCGTCGGCCGCCCTGCGCTGCCGCTAGGGCCGGCGAGGCCGACGTGGCCTTATCTTGGCCGTTGGTTGCTGAGCAACGGTTAAGATTAGAAGGCCACATACCCTTTCGTCCTTTTAAATCTGAGCTCTCCTCATAAAAACCAACGGCCCAAATTAGAAGGCTCATACCCCTTCGTCCTTTTGCACGTAAGCCCTGGGAATCTTTCATTCTAGCCCCTGACCTTAAATTTATTATTGTGTTTGACCACTGTTTAGCACTTTAGACCCTAGCTGCCTCAGAAATTAGGAACAATCAAGGAATTAGTGATTTAGGTCCCTAAAACTTTAGAAATTAATACTTTAACCCTCTATCCAATTAAGGAAAATAATCAATCAGCCCCTGAGGTTATTCTTAATTGCTGAATATTAATTAAAAGTGTATTTAGTGAATAGGGAATATTTATAAATGATAAAATAAATATATAAAATAGTGGAAAATTAGTTATAAAACCATTTTAGGCTGATATAAAATTGTAGATGCATATAAAATATATTTTGATCACGGAAAAATTTAATAAAAATACTTTTAGCTATAAATAAATAATGAAAATAGAGAATAAATGTGAAAATAGTAGGAAAATCATTTATAAAATCTTTTATGTTGAAATAAAATTTATAAAATGCATATAAAATATATTTTAGTTATGGAAAACTCATTAAAAATGTTTTTAGCTTGTAAATAAATTCTAAAACGGAAAATAAATGGTAAATGCATTTCTTTGACTAAGAAAAATAAGAAATACTCCGTAGGATGTATTAATATAGGATTTCATGCTTATGTGTATGTTTTGGTGTATTATTCTTGAATGTTTTATTTCTCTTTTGACGGTAGTTTGTACGCACTCGTATCTCGATTAAGAAGCTACATGAAGATGTGCAGATCAAGAGTTCATTGAAGAAGAACTGAGCAGCTATTTATACAAAGGCAAGTGTCCTTGACCATCTTGCACCTTTTTAAGGGTTTAGTTAGTTGCATACTAATTAATATGAATCCTATGCTATGCCCTGTTGTTTTACCTTTTACCTTGTCGCTTGGGTTATGGAAGGGTGATATACGGGAGTTACCTCACGCTTAGCCATGCATAATAGTCGGGTGGGAAAACATTGACCACATTTATTACTCATGACTTATTAGTATGATTATGATTCTGATGTTGGAAATGGAATGTAGTAAATAGGAATCTGGCGGGTTGGTTTGAATGGTATGGTGCAGTACGCACGAGACCCGAGATTTGAGGATTGAACCTTATCGGATTCTAAGGACTGGTTTATGGAGTAGCCACTAAGCTATACAGTATCGCCACAAAGACTGAGTATGGGGCAGCTTGGTCAATTAATTAGGCCTCTCCTGGCTTAGTGTTGGTAGTTGGACGGTTCAGAGAATTGGTTCAGCGTATCTGCCTTGTGATCTGCATAGATCAAGAGGGTGCTTCTATTGGCGAACGTAAAAATGGACTCTAGGAGCCGGAGCGGTGAAACCTCAGAGGGTCGGTTACTAGTCAGGAGGACCTTTGTAAAGACCTCGTAGTGATCTCTCGGCCGCACACCTACGGAAGTGTGAAATGTGGTTGATCACCACTGGCATCAGAGAGGTTTACTTAGTCCACGTAGCAACAGGGGATGAAATCACGGCTTGTGGGTAAAGGATACGTTCTCTGCAGAGATTGAGAAACTATCATGACAACCGTGCTCACGGACAAGAGCGGCTTGGTGTCGAATTCATAATTAGTCAATGGTTGGAATGATAATTGGGATAATGCTTGAAGTTAATGTTAATATTATTATAATTACTATTACTGTTATTACGGTTGGGATTACTCACCTAGATGTAGGTTGCTAATGAAAGCTAAGTTTAGGTTTAATATTTAGTGCTTAAACCGCTATCAGTCTTTACCTTTTGATTGACCTTCATGTTATTTTATTTCCCACACTTGCGGAGTACCACGAGATGATACTCACACTTGTTTTTTGTATTTTTGATATGCTGCTCAGCGAAGAGAAGATCTAATAAAGATAGTGACAAGTGAATACGGTGCAAAGGTCGCGTTGCTGCCAGTCAACTTGCCTGTGGTTGCCCTAAATTTTTTTCTCTTCCGCTGCTACTTCAAAACTCTTTTAAAGGTATAAATGTTGTTTGCATGCGATATAGAACTGTTTATCACTTTTGTCGTACATGTATGGTGAAACTGATCCTGGTATATATGTATTTTGCAGCTGGTTTTATGCTTAATAAAACCGGGTGTGACACCAACTCTACAGTATTCAGATAACCAAGGTGAATGTTATATTTTGTAGAAGTCTAGAACGAACCACCAGATTCCTATCCACTAACATTATGAATAATCATCACCAAATTAAAGTAACAATAAAGTTGAGCATATAACATTTGTATGAAATCCAATCCCAACATCTAAGCATGGCTAAGCATAAATAAAGCCTATCTACTTCCCAACCCATTTCGGGGTAACAAGGAACGGTAAGGAACAGGGCATGTAAACATGAAGTAGGACATCAATTTAATTAGCATGCAACTAGCTAAGTCCCCTATAATAGGTACAAGATGGTCAAGGGCACTTGCCTTCGTTGGAGACTTGAGAATTGACGAAGTCTTGGTCTTGGAAGTTGAGGTTAGGGTCGTAGAACGACTCTAGATATATGCCCAAACAATGGCAAGAATAGAATAAAACTAAATAAGTAAAGGCACGCAAAACAATACATCACACATACACATAAGCACAAAATTCTACACTAATTGCGTCCCTACGAGGTATTTATCATTTAACATGGCCAAAGCATGCATTTATATTTTTCCTAGAATTTTGGGATTTTATTATAGCCTAAAACCATTTTTATTGAATTTTCTATAGCAAAAATGTATTTTAAAACCTTTATAATAATTATTCCAGGGACCAAATATATTTTATCTGAACACTACAATAAATTCACAGCATAAAATAGATTATAACAATTTTTCATAACATTCCTACACTTAATTACCATTTTTATCTATTTTCTACACCTTAAATACAATTAAAAACCCTATTCAGCAATTAAATAAAAGTCCAGGGGCTAAATAAATAGTTTTCTACACTGTACAGAGTCTAAATACATTATTCTACAAAATTACAGGGGTTAGAATGCTTTATTAAATGATTAAAACCAATTTTTAGGGTTCCAGGGGCTAGTCTGTAAATTCTGGGGGCTAGACTCAAATTACAGAGAAGCTCCGGGGGTAGCAACGAAGTTTCCAGGGGCTTGGGTGCAATTGCGCAAGCGGGAAAGAGGGATTCAACGTGGGCCGTTGGATCCGAAGCGAACGGCCCGGATTTTATTATGCCGAACCGTTACGCCCTTCTAATCGTGGCCGTAGGGGTGAAACCGACGGCTGGAGATGTGGCCACGTCGCTCCGGCGACGTCGACGGCGCCCGACGCGGCGGCGCTAGGCACCCGCGACGGCGAGCTCGCCGGGGACGGCCAAAACGGCGAAAACGCCACTGAATCTAAGTGCCAAATACACAGAACGAAAGAGGGGGAGAAGGGGAGTATACCTAGGGGGGTTGCGAGGTCCGAAGTTGGCCGGAGAGGGGTCGGCGGCGAGGAATGGCGGCGGTGGCGACGGTGCACGTCGACTCCGGTGAAACCTCGTCGATCTCCTTGCGCAGTCTTACCCGACGTGCTCCTGGTGACACGGCGACGAGGTTAGAGAGGAGGGAGGGGTGCGGTGATCGCCGGTGAGTCGGGAACGCGGGCGCGGGGTTGCTCACCGGTGAAGAATGGCTAGGGTTCCGGGAGGCTCGGGGAGAGAGGGAAAATGGGGGCGCCGGTTCCTTTATGCCGCGGAGAGGGAGGGGTTTGAGGGGCGCGTGCGAGAACCGCCTGAGGAGAGTGGGTTCGGGGGGGGGGGGGAAGATCGTGGGCGCGGGGGCATCGGTTGCGCGCGGCGCGGGAGAGAGAGGTGGCAGTTGGGAGAGATGACGGGCGGGTCCCGCTCGGCAGAGAGAGGGAGAGAGGGGAGAGGCGCGGGATTCGGCTGGGCCGCCGGAGGGGGGAAGGGGAAATGGGCCGGGGGAGGGAAATCGGCCCAGGAGGGTTTAATTCTTTTCCTTTTTCTTTTTTTTCCATTTCTTTTCTTTTGATTTGAATTCAAATTCAAATTTGAACGTTTGCTACTCGTTTGAACACCAAAAATTCACACAAAAATGCAGGCTACAATGATCAAGAGTTTGGGCAAATTTTGTACAAAAATATGGGTGTTACAAGGCAGCTCTTCTACACCGAGTGTGTCTACTCCAGCCCCCGAGCGTCCACCTCCACCTCAGCCGGCGACCCCACACACTCCAGCACTGACGGCCACCCCTCCGGCCACGTCCACTCTGTCGCCAGCTCGTGTCGAGCACGACCCAGTGGAGTTTGTCACTCTGCTCTCCCACGACGAGAAGTGCCTTGACGGGTGCTACGACGGTGAGCAGTTGTGGTATCGCAAGATGGAGAACATTCTCAGCGACCAGCCAATGCTGAGACTGGTTCCTCACGATCTGGATGATCAAGATCCGGAGGCGCAGTTGCACCTTGCGTGCGACGACAGCGAGCCTCAGTCTTTCGCGGAGGCCGAGAAACATGCGGCATGGCGTGTCGCGATGCAGTCGGAGATGGATGCGGTTGAGACGAACTGCACTTGGGAGCTTGCTGACCTCCCTCGCGGTCACCGTGCGATCACCCTTAAGTGGATGTTCAAGATGAAGAGGGATGAAGTCGACGCCATCGTCAAGCACAAGGCTCGCTTGGTGGCACGCAACTTGGTGCAGCAGGAGGGGATCGACTTCGACGATGCCTTTGCCCCCGTGGCACGTATGGAATCCGTGCGACTCCTTCTTGCGTTGGCTGCCTAAGAAGGCTGGCGTGTCCAACACATGGACGTCAAGTCGGCGTTCCTCAATGACGACTTGAAAGAGGAGGTCTACGTACACCGGCCGCTAGGGTTTGCGCTCCCTGGCAAGGAGGGCAAGGTGTTGCGCCTGCGCAAGGCCCTCTATGGATTGCGGCAGGCACCACGAGCATGGAATGCCAAGTTTGATTCCACTCTCAAGAGGATGGGATTCGGGCAACGCCCACACGAGGCGGCCATCTACCAGCGGGGTCATGGAGGAAACACCCTACTGATGGGTGTCTACGTCGACGACTTGGTGATCACCGGCACCAAAGATGCGGAGGTGGCAGCGTTCAAGGAAGAGATGAAAGCCACCTTCCAGATGAGTGACCTGGGATCCTTCTCCTTCTACCTAGGGATTGAGGTGCACCAGGCCGACTCCGAGATCACGCTTCGACAGACCGCCTACGCTAAGCGCATTGTTGAGCTAGCTGGGCTCACAAACTGCAACCCAGCCCTTACTCCGATGGAGGAGAGGCTGAAGTTGAGTCGGGACAACACGGCGGGGGAGGTGGACGCTACACAGTACCGACGTCTTGCGGGGAGCCTTCGCTACCTCGCCCACACACGTCCGGACTTGGCATTCTCCATCGGCTACGTTAGTCGGTTCCTGCAGCGATCGATGACGGAGCACCAGTGGGCTGTGAAGAGGATCATACGCTATGTTGCGGGGACTCTCGATCACGGCCTCCACTACTCGAGGTGTTCTGGAGAGGCACACCTTGTCGGGTACAGCGACAACGACCACACCGGCGACATCGACACAAACAAGAGCACGAGCGGGATTCTCTTCTTCTTCGGCAAGTGTCTCGTTAGCTGGCAGTCGGTCAAGTAGCAGGTGGTGGCCATGTCCAGTTGCGAGGCCGAGTACATAGCGATCTCCATCGCTTTGACTCAGGCGCTCTGGCTTAGTCGACTGCTTGGTGATCTCCTCGGTAGAGACACTGGAGTGGTGGAACTAAGGGTGGACAACGTGCCCGCTCTGGCCCTAGCAAAGAACCCTGTTTTCCATGAATGGAGCAAACACATCTGGGTGAGGTACCACTTCATCCGAGGCTACTTGGAGGAAGGGAGCATAAGGCGAACTACATCAACACTAGTGATCAGCTTGCAGACCTGCTCACCAAGCCCCTTGGGAGGCTCAAGTTCATTGAACTCCGCTCCAGGATCGGGATGGTCCAACCCTCCCAAAAGATGACGTACAAGACTTAGAGAGAGAATGATGGAATAAGTCTTGTAGTCTTTTTGGTCTTTGGTCCCCTAGTCCCTTGTACCCTTGTCCTTAGTTTGTTGTACCTTAGTCCTTAGTCTTTGGTACTTGTTGTACTCATATTAGACTAGAGGACAACATCTTAGACTAGAGGACAACATCTAGGACAGCTGTTAGCATCTTTAGGATAGCAACATCTTGACTACTTTTAGGACAGCTGTTAGCATCTCTAGGACAGCAGCTTGCATGGCATCTTGGATTGCCTTTAGAGCAGCTAGGGCAACAACACCTTTGCTGCTATAAATAATGTATCCCCAACTCCTTGGAGGGTATGACATTGTGTGAAAAATAGACAAGAAAATTGTCCCAACTCTCTAGTGTCATCCTCTATTGAATGAGAGTAAAAATTCAGCTACTAACAAGATTGATACAAGAAAGTTATATAAACTTACAAAACTCATGTGAATTGTTCATGTTTCAGACTGCCTTTCCAAATTAAATTTCGGAGTAACAAAGGGGCTTAAAATTTCTAGAGGTGTTCTAGGCCTAAATTAGTACAAATTTTAACTTGTGTTTTGTAGTCCTGCTGCACTGCTTGTGCATTCTGATGGAGAGGATGAGACTCGTGATCCATTCCTGTACGTAGTTTGTTTGATTGTAATTTAGTTTTTGGTTTCAAGCTCATATGATGGTGTTCAATCTGGCGTAGTGAGTTTTTGCATTACTTCTGGTTGTTGACTTCCGTTCTCCTGCTGGATCCATGTAGAAGTATCATGTAACTTAGTATTGCAAGACTGCAGTACTGTGACTGCACACTGATCTTGATCCGTGCTGTACTAGAGTTGCTGCTGATTCAATTAGAGTACTGGTAGTTCTAAAATAATTAGAGAAATAGAAGGAGCCACTTGTTCCGACTTCATAGCTGATTAAAAATGAACTGAGCTGAAGGAACTTTCTTATGGACGTAAAATTCATTATGTAGTATAAACGGACAATTTAGGGATTAATGTTTTGATAATACAAGCTACAATCTGAATGATTCAAATTCCTCCGGTTAATTTGAAAACTGTCCACAGTGGCACACTGTAAAGCATATTGGATACACTGTTTCACAGTGTAATTTAGAGTACGTACTGTAAAAGTAGAAGGAAAATAGTGTATATAGTATGTTTTAGAGGGCTCTAGGTGTTACATTAGACTGAAGCGACATTAACCCTGACTTGATCATAACCAAACTGTCAGTGACAGTTGGTGATCTGGCATGCGACCATTCGATTAATGTGAAACATCGACGTTTGAACTATCCATGGAACTGTCACACCCTTACGTTGATCCAGGACAGGCATGTGTAAAATTCATGTGTACTATTTTGATCGAGGACTACTTATTATACAAGAGGTACTACTTGGTTACAGAGAGTAGATCTGGTACTACTTGCACAATCTAATTGCAAAGGCTTTCAAACCCCATGTACTGATGCCGCTCCATCTTGTGAACAATGTTAGAGATGCCCACCCCACCTGCAGATTCAGAAGATGACGGCGGTTTCAGTAAAACTGTTCACAAGTGCTGGTGGGATTATATTCTGGTCAGTCTCAGTCAGTTGTAGAAGATGATACCGAGAGTGATAGCGCTGATGAAGATCATGGAAGCTAATATGAAGATGATGAGCGACGCTCGCCCCAACCACTTGATCAGCCTCGTCACGAAGTGCTGGCCGGTCATGGCAGCGATGAACGCCACGGCCACAAAGTAAGCAGCTGAAGTGGAAAGGCAAACGAATCAAATAATCCATGAGCTGTTGTGTTGCCACTGCAATAATCAAGGGGGGAGATGTGGAAGAAGTAAAAAAAAGGAGTACCATAAGGCACCGGGAACCGGTGCAAGAGGTAGTACTCGACGACCGACATCGAAGACGAGAACATCATCGTAAATGTGGCTGTTGCACTTGAAACCTATATATCAGAGTTCTTTCATTTCATCAGCAATCATAAATTCAGAAAATATAAAATTTCTATGAAGCTCCTGCGTTTTACTACACAGACCAAATGGTAGAGTACGTACCTGGGGAGGGATGCCGAGCTCCAAGAACAATGGTCCCATAATGAAGCCACCTCCGAGACCTAGCAGACCACCAACGAGCCCTGCAAGGATACCGAATAGGCAGTATACGAAGAGCTGAAGAGGCTTCAGGGTACTCTGCTGGCTTCCCTTGGATGACAGCACCCTCTTCCCTGTCATCAGCCCGTGCGCTTCGTACATGCAAACTCCTATTGAAACTGGGATCTACATTCAACAAACGGAAAGATTTAACCTTTTGTTCAGATAGTTAGGGTTCGGTATAAATTTGAATAAAATCTTCAAAGTTTTTAGCATAATGGTCCTTGGCCAAACAAATTATATTGTTGCCATTCTTTTTTTTTTAAAAAAAAATTGTTGCTGTGGAATCTCTAGTTCTATACCTGGAGTGAATTCAAGATCCAGTATAACACGGAGCAGGAGGGAGTGTAGTTCTGCACATATGGAAATAACATATTTGTCACTTACTGTTTAAGAAGGCAAACGAAGCAGATAAAAGAAAACAGCAACAAATGCCCCCTGAACAATATAAAAGGTTAGCATCAATACTTGTGCCATTTCTGAACTGTAATTTTGCGCACCTTTGCAATCTGAAGCCCAAGGAACGCCATCCACACAAATGCAAGAAGGGCGAACTCCTTCCAATAAATGTTCTTCAGAACTGACGTCTGAAGCATTAGAAAATTTATAGCTCAGAACTATTGATCATCATTATTTCTAAAATCACGGAGATTATGCACGTAACCGTTAGGTACCTTTTCATCTGACTGGGTTTTTGCGTTAGCTGCAACAGGTGGTCCTGTATGGATAGTTGCTGCTGCATGCTCTGGTTCCTGACCTGACACGTTGGAGAATAAGAAGGTGGTAAGAAAACAAAGAGCTTTGGAATCTATCCTGTGACAGTTTAGCACTGTGGTCCCCCTCTCGCTTACTTATTTGCTGCTCCATCCTTTTTGCAGCCTCCTGGAACAGATGAAAGTAGTAGCCGCATTAGTATCACAGGTGACAGACAGGTGAGCAAACAAAATAAGAGCTAGCATAGGAAAGACCACGCTTGACAGTTCTTAAATAAAGATGCCAATAAAATGGTAAGAAGGCTACCCTTTTGATTATCGTCTCTTTCTTCCACGTCTCGACGCCTTTCAGAAACGCCTTGGTTGACGTCACTGCCGTTCAGTTTGGAGATGTAAAAGTACATGGTCATTCATAAGCGTTTATGTCGGGCGTGGTGCTCTGAGAGAAAGGGATGAGAGTTAAGCACCTAGGAAAATGACGATCAGGAGGGCCGTGACGAGCCAGTCAGGGAAGATGACATTGAAAATGACACCAATGCTGACCCCGAGCATGAGCATAGGCTGGAAGAGCAGCGCGAGGTCGTAGTCGATCAGCGGCATGTCCAGTGTCGGGTGCCTCAGCTTCAGGTTGTAGTACACCGTCGAAACAGACGCGCCCATGATCATGCCTGCATCATAGTCCTTGCTTTCAGAGAAATGCACGCACAACAAGGGAAAAAACGAAAAAAGAAAAGAAAAATCTTTACACTTGGACATCGCCGTCGACGACTTGGGGTCGAAGCCGATGATGAGCGCCAGCATCGGCACGAAGATGCCGCCGCCACCGACGCCGCCGACGCTCCCGAACGCCGCGCCGAAGAAGCCGATCAGCGAGCCCAGCACGACGCGCCACCCGAACTGCATCGGCTGTTTACAGACCACAACGACATCCACACACCAGATTATTATTGTGAGCATGCATGCCTGAAAAGAATACATATATAATGCCAGCAACTATATAAAGGCTAGTAAGTCTTTATCTGCATTACCGGCCAGACGTGGTGGTAGTACGAAATGGCGTCACCGTTCCCCGTCGCATTGCGCGCCGCTGCGCCACCTGGCGTCGCCGACGACGCGGCGGCGGCTGAGGCGACGGTGCCCGCCGCCGTGCACGCGACCACACAGAACGCTGCCACGGCGGCGTGCAACTGCCACGTCGTCTTCCCCATTTCCAGAAGCTAGGAAACCCGAAGTGCAGCAAGCTGAAAATGTTCGGTTTGGTGGTGAAGAAGAAACTGAAACTGGGTGTGGATTTATAGAGCCGGAATCTTTGTACGCGGAGGCGGATCGTAGCGCCTCGCCCACGCGGCGTAGCAGCACAGGCAGACCGACGGCTGTATTGTATTTGATCTTCCGAGATTTGGTAGCACGGCCTGTTGGACCTCCCTCACGTATTTGCGATGCTATTGGTGCAATTTTTTAAATTTTATACTCAGTTTCCTGGCACTGACGGTTTCAAAAAAAAAAATGTTTCCTGGCACTGGGTAATTAGGGGGTACGGCCGTGCGACTGCGAGAGGTCGTCATTCACGAGTGTGTTTTTTTTATTTCAAAAAAAAAGAGACGTTCTTTTGCATGAATCATGCCGGATTTTTAAATTTTACCCAGAATTTAATTGAATGCCTGTTCGGGCTGTGCTTTAGACTGTCTGCAGTCACATACTAGGATATGTGTAAATTTAGAAAAGATACTGAAAAAGTAGAACAAGAATAGGACACGTGTATAAAATATGTTTTAGACTAAACGAGTGCGGCCTTAGGACTGTTTTTTTTGTGTGCACCAGCACAACACAAAAGGACGGTTCATCACCAACGGTTGAACTCTTGTAAATTTCACTCTTATTCGTATATGTGGATCGAAACAACTATATATATGTTTAAGTTTGATACGTACTACTCCCTCTGTTACAAAAAATTTATCATTTTTAAGTTCGAAAATGAACTAAAACGTGATAAATTTTTTGACACAGGGAAAATACTTTATTAATGCAAGGTAAGGGCCTCCACTCCCAAATATCTTAAAGAAAATGGAATACGGAAGTCTCAAAACACAGCTGGGAATCTGACAGTGAAGATGCAGTTTTGTTTTACTACCAGATTTGGACGCCCTTCGTTGGTCAGGAAATCGGATCTCCAGACGCGCGCGCACCATAAAAGATTCATATAACAAGGTCAAATGTTGCACATGGCCTTAGCTTGTCAGTGGTCAGTACATATATTACATATATTTTCCCCTTATATAAGCTTGAAGATCGAAGGAGAGCTATAGATTTCCAAATGGGCCGGGCCCAATGGGCGGCACGAGGCACGGCTCGAAAAAACTCGGCCCGAGCACAGGCCCGACCCGAATTGGAGAGTGTCGTGCCGGCCCGTGCACTATTATCAGGTCGTGCCTGGGCCGACTTACCAGCACATTGGGCCAGCCCGAGCACGGCACGAAAAATTGGTCGGCCCGAGCTGGCCCGAATACTCATATAAAAATTAAATCTTCCCTTCCTAACCCTAACATCTCTCCCTCTCTCTCCCGTGCTACAGGCGGCGGCACCGCCCTCGACCGCGCCCGACGCCTCCCTTGCGGAGCGCCGGAGCCCTCTCTCCTCTGGCTGCAGCCGCACCGCCTCGCCCCTCCGCTGCGTTTGCGCCGCCCTCGCTCTCCCCTCCTCTCTCCTCTAGCCGGCGGTCGCGCCGCCTCACCCCTCCACTGCGGCTGCGCCGCCTCGCCCTTCTGTTGCGGTCGCGCCTCTGATCGGCCCCGAGGCACCGCCTGTCAGCCGCTGGCCACGCCGAGCCGCCGCCTGCCGGCCGTCGGTCGCGCCACCCCGCCTCTGCCCAAGCCACCGCCCTGCGCCGCGCCCCCGCCTCCGTCTTCCTGTCCCTGTCGAGCCGCCACGGCGCCGCCCGCCGGCCTCACCGCGCCGCCCGCCGCCCCACCTCCGACATGCCGGGCTCGGAGCCGCCGGCCGCGCGCTCGCCTTCAAGCCGCCGCCCGTGCCTGGCCCGGCACGAGCACGGACGCGCCCACTGGGCCATCGTGCTGGCCCGGCACGGAAAAAGGGGGCCCGTGTCGTGACTGGGCCGCTGTTTTGGCCCGGCAGCACGGCCCGATCCGGCACAGATAAAGGATCGGGCCATTTTGTGTCGGGCCGTTTCTGGGCCGTGCCGTGCTCGGGCCGGGCGGCCCATTTAGCAATCTATAAGGAGAGCTACAGATCCTCACTCAGCCTCCAGAAAACCCAGCAGGACGAAACTGATGGCTACGGATGTCCACGATCACAGCAAACCACCTTGTAGTGTAGCCTGAGAATTTGCAGCTCCTGACACAAAGAAATTCATAGGAACCGGCTTTGGTCGGGATTCTTACGAGTACCCTGCGCTGTCATAGAGAAGTGGCTCCCTTACAGCCACATTTGTTATTACGTAACTGAATCAGTGTAAAGGCACTATTTTGCGGTGTTCGAAAAAAATAAAGGCACTATTTGCTTTCTATATTTATAGTCATGTAAATGACTCGTAATTTGGAAATCAGGGCAACCTAATGATATAAGTATATAGGAAAACAGAGTAGATGAAACTCATTAATACTGTCAAATAGGGCAAAAAGGAAGCATCACATTTCAAATACATAAAGCTGGTTATTTCGTAAATATCTTATTAAACCACCTTCTTCTACTATTAGTCACAGCACCTATTCTGATGACACTTCATCATTTCTCACAGAAAGTGTTCCGGTGGCCGGTGCACATATCAATGAACCCAACTCTACAGTATTCAGATAACCAAGGTGAATGTTATATTTTGTAGAAGTCTAGAACGACTAGTCTTACGGCAAAGATAATCGGTCAGGAAAGCCACCAGCAGGACTACAAAACACAAGTTAAAATTTGCACTAATTTAGGCCTAGAACACCTCTAGAAAGTTTAAGCCCCTGTGTTGCTCCGAAATTTAATTTGGAAAGGCAGCCTGAAACATGAGCAATTTACATGAGTTTTGTAAGTTTATATAACTTTCTTGTATTAATCTCACACCACGTCACTTTGCAAAGTACTTAAAGATATTATACGGAGTACTCTGTATCAGTTAATCTGGAATTTTTCAATGCGTCGCCTGCCGTTCCGCGTCTTGATCTGCAGATCATAGGCCCGTTCCGCGTCGTCTGTCGTTTTCGTGTCGGACTCCGAAAGTGTTCCAATCACCATCCGCTCCGCTCTCGGACTCGCGGATCCAATCCAAGTCGGCCTCGTCTTCTCGCGCTATAAATATAGCCAGGCTCCTACGAGTTCTTTCCATCTCTTAGCTTCTTTCGCATTGGCTGCCAGGGGAAGACGCACCACCAGAGTCGGCGCGCCGTAGCCTCCGCGTCTCCTCACTGCCGGCCACCGAGCTCCCTATGGCTCCAGTCCACCGACACCGAGCTCCTCACGAGATCTTCCACCGTGCCTCCGCCGTGCAAGTCGAGACGACGACGAGGCCGCAGACACCGGAGCCGGAGACGCCGGACTTCGAACTGATTGGCGACCTCGGCGAGGGCGGCTTCGCCAGGGTATCTATGGTGCGCAACCGCCGCACCGGGGACATGTTCGCGATCAAGGAGCCGTTCTACCCGAGCACCCACGCAGAGGAGGAGGCCGAGGTGCTCCACCGCATCGCGAGGTCGCCCGCGCAGTTCATAGTGCGCTGCCACGCCGTGTTCCTCGGGGAAGACGGCCGGGTGTCAAGCGCCCTTGAGTTCATGGATGCCGGTTCCCTGCGCTCCGTCCTCTACCGGCGAAAGAGGCGGGGGTTCCCCGAGCCGGCGCTTGCCGAGGTGGCCTTCGCATGCCTCACGGGGCTGGTCCAGCTCCACTCCCGCGGCGTCGCGCATCTCGACGTCAAGCCGGACAACTTCCTGGTCAACTCCAGCGGCTATGTCAAGATCAGCGACTTCAACACCTCCCGCATCCTCTACGGCCGCGCCGGAGAGAGACTCGTCGTCTCCACCCGCATGGGCACCTCACGGTACTTCAGCCCCGAGCGGTTCCAGCGCGACCCCCACGCCAATCCGCGCGGCGCCATGGCCGCGGACGTCTGGGGCCTCGGCCTTACCATCCTGGAGCTATTCCTGGGGCGGCTACCGATCACGCCAGACGTGGAGGTCCCGAAATATAAACACTGGAAGGAGGTGATCTGCCACCGAAGACCTCCGTCTGTGCCGCACTACGTCGAGGCATCGCCGGAGCTGCGCGAGTTCGTGGACTTATGCATGCAGAAGGATCCGGTGCGGCGTGCCTGGGTGACACAGCTGCTTAAGCACCCCTTCATCAAGCGCCGCAATGCTATAGTGTCCATCCGCGCGCTACAAGACCTCATCAAGGAGACGCTGCTGTAGAAGAAGGAAAGTTTATTAGACGTTGACTGTAGTATCTGTCATCACGATTTCCAATTTCCATGGAGCTGTCCTCTGTCCTTAATTAGTTTCTTGGCATCAACTGTTGTGTCTATCACTGTGTAACTGTTGTTAATATCCTAGTAAATATAATTGGATGAGAGTTCTTATTTTGGCGCATGTTCATTGTGCCTGAACATATACTCTTCTTCTTGCTTGTCTGATTTTCTCTCCTCTTTTTCCCTCACGAGAATGTGTGTACTCTCCTTTCTGTCCACAAATACTCCCTCCATCCCAAAAAGTTTGTCGCTTTGTAGTTCAAAAATGAACTACAAAACGACAAACTTTTTGGGACGGATGGAGTAATTGTCAGTTCTTGATTTAAAAATAAACTAAAAAATGACAAGTATTTGAGAGCGGAGTGATAGTTCACACGATATGCGTCGTAAGGATTCTCTATGTTCTGTGAACTATTCGAGCCATTGATTTTTGGGTTTCTCCTAGTGCACCTTACTTCTGATTTTTGGAACTCTAAAAAAAAAAGAGAGTGCAAATCAACTGGTAGGAAGACAAAAACAATTGTTACTGAAAACTGAAAATAGCTGTATTGGTCTATTGGATTCATGCAGAATAAAAAGGATTCTTTGAAAGGACAAACTCTCTGCTGAATAATTGATGGCTACCGTAACGTTGAAAATTTTATGGCTACGGTTTGTCCACAATCAAAACAAACTACCTTGTAGTGTAGCCTGAGAATTTGCAGTTCCTGACACACACAAAGAAATTGGAACCAGCTTTGGTCGGGATTCTTACAAGCACCCTGCTCTGTAATATATAGAGAAGTGGCTCCGTTACATCCACATTTGTAATTATGTAACCAAATTAGGTGGCAATGATATGAGTCGTATCATTTTTTTTGAACAAACTATATTATAGTACTCTCTCCGTTTCAAAATAATTGTCACCGATTAGTTCAAAAATGAACTAGTTGGTGACAATTATTTTGAAACGGAGAGAGTATAACATAGCAGTGCTAATGCTCTATTTGCTTTCTACATTTATAATCATGCCAATGACTTCAAATTTGGAAATCAGAGCCCTCTAGAGTAGACAAACATAGGTGGGAAGATGACCGCGTGCATGGACGTCGGCGCTGGGGCAGCATGAGTGCACCGCATCTATACCTCTACATGTCTGTCAGTATGTGATAGGGGAGGACAACGACCATGACTGCAGTTGGCGAGGGGCTTCAGATCTGGTCACGTCCATCCGCATTTAATGGTGTTGGCCCCCCTTACCGTGACGTGCAACGATTGGTTGCATTCCGTGGTGAAGGCTTTGAAGTTTCTTCACTTCCTCACGGGTCATCGTGGTGAAAGCTAAACATATTTGATTTAGCTAAACATAATTGATTTAGTTTCACCTAGATAAACATGATTAACAAAAAATTAACCTAAGCCTTGAGGTGTCGGCCGGTGGCTTGCGGTGGAGGCGTTGGCGCCGGAATCAGGGTGGTGGCGCCGGAGTCGGGGACGAGAGGCGGCAGCACCGGGCGGCACCGAGCTCGGGAGACGGTGACGGGGCGGCTGGCGTCGGGGGCAAGAGTAACGGAGGCGGCCGGCGTCGGGGGCGGGAGGGAGGGAGGCGGCCTGCGTCCGGCGGCCAACGTCGAGTGGCAAGGCGGCCGACGTCCGGCGACGGGAGGCGGCAGCGTCAGGAGCGAGCAAGTGAGAGAGAGAGGAGACTCGGGCCGAGTGGGTCGGGGTCAAGGTTCATTAGTCGTCTAGTCGACCCTAATCGCCTAAGGACTCACTAGGGCGACTAGATCGATTAGTCGTCGACTAGGGCAATTAGTCGCCCCTAGTCAACCCCCTAGTTGTCCCTAGTCGTCCTGGATATTTCGAACGACATTTCTAGTCGACACTATATATATATATATATATATATATATATATATTACATACACACATATAATTTATGGTACTAGGACTAACAATTACACATACAGAGCAGCAAAATATATAAGGGAAGCATGCCAGTTAACAGCCATGAGCCATGAGCCATCAACTGTTTGAGACTGCCATGAGCCATCAACCTGTTGGAGATAGCCATGAGCCCTGCAGGCGAGAGAGGAGCAGCAGGGGTGGTGCAACAGCAGGGGAGAGGGGGAGGCGCAGCAGCAGCAAGGGAGAGGGGAGGCGCAGCAGCAGCATCAGCAGCAGGGGAGAGGGGAGGCGCAGCAGCAACGGAGAGGCAGGTCTGGGCAGTGAGGAAGGGGGGCGGGGAGGCAGCAGAGGGCCGCGCGGCCTGGGGCGGGGAGGCGGCGGAGGGCCGCGCGGCCTGGGGCAGGGAGGCGGTGGAGGGTGGCGCGGCCTGGCGGGGAGATGGGTGTGGGCACGATGAGCGCAGGCGCGGGTGCAGGGGAGGACGGTGGGGCGGGCAAAGGTACTTATGGCCCAAACGGCCAAATAAGTCAATAACTCTTCAAATTCCAACTCTAACTTGCCTCTACTCCTTGCCCAAGCTCGCGCCGCCGCTGAGGCTCCTTGCTCCGGTCCACGATGTCGTTGCCGATGCTCCCTGCCCCGGTCCGTTCCGTCGCTGCTCCCTGCCCCAGGCGGCGCTGCCGCCCCTCCCTGACCCAGGGCGCGTTGCCCCTCCCTGCCCCAGGCCGCGCTGCCGTCACCGCCGCTCCCTGCCCCAAACCGCGTCGCCGCTGATACTGACGTCTTCCCTGCCTCCAACCAGATCGTCCGATCGACTGCTTTCTCTAGTCGCCCGACTAGTCGCCGTAATTTGACGACTAGTTGGACGACTAGTTTTCTGATCGGTCTAGTCGGGTCGAACACCCTAATCGAGCTTACATGAGCGATAAGGACGACTAATCGCAACTAATCGCAATTAGTCGGACGACTAATGAACAATGGTCGGGGTATATCCCTTTTATTTGCGATGGCCTTAGGGTTGGCTGTCGTAATTTACTTAAATTGTGACGGTTTTGGAGAGCGCCGTCCCAAGTTAACTTCAATTTGCGAAGGTTTATTTATTTGCGACGGCCTTTGGGGCAGCCGGTGCAAATTAAACTATTACTTGCAACGAGCTTCCTATTTTGCGACGGCCAAATGCGGGCCGTCGCGAGTACCTTTATTTGCAACGATCGGCCATAGCAAATTAATTAAGCCGTCGTAAATGATCGTGTTTTTCTAGTGATGTGTTACTCCAAAATTTAATTTGGCAAGGCAACCTGGGACATCAACCAGTCACATGAGTTCTGCAAGTTACAACTTTCATGTATTAGTCTCACACCAATGAATGACTGATCACCACGTCACTATGCAAAGTCCTTCAAGATATTATATCAGTTAATCTGGAATTCTATATAATCTTCTCCTGCATATGAAAGTTATATATAGGCCTCCTTTGGCACAACTTCCCGCTTCTGATTCTCTGAAAAAGTTGATTCTTCGGATTCTCCAGGTGAATCAGAATCCGTTAAAAAAATTGTTTGGCAAGAAAATTGATTCTTGATTCATACGAAAGAAGTGTTGGTATGAAATGATTATATTGCCCCCCCCCCCCCCCCCCCCAAGTCTGGATTTTGTGTAAAACTACAAATACAGAGATGTTATAAAGTTTTTGTACATATTGGGCTATGTTTTTTGCATTTTCTAATGTGTACCAAAAAATATTTTTTTTGTGGTATACCAATACTATTTTCTAACGGTTTTAAAATTTGTTTTACTATGATTTTACTAATTTTATTGCAGTAGCCGATAGTCCGATATGCAGCACAAGTTCATGTCACGAAATAGTGAGTTTGATTTAACATGACATGAAAATCCACCTTCCATCTTCAAGTACAAGCTAATTTGTTAGACCCAGACAATAAACAGTTACAGAATCGGACCTTTACAACAATATCATCCAGCAGAACAGGATCACACCAGTGAACTATGCAGGGCATATTATCACGGATTTCAATAATGACCTGGTGAAGTGTCTGAAACTCCCATTCAAAAATCTGACAACCGCTCCCGCCAAATGATCCATCAGGTCAATATCACCAAGGATCGAGTCCTTCTGTTAGTTGAACTTGAACCAGACATGGTATAGAACCATTCCTGAATATTAATACATTGTGGCCCTTGTAACTGCCATCTGTTTGGTTTGTGAGTATGCAGCTTGAAACCAGCGACCATATCTCCTTTACCAAAGGGCATTCAGAAAAAAGGCGCTAAGATGTCTCCAGGTTCCAATTGCACACAACGCAAAAATACTGATTACAATTGATATCAAATCCTCATATTGCATATCTTTCTCCTCTCTGTATTGTTGATGTAATTCAGTCCAGGAAGGCACCGGGCACACACACCATCAGAAGTCTCCTGCCTTCAGATTGAAACATGCCAATTAGAGACTGTAAAAATCGCTCAAATTATTAAATTAGCAAGTCAAAAACTGAACGGTGTATAAACTCCAAACTCACATGAAACAGGATCAAGACAACTGCAACAATGAGGTCAGGGCCATAGTTCATACACACATCAAAATCTAAAGTGAGGTCAGGGCCGGTTATACCTCAAGATTGGAGAAGGTGATGCAGCATCCGATAGTGGCAGACAGGATCTGCAGGACCGACGAGCTGCGACCATAAAATTGACATAAATCATCAAAGAACCTTGGGGAGAAGAAATCGGCGAGCAGAAATCAATGAGCTGCGAACTGAAATCGAACAGGATTCGGCGACGAACCTTCGCGGAAGTACACGTCGGGGAAGGGGCACCGGAGACGAACTGCGAACTGACTCGGGGATGGCCAGATTACCGTCGGACGAAACAGCAACAAGTGTGGCGGCATATGCAAATGTTGGACGGCAACTGACGCGGAGTAAACTCAGGAACGGCCAGCCGGAGGGAAAGCAAGGATAGGCGCTCCGGCGGCCGGCGTTGGAGGCCGAAACCGGCCGGCGGTGGGAGGTTCGGGCGCGCCGCCGCCCAAACCTAGGGCGCCGCCTCGATAGCCTTTGGGGAGGAAGGACCGAGGACTCACGAAGCGGTACGGGGGAGGCCACAGTTCGGGGGTTTTGTTCGGTGGCAAAGCGGGTAAATTCATCACAAGTCCAGGGTCAGTTCTACTTTTTGCTTGCTAAGAAGCTGTTTTGGGCTCGGGTGAAGCAGATTTTTTCTGATTCACGGTTCCTTCAAAAAAAAAAAGAATTGATTCACCCTGCTTCACATCTGAATCAGGTGTTCAAAACATTCTTTTGGTACAGCTCCACGGATTCTCAGTGAGAATCAGAAGCTGGGAGCTATACCAAAGGGGGTCATATTCGTCATCTACAATCTTAAACAATTATTAGCAAACCACACCGCTAATGATCTTAGAAACTAAGCTGATTACTTAGAACATTTAACCATCGGCCATTAAGGGTTTAGCTTCTGTATTACCCTCTGTAATTCCCCTTGCAATCAAGTATTCAATTCACCCTTCAAAGTTACCAAAAGCATGCAACACATTATCCTGTTGTCCTATCAAACATTTTGTGACAAATTGTTTGAGGGACATTATTACAAAAAAAACATCAAAGGCTTCAACTTTGACAGAAAGTATGAAGTTGTGTTTCACTGTTTCTTAAAATTTACTGGGTGAATTCGAATCATTCAGGTTGTAGCTCGTTTTACCAAAAACATGAATCCCTAATTGTCCATTTATACTACATAATGAATTTTATGTCCATAAGAAAGTTCCTTCAGCTCAGTTCATATTTTATCAGCTATGATGCCGGAACAAGTGGCTCCTTCTATTTCTCTAATTATTTCAGAAGTACCATTTCTTTAATTCAATCAGCAACTCTAACAGCACAAATCAAGATCAGTGTGCAGTCACAGAACTGCGGTCTTGCAATACTAAGGCACTGTTTGAAACTTCTAGAGCTAATTGTTAGCTAGCTAATAATCTATTAATTGAATTGGGTCAGCTAATTATTAACTAGATTATTATTAGCTGGAGGTTGTTTGTAACGAGCTAGCTAGCTCGCTTACCAGCAAGGTTCAGAGAAATGGCTGTCTTCTCTCTGCCTAGCCAGTCCATTGCCCCTGACTGCACATACGTTCCCTGCTAATCTCTGAATTAACAAGGTTTTTTATCAGCGATGTCCGGCAATGCTGATAACTTCACTTTTTAACTTAAAATATTCCATTAAGGTTCATCACTATGTTGCACAAAGTCTCGTGGCCACTAGAAAATTCACACTTTGGGAGGTGACGCATGATCGTTAGCACTACAGAAGACTAAACCTAATACATAACTCGCGAAAAACAATTATTATACTCTCCGTCCTCAAATACTTATCATTTGTTAGTTCAAAAATGAACTAACAAGTATTTGAAGATGGAGTACTTCATAACATATTCTTGTCAAATGTATACCACACTCCAACTTGTATCATGGTAACAGAACACACTCCAACTTGTATCACGGTAACAGAACCTGGAGGCAACATTCTAACTTGCTAACCGTTGCATAGATTTCTGCAAGGCTCGTGTTAACAGTAGAACCAACAGAGGGGAAGCTAGACAACCTTCATCTGAACACTGGAAGAAGTCGAATAGGTCACTGTACGCTAACAATATGAAAAGTGTAGGCTGACAGTTAACCAAAGCATGCTTGGATTCTTACATCAAGCCTGCTCCAGTACAAGGACACTAGAGTATGGGGCTGTTTTAGCATCTGAAAACATTTACAGTTTTTTACATCATTAAGCCTTTGCAACATTGCTCTTCAGCTGTCTTGGATCAGGTTGGTCGGGTCACTCAAAACGTACTTCGGAAGTTCATATTTAGCACCTGGAATGTCAGAGAGATACATTAAAAACTAAAAAAATATTTAGAAAGCAGTAAAAGAAACCAATGAGCATGACTGAAAATTCGCACCCCTTTCATCATAGCAGATAGTCAGATCAGCATTAGAAACAATTATGCCTGCACTTTCCACAATTGCCTGTGCAAGGGCTACTTCAGATTCCGCTGCAACTCGAAGGGCATCCCAAATTTCTGCAAATGGCACAAAAAAGGTAAGTGCAAGGACTGCATGCAAGTGCAACTAGAAGCTAAACAAGCAGAAGGAGCATTCAACTCAACTAATATGACATAAAAATATTTGATGACATATGAACAAAAGCCAGAGTGAGAAGTACCTTTCCGACCACCATAGTGTGGAGCTGTGTCCCAAAACTCATCGCGCATCTGCCTGAGCTGGGCCACAGTTATCGGCTGGGGATGCTTCCAGGGCTTGGGCTTCCTGACTTTCTTAGTAGTAGTATCTGCAAAATATAATACAAGTATGGGCAAAATGAGATTATCGGTGAAGACTGTAAAGGTGTCCCGATCATAGTAAATCTGTAGATATAATATGATATATACTGAGTAAAAGATACCTTTTGTGTGTTAAACATGTCTATGTGCAAAGGAATGTGCAGATACATTAAATGGGAATAAACAGTTCAGTGTTTTCTCTGCCCGTAATTCGATTGAAAGAAGCCAGGAAAAATGTTCCAAGTGAAGTCAGCCTAGAACTACTGCAACTTAGTACAAGAAACAGAGAATATGGGCCTGATCACCGTGGTTGCACTGCAAGCACCCATATCTCACACACAGCACAGAATACACAAAAAGCAAAGACTCACCATATCCAGAATCAGGTCAGCAATAGTACTCCAGCATCTTTTATTTTGAACCACTTGGACATTCAATTGGCATCAGTATTACAGAGAATCCACAAATCCAGGGTATGTATATAGATAATTAGATATATCAGCAATTAGAAGTGGAAAAACAAATAACAGGTCCAACTCGCTAATCTGTTACCACTCATAATCCATAAACTGTCAGAAATAAATATTTCAGCAGGAACATACTTACACTGCAATTAGGAAAGGGTGAGACATCATCCTCACCTAATCTCGCCGAACCCCTCAATGCAAGCTCACAGGTCTACTGAAAATTCCACAACACTAGGAGCTACGCTCACTCTACAGTCACACAAAGGGGCATGTATACTATTTCAATGTTGTGATTCCAATCGACCGCCAAGACATATCGATTTTAATGCCTGATTTAGCAGCCTGCTTGATCTTTACCAATTCAGTTTCAACTATTAATAGGCTTCCAAAACAGCAGACCAAATCCCACTACTTGAGAATTCATCAAAAAATGATAACTTGACCTGACCTAACTGGAGCCGAGGACACTAGTTCGAAGCACGGCTCGACCCAAGAACCCAACTCTTCCAACCACACGATCGCCGCACAAATCACTGCGGCCCAACCTCTATTTGACATCGCGCCGCCAAAAGCCCTATCGGGACTGCACACTTGCGCGGGAGACCAGGAAAACCCTGATCCTAGGAACCCAAAATTTCCCCCAGAAACCCCACGGTTCTGGTTCTGACCGCGCGGATCGGCCACAGTGAAGCGGAAGAGCTAGGGGATCGGGGCCGTGGAGCCTTACCGTTGCCAGCTCCGGCCTCCTTCGTGGCCGGGGAGGACCCTGCGCAGCCCATGGGAGGCGGCCCGCCGCTTATCGGGCGGCGGCAGGGAGGCAGTGGGGGGAGAGAGGCGGCGCTGTCTTCCGACGACAGAAACGAGCGGAATCGGACTGGGCAATGGACCGCTTTTTTTAGGTATTTTTTACTCCATCTTTATTTTTTTATTTGACGTTCGGACATCTGTTTCTAGTTCATTTGTAGTTCGTTCTTTTATAAGAAATGTCAATTGAAAAGGTAAGGAGGGAGTATTATGGTAATGACATGTTTTCGAGCGTGCTTGATGCTGACCATGTGAGCCACGCTAAATAGACCGGTCCGAGGCACGGCAAATTTTCGTCCGGTATGAAGCGAGTCACTGGTCATGTTAGACTGATCATATTTATGATCACATCTAGGCTTAGAATCAATTGAGATTCTATGTAGAATCAAGCGAGGCACGACAAAAACTTTTGAGTTTCTACGTAGAATCAAGCGAGACACGACAAAAACGTTTGAGTTTCTATGTAGAATTAATTGAAACGATACCAAACAGAAAAAAAATAAAACGTTTCAGCAGTGAAACACTTTGAAATGATCTATACTTTTACCTATGAAGCTGAAACACCTGTAAAGATGTTACATATCTTGGAACACATTAAAAGATTGTACCCTCTCAAATTTTGATGATATTTACAAAATTGCCACCACTTATTACGAGATAGCCGCTCATTTTAGACCGCAGACTCGCAACTGGCCGCCCGAATCATGGGTTGCAAACTTCGCCACCCAACACTCAAATTATTTTAGCATGTATTTTGAAACCAGTAACGATTTAGATTTTTTTATACGTATATGATAATGTATATTAAAATACTTTATAGCATGGTTATAACATGTCGAAAATAACGTAACCATACAAGGGTAAATGTGTTATTTCAATCCCTCTTCTCTTTGTACCAAAATTAAAATCAGAAAACTAGTCAAGCGGTTTAAAGTGATTCAGTTTCAGGTTGAGAAAACGTTTCCGGATTGAAACTAAAACGTTTCTGATTCTCGAAAAATCTGGAACAGTACCAAATAGAGCATTAACCTTCACCTCGTTGCATGGCTCATGTAGCCCACGACGGACGGCTTAACTCGGCACAAACTCGGCTTGTGAAGCCCGGCTATGGAATAAAGTGGGGCTCGACCCTTTCCTCTCTGCTAATCCTAACACCCACCGCACCTCCCTTCCTCTCCCTTTCGACTTCCTCATCTTGTTGATTCACCTCTTCCCGCCTCGATGCCTCCGTCATTGTTTGTTGCCACTAGTACCTAGCGACCAAGCCCCCTGTGCGTCGCTCCCCTCGCTCCATCGGGCATTGGCACCTGTCGCGACGCCTCCTCTAACCTCATCGACTCGACGCCTTGAGACACCCTCCTCTCTCCCTACTCGCTCCATCCTTGTCGTCTCACTGTCTTGTTGCTCCCTCCTCTCCGCCTGCCCTCCTCTATGCCTCAGTGCATCTGTTGTCGCCCCCGGAGCCCCCCCCCCCACCACCACCACACGCTGCTCCCCTCGTCGCATCAGGCACCAAGCCTCCTCCCCCCCTACTTGCCCCTTCTTTTGTCATTGTTGCCTTGTTGCCTTCTTCTTGCATGAGTTGATGATGGGATTCGTATTCTGTACTGCAAATTTGTCAGGTTGAGATTGAGTTATTGGATGGAGAATACTAGTACTCAGGCCTGGATAGGAAACATATTTCAGGGGATGCCTTGGCGCTCGCGTGTGAGTGCAGCTGCCAGGGGAGAGGAAGATTAGATGATTAACTTTGTTTTTTAGTTTATTTTGTTAATCATTAATCTGTAATTTGTAAGAGTTATGTTAATTGTAAATTGATAAAATAAATACTTTTGTAACTGATTAACTTATAGAATTAAGAATCAATGATTAATTACAATAATTATTGATTAATAATAATAATAAACTCCTAATTACACGGTGTCTGATTTTTTTTCAAATTTTAGGCACCTGAAATCTAGACATCCCATTGTTGAATTCAAGTGATTGTGATGTGTATTCTCTAAATGAAAACCTGTATCATTTGAAACTTGAAAGATTTTAAAAGATTTGAGATGTCCATATGTTTTGGGCTTCGATTTGACATGGCACAAACGGTGTGCCTCGGGCCAAGCACAACACAACCCGTGTAAAAGTAGCTCATGTTGTGTCGAGCCAAGGCTGGCAAGGCCCAAGCGCGACGGGCTTGGGGCCGTGCCAGCCCGGCAAGGCCCATTGGCCAGACGTGCACTCGCGCACACGCCCTTCTCTATCTGTTTCTAATCCATCCAACACGAGTCGCATTTAGAACGAACCCATCGGTTCACTTGTATTCTCCCTTGTTCTTCCTGTCCTACACAGGACTTCCAATTAGTGAAGCATAATTGGCTTTACTAATATTAATACAATTAGCATTTTCCTTCCTATCCTGAAATCAAACTCTGTTCATTCATTACTCGAATTCCGTTTCAGATTTGTTCATTCTGCTACCCTCTCCGAATCTTTTTATTTGTTATCGGTTAGTTAAAAAATGAACTAAACGGTGATAAATAAAAAAAATCCGGAGAGAGTATTTTTTATTCGACTTTTGTCATTTATGCAGATTCTTCAGCAGCCGGAGAGCAGTAATTAGAAGCAATTTATCTTGTCCACTACTGTACTCCTTCTTGTTTAGACCATCCGCACCAAAAACCTCTAAAGCATACTCTATCTTATATATCATACTCTATATATTTTATACTTTTAGTATGTACACTTTTTAAAATTTTCCAATATGCTTTTCAGTTTACAGTATACTTTCCAGTATGTGCTTTACAGCCGAGTGGCCTTATTGTAGGATGCAGGGGAATCCAGAAACGGCCTTGCATGGCGCCTTGCCCTGCTCTCTCTGACCCATGTTCCTATATAATGAGCATGTCCTGAAGGTAAATTGAAAAAGAAACCAAACTAGTAGTACGCCTGTTTCAAAAATGAATTAAAAGATAATGAATATTTAGAAACGGAGGAATTATTATCGATGACATTCTGACGAAGCACGTTCTTGACGGTGGTCGATTAACAAATTTCTGGATGATCATGCCCTGCCTCCGCAAAGGTACCGAGCTACCGTTTGACTACTAGGTAGGCCGGCTGCTGCACTGCCATTAACTGAAAATTAAACGGTGATCGTTGCGTGAAAGTGCCAAGTCCTCCAACTGCCTAACATCTGTCAAATCGAACCGATTTCTACTGCGTGCGTGGTCAAATATGAGGCCATTTTGACTGCTGACCATACGTTGATATTTAAGACGCGCATGAGTTGAGTTCAGCAGCATAAATTCGAAAGGCAGCGTCATCCATCTACGAGCACTGCCGATCGAGAGGAATCTCTTGGCCCCTACTAGACACGTCACTTTCAATCGTAACCAGTCAGCATGGCAAGACAGCGATGTGATGTGAACCAGTGTACGTTGTCTTCATCAGGCAGAGTCGGTCCTGTGTGTGGGCCCGCCGCAGCGTGGACGTTGAAGGTTGACTTGGACTCCATTCAATTCACCGGAGAGACCAGCCAGCCAGGCTGGACTGCTGGAGACCTGGCCCGGAGAAAAAGGAAAGAAAAAACAATTCAAAAGGTCTCCGTTGAAAGAAGATGCCTCTTTTATTTTTTTTCCAGTCGTCGCCTACAAGGATGTTTTTGACGTACAGCGTCCACGAGAGTGAAGATCCTGGTTCCTGGTAAAATGAAGCCAAGCTTTTTGTAAGGGACCAAATTACTGCATGATAAGCAGGGTGTAACTGTAAGCAAGGTTTTAACAGTCTGCGAGTGAACAACTTATTCGACGGAGAATCACTGACTATTTATTATGTGGAAATAATTTCGAAGATGCATTCCTCATTAATATCTACGCGTAGCTTCATGCACGAGAAGGGTACATGGAATGATGGAAAGCAACAGGCAGCCAGCCACACAAATGAAGGTAGAGCTAGAAATGCATATGCATTCGAAAACAGACCAGGCAAGGGTAATAAAGCCTCACATCCCTCTCCGGCACCGACACCACGCCCCATGCAGAGAGAGACCAGCAGAGACCCCTACGCTGTTCGGCTGCCTAGCTATGCCATTTTCTAGCTTCTTCCCGTTTTCACCGCTTAGAACAGAGTCCATTAACACCGTCCGCTCTAAAGCATACGTATAGTAGTATCTAGCTTAATGTACTTGCTCTAAAAGTAGAAGAAGAATAGTATATAAAGTATGTTTTAGAGTGCACTGTCAGGCACGGCTGAGGCAAAACCGCAAAACCACTACAGAAGCAGCAGCCAGGCGCATCATGCCAACGAAGACTCATCGACGTTCTTTTACTCGAAACATAATGATACAGTGTACCCAATTCTGAAAACATAATAAAGAGGCCGGCGAGATCTTTCGCCGCTCTGCCAGGATGTAACACCCATCATTTTATGTATAAAATTTTGCTCAAACCCTTATGCATTGTAGCCTGCATTTTGTGTGAATTTTGAAGTTTAAACGAGTAGTAACGTTTAAATTTGAATTTGAATTCAAATCAAAAGAAAAAAGAAAGGAAAAAGAAAAAGAATTAAACCCCCTCCCTGGGCCGACTTCTCCCCTGGCCCAATTCCCCTCCCCCCTCCTGCGGCCCAGCCGAATCCCGCTGCCACCCCAGGCCCGCATGTCATCCCCAACCCCAGCAACCGCCGTTCTTTCCCGTGCCATGCCGACCCCGCGCCCACTCCGCGCCCCCCCTCCAACTGCCTCGCCCACGACGTAATCAACCCGGAGAACCCCCTCATCGCACGCGCCGACAACCACCGCACCCCTCTGCCCTATAAAATTTCCCCCTCCCCCTCTGTTTCTTCCTTCCCGCGCGCAACCCTAGCCATCGCCATAACCGAGGTTAGTCGCCGCCGTTCCCGGTTAGCCGGTGATCGCCTTCCCCTCTCAACTGCCCTAACACCTTCGCCGCCTCACCAGGAGCACGTCGGGCAAGTCTGCGCGAGGAGATCGACGAGGTTTCACCGGAGTCGACGTTCACCGACGCCAACCGCCGCCCCCTCTCGTCGCCGACCGTCTTCCATCCGATTTCGCGCCCCGAGAACCTCCTAGGTGAGTTCCCCTACTCCTCCTCTCTCTGTTCATGTCCTTGGCGCATATAATTGACGTAGGAATCGCCGTTTGGGTGATCTCCGGCGAGATCGCCGTCGGCAACCGTCGGGCGCCGCCGCGCCGCGCGCGTGCGCCGGTTAGGGGCGACGTGGCCGCTTCCCTGCCGTCGGTTTCGACCGAACGGCCACGATTAGAAGATCGTAACGTTTCGGTTAATAAAATCTCACGCGTCCAATTCATATCCAACGGCCCTCATTCAACGCCTGCGCTTTTGCACCGCAGCCCCTGGAACCTTGCTTGCTACCCCCCGGACTTCTCTAGAATTGAAGTCTAGTCCCCAGAATTCACAGTCTAGCCCCTGGACTTTCTGGAATTGGTTTAAATAGTTTAAATAGTCAATTTAACCCCTGGATATTTATAGAATTGTAGATTTAGCTCCTGTACAGTGTAGTAATCTTATTTTCCAGTCCCTAGACTTTTATTTAATTGTTAAATATTGTTTATAGGTGTATTTAATGTGTAAAAAATAGATAAAAATGGTAATTAAGTGTAGAAATGCTAGGAAAAATTGGTATAAACTATTTTATGCTGTGAATAAATTGTAGAGTTCATATAAAATATATTTTTTTTCCATGGAATATTTATTATAAAGGTTTAAAAATACATTTTGGCCATAGAAAATTCAATAAAAATGGTTTTAGGCTATATTTAATTCTCAAAAATGTAGGCAAAATGCATACTTTGGCCATGTTAAGTAATAAATACTTCGTAGGGACGCATTAGTATAGGATTTTATGCTTATGTGTGTGTTGTGATGCATTGTTTTGCGTGCCCTTTACTTATTTAGCTTTATTCTATTCTTGCCATGCTTGGATATATATCTAGAGTCGTACTACGACCCTAATCTCAACCTCCAAGACCAGGACTTCGCCAACACTCAAGTCTTCAACGAAGGCATGTGCCCTTGACCATTTTGCTCCAGTTCTAGGGATTTAGATAGATACATGCTAATTAAATTAATGTCCTACTTCATGTTTACATGCTCTGTTCCATATAATTCCTTGTTACCTGAAATGGGTTGGAAAGTAGATAGGTCATAGTTATGTTTAGCCATGCTTAAATATTGAGATTGAGATTTCATACAATTGTGCTACATTAAACTTTATTGGTTACTTGAACTTGTGGAGATTACACTATTGTAGTGGATAGGAATCTGGTGGTTGGTTAGTATTGGTATGGTGCAGTTTGCACGAGATCCGGGATTGGGGTTTGTTACTACCGGATTCTAAGGACCGGTTTATGGAGGAAGCCACTAAGATTTCTAGTACCACCACGAGACTGAGATGGGGCAGCATGGTCAATTAATTAGGTTTCTTCCGATGAAATGCTAGTGGTGGGATGGTGCGGGGAATGATGCGGGTGATCTGCTCTGGGATTCGCAAGGCTCAAGAGGGGGTTCTGGGGCGGAGGGTTACTCCGAGAATCCCCAGTGGTGGAAACTTTAGAGGGCTAGCACTAGTCGGGAGTACCTTTGTAAAGATCATGTAGTGATCTCCGGGCCACACACTTACGGAAGTGTGAAATGTGGTTGATCACCACGGGCTACATGGAGGTTTACTCAAGTCCACCTGGCAATAGGGGATGAAATCACTGCTTGTGGGGAAATGGTACACTCTCTGCAGAGATTTGGTAAAACTGTCATGACAGCCGTGCTCACGGACAAGAGCGACTTGGGGCCAGTTCATAATTCGTCTATAGTTGAAAAATGGTGGTTAATTATGATTCAATTACATTCATTATCACTACTTATGAGTTGATTACTTCTTGAATCATGATATTGGTAATTGAAAACTAAGGTTAGGTTTTAAGCATAGTGCTAAGCCATAATTGGCCTCCCCTTTGCTTTAGCTATTCATGTCATCTCTTCCCGCACTTGTTGAGTACTCTATGTACTCAAGCGTTTAATTTTCCATTAGAATATGAAGAAGAAGAAGCAGCACCGGAGGACTTCTACGTCAATCCGGAGGATTTGACCTAGGCTGGCGACCTCACGCGCAACGACTGCCTGTGGAGATGGAGTTACCCTTATCTATTAGACTTCTGCTGTAGTTTGGACTTGGTTAATTTTGTAGTTGATGTAAATATTTGTGGTGTGTATTTGTAGACCTTCGGATCGTACTGTAAGGCTATGTATGTATTCGAACATGACAACGTATGTATTTCACTTTCGTCGACACATGTACGATTCAACTGATCCTGGCGTACATGAATTAGCGCCTGTTCATCTTTATGATGACCGGGCGTGACACAGTACTGGACACGAGAGCGGCCAAGTCAGGCACTCCTCTCCGCCCGGTCTCCTCCACTCTCCGCTGTCTCGAGTTCCACTTGGAAGAGAGAGAGAGATGGCGCATGGCTGGAGCTTGCTGTTCTACTTGGTGTTCTTCCTCAGCTCGCTTCACGCTGATGAGGTGGTCGTCCATGGTGCAGCTGCCTTGCCGCATAGCCTCTTTCCTACCGAAGGTATGTGTTCCTTCTTCTCAGCAGCTAGCTAGCGCTTTAATTTGCTGCATTTTCGACGAGTAAGGCTGCTGTTTCAACAATTTTCCAAGTGCTGCTTGTGACTCTAGCTTGCTTGCTTGATCTACACAAGTGCTGCAGTTCTTGTTTCAACAATTTCGAAGTGCTGCTTGTTTTTACCGAAAAGTTTCAGAACAGCACGATTTTTTTTAATTCTTGGATGTTCATAACCAGACAAATGTTAAGTGCCGTGGCACAACTTGAGCTGCGAAAACCAACGATAAAAGAAATGCTCAACATGCTGCTGTAACTGTAACCAGAAACTACTCTCCTGTTCCCCCTTCGTCTTCAACCCAAATGCCGTTTTATTAACCAGCGCGGTACCTTTCGCAGCGCGTCTCCTTCGTCGGCTCGCGGCCAGGCTCGGCGTGTCGCGCTGGGACTTCTCCGCCGCCGCCGGTCCGTGCGGCTCCGGCGGCATCGAGTGCGACTGCTCCTTCTCAAACCACACCGTCTGCCATGTCACCGAAATGTACCTTTTTTTTTTTACTTTTCAGCTCCTCTGATCAGGCAGCGAAAGATCGTATCACGCTGGCTGGAGAAGATTACGTTGCTACATTTTGTGATGATCTAACAGACGCTGCTCTTCTCTCTTTATATATTGCAGATTCCTCAAGGGGCACAACTTCACCGGCGAGCTCCCGCCGGATTTTGCCGGCTTCCCCTATCTTCTCCAGCTGTAAGAACCTGCGCATAGTCAAGGCTTCCGCTGCCGAGACAATAATAATAAAAATACCAGCAAAGTCCGTAAATATTTCTTCTCATAAGAACAGAAAACAAAGTCCATTTTTGTATGTTGCAGGGATCTAAGCAGGAACTTGTTTCATGGAGATGTGCCTTCCGAGTGGACCCGGATGAAGTTACAAGGACTGTGAGTGACCTTTACTTCACTTGCCCCATTAATTCCGCCTTAATAACCAGTAGAGTAGTAGAAAATAATGTAGCATGTGGAACATTATGGAGTTTCAGGAATCTTTTTCCTGAAACGCATGCAGGCACTGTCATTGTCTCGTCTATGCAGCAGCTGGGCCTAGGCTGTCGGCAAGCAGAGCGTCCAGGATAGCAACAAATTAGGCTACTCTCTCAAGCACGTGTTTCTATCCTCTAGTAGAATATGTAGGATTTTGTCCTATATTGAAAAGTTAACACGAATACTAGTCGCCCTTTGTGCGCTTATACCTACCTTTTCAGCAGTTCAAATGTTGTTAGTCTCAACATAAGAAGAAAAAAAATGTACAAGCAATGATGCAGTTTTCAGTATACAAATGTTCATGTGCAGTGTTATACAAACGCATTCTGTTTTTTTTTTCCATTTCGAGATTTGGGCTTTTGAGTCCAAAATGGCACTGTTTCGATGAGTCAAAACACGATTATAACAAAATCTGGAACAACATTAGGAATGCATTTTAGAGCAACTGTGCCTAATTAAAAAATGAATTGTATTTTGCATAATAGATCTCATACTCGATAATTCTGATCGCTTGCCGATGTAGTTGCACCAAAATTCGATAATAACTTCCACTGAGGCTCTTGGAGGTCATTGTCTCATGCCTGCACCGACGATAGCAAGTGTGAACAAGATAAAACAGAATCGTATGCAAATCCTACTGTATAAACACATTATGTTGTTGATATGATGATGTCAATGTCATGCAGGTCACTGATGGGAAACAGACTGTCCGGGCCTTTCCCCATGGTTCTTACAAAGATCACAACCCTGACTAACCTGTAAGTAAGAAGTCAGGTGGAAACAGTTTTTGTTTACTAGTTCATAAATTATGACGGCCAAATTAATGTACAGGAGCATTGAAGGGAACTATTTCCATGGACCGATCCCTCCTGAAATTGGACACCTCGTTCATATGGAGAAGCTGTAAGTGTCCTTTTTTCTGCTGCATCAAGATATGATTTCTGGTAGAGTTTGGCCATGTAATTCTTGATGATTTACCTACTGATACTGAATTTCAGAATATTGTCAACTAATGAGTTCACTGGGCCCCTTCCGGCTGCTCTTTCCTTGTTGGCCAACTTAACTGACTTGTAAGGATACAATGATCTTTCCTTTTCCCCTTCTGCTGCCACTTTAGTCTATTGGTGATGTCTAACTATTGAAAATGGTAACAGGAGGGTTTCTGGCAACAATTTATCCGGAAAACTGCCTAATTTTTGGGGCAAATTACCAAAGCTTGCAAAATTGTGAGTCCCAACTAGTGATGGAACGTAATACTTACCCATAGAAGTATCAGAGGTGCTCGTTCAGCAATTATCTTCTTTATTTAATGTAGCTCCTCTTGGTGCAGGCAAATGGAAGGATCTTTGTTGGAAGGGCCTATTCCCTCGAGCCTGTCGGAGCTGACAAACCTTTATGATTTGTATGCCAGCACAAAATTTTCAGATTCTCATCAATTTTTCTAAACACGTTTTAGTAGTGATCCGTGCACCTTTATGTGTAGGAGGATTACTGATTTGAGAGGTAGTGGATCAGTTTTTCCGAATTTAAGTGGAATGCTTTCCATGAAAACAATGTAAGCTCATCGTTTTCTAAAGTTTTCAAGCTTGCTGATGTTAGAGATATAATAGTAGTATTATATTAGATGATGTATTAGGGACTTATTTGCATATTTGTAAACCCTTGTACATCTATTTATAGAGGCCTCCGGTCTCCTCAAGATTAGAAGATCCAATATTCATAACATTGGTATCAGAGCGAGATTCATAACAGCTGAAAGCATATCTTCATAGAAAACATTGTTTAAATACAGGATACTTCGGAACTGTTCCATCAATGGAAGCATTCCTTCTTACATTGGGACACTGGCAAATCTTAAGCATCTGTAAGTTCAGAGTGACAATTTTCTTGATTTGATGATCGGAAGCAAAATAATTAACATCAGTTTATTCTTAGATTCTTTGCAATACTGAAATTTTATGGTGCTTTTCTTGTGGTGACCTTTAAATTCCATATAGAGCAAACAGCACACTTAAGAACTCAGTTGGGCCAGGGTGTGGATGTACGCGTAGAGCACCCAAGTTTGAGTTTTTCTTTACGTGAATTTGGGTGTCTGTTTTTTCTTATCTACAATCGCACCTAATTCCTAGGTTGCTTAAAATGTTTTAGGACTGGACATATGAATGATCATATAAATTACAGAATACGGAAGTGCTAAATGTTTTTGTTATTCACATCTGTTATTGGCAACATTGTCTGTTCAGGGATGTAAGTTTTAATAAGTTGAGTGGAGAAATACCAGCTTCTTTTGCTAGCATGGGACAGGTGGATTACATGTAAGTTTTGGCAATCTGCATAACTGAAATCAACATGAAATTTCATCACTACATCCTCACATGTGTGTTTAAACCAAAATTTTACTGCAGATATCTAACTGGAAATTACCTCTCTGGGAATATACCAGGATGGTTATTGAAAAGAAATAACATTGCGTAAGTTATCATCTATCTGCACATGCTAAGAAGCAGCACCAGTCATTTTAAAATCCTGATGATACTTATAGATATAGATAAAAGATGTGCCTTAAAGTTACACTTTAACTTACCAAGATATTGGTGTGTTGGTACACCGAATTGCCGGTGCTTATCCATACATGATTGTAGAAAACAGTTTTTTATTTCATAATTGCATCCATGATGTTTATGATACTGGTAGAAGCTTAGAATCAGTTGAGTTTAATCCTACGTCCACTCTTGTTTAACTTTGGTTGTTGCATGGTGACATTGCTCTATACCCATATCCATATGTTCATGAAGCTAAGAGTTTCAACAATATCTGTTATTGCTTAAAAGACAAACTTTCACTTAGTAATAAATTGTAAATAAAATGATCTGATGCAGGGACATATCTGTTAATAATTTCACGTTGGGAAGTTCGGGTCCAAGCCAATGCTTTCAAGGGAGCATGTAAGAAACCTTTAGCATGATACCCAGTCTTCTTGCTCTTCACAAATACATAACCTGTTTCCTGTGAACAATTCAATTGCAGCAATCTGGTGGAGAGCTATTCACCTGGCGTGAGCAGTTCGTAAGGGTCTTTCACATGTTGTTTTAATATATTAAAAAAGTTACTCCAATGGATATTTAGACACAATAAAATCTTCTAACTCTTGGTACTTTTACCATGTCGGCACTTTGCAGGAATAGTGTTCCGCCATGCTTGAAGAGGAATTTCCCATGTGTTGCTTCTAATGGAAAATGTAAGTTGCTGCTTTAAAATCAGTTCTAAAGAATTGATACATAATAATGCACAATTGTAAGGAATGAAGAACAAACAGTTTGCCAATACACATCTCACATGGATGTTGATAATAGAATTGAAGAGGTAACAAATTGTTATTGCTTTTTCCCTGACAATCAAGTGCTATTGCTTTCTGAATTGTAAAATCAAAACGATAGACTCAAAATAAACACAGCAATAAATCACTAACTGCATTTGATTACTACTTCCTGCACAAAAGTGCATTTGGTTTTTTAAGTACAAAAATCTGAGCTCTGCATAGTTTTCTTCTTGTTTAGCATTGGAACTGCATGTAATATTCGCCTAAATATTTTCAGATCAGTCTTCCTTGCATATCAATTGTGGTGACAAAGAAGTAACCATTAATGGATATAAATATGAAGCTGACATGACACCAAAAGGTGCTTCAGAGCTATATGTAAGCCCAGGCTCAAACTGGGCATTCAGCAGCACTGGGAACTTCATGGACAATAATATCAATGATGACAACTACATTGCAGCAAGTGCATCAAATCTGACCATGCCCAACTCAGAGTTGTATGCCAAAGCCCGTCTTTCTCCTCTTTCCCTTACATACTACGGGCTTTGTATGTTCAGTGGGAGCTACACGGTTAATCTCCACTTTGCTGAAATTGTATTCACAAATGACAGCACATATTGTAGTCTTGGCAAAAGAAGATTTAATGTGTTCATACAGGTACGACAAGATCATAAGTTGTATCCCTACAAATAAAAGTTTGTCTTTGTTAGCTGTGACAGTAACAACATATTCTTTTATCCCAGGGAAAAATGGTCCTTGAGGATTTTGATATCGAAAAATCTGCTGGTGGCGTCAGAAAACCAATTACCAGGACTTTTCAAACATATGTCAGAAATCATACGCTAGAGATTCAGTTCTATTGGGCAGGACGAGGGACAACAGGCATTCCAGATAGAGGAATTTATGGCCCTCTAATATCTGCAATATCAGTAACTCCAAGTGTGTCATGCTAACTCTTGAATTTGTCAGTTGTCACTTTTTTCATAGTTCATTATAGTAATCATTCATTTCGTTTCAAATTATCTGACGCTAGTTCAAAATAGTTTCGAAAGAAAACTGCTATTTTCTTTTCTGATCAGGGAAAAATTATGTTTGTTCATTTCAGACTTTCAGATTCCACTGGCTGTTGAACCTCCAGGAACTGGCATTGGCAAGAAGACTCGAAGGACATCCATATCTAAAGCATTCATAATTGGAGTCCCAATTATTGGAATATTCGTTGCTCTGATTATTGGCATTTGTTGGATTAAACAACGGCGAAAGAGATCAACTCATAAAGGTGCCATAGTAACCTTACTCAAGTTAAGTTTTTTTCCATAACAAAATCCGTGTTTAAAAGGCACCGCGCGTCCAGGCGCCAGTCAACTCGTCCGGCGGTGCCTAGAACGTCGCCGACTTCGCCCGTCCCCCAGGCCGCCGCCACCTCCGCCCGTAGCCCAGGGTGCCACTGCCTCCCAGGCTGCCACCGCTTCTGCCAACACCTTTCGTGCACCCGCCGCCTCCTAGTCCCAGGCCGTTAAGCTGCTTAGCCCGCTGCTGCCTCCGAGGCCGCCACCACCTGCCTGATCTGTAGGACGCCGCCTCCCAGGTCCCTTTCTCCTCTCTTTGGTGCCCGACACTCCACTTGCATTGTCCACCCTTTGCCGATCGAACCTCCTATGGCGATCCGCACCTTCCCAATGGTCATACCGACCCGTATCACGATAAGATTGTAGCTCTTCCAGGCACTCCGCTCACGCCGTCCACCCCTTTGCCGATCGCATCTACTAACATGATCTCCAACCTCCGCGGTCAAACCGCCAACCCTCCCAGTCAATACCACCAGCTTTGAGTGTGATGGCTTTTGGGCTGGCGGCTCCCCCGTCAACCCATCCTGGACCGGTGCTGCTAGCGTTGCTACACGTGATGTAGCTCTGGTGGCCGAGGCCCAATGGTTGGCTGAGGAGGCCGATCGATTGGCCGTTGATGCAACAGTGCACATGAAGCTGCCGATCGTGCTCGTCTTGTGTTGGTCGATGCAACGGTCAACCCTACCCCTCCTCCTTTGGACGCCAATGCCTTTTCTCAGGCTCAAGCGTTTGCTACTGTTGCCGCTCTTCATGGGCAAGCCATCGCCATCCTCAACATCAAGTCGATGATCCCAATCATCCTTGACAACCTTTCACTCACATACACTTGGTGGAAGGTCCCCTTCCTTAACACCCTCAGCAAGTACGAGCTCTCCGATCACGTCATCACCGACGTGCATCCCGACATTAGTGTCGATCCTCATTGGTGCCACATTGACTACATCGTCCTATCCCGACTCTATGGCATCGTCTCCCTCGACCTCATTGAGTTCGCCTCGCAGGGTCCACCAACTGCTCGTTCCATCTGGCTTGGACTTGAGAAGCACTTCATCAATAATAGAGAGACACATGCTATGATTTTTTACGCCAAGTTTCACACATTTGTTCAGAGGGACCTCTCTATCTCCGATTATTGATGCCGCCTCAAGTCCATGGCTGACGCGTTTGGCGACTTGGGCGAGGTCATCCCTGATCGCAACCTCATGCTCACGATGATTCGCGGTCTCAACGAACGCTTCTCTCATATGGTGTCCCTCCGCAAGCGGTAGCACCCCTTCCCACGTTCGCCAAGGTCTGCAATGATCTCCAACTCGAGGAGATTGAGATAGCACCCAAACCAGGGAGCACCAATGCCCTGGTTGCCACCACTTCAGGCGTTGGCCGAGCACCACCCCTCGCGTCTTAAGGTGACCCTCCTGCACCACGTGCACCATGCGTTCCTGCTTCTGGCACCCTTGCTTCCAGCGCCCCATCCTCCAACGGGTCGGAATCGACACAACAATAACCGGAATCGGCGCAACGACGGGTGGTCTACACCCAACCAACCGTCTAGCGGGACTCTCCAGCTTTGGACTGGAGCTGTTGTGGCCCATCCGGTCTACTCAGCCTTCCTCACTCTTTCACCTCCTCATCAAACCCTATTGGCAGTACGAGGCTCCCTACGACGCACTGCCTACGGACCACCGGTTTCTGTATGCTTGGCGGTCCGACCGCATCAGTCTACAGCGGTCAAACCGTAGCCTACGACGGTCAGACTGCCAGCTCCCTGTACTATGCTCCTTAGACCTACAGGGTGTCCTCTTCTCCCCATGTTGTTTGGGACCAGAACGAGCTCGCCAACTCGTTCAACATCATGTTGCTCATGTCGCCGCCATCCGTTGAGTGGTACATGGATTCCGGTGCCGACAACCACATGACCTCCTCCTCCGGTAACCTTATCTCCTCCCGCGCTCCTTCTTCTAGTCCTACCTCCATCGTTGTGGGTAATGGGTCATTGCTGTCCGTTACCTCTACTGTTGTTGAATAAAATGCTAACTATTTTTCACTTTGGTGAGCTGCACAATATGATTATTGTTTGGGGTCTAAACGACAACAATAAAACCTTGGCCAAGCAAGTTGGGGTAGGCTAGAGGTGAAACAAAAACTAGCAAAGGAAAGGAAAGGAGAGGAATATCGGTTAAAAGCGTTGAATGCAACAACAGCGAAAGTAACAAAACAATATAGTAGAGGTCACAGGGGACTGAATTCTAACTGTTTGGGATCTAAACTGTATGGAGATTTTATAGTGATGTACAATTTCTGCTCGGAAAGATTAAGTGCTTAAGTCAGAAGAATTAACCTTTTGTCTGTTCATGGGGACAAAGAAATGATTCCTAACTATGTTATACTACTCATATACATGACTGACGACATAAAAAACATATTTTACAGATCTCAGGGCCCTTGATTTGCAAATTGGCTCCTTTACCTTGCGACAAATTAAAACAGCTACTATGAACTTTGGTTTGGCTAACAAGATTGGGGAAGGTGGTTTTGGTTCAGTTTACAAGGTCAGTCATTACTTCCAATGCATAAGTTATGCAGAGATTATAGTACTTCTAACTACAACGTATAACAGAAAATTGCCTTTGCTGGCAGGGTTTATTGTCAGATGGAACTATCATTGCTGTGAAGCAGTTATCGTCAAGGTCTAAACAAGGGAATCGGGAATTCTTGAATGAGATAGGCATGATATCTGCACTACAGCATCCTAACCTTGTCAGACTTTATGGCTGCTGTGCAGAAGGAAACCAGCTGTTGCTAGTTTACGAGTATATGGAAAACAATTGCCTTGCACGTGCTCTTTTTGGTAATGTTAGTTTGTTACTTTGTTTTCTGTTTCACCACTTATATTGCATATTAGAACCCGTGAAAGAGTTTCTGTGAACTGTTCTCACTATAGGTCCAGATGAACGACATAGACTGAGCTTGGACTGGACGGCAAGACATAACATTTGCCTTGGGATAGCAAGAGGTCTAGCATATCTACATGAGGAGTCTGCAATACGTATCGTGCACCGAGATATCAAGGCCAGCAATATACTGCTAGACAAAGATCTGAACGCCAAGATCTCAGATTTTGGGCTAGCAAAACTTAATGAAGATGATCACACCCACATAAGCACAAAAGTAGCTGGAACTATGTAAGTTTTGAGTTCCATAACCTCGATTGCATGATACATGGAATGCCATCCAGACATTCCGCGCTAGGCATCGGATTTCTTGGGCCTGGGGTTGGATGCTGCTGCTTGGTTCAGGCAGCATTCCCCAGGCAGCAAGCAAATGCGCCCTTCATTTCCGTACTCCATCTAGTTTTTAATTGATGACATTAGGATAACATTCTTAGTTCATTTTTAAGATAACAAAGTTGTCCTAATGCCATCAATAAAAACCCAGAGGTGACTTAAAAGTTAGAAGCAATGGTAACAATGGGCACTAAAGCATACTTAGGGCGAAATCACCATAGGTGTAGAGCAGTTCTTATTTCAGCAATGTTTGACAGATGTTACTGTTCTACAATGTTCCAAGTCCATTGGATTGCACAACATGCAGCTGATTTGACCATTTTGTATTGATGCAGCGGATACATGGCTCCTGAGTATGCTATGCGTGGTTATTTAACTGATAAAGCTGATGTGTACAGTTTTGGGGTCGTTGCTTTAGAAATCATCAGTGGAAAAAGCAACACAAACTATAGGCCAAAGGAAGATTTCGTTTATCTTCTTGACTGGGTAACTCCTAAATCTTCAAGTCTTTGAATTGCAATTTGGACAATATCTACCCATATAAGTGAGACAACTCGACTTTCACTTGGCACTTGGATGTTTCATGAGACTAATAGTGCATGCACCTAAGATAATACTATTGTTTAAACATTAGCATTAGGTCATCCTGGTGTCATTACCGACCAAACTTCTTACGGACATGGACAAATGTCCACCTATACATTCACTACAATATAGTTCTGACAACTCTGGTCCTTGCAAAGAAAATGAATTTGTATGATCTCACTCAGCTTTATTTTTTGTGATTTTTACCTCAAGGATTTTTTTCTTACAAAAAAGAAAAGAAACTGGATTATACTGAATCAAAAAAAATCTACCGGTTCTCATTTTATTTCTACATACCTTGAGAGTAGTAAGCTAATTGCATCTCTCAAATGTGTTCCAGGCTTGCGTTCTACATGAGAGAGGAACTCTCTTGGAACTGGTTGATCCATATCTTGGATCCAATTACTCGAGAGAAGAGGCGCTCCTCATGCTGAATGTTGCCCTGCTATGCACCACCGCGGCACCTACACTCAGACCAAAGATGTCCAGAGTTGTTAGCCTGCTTGAGGGAAACACCCCTCTTCAGCCGTTGCTGTCAGACCTCGCCCTAGCTGCAAGTAGCCTGGGCTCGAGTGGCTTACGCAAGAACTTCTGGCAAAACCCAAGTGAGAGCCAGAGCTTGACAACACAATTTTCAAGCAACAACTCGAATGAACCATCCGCTGTAGATAATGATGGTAGCCTGAGACATTTGGTTAGTTAAAATGTAGTATATGTGCTCCATGAATTAAGTGTATTTTCAGAACTTTGAGCTGCAATATATGTTAGAACTGCTAGGAATAGGTCAGTATGTGTCTATTAACAGTGAAATGTAAATACCAAGTAGTAACAAACATTTAATCCTGGCAAGTCGTAAGCATTTGAGCACATTCTGTTTAATCAATGGGACTTCTCCTTGTGATCTCTGAACTCTACTTTTGCATTTTCATTTGTTGCCAATAGGATAATTACATATTATCAACTACAGTACCATATATTAACTATCAGTCATCACATAATGAGCGCTAATATTTAGTACCCAGAAATTAGATAAGCTCAAAATCATATCAGATCAACAGGCATTATCTTATTTGCCATTGGACTATAAAGATGCCTCATTTAGCAGATTTCTCTGGCAAAACATCTTTTAAGATTGGAGCATCTGAGATTCTGAGGAGATCTCAAGAGTGTCTTCATGCTGAATTGAATACACTACATATGAACCATCGATATACACATCACCTTCTTGGTTGTACCAATCAACCAGCACTTGTTGATCTTGTTTGACTAAACCATGCAGCAGTGGTTTGTCGGCGTACCTTAGACTGGAGCTCATGGCTAGTTATTGACATCACAAATCCTCCAGCTGATAACATGACAGCACTTGATCTGCAATTAATTAGATGTTACCTCTCTCATGTGTTGCTTCTTTTCCTGAGATGATAATACTAATGAGAATTGGTCAAATTCGAAACAAAACTTCAGTTGACTAGAAAGCTAAAAAATATCTAAATGAGAAACATGATACACATGCAGGATAGGGGTGTGAAACCAAAGTATTGGCTGACTCAATTGATTCCTCTGCAAAGAAGTCCACTCAAAAGAATTGCGTTGCAGTACACTCTTGCAGAGATTAATCATGCCCTTGTGAACCCTGCACTTATCATCCATATAACTTTTAGATCTGCAAGAACAAACGAACAAGTAGGATCTGAATTGCATTAACATCCAGATAAATATCACTTAAATTAAATTGCATCAGAAAGCATCCACAATACTGCAAAGAATCAGGAAAAACAAGCTGCACTTAAGTTACACAAGTGAGTTAGATTGTCCAAACATAGCCTTCATGCCCAGGAGTGAACCACTGTCCAAACCGGAACTTCTGCATGCAAACATACCAGACTCGGACATCAAACAAGGCGAACACCATGACAGTTAGATGTTATTCGTTAGCATTGTCAGACTAAGACATAGAAAAATGTCAACCATGAGGCGATTTACCCCCCAAAAATTGGCTTCCTGCGGCGTTTTGCGATCTAGTATCACACCGGATCGTCAATACTGGCATAGTGCAAGGCAGCGAGAGGCTACAGTCCACACCGGCATTTCAACAAACACCTGAACTTCACCGACGTCTGCACGCGCATTCAGGCTCAGAAGTCAGAAGCTAAATAGCAGATTTCGGATCTTTCTCCTTCTGGACGGAGCCCCACCCTACGCCACTTTCCATGGACCGAGCCGCGCTCCGCATGCTGTGCTCGCCGCAGTTCTGGCGCATGGCTGTCTTGTGGGTCATCTCCCTCCTCTACTCCTACCTTCTCCTCTTCCTCGGCAGCCGTACCACGGTCCCTCGCCGCCGGAGACAGATGATGCCCGGCGCTGGACGCCGTCCCATCTGCGTGATCACCGGGGTATGGCCCAAGGACCGCGCTTTGTACATACATGTCCGTTGCTTGCTTATCTAGGTAACTTCCTCCCGCTGTGTTGATTTCAGGCGACGTCGGGGCTGGGCAAGGCGACAGCGGCGGCACTGGCACGGGAGGGCTACCACGTCGTTCTCGGTAAGCCGTATGACTCCTTTCCTCTTTTCTGTTTGTTTGGACATTCCGTCGAACAGGTGTACTGCGTCCTTATACTTGCTAGCATTTTTGTTTTCTTTGGACTGTTTTGTGATTTAGCCTCTGTTTTTTTTTTGAAAGACCGATTTAGCTAGCCTCTGAAATGTGCGTTGACAAAATAATTGAATCTACAAATCCTCTACACTAGATTCCTAGCTCTTCTGTGGGCTACTAGATTCCTAGTTACGTACATACTCCCTCCACCTTCACCAGTTTTTTTTCTTAACATTAAGACAAGGGTGTTCAAAAATGAACTACCTACCTTGTTCAAAAATCAGAGGTAGTAATATGTAGCCTTCTGCTCTATCCTCTTGCCTCTTCTGTGATGAATCTGTGAAAGTGGTTGTGGTACCTAATGCTTCAGTTCAATGTCATTCGCCATTAGATTCGTAATTTTGCATTTTTGTTCTTGACGGATTTATTTATACACGTAGATAACTTGGTATTGCTATACTAAACTGGTATGCAATTCTATTTTGTGTCAGCTGGACGTTCAACACAGTTACTATCTGAGGTACTTATACCGCAAGCTAGATGTATGTTATGTTACAGTTTGCTGTTGTCACCATTATAGTACTCTGTGAAACAGACTGTTCAAGAAATCCAAGGGCAACAACCAGATGCCTATCTTGAAGCATTTCAGTTGGACTTGGCGTCCTACAAATCAATAAAGATGTTTGAAACTTCACTAAAGCAGTGGCTTCAAGAGAGGGATTCAAAGCATGCTATTCAACTTTTGATAAATAATGCTGGCATATTAGCGCAGACGCATCGAGTTACAGAGGATGGGCTTGACGAGTAGGTGTTTGCCTTGAAAGTGTTCTTGCGGAGGAACATAGTTGTGTTTCAATATATGTTATTTTCATTGTTTTAGTATTGATTTTTTATCCTCGTGTTAATCTTTAATTAGACTTTGTTACATTCCAATTTCAGAACAATACAGACAAACTACATTGGGCCCTTTGTTCTCACCAACATTCTTTTACCGCTGCTGAAGAATAGCCCGGAACCTTCTCGAGTGGTTAATATAACATCTTTCACACACAGATGTGGTAAGTGTCAGTAATAAAATTTGACTGTTTTATTATAGTTAGGTAACTTTTTATGAACTATTTCTGAGTTTGTGTTGAATAACTGTAGCATGGGCATTAACTAAAGATTTACTTCGTTCATATTTATATGTTATTTTTATCTATTCTCTTTTACCTTTGATATGCTAGTATCTCCAGTTTATGATTCTCACTGTTTAAAATCATGCTGGCCACAAATTGTGTGCCTGCTTCGAGACTTTTATGTAATAGTTTGCATTTCAGTAGATATATCCTACTAATGATATCACTGTACTTGTTTCCCTTTCTTTCTGTGTAAGAACTAGATATATAGTTTGACAACTTTCTTTTTGAGTGAAAGTTTGATAACTTGTTGCGTCTTTTATATATCCAGTCTCTAGTATTGATGTGTCTGAGAAGGCATTGAGAGGAATGAAGCTTGATCGATGCTCAATGGCAAAAAATTATCCCTTAGCTTCTATATATGAGTATACCAAGTGTATGATTCGTGGCTTAGTTCTTCTTTTTGTATTCTCACATAATTATGTTCTCATTTCTTTTTATTCATTATCCTATTGCAGTTTGTTTATTGATATTCTCATATGAGCTTCATCGACAAATGCACACATGTTCTGCTGTGTCTGTAATGTATACATTTTCAGCTGTTTCTGTTTTTTTTTTCAATACAGTAAAAACTCTACCATTGCTTTCTATGAAATATAGTACTGATTTATTTGATGTCCCTGAGTGCTCCATATCATTTGTGTAACTATAAGAGTTGCAATAGAACTCAAAAGTGGGCTCTCATGAAAGGTTTCTATTAGACTCTAATATGGATAGATCTAAATACTCCTTCCATCCCAAATTACTTGTCACTCTCTAGTTCAAAAATGGACTAGAGAGTGACAAGTAATTTGGGATGGAGGGAGTATGTCATTTTTACTACAACTTGTTATTCATTGACCAACAACAACAACAAAAAAAAAAACTTTTATCTCAAGCACGCTGGAAAATGCTAGATATGAAACCTAACAATTTTAATTCTTCAAAAAAAAAATGTAGTGAGAGAGAGAATAGTAAACAAAGTAGGAGTAAACTAAGATTCTGACACATGAATTGTAACCTGTTATTCGTCGATCCTATATTAAAATTCTGCTGCGACCTGTGGTTCAGATTTTAATAAACTAATAAGAATATAAATCCTTATCACACCTCATTGTATTGCTTAAGATATATTAGAAAAGCTCATTTCAGTACCCTTTGATAGCAACTTAACATAAACTTTGACGATCAGCACATTCATAATTACTAGTTTGTTTCTTTACATGTTTCCATTTAGAAATATGGCTATATGCGGCTTGCTTCTCAATTTTCCAGGGCTGCTGATCCTGGTGTGGTAGAAACAAAGATCATGCGGGAGCTTCCTACGAGTCTCTCTTGGTTCGCATCCTTCGTTCTGCGCTTTCTGAATCTCCTGCAGAAACCTGACACTGGAGCCGGTGCAGTTCTCGATGCCGCTCTTGCATCACCTGTAAGCTTTAATGTTCAAATCCTTCTGAAAAAATCCCAATGCAAACCACAACAAAGTGTCGCAGGTATGTCCACCAGCGAGTTGCAACTGAAGGTTGGCATTTTTATTATGTGGTGCTTTCAGGAAGCATCTGGGATGTATTTCTTTGGAGGGAAAGGAAGAACGGTCAGATCGTCCCGGCTGTCTTATGATGCAGGATTAGGCAAGCTGCTGTGGGAAGAATCGTCAGCATTATTCAGAGAGCTGCAGCTTGAAGGATAATTTTAGTTAAATTGTAGTACTATTCAGCGCCAAGGAAGTAAATAGCACTACAATGCCGCTTCTCATATCCTGTTATTTTTTTCCATGTGGTCATATTTTTGGCATTTTTGTACCTGAGATTGACTCTTATGACTGTGAGAATTTTGATGTATCATTTTAGAAATAAAAGCTGCAAATATTTTCCATTTTGATACCTTCACCATTGTTGATTTCTCGTCACCTTTGGGTCTGTATCATTTTAGCTCCTCTGATCAGGCAACAAAGGATCATATCACACCGGAGAAGGTTATGTTGTACTCTCACCGTTTTCAAAAATTTGTTATCGAACTATAAAACGATGATTTTTTTATGACGAAAGTAGTACGTGTATAACAGACAAAGTGTCATTGGCATCTGGGACCGCACCTGTCCGTCATTTCAGAACCGGACGGACTTGGCAACCAAACGCAGCCACGTGAGAAAACAAAACCACAAGGCAGAACAGAGTGGGGGCGGCAATAATCTTGGTCGTACGTATATAACTTCCCTGAGCTCGTGCCACCCCAAACCCCTTCCTCCTCCTGCCCCAAATCAACCGTCTCCTGAGTCCTGATTTGGCGACCACGCCGCCAGATCGGAGCGCAGCGCCGCGGCCTCGCTTCGCCGCCCCGCCCCGCCCCGCGCCACCGTCGCCTGGTGAGTGAGCTGCCTTGTCCTACTCCTACCGGTTGCTCCAGATTTGGTCCCGCGGGCGCGCCGGCTCAGAGCTGCTCCGATTCGCTCGAGCCTGAGCTCCTCGGACGAGGTGCGGCGCGGCACGGTGCTCCGTGATCTGGCTTGGTTCCGTTTCGGGTTTCAGGTGGCGGTGATTTTTCGTTTTGCTTTCCTTCTGGTGCGGTTTTGCGGTGATCGGTCTCCGGGCGGAGAAATGGGCGCACCGTAGATCTGGATCGGCGAGCAGCCTGGTCTGAGGCTGCGGCTGCGCGCTGGCTGAGGAGGGTGGGTCTGGCGTTTGTTATCCGCGGCGGCGCCTCGTGTGTCACGCTCGGGTTTGATGGGGGTGCTTCTCCGTTCAGACAGCAGTGTAGTTGCTGGGTGGTCAATCGGATCCCGCGCGTGCTGGTGGTGCACAGCTTGCTGTCACGCCCGTGGCCGCCGGCGCGCTGTCGCCGGGACGTGAGCCGTGCAAGGGCCGCCGCCGAGCAGGCAAGCGCCGCGAATCGCCGAGGCGAGAAGGAAGACGATGCTTCGATCGATATGTTTTTCTGATCTGTCCTTCCATTCGTTCACACGTCAATAGTTAAACCCTTTACAATGGGCTTTGCCTGAAGGCCCACTGGCCAAATAGCCCGCACACCACACACGGCCCATTGGCCCACTCCACACCTTAACACACCGTCTCATAGCGGGCATGACATCTCCCCTCTCCCAAAATTGTGCTTGTCCCCAAGCACAAGCATAGATCTCTTGGTACTGCAATGTTTGAAGTATCTTGATGGCAACCATCACGACAGTGTCCACCATTCTTCCATTCAATGAAATACGACGGCATTTCCTTATATGATTTCTGCCTGGAAGTATGGCACCCTGGGTCTTGAGAGACAATTGCGAAAATCATTTTAGAACCTGCAATCAATTCATCGATCTTTCCGGAACGGACAATATCATCTGTTGGTGCTAGTGATGCTGCAAATTTCCCGATGTAATAATCTTGCACATAATGAGCGAATGTTTCCACCCAGTCTGTACCATTCTCGTTTCCCTCTGGACCATTTGATTCCCACCAAACCATGAAACTCGAATTTGAGTACTGATCAGCAGGCCTTCCATTCAACCATTTGGATTCCAGCAGCACTTCCAACTGTTTCACTGCTTGCATCACTGTCTGGAACTCAGAGAAAACCAAATGCATAGAATACTTCCCGTCAATGGTCAGTACATAACCCTGACCAGATTGCTCCAGTATCATATGAGGCCTATAAGACTCATGAAATGGTGAACAACCAAGTGAATTATGATAAAATATGGTAGCCCAAAGTTCTGTCAAGAGAAGCCAGCATGTCCAAGTCTGAAGCGCATTATGCGCAGTAGCAGTGTTAGATTTTTCAGGCTCCCCTGAATCCACCAATAGAATCTCCCTGACCAAGCTTTGTTTCTCAATATCTGGTGTTAGTGCACACCGTGCCCCCCATAAATGCTTCTTCATTTTAACCTGGTGTTTCTCCCAGTAAAACAACTCCTTGATCTTTAGATAATATGCAGAAATCCCAAACTGAAACCAGTTTAAGCCGTTGACCATCTTCTTTGGTTTCATCTTTATATCAAACATATGTTTAAATGCATCCAACACAGCAACAATTTTCCTAGTGCCATCAGCAAGCACCATGTTCCCCGAATGATACCTGGCGATTGATGTAGTTCCATTCTTATCAAACTTCACCCTCTCCTTCCACTCATCAAATCCTATTATGGCCGCATAATCGCCCCAAATCAGCACTCTCATGGCAGTTTGGACCTTGTCAGCCTTGAGCCTAAATTGAATTCCAGGATCCCAAGGTTCAATAGTTCTCCTTGCACAACTTTCCCATTTCTTCTTCTGTGAATATTGAGTCACAACTAGATGAATCTTCATCAGATGTACGCAAGTTGTCATTTGAGTGTACATTCCATCACCCAACTGAGTTACAGATATAAGTGCTTGGAGCCTGACAACCTCACCTTTGTCAATGAATTGTAAGTATCCCTGGGCCCAGTCACCAGGCCCACTTACATGGCAACCTTTGTCTCTGACATACACAACTACTTTGATATAAGTTTCTTCAAGACCACTATGTGTGAGATAATTTGACACACTCTTGCTGCAATCAGAAATAAGCTTGAAGGCTCCCAGTGTACAGGTGGCATATATAATTGCGTTTGTTGAAGCAATGGCTGGGATAATGTTCTTGACAACGTCCTGAGTCCAAGAAAATGTAACACCAGAAATACCGAAAAGCTCTGCTCTCCTTAAAGCCTCCAAATAAATCCACTGCAAATGTTCTGCATCATCAGCATCAAAAGGTTTTCCATGATGAGCCTCATTCCATTTGATTAAATGAGCATACACAATGCAATGAGCTGCAGTTCGTGGAGTCTCAGCCAGGGCATACAAGGGAAACTTAACCTGGGAAGGAAAAAACCATATGGTGCATTCAAAACAAGGTGTTGTCCCAGGTATTATGACTCTAGCATGATCTTTGAAGCCTTCTGTCCATTTGCTCTTCACAATTTTATATAGCACCATCTTCATCTCTTGAACACCCTGTATAGCTGCACCCGGAGAAACAACAGATGGAAGTCTTCATCACTATCGCCAGACACATCCCAGACTGCTGCATGATCTCCTTCGCTTTCCCTTCCATTCTCGACCTCACCTTCCACCTTTACAGAATGGTAGCCGGATGCCACCAGCACCTGCTGTGAAAGTCCGAGCATCTTGTGCTGCATTCCATGGATGCTGTGAAGTTTGTGTTTGATGTTGTTCAGTGACGCAAACACTTTTTCCCACCTTGCTTCCTCTGCGCTCTTCTTCTCAGTCAACGATTCAGTACCACAAGCTGAAGTTTCTTCCAATTTAGGTTCCGTCTCAGCATCTTGCTTCTTCAGTTCTTCACTACCTCTCATGTTGCCTTCAGCACCAGTAGCCAATTGCTGTACGGTATCATGAATTGCTCCTTCCTTTGCTGAAACATGGATGTCACCAAGTGCTGAATCATTTACATCCTCCTCCTCTGCATCAGTATCATAAATCGGTACAGAAGCCAGGGTGGAGGCAGTGCTCAATGTGGCAGCCCCCGAACTGAGCGTGAAGGTGGATGTTGGCGTTGAGGCGGTGTTCGTGGTAGCAGTGGAACCAGATGCAGGGGTGCCGAAACCAAATTCCATGGCAGATGCAGTTGAGGAGACAAGAGGAGTGAGCACCTCACTGGAGTTGTCCAGGCATTTCGTCGAACACCCTGAGGACGTCCGTGGCGAGGTGGTGGAGGTAGGCGTAGAAGATCGGGCGGAGCCAATAGCAGCGCTAGAAGTCGACGGGGAAGACTGCCAGGGAGGATACGATGGGCTCCGATGTGTAGGAGGCGGTGGAGACGGAGTGGACACCAGCTGTTCCTGGACGCCAGGTCCTGCCCCGCGGTGGTGCAGCGGCTGTTCGACGGGCCCGTGAAGCTGGACTCGGCGGGGGTGATGGAGCAGTCCATGTGCTACGACGGCGCCCACCTGTGGACGATGTCGGTGGCGTGGGGTGGAGTGATCGTGGAAGTCGGGAGTACCCATCACCGGAGAAATTGGACCCGTCACCGTCGAGGACCGCCAAGCTCTGATACCACTTGTCACGCCCGTGGCCGCCGGCGCGCTGTCGCCGGGACGTGAGCCGTGCAAGGGCCGCCGCCGAGCAGGCAAGCGCCGCGAATCGCCGAGGCGAGAAGGAAGACGATGCTTCGATCGATATGTTTTTCTGATCTGTCCTTCCATTCGTTCACACGTCAATAGTTAAACCCTTTACAATGGGCTTTGCCTGAAGGCCCACTGGCCAAATAGCCCGCACACCACACACGGCCCATTGGCCCACTCCACACCTTAACACACCGTCTCATAGCGGGCATGACACTTGCGTTCTCGCGCGAGTAGCCTGAATCGGGCTCTTAGATTCGTTTCTTCTTCTTGTGTTCAATTTGCAGCTCCAGCTTTGGTGTTAGGTTTTGCAGTATGGGCTCTAGCTCTCGGTAGCATGACTCTGTGACCTGTGTCGGACGACCAGTTGCAATAACTCGAGCCCTTCCACTTTCCAGGATCACATATTTTCTGCAACTAGATTGTCACGTTGGGGACTTGGCGTTGCTTTCTGGCCATTGCACTCTATACACTGCAGTGCTTCCTGTTATTGTCTTAACAATTGATGGTTCTAGTATAACTTTTGTGGAGTGACTAGTAGCATGTATGCCACTTATGACTTATCCATGTTAAACTTTGCTCGCAAACGAAAATAGGCCATATTTGACTCGCATCTGTTGCATCATAGGTATGTGGCATGTGAGTATAGCCTTTAGTATGCTAAATAATGTTTCACTATACACCTCGCACAGTGAACTCTGGGTTGTGAGTTGCAAGCCTCCTCCAATGAGCACGGCTGCCTGTAAAACTGTAACTGGACCCAGCACTGAAATTACATCAGCTATGCCCCTTTGCCCTCTTGTCTGGTTAAATTTCTCCTTTTGTAACCAGAAAGTAGAAATAGACAAGTGAACCATAACACCGAAACACAAACTGTAAAGCCCCCAAAAAGATATGTTACCCTCCATACCCATACCTCTAAGCTTACATATATCCTAAGCTGCAATTGATCTCGTGTTCTGCCTCTTTCATTCTTAGGCTAATCAGGAAAGTAGGTTTGAATGTGTTGCTTTGGTTCTTATTTCTGTACCATACAGACTTTACTTTGAATCTCAGATAGGTTGGTGGATGGGTTGACGTCGGTTTGAATTTCGAGCTACTAGAACCAGGTTGGTGAGGAGGGTTCTGTCGATCTGTATTAATTTCCTTCTTGAATGACAACTGTTGGGGATAGTTTCCATTTTTATGATTCGATTCCGATGTGGTATACCTTTTTTGGGTCACTCCTTAGTTTGGCTTAAATTTTTAAATATTGTGTTTACACTATTCTGATTTTTTTGTCTTGTGGGTGTGATAAATGTCTCGTGAACTGGTCAGCACTGGTTGGCATTTGAATTGGACTCTGTTGGTTTGGCTAGGTGAAATGATGTTTTGTGAGGACTTTGCTATTATAATGTCCCTTCTCACTTTGTATTGTTTGTTTTTTTTGTTCCAATTCAGTACTACATCTTGTTCCTATGCTACGAATTTGACATTGCTCTAGTTAGTTCTATGCATTTATGGTGAAAATACACCTTTATGGATATGCCCTTATTTGTTCTTGAGATTTGTTTTCCTGAATCCTGCGGGAACTATAAATCAGCATTAGGTGGTCAAGACTGGGTAGAACTTTTAGCAGTTTTGCAGTGCTCCTTAATGTGCAACCTACAGTGTTTTCCTGATGTGCTGAATGAGACAGCCATATCAGGGCAGATTGTAGCTTCTTTTCTCATCCCTTTTTGAGAAGAGAGATGCAGGCTTGGCTAAGTAGAAATTTAGTTTGCTTTTACACTTCTTGTGTAATTAAGTCAAAAAAATTTTGTTTGCCAGAGATCCATTAACTGTTTTTAAAGCTATGTAACCTTTATCGTTGCAACATGTTCCATTAACAGTAACACATCATTATAACCTGTTCCATTGACAGTTTTGCTTTTACAGTTCTGCATCAATGTAACTTGCTCCATTAACAGTTTCGTGTACTGTAGCTGCAGGGACATGGGAATGGAGGTTGTTGGCGCTGAAGCGTCACCAGCACAGGTCAAAGTATCTGATGAAGAAGTAAGCCTATTCCAAGAGAAGGAAAGTAAAGAAACGGTGAAAGAACGTGAGGAGGCGGCTGTTTTTGGTTCAGATGCAAATGGAGCCACAAATGATCTAGCACCTCCAAAGGATGTGAAGGATGAGTGGCCTGAACCTAAGCAAACTCATGCCTTTTTCTTTGTCAAGGTCCGCTCATACGAGGATCCTAAGTTTAGGGAAAAACTTGAGCAGGCTGACAAAGAATTCCGGAAGAAGATTCAGGCCCGTTCCAAACTTATCGAGGCTGTAAGGGCCAAGAAGGTATTGTTCTTAAAGGTCCTTGTGGAAGTAAGATCTTTATTTCTGATGCATCAATGTGTAAGAGCAAGAGGTCTCATGTAACTTGTTCAAATGAATGCTCGTTCTTTAATTGCCTAGATGTGTTTTTAATGGGAATAGAAAAGTAGGGAATTGAAGTGCATAAACCATGGTTAATGGTGTATCTGTTGTCTATGTTCCTTCTCTGCAGGCGGAACGTGCCAGTATAATCTCAGAGCTGAAGCCATTGACTGCTGAAAACAAACAATATAGAGAAGTTGTAAATGAGAAGATTAAGGAGATAGAGCCTCTTCGAAACAGTCTAGGAAAGTTTCGTGATGAAAACAATGCTATGCGGGCACAGAGTGCAGGTTTATGCTCTTCTATCGAAGAGCTTGAGCAAAGGGTATTCCTGAGCCCTTTTGAAACTCAGCTTTTACATCTACAATGTGTAATTGTTTTTTTCTCCTTCAAATTCTTCTCCATAGATCAAGATGCTGAATGCCCGCATATCGCATGAGAGCATATCTTTAGCTGAGGAGAAGCGTCTGATCAAAGAAATTAAGGAGCTTGAGAAAACCAGATCAAAAGTTGCTTTGAATGCTTCCAACCGAGCTAAACTGCAAGATACAGTGGTTCAAAAAGAGGCCATACAGGGCCAGGTCAAAGTAAGTATGCTATACTGCAGCTTCGTGTCTTGTTTTACAGTGTCTCCTGAGGAAATAGAAAGTCCTGACAGGCAGCTTTCAGATCATTGGGGAGGGCATTGATGGAATAAAGAAGGAGCAACAAGCAGTCAGAGATAAGATTAAGGTTCTGGATGATGAGCTAAAGGTTGTTTGTGACGAGATTGCTTTGCTTGAAGAAGATTTAAATGCGGCTACTGCCAGAAAAGATAAAGCTTACAAAGCATTGGTCGAATTGAGAGAAGCATATGATGCAAAAGTAAGTTATCATATCTAAGATATGTCAAAAATCCTAACAACAACGGCAGACAGTTAGTCCCAAACAAATTAGGGTATGCTAGAGATGAAACCCACAAGAAATGGAATTAACAAAGGGAAGCAAAAGAGAAGGAGGCATAGTTATTAAGGCGTCGCTTAAGCGTCGCTTAAGCGACGCTTAAGCGGTAAGGCGGTTTTTGAGGTTAAGGCGTCCTTGTCGCCTTAATCTTATACATAAGGCGTCCTAAGGCGTCCGTAAGGCGTCCTAAGGCGCCTTAAGGCGTCCGTAAGGCGATAAGGCGAGGACGCCTTACTCCCTGCTTGTTGTTGCTGCCCCTCTACTCCCTCTGTTGCAGTGTGTCACATACTTTTTGCATGATCATGCAATGTCTGATGTGTTCGACAACTGGTATTGAGATAAACTTAAGAGATGGGAGTGGTTATTTAATACTATTTATTAGTTATGGTGGACTTTGTCTATTATGTTGGTTTATATTGAACTACTTCTATTAGCTAACTGGTAGTTTCATCCTCATCTATTTGGAATTTGGGACTGCATTCCTATAATTTCCTATTTTTTTATATTAATAAGGCGTCGCCTCGCCTTACGCCTTATCGCTTAAAAGGTAAAAAGAGGGGCGGTCGCCTTAGGTCGCCTTACCGCCTTAATAACTATGGAAGGAGGTAAGTTATATGGAAGCCCTCCGTGCAGAAATTATGGGTCTGTTTGGTTTGAAGCCAAAACTTGCCACATTTTGCCAAGCCTAAGTTTAGTCAAGTTTGACCAACTTAGTTATTGTTTGGTTCATAGCCACAATTGCGGCAAGATTCCTTGCCATCTAACTGGGTCCTACATGTCAAAGACTCAAAAAAGTGTGGCAAGATTCCCTTAGACTTGCCAAGTTGTGGCTGAAAATTTGAGCACCTAACCTTAGTCAAGTTTGGCAAAAATTTGTGGCAAATGGTGGCAACCTTAGTACATAAACCAAACAGGCCCTATATTGCTACGCTTGGGCTAGCAAGAGGATACAACCTATTTCTTTCTCTTCAGTTTTCCTTTGTCTTAATGGTTTGTTGTGCCTGTGCAGCATTGTCTGCTTTTGGTGTAGTCTTTGTTGCTGCTTGCTTCCCAGCTATGCCTGAGTGTGATTAAGGGGTCGAATCTTTTGTTTTAGTTTTCTTTACTCATATGGATGTTGGCTTTCTATATAGTCTGGAACCCGTTTGTTAAAAGCGGAAGGTGGAATCCCCTAATTTCTATAAGATAATTATTCTATGTTACCATTCCCTTTCATAAATATATTTGTATGTTGCATATGTTCCCTCCATTTTTATGCCGCATATAAGCTATTTTTTCTTAACCTTTTTTAGTTGAGAAAACTTTCATCTGTTTCTGTTAAGATGGTGCATTATATAACATTAACATCCCCATATTGGTAACCTATCACTGACTACGATCATGTCTTTTCATTGATACTCTGCTGTACTTTATCCAGAACGCGAGCTTCCATCAAAATCGGATGGTTTTGAGCAAAGTTCGGGATTACTCTTCAAGGAATATGTTAACAGAATTGCAGGATCTCCACAAGACTGAGGTGTGCTTCTACAAATATTTTATGTATTTGTGGCTTGATCTTGTGATGCTCACATGTTATGTATACTAAACATTTGTTACTCTTTTAGGTTGACAATTTCATGACCCAATGGTGTGAGAGCAAAGCCTTTAGAGAGGATTATGAGAAGAGGATCCTCACCTCCCTCAACAACCGACTTCTGAGCCGAGATGGTCGGATGAGGAATCCTGGCGAGATGCCTATATTTATCGAGTCACGAGCACCAGCTCCACCTGCAGAACAGGAGCCTATCCCAGTAAAGTTGCCTGCAAAACAAGCCAGGGAAGCACCTGCTCCTCAAGCAGTTGAAGCTCCCAAGGTTGAAGCCTCTTCAAAAGTCCCTGCTAAGTCACATAAGGCAAAAGCTGCTCTGGATGCTGATGATGAATATGAGCCTGAGCCTCTTAAGGAGAAGCCGAAGCCTAAGGAGGTTGATACAGCAAATTTGAAAGAGATAAAGAGACGGGAGGAAATTGAGAAGAATAGGCTAGCTTTGGAGAGAAAGAAGAGGCAGGCTGAGAAGCAAGCTGCGAAGGCAGCAGCCCGAGCACAGAAGGAAGCTGAGAAGAAGCTTAAGGTACTACATCCCTCATCTTCTCTCTACCTCTCTCTCACACACGTGCACGCACACACAAAAGCTAGAATGTAACAACCTCATTCTTTCAGAAAGAGGAAAAGAAAACTAAGAAGAAGACTGGAGCAGGTGATACTGATGAGCCCTCTGAATCAGATGCCAAGTCTGATGAAGCTGTGGAAGCCCAAGCTGAGGCTGAAGTGGCCCCAGCTTCCACCACGGTGAAGAAAGAACAGAATGATAACATACGGAACAGAAGCGTTGTGACAAGAACCAAGGCCCCGGTGCCGAAGGCGATCCTTAAGCGGAAGAAAGCCCAGTCCTCCTGGTCTTGGATTGGCCCGGCTGCAGCAGTGACCGCCATCTTGGTCGCTCTTCTTGCAGTTCTAGGTTATTACCAGTACTACCTTCCAGCAAGTGCCAGCAACTAAAATGATGTGAAGGCTGCTGCCCGCGCCCGGAAAATGATGTAAAAGACCAATTTTGCAGGCGAGGAAAAATGGAAACAGATTGTGCGTGGTCTGCTTTTGAGACGTGCAAGACTTTGAATCGCCGTTTTCTGTTTGATACTGCCGGGGTCGGGGGAGAAAGTACAGTTGATTTTGGTTGTGACTTCTTAGTTATAAACTGCTAATGATATACTCCCTCCGTCCCGGAAAATTTGTCGCTTTGTAGTTCATTTTTGAACTATAAAACGACACTTTCCGGGACGGAGGGAGTACTCCATTCCAAATTACTTGTCACTCCCTAGTTCAAATATGAACTTGAGAGTTACAAGTAATTTGAGATGGACGGAGTATCCAGTGTACTTTGGAAGTGAATCGTATAGGAATAATGCCTTTTCGCCTTGGGTATCGGAAATTGATCGGTGCCTTTCATAAATTGGTTTCATCTTGTTTGCAGTGATGGTTAACATGTAACTGGTTGTTAACCATGAGCGGTTTGAGCGAACGAAATTTTTTGTGCTCCTTTCGATTTTCAGCTAATATTTGCAGCGCATTTCAGTGGCACGGCTACGTTAACGCTACAGATGGTAAGTCTGCGCTTATCTAGGACCCGCGAAAGGCAATAAACTGTCGCTGGTACTTACAGTCCCCTTCAAAATATGTACAGCATCACCGGCTCAGTGGATTACATGGGGCATAGATTTGAGAAAACTTATTCTCTAGCACTAGAAGCTCGCATCTTCCAAAAAATACCATTAAAAAAAAACTGAGCTTTGGAAATTACCATCGAAATGGCGAACAATGGTTCGGAAAGTAGTGCTCTTAGATTTGATTGTACACCTGTTAGTTCAGGAACTCGCTGCGCACATGGACCTGGGCAGAAGATGCCGACTGCAGTTGCCCAACCTAGGCATCAAGCAAATTAGCACAAGGTACAAACCGTGGCTCTCTTCCAAACCACCGCCCGATCAATTCCATCCTCGGACTCTTCCCAAACCGACCTTTCAGACCACTGACCAAACCTTTGTCACTATCATCCAATCCTTCGTTGCCCGGCTAGCACAGCGCGGTGTAGCAGGAGCAGAGCGTCGACGGACCCACAGGTTGAGGGTTGTCTGGCTGGCCAAGCAGAGCGGTTCTGTTGGCGCAACAATGCTACTCCCTCTGTTTGTCGCTTTATAGTTTATAGTTCAAAATTAAACTATACAGAACGTAGGAAGTATTTGAGTTAAACGAACATAGTGAATTATTTAGGGGAGCAAAATAGATTCCTCTTGTTAAATAATTGCTTAATAAAAGTGCAAAAAGATTACTGATTAGCTGAAACTGCCGGTAACTAGAAACAGAGAGCAATAGCAGATGCAATAAGAAAATGGCCAGGGTAAACTATATTGTGCAGAGTTCAGAAGGTAGTGAACTCAAGTGCCATGCATATTACCAACCCAAGCACCAGACCAGACGATGTCACGCACGTACATAACTTATTCACACGCTGGGTACACATCTGTAGCAAACTAGAACGAATAAAAAAACACGCGAATAAGGTCAGCAAAAAAGAACTGGATCAGGCAAACATATAATATAATGAACAAATCGAGCTAGAGTTAATCAACCCTTCCCCCAATCCACCCACGCCCCACCCAACAAAACTAGTAACATCTCTTGGCATCATAATTGAACCTCCATGTTGCATGCAATGCAATTACACAACGAGTTCCTTTCGCTGTGGCAGCTTTACAACGGGTATTTTCATCGCCCTCCCGGGGGAATTAAACATCTCAAGTAACTTTCTTGGTACCAGTGGCAGAAAATGTACATGCGGTGTGTGATCTGATCCAAGGATCAAATCTTCTTTGGTAGATTATAAGTTTTCTTGAGGAACTTTGTTGCCGTCTCATCATTCCGGTAGCAAAGAACTCGCAGGACTGTATTAGGCTCATTGGGACTCCAGTGCCCTGTTGTTGGAGGCACCGGCAACCTATTCTTGGACACTGATCTATTTGATTCAACCATCATGCGTTTGAATCGATCAATGAGGCTTTCAGAATCTGCTCTAAAGAGGGGCAGCACATTCTTGACCTGGGAGGATGCCTTGTCAACTAGTTCCTCTGGCAATCCATCTCCATCTGCCAAATACAGGTCTCTGAGGGCCCTGAAATCGTCTTCAATTATCTGAGCGTCTTGATGAGTAAAAGCACGCAAAGGCCCTCCAGCAAGAAGCACCAGCAAGAAACCATCAAAACTTGCTTTCATCAGTGCTGTTATAGCACGATTCCTCACTTTATTGTGCACGATACTAGATATCGTCTCAAGGATAGGGTCAAGTTCTCTCAATAATACCTCCACCCTGTTCGATGCAGGATCGCGAACATAAAGGGTGTCCCAGAGAACATGGCCCAAGTCATAGAATGTCACCTTATAAGCAGTCGTCTCACATATCTGCTGAATACCTTCTTGACAGGCTGCCTGACAAAGCTCAAACTTGATGTCCACTCCATCAGTAATATCTGCCTGAGCCGACTCGACGTTTCTCAAGCATGTTTTAATCTTCCTATCTAGGTTCTCAAGCTCAGCTCGGATATACTGAAGCGTATTCAAGCGTACACATAGTTGAGGAAGGCCCAACGGATCATTTCCATTTGCTACTCCATTTTGTGATGCACGAACCTGCAGATTCTGTGGCTTCTCCTTTTTCTTGAATAATAACTTAGAGCCAACCTCACACCGCGTTAATGGAGGTAGTTGGGGCATAAAAGAATTACGTGTTCCTGTTCAGAGTGCAAAAAGATATAGTAAACTCATCATTGGAATATCATTCAGACAAAATTTATCAGCATTTATTTACCTAGTACTTACCGCAACCAGATTTTACTTTAGACACATAAAGCTGCAGGGTTCTATCAAGCCCAGCTGTCAGATCAGGAAGAACTGCCGGATGCATTGGTATAGGCAACTCGAAAAAGGCATCCAGTGCTTCACCAATAACCCGGAGCATCTCTACAGAAGAGGGAGCGAAATTCTCCCTATTAGCACCTGGATTCCAAGTCTGAATAAAAGATAATTGTAAGTTTAGTGAATGAAAAATCATTGAAACTCAAGTTTGAAGTGACCTAACAGTATTTTGTATAAATGTACTGCCTGATGGGTCACAATGTTTTTGACAGTTTCTAATGAGTAATGACCAGTTCTCAATTTGCTTAAGTCAATACAGCATCTGGTTTGCACTTAGGTTTTGGTGTGGTTCCGAGGTTCAATTATCAGCAAGTGAGCTATTGGACTATGGCTGCTAAAAGTTGTTTACATCATGGGATCTAAATCAATAAATGATAGGGTGCCCTACTAAAGGTTTGTGGCCATTGACAAATACCGAATGGATGCATGGACATAGAAAAAAAATACACACAAATGCATCAAAGGAGCGTGTTTGATAAATACACTGATAACTATGGATACTGGAGATGAGAAAATAGTCTTTATAACCAAGTATTGCACAGTTGTGCCCAGACCCCAGATACAACATTTTAATAGTATGGGATGCTAAACATCAGACATGCTAATTATATATAATAGCACATAGCATCCTTAGTGAATTATGATTATTTTGTTTTTACAGTGAGAGATTAAGTCTGGTAAAGGGGGGAAGAGGGCACCTCTTGCTTCAAACTCCGGTCAACCCATCCCTTGAGTTTGTCCACCCTTCCCTTTATCCATACTTTCACCAGATTAGCTATTGCATTTTCAGCTTCATATGGCGGCATCTCTCTGATTAATGACTTGCCTCCATCATCACTATCCACAGAGTCTTCGACGGCAATATTAACAAGATCCTTCTCTAATTTGTCTGCAGCTTTAAGGACTTGAACTGTATCTGGGGTCAGCTCGGTAAGTGCAGCTACAAACTGCTTCAGCTCATTACCATAACATGAATGAAGAGTCGCAACAGCAACACCTGAAGCAAGGGGGTGCCATGTCTTCAGTATTGGACTGTACAGATTCTTCTCCTTTATAGCTAGGTCACCAATGTCCTCCGCAAGGATAGAAAGAACTGGAGTAGGGTTTCTTGAAGATCGTTTTGAATCCGCTTCTTCCATTCTCTGCACAGATCAAAATAATGTTATATCACAGAAGCACTTGTGTGCACTACATAAATATCAATTTTATAACTTAGCATTAACCATCAATGAAACAGGACCACTGAATATAAATAGAGGTTAAGATTGAGCAGAATGGTTTTTGGGGTTGTATCCATGATTCTTAACAGTCTTTTTATGTCATTTATCAAATATAGCATAAGTTGTACAACAAATGATGACGACAATAATACAAACATATGAATCATAAGACTTAGGTTGATATGTTCACTAGAATGACTTACTAGAGCAAAAGCTGTACGAAGTGAAGACCGTATGTAGGTCTCTACCCTGCTACGAGCGACATCAGTATCTTCTTTCCTCCTACGACGGTACTCATGAGAAATATCTTCAACAAGCACCTTTGCAGCTGACACTCCAATTGATACAATGCCTTGCATGGACTCAATATTACTTGTATCAAAGGTTTCATGGTATGCCAGGAGTCTTTTTTCTGTCCAACCCATTATCGAACTTAATGTTGAACTCAATACTGTACAGTAATTTGGATCTTTAGTGGTCTTGGCATCCTTGGCAACTTGAGCTAACTGATTTTCTGCAGCAGAAAGTAGCTCGATATCTACTTGACCAGACATAACAAAATGGTTGAACAATGCCCAAGTAAAGCTAAGATTGTGGAGCATCTCATTAATTCCAAGGATACCCCAGGTTTTCTTCAAGAGCTCCATCACCTCATCTATCTCATCAACCACAGTACCATCTTCATTATCAAAACAGGCTTCTACTAGCGTTTGGTAGAGATGGAGATTTAGAGGGAAACCATCTGCCCAGTGGCATCCATCAGAAGTTCCATCATGAGATCTTCCAGCAAGTGACATGACAGCACTACGTAGGCCCTGCATTGACTCAGAGTTTTTCCCAGTTTCCAGTGGCCTATCATATGCGCCACGTATAATTTGTCGCAGCCTTTGTGCAGAGACGTCCGATTTGTTCAATGGAACAAGTGGATGAGCAAGTAAACCAGTCTCAAGAAGCTTCAAATTCCTACTGCGCCATGCCTCGTACTCTTGAGGATCAGGGAAATCAGATGCCTTGAATTGTTGCAAGAACTCCAAGGGCAAGACCATAGACTCTGCTCGTCTGCCAAGCTGTTTTAGAAAAAACGTGAAAATTATTAAGAAAAAATTAATATACACAACCTTAAAATGAGTACTAATTTATGTATATGTTGATTAGCATAGGCCCATCAATGATACTGCGCCCAGTTTCAACTGAAATACCCCATAGGAATTAAGACTTTCTTTCAGAGAACCCGACTAAGCCGAGCGTGCATTACTGCATCTTTTTGAAACTGTCCAAAATTCAATTTCAGCTGAGCACTTGTCAACCAAAAAATAAAAAAATGCTGCAGGAGATTTTGGAAACCATATGTGAAACCAAAGTTTCACAACTAAACCTACATCCTTAAACCCAAGTGATTGATTCTAGCATACCTATCCAAACTGTGACCATTCCTTAAACACAAAAATAAATTGCTCATCAGTAGTTAGGTTCTAACTAACATCACTGAATGCAGTAAAACGAAACCATCTCCTGAAACATAAGATGTGTGCTAAAGGCATAATGAATCAAACATGATCAGCAGTCCAACAAAACACAAACTGTCAAGACAACAAGACCAGTATGTGGTTCATATCAAAAATCCAGTCATAAACAGAAGTAGCCAATTTACCAAGTGGGCTTCCTCCTATAGAACAAAACGAACTAGGTGAAACAGATAATAACCTTGGAAATCTAATTGAGTGAAATGTGTGCCTTCCTAATTCATCTTGCATCTACTTTATTACGAACACCCCAGACCAAGATAAGAATCATGTTACCAAAACCGTTCTTCCTAACTTGTAAAGTGCAGGATACAGTTTCTTATGTGGTCAGGTACACAAATCTTAATTAGGTATCTGAAAGTGAGGAAGAAGAAAATTATGAACTCACAAATTTGAAGATCCACACTAAAAAAGGAGATAAACTTCATTTGTTTATCACACATCCTTCCCTCTAAAAAGGCAGCGTGTTTGGTAATGGCATTCCAGTCCTTGAATAGGAATACCTAGTGGACTGAAGAATATAATAAATAAAATTGAGCCCGTTTGTAGCTAAATTTGAATTTTCATCCGACTCTCCAACGAACTCCCATGAACACACGAAGCTTCCACCATGGCGGTGTTCACCCACTCCAGATCTACCACGATCCACGAATGCCAGCAGCAGCAGCATGGCTCGAGGACTCAGATGAGGATAACCAACGAGCGTAATTTCGAGCTGCATTTCTTTTTACTTGAAATGAAATCTCAGCACCTAACTAACCGAGAGATAGATCTTACCTGGCTGGCGGCGATGCGGAGGAGGCCCCTCCGGATCCTGGCGTCGGCGGGCTCGGAGACGCGCATCTGCACCCGCACGAGCTCCCCGACCGTGGCCGGTCTCCGCGCGGCCGCAGGCTTGCCGCCGCTCCCGGGGCTGCCGACCCCCTTGGAGGAGGCCGAGGAGCGGAGCCCGAGCGCCTTCTTCATCTTGCTGGCGGCGGCGGAGGTGAGCGAGCGCTGGAGCGACGCGGAGGATGCGGAAGAGGAGGAGGATGCCGTGGAGGCAAGAGGCGCCGCCGTGGACGCCGCCTGCGGGATGTAGGTGAGGGGCTTGCCGCCCGTGGTGCGGGAGGCCGCGACCAGCACCTCGTAGGCGGCCTCGCGCAGGTCCACGGCCGAGAGCGGCACCCCGAGGTCCGGGAACGGAGAGGGGAGCGCCGGGGAGGAGGAGACGGCGGCCGCGGCCGCGGAGGGCGGGAAGCCGTTGGAGGAGGAGGACGTGGCCGAGTCGCGGCGAGACTCGCGGAACAGGCGCGCCATCGCGTCGGCGGCGGCGAGCTTGCGGGCTTGCCCCTTTCCCCTCTCTCTCTCTCTCTAGGTCGCTAGCTGGCCCGGTCCCGCTCTCTCTAGAGTGGGAGCGCCGGAGAGAGATGGGCTTTTCGTCGCAGGGATGACAAGGAAAGAGAGAGAGAGGACGAGGGGAGAGATGGGAAGGTGGAGGATAACTGCTACGAGTACCCGCTTGGCTGCAGTAGTTACGATTTTCAATTTTTCATCATGATTCTCTTATTCTTTAACTGATACTCCCTCCTTTCTTAAAAGATTGTCATCTTCTAGTACAAAAATGAACTAGAAGGTGACAATCTTTTGAGAAAGGAGGAAGTATTATTCTCCACCCGATCTTTTTATTTATCACTGATTATTTCATTTTTAACTAATATGTAATAAATAAAAATATTCAGAGGAAGTAATTATCTTTGTGCTTGACTTTATGTTTTAAAATTCTGAAATCCAATAGCCCAGGTGTTTGAAAATAGGCACCGCGCTGATCAACGGGCACAGTAGGCTGGAGGGTTGAAAATGATTTAATTATTTTGTTAATTATAATTAATTTGTAAATAATATGTTAATTGTAAAACTAGCAAAAATAATAATTTAGTGATTGATTGACTTATAGAATTAAAAGTTAATAATTACTTACAAGGATTAATGGTTAATAATAATTAGCTGTCAATTATCTGGTGCATGACATTTCCAAACTTTCGGATACCTGGAATCTAGGCAAATCCTTTAAAATTAATACTCATTTCATTTTAAAATTATTATTTTTGTAATAGAAATGTAATTTAAAATGAGTTATGGTTGTTCGAAACGATAATAATTTAAAGAATGAAGTAGCTTTTATGTGATCGCATAACAATGATTCAAATATTGCAGATCAGTGTATTATTATTCATGGCGTTGCGAAGTAGGTGTAACAAATTTGATGGAGACGCGGGGTGGCAGGATAGCCGTCCAACCCGCGTTAGCGTCTGTGTTAAGGTTAAGGTTAAGCAAAGGACTCGGCACTACAGCTGCTCCAGGTACATCAGCTGCCACCAAGTGATAGTCGCGTGGACCAGGTCCTTGGAGGACGCGGCGGCTGCCCAGGCCAGCTGTCCCGTGCGCCGAGTCCACCAGGATGCGCGCGCGCCCAGCAGCTACCGAACATTCTTTAGAATTTGCGATGCATGGGTTGGAGAAGGCGAAGGCGATCAATCATTTCTTCAAAACTTGAAGTGTAGTGTACTCCTTCCGTTCTGAAATAATTGTCGTTTCAAACAACCAAATAAACTAGAAATGAACTATTGAAGGTTGTCCTAACGACAATTAAAACGAAACAGAGGGAGTAGTTTTCAAAACCACCCGGGCGTGATCATGAGTAAAAAGCGAGCCGTTTTTTTTCAATAAAAAAAACAACCAGATCCTCTTTCAACAATGTGGGAGGCTGCCCAAGACCAAGGGCCGGTGAAGACAAACCCACCACCAACGACGCTTGCGGCGGCAAAACAGGTGGATCACATGCCCAAGTCTCGAACTAAACAGTTAATATCTCGTGATCCGGCTGCTCCTTCGATCTCGACACAGCTCATCACACGCCAGACTGCCGATCGCCGACATGCGCCGGAATGTGCTTAGCTCCTCGACTAGATTAGAATATTAGATAGGTCAACGTTAGGTGCCAGATACTCGATTGGTGAACCATCGCCATCAGTCACAGGCAAGTACAGTACGATGCTGCTGGCATAGTGGCGTTGGCAGCCATTTATTGAAAGGGAAAATAAAGGAAAAGCATCGGCTTTCAAAAAAAAATAAAAATAAGGGAAAGCATCCGGCGCCTGGAAGGTAGCAGGCCCGCGCGTCGGCGATGGATTGGCGGTGGGGCCGGCAGCGCACAACGAACCAGTTGTTTGCTTGGGTCTCGAACCGAACCGAACCGAACCGAGTGATAATCTAGTATCGCAGCGACAGCTCGGACGTGGCTGTCACATCCGATTGGTGAAACCGAACGCGGGCGCGGGCGCTCCTGCTCTTCAACTTGAAGGACGAAATCACAAGGGCGCAGAGATAAGACATCAAACTGTGAAGTCACGGTAAATCAGCAAGCAAAAAATTACAACGCCCACCGTGGGGCTCGAACCCACGACCACAAGGTTAAGAGCCTTGCGCTCTACCGACTGAGCTAGACGGGCTTCTGTCGAGCAGTTAAAAATTACACTTCAACTAGTGTAAAACTGTAAAATCCGTGCCGTCCACCTAACGCCGTGGTTGGTTATTACCAAGCATGCAAACTGTTGCTTGCTTCATCAAAGCTAACAACCCAGTAGACAGCTGAGCTATTCCGGTCAAGTCGACCTCTGGGGACCTGGGGTCTCAAGCGACAGCAGTTTGACCTCCATTTTGGATAAATATATCAATCAGTACCCTGTAAAAATGTCCGAAGCTGAGTTCGAGTTCTTGCCGTTTTTTCCCTAGCTGGAGAGGATCTCTGTCTATCTCTTGAATCTGTGCGACGATGTTCTCTCTCCCAAATATTTTTAGCGTCAGTGGACAATTCGCCTCCGATTTCTTCATACTGAATAATCGCACACTCGAACCACTGCCAGTTGGTGTGTTACCACACAGAAGGCCAAGTTACCACTCATCTCTACAGTTAGCAATCGCACTATCACAAGACTTAAACGGAAACAGGGAAGCAGGAATTCGTTCGTTCCCAGCTCTTGTAAACACACGAGACGAGATTGAACACAAAAGTAGTTTGGTATGATTGACGCTGTACGATCTACCACTACGTCCCGTACTTCTTACGGCAATAGAAACGCGGACCACACGCTCGCCGGCGGCCGACGCCGGAGGATCAGGCAAACAAAATAAAAAAGCAACAAAACCAAACGCCCACCGTGGGGCTCGAACCCACGACCACAAGGTTAAGAGCCTTGCGCTCTACCAACTGAGCTAGACGGGCTATTGAATATTTATCTTACGGAATTTACTATATTTAATTTCAATCGTAGGAGAAACAGGTAATTGAAACAGAGATGAATGCCATTAGGAGAAAGAAACAATCTGAGCGGACTGGGAGGGGCCGACTGGTGAACACAAACGGAACCAACCAAACATGGACTGACCACAACAAATATAATGTGGTGAACAGACGGAGCAAGGAGGGAGCTAGCTGGTCATGGCGCATCAGCTCCCCGACGACGTGCCTCCCAAACGCAGATGTCGCCAGAGAAGAACCACGTTAAGCGGGACCCATGACCACAACCATGACCGCGGGGCTCTGAACCCACGACACCAAGATTAAGAGCCTTGACCTCTGCTGACTGAGCTAGACGAGCTACGCATGGATTATGGGATATACCTATGTAATATACCGGCTTGGATATACCATACTAATTTTTACTCCCCTTATTTGTCACTTAGGACAAAAAAAAATTAGTTCATTTTGAACTAATTTTTTATCCTAAATGACAAATATATGAGATGGAAAAGTATCATGCAATGCAGAGACACGATCAAATAGTTCAACCATAGTCCCATGTAACAACCAAGCAAGCTCCCTTCCCCTTTGTTTGCACCGACAAATGTATACAAAACTCGGCCATCAACGAACCAACTAACGGCCATTGCAGCACCTCTGTGCCCAAGGGGGTCGAAACACATTGCTTTGCTCCCGGTTGCTACTATACACATAGCTTAGAACAGTAGACTTCATTCCCTAACTAGGTTTGCCGTTCCAGTTAGTTCATCAAAAGCGGATAAAGAGAGAAGGGCATCAAGGAGGACAAGAGCCAGAGAAGCGCATCAAGGAGGACAGGGGGCATCACAGGTACTTCGGACGCCGAGACAGTCTTCTAAGGCTCACCCTCTCCTGCAATTGGAAAACACAGCAAGTTTCAAAATCAGGCCATATTCATAGTACAGGTGTTATGTTTTCTGAGGGGAGAAAGGAATCCATCATGATTCTAGAAACTTATATGTCTGAAAATGGGCGTTAATATTATGTGGTTTAGTGTAACAAATACTGAAAAAAATATGGGCCACTTTAGTGAATATACCTGACATGAATCATGATCATATTCGACAAGGAATACACATCTGCATCCCCTGATATCATGCGGCTTCCGCTGAATCTCCACCACATGTGCATCAAAATGCAGTGCTTCTTCGTTACCCTCCTAAGTTCAGAGTTCAAACCACAATAAGAAAATAGCTTAAAAGTGGCAAAAATGAAAGAAGTGAGCCACCGTAACAGGAGCTAGTTGCAACATCATAGCACACAACCTAGTTTTAACATTGTGACTGCTTTTATGCTGCTGCTAGTATAGGATAATTGTGACACTTACCCTGAAGCAGAGGACAAGATCTCCTTCGCTAATGCTTCTGCACTGTGTGGACTCCACAGGAATGGAGCGCTGGCGGATACACTTCTTGACATTCACCCACTCATCCTCATCAGCTCCAAACCCCTCAAACCTCACCCGGACTTCCTAGAATGACAATATTGAAATATTGAGTTACAGAAAGACGAAGCAAATCTTACATATGCTACTGAACAAACAGTAAATAAAACAGAAATAATAAGGTAAAACATTCAAGAAAATATCATATTAGATAAAAAAAAACTATTGAAACATTCCAAAATCTCATAGATATCTCTACATATACATTCATGATGAAATGAATAAACAGAGGGATGTAATGGGCGGAACCAGCTATTTAAATGAACCATGGGTTGAAAAGACAAAATTCTCTATATGCAGTCATAAGGTAGGTATTCTTACTACTTCACCCGCCTTGTTCTTCCTGTGTGCCAGGAAAATGGCAATGTCGTACCTGCATAGAGCAAACAATGTGATGAAATTAAAATTGGCTGAAACACTAAAAATGACTGCTCCATGAGGTATACTGCTATAAATATAAGCCTAATCTACCAGCTATCAAGGTTAAAATATATCACTGCTACCACCATCGAGGTTCAGTATCATAGTTAACAGAATATTTCTCTTGCGTCCAGACTCTTGGTAAAGTCTAGAAAACCACTGATGCTAAAAACAAGGATATGATATTTCGAAGCCCAAAAAGTCTGATTTGGCAGATACTAGGGAAAAAATGGAGTAATTGTTTTAGTGATCTGAGAAGGGAGTCTGTGTTTAGCATGAAATTTGTAAGAGTTTCAAATCCAAATAGAGCAAAATCTCCCCAATATATTTAAACCATGCAGGACCTGCGCCAGTCGTTAAAGGAGATACGAGTGTCACCACAAATTACGGTTCAAAAAGTAGTTACACAAGGAGCTAAACACCATAATATGGAACAAAATAAGAAAATCTAATGCAGATCGAGTCTTCTAAATCTTTCCAAAAATTCATGTTGAGAGGAAGAATACACCATGAGGCTGGAACAGGGGAGTTTGTTGTACATAATACCACTAAATTATCGGGGTGCATGATAAACTAAAAGGTTGAAGTCCTACATGCTCAGTAACTATCAATAAGCATTACTATAACCAATAAAGAGCTGGCTTATATTATTTATCATGTATCAACCAGCATGGCCCTGTAAACAACAAATGTCCAAGTACCCATGATACAAAAAAAGGAGATGATAAAGGCCAAACAAATAGGGCATTGGAAACATGAATACCCATTGGAAACAAAATGAGAGGAATGAGAAAAGAAACATTAACAAGTAGTTGCAAGTAAAAGGATATCTACCATGCGGAATCCTTTGCTGACTTGGCCTCAAACTCCAGCTCTTCAAGTTCGGGAACCTTATCTTTACATTCGGAAAAGAAGCCAGCATATCAGAAATTACACAAATGTACATCAACAAAGCACTAATCATGCAGTTTTCAACAGAGTAATTTTCAAATCTACCTTTTGGAGAATCGGGAGAAACCTCATCCTCCTTGTCTGAAACACTTGTATCAAGAGCCAGAAGTTTTTCTACAGAAGCTGCAGTCTTTTCTTTAGAAAGTGACACATTTACTTCTGAGGCTAAAGCTTTTTCTTCAGAAACGGGCATGTTTACTTCTAAATCCAAGGCCTTTTCTTCAGAAGCTTTTTCTTCAGGAGCAGTAGGTAAGCAAGCAGGTTTAGTGGTTGACAGCGGAAATTTCTTAAGGAACCATCCTTGAACCTGTTGAAAGAGTCGTCATGCTAGTTCACAGTCAGAAAACATGGAGCATATCAAGAGATAATCACCTGTGAAGCCTGTAATGCTCTACTTCCGGCTCGGCCTGCAGAACAACTAGATGAAAAAAGCAAAAAGTATAGTCAAATATTAAAAGAATCACACCCATATTCTTATATCTAAATATAGATTTACATAACTAAAACAAAAGGGTTTCAATTTCACAGCACCATATACCAGTACAGCCAACAAACCAGGAAACAATAACATAAGAAAATCATGTTTGGGTAAGAACAATAGAAGATACATCAATTTCCTTAAATGATTATTGTGGAATTACAATCGTTTGGAATAAAAAGGGCAGTAGTAATGCCATGTAACTATGTGTGGCTTACTTAAATTCTTTTGCAAGCTTCTGGCAGAAATTGTCATCCCAGAATTGCTCTTTTCCATCAGCAGCCAACTTTTCCATCCTGGCAATCTGCAACATGGAGTATTCTTGAGTTGTCATGGTAGATACAAAGAAGCATATGCGGCTTCAAAAAAAGACTAACTGTATGCATGCTAAGCTGTTCTAGGAAGTATACTTAATTGCATAAACGCTAAGAATACAAATGTGTCAAACTCCATTCATATTATCAGTGTACTGGTAATTGCATCACCTAATCGGATAGGAAATTTATAATGTTTGACTGCACATTGTGCAAAATGACATACAAGCTAACAGTCCTGAATGAGTAGTACTTCTACACTGCATAGAAGTAAAACTGTCTTTTTCACAAGTTGGGATTTCGGTTCTACCATGCAGTAGGATTTGTATCAGTAGCACAATAGCTGTTCCCTGTGAACAATAATCTGATATTACATTAGGACCAATTTCCAATCTCTGTAATCATATATCACCAGAACCACGATTGGGGCTCACTTTTTGGTAATTTTCTGTCACCAGTGTAGCAAGATTTTTTCTAAGTAAAAACTGAATACAGTAATGCAATAATCAAACATGTCATTTTCTACAGTTACACGAATTGGTCAACTTAAACAGCATTTGTTCCTACATTTGGGCATCACTTGCTTCACAAACGAAACCCTAGCACAAGATTTCCCATCAAATGTTACGAATCTGGGTCCATAAAGCTTCCTCAAGCTAGCATCGAGCTATTCACAATGCAGGCAAGAACAAGCACTGACATGCATAAGGAAACATCGACCCAGCAAATAATATTCGAATGCTCGCCACCAAACTCCCCAAAAAAATGCGATCGCGAACGGGTATCCACACGACCAATAGGAACTTCCCAAAGATATGAGCTTTCCATTGCCCAGTACGCCCGTCAATGGAACGACGGGGAAGGGAGGCTCAGGGAAACTGGAAAACCCCCTAGGAAAACCCACCGAGAACGCAATGGCGCATCAGAAAGACACTCGAACCGATCTTGCCCGCAGGGGAATCCGACCATCCTCAATAGATTCGTATTTTCCATCCGAACAATATAATAAGTCCGGGGAGGGGCGCCGTACAAGAAACCCAACCACCGCCGCCGCCGAAGGGGCGAAATGGAGAAGGAATGACGAGAGGGGTGGTGCTGCTCACCTCGGAGGGCGCGAAGCGGACGGCGGACCGCCGGTCCATCGCTAGCCGGCGTAGAGGGCGACGCCGGGCGAAAGTGTAGAGGAGTAGGGAAGAGGGGCGGCTTCCCACTTCCCAGGCTGCCGCACCGAAAGGAACGCAATTATGGTGGGTACTGTACTGGAGACTAGTAGGAGAGCACGGTCTAATAAGAAACGGATTAGAAAAATGCGAGCCGGACAGGACAAGAGCGGACTAATAAGAAACCGGACTGGAAGCTTGGAAGTGGTCGCGTCGGCCCACCGGAACAAGCGGCTTTCAGAGCAACATACACTCGCAGGAAGTCTTTGGTATTTTGTTTCTTTTTTCAGTAAAAAATTTTTGGCACGTCCCGTCTTTTTAATTTAACTCCTAAGAAACAAGGATGTTCCGGTTACAGATGAATACGACAGCGGGGATAGCTCAGTTGGGAGAGCGTCAGACTGAAGATCTGAAGGTCGCGTGTTCGATCCACGCTCACCGCATTCTACTGTTTTGGTTTTTAACTTGCTGTTGCACCTTCTCTCAATTATTACCATCACCTGTTTCTCCCTCGTAGTCGCAGTAAAAGCCGCCGCCGCCGCCGCAACTTTGCGCGCCCGCGCAGCGAGCGATTCCCCATTTCCTTTTTCCCGCCTCCTTCTCCCGCCTCTCTCTCTCCCTTCCCTAAACCCTCCAAACCCTAGCTCCGCGCCCCCCCGCCCCGACTCCGCTGCCTCCAGATCGGCTGCCCATGGCGCTCAAGCAGAAGGGCTCCGAGCGCGCCGCCGCCGCCACTGACCCCAACAAGCGCCGCCGCGTCGGCTTCTCAGCCACCGGTACGAGACTCGACCCACGCCCTCTATGCCGCTCGATTCGAGTGCCTGTTCTTGAGTTAGGTGCGCGTTTGGGTTCCAGTTCCAGCGTGTGTTGTGGCGCGGCGCCGGCGGCTGTTTTGTTGTGCTCCGGCATCTTTTTCTTTTCTCTTTCCCCAGTTTGTGACCTGACAATCTCTCTTGGGGTTGTCCTGTCGAAGATTTGGGTGCAGAGCACAGCTGCGATTTTTGTTTGTTAGATGCTTTTAAATTTCTGAATTTGCTGGTTGCGAGGTGGATTATGGGATAGTCAAAAGAGACGGTAGGAACTAGGAAGTGACTAAATGTTAGACTTTTTCTCAAAAAGAAAATGAGAGGAAGATATGTTAACACTGCACTGTTTTGAGGAATGAGGTTGCATATGATATGGAAATGCTTGTGGAACATTTGTTCTGGCTGCTCATGCTTGGTTAAGCCCTGATATGCTGACTGAAATGCAACATCGATACCACTACAAATATCATAACAGAAACTAGAAAGAAGCTTTGTTTACTTTTGACATGCAGGCTACTGATTAAATCATTTTCTATTTCCTTTTGTTGCACAGATGCTGGAGTTGAGGCAAATGAGTGTATGAAAGTGTTTATGGGTATGGATTTACTTTCTGTAGGCCTCTTCAAATTGCAATTTCAGCAGATGATTCCCTCTTCCTTCCTTGTTCAACTGGCTTACAAACTCTAGTTACTCATGGGAGTAAACATCAGAATTTGAAACACTTGTTTGTTCTAGGTTGCATAGTTCAACTGGCTGAAACTAGAACTGACTGAACCCAACATAAACATCATCTTGTCAATTTGGTTCTTCAGATTCTTAATTTTTGTTAGTGTTGGTTATTACAGTAAGGAGTCCTGATGAAGTGGGCTTAGTAGACAGCAACTCTATTCAACCATTTGACCTCAACCATTTTTTTGCTGAAGATGGGAAGATATATGGCTACAAAAACCTTAAGGTAAACAAACCAAACTATTTTACAGTTATCAGCTTAAGTTGTTTATATAGCAGATTATCCAGCCCTTCCCCTCATAAATTCTTTCCATAAGTTTGAGATGCTCGTAATGTTCAATGTGAAATCTCATGTTTTTATTGGATATGTTTCTTACAGATAAATGTGTGGATAAGTGCGCTATCGTTCCATGGATACGCTGACATTTCATTCGATGAAGCATCTGATGTGAGTACTGATTCCTAAAAAAACAACTCATGTGATTAGTTTTTTATTAGGTATCATGAGTCTATTCCATAATATTCCATCACTGCTAAATGTTTATTTTGCACGTGTGAAGATATTTATGCGCTCTAAGCATCTGCAGTTGCTACTTGTCACTGTCATATATGTAATTTGGTATCATTGTGGAAAGCATTGTGCTTCCAATATAATTGTTGAAGCTTGTGTCAGTTATGTTCTTGCCCCTTGTGACTTTGAAGTTTTCCTTTGATTCCATGTTCATTTTTCTTAGACTGATCAATGGCACCTCCAAGCAAACCATGTTATCTTTGACAATAATTCCTTATCATCGCTATTTTTCTTTGACAATTTTAATATAGTGGCTACTATTATTGAGTGAAAATATTGGTGGACACATGATGTGTAAGATTTTTCTTTTTGCACTTCAATCATGTGCACCTTCCGCTTGCTACCACCTTCTGGTAGTTTGGTATTGCTTTCAACAGCCTTTTGTTTCTAACAGGTGTCAAGTTGTCTTTCAATTTCAACCTTGGCCATTGTGACTATTGATGTTGTTTTACCTTTTATGTTCATCTTTTGGAATGATCAATGAGTAATGACACCCACCCAGGAAAGCTTCTCCTGCATTTGATCATGACTCCTCATTTTTGCTGTTTTTGACTCTGTTTTTAGTGAGAGATGTAACCCAAATTTAAAAATTCAGTTGGCATGTATTCAGCAGCACTGTAATTTTAGTTATTCCTAATTTCTCAACATGTATTCAGTAGCACTGCGGTTTTGGTTATTCCTAATTTCCTCAAGACATTGATGAACAATTTACTGTTATCTTCCAGGGAGGGAAAGGAATAACAGATCTAAAGCCTATTCTTCAGGTTTATCTCATTCAGTGTTTGTATATTAATAAAGAAATGGCACACATGTGGTTTTCCATTTCTTAAGAGATTCTTTTATTCGTTGACAGAACATATTTGGAGAAAATTTGGTAGATAAAGAGGAATTTATGCAATCCTTTTCAAAAGAATGCCAATATATCAGGTACCCTTATGTCTTGACAGTAGCAATATGCAACATTATTATTTGTTGCTTCAGGAAGCAAAACTTAGTTAATTTTCCTTATTGCTACAGAAATGTAGTGACGAATGGTAATGTCATTAAACATGATGGCTCAAATGAATCAGATCCAGCAGTTGAGGTAGTCCTTTCATTCCATTGCATTTGTTATTTTTATTTGCAATACATTTATTACTGTAAAATTCATTCTTTGATTTCAGCTTATCAAATAATATTTGTGTAAGTAAATGTTGCCCTACGAAGACTTTTAGGACCATCTTAATGTTCAATTGCTTTGATTGTTAAAATTAAATATTAATATAGTTTTGTGTATTCAGTTTTTTGAGTTTAGCCTGTGGTTTGGATCTACTTTTTCGCCTGGAAGTTTACATTCAGCTTGTTGTTCAAAATTGATTTAATTTCATTTCCAGATTGTTCGAGTTGAACTCCAAGGTGCTGCTGCATTCCTTTATTCTCGTCTGGTGCCGCTTGTTCTGCTTCTGGTTGAAGGTAAGTGGAGGCTTTGAAAATGTAGCTGTCTGATTACTTAGAACTTATATTGATATCATTGTACTCTAGGTTCTACACCAATAGATATTGGAGAACATGGATGGGAATTGCTTCTGGTAGTGAAGAAGACAACACAGGAATCATCGAAATTTGAATTGCTAGGCTTTGCTGCTGTCTATAATTTTTATCGCTATCCTGAGAGCACCCGCTTGAGAATCAGCCAGGTTGGCCGTCTTACAGCTGTACATTTCTTCATGTTTACTTGGTTTCAATATTTTGTCAATTTCCTTGAAATTATTCCATGGTGCTGCTGGGGGCCATATTTTCTGTTGTTGGCTGCTGCACCGACCAGTTGTTGACGTAAATTTTTTGTAGAATCAAATGTTTTAGAAGTAGAGTAAGTTTGTTTGTCTAACTGGTGGATTTTCTGATGATTTTGTTTTATTTCCTCAGATACTGGTCTTGCCCCCTTATCAGGCTGAAGGCCACGGTCTTCGCCTTCTTGAGGCAATAAATACTATTGCAGAATCTGAGAGCATATATGACGTAACCATAGAAGATCCTTCCGATTATCTGCAATATGTGCGTTCATCCATTGACTGCCTCCGGCTTCTCACATTCGATCCAATCAAGCCAGCTCTCTGTGCTATTGTCTTGTCTCTGAAGGAGTCCAACCTGTCAAAAAGGACTCAGAGTTTGAGGATGGTTCCACCAGCTGACCTGACCGAGACTGTCCGGCAGAAGCTGAAGATAAGCAAGAAACAGTTCCTGCGGTGCTGGGAAATTCTGATCTATCTAAATCTTGACTCCGAGGACCATAAGAGCATGGACAACTTCAGGGCCTGCATATATGACCGCATAAAGGGTGAGATACTTGGTGGCGCCACTGGAACCAACGGGAAACATCTCATGCAGATGCCAAGTAGTTTCAACGAAGAGGCCTCCTTCGCTGTGTACTGGACACGGGAAGGTGGAGATGCTGATGACCAAACAGTTGAGCAGCAGCCGGAGGATCTCAAGACCCAGGAGCAACAGCTGAATGAGCTTGTGGACAATCAAATAGAGGATATTGCTGAGGTCGCAAAGAATGTTGCATTACGTGGCAAGGACAAGCTGACAGAGTTGGCAGTTTGATGAATCCAGGCGACCCCTGTCTCAATCATGCTAACTTGGGAATACCTTGGAAGCTTGCTTGGTGAGATCTCTTTATAGCTTGGCTTCAGGTTGGAATGGGGAAAGTTGGTTGTTACATTATTGTCAGACTTTAGAATCGGCAGACCTAGTACCTAATAGATTTATCTCGGCGGATTATTATATACTGCAATTCTTGGGTCATTGATGAGAATACTGTATTCCAGATTCTTTGCAAAAATTTCAAATCTTGAATTGTTCCTTGCACTACCGGTGATGGCTTGCTAGAATTTTGGATTAATTTTGATTACCCACACTAATGATTTCTGTGTAATGGCTGATACGTACTCATGTTCCCTTTGTGAGCTTCCTATCGTTTCAGAGCAAAGGAAGCTGGTCACCTTCGGTAATTCGGTTCAAATAGAAGTCAAGGGCTGATCTATATCACTATACTGCCTACACATGGTCAGGTGGTTTTTATCGTGGGGCTTGGAATATTTCGAAAGTTCAGTTGAGCAGAATAATACGGTGTCCAACCGTTGGAAGTGTATAATGCGGTATGTAAGGAAAACAGTAGGAGCTCAATAAACCTTGAAATCATGTCAGAACACAGAGTGAACTGAACATCTGAACCATACTACGCACACAACACAGAGCTGATGGACGTTGCACAAACCAGTGAACGCTTTGCTCTCTACACACCTGAAAATAGTCTAGACCACTACTCCATCTGTTCTGATTTATTTGATGTTGGAAGAACTATTTCTCCAAATGTCAAATAAATCCATACATACATGAACACACGATACCTCGCATTGACATGATATGTAGTAGAACCGTTACATACACTGCACCTCAAAATTATGTGATCTTGTTTTCGAAACCCCGGAGCAAGTGTTCCTACAATTAAATATAAGGTGAATTTACTCAATTTATATGGGAAACCGTGCTCGAGGTCATACAACTGGATGAAAGAAAGAAAAACCGATAACTTCTCAGACCGAGGAGAAGGCTCGCATCGAACTATCTAATATTCCCTCTTTTCTTGAAAGTTTGTCGCTTTCTAGTTCAAAATTGAACTAGAAAGCGACAAACTTTCGAGAAAGGAGGGAGTACGTAATGGCTAACAACCGTCCCACCAGTAAGGCGGGATGGATGTAAGCGGACATCCAATACGATGTCTTCAAGGAGTAATGCAACACAAAAGTGCATTCCTCGCTTATCCAGAGGATCTGAACCTGGTTTTCACCAAGAGAGAACTAACTGGAGGTGAGAGGTACTGCAACAACAATCCAAAGGGGTTCACAAAGCCCTCAAGCTTCGCTGTTGTTAGTTCAACGTACCGTGGAACTAGTCTTTCGTCTGCATTCATCATCCCCCGCTCACATCTGATTAATGATCACAACTAGAATGTAATCTGAACTATAGTGCAATCGTACAATCAACGATCTCCAATTATTGGATCTGCATCCTACGGTTGTCCAGTTCTTTTTACTTAACCCCATCCACCTGATTACTCAACCTCCTACACCTGAGTAGGGAGTTAAGTAAAAAAAAAATTGAACAACCGTCGGATGCAGATCCAATGAATGAGAGCGATTGATTGCACAATTGCACCATATCTCATATTACATTCTAGTCACTGCACTGATTAATGGGATGAGGCCACCATCATCACCACAACCTGTTAGAGCGGGTCATGCATGTACCTGCATGTAACAGCCTGCAGGTCGTGGTGCATGCACGTCGTAGCCGGATAGTGTGGATGTAGTTTAGTGCTTCGTTGTGTGTGATTTAACTGATCTATAAATACTGTAAGAAATACAGAGACATGTGTTGCCGGCCCGGTGTTCGTCGCCTAAAAATTAGGGTGTCTCCTTATTTTCGTATTTATTCTGTCGTTCGTGAGTTCGTCGGCAGGCCAGCTCCAACAAGGTCGACAAGCTAGGCAGGCCGAGACGACGGGAGCCACGCCACGCCCCCGCATGAACAGCTCCGGGCACGGTTATGCCATAATCTTGTCTAACATTAGAAAAGGAGATCAAGCCATCGAGACGCGTTAATTAACAGACAAATCCGGGATTTTTTCGCGGGTAACTAACTAACCTGACATCTCCAACCTTCTCGTAGCCTGATCATTGATCAAGCCTCCACCTCCTCGGCTCCTCCTCATCTCCGGACAGCGAATTCGCCAACCAAATCGAACGCTGCCGCGCGCCGGCGACGGAGAAGACGACGACGCGCACCGTGCAAGATGAGCATGATCGACGTGCTCACCAGGGTGGACGCCATCTGCGATAAGTACGACAAGTACGACGCCGAGAAGCACCGGAGCGACGGCGACCCGTTCTCCCGTCTCTACGCCGCCGTCGACGCCGAGATCGACGCCGCCACCGAGGTCTTCCTGCCTTCCTTCTAGCGTTCAATCACGATCGATTCCTTGCCGCGATTGATGTGTGTTGTTTCAGAAATCGGAGAGGGCCGCCAGGGAGAAGAACCGGGCGGCAGCGGTGGCGCTGAACGCCGACGTGCGGCGGACCAAGGCGCGGCTCTTGGACGAGGCGGTCAAGCTCCAGAAGATCGCCGCCAAGAAGGTCAAGCCTCGAGTTTTCTTCTCGACGGTTACCCACCCTTAATCATCAAAAAGATTTGAGCAGAATTTGGTGGCACCTGTTGAAATATAAGTGAATTGTCTACCATCCCTTATCAGCTTAAGCTTTTGAGGGCAACTGGTCAGCGCATACTAGCTTAACATGGTATCAGAGCCAGAGGTCTCGAGTTCGAATCCTAGCGGGCGCAATTTATTAAAAGAATAAAATAAAATTGCAGCCGACTTCTATTTCACGTTTGCAGAGCCAAAAGAGCCTGCACGTGAGGGAGAGTGTTGAAATATAAGTGAATTGTCTACCATCCCTTATCAGCTTAAGTTTTTGAGGGCAACTGGTCAGCGCATACTAGCTTAACAGCACCAACTATTTATATCGAAAGAAACGAGCCAAATTAAATTCAGGTGCATGAACAAACATTGTGTGCAGCAGGTGAAAGGACTCTCGCCGGAGGAGAAGGCGTTACGCAGTGATCTGGTGGCAGCACTGCCCCACAGGATTCAGGCGATCCCCGACAGCGGCAGCGGCGGCGCGGCGGAACAGAACGGCGGGTGGAGCGCCGCCGGGAATGCTCGGCCCGGGATCAAGCTCGATTCTTCAGGTTTTCCATTTCCCCAGTAAACATCCGTACGTGCTGTCGAAATTTGCACAAAACTCGCGAAAGACAATAGAAGGACAAACGGAATTATATATCAAAACTGAAACTTTCATTTCTGTTCTTGTGGAATTATATGCCATACAACAATGGTGAAACCACTTAATTATATAGAATCAGTCGCAAACTTTTTCTCCAAGATTTGAATTTCTGGAAGATATGGAAATGCCTCTGTTCAATTTTCGTGAATCGAAATGCAGCTGGAACTTTTGATGAAGGGTACTACCAGACGACCGAAGAATCAGAGCAGTTCAGAAGAGAGTACGAGATGCGGCGAATTAAACAGGCAGGTCTTCCTGAACACGCAAACTCTTCTTCTGGCCGAATGGATCTCTGAAAACTTCAGAAAAAAAAAAGTATGCCGTCTTTGGTCAAGAAGACCGTACAATAATTACTCAGGTGTTCTGTGCAGGATGAAGGGCTGAACTACATCTCTGAAGGCTTGGACACACTGAAGAATCTGGCCGAGGACATGAACGAGGTTTGTCGCAAAACTCATGCTGTTTCTGCATATGATCGTTGATTCATCTCTGATCGCATTGCAGGAACTGGATAGGCAGGTTCCCTTGATGGATGAGATCGACAGTAAGGTCGGCTTCTGATACTTGCACAATGCCTTTTTTTACAAATTATATCCATGGTCCAAATTGCAAGTGAATTTGTACGTGCATGGCTTTTCCAGGTGGACAAAGCTAATTCAGAGCTCAGAAAGACAAATGTCAGGCTGAAACAAACTGTCAACCAGGTGAGAGGCTGATATTGTTTAATCAGAACCTAAATTAACTTAACTTTTAACAGCGACTTCAGTTTTTGAAGAAAATTTCTTGGCTTCGCTGAGAAACGTGAGTTTTGTTTTGCGCAGTTTCGATCTACTAGGAACTTCACGATCGACATTATCTTGATTTGCGTAATTCTAGGCATTGCAGCGTACCTCTACAAGAACTGCATCAGCTTTACTAATTTTACTGCATTTTGTTTTACTCCGCGTATTCATCTGATTGACTCGATCTATGTTCTCCACTTATGATGCAGCATACTCAACCAGTAATTCTCCATCGCGTCACTGCATCGTCTGCACAGGAACGATGCTTTCTACAAATGTGCCTATGAAAATTCTTTCCTGCTGCATGGCTACAAAATAGTGCTATCATTTGTTGAGCAGAGAGGGGATCAGATAATTTATGTTCTTGGCGCAGACAAGAAAGGACAGTATGTGTATCAATAGGTGCAACAGTTTTTATCCAGACTTATCCGCTTTGCGGTCACAGGAGGCACTATGCGATTGTCAAGCAATTTAAAGACAATGAGGAAAGAAAAAAGCAGGATTCTGAATACGAGGAACCATAAATTGCAAGAGTAATCTATTACGAAACCATAACAAATTAAATGTATACAACAACCACCACCATCCTTGGGCAAATTCATACCACTAAAATGGAATTCTGACAGTTTTACACGACACCAATGTCAGCCGGCCAGTTTAATCTAGTCTACTTTTACCAGATTCCAAACACAAAAATTAATGCACAAGGCATCCATTAGTGTCAAAAGACACTTCAAAAGTATGAGATAGGTTCCCTGGTCAGCGCATCTTGTAGTACTGTGTTCTCGATACCTGACATCTATACCCACTTAGGGAGTACTTGAGCTTGATGTCAATGTCCCGAGGGTTCTTTTCATTAGGTGAGACTGTCATGCTACCTGTCAGGGTTTCCCCCTCGCAGATCGTTAACACATCCTCAAGATATAGAACGGTTTGCTTCCAGTGGGTAGCTTTTGACTTCGGGCCTGCAAGGTGTGATTTGTAAAACGAACCGTGCTCACCCGAATTGCTCAAATAAAAGAACACTATATTGTTGATCAAAGTTGAGATGAGGACGGACCTGTTGAGAAGCCCATCAGCTTATGGCATTTGCTGAATGACACGCTGAAGTACGCAACAAGAGCATGAATGTAATCGTTCCGCTCTGCATAGAGCTTGAATGGTACAGTAAAGGATGCATCTCCAGGTGTCATTTTGGAAATATCCATAGTCTGGAATATATTAGAAGTATTCAAGGTACTATTAAACAAAAGATCATAGAAGCAAAATATACTTGGATTGTGGACTTCAAATACCTTCAGTAACTGGCAGCTAGTGACAATCTGATTTGCATCAACTGTATCTACAAGTGGCTCCATCATTGCCTGTTTCTTTATGCAGCTCATATCAAAGCCATATACATTGTTCCAAACTACACAAGGGATAAACAAAAGCATCAGAAAGATCCAAATATAACTTTCATTTTATACAAATAATCAAGGAGGGATTCCAGAAACTTAAGGCTTTTGAAGCCAGTAAGATAAGGGTAGATGAGTCTTTAGCACCATGTGCCACTGAACTTACATTCAATTTTGTCTTCTTTATATTCCGCATCTTCGATTGCAGTAAGATGCAAAGAAGCTTTGTCTGGTAGAACAACACCATCATCAGCCTACATAGCAATAGCACCCAATATAAGCTACAAAAATCCAAAAGATCAAATACAGTTCATGAAACACAGAAATAGCTCATATCTTCTTAATAAGCAGAAGAATACGTCCTTTGTTAGTCAGGAAAAAAACTAGAATGAGGAAACGGAAAATGAACCAAACATATACCATCTACTGTGAACAAAAAACATGAAGATTTCAACTGTGAATGGTTACTCACTAGCCATTTGTCACGCGCATATAGGACAGTGTTCAACATATTCTCAAACAGGAGGAAATAACCCATCCACTCCGAGATTATTACATCTACTTTTGGGACAGGTAGATCAATCTCTTCCACTTTCCCTTTAATTACAGTTATGACTGCACAGAAGAAATATTGTTAATGATAGAGCATAGCCCAATAGGCATCATATGTTGAAGGAATAGATGGTAAGCAAAATCACAAGAACTGACCATCAGAGTACCCATTTGCTTTTACAATTTCCTTTGCCATGTCTGCCATCTGGGAACATTCAATCTGTAAAAGTAAGAAAATTGAACATTAGCAAAGAAAATGATTGAAAGCTGCAAGTGCATTTACAAGAAGTCATTACAGAAGGGCAATGGCCACTAAGCCTGGTATAAAATGAAATAAATGTCTTAATTTACTACAAAACATCTCAAATCCTAAACTGCATGTCAACCCACGGGGTATTGGAAGTCCTGTGTGGTAAAAAATGAACATAATCTTGTGCTTGCGATCAGAGTGTACAAAATTAACAAATAACATGGCAAAATTTGGTAAAATGCAGGTTTTTAATGTTCAAGATAATAATGATCTATAGCTTTGGTGGCTGATATAAACCAATTAAATGTATTTTCTCATGCCTCTGAATATAAGTGGCTAGGTAACGTCTGTTTAATTACAAATCAAAATAGCCTCAGACATATAGTTGCGTGGTAAGCTATGTTACACCAAAACATGTGGCAGACAATGGCAAACCAGTTCGGATTGACTGGTTGAATAAAAGATGTAACCACTGGATAACACACAATAACACATATATGATCCCTACATTACTGTAATAGCGAAATGAAAAAGAAGCAGAAGTCAGCCAACTAACCGCATAGACATGCTTAGCTCCTGCTTTTGCACAGAATAGAGAAAGAATGCCGGTTCCAGCACCAACATCAAGGACTATTTTGTCCTTGAAAAGAAAAGTATTCTGGGTGATAACGTTTTGATACGATTTTGTCCGAACAACATCTTTTAGCATTTCCTGCAGTCAATACACAAAAAGATTGGCACCTCCACTATATATCATTACTCTTTATGTTATACTCCCTCCGTTTCAAAATAATTGTTACCGGTTAGTTCAAAAATGAACAAGCCAGTGACAATTATTTTGAAACGGAGAGAGTAAGCAATTTGAAACAATTGGCAGTTGCTTGCAAAACATGATGCCATTAAGCCAGCACAAGTTTCTTTCATATTCACTTACTTCATGAATACCTGCAAAACAAATGATAAGGGAAAAGGGTGAGTAAATTTTACACCTTGTTCAAGGGCATCATTACATAGTCAGCTAATCCACACATTAAAGAAGACAGAAGGTAAATACAAGCACTGGCAGAAATAGATCCTATTGTAAAAAAGATTCAAGAGGCAGATCATGAGTTAACATACATGAAAAGCAACAGTCTCAAGATCATCAAGTCAGACGACAAGAAAGTTCCACAGTTCCATTTTCATGATCCTTTATTGGAAAAAACTACTGTGCGCCTGTGCTCCATTATCTAGAAAAAATGTGCTAAAGATGTTTGTGTGTGCCAACAACCAAGAAGAGAGCCCCAGGGGAGTACAAGGCTTCACTGACGACCCTTAAAACGACTAGGACCACACAATATTACACTGACTAACACAACAGCTATGCATCGACCAACCAATAAACACATGAAGTACGGAGCCACCAACGATATGAGCTAATTCTTTGCAGCATTAAGTAAACCTACTTAGAAAGTAGTGAAGTACTTTTAAGCCAAGAAGCAACTAAAATCAAATTTCCAGCAGTTAAAGCAACTATCAATCAAGAGTCAAGTCCTAATTGATGTGTGGTGACTGCTAATAAAAAACTGCATATTGATCACTAGTTCAGCCATACATTATATGATAATCAAACAGACATTCCAGCACAGGGGAATCCTAGCGCAATTGTTTAAAGACAGGACGCACTAAAAGCGACAAAAGGTAAATTTTTTTCACTCCCACTATAAGAAACAGCAATTACACCTACTAGAGGAGAATAGGGTTCTTACGTCACACTACATTGAACGGCCAGACATCTAGCTTACACTGCGCAAGCATCAAATCCGAAACTAATAACGACCAGCAGATACTCCCTCCGTCCTTGAAAGTTCATCAAAGCGACAAACTTTCAAGGACGGAGGTGGTACAATACAACTATACCCGCAAACCTAGCATTTCCTCTGCTCCATAAGACATTCAAGGTTCAATGTTTTTGGGTGCACCCAAATATGAAGGGAGGAATAAAAAATAGCGCCTTTGCAAAATAAAGAGCCCGTACCGAAGTGGGAATAGGAGTCGAAATAGTAGTCGGCGCTAGTCTTGTCGCTGCCGATAACCTCCGCCGCCGCCTCTCCCCCATCCTCGTCGCGCATCTCCTCCACCTCCATCCCCACCTCCTCCCCTTGCGCCGCGTCCTCGTCGGAATCGAACCTCAGCCGCGACGCCGTCGCCTCCGCCAGCCCGCCGTTGGCGTCGGAGTTCCCGCTCTTGCGCCGGTCCATCTCCCTCGCTCTCTGTGGCGTGCGCGGTGGTTGCCCGTGGCGCGCGCCGCAAAGAAGGGGAGTGAAAGCTAGGGTTTTGGGAGAGGAGGGGAGGGGTTTGGCGCTGCGAGGTTTTTATATCCACGGTGGCGGCAATAATATCTCTGCCCACGTATTGCAAAGGCAAACGGCTTCTGCTACACGGATCAGAGCTGGACCCCACATCTCAGTGACACGGTCGACTAGCTGTTCCTCCTTCCGGTGTCGCCTAGCCTCGTGCTCGTCGGACGGTGGCTGCCGACGGTGCAAACCGGGGGTGGGCAAGGGCAGGATCCGCGTCGCCGTCGCTGGGTTCAAAATGTGTGACACGGAACGACGATGTACAGATGGGCATCATAGAAATATTAGAAAACTATGACATGTAATAATGACAGTTATTAGAATATAATCAGAGATTTAGTATAATCGTGTAATAATCATACTTGATCGTTGAATTTACAACGGTTCTGTTTTAACTTAACCTTGTTAGAATTGTAAAATGTAACGTGTGTAAGACAACGACTGCTGTGTAATTTGGACTCCTGTGTAAGCGTGCAATCCGTAAATCTCAGCTATTTGACGGACATCCAAGGGTGGCTAATATTTTACACATAAATTATTCCACCTGCATGTGTAGAAAAAGGAAGAATCTATGTGTAAAATAGTAGTCACCTTTAGATGTCCATCTAATAACTAAAATCCGCAGATTGTACACTTGCACAAGAGTTCAAATTGCATATGAGTCTCCCGGCCCACCCCAACTTGCAACCGGGAACGGCACGGCCCAGGGCTGTCGGTGCACAGGACAGCCCTTCAACTCCTCGCCGCCGCATTCTCCCTCGCCGCGGCGTGCCCTGGCCATCCCGCTCCTCCACCCGCGTTGCAATGAAGGACACGGAGGCCACGGACACCACTAGCACCATCACGTCCTCCACCGGCCCCACCTTCGCCACCCCTCTTCTCCTTTCGAAGCCCGGCCCCTCCTTCGGCTTCGGTTTCCGGTCCGACGCCGCCCCCAGCTCCGGCCCTCCGGCGGCCGTCGAAGTCCTGCTCTCTTAGGTACTATTTCTCCATATTTTTCGGTCTTTTTCGGTGATAGCATCAAATGGCTTATCTTTGCTTTCTTGCCTCGCAGAGGTCGCCAGTCGCCACCCCCAGGTTGGAGACAGTGGTGGTCAATGACTGAATGACTCCTTCTCGATGTACACGGTGTGGTTTCAAGTGTGCTTTGCTTGCTTTGTGTTCGTGGGAATGCCTCCGACACTGTTTATAGTCTCAAGTACTTGTCATAAAGGTAATGGATGGCATAAAAGCTTGACCATTAGGAGGGTGGTCACATTTTAGCCTCAAGGTAATGGTTAATGAAAGTGTAAACTCAATTAGCAACTATAACTAAGCATACAAGAGTCCCAAGCAAATTTGGAATTTATAATTGCACAATCATCAAATCTCAACATTAACACAGTAAAAATCATCTATGTGTGGGCCCACAGTAAAAATAATGGACACCTATACCTTTTCATGCCACTTCTGTAATTAGATTACTTGCCCTAGGGCTTGGTCGAGGAGGTGTGCAACCTCTTCTAGAGCCTAAAGGTGGACCACAGAACTGAATGGAGCAGTTGCGGCGGCGTATTTGGTTGGATGCTGACGAAGTCACCGATGGCCAAAATGGGGAAAAACCAGGACGAAGCCTGCAGCACGCTTGGCAGGAGAGATGGAAGGGCGCAGAAGAGTCACCACGGGGTGGCACACGTGTGGGCGAGCTCGGAGCAGCGGGAAGACGGCTTAAACGGTCGGACAACGACGACGACGAACGGATGACACCGGGAAAGCTAGGGTTTGCGCCTAAGTTGCTTGCGTGTGGGAGCGAGGGCAGCAACGGTTAGTGTGATGTGCTGCTGGCAGTGGGCGGCGGCCTTACTGCATCCACCGGCGCGCGATAAGGTGGTGGCCATTGGCTGCGAAGTGGGCTCGGGAGAGAGAGGCAGAATAGAGGCCGCTGACAGGTGGGGTCCAGTTGACAATGAAACAGAACAGCAGACATGTTTGAAAAATGGAAAGAAATAGCAAATGAACTCCAAAAATTATGAAATTTTTGAGGGTGAGTTCCTGACATCTTGAGCTAAATTCTGGAATATCAAACTCCAAGTTTGTGTGAAATTTAACAGGGTTTTATGATTTTTCAAATGCACACATGCATATGAGATCAATTGGCATTGTTCAAAATTTATACATTATACCCTTTACTTGTTGTTATACACAATTGTTACAATGGAATGTACGGGGCCATGAAAATGAAAAATTGAGCATAAATATGAGGTTACCAGTTTTTGGTTATTTTGCCTACACATAGCAAATGCTCTGGCAAGCAAATGTAGGTGTGTTGTACACAATGTCTCATGGATTATGGATGCACCATGGCATGCTGAATGATGCAAAATTATTGTGATACATATGTGCAATATGAAAATTTTGCATGTTTCCTAAAGAAAATTTGAAACAAAATAGCAAATCCTAGTGAGTTAATTGGGAAGGTGAGAAAAGAATTGTGGAGTGTTACAGGCAGCAGGATCACAATTGAAATACTGAGTCAGTTACTCAGTTTTTTGTCTGTCTTGTAGTGTCGAAAGTGTCATGTGTTGTAGTGTCGAAACTCATGAGTCATGACCATTACTAGTGTTCGAAACATGAAGTAGTTATAGAATGCAGATGTGAACATAACTATAGGGGATATTATCTCTTGTTGGAAATCCGGGCGCAATTAGACATGAAATTTCTTTTGTAAATTACTTCATTATTTGACCCTGGTATTGGCAGCTATATATAGCTCCGAAACAGGAAAAGTTACAAGCCCAATCCATTATGGATCCTACTCTAACTCAACTCCAACTAGACTAGGACTCTCAACTCTAATCTAACTAGGACTCTTACTAGGACCCTTCCTAATACACTTCTAGAAAATTAGATTATACTCAACATCTCTTTTGCTGGTATGAACATAACTGTATACTATGAGCAATTTCTCTGAATATTTATGTGGATTCTGTATTCTGCACTTGCATGTTCTGTGGCATTCAAGTACTGCTTGTACTAAATTTTGGTTGTTCCTTAGGCGTCGTGCAATCCGAGCTGCTCAATGATGTTGCTGATTGATCATCTAATATTTGGAAATTCTCGGTCAAATAGGTTAGCACTGCCCTTGTGCAACATTGGATCAACTAAAAACATCTACTGACATTATATAGCTAGGCAGGAAAATCTTTAGGTGTTCCCTGCTTCTGCTAGTGTACCTGTGCCATTTTTTAAAAGTTCATATGTTTTCCTTTGGAGTGTTAAACGCTTAAACTCATATTTGAGAAATGGAACAGAAGACACTGCTTCTACTTGTTCTTGGATCTTATTAGTTGCCTAAATTATGAATTATTCATGACGATCTCTCACTTCCTATTTTTCTTTGAAAAAGAAAATAGCTCCTTTCTATATTAAAGTTGCACTTTCCATTGCGCATCATTGTGAATATTCCTGATGATTCCAATGGCAGACACACCTGATTGAGTAAACATCTGACAAGTCAAGAAAAAGGTGTGAGGACAAAACTATACTCCAGTAGTCCACCATTCACTTTTCCAAATGAAATGAGCACCATGCTTTCATGGGGCCACGGAGCTCATGGCGGCCAAGAATGTTTTGCAGTAAATTTACCAGATGTACTCAAGCAATGAAGCAACTAGTTTTGGAGGGGTGTGAATGGAAGAGGGACATGGATGTGAAAGGATGTCTAGGCCCATGTGATGCAACGAATCAAGCATTAGGGCGAGCTTTGCCCCTTTGTCTACGTTTCTGATCCATCGACCATCAACATGGTACCACTTTAGGGGGTCATTCCATGTGCCTATTGTTCTTGTCCTCTCTGATCTGTATATTCTTGTAGTATCTCTTGCTGCAGCTTTTCCAGCGCGCTTCAACTGCAATGATGGGCTTGCAGGACACCGGCATGGTCGGCGGCAGCTTCTTCCACTACGAGAGGCTGGAATCCCAGGGCCATGGGTCGCCTCGAAGCCTCGGTGGTGACAATGGCTGCCGGACCTGGACGGTACTGCGGCTTCTCCCTGTTTCCTCCATGTCAAGAAGCTGAAGTGGAGCAGGATCGCCTCAGAGAAGGTTGTCGAGCTCTCTTCCAAGATCTGTCATGCTGGCAACGCGACGACAGGTGCCGAAGTTTGCCCGGCCATCGTCTTCATATGGTCATGGGGGCTCCCTGTGCTTTCCCAGTTTCCCGGCCACTCTTGGCTGGGAACAAGGGCAGGGTACCCGTATCCCCATGGAAGGGGTAGCTTCTGAGAAGCAGGTATACCATTTTCTGTGAAACGTCCCATGCTTTTTATTAGTCTGTCCCTCAGTCCCCCTTCTACAGATGATATGTCTTTGTGTATTCTGTTTATATATGTATTCACGTAGTTCATCTGTAGGTTGTGTAATTGCTGTGTTATCTGCATACTTTTGTTGTTCTGCCTGCAGAATATGAGTTTAGTATTGGGTACTCAGATCAGAGTTTCAGGTCTTGGGTGAAGACTCAGCGCAAACCGGCGCCTAGGCTTTAGCGCGTCAGACATTGTTGATTGTTATGCATCGTGATGCAAAAGCTGCTCAGGTAGCATTCTACGAACTAAAAGATTCAGTGGGAAAATACCACGGTGAGGCTCCGGCAGCTGGGCCCCAGTGTGCCGTCAATCTTTTCCCTCTCACTGTCACGGGCTAGCAAGAAGCGAGTGATACAAATTTTGAGTGAGCCCGTTGCTTTTCTATGCTGCTTTTTTGGTGGCAACACCGCATTTGATTCTTGGAAAAGAGATTTTGTTTCATGTCTTGGAAAAGAGATTTTGTTTCATGTCTGGTGTACAGCTCTGATGTTCATCAGATTCTCTAGGGCGTCAATCTCGAGCACAGTGATCTTTGATTCAGAATAAACATTTTATCCACATGGAAATCAGGATTTCTATATGCGAAACTGGGCTTCAAGTTTGTCACATGTGTGCCATGGGACGTGCTTCAGGCCATGTGTTGATTGATTGGGTCCTTTTGGACTATGGCATGTGGATCTAAAGTAGCGTACAGCATGCCGGCAAAGTCAGCATCCGTCACTACGATGGGTCATGTGGGTGTGCATCCCTCGTATGTGCACACCATTGTTCCTAGGCATATAAACAGGAGTCGACCTGATCAAAAGTAAATGAAAATCGATCTGAAAATGTTTGAACTGGCACGATAGCGATTTTGTACTACCAGAAACAGAAGGTTACCAGTGCCAAGCCTACTACTTTTCATACTCCCTTTGCTCACCCTCTTTGACAAAATGGTTGGTGTCTTCAAGCTTACTTTTGATTAAAAAAAATCCGCAAACATTGCAGGAGACTAAAATTTTCAAAAAAAAAACTCCCTCTGGGCCGTTTTAATTGACGCTTCCGACAGATTCTCTAGTTGTGTTTTAGTTGTTTTGTTCGATCGGAACGTCAATTATTAGAATCCAGAGGGAGTATACAAATAATGGTTCCCTGTACATTGGCAAAATTTGCTCCACAATCTACATATACAACCTAATTTCGTAGGTGCTGGTGTTCAAGCATTATAGGATGGCAAGTGATTCGAAGGGCGAATGGAGTACATAAAAATTAATAAGTCATAAATTGGCGATCTAGAATAATTCAAATGGTCAACCTACTAATTAAAGTATAAACCCTTAGTGCTAGTTTGAAGAGAAATAAGTTATGGTGTTTTTGCATTCGTACCTATTACTTTCATTATCCTCTCTTTGCTCCCCATCCTAGACAACGGTCCCGAGGCTTTACTTTTGATAAAAAAATGTATTCTCTCTGTTTTTTAAAGTTTGTCGTTTTGTGGTACAAAATGAATTACAAAACAACACACTTTCAAAGATGGAGGGAGTACCAACTTTATGGATGAGTCAATTTAAGAAAACTACATATAATGGTTTCTAGTACGTCATCAAAATTTCCTCTACTATCAACTTACTCTATTCCAAAATAGATGTCATTGACTCTGGGCATATGAATTATGAGAATGCTAATTTCCAAGCGTATAAAAATAGCATTCCTTTCAAAGCGCGCTCTAAGTTGTCAGGTCTATTTCAAGTTTCATGTATTTGTTATCAATTGTTTTATTTTGTTTTTATAAAATTATGTATTGAATATAGAAACAAATTGTTGATGTAATAAATATAGAGAATTTTTAAGTTGTATCTGTTTGATCTAAAAATTGTACGACTTAGAGTGTAGGTTGAAAAATGATAATTTTATATGTTTGGAAAATAGATCTCCCTATAAATTAAGAAGTATATACAAAACAAGGAGAATGATAGAAATAAAGATGTATTAAGAAACTAGATGACAAGTATTGCGGAATAAATTTTGAATCCTACAATGATCTGTAGATTGGAACGGAGGAGTACATGTATAATCTACTTTCGTAGGTGCTAGTGGTGAAGCATTATAGGATGGCAACTGCTTTAAGCACAAGTACATGCAAATTGAAAAATCAAACCTAGACGATCGATCTAAAACAATTCAAAAGGTCAACATGCTAATAAATTAGCAAAAACCCTCCCCTCTGTAGTCTGTAGTGCAACTGACATATTAACTCGCATGCACATAAATGTGTGACTCCTGCACGGCAGCTGCAGTCTCTTGAAAGCTTAAAACATCAGAAACGCACCTCAAGAAAAGACAACAGCCAGAGTCAAAGAAATCAAAACATGCAGGGGGAGGAGGAAGAGAGTGGCATGGCCATGAACAATGAGCCGGCGAGGAGCAAGAAGCATGCAAGCCTTTACAGGTCATTCTCCCACATCTCCAAGGCCCTCAAGCTGAAGCTCCATGGCGGCGGTCGTACCAACGACAAGTCGTCAGCGTCGTTCCTATCTGGGTGTATGCATCCGCGCACCCATTCCTTTGTCTCCAGCCGCCGACGCCGCCAAGCCACTGCTGCCAACTGCGGCCGCGAGCTCGAAGACGACGATGGCGACGGCGCCCTCGCCGTCGATTTCCGGTCGCTCCGGCTTGGCGCGGCTGCCGTCGTAGCAGATGATGGCGGCTCGTCGTCGACGCAGGATTACTACACAGACGGCGGGATGACCGGGGAGGCAGGCGGCGGAGGCACGCCGGCGTCTTCCGTCGTGGATGTTGCCGGCGGCGGCGGCGCGGTGGTGACGTTCTCCTCGGCGCCGTACGAGGACTTCCGGCGGTCCATGCGGGAGATGGTGGACGCCGCGGGGAGTCGCGATGATCCCACCGCGTCGTCGCGCGCGCCGGCGGTAGATTGGGACCTGATGGAGGAGCTGCTGCTCTGCTACCTCGAGCTCAACGACCGGGCGGTCCACAGGGACATCCTCCGCGCGTTCACAGACACGGTCGCCGCGCTTCGGCGGAGGCGCAGGGCAGTGGCACTTTCGGCGTTGAAGACGACCAGGCGGACGCGTCGGCGGAGGCAACACAACCTCGACGATGCCGAAGCGGCCGTGGTCCCGTCGTGACTGGCCGACCGGCAACTTCTGTTTTTTTAGGACCGTTAATTGTAGCGTTTTTCTTTAGAGCTGTTAATTAATTGTGTGATATACCATGTTGCTTAACGAACTTGACGAAGTAATATCTCATGTTTTTTTTGGATTAAGTTCAAATTTGATCCCTCTATTATTATTTCAGTTTAATTTTCACCCTTCATTTTTTTTGAAAGCTCACGAGGAAGAACTCATGTGTAATATCATATAAGAAGAAAATGATCTATTTTATATGAAAAGCTGGATCTGAAAATCGTACAACACAGAGGAACAAGTGATCCAAACACCACTTATCCTATAACCATAATAACACACACTAGGCCCACGTCGACCTTCAAGATCCACCTACTATGCTCACACACTAGTAGACGCCATGGAGTCCAAGACAAACCTCCAACCTGATCCAAATCATCTCAATCTGTAGACGTCAGTGCTCGCAAGCCCAGCCGTTCAGATCCACCGTCGCAGACATACCGCGATCCTACTACCCAGTTCCGCCGTCGCAGACGCTTTGCAAGCTTTGCTGTCCAGATTCATCGTTGCAGGCATCCGCGAGCCTCACCGTCCATATCCGTCATCCCACAGACTTCACCGCTGTTGCTTCAGAGACCATCTTGAAGAGGAAGGAGATTACTGTTATTGGATACTCTTGTGACGAGCTCCACCTTATCTGATCACCTCCATCTCAGAAATTGCGGCCGATGGCACCGTCATCCTCGCCAACATGCCGCATCCCGGTAGAAGTACCCCTTTGCATCGGGTTACTTCGCCGCCAAGCTCGCGTCACCCTTACCTCGCCGCACAAGATGTGTGACTTGCTGGTGCAGCCGAGCTCAAAGTAGTTCGTGCTCCTGGTGCCACTCCGGCCAATGCACCACTACCACACCATCTTTTGACTCTTCAAGTGTCGCCGCTGTGTCGTCCATCGGTTTTGTCGCCCTGGAACAGGGCACACTTCATCGGTGGTGCCGTCCGCTTGCCCCTGGCCCCATCTCATTGCCTTTCTGTGCAGAGCCACCCACGCGCGCCCTCTGCGCCACCGTCGCGCCTCGCTGGCGCTGCCGCCGTGGCCTGGTACGCCTTGCTGCTGGCCCCATCTCATCGCCTTTCCGTGCAGGGCCGCCCTCGCGCGCCCTCCGTGTGATGCCCACAGCGACCTAGGGTAAGAGGAAGAGGAAGCATTGTGTCCGGCGGAGTGTGTAGTGTGGGTGGATCGAATCGGGACCTCTGTCTGGTCCATGTAAGGGGGCTGTACTGACATGTGGGTCTGTTTCTGACCAGTGGGTCCGGGGGAATGCCCCTGTTGGCTATGTAAGCAACTGAACTCGTAACAGAAAAGGGATCGAAAACAGAATTCACAAACCGACTTGCGGGTATTCGCGGTTGTTTCCTCCACGGCGAGCTCGACGCCGGCCACTTGATTGCTCACGACTCGGTGGCGGAGCACCGGCGTCCAGGGGCATCACAGTTGGTATCAGAGCCTATCCCTCTTCCTGCGCGATTTTTTTTTCCGGGCCGGGATTCGCCGTTTTCTCTGGTTCTGGCCTCTGGGTGAAGATTGGGTGTCTTCTGTGGTGGATCGTGTTGCAGACGTGCTCCTCAGGACGTCCACAACGGCGCCGGCGACTAAACCGTCCGCTCAGACACGGTTGGTGTTGGAAGCGATGGCGTCACGGGAACATACGGAGGATGATCGTTGGGAGAAGGTGCTTGAGGCGTTGAAGGATCTCGAGTTGGGGCAAAAACACCTGCAAGGGCAACAGGAGTTGGCTGTATCTGTTGCCGAACAAGCCGGCAAGGAGCGGGATCTGCTGTTCCGTCGGGTTGAGGAAACGTCAAAAAGGGTGGAGGAACTGGCCCTGGAACGTTTGGCACAACAGCTGGATACTGGGTCTAATTCTCGTTCAGGAGGCGGTGATCAGGAAGTGGTAGATGAACCAGTTCCTGGAAGGGGAGTTCCAACTGCTGGTATACCTCGGGTTAACAGAGATGCTAGGAGAAGAGAGCAGCAAGTCGATCCGCCGCTTCAGCGCCGCGAGGAGCGCACTGGTGATAAATCGGTTCTGAAACTGACTTTTCCTAAGTTTAGTGGTGATAGTCCTGCTATTTGGCTTGACAAGTGCATGGATTACTTCTCAATATTCAATGTCAGTGAATCGTTTTGGGTGCGGGCTGTTTCTATGCACATGGAAGGCAACGCGTCAAAGTGGTTGAGAGTGTACAAAATCACTAATGGGTTGAAGGATTGGTCTCATTTCGCAGCTGCAGTGACAGAAAAATTTGGGGCCTATGAGTACCCGAGAGCCATGTACGACTTACTGCATCTGAGACAAAAAGGAGAGTTAGAGGATTATATCTCTGAATTTGATGGGCTTCGGTATGCGACAACAATGCATAATCCGGAGTTGGATGAAATTTTCTTTGTCACCCAGTTTATCAAGGGGCTGAAAGTAGAGTTGCAAGGACCAGTGTTATCTCAGGTTCCCACAACTGTGACCAGGGCAGCACTTTTGGCTACTCTGCAAGTGGACATTCAGGACAGGGGGAGATTCAGAGGTGCCAGGTCCCAATCTGGAAGCAGGATATATGGGCTTCAGAAATATGAAGGCAAAGTGTCCACTACCTCTGCTGATTTGACAAAGGAAAGACTACTTCGAGAGCATAGACGGACTAATGGGTTGTGCTTCAATTGCGGGGAGAAATATGAGCCTGGACACTCACAGAAATGCCCTAAGAAAGTTTCTCTTCAGTTGAATGTTCTGTCTACTGAAGATCTCAGTATGATCTTGACTGATGAAGTGCTGGCTGAGTTGGCTAAGGAAGACCAGCAATCTGAAGAATGTTATCATATATCTATCGATGCAGTGGCTGGAACAGAAGGAAAAAACAGTATGCGTTTGAGAGGTCTCATTGGCAACCAAGTGGTATTGATGCTCGTTGATTCAGGTAGTTCCTCTACATTTATCAACTCTGCATTGGTGGATAGATTGAGGTTGCAGGTTCATCCATGCTCTCCAGTGAGTGTGACGGTGGCAAATGGAGAGGAAATGGTGAGTGATAAGGAGGTTGTTGATCTGCAATGGTGGTGTGCTGGCTACACTTTCCATTCTACAATGCGTGTGTTACCATTGGGCGCTTATGACATGATTCTTGGGTATGATTGGTTGTCCCATTACAGTCCTATGAATTGTGATTGGAGTAAGAAAACTTTGGGGTTCATGCATCAAGGGCAATACATTCAGTTGCAGGGAGTTCATTCATCAACCCAGCACACTCTACCTGAGCTGTCTTCTCACCAGTTACAAAAATGGTTAGTGGGAAATGAGATATGGGCATTAGCAGTGGTCCAACCAGGGGTACAAAATTCTCTACAAGCGGCATCTAATGAGTTGGTTTCCCCTATGGCAGCTCTGCTGGAAGAATTTAAGGATGTATGTGAGGATCCTAAGACTCTACCTCCATCAAGACCTTTTGACCATGTCATTTCATTAGTCCCTGGTGCTATTCCTGTCAACTCTAGACCCTATCGATATTCTCCCTTGCATAAAGATGAAATAGAAAGGCAAGTTGCTGAATTATTGCAGGCTGGGTTAATAGAGCTTAGTGTAAGTCCTTTTGCATCTCCAGTGCTCTTAGTACAAAAGAAGGATGGTACATAGCGTTTTTGTGTGGATTATCGCAAACTTAATGATCTCACTATAAAGAACAAATTTCCTATGCCTCTAGTGGATGAAATTTTGGATGAGCTAGCTGGTGCTAAGTTTTTCACAAGTCTTGATATGAAGGCAGGGTATCATCAAATAAGGATGCAATCTGGAGAAGAGTATAAAACAGCATTTAAAACTCATAGTGGACACTACCAGTTTAAGGTAATGCCCTTTGGTCTCACTAATGCTCCAGCCACATTCCAGTGTGCTATGAACTTAATTTTGGCACCATTCTTGAGGAAGTTTGCTTTAGTGTTTATCGATGATATTCTGATTTATAGTCCTCCCCTTGATTCTCATATTGAACATGTGAGATCAGTGTTGTCTCAGTTAAGAGAACACAAGTTTTATATCAAGTTGTCCAAATGTTGTTTTGCAAAACAAGAATTGGTGTATTTAGGCCATGTGATTTCTGGTGAAGGAGTTGCTACTGACCCAGCTAAAACTGTGGCAATGGACAAATGGCCTGTTCCCACTAATATCACAGAATTGAGAGCTTTTTTAGGACTCACTGGATATTATAGGCGGTTTGTGAAAGGGTATGGCATCTTGGCCAAACCTCTGACTTCTCTGTTAAAGAGGAAGCAGTTCTGTTGGTCTGAAGAAGCTACTGAAGCATTCAAGGCTCTCAAATCTGCAATGATGTCTACCCCTGTTTTGGCATTACCAGATTTTAATGAGGTTTTTATAGTGGAAACTGATGCCAGTGATGTTGGGATAGGAGCTGTGCTGATGCAGCGAAGCAGACCCATTGCTTATTTAAGCAAGGCTTTGAATGAGAAAAACAAACATTTATCAATCTATGAGAAGGAGTTTCTAGCATTGATTATGGCTGTGGAACGCTGGAGGCCCTATTTGCAGCGGCAGGAATTCATCATTAGGACTGATCACAAGAGTCTTAGTTATTTGGATGGACAACAACTACACTCTGATCTTCAGAGAAGAGCAATGGCTAAGTTAATGGGCCTCAATTTTAAGATTGTGTACAAGAAGGGTAGGAAAAATGTTGCTGCAGATGTTCTTTCTAGAGCAGGTCATATTATGAGCATTTCTGCTGTAACTGAGGTGAAACCTCTTTGGGTGCAAGAGGTGCTGAACTCTTATTCTACTGATGTGGAGTCTCAGGAACTGTTGGGCAGATTGGCTATTGCTAGCCCTGATGAGGAAGGATTTACCTTACACCAAGGGTTGATTAAGAAGAGAGACTTGATCTATATTGGGGGTAATTCAGCTCTGAAGACTAAATTGATTTCAGCACTTCATGACAGTGCAGTGGGAGGTCATTCTGGAGTCCAAGCAACATATCAACGGATTAAGAAGATTTTTTTCTGGAGAGGCATTAAACAGGATGTACAATCCTTTGTTTCAGCAGTGTGGGATTTGCCAACAGGCCAAAGTTGAGAGGAGTCATCCTAATGGGTTGCTTCAACCTTTACCTATTCCACAGGGAGCTTGGCAAGACATTACTTTGGACTTTATTGAAGGTCTGCCAAAGTCTGAAGGATACAATTCTATATTGGTGGTGGTGGATAGGTTTTCTAAGTATGCTCATTTCCTACCATTAAAGCATCCCTATACTGCTATACAGATTGCTAGAGTGCTATTGGACAATGTTGTGAAGCTTCATGGCTTACCTAAGTCCATAGTGTCTGATAGAGACAAAATATTTACTAGTCAGCTATGGAAAAGGTTGTTCTCTTTGTTTGAGACTAAGCTGCTTCTCAGCACTGCTTACCATCCTCAAACGGATGGGCAATCAGAGAGGGTTAATCAATGTCTAGAACAATATTTGCGTTGCTCAGTGCATTCTGCTCCTACTAAATGGAAAAGTTGGTTACCTTTGGCTGAATACCGGTATAACACATCTTTCCATACATCTCTAGGCTGCTCACCCTTTAAAGTACTTTATGGTTATGATCCCTCTATTGCTGCTGCTCCAATGCCGCCAGCTGACATAGACAAAGAATTGGATGAGTTGATGTGTGACAGAGCAGCTCAATTGGAAGTATTGAAGCACAATCTAGCTACTGCACAAAACCGAATGAAACAACAGGCTGACAAGTCACGAACTGACAGGGAGTTTCAAGTTGGGGAATATGTTCTATTGAGGCTTCAGCCATATGCCCAGTCAACTGTTGTCAATCGACCTTATCCTAAATTGGCTTACAAGTTTTATGGACCATACAAGATCTTACAGCGCATGGGGAAAGTGGCTTATGAGTTAGGGTTACCTGCAGAGGCCAAAATTCATCCGGTCTTCCATGTGTCGCAGCTTAAGCCTTTTACACCAAACTATGCTCCTGTGTTTTCTACTCCGCCATCAATTGCTGATTTGGGTGCTGCTCCATTGAAACCAGAACAAATCTTGGAAAGAAGGTTGGTGCGTAAAGGGAATCGTGCGATTTCGCAAGTAAGAGTGAAATGGGAGAAGCTCGCGGACGACATGAGTACCTGGGAAGATTGGAACACTCTCGTGAAGACCTTTCCGGTGGTGCTTACTTGGGGACAAGCAAGCTCTGGAGGGCGGGGAGGTGTGATGCCCACAGCGACCTAGGGTAAGAGGAAGAGGAAGCATTGTGTCCGGCGGAGTGTGTAGTGTGGGTGGATCGAATCGGGACCTCTGTCTGGTCCATGTAAGGGAGCTGTACTGACATGTGGGTCTGTTTCTGACCAGTGGGTCCGGGGGAATGCCCCTGTTGGCTATGTAAGCAACTGAACTCGTAACAGAAAAGGGATCGAAAACAGAATTCACAAACCGACTTGCGGGTATTCGCGGTTGTTTCCTCCACGGCGAGCTCGACGCCGGCCACTTGATTGCTCACGACTCGGTGGCGGAGCACCGGCGTCCAGGGGCATCACACTCCGCGTCACCCCCGCCCCGCTGACGCCGCTGCCGCGGTCCGGTCCGCCTTGCCGTTGGCCCCATCTCATCGCCTTTCCGTGCAGGGCCGCACTCGCGCGCCCTCTGGCACTACCGTCGTGCCCCGCCGCCGCGACCCACTGGAGCCGCCGCCGCGACCCGCTGGAGCCGCTGTCGCGCCCCGCCAGAGCCTACATCACGCGCCTGCTCGAAACGCCGATGCGCGCCCCTGAATTTGGCGCCGCCGTCGCGCGGCTCGTGGATTTGGCGCCACCGTCGCGCACCTCCCGGATCTGGCACCACCGCTATCGTGCGCCTTCTGTCACCGCCATCACGGGCCTTCTATCGCCGCCGTCACACGCCTCGCTCACCGACCAACTTTGCCCAGATCCCGCTCTTTGGTTTCGTCACCGAAAAATAAAACGGCCCTGCTGCCACCATCCTCACTGAGGGCGAAGGCGGCAGCTCAGCTCCGGCGGCGGCACGACGAGGAATGCTACGTGGACGGGCGGCAGCTAGGGCTTCGATGATCTCTTAATTGGTTTATACGATGATGTCGTGCATGCTGTATATACGCTGACCTTTGTGGTGGTTACTGACAATACGTTGGTGAAATCATGATCTTTTACTTCTAAGCTTCCTTCCTAATCATGCTTCATCACGAACACCTTGTCCACCCGGTAATTTAAATTAAGAGGAAAATTACGAGGGATTTGATCGGCTATTCCTTCTTGAGGAATCGCCTTCCTTCCGGTCTCCATGGTGACTATCCCGGTCTTGGCTCTTGGGTGATGAAGTTTCAGTCTTTCCGCCCTTCTCAGTGTACTTCTGATCTGAAGTGTACTTTCTGCTTTATTCGCTTTTGACTTATTCTTTTCTTCATTTATCTTAGTTGAACCGAGATCAAACCAACATGATATTCAAACTAAACAGGCATAACCGAATTGCTAAGCGAAAGAGGGCAAAGTCACTTGAGCACACCAGAGTCCAATTACAATACATTAAGCATCAACATAAAGAGTAACACTTTAATACTAGCGACACTTGGATACTTAATCCATCAGGCCACCTTCAATTACATTAATTACATATAAGTCGATCACCATATGTATCTTTCGACGCTCGACAATACACCAACTAGTAGTACATGTTGTTCACCCCTCAGAGAGGAACAAAAGCTCCCTGCTGATCCTCCCCTACAACAAAGTTCCGGCCGGACCCCTCCATTACTGAAGCTACTGCTGCAGGATAGCCCATATGCTGTTGATCACCACCAGTCCAGCAGGCTGCCTGACCGGTGATCGCCTGACCGGCATTGTATAGGAAGGGCGGCCGGACTTGGGCAAGGCAGTTCATGGTGGTGGCGCCATGCACCTGCTGGGTTGTAGAACCGTGATGAAGGCCACGGGCGGCATAGCCATTGGAGTAGTTGTAGCTGCCACCGGCAGAGCTGGGAGCGTTCCAGAAGGAAGAATCGTTGTTGGGTGCTGCCCAGGGCTCAGCATCGTAGAGGCCAACATCGTTGATGCTAGCGCGTTGCCTTGGGGCGTCGTTTTCCAACCGAAGGAAGTACTTTTGTGCATGGCTAGAGATCTGCACCGGCGTCCTGGTTTTGACAAAGTGTTTGGAGATGTTCTTCCAGTCGCTACGGCCGTACACGCGCAGCCCGCAGAGGAACAACCTGCAGTGAGATAGGGTCCAAGATGGAACAATATTATTAGGATCTCGTCGATCGATCCACACTAAAATACCCAAATGAATCAATGTTTCCTCCGAAAAGGAATTAGCATCGATCTCGTCGATCCATAATCTGACAGCATAAATGATAATTCTCCAAGTCCTGATTATTAATCACTACACACACCACTGGCTTCACAAGTACTCCCTCCGTCTCACAAAGACTGTCGTTTTGAGATTTTTAGGACAGATTTAGAGAGATAGATAATGACGCATGTGCCCTCATTAAAATAGATCAATTTAATATGGTTAGCAACTTTTCCAAAGTACTAGCACCAATGAAATGCATTGGTTGTGGAAACCAAGACTGCTCTTAATTTTCTATTGGATATAGTCAATGAAGAAAGAGAAAGTCTGGTGCATCTTTACTCCAGAACGACAGTCATTATGAGACAAATCTAAAGGCCCAAAACGACAGTCTTTATGGGACGGAGGGAGTACTTATCTTCAGAAGAGTGTAAAATAAGTAAAAAAGAAAAAGAAAAACAGAACTCATGTGTAAGTTGTAATAGATGGATTCAGAATTTAGTAAAAAAAAACAATTAATAACCTGTGCTCTTCAGTTGACCAAAACCTCCTCTTGTGCCTCTTGGGCTTATGCACCTGTGACCACCATGGTGGCTGCTTCTCCGCCATCTTCCTAGTCCTCGTCGTGTCCACCACATTGATCAGAGGATCAAGCAGCACCCCCTTCATGTTATCCATGGTTGGATCCTCCACCGGCATCCCAAAGTTGCCATTTACGAGGTTGATGCCCCCCGCCACAGGCACAGGCCCAGTGTTGCCCATCTCCTCTTGGCTTTGGATCATCTCCTCCACAATATCAGCGTACAAGTTACTAACCAGCTGATGCCTATCCTTCCAAGGGAACTGTGCATGGAACACATCCACCATGCCTCTGTGCTTGTTGTTCGTCATGCCATCGCCACCACTGACGTTGTTGTTCTCGTTGTGCATAACGAGACCCTGCATGTCAGGAGCAGCCATAGCTACGGAACCTGCAGAGGGTTTGAGCTCTACACAACAATTGCTACTATGAACCGTGTGAAGGGGATTGATGTTTTGGGATGAGGAGAATGGAGAGCAAAGGGCCCAGCATTTATAGGACTGTGTGGCGAGAATATGTTTGTCATGCATGGTTTTCATTAATTTGAGGCTTGTGTGGAAACTCAATCATTAAATTTATAATATCCTGGTCCAAGATACGGAGTTTTGTAAAAATTCATATCACATATCTTCCTTGATATAGTCAATGACTCAGTTACAAAAGAGTGAGATATCCTGGCCAAGGACACCTGTGTTATGCTGCTAATGAGGTGTGTCAGTTGTCATTTGAGATAGGCGCGCGTACTCGACATCGTCATGCATGCATGCAGATCGATCTCATGCACACCGCCATTGCCGCCGTTCTCTCTCAAGCACACAGGATGGTAGAATACCAGGGCCTGGTTTAGTGGTTCGGGTCGTTGCTAACCCAGATGTTGACTGCATGAGATGTATCACGCATGCGCTGATCCATTGCATAACTCCCATGATATCTAGCTCTAGCCGAATGTCCTTTTGTGGGTGCTACCACATAAATGATCGTGAAAAAGCATGAGCCATTAATCATGTATTTTTATAACTGTAAGAGGGCAGAGATACATATACTCTATTTATGATATGATACATATATATAATCTATATTTAATATACTGTATCACATATTTTTTTCATAATGGTAGTCAATAGCTTATTAGTATTATATACATATATAAACGATAAGGTGAAAGGGATTTAGTTTAGTGGTTAATTACTCCGAGTAGCACTCCTTAGATCCTATGTTCAAATGCAGGTACTCTTTAGAAAACTCATAAATCTCGTATTTGTATGTTTAATCATCCAGTTGTTGTTACATTGTTGTAAACAATAAGATTGTGAGTGTAGTCGTTAGTTGTACTTGTAATGCAGTCTACGTATCCGTGGTGCTACACGTATCCTTGTTAGAAGCCATTCCAGATGATCCAAGCAAGAGTAAGCAAATGGCTTGTTTCCTCGAGACCTTAATGTGTACTCCCTTCATTCCGAAAAATTTGTCACTTTGAAGTTCACGCGACAAGCTTATTGAGACGGAGAGTATCTGTGTATATAAGTAATCAAGTTCGGCATGTATGACATAAACAGACCTTGATATATAACCAGATCCACGTGTGTCGTGGAGACACTCACACTGCGGGTCATGAACTGCAGTCACACGAACGCTCTTGTTTTTTTCCCCCTGTCAAGTCAACGAGTCAACAAAAAACGACGCGACCCAAGTCCCCGGAGGAGAAGCAGTGTTCTGACCCATGGATCGTGAACTCACGGCCCATAAAATTTTATGCCAGGCTTTCTACATCACCATCAACGGCCCACGAGCAAGAGCGGCGACACGGTGACTCTGGCAGCCTGGCACTGAGAATCCGAAGTGGGCAGGGTACGGGGTGGGGTACGGAGCCCACCAGGAGTGTCCCGTCGGCCGCCACGGCAGCAACCAACGCGATACCCCACGTGCGCCCTCGCCGCGCGTCACGTGCTCCCCTTCCCCCACAGCCACGCGGGCCCCACAGCCCGGTCCCCGTCGTCGCCCACACGCCGCAGCGACGGAGAGACGAGATATAGCCATCTCTCTCTCTCTCGATGGAGCAGAGAAACCAACCACACGCCACGGCAGGAGACGAGAAAAAAAAAACTCAGCGAGTGAAAGGAGACGTGGAGGTGCGGGGGTGCGGCGCCGCGGACGGCGGATCGGGAGGCAGGGGGAACCGGCGTTGTGATGGCGGGGAAGAAGCGGAAGGCGGAGGCGGCGCGCCTCGAGGAGACGGACCGGGCGCTGTACGGGGCCTTCCGGGGCGCCGCCAACTCCCTCTCGCAGCTCTACACGCTCTCCATGGGCGCGCAGAAGGCGTCCTTCCAGGCCGGCGAGCGCCACGCCATGGTAAGCACCCACCCTTCCGATTCCGGACGGAGCGGTGGTGGGGAACTTCGGTGCTCGAGTGAAGCCTTTTGTTGTGGGGACTGGGATTTCTAGGCTGAATTTCGTCAGTGATTTGGTTTCTCTCTCCTTTTTTCCCCGTCGAAATGTTCGGAGATCGTAGCTTTTCCCAACCAGGGGATTCAATCTGATGTTGAGATTCGATTTCTGACAGAATTTCGTGCCCACGCTGTACATAATTTCGATGCTTCCCTACTTAGGACTTAGGTAGTGCCTGCCAACATTTTTTCTGCTTGTGACTCCTGTTTCTACTTAACCTTTTGATCAATCTGAATAATCATATCCCATGGAGACGTGCCAATAAATTTGATTGGTCTCAAACGAAAAACTGTTGACATTTCAAGTCATTTTGATAGGAACCTGCCAACGTCTACTGGCGATCCTTCTCTAAATTTGCTGCTTTCGTGTTAGTTTCGCATTTATGTTCTGAGTGGAACTGGTGCAGACGTCCCTCTTTGTGCTTTACAAGGGTCAGATCAGGCTGGGTCCAGAGGTAGCTGCGCAATTGGGAAGCACACGATAGGAGAGCTTACTTACGGAGCAGGTCACTTCTGCGGTAGTAGAATGATACATTCTTTTCAGCTTTACTGATTTAACGTTGCAACTTGTGTACTTTTATTTAGTACGTTAACTGTTAGAGGTTGGTCTCTACCCGATTAAAACATATGATACTTCTTCCAGTCTCGGATGGTATCTCTTGGCATTAAAACAAAGTTGTCCTAAAGGTATGTAAATGTAATTTAGAACCAGCGGGAATATCATTTTATGGCCATCCATCTCAACAAAACTGTTTTTTCGTTGTTAGATGTCACATTACGAATCATGGGCCTGGCCTGCTTTAAAACACCGATGGCTGAAGAAATGTTCATGGCAAACTGCTCTGCTTCATTGCCAAATTAATGAACTTGTTCTTTATTGTTACTGTCACTATGATGTATCCATCATTATTTGTCAGTTTTATTCTTTCTGCTGTATGTTTCACTCCTTAAATAGACAATCGTGCTGTTTAAAACAGTCTAAATCTTGTCCATATTCCATTCAGCAAATGTGGCATTGACATAGCATTGCCTTCTGGTGCTTTTTCAAGGTCTGCTATTATGGTTGATTTTTCATTTTGAACTGTTCGATCGAGTTCTTTGTTCTTGGGTCATAAGTCATAACAAGTACAGTATTGATCATTAGATGCCTACTACCGTGAAAATTTTCTTACTTCATTTCTGGTGTTTAGCAGGAGCAAAATATAGTTTCCTTTAGTTAAAAAAAATGAGTAACACAGGATTTGTCTGAAATTGTATTAGCTCCCCGTAAGTCTGATATGAAATTTGGACCAGTTATCCTGTTAGTTAGAAATATGTGAGGGATTGTAATCCTTACACCATGCAACAATCATATTTTTTGATGTTGAATGACACCTTCTGTTTGTATTCAGTGTTTGTCCTTGGTCTGATTGCCAGCTTCTTCTCACTGTTTTTACATTCAGATCTTTTCGCTAACGCACCAACTTCTGTAATTGGTTCAGGAAAAGCTATACGAATGGATCTTGAGGCAGCACGAAAATGGATTGAGGTTGACAGTGGCTGACATAGCCTCCCACATCCAGGTTTGTAGTATCCCACTTGTATTTGGATTCTGTTAAGGAACTATATGGATGTGAAACCTCTTCAAGCATGTGGTTGAATTTTATTTTTTATGTAAATTGCTCTCTCACATGTTATGTTTGTTCCTGAATAGTGTCCCATTTGTTGCTGGCTTGCTACATTTTCACTGTACCATTCTTGCAGACTTGCCTTTGGTCCTTTATTAAGATTATTTTGTTGGACTATTTGTACCTCCAAACTGTTTGTGGAACGGTGCGGAGGGCTGTTACTTACTTTTCTCTACATGTTCGCTGCTGCCTTTATAGCCATAGGCAGTGGACAGCTAACCTTAACATACTAAGAACCTGATCTTATCTAAACAGTCTAGGATAACAAACCTATTAATTGATACTTATCTAATGATTGATTGACTTGTGCTTATCTTATTATATTGTGGCTTCCACATAACAACATTACACCACTCCCCAAAGACAGATCTTCATCAAGCTGTCATCTGACGGCTTCACTTCCCTGCTGTGCGTCATATTCTTCTTCAGCCATGAACCTGCTGCTGCTGCCTTGCTGCCTTTCGCCTTGCCGCATGGCCATTGTGCTCATAATAACACTCCCCTCGGTCAAAGGCAAGCTCGTCGAGCCGTGACAGCAGATATGTATAGATCTTGGTATGGCCTTCTTCCATTGCAGCCTGTGCGCAATGCAAGAACCGTCCCTCCTGGTTCCCATGGAAAGAAGCACATGTCCCTTCTCCCTCCTGGTTCCCAGACAAACAGGCCGGCCATGTATTGGTTTCCTTCCTTCACTGTCTCCTTGATTTGCTCACCTATTAGCATGAAGATTGATTTGACTCTAGAAAAATGAGGACACACCAGCATGCATTCCTAGTACAATGAAACATATTTGTATGGGATGGCAAATTATATAGATTTGTTCCTTTTTGTTTTGACAAATTTATGTGAAAGCCCCCTCATGGATGAATGCATGACATCTCCCTCTATCTCCTTGATTTCTCCTGCAATCTCGAGGGCAATTTCATGTTTGATTGCATGCCAAAATTCATCCAGGCAGTTAGGGTTGTCTGCATGCAGCAGTTCCCTAGCCTTCAACCTTGACCTTGATGTGATGAGCATCTTGGCTAATATGCCTGTTGACGGCAAATGCGCCTCCTGGTTCCCATCGAAACAGGCTGGACTGGTTTCCTTCCTTGACCACTAACTGGCATGAAGCTGCAGACGGAAGTCAGTGAATACATCTCAATTTCTTCCTTGGGCTCCTGGACAGAGAGAGAGAGAGAGGTGCACTGTATGTTCCTTGAGCCATGGCCAGAGTTGAGATGGAGAAGCACATTATGTTCATGGTGTCAACCGAGGGTCTGTGGTGGTATGGGTGCCTCCTGTACAATTGCTGAGGAGGCAAGGCTGGCTGCAACAGTGTCGGTGCTGCATCAACTGCTAGTGGTGCTTGTGGGGGCAGCAACAGCGTCTCCACCCTTGTGATGCCAGCCTCCTCATCAAGACAGTTGTTGACCTTCTTTATGAGGAGCTCAACCTGGGCGACAGTTTGGTCGATCTCGGACGTGACGGTGGTGCTGGTTGCAAGATCGATGGCGCTATCCATGGAGGTGATGCGCTGGCCTGTCCCTAATACCAATTGTTGTGGAAAGGCGTCAAGGGCCCCGGCCCATGGCACAAGAAGGAAAGACCTAGTCTTTTTCTTCCTTGCCTACCTTTTCTCTACATGGTCACTACTGCCTTTATAGCCATAGATGGTGGACCATACTAACAACCTGATCTTATCTAAACACTCTAGGATAACGAACCTACTAACTGATATTTATCCTGGCTTCCACGCCACAACACAAACCTAGCCCTTAATATATATACTTCTCTCTGTTCTGAAATGAATGACGTTTAGGACAGCTAATTTAGTTTAAATTGAACTAAATTAGCTTTCCTAAATGTCATTTATTTCAGAGCAGAGAGAGCATATAGTTACTTCGTCTTGCATATTTCTAGTCAACTAATGATTACATATACTTATGAATCCTTTGAATGTGTAGCACGAGATTCAGTATGGAGGTGAAAATGCATTAACCTCTCCAAGGTCACAATACTCAAACCAAACGACTCCAATCACGGTGCATATCCCCAACACAAGCAATCAGCAACCATCTCCAAGCTTATTCGCACTAGGAAACCCTGGATTGGCACTGTCCAAGAATTCGATGGTTTTTTCAAACGCGTTATCCAGCCCCATCCGCCAGAGCCTGCAACCATACCACCTGGAACAGGGTGGGGATACAGGGTACTTTGCAAATGGTGTAAACCGCGACGTGAACCCTACAGCTTCAAATGATTCTTCCATGGACATGCATTCAGACAGCCCTGCTCATGACTCCTGAGCATTCACTATAGCTGGAAGAACAATACTTCTACTGAATCAATGAATGTGTCTGTCAGCTGTTTACCGTCATCGCAAGTAGGACTATTAAATTTAACACCGCCCCTAGCCTGTTGCACTAAGCAAGAGTCTATTTTGTCGTCATCACTACTTACCACCTGTTACGTCGCCAAGATAATGTAATTTGCATGTATACCGAACCATTTGATTTATCTGTGCATATTGCTGTTGGTGTATGATGGGTCCCGGAACGAAACCATTGAAAAGAATTAGCTAGCTAACAGTCTTGCTCCATGATCATCGTGGACACGTCCTCTGCTTGGTCGTGATGCCTGCATCTCTATTTAAATGTTACCCACGTCAAATCATCAAACAAATATCAGAGCCATTGATGTGCTCTGCATGGTTAGTGCTGGGCATTGGGCTGGCCGAAATCGGGCCGTCCAAAGCACGGCTTAACAGCACGAACCCTGGTAACCCTGGTTCAGCTCGGCACGACGGAGATTCGGGCCGTGCCAGTTTGATACGAAGCCTCGGGTCGTGCGGTGTCTGGAATTCGGGTACGGTGGGCAGCATGGCCCGATAATGGCCCGACAGCCTGATAACGGGCTCGAAAAAAATTGGTCCACCGTAGGTGGTCGAGAATAACCAACGACAACGAGCGAGCGGGTGAAACATTTCGCAACAAAGGTGAAGGCCACGCGGCGGCCCAGTTCGTAGTGAAGGTCGAAAGAAGCTTGACGACAAGGCTGCATCCAAGTTTATATGCTGGTCTGTAGCCGCACACCATCCATGTGGGACAAAACTTCTGGCTGTGGGCAGGCGCACGTTGCGCCGCACGTGCGTTCGGCCGCGTGGGCCATGTTCGCAAGGCACGGCCTGAAGGAGGTGCGCCGCATTTTTCGCCGTTGGCCCGGGACGAGGCAGCACGTCGTGCTTTCGGGTCATGGGCTGTGGCACGGCTCAGTTCCCAGCACTATGCATGGTAGACGTGCTTCAATTTTGGACCTCTGTTCGGTATTAAAATTGTACAACGGTTCCGAATTGCTGTGTTAGTGACTTGATTTTGTGTGAACTACCTTAAGCCATCCGGTCCACCTGCATTGTTCCTATCCTATTTTCTGGTCTCGGATGCTTGAAACAACTTGGAAGGTGGAAGCAGTCGATGTAGTACAGGATTCAAATGCACATTTCCGAACAGAGCCGCATTTTCCTCATGATATCGTGATCGACATTTCACACCTAGCATCAATCAAACAGAAACTCACGCGGGTCTTCTTATTCCTCGGCCGCGCGAATCACCTGTCTTCTACGGCGCCGGTTTGTGCGTCTGGGACGGCGGCGGCAGCGGCATCGGGTAGCGGTGGACGCAGCCGTTCCAGGAGTTGTCGGCGTCGGGCGCGGCGTCCCGGAGCGCGCGCCACACGTTGCTGCAGGCCTTGAACCCGGTGCCGAAGGCCAGCATCCAGAGGCGGTCCCCGGCGCGGACGCGGCGCTTGGCCTCGAAGTAGGCCAGCTCGTAGAACACCAGGCTGCTGGAGGTGTTGCCAAACCGGTGCAGCGTCGCGCGCGCCGGCTCCACCACGAACGGCCCGAACCCCATCAGCCGGGCCACCGCGTCGATCACCGCCTTCCCGCCCGAGTGAATGCACATGTGCTCGAACGCGCGCTGGAAGTCGGGCACCTCCGCCGCCGCCGCCTTCGGGCTCCCCGCCGCGTAGGCCCGCGCCACGCGCCACGCGTACCGCAGCATCTCCGAGACGGGGAGCACGCGCGGCCCCAGCGTCGCGATGTGCCGCCGCAGGCCCGCGCCGGCGACGCGGACCAGGTCCTTGGTCAGAGCCACGCCCAGGTTCCCTTCCTCGTCCTCCATCTGCACCGCCGCGTCGTCCGCGCCGTGGTGCGTCCGCATGCAGCGTGCGCACCAGCTCGTACTTGGCGTCCGCGCGGCGGGCGGGGACGTCGGTCACCAGCGCCGCCGCGCTGCCAACGCGGAAGATGCAGTTGGTCACCAGCATGTGCTTGTTCTCGCCGAAGTACCAGTTGAGGCTGGTGTTCTCGGTGACGACCACCAGCGCGTACCCCGGCCGCCGCCCCGCGCGCAGTGACCGCGCCGCCGTGTCGATGCCCACGGTGCCCGCGCTGCACCCCATCCCGGCGACGCTGTACGACTTGACGTCGGGTGACATCTTGAACCGGCGCACGATCATGGACGCCAGCGACGGCATCGGCGAGTACATGGAGCACGCGACGACCAGGACGCTGATGTCGGCCGGCTTCACGTCGGACTTGGCCAGCAGCTGCCCCACCACGGCGAACAGGCCCTCCTCGGCCTCCTGCACCGCGTACGCCAGCGTCTTCTCGAACTTGCCGGAGAAGATGAAGGGCGGCGCGAAGGTCTCCTGGCCCAAGCCGGACTTGCGGTAGATGAGCCGCAGGAAGTCGGCGATGTCGTCGGAGTAGCGCTGGCAACGGAGGCCGAAGTACTCGCACACCTCCAGGTTCACCTGCCGCTCCGCGTCCGGGAGGTGGCAGCTGTAGTTGAGCAGGTACACCGACCGCTGCCTCCGAAGCAGGCGCCGGAGTATGGTGGCTACGAAGACGAGCGACGAGACCGCGAGCGGCACGAGGAGCTGGAGCGGTAGTGAGCGCAGCGACGCCACCAGCACCGCGGCCGGGCTTGACGTCGGCGAAGACATAGCTTGCTATATGCTCTCGGAGAGATATACTAGTGTGCAGGTGCAGTGTCAGTTAGATGCCCTCCGCCAACACGAGTAGTGTCTAGTGTGCAGGCCGTATTTATATTAGCCACGAAGACAGGACGGTCGTGGCGTCGAAGCATGGCCGCGTGCCAAGTGTCCACGCTTTGCGTACTCCGATCTGTTGGGAAGCGAATAAATGCATCAAGAACAATGCTTTTACCGTTCCAAATATAGCCTTACGATATGTGCTTAATCTAGGTAGCTGTGTCTGCTGAACCTATTAATTCCTGCTAATGAAGGTGTCGTTACAACGAACGAGCATCTCGAACAAATCAGGAGGACACGGAGCGAGCATTTGATGCTGGCCGGAGCCGTACGATCAAGGCCACATGGGTATATATGCGCCGTCCAGGGATCCATCGACACGCGGCCACTCTGGTAAACAGTGCGGGTGTAATATATGCACTGCTGCTACACTGCATGGCATTGATACTTGTCCACCTTTAATTTATGAGAACTCTCAGCGCATACCGACTCCTACCAGCAAACATGTATTATATGTAGTACTCCCTCCGTCCCCATGAACTTGTCACTTTGTAGTTCATTTTTGAACTACAAAACGACAAGTTTATGAAGACGGAAGGAGTACAAGCGCGTAGTAGTAGACGACAGATGGTTGGTATTCCGAATGAATGAATGAAGAGCAACAGAAGCAGGCTGTAGGCTCACCGGCGCCGGCGCCGGCGCCACGCTAGCTAGGGTTCTTGCTTCACGAAACCATCGTGGCATCCTCTGGGCACAGCAGCGGCAGCTGGCCATGGACGGCGCCAGGATGCCCGGACAGAGCGCTGGGCGCGCTACGGATGCATGTGAGCTAGGCGCGATCAATGCCCCAGTGTGAGACCCAGACCCTGCTTGCTTTGCCCTCGCCTTTGGTCTGGGAGGGCTCGCTTGTCACGTCCGAAAGACAACACCTCAGCGACTTGTATTAAGACGAGCAGCTAGGGCCATATATTACCAGCTGTGGAAGGTACAGTAGTGTATACTCCCTCTATTCTCATAAATTTGTCGTTTTGTAGTTTAAAAATAAATTACAAAGCGGCAAATTTATAGAGACGGAGGGAGTATTATTTACAACATGCAGAGCTGCCCCGCGTAAGTCACGCCGTCCGATCGAAGAGACGGGGATGCAAAGCAATGCAAGTGATGGCTCCGTCGGTGAACCGTATAAAAGTTCGATTTATCCGGATTACACCCGTATATACCTGCGCCCGCGAACAGACCCGCCAAGTACTGCTACTGTATACATGTCCGGCCGCAGTGCGTAATGGGGTCTCGATAGTACAAGTGCAGCCTGACATGAATTCGTCCGCACAATCTCGGCAGTACGTAGTAAGCCCACTACTAAAACATTTAGGTTCCCTTTGAATTGAAAGAATTAAAAAAATACAGGAATAGGGAAAACATAGAAATTGAAATTGTATATCTTTGCAATCTTATAGAATTGAAAATATAGGAATTGAGATGATAAACTCTTTAACAGCATCATAGGAAAAACAAGAGAACCTGTAACATGAACCGGGAAAGAAAAAAGAGGATCAAGCTCATGTTAGGTTTCCTACAAAATTTAGCAAAGGAATCCATTCCTATAGAAACTATCCTTTATTTTTCTTATGAGCCAAATAGTCATGTAGAAAAAAATCCTTTACAAATCATATCCTTCAAAATTCTTTTGTCATTCCTTCAATTCAAAGGGAGCCGGTCAGCCGAACAACATCCAATCTTGGTTGGCAACAGAGCCGGTTCGATAATAGGTTTGGGCCGTCTCATCGGGCTCACCATCACCGGCCCAAACACTGGTCGTATTATCTGACCATCGGAATGTCGGATCCAATAGTATATTAGGCAGTAGTTTGGGCTTGTGCCCCATAAAAAAAAAACAAGAACCCATTTTCAAAAAAAAGTTTGCCCTTGTGACAATGAGAAAGTTTGAGACACCGGATAATTAGCAGCTAATTATCTATAGTTTAGTCAATCATAAAATTATTTGTTTGATTATTTTACAATTAACATAACCCCTTACAAATTATGCATTAATAATTAATAAAAGAACAAAAAAACTAAACCTTCTTTTTCAGTTCCGGTTGGCCGACTGACTGGCAGCGTTGCCGTCACTCGAAGATGTGCCACGTTGCTGCCGGGATCGCCTTGCCGCCGACAAGAGGTTGCATTACCGCCCGGGCTCGGGCTCCACCCGCTTGAATCGGGAGAGGAGAGGAGAAGATAAGGTGACCGTACGAATCTTAAAGTGCATCCTATGACCCAGAGTGTTGAAATATAGACAAAAATCAGACACCTGAGATATTATATTTACCAGAGAGGTTTTATACATGCGAAGTATTCACTTTTGTCGTGCGAAGAATTTCTATACCTAGCTATATCCCATTGATTCTGACTCCTTCCATTCGTATTCATTTGTAGTAATGTTCTTGTTCTCTCTCTTTGTCACTTTGTAATGTCAAACAGAAGGCTAATGGATCTTAACAAACAGGTTGTGTTCATGGATGAACCAAGCACGGTACTAGATCCAGCGTCAAGAAAAAACCTGTGGAATGTTGTGAAGGAGGCCAAGAGAAACCGTGCAATCATTCTTACTGGTAATGCTCTTTTCTTGTTCACTCGTGCATCTAAAGTTTGGAATCCTACTTTCATCACTTACTGTATCTGAAAGTAACAAGGCTGATCAGTGAACCAGTGAGTAATCAAAATTGTTTCTTCCAGCACACTTGATATGGAAGAGGCAGATGTTTTGTGCGATCGTCTTGGTATCTTTGTTGATGGCAGCTTCCAATGCGTTGGAAACCCTAAAGAGGTATACGTATATTTACCTTCTTGCATTACAGAAGTTACTTTAAAATCATTCCTAAATCATTGTTACTGCAATGCTATATATGCTTCAGCTCTCTCCCAGTGCAAACCATGACAACAGCTCCGGACCAAGAGCTGGAGGTTGAACAGCTAGTACATCAATTCTCGCCCAGTGCAAACAAGATCTACAACCTATGGAGGTAGCACCAAAAGAAAGTATAACCTGGTAAAGTGGGAAACAGTTTGCAAAAATAAAAATATGGCGGTCTAGGTATAAAATTTTTGAGAAATATGAACATTAGCTTGCTAGCTAAGTGGTGGTGGAAACTTGAATCGGGGAAAAAGTTATGGCAGAAGTTGGTGGATGCTAAGTATCTGAAGGGGAGACCCACAAGTGTTTTAAAACATAAACAATCTGACTTCCCAATTTGGTCTGACTTATTGAAAATCCATAAGATTCACATTAGAGGAAGAAGATTTCTCTTGGAGAATGGTAAAAAAAAATCATTTTTTGGCATGATGTCTGGTTAGGTGGAACCTCATTGAAATATAAGTATCCTTTGCTTTATGAGTTCTCTGAAAATAAGAATATAACTGTGGCAAGTGCTGATCAAGGTTGGGTTATTTCTTTTAAATCAAGTTTTCCTGTTTTCCTTCATGGTCTTTGGTATAAACTTGCTGGAGAATTAAATGCAATAGCTATTTCACATCATGAAGACATAGTTCGTTGGAGATGGTCTAATTCTGGTAATTTTACTGTAAAATCGATGTATACGAAACTTTGTTCTGACAGGTCAAAATTTAATTTTAAAAAGGTATGGAAATCTAAGGTTCCACCTAAGATTAAATTTTTTGTGGCTTATAGAACATGAGGCTGTATTGACCAAAAGAAAGTGTGGTACATAAAAATTGGAAGGGTAATCCCTCTTGTTGTTTTTGCAGTAATCTGGAAACTTTGGACCATTTGTTTTTTGTATGCAATAATTTGAAAGTTGTTTGGAGAATAGTGGCTCTTTTTCTGGGAACGAATATTAGGCCCTGTTCAGTAAAACAATTTTGGAATTGGATAAATGTCTCATTGCCACGGAGTGATTTACAGGCTCTAGGCTTTGATGCTATATGTTGGTCGACATGGAAATTAAGAAACAGGGCTTGCTTTGACGGTAAAGTTATTAACCATCCGTGTGAGATTATATTTTATGCATGTTCACTTCTTAAATACTGGGCAGGATTGTATCCACAAAACATGCAAATGATGATTAAAGGAGGCGCTGATGCATTGCTGGAGGTGGCGATTAAGGTGATGAAACAACAAGGAGGAACCATGTTGCTCCCAGCTCCAAGAGCAAGGGAGATGGCTGAAGACAATTGAGAAGAATTTCATCACATCAGGCTGAGGAAAAATTTAGAGCATGAAGTTATGGAACTGGAGTTATGTGTTTCAGTTTTCATCAAAAATAGACAAAAATGCATTTTGGTCGCTGAGAACTGTGACCAGCTTTTGTAAGATTAAGTTAGGTAACCCCCAGGGGGGTGTTAGGACTAGCTGGAGGATCGTAGCTTCAAACAAATGATAGAAAGCTAGGTCTTCTGGTGTAATCCTTGAACAATCTGAATCTCTGTTTTCATAATGGAAATGGAGGTGGAAGAATGTCCTTAAAAAAAGATCTACAACCTATCTGGAACTCAGAAGATTGAGCTTCCGAAGGAGGAAGTGAAAATAGCCCAGGTTTTTTTCCAGGCAGTTGAGAATGCAGAATGGCGGCTCACCATACATGCCTGGGGCCTAGTCGACGCTACATTGGAGGATGTCTACATCAAGGTCGCTAGAACAGCACATGCATTCCATGAATTTGCGTAGATAATACCCTGAACACTGTCTTCAGGCCGGCAAAGGACTCAAGTGCTGGAGGTGGCTGCATATATAATTATGCGATTCTTTAGATATTATTTTCATTTTTGAAGACCATTATTCTTCACAAAATTTGTTTTGTATCCTTGTTTATATAGTTGTACAGCATATCTATCATTGATAGTGTTACTCCAAGAACGAGTATTTGTCCAGTGGACAGGCTTGTGCTTACAAAAATCAATCTGAAGAAGAATTTTGTATCATAAGTAAATCTTATTCATTTGGAAAATGTGCATGAAGACGACCCAAATTTTGAGCACAAACCATCTATAGATATGGCTTCCATAAGCTTAACGGTATGTTTAGAACAACGAACGGGTCTCTTGCCATACATGGACTTGTGAGATTTGTTTAGAAATTAAATTTTGGGCTTCACATTTAGGCCAAAGTTCCAAGAGGTAGGACTAGTTTTACAGCAGAATGTAATGTGACCTTCGAATGTTTAAAGTCACGACACATGCAAGATTTTTTTTTAAATAATGGAATAGGTTTTCAACCTCGAGAGAAAGTATTACAATCCCGAATTATTACAATAGCGAACACATCTCGAGATATGCTAAATACTCCCTCCGTTCTCAAATAATTGTCGTTTCAAACAACAAAATGAACTAGAAATGAACTAATGAAGGTTGTGCTAACGACAATTAAAACGAAACAGAGGGAGTATATGGTAACACACAAAGATCGTGTTGCCGTCGCTGGTGTGTCGATCTGCACGTCGACGATCTCGTCGCCGATCCTGGTGGTGGTGACACCTTGAGGTCGGAGTGTGTACTGGTCCTGTGGTCGATTTGCTAGATCTAGTACTTATACACATGGGTAAAATGACTATAAAATATGTCAAATTTGAAGTCCCTTGACAGCGATCGGCGGCCATTCTGCATGTGAGCCTCTGAAAATTTCTCCCGCGCAGGAATTTTATAACATGTTCCACGACCCGATGAATGAGACACGGGAGTCAAATGAAGCCATATATATATCGCCTGTGCCGGTGCATGTGAGAGTCCATGTTGTCTATGCCAATTGTCAACGCAAAAGGAAAAATCGTGCTTCTATTCGGAGGATTCTATTTCGGGCCTTAATTTACAAGGGTTGACGAGGCTCAGAGGGTGTTAGAAGGATTACAATATGGCCTTAGTTGCCCCAGTCATTTGGTTAGTTGTTGAGGATGAGCTGGAGACGTAGGACCTACTCATAGATTGCAATTTGGCCGGGAACATCAAGATTGGTTTGATCTGGAATAAGCTGGAGTAGGAACGAGGCGATTAGTGGGACGATCATGGTGCAAATTATCTTGAACAGATAGTTTAAGCACGTTTTTTTTTTCTGAAGAGTTTGCAGTGCAAATATTTCGTTTCAGAAGCTAGGAACAGTGTTTGATCCATCCGAGTAGTCTACACTTTCGGCACTCGGAGACGGAAGGAAGCGCAACGACCGCGGTGATATCCACGTGGCCGCCACATAATCCGGGTCCCGCGCCGGGCCACTCGGCTGCCACATCGGCCACGTGCTTCCGAAAGAAGAAAAGCGGAGGCGAGGAACATTTGTGCCTTCGCTTCGCAGCCCTGTCTCTCTCACTCTCTCTCTAGAGTAGACCGTCTCTCACTACAGCCGTACATTCTCTCTCCTCCTCGTCTGCCTTGTTGACACAATCCATTATTCCTTCCCCATCGCTTCGCTTGTTCCCCACTCCCCCCTCACCTCCGCCGCCGCTCACGCCGCTGCAGGAGGATGTTCCACGCCGGCGTGCTTCTCTCGGAGTAAAGCGGCTCCTGCTCGGCGACGCTATGCCGGTGCTCGGCTGGTGCGCGGGTTCCTCTTGGTGCTGGGCTTCGTGACGTGTTCCTCCTACGAGAAACCGCTCCCCATGCGGCGGGATCGCGAGGTCGGGCCCCGGAGCCCGGCGTGACTCGGCCCGATTCGTGGGAAAAGGTTGGATCTTGGAGCTTGGGCAACAGAGAAAGGTGAGATTTTTGGAGTCAGTTCGGCGGTTCCTTAGAGGGCGGGTCCGGTCGCGCGGTGTTCCTGGGCGCCGTAGGCTTGGATCGTCGGGGGCCGATCTGGTGCTGTCGCGGTTGGGGAGTGCGCGCGGTTTGGAGTCGAGCTGCTGGTAGGCCATGGGGCTGGCGCCGCCTGAGCTGGGACAGTTCGATGGCTGGGAGAGCTCCGGGGAGGAGGAGCGAGAGCGGTGGGGCTGGTGCCGCCGCAGCCGCCGCGGCAGCAGCAGGCGGCGCTCATCTCCCAATGGAGGGGACGACAACACCGTCCCCACTGGGTGCTGCATTCGTCTGTGGCCCATCAGGAGCTGCCCACCACCTCCGCGGTCCAAGGTGGAGACCTCCACCAGCAGCGCCAGCACACACGGTGGTATGCACCTCTTCTCCCTCTTTCACCTTTATAGTGGCATGTATTGCGTTACCGTTGCTTTCATGCTGGCATTGATGTTAGTGTAGGAGATGAGATTTGCTCATGTGAGTAACTGAATAGCCGTTATCGTGACTCGTAACGTAACTTGATTCTACCTGTAATGTCGCTCTGGATGTATAGGGATGATGTAATGCATGTCATATTGTCATGGTTGTCGTTTAGTGTGGAGGTCGTAGTTCTCAAAATGTGAACATTGAGGACGTGTGTAGTTTGGTAGTTAGTATGCTGCCGCTGAGGGAGACGTAATCATGTTAAGCTCTTTGGGTATTGAAATTTTTTGAATGAACTTCCTATTAGGGCACACTGCATGTGGAAAACATATCGGTCATCAAAGCTGCCCGTAAATCCTGTTAAACATGCATTTTTCTAGATGGATCGCTGCACGTGGTAGTTTCGGTTCCGGAGGAGAAAGTGTGCAGGACCAGTAGCATGAGTATTTTTTCACTCTCTAATTTTAGAATAGCACATTGCACTTTTAAAATATCACGTGACATTTGCTATTGCCTTCTCTATTGGAAATGGTTGTTGATATGATTTTTCAAATGATACCTATTTTGTCAAATCATTTTTTCCGGAACTGATTTTTTCATCCAGATGCAATCAAATAAATTGATCTTTTTTCATGAGGTTGCTGGAGACTAACTTCTTTATCGGGCTATTTTGGTTTACAATTTAATTGGTAGTTCTTCTGTCACGATCAATGTACTGCTAAATCTCAACTAGTAGAAACAGTGTTTAAAAGGCGTCGCCTAGATGTCCAGGCCAGGGTTTGAAATCCACGCCTGGACGCCTAGGCGGGCGCGAGGTGACCAGGTCTGTTGTCCATGCAGCAATAGGCAAAATTTCAAATGTCCAGCAGGGCAGCATCATTTTGGTTCAGTCTGCACTAAGTCGTCCTGTTTCCAGTAAGCACTACACATGTCGGTGCAGAGCCATTGATTTCTGATCCAATGGTGTTCAGCTCTCCCATAACCCTAATATCCGTCTGCCGCCCGACCTTCTCTGCTGCGGCGCTCAGTCCTCTTCTCCCCTGCCCGACCTTCTCTTCTGCTGCCCCCAATCCTCTCCTTCCCCGCCAGCTGCCGCAGCAGCAAGAGCCATGCCCAAAGGAGAACAATCCAGGAGGCGGCGGGTGAAGGCGGCTTGGACGGAGGCTTGGGAGGCAGCAGGGGAGGCGTCGGTGGCCTGGGCGGAGGTGGAGGCGGCCGGCCAGGCGAGTCGACCGGTCGTGGCGCCCAGACCGGAGCGCCTGGACGCCTAGGCGGCGACGCCTTTTAAACGTTGCTTCCGGCGTTTTGGCCTAGACCCTAGCGGTGCTCGCCTTGCCTGGAGTGACCTAGGCGCCCGCCTAGCATGACTTGCCTGGACGCTTAGGTGTTGTGCCCAGGCAAACGCTAGAGCGCCCGCCTAGTCGTCTAGGCGAGGTTTTGAAACACTTAGTAGAAAGATAAAAGGCCATTTTTGGCAATTGATGTGATGTGTCACACTGTTCTGTGGAGCCTCCGTGGTTGATTATTATGGAACATTGCTAATCCAGTGATATTTTCCTCATTCTTCTAGAAGGTTCTTTGCCATCTGCCAACTAGATTATATGATAACTTTATATATAAACAAATTAAAACAGTACTGAAACTATATGGTGGTAATAGTTCAGGAGTCTTATTATCGGCAATTAATCTTTCGGTTAGTAGCATAGCACCTTCTCCTTAATTATGATTCCGAACTAAATAAATATTAGTAAGTATAAAGGCATGGAAAAGTATGAGGTGAAAGGATGTCTGTAGAAATCGAGTACACATTTTAGTAAGTACGCAAGGAATTTATATGAAAGTATTAATTAATACCACACCTTCTATAAGTTGGAACATTAACAATGCTGTATAATCTTTAGCGTGATGGTCTACATTATTGACTGGGTGCTAATAAAATTTGTTCTTAAGTCTTAACCTAGCTGCCTGATGTTACTATGTGCTTTGCATCATTTTTTTTAATTCATTTCTTTCCATTTCAGCAAGACAGTGTGTAGACAACTTTGATTCTTGTTGTGGTTGTAGCCTTAGAGGCTTCAGGCTTTCAATGATCTTTTTCAGATGCTTTCAAGAAATTATGTTTCTCGTACAGTTCTTCCTTTTTCTTCCCATACAACCATTGTACCTTTTCTCTTTCACAAATGTTTGGATTGTATTTATTTGGATCTTTAGTTGTATTTTATTTATGAATAAGTTATGGTTTACTATATTTTGTTCCTTTTTCACACGTGCCCCTGTTTATTCTGATGTGCCTTTCAGTTACTCCCTCCGTCCCAAAAACTTGTCGCTTTGTAGTTCAAAAATGAACTACAAAGCGACAAGCTTTTGGGAACGGAGGTAGTATATCTCAAACTATACATATTGAACTTGTGTTTCACCAGGTTGGCCTTATGTGGGCTTACCTTATTGTCCAGAAAACTCTTTTCATTAATACATACTAATAAACTATTATATATTTTTGGGAACAGCAGAGAAGTCAACAGAAAACAGTAGCAGGAACCGACCAGTTGCATCAGTTGTCTCGGGTTCGACAACTACTAGTAATGCTGAGAGCAGTTCATCTGCATCTAAAGTTGGAGAGGAAATAAAAGTTGCCTCTCAGCTGCGCAAGTTTGCATTCAATGATCTAAAATGTGCAACTCGGAACTTCAGGCCTGAAAGTATTCTTGGAGAAGGAGGGTTTGGATGTGTTTTCAAAGGGTGGATTGAAGAGAACGGAACTGCACCTGCGAAACCTGGTATGGGCCTTACAGTGGCTGTAAAAACACTCAATCATGATGGGCTTCAAGGGCACAAAGAATGGGTGGTATGCTCTCATTACACTGTTTCAAGTTAAATTTGCTTGTTTATCTGGCTACTTATTTTCCGTTTGATTGTGATGATTGTGTCTTATACTCTGTTTTATTTTATTCTTTGAAGGCTGAAGTTGATTTTCTTGGAAACCTTCACCATCCCAATTTGGTCAGGTTAATTGGCTACTGTGTTGAAGATGACCAAAGATTGCTGGTGTATGAATTTATGCCACGTGGCAGTTTGGATAACCATCTATTCAGAAGTATGTGACTCGCTTGTTCCGAATCCATTGAGCTTTAGCATTCCTTTTATAATCTCTCTTTCACCTAACAACCTGATCCTTAATCATGTTATATTACCTGCTGCTTTGCTATTTTTGACTCTTATGAATTTCAAACTGATTAGATGGAATTTCTAAAGCTTTTAACAAATCGATGTTCTTTAATCCGTAGGGTCTGTTCCTCTTCCATGGGCCATCCGAATGAAGGTTGCTCTTGGAGCAGCAAAAGGTCTTGCTTTCCTTCATGAAGAAGCGGAAAGACCAGTTATTTACCGTGATTTTAAGACGTCTAATATTCTGCTTGACGCGGTAACTGCAATTCCATCAGTTGTGCTGTGCAATTTATGTGGCAATGCAAACCATTGCTTCATGTGTTTATATTGCTTCTGCAGGAGTATAATGCAAAGCTCTCAGATTTTGGGCTTGCAAAAGATGGTCCTGTAGGTGATAAAACTCATGTCTCTACTCGGGTAATGGGTACATATGGCTATGCGGCTCCGGAATATGTCATGACAGGTAACTAAACTAGGAGGCACAACAAACCAGTTTGGTTCTCCTTGTTATGTATGGGAGACAAATTTAGTTAAACTGATCTGCAAATTACGTTGCTTGCATCAGTTATGCATGGATTAATACCTTGGAAGCTTAAGATTATTGGAAGACATTATGATGCTTGGTGCCACATATCATCATTTTTTTACTTTGGACAAAATGTCGCATACAAAGTTTTCACTCATTGCCCTGTTTAAATTGGGTGTAATCATATTAAACATGTCTCTTTTGTTTCCTGAAAGTGTGTACTTCTACAGGAAAACAAATAAGGGAATGATTAGCACAAAGCTGTGAAATGCTATTTTATTTCCTTGTTCTATTAAATCGTAACATATCTTTTTCGTATCCAGTCAAGATATTTAGTATTGTTTCCACTCTAATGCCTAGATATCTATTTTTGTTGTAAATCGACGTCACTGATATCTCATTATTCCCTTATTTTTCAGGTCATTTGACATCAAAGAGTGATGTCTATAGCTTTGGTGTGGTGCTTCTTGAGATGATGTCGGGGCGCAGGTCAATGGACAAGAACCGGCCTAACGGTGAGCACAACCTTGTGGAATGGGCGCGTCCCCTCCTCGGGGAGAGGCAGCGCTTCTACAAACTAATTGACCCTCGCCTGGAGGGTAACTTCTCAGTGAAAGGCGCCCAGAAGGCAGCACAGCTTGCTCGTGCCTGCCTTAGTAGGGACCCCAAATCACGGCCGCTGATGAGCCAGGTGGTCGAAGTTCTCAAGCCACTCATCAACCTCAAGGACATGGCAAGCTCCTCCTACTTCTACCAGACGATGCAAGCCGAGAGGATGGCGCACTCGAGCAGCATGAACGGCAGGATCAGCCATGGCACCAAGATGCAGGGCTCCTTTGCTCGCAATGGGCAGCAGCCTATGAGAAGCCTGTCAGACGGCCCCCGCGCTTCCCCTTTCCGCTACTCGCCAAAGCCGAATGTGAAATAACAGGAGAGGCACATGGTTCTGGTCTGATTGAAACCTAGGAGTTTGTTCTGTGACATTGAGACTTGGTCGGAGGTGTCTGATTCAGGCTGAACATTGGCAGTGAAACCTGAATTAATCTGTATTGTAGATTGACATGTGCAAAAAGGTTATAGGTGACAAATGAGACGTAGGTATCGGCATTTCCCTTGTGGATGGGTGTCTGCATTGTGGGTTTAACTGAATGTTGATGCACCGTTTGTTTAACATTTTGTCCGAAGTAAGGTTGCTTTGGTCGTATTTCCGTGCATAGTGTGCCCCTTGATGTTTTTTTTTGACGATAATAGTGTGCCCCTTGATGTTTGCTCATACTAGTCCTGATGTTTTCACTCGTTCGCCCCGAGTGTTTATGATCTCAGTTCAGTTTTTTTTTTGCAACTTCATATCCTTTCATCTCAAAATACTTGTCACTCTTTAAGTCAAAAATGAATTAATAGACTGACAAGTATTTGAGGATGAAAGGAGTAAGACAATATGAATGCTATGAGGTCTCTACCGGTTGTTTTGAGAGGGTGATGCAGAATTCGTGTTGCACTCTGCCGTCTTTGCGTACGGCAGGTAACATTGTGATTACTTGCTGCAGTTGTTATGCTCCGTTTTCTCCCGTGTCATAACGAGGATGGAAAGTGAGAAGTTTACTTCGCTCATGCCAGCTGCTGCCGACGACTTTGGTGCTCCTACTAAAATTGCAATGTGACTGCGTGGACTGGTGTGCGTTCGACAACAATGGTTAGGATCATAGAGGACGCTGGTCCCTTTTGATGTTACGTTATTTTCTAAGGTACAACAGATCGTTGCCCTGGAACTTTCTATCTTTTGTAATTTCTCAACGGAAGGACAATTGTAATTGAGAACTTTCCTCTCACAATAAAAAATGATACGCAATGCTCCTACGTCTTTAAGAAAATAAAATAATAACCACCTCAAATACGCGATCCCAACTGATAATCAATCAATCATTTGGTAGCTGATGATGACAAGATCCTGCACGAGCATCAACGGCCCGGGTGATCCTTGACCCTGAACCGCGCACGATCCGAGCCGTCCATCGTGGCGGGCAAGGCAAGCACACGCTCCCCTCCCGTCCTGTGTGATCCGGACGAAGACCCTGTTCGCCTGCGCGCGCCGCTCGTATCATATAAAGCCGCCGCGGGATCCCAAACCGGAAACGAAACCCAGCTCGAAGGAAAAAAAACTAACTTTTTTCTGCGAGTTCTTGGCTTCTTTCTTGGGGTTTTGTCCCGGCGGTTCGCGCCAGCGAAGGTAATCAACCGATCTCGTCTTTCTCGACTGCGGATTTTCGTGGAGCAGCTGGTTTTTTTATTTCTTGCGCGGGGGTTTAGGTGCATGCATTCTTCGTTTGCGTGGCTTCTTTGCTGGATTAGGGGGAGGTGTTCTTGGGTCTTGGGTTTAGGGTTCTTGGACAGGTTTCTTGTGACACCCCCTCATGTATTTTCCGGTTAATTTCCGTTCATGGGTTCTAGTGTGAAAAAAATCATCACTCATGAATTGCTAGATCTGTAATCATGTTAGGAGATTATAGTCGTACAGATCACACTACTCCATTCAGGTTATCAGGGCACTGTCATGAAAGAGTTGATATTTCAAAGTATATGATAAGCTTACCTTTAACTAGGGGAGATAACGATAAATTCAGTATTAGATCGTGATCTTATCCAATCAGTGATACCTTCTTTGATGTGCATGGCATGTTTCGCCTTACTGCATAATGACAGAACTTCTTGTGTCGCTTAGACACAGAGTTGCGCTATCAGTATTACAAATATTTTTTTGCCTGTATGCAGATAAGACATGGGTCAGGTTTTTGGATTAGTTCAGGTTGATCAGTCAACTGTAGCCATCAAGGAAACTTTTGGCAAGTTCAATGAGATCCTGGAACCTGGCTGCCACTTCCTGCCCTGGTGGATAGGACAGCGGGTTGCTGGCTACCTCTCCTTGCGTGTCCGGCAGCTGGACGTGCGCTGTGAAACTAAAACAAAGGTTTTCTCCAATGCCATCTTATTTCTCTTGCTTTATTTAAGCTTTGTTGGTGCAATCAGTGATGTAAGAACAAATTTATGAAACTCCAAATAAGAAAGAACTTTCTGACCTCCGTTCTGGGATTTTATTAATTCAGGATAATGTCTTTGTCACTGTTGTTGCATCTGTCCAATACCGCGCTCTTGCCGATAAGGCATCTGATGCATTCTACAAACTGAGCAACACCAGGGGACAAATCCAGTCATATGTATTTGATGGTACGTGTTGTGTAATTTCGTGTTTTATTAAACACATGCATATTATGTCCAATTTTCTTCTTTATTCCTAATATACCCTGAAGTTACCAGTTTTTTAGTTTTCGACATGCTCAAGTCCTTGTGTACCCTTTGCGATATTATGACTATTTGGAATGCTTGTTGGTGTACCGATATAAATTGTATCTGTTGTATTCATTACACCTGTTATGCAGCAGTTGTTTAGTGTAAGATAGGTAAAGGATATGTAATTTATTTCTCTGCGACCAAATTAGAATGAACTGTTTTTCATAAAAGCTTCATCGCTCTTCAGTCATCAGAGCTACTCTTCCAAAGCTGGAGTTGGATGTTGCTTTTGAGCAGAAAAACGACATTGCAAAAGCTGTAGAAGAGGAGCTTGAAAAGGTTTTTGTCTTGCGTTCTTTTCCTGGATTTTGTCCACTCTTTGTTGTCCATGAGGAGCATGGTCAGCTTTTTTGACCTTATTTTTCTGTGGCATAGGCAATGTCTACGTATGGCTATGAGATTGTGCAGACGCTGATTGTTGATATTGAGCCTGACGACCGTGTCAAGAGAGCAATGAACGAGATCAATGCAGGCAACTACTACTAATTTTCATGTATTATCTGATTATTTGCTTTCAATATGCTTGCATCTATTAAATTGACATATTATGTTTCCTCAGCCAATCATTTTACACACTAGCTAGATAATATTTGTCATACTCCCTCTGGACTTGCTTTATTTGTCGTCCGGACATCGTGTCCTAGTTGTTTTTTAGTTGAAATGACTGTCGGGAACGTCAATTAATAAAATTCGGAGGGAGTATTTGATTCGCTACTAATTAAAAACATGTGAACTGAACTTTTTATTCACAGCTGCTAGAATGAGGTCGGCAGCCAACGAGAAAGCTGAGGCCGAGAAGATAGTGCAGATCAAGAAGGCTGAAGGAGAGGCGGAGTCCAAGTACCTTGCTGGTGTCGGCATTGCGAGGCAGCGTCAGGCCATCGTTGACGGGCTCAGGGACAGCGTACTCGCCTTCTCGGAGAACGTCCCCGGCACCACTGCAAAAGATATCATGGACATGGTCCTGGTGACTCAGTACTTCGACACCATGAAGGAGATTGGGGCCTCCTCCAAGTCCTCCTCAGTGTTCATACCCCATGGTCCTGGTGCCGTCAAAGATGTCGCCAGTCAGATAAGAGATGGCCTCCTGCAGGCCAGTATGCACTGAGATGACATTGCTTTTGTGTTGCGAGGTAGTATTGGAGTTATTTATCATTATATCCTAGATGCATTGTGTGGGGAAGGCAAAGGTCGGGTGAAGAGTTAGTGATCGATGTTCTATATGCATACAGACTTCTAGTTCTGTGAAGAGACACCTTTTTTTTTTTGAAGGGAGGATCGCTATATTAATCCTACCTGTTTAGAAACCAGTAAATCCTAGCTTTCTTACATAATAAGAATGCAACACCACTCATCAAACAATGTACATTTGCACATATATCATGTAATTACAACAGTAACAATTTCTTTGTCATGCACACGTACAACAATGAGCCTGTTACAGTAACATTGTAAAAAAATTAAGATGCTATCTAGTAGTACCAACATTGGCAGCTGAGCAAACCAAGAGAGCAGCAAGGTCAAGGGCACAAACTTCGCAAACTTCTGATTGAGCAAGCAGGACATTGGGGTTGTGCCTCAACCGTTGCAGGCAGTCCGAACTGGTTCCAAGCATCCAGATACTCCTTCCTCCACTCCTCTCTTAGCTCTGCAGAATCGTGGTACCATTGCCTGATGATTCGCAACATTAGAGGGTATTCAAAGCGCTACTAAACACTACCAAAGTAATTTGTAGCGAAAGTGGAAGGGACAGATCCATGAAATTATTTTGAGGTTTGACGAACGGATGAATACATGGTTGCACTGTTGCTAATAGATTTCAGAAGGAACAGAATGGATGTTTTATTGACCACAGATAAGGCCATCAACCATAATCTGCCATTTCAGTCATGAGAACCAGTGAGAAGTTGAAAGGTGTCAGGATCAATTCAGAATGGCATCAAACATTCTTGTCCTAAACATCAGGGATTTGTCTATTTACCAATATATGCAGAACATTCAGGCTAATCACTTGATGACGCTCCTTCCGAAATCACAGCTAAGACTAGAATAGGCTGTTAGATTCATTGTCATAGAATCTAACAGGAAAAAAAGAGACTTGTTTGGTCAGTTCATAAAATTGAGCACAGATCATCATCACCCCAATTGTCAGCATATGTCACTAATGCAGTAACCAACCAAAGCCGGGATTAGAACAAGCACACGTCTAATCAGCAAGGGCACACACGCCTCCTTAGCTCCAACGAGGGAGTAGAATGTTCTTGCTCTCGAAAGAATTCATCACAGGCCGTGGCGTGGCTACTGGTGCTAGCATCAGGCACCCCGAGAAAAGACTGGCACGGAGGCATTCCTTCGAGCACGAGGCGCTTGTGAGTGGACAAAGGGGCAGACGAGACGAGGGGACGACTCACCTGCAGACGAGGGAGCAGCTGAGGAGGTCGACGCAGTCCAGCTGCGAGAACACCCGCGCCATCACGTGCGCCGGCGCCCGCAGCGCCGCTACCGTCGCACTCCCCCCGTCCTCCTCCCCTCGCCGCGGCGGCGCCATGGCCGATCCCTTCGCCCAGTTCCCGGACTTGGCTGCAAGGATCTCCCCGCTTCTTTTTCTTCAGGTCGCCGGGGTTGGATTGAGCTCTTTGTGGATTTCACGCTTTGCCACGGATCGTGACGTAATGCGAGGAGTGACAGGAAGAAAGCGATTTGATTCCGACGCTGACAAGATGTTAATTCATCGTGATGGAATAGATGAGGCGGTTTTTTGTGGATCAAACGGCTAAACCGTGGATGATTACGTAGTTCATGATGCTTTGAGGATAACATTTTCGTGGGAAGATGTGGTGCTAGATAGAGATGTACTCCCTCCTTTCTCAAAAGATTGTCACCTTTAGTTCATTTTTTGAACTAAAGGTGACAATCTTTTGAGAAAGGAGGGAGTATTAGAAAAAAATATACATTGAAAAATGACAGATAATTTAAAGAAAACTGAAGAATTTTAAACTGATGAATAATTTAATCAAAGATGGAGTATTGTACTCTTCCATTCTTAAAAATTTATTGTTTTGTATTTTATTTTTTAATAACAAAATGAGAACGGAGAGTGTAAAGTGGAATAACACCCAGCCTATCATCTTAATTATACTAATAAGTCTGTGTCTGTGTAGCGGAGTGGGACAAAAGCTGGAAATAAACTAGGGTTATCAGGACCCACACGCAGTGGCACTCGCCCTCGCATCCTCCTCTGCGGAGTTGTAAACTTTATTCGCCGCCGCCGCCTTCTCGTGGACCTCCACCCATCCGCCTCCTCTCAATCATCCCCCGCCGCCCCCTGCAGCTCAACGCCCACCACCGAGCGCCGGGCAATCACCGAGGAGGCGACGACTACGAGATGGTCGGACCAGGCCTCTACACCGGGATCGGCAAGAAGGCCAAGGGTACTTACTACGCACATCCGTCCCGTCCCTCTCCGCCGCGACCGCTTCTCCTCTCAAATACTTCGTGTGCTCTTGGGCTCGTTGCTTCCACCCCGGCGATTGGTTTGCTCCTCGTTTCTTGACCTCCCGTTGTGTTTTCTGTCGGTGCAGATCTGCTGTACAGGGACTACCAGACCGACCACAAGTTCACGCTCACCACTTACACCGCCAACAATGTCGTAAGTCAAGTCCCGCCTCGCCCTCTCTATTCTTAGTTGCTGCGTTTTAGCCAGATTGAGCGCCTCCGTTCTTGGCTCATGGTTTTCGTCTGTTCGATTCGGAGTCCTATTGCATGACCTTACCGGTTGACTCGCTGCTGCGTGGTGTGGCGGGATGGTGGCAGGAGCGGACAGGCAGCGCAATATATTACTTAGATTGGCTTCATGCTTATGACTTCGACTGCTTTCTGTTTTTATGTGAGGATTTAGGCGCTGTCATGTTCCGCTTGTGATTCTCTGTTACTTGTCCCATTAGTTGGGGGTAGCAAGGTTTGGGGTGTTTGAGGAAGTTTGCTATGCTGGTGACGTGAAACATAAGAAACTTCATCAGTTTCATCGTGCATGCTGTATGTGATCTACATAGGTATATATCCATAACATTCCGTTTTAATTTTTCTTCTTACTTTCGGATGCAGGCAATTACAGCTACAAGCACAAAGAAAGCTGACCTGATAATCGGTGAGATCCAGTCGCAGATAAAGAACAAGAACATCACGGTGGATGTGAAAGCAAACTCGAACTCAAATGTGAGGACCTAGTTACCCGATTGCCACTTCTAATGTTGCCCTATTTATGGGATTTACCTTTTGGTCAGGTCATTACTACAATTACTGTTGATGAGATTGCAACGCCAGGACTGAAGACTATCTTTAGCTTTGCTGTTCCTGATCAGAGATCTGGAAAGGTAATCTCCATACCATCCATGTTATGGTTTCTCAAATGGGGCGTGTATTACTTACATGTTTTCTTTTTTGAATTCTGGTTGCAGTTTGAGCTTCAGTACTTGCATGATTATGCTGGTGTTAATGCAAGCATTGGCTTGACAGCCAATCCTATCGTGAACCTGTCTAGCGTGTTTGGAACCAAGGCATTTGCACTTGGTGCAGATGTCTCACTTGACACTGCCACTGGAAACTTCACCAAGTATAATGCTGGGTTAAGCTTCACTAATGAAGACCTTATCGCATCCCTCAACTTGTAAGTTCTCAAAATAAATTTAGAAATAGCTATACTCACTGTTATTTAGCATTTGTTAGTTTTTTTGGCTCTTATGATATCTTAATGGGTATCGAACCCCTATTTGGTGTCTCACTTGAACTCATTATTTCAGTGATACAACAAAAAGTAGCAAAAAAAAATCCACCTATGTTGTCCTAACATAGCCGGTCCCAAGCCCCCCGGGTAAAGGAGCGGTTGTGATGGGCTCGGCAAGCCAACAACTACACCTAGCCATCTAGCCATTCTTATGGATATGAACCCAGTATTTTTTTAAACAAAACGTAGAAAAGTAATCAGCACAAAGATATTAATCACCATAGTTTGGTCATATATTAGTCCTCCGTCAGCCATTTAGTGGTGTTTTGATGAAGCAACACAAACAAATTTCTTTGTATTCATATATTAGTCCCCCCTCAGCCATTTAGCGATGTTTTAAAGAAGCAACACAAACAATCTGCTTTGCACATCTTCTTTTCTGACTTACATAAGTTTCTATCTCCTCCTGAGATTACTGCAAACACAAAAAAAGTCATACCAACAAAGAGTACCTGTTATTTTATAATTACAAAAAATGTGAATATTCCTATAAGCACACAGTAGGATAGCAATGTATCAGTGACTCTCAAAGAGCAGATTCTGAGCAGCTTGATTTAAATTTATGAAGCAATCGTCCTACAATAAACTATTTTTCCACTTTTCAGTTAATCTCATTCTATTTTTTTATGGTAAGCGCTTACAATCTCCAGAGCTGTGTCTAACTGTCTGTTTAGTGAGACATAATCGATCCAACATTCTTTTGTAGGAACAACAAGGGAGACAGCCTTACCGCTTCTTATTACCACACTGTCAACACATTGTCCAACACTGCCGTTGGAGCAGAGCTGACTCACAGCTTCTCAAGCAGTGAAAACTCCCTCACCTTTGGTACTCAGCACGCACTGGACCCACTGACCCTTGTGAAGGCCCGCATCAACAACTCTGGCAAGGCCAGCGCACTACTCCAGCATGAATGGAGGCCAAAGTCGCTGGTCACCCTCTCTGCTGAAGTAGACACGAAGACTATCGAGAAGAGCTCAAAGGTCGGGATTGCGGTGGCCCTCAAGCCTTGATTGATCTCCAAGTTTTTTTCCTCTAAGCGCGCTGCATGTACCTCCTCATCTGAAGTTCTGATCAGCTGGAGTGAAAACTGCCTGCCTTCAGCATGTTTTGGTTGTTGCAGTCTGTTAGAATTCATGAACTGCCGTGCTATGTTCCCTTGAGTTTTTTCCGGCTGTTGTAGTTCTCTGTCGATTGAGCAACGTTCACAATAATTCAAGCTTGGTACAAACTCTGAACTTGTTTCATTGTTGCATTTTTTACTACAGTTTCATCCGCAATTGATTGCCCTCGCAACCAGCCCCATGGTTTGAGTTTTGTATTGTTTGTTTCATTGGGAAACTGCATCCATTGCCTGTATTCTTCATTGTTAACTAGTGACGGAATATGTGTTTACCATATGTTGCCTGTCATGGCAGTAGTATTTCAATTGCACATGCCACGTGATCGTCGTTTCGTCGATTGTGCACGAGAGAATCGATTGTTTTGTTGTAGTATAAACGTTATTTATCTTAAATGATTCAGTTATGTGCTTCTTCTCCGTGCTGATCAAATTACGGTTTTGCCATTTAACCAGTTATCCCAATGCGAATCTTATTGTCTCTTGATGCCTCCCTCGCGACGAGCCGGGGCGCGCTGCCGAACTGTCTGCCCTGTCGCCCCCACACTCAACAAACAGTCCCTAGTTCTTGGGTTTCTCGAAATTGCCTTGAAGGATTTTTATTTTTATTTTATTCGAGTGCTTGCTCACTAAACTGTGTAGTTCTGATAATAATGCATGCCTCTACGGTAATTACCGGAGTTTGTCAATCAAACATGAAAGGATTCACAAAAAGCACTTGAGATCAGTACATGTACAGTATAAATATTTGTGAGGCGTTAAAACTCATATAGTGGAAGCTTACAACTTTAAATCAACATTATCCTCAATCCTCCAGTCAGCACTGGATCATCTGTTGCTTACGTGATTGTGCCTTGGAGCATTGCATTTTGTAAAATCACAACCATATTCATGAACATACACAATTTTGTACATAAACACAATCCCAATCAATATAAACTAGGCATCCCCTAGTACCTGGTCTGGACTTGCTGGCCATGTTCGCTGCGTTGGCTAGTCTCTCTTCCGGAGCACAGGCAGGGCATAGAAGAACAGAGTCAGCATCAGGAGGTAGCCCATGGCGACAAGAGCGATCAACCGTGGGTCGTCTCTGGCTAGATATGCTGAGAAAGCCGAGTGCGCGGTGAGCACCATGACAGCCATCAGCCGCAGCCATGGCACGCCATCACCATCAGCTGCAGCAGAGGAAGATGAGGAAAAAGCACCATCTCTTCTGGCCGAGTGCTTCCTTGTTTCCTTGGCCATGAACTACTGTTCTGGAGAGTCGTGGGGAAAGTTAGCTTCTTTGCCAGGAAGTTTCCCCAGAACAACTAGCTTTCAAGGCGGCTTGTTTGTCACCACATAAGAGGATCAGGCCTACGTGACAACTTTTAACTATATAGAACACATAAAAGTCTAGGGATCTGATGCCGACCACAAGAAGATAAAAGAGACCCTACAAAACACACCGAATCCAAAGGATAAGATAAAAGAGAACTACGTATCAAAAAGTAAGCTGGAAAGCGACATATGATGCCATCTTTACTAACTCCTGCACAAAGCCATCATTGATCATTCATTAAACATGGATTTCTCAAAGCTGGACAGTTATATAGCTGATTCTATTCTCACTATTTCAAAACCTGAACAGACGACAATTTTATCATGCTTACAGATTGCTCTCGGGCCTTGGAAATATCATCTCAACTGCTGAACAGCTACATGATCCAATGACATAAAAGGTGCCCAAATACAAGGGCTTTCCGGTTCATCTACCTAGGTCATCTATGTGCTGATTTGGTGAAGTGAAACGTGACATGCAGTTAGCACTAGACAGTCACTTTGTAGCACATTGTCCCGAGGGAGGATCAGATTCGAGCTGGGCATAAAACGCAGAAGTTTCTGCGTTCAGCAGGATTTGCCTTAGATGCTTATCTTCCAGATGTTCCTGAAAACAGTTAACATGGAACAATAAGCCAAATTAGCACAATAAGCATGACAGAGGAGAGGAACATCAATTCAGAAGCCCACTAAATGGAAAATAAACTGAAGAAGGCCTAGTGCAAGTTCACTTAAAACTGAAAATTCATTTGTTAAATACCATCTAATTAATAACTGCTACCGCCAGATTGTCAAATTTGTCCAACTCAACTCCTTAATAACGTGATTATTATGAAAACTGCACCCAAGATTGCAGTAAGGCATTGTTAGTTCAGTATAGACAATTGAATGAGTAAAACGAGAGCACAAATACAGGGCGATTTTCACCGTGAAATGAACTACGTCCATCATTTCACCAGACATTTGGATGCTATTTTAGTTTTGTATCCTTGGCAGAAATTGGCTGATTATTATTGGGCAATGAAGAGTGTTGATGTTTACATTATGGGCACTAGGTTTTGAACATGTTCCTTTTATATTTAAGAAATAAAACTCATTGTTATGGACCAGATACCCATAGGCCAGCTGGGTCCTAACTTGGGCTGACCAATCGCCTAGGGTAGCAGCAGCAGGTAGGACCGAAGCTGCTGCCACTGTCCTGGCTGAGGTGTTGGCCAGGGGCAACCTGAGGGTAAACTAAAAAAAATGACCCTCAGGCTTGCCACCGCCCTTCCTCCACAAGAACGATCATCAGTTTGGAAAGAGTTTGGTTACTTTCTGATCAAGACGTCAAGTTTGTGAGAGTTTAGAAAAGTGATATAATCAGTGGTGTTGTTATTGATTAAGCAAGCATAATTGAGGAACTCCTTGCCTTGTCCCTGCCCTTCTGCACCCTCTCCCTCTCTCCCAGGCCTAGCCGCACTCTTCTCCTCTCCTCACACACACAGCAGAAGTAGGCGGCCACCACAGGCCTCTCGCATTGCTACTCCCTCCATCCTACTACCTACAGGTTAAGAGCCCACAACACACATCTAGCATGGATGATCCTAGGTGGGCAATGGATGGGATTTGGTTTTGTTTATGACCACTAAGATGCTAAGCTAGCTGTCTGTACTGAAACAGTTGTCAACAGTAACTGAACCAGTTGTCATCAGTAATTTGCTTGAACCATTGTGGTACCCAACCAGTAGCCATGAATATGCCTGCCTCAAATTCACTGTAAACATCACATCTGATATAAATTGGTAATCAGATAGAAACTAGAATAGTTGTAGGCCAACTAGCCATAATCTTAGACTGCAGGTGAGCTACTTGCTTTGCACACAAATGCAATTTAACTAGTCCTACCATCTCTACTCCAACAACAATTTAAACCAAATGCAGGGACAAGAACCTCATAGGTGTCTGAAACATCATAAGTTGCAATGCAACACATATAAGGCACCGATCCAATTCAATTGCAGCATTCGCATGAATAAGCAATGCGACAATAGGGGCAACCATAAGCTCTCATTGTTCTCCGGAAAAGGGTCAACTCACTGGTCTCAATTCCACAAAATACATGAAAAATGAGATCTAGCACACACCCTCGCACCCTCGTCCAAAACACCTACTATTGAATTCTAAATCCACTCCGAGAATTACAGTCTGAACTCTAACACTGACCAATGCAATCAAGCATACCCTTCTGCAAGTGTAATCTACTGACTGCGCATTCAAGAACCGTGCACTCGCGATGAAATGCGAGGAACTCAAAAGATGAATCTTTATCGGGCTCCGACTGCTGTGCAAGCAGCACCTACGTGCAAGCGTGCAAGCAACAGATTTGAGCCTTTAGATCACAATCCAACGGTGCCATCACTTTATGCACATAAGTCCCCCCACCTCAGCCCACAAAATATGCAAAGGAGTCCCTGCGAGCCGAGCCGAGCCGATGGATCCCGCTTCTGCCATCGCTCTCGTCAAGTTTTCGGGGTCGTGAACTGCCGCCGCCCTCGTACGTGCTCTGCTCCGACGCGGCGACGCCTGGTCGAGATCCCGCTCCGCTCTCGACAAATCCTGGGATCTCGAGATTAGTCGTACTTGGTTATGGACACAATTTTTTATATTGATCTGCGTGAATATTAGAACATCTTGGTTTGTTCGAAATCTAATGATAGAGGAAATACCGCAAGTGCAACACTGTAAAGTCAGCAGATATATAAAAGTTACAGAAGGCAATACATGTTCTAGAACAGCGACCATTAGAAAACAATCTATTCTTGCGAATTCTTCGGACTGCTAGCACTTAATTTAGCATTTTGGTCATATAGTAAGTCAGGTACAACAAAAAACGAATCTATAACAGCAGAAGAAAAAAGCACATCACCACTTTGCAAAGCAAGGCTCAACATGATCTTGCAAGCTGCATTAACTACCTCGTTCAGCGAGCGCCGCTGCTCATGGTCATGCATACTGGTCCAAGCCCCGGCTACCGAACGTGCACAAATGGCTCCCAAGCTCTGAGATCACATCCACCAGACCTCCGTATCCGGCAACAGCTGCCATCTGAACGACAAAGATGACGATAGTGAACAGATCTCGCAGCACAAAACTAAATAGCAAGTTCAAATGGAGACCGAAAGGGACACTAGGTACATACCCCTGACGAATGGGTAGAAACAGAGAATGCTGACAGAGGGGTGCATTTTATTTGTGACAGAACAGCTCCATTGATTGTGATGCGGGAGAGCAAAGGTTCAGCACCGACTGCTAGAATCTGAACAGATGCAAAACAAAAAAGAGAATGAAGAAACGATGAGCACACTTCCTAGTTCCCAGAATCAAGAAACACTACAACAATTATCGATTGCCCACCCCTACAAAAACCTCGATGTATCTCCAATAAAGAGAACATTAAAATCATACTTTTCTTCAAAAGAATAAAATGACTTGTTCAGATAAAGTGTTGACACCTAATTTCTATCCTTATCAAAGTGTACAATCTTGTTCCCACATTTGTTTCCTATTCCATCAATGCTGCAATGTGAAAGATGGTAGGCTGATGGCTAGAAAGAATTATGAGGAACTGTTCCATTCTACTTGATATTTTCTCCCACAAAAGGTAACTTTCCAAAGGACGTCCAATACAACTTTCCAGGTCTGCACAAAATTACAAGTGCACGGAACTTAACTGTTCTGTAGACAATAAAAGTCTGGGAATGAGCGATGTTAACTTGTGCACTAAATCGTGTATAGGACTATTGGTTGGAACAATCATGCTCCATGTCCCAGTGAGATGCATGGAAATAATTAATGTAGTTTAATAAGTGGATAAGGATAAGCATTTCAATATCCAACTAGAAGCTTGGTTAAGTCACAAAAAATGAAATGATCTGTCCAAGTATGTTTCACTGTTCAATTGCGACTAGTTAGTGGGTTATGTAGAGTTTAGACACTGGTTTAAACAGGATGTAATGGTGGGGGCAGAACTTACTTGGTTCTTGTCAAACAGCAAGTCTTGAACAGGAGCATTGCAATCCAAATTAAAGATGCACTGATTTGAAAGAAGACTCCAAACCGATACGCCACTAGATGTGCCACAAGCCTGAGGGCAATACAAATGAGAATAAAAAAAAAAAGATAACCAGCATAAGATTCATTGAAAAGCAGTTATCAGCAACTAGACACTCTAAAGGTGAATTGTACCAGCCAACTTTCACTTGCATCAATGGCAACACAACTGACCCATGAGCTCTCAAATGCTTTGTTTTTTACTGGATGTATAACCTGCGTACACTTTCCACTTCTGCAATCTGCAATGCCAAAAAAAGAGCATGGACAACCATGATCACGAAAATTTCAGGCACCCATAGCCTTTAACAGGCCGGGAACACTTAAAAATTCCACACATAAAGGGCAGACCAACATTTTGTGTGCTATGAGCCAATGATGTATGACCAATAATGATGCAAAATACTAAGAAAGTAACAAAAAAATCTGAAGGAACAGAGGTTGCTATAGCTTGTTGGGAATTTCTTCTTTGTTTTTCTTAATATGTAAATGAATAGGTGCTGCCGTCTGAATTTTCTCATGTTAATTATTATAGAGTCCGGATTCATGATGAACGATATCAAGCATGTGACCTATAAAAAATGGAAATCATAGCTCACCCCAAATACGGGCTGTCCCGTCCTCTGATCCTGTCACCACCTGAAAGAAAAAAGAACGAGGTGCTTAATAACAGATGCTACAGAATGTAAACAAGATCTATATCAAATATAATTTTAAGATAGCAAAATAACCTGACGGTTTGCCTCACGAACCACAACACTCTGCAAATAGTCAGTATGCCCTTTGAATGTCATTTTACATTTACCACTCTCCTGAGAGCAGCAGCAATGATAAGCAATACCATATCAGATACCTCCTCAAAAAGACAAGATATTGGCCAAGATTGCTACACTAATGACTCGCAATAGAACTACAGTTCATTCCAAGTGATTCAAGGGCGTACCCAGTGCCGAAGGCTTAAACACATGGTGGGGACTGGGGAAAGGTTATTGCAAAACTCTTTTTTTTTTAAAGAAAAAAAGATTCAAGAATCCTATGCGTAGTGTAGCATTTATCTCAAGAGAATACGTACCACATCCCAGCAGTAAGCACATGCATCACCAGCAGCTGAGAAAATAGATCCTTCCTGTTGAGAAAAATGATGACAACGGATCATAGATATATAACCAAGGAATATGCATGGGGAACAAGCATTAGAAACTATCACCATTCATGGAAATAAAACAGGTTTTTCAGTTGTTAACCTGTTTGTTAATTGCAATGGCATTGTTTTCAGGAATCGGAGTGCGAGCACCCCAAGGACCTCTGCAAAATTGCAAGCGAACAACAATGAAGACATGGGAAACGGGAGGAGCAGCAAAGTTCTCAGGAAAAGGGTACAATGCAGAAAAAATCATAGAATTTACACATGTTGAGGGTTCACTAAGTCAAGCACTGGTTCTAGATGATCCCCTGGAAAATAAAAGCAACAGAAGCCTGTTGAGTAGAAGAAAAAAATAACTGAAATGTAAAAGAAAAGGTGGAGCATTTACGTGTCTCCACACAGATGCTTTTTTCTTTCTTTTTTGGAAGAAGTCCATTTTATACTCCCCTAAAGTATATGAAGAGTCCACTTAACCCACCAAATCTTTCATTGGTTCATTTAACCCCCTCCAGCCTCCCTAAACTTGTCCACTATTCAACTTTGGGCTGTTTACAAATCCCAAATTTGTGACGTGGGCCCAGATTTGGTGTTTCTTTGCTAATTTGGCTGGCCACATGTGCCGTCCAACATGGTGCTGACCAAACTCCAAAGTGGATGGTTGGCGGGGCAAAATAGAATATACCAACTTCTCTTGCTGAAGCGCGAGAATGGAAAAGGAGGCGGGTTAGGTTCACAGAGGGAGGAAGCTCCTTTCGCAGTCACAGCAGATGCAAATGTGTTCTCGTTGCACTGGCAAAACAACACGAGGCAGCCACTTTGATGCCTAATAGTGTGCCTCCTGCTGCAAGCAGAGTACATATTCACCGAACCAATCGTTTACATAGTGATCAGCCCTATCATTGTTGCCGCTGCTACCGACAATGGCTATTTGTGTGCGTCTCGTAGGTCTAGGTGGTCATGAGGCCACGAGGAGGCACATGTGGTCCCCAAAATCAATGAAAGCATCTAAAGTTGGGCCCTTGTCACACGTCCGGGTTTATAAACAGGTCAAAGGTGAATAGTGGATCAGTTCAGAGAAGCCAAGCGGTTAAGTGTGTTTTACTCAGCAATCAAACAATGGTAATTGATTCAGCATTGAAAAATTATCAACTAATTCATTAGTGCAGGGTGACACACACAAAAGATTAGAATGCATTTTCATTGAGGATGTAAGCATCTAATGTGAAGCATTTCACACAAATCATGTTCTCTACTAGAAAGATTGCAGATTTAATTCAATGCTAGCGCGATTCCACTAAATAAGGTGAGATTACTCATAAGCTTACACTTTTGTGAAATTTTTATGCTTTCTCTTCATGCGTGCAAACATATTGCATCTCCTAGTCAGGTAAATACAAATAATGCAGCAACAGAGCTATAGTATCGAAGCTCACACCTTGTAGTGATAGAGGCACAAGGCAGCTCTGCATCTCGTGCCACCGCCAGCCCCTGATGTGGCCGTCATCTCCGCAGCTGCCACAACCACAAGGAGCCAACGAACCACTTTGGCATTAGCCCGCTACCATCTCCAACCAAAATAACAACACTGCCATAGTGAGGAGAAACAGCAAGTCACCTGAAGAGCAGCGGCTGCTGCGGGTCGGGGTAGAACCTGACGTCGTAGGCGGGGCCGCTATGCGCCTGGACGACACATACAGGATCGACCAGCGCGACGGCGTCCGGCTGCGTAGGTGACCGGGAACAGGTCAGCCGCCGACCGGCCGTCTCCGGGAAGCGGTTATGGGCAAGGAATGAAGCGGAGGTCTGTGGAGAAGGGGGCGAACCTGCGCAGGGTTTACGGCGGCGGAGGAGATGCAGGAGGACAGGGAGAAGGAGGCGAGGCAGCCGTCGCTGGAAGCGGCGGCGAGGAGGACGTCAGGGTCCGCATCGTCACCGTGGTCGAAGAAAACGGCGCGGAAGAGGTTGCGGCAGGAGAGGTCGCGCGCCCGCAAGATATCCCGCCGGTACGCCGCCTCGTCCCACCGGCGCGCGTCCATCGCGTGGTGCGTCTGCGCCTGCGCTGTCGCCATGGGCCGCCGCCTCCTCGAGGTTCTTGCTGCTCCGGGCAGTGACGGGGGAGCGCGAGCGAGAGCGAGCGAGACGGCGGCGAGTCTGAGATGGGCTGGGCTGGGCTGGGCTGGTTAACGTCCAGGATCCTGCACGATCCCAGCCCACCGGCTCCTGTGTCTTGCGTATTCTCTGCAGATGGATTCGAATAAATTTGGCAGCTGTGTATAACAGCGACGTCATTTTCAAATCATGTCAACGATATACAGTACGTACTCCCTCCTTTCTCAAAAGATTGTCACCTTCTAGTTCATTTTTGTACTAGAAGGTGACAATCTTTTAAGAAAGGAGGGAGTATTACAGAAGGCATTGTGAACTGTTGATGCAGTTTATTCACTGTCAAACACAATTATACTTCAGTATCATAATTTTATCCGTCAACTGAGACGCCTCTGGTCAACAGAAAACCACAAATACACGATCAAATACAGTGTACTCCCTCCGTTTCATTTTAATTGTCGTTAGGACAACCTTTAATAGTTCATTTCTAGTTCATTTGGTTGTCTGAAACGACAATTATTTCAGAACGGAGGGAGTAGGTTATAAACAAGTCAGCTGTAACAACTCTCAGCTGTACAGTAAAGCTCCTGTGGATATCATGCACGGCCTCTATCCATAGGTATGAATACAACTAATGTCAATGTTTCAGACACTGAAGGCAATCTCCAGGCTTTCAATTTCACTTGTCGGATCCCTTCTTGGGATGGATAGCTTCGACAATTGCTTCTATTTCTTCTTTGGCACGCTCAAAGACATTGGGGCCTTTGACTTTGTCAACTGGCGTGTCCTCCTTTATGTCATCGCTTGTCCCGTGAGTTTCATTAGTGTGGGTCTTCATGTTATGCGAGTTTTCGTCCTTGCCTTCCTTGTGCGATTCTGCAGTTATTCAGATTTCAGAGGATGAAACATAACAAACATAAAGGTTTTGTTGTTGTTGTAATCACAGCAAATATAAAAATGTTCTGAAAAACAAATACACTCAACAGTTTCTTACAAATAGGCATTACTTTCTGTTGGTTAACAGTAGCATCTAAAGAAGCACTATTTTAATAATCAGATACCGTTATTATGTCTAAAAGATTACAAACAAACTCCCATGTTTCAGCTACAGTAAATTTCAGAGTTTGGGCAAATGATAAATTCTAGCAAATGCACTCAAACCCGCTTTCTACAGCTGACAAAAGGATTGCATGCTTGTATCATCTGCATCACTGCTTTTAACGTATATAATCACTGTTTCTTTGTTCTGGGTCATGCTACAGTATGTCCTTATGTGTAAGGGACAGGAACTGAAGCCTGTGAATCATTTCTGACTAGTAAGGTTCAATCCATAGTTTGCTTAAAAAAAAGGTTCAATCCATAGCAGATGGCCCAAAAGGTCGTCCTGTGACCAAATTTGAAATATTTGGGAAGGATATCAGGCTATGGTGTTATGATGAACCCTCCTATTGGCAAGTACAGTACAGTACAGTACGAGCTAGAATCGTAATGAACAGTGCGCAGGCTCAACATGTACCACAACTTCCCACGTAACAGTGAACTAAGATGCGTATTCCTCCTCCGTGCAATTAGTGTTTTTCATTCTTCCCACATTTTCTCCTTTTTTTACATCAAGACTTATAGAAGTAAATCGTTAGGTGAAAAATCATCAATTTAAGCAAATTACCATGCTTCTTTTCTCGGGAACTGGAGTGGTGCTCCATCTTATCGTGGACAGCACCAATGAGAGCTTCGACCTCCTCCTTTGCTCGTTCGAATAGATTAGGGCCCTTCACCTTGTCCACAGATGTTTTCTCGCTTATATCACTGCTTGTCCCGTGAGTCTCCTTGGTATGGATTTTGTCTTTTTTCATGACACTTCTGATTCACAGCAACGAGCTTCCTCTTCAGGGCTTCACTGTTCCAGAAAGAAAAAGGCATATCTTCAACATACAAGAGGACAAATGGACATTACCTAAAAGGATACAAGTGTGGAAAGTGTAACATTTAATCGCCTTTTACATCACTTGTATCTTCAAAGAAAAGCAACGAGCAAATATACAGGCATACAGCTTGCAACCCGAAACAATTTAGTTCAGCCCTAAAAGCCTAAAATGTTTGAGCATCAAGTCAAACTAATATCAATTTGTAGATGATGAAGAAGACATTTTCTTGTAGTTATGTACTCAACCAGACAATGAACTAGCAGTACAATACTTCAATGACAGAATGATATCAGTACATTTACAGTAATATTGCCTTGAATATTCTCTCTAAGCAACCAAAATAAATTAGTGGCGACACTACAGACAACCTCTGAAAAAACTGTCTCTACCGAGAATCGGCTCCAAGGCAAGCTTCCACTCGTCTGACTACCAATCTCTCAAGTCTCAACCGTGTCCTCCTCCATATGAGATCCCATTCTACAAGCTCTAGGTCTCTATAACGGAGCGCAACTATGGTATTCCTCGAATCGATTATTTCAGGCCTCGCCAGTTGGAGGATTGAAGCATAGGCGCTGGCAAGAACGAACTAACCCTAAAACCAAGCCTGCCCCAAGATTAGGCGAACACCACGCCCCGGGTTCCTCACGTTCGTAGCCAACAAATATAGCCAAAAATGAACAGAAGGCAAAAAGTTCGAAGGACCGGAGAGAGAGAGACGCGTGCCTGCTGTCGTCGCCGGCGAAGTCGATCTCCTCCGGGAAGGGAAGAGATACTGGTTCGTGACAGCGCACAAGGCAAGGCAAAGGTACGGCGGAGAAATGAAGCGATGGTTATGTTTCCGGCCCGAATGAGTCTGGAAGCCCAAAAGCCCGACATTTACTCACCGACATGTGGGTCCCGTCAGTTCTAGTCCCACCGTCAATGAGAGTAATTCATTTGGCACGCGTACAGACAGCGTCGCAACTTTTCTTCGCGAATAGGACGGGGAACCCGGGGGCCCACAGGGCAGCATCGCTTCCGCCGCACCGCGACAAGCGGCCACTGGCCAGTGACCAGCGTGTCGTCTCCGGTTGATTCGTCCGACGCCGGCTCCGCGGCGGGCGCGATTGCCGGCGTCCTCACATGCGCGCCCACGCCCCGCTCGTTTCGGCGCCGTCGCGCGCGTTCGCCGGCCTCGGTTCCGGTGCGTCGCGCGCATAAGACTGTACAAAACTACCGCCCACTGAGCCGCTCTTCAGCTGCTCGACGTAACGCCCCCTGTTGCTTGTTTTTGCTTCTTCAGCGCGCTCCTTCTGGCGGTGTTGCCCGGGCACCTCTAGGCGGCGCGGTCGCTGATTCGGTGGCAGAGCAGAGGTTGCAGGAGTCGGAGCTCATCTTCGTGGGCACGGGCACCAGTGAGGGCATCCCGCGCGTCACCTCACCCACCCCAGCCCACCGGCCTCTAACGTTTGACGTGTGTATCGTGCATGTTGCATTTCGCTTGCTCTACGCTGATTCCTTCGTCTCGTCATATACAGGTTTGCACAGGAGGCGAATACCTGCATCCTCCTGCGCCCACGCCACGTCGCCAAGGCACTGCCAACGTCCTCGTCGACGATGGCAAGTATGCGCTATATCTTATATCATGACCTGAAGAAACCTACCAACTTCTGGAAAACTATGAACTTCTGATATTGATATCATATTTTGTTTTATCTCAAACTTTTTTCCTACCGAAATATTTGATTCACTGGAAACCTGTCATAATTAGGTTTATCTCAAAGCTGTCATGTTTTATCTCAAAGTCCTCATGATTAGGTTTTTCCAGATATTTTTTTTTTTGCATCTTTCTTAAATCTCTACTATGTTCAGCTTTAACTTACTTGTATTATTGCATGTCCGACGGCTTTATACATCTGCAGTTATACTCTAATAGCTCCTGGCTTCTTAGTGTTTCTTCTATTTCTTTTTTATTTCTTCTTTAACAATGCAAGCCCTTGAGGAAGTTAGGAAAATCAAACCAACACTGTTTACTGCTAGGACCTGTTTGAACAATCATATAAATGTTTCTATTGTAAATCTATAGAGAATTTCATAAAACATATATTCTGGTTTTTCAGTTCACTTCTTCTCATGTCACTCTGGGTTTACAAAAGCATAACACTCTTGAACCAGAGGTACAGTTGGATAAATAAAAAAATTGTGACTTTTTTTTACAGTTGGCAACCCGAAAAATTCTACCTTTGGTGGGTTTCATTTCAAAAAGGAAAGGAAAGAATGGCCAAACTGGTAGCTATCCAATAAATAATATTTCTAAGGAATTCTGCTAGAATATAGGGGAAGTATTGGATAGATAATTATAAGTTATGTTGAGGTTATTGTAATTTTTTACTGTCACTTGATATTATGTTCCATTAAAGAGTAATCCAAATTTTTGTCCATTACCGCTTAGAACTTAAGAATGGACAATATCTCAATTTTTTCAAGCACGGAAATCATGTGATGCTCCTGTTTTGCATCATGGGCATGGAAACATGTAGTGTCTATTTTGATCATATTTCATTGATATGTCTGATATATTTTGTTTGTTGTTTGCACTAAATTATACAAATGATCAGTTGAACTGTTATGATGCAATGATCAGTTGAACTGTTTGATATATTTTGTAAATCATGTTGCTAATGATCAGTTGAACTGAATGATATCGTCAGTTATGATGCAATTCATGGGCCATGAGAAAGTAAACACAAAACAATGATCTTGCCGAGCTGACGGAAATGGAAGGGCTGGACATTCAAGTTAGTTATGATGGTTTTAGGATAGCTGTAAGGCTCTAGAATTATTGTTTTTATGAATCGACTCATTGTTTCATCTTATAGGTATTGCTAGTTGAAATATATAGAGTTTCCTTAGTTCCACTTGAGACATGATGGTTACGAAACGTAACCTTTTTAATTCAATTCCAAGCTTGTCTTTCTTAGGTGATTCATTCTGGATCCCACAAAAAATTAGTATTCCTAGGTCACATAATAAAAGGCAGTGTCCGTGCACCAATTATACTCCAGCTGCTTCTCCAAGCCTTTCCCTTAGGATCTTCACCCCCATATATCTGACAATAAAATGACACAAGAAGCAAATTGAGTCTCTAAACGTAGGTTTACCCAAAATAAAAATTAGTGGAGAAACAAATAAGTTCTGTCTATGTGAGTTACCTGCCCATCATCATGACAGTAGCTTGAGGGTTGGTCCCTGGCGATCTAGAAAATGTTGAGCCATCAATGACACGAAGACCTGTAACTCCAAGCACCCTGTAATGCTGGTCAACCACTTTCCCTACATGGCACCCGCCATGATAGTGCCAGATGGTGATTACGGTGTCCTTGCAGAATTGCTTCAGGGATTCTGTATCATTTGTATGCTTAGGTAACAAGTTTACATTGGCCTGGACGCTCATATTGAGCACCCTTTCAATTGAAAATTCAGCACCAGTAGCAGCCAGTTCAGAAAAACTGTTTGTCTTGAGTATCCTCTCGATAATCTTGATACCGTAGACACAGCGGTTGAGATCATGTGGATGACTGAAATAGTTGAAGGTAACAGCTGGATTGTTCCTGACATCAGTGTCTTTAAGGACCAGATGTCCTGTTGACTGCGGTCCATCAATCTTCTCAAGGATAAAACCACCTTGGAATACCTCTTTAGGCAAATTAAGTTTGGTATGAGCATACTTTTGGGCTGCTTCCAGGGTTCTTTGCTTAGGAGGAATTGTAGACAACTGTCCAATCTGCATTTGAAGTGATGTAGTGTAGTGCACGTTAGACCAACAACACCAGAGGGAATAAATTTAACATAATCATGAAAGCTAGTGTCACCTATAGCAATATATAAGATTCAATTTTTTTTTTGTTTCACTTCAAGCTAAAATCATAGCACAAATATGATTTAAACAATGTTTACAGCTACTATTTATTCAAATTTATGAAAACACACATATATGCATATCCATTATTAGAAGCTGGTAGGAAGAAATTGATGCCAGACCTCAGCAGACATGATTCCATGGTGGCAATGGACGCTCTCTGATGACTGACCGAAACCACTGCTAGCCTCGATGAACACACCAGCTTCAGTTATCCCAACAGTTTCAATCAGCGACTGTTGTGGAGGGCTTTTGGTGGGTATGAAGATGGAGTTCATGGGGTTGTCAGCCATCCTTTTACCCACATGTTTGTTATGGAGAACTACAGGGATGTTATGATTCTTGAGGTCATTCTTGGGTCCAATCCCACTTAATAGCAGCAACTGGGGGCTACCGATTGCACCAGCAGATACAATTATTTCACTGTCTATGTTGTTGTTTAGAAGTGCCTGGTGAAGTCGCCCATTCTCATCGGTGAACTGGACACCGATAGCCCTCGGCTTCAGTCGTCCTGCATCAGGAATATGTTTATTAAAATGATGTATTGGTTCGAGTTTCTACTGCTTTGCAACAGAGTTAGACAGTATAGCACATTGAAGGTTGGATACATATAGTACATGGGTAACCATTACCTTGTCGTGAATCAAACACTATCTTGTGCACACTAGCATGAAGCAGCACCTTGAGGTTGCTAGGATCTCCAGCTGCAAGTAAGTCAGCAGCAGTGTGGCGGTACCCAGTCTCATCAAAGATGGTGCCACCAACCTTTGTTCCAGAAATATGATCATACGTATACCCATTGAACGGAGAAACACCTGCTTGTACCAGTCCGTCTCGTAATGCAGCCTGCCAAGGTGCGATCTTTGGCCACTGGACAATCTTCTCCTCAACCCAGGGGAAGGACTCGTTCACAAGGTCCTCATCCCAGCCTACCTCCTGCACAAAGCTATTGGTACAAGAAAACAAGGTACGTAAGTGAAAGTAAATTACCAAACAGGAATATTTTCTAAAGAATAAGCAGTGCTTATAATGATTATTTAAGTTTTCTATTTTATATTCATGAAAACTAAAAATGACAGATTTTGCTAGTGTTTTTTATCCAAGTTGTAGTTGGCATTAGCTGTACTGGAGCTTTGGTTAATTCTCAGTCGGTCCAGTCAACACGAGCCATAGTATCGAGCAGCAACTATAATCGTATGTGAAGTTCTTTTAATCTAGACTGGTGCTGTAGTACAGCTGTATGATTGTGACAAGAAACACGAGGCAGTCTTTATATGGTTTTGTTCTGTGAGAAAAACCCACTCCATGTATTACCGGCAGGCTAGTTGCTGTGTTGCACCACCAAAGCTGAAGCTTTAATGCATGCTAATGTAGTAGTATCTGACTATTTCTATTTAAGTTACTCAGGTTATCTACCTAACACTCCATTATTGCTACTAATTTTCGAAAAATAGAGATGATTTTAGAACTGTCCTGCTTGGGGCAAAGGTTTGGTTGTTGTTGTTGTACAAATGATTTTAGAACTGTCCTGCGATTGCTCTGGAAAGCATAACATCTTCAACCAGAACATGTTCCAGGGGACCAATACATCTGGTCCAGTGCAGTTTTGAGTACATTGCCTACTATTTTGGTATGGTCATTTAGCTGCTTAAGGATGTTTGATTAGGCTACTGAAGTTGAAACAAGTGGCTGTAGGCAAAGTTTTCCTTGGGTTGCTCCTGCAGGATCCGGTTTGGACTGCTCAGCGCCTTCTTGCGCGCAGCTGGCCGAACTCGTATTTTTGTGTGTTGTGCTATGGAAGTCTAGAGACTGGACTGCATCTCCTTGCCTGGTATTCCTCTTATTTTATCTCTACCCACTTACCCAGCCATCCTTCATGTACCAAATTAATAGCAAAAAAATCCTATCTCTAAAATCCCTACATTTTAGGATAAAAATTTGAACCCTTCAATCCAAAATATTTTGGGATCAAGAGAGTATCAAGTAAAGTGATTTATACAAGTACTAGAGATGGGTATTCACATGTTCTTGCTGAATGCTTGAACAGACTGCCGTAATGCAGAGAGTGAGCAATGGCAGCAGTCAAGCAGACTGCAGGCCTTGCTATTTGATTTCTATTGGCGCTACCACTGCTTTCTACTATTCACCATAGAGCTGACATTTCTGACGTGAAAGTGACTAGTGAGTGTGCTGCTTCCTGCATATGTAGGCAGTAACATAAGAGGACTCTTCCAAAAAGCTTGTCGATTTGTAGTTCATTTTTGAATTAAAAAGCGACAAGCTTTTTTAAGACAGAGGGAGTACTTCACTTAACCTAACTTGGTATTGGATTCTACCTTTGCTATCTTGTGGGCACTTTTTTGTGAAACTAATGTTGCCTGTTGTCAATGAAAACCGAATTCATTTGGTGTAAAATCCTACTTTTCATGCACGGAGGGAGTAATCACAAATTCACAATCAGTACAAACAATAGCAGTACTGATTACTGTGTATCATTATGATGCACCCGATGTATTGCATACCTGGAGCTGGCCCGGCTGTAGAAGCCGGCATTGATGCAGGTGCCGCCGCCCAACACCCTTGCCCGGGCATTGATGACACCGTCGGTGGAGGAGAAGAACTGCGACGGTGAGTCCGGCGCCAGATTCATCAGCCCGATGTGGAAGTTCTCCATGTACGAGATGTTGCGGTTGCCATACGGAGAGCCTCCCCTCTCCAGCAGGAGCACCTTGTACTTGAGCGACAATGTCGCCGCCAGAGGGCAGCCGGCGGTGCCCCCGCCGACGATAATGTAGTCGTACCTCGTCGTACAACCCGTGGGAAAGCTGCTGGCCTTCCGGAGGGGAGGGAGATTCTTCAAGGTAAAATGGCTCTTGCCTGCGAGGACATGTGTTATTATCCTTGACTGAAACTGAGGCTATCCACACTCGTTACTCTATACTCTACTCTATACACTATTCCCCTTCTACTTTTACAGTATTTACTCTAAATTTACACTGTCCAGCATCGTTTACAGTATTACCAGTGCGAGCAGTCTGAGACTGTTCAGTTCTGCTGTTTTTCCAAATTTTATCTCATCACTTTTTCATGAGTTTGCAAAATAATGTTCGACTTGATTGAGCTTACGCACTCCCTTGACATCAGGTTCTGACACCACGTGGATGGGTTAACAAATATATATACTATATCTTTTATTCCCTTGTCGTTTGCTATTTCTACCTAACCGTTTCTTTATTCGATTATATTTAAGGGACGATATCACTAATAATATTACTCTAATTGATGGTCAGCCACTTCAGCATTCCGAAGCGGTAGTGCCGAAAACCAACAGCAGATATGATGACAGGGAAAAGGAAACTGCAGCTAAAATGTCGGGAGATGAAAGACACGCGTGCGAGTGATTCAGATGAACTCGAAAGGAGAACAGAAGACAGAAGTTCAGGAACTGTAGACGCGTCATTGCTAAGAGAGAGTAGTGTTTCTCAGCTTTGCAGCTTCTTCAACCGAAGAAGTGAACGGGAGGCATTCCGAGGAAGCAGCTTCTTCGCCGCTCAAAGCCATTGAAACCTAGGCGATGGTATGAAGAAGAGGAGAGTCACGCACCTTGGGTTAGACCGAGGAAGCAGAGGCATGACAAGACCATGTAGAAGAATGCCACCCTCTTGCTTAACGCCATTGAAGCACCTGACGAGGTGATGACTCTTCTTCCCTAGCTCGTCTCCAATAGATAAGCTGCTCAACTTTCTGCTACCCGGCTCTCAAGTCTCAAGCTTGCTCACCGCGTTCGAACTGGCTTTTATGTAGACAGTAGACAGGCGGCATCAGAGGATTGATTGAACGCAACATAGTGATGCGACTGCATTGAAGCCAGCTCACCAGCTGCAGTAAGGGCTATTCAATGCAGAGGGAACACTGGTCTGGTACAACAAGCGCGATTTATTATGGAGTTCATCAACCAACCAACCATGAAGCCATGAATCCATCCATCACAAAGCTGCGGCGAAGCGAAGGTAGTACCACCACCCCCTCGCTCATTTACAAGAATGACAGGCGGCTGTCTCTTTCCATTTCTTTATTTTTTCCCGGAACCTGTGTTTTTGCCAATTGGTTGAGCCAACAAAATTATATCATTATTTTTCTCCTCGTGTAGCTTCATTTTTAAATGGGTATACAACTTGCCTGTACTGTACGTGCTGGCATACATGAATGCCGGTTACAGAGAAATGGGTGATGCTATATATTTTCCAAACCAGTCGTGGGAAATGGGTCCTGACATCTGAAAGCGTCACTTGCAGGATATATATGCTGGCAAATCCCCTGAAAGTTGGGTGCTCGTAAAACAAGGTTCACACATCGAGGTTATGTGGTTCAATCGCTTCTCTGCACTTGTATTTCAGTTCATTCGTGCAAGATAGTCTAAGAAGAACTGCACGTAGAAAAGCATACTTACTGCCAAACAATTTGTTGCAAACCAAACCGGTCTTCTTTTACTTTTCCAAAAAAAAAAAGTGCTGTTAACATGATGCATTTTGGAGGGAAACATGATTCGGAGATGATGCTGTAAGCTCGAACGGCCCAAAGCATATACTTCCTCTTTATTTCTTTTTATTTGTCGTCCGGTCAGCTGAGGTTAGCTTATTTTTAATCTATCTTTTTGTCTAAAACGATAATTAAAAAGATAAGGAGAGAGTATATGATCTACCTTCGTCCAATCTGCAGTACAGATATTTGTGTTAACGTAGAGTCTCCTGCTGTTGGTTGCCATGCGTTACCGTTACGACGATGTTACATTTTACAGGGAACCTATAGTAGAAAGTCGATTGATGGCAACTGTAGGCTTGGATTTGGCCGACCATTTATCATCTGCATCTCTCGTCCAATCTAGATCGTAGATTTCGTGTCACTGTATTCTTTTTTTTCATACCACTGCTGGATGCAGTAGCTGACTATAGAAACACTGCCCTTTAAATGGCATATGCTTAGTATGGTTAGGGAGTCAGCATCCGCTTAAGATTTGCAAGTCTCAGCTAGGTACACACAGGTGCAGTGCAGTTCTGGTGTTTGGCTCTTCTTGTCCATTGAGCTAGTAGCAGTTATCATCATCAACTGCCGCTGCCAATTTTCCAGCAAACAACAGTTGATGCACAGGAAATGAATGAATGGATGGATGGATGAAACCAAGAACCTGTGTGAGCTGTAAAATAGTGAAATCGTACGAGGCGCGCGCTGCTCTCTTTCCATTGCCCTGCTGCCAACCATAGAACCTGTGTGAGTTGCAACTTAGTGAAATCGAAAGTGTGCCAGCTAGCCTTGTTTCATCTCTCCTCTCTTTGTCTCTCACTTCCCGTGTCCGTGGAACTCGCAAGAAAAGGCCTAACAGCCATCCACAAACTGTCCTTTTCATAAGTTGTTTTGTTACGTGTCTGCAGGTTAAGATCATCAGCAGTGGTACACTGTAAAGGATATTGGTTACACTGTTTCACAATGTAATTTAGAGTACATACTATAAAAATATAAGGAGAATAGTGTATAGAGTATGTTTTAAGGGATACGGTGCAAATAGCTAGCCTAAGACCATCCGCAGCGGTACGCTGTAATGGATACTGGATACACTATTTCGTAGTGTAATTTAGAGTACGTATTGTAAAAGCTGAAGGAGAATAATGTATAGAGTATGCTTTAGAGTACGTTGGTACGGATGGTCTAAGGGAGATCAGAGGGACGAGACAGAAGCACGGGTGGTGCTAGGTGTCCTGCAAACTCTTGGCGATATAATTTCTTGCTCCGCACTAGAGGTTGATGATAGAGACATGGCATCTGCACTCGACGCGGATTTTTTGTACGGAAGGCCAAAAAGAAGACACGTGAAGGACGAAAACGTAACACGCTGTTCTCAAACATTTCGATACCACGAATCTGTGGTGGCGCCGTCTGCGTCGTCATATGTTTTCCAATCTATACTATACCCGCCCCTCACAGGGCACGAAATCACACGGGCAACACAGCCTTGCCGTGCCGTTGCGGGGACTGAACATGACCGTGTTTTTTATTACAGGCCGTGTCACGCGCCGAGGCAGCCGGCCAGCGCGTCCGTGCGTGCGTACGTACGAGGTGGTAATAACACGGCTACAGCTAGCACAATGGCACGTGAAAGCGAGGCGGGGTGAGGTGAGGTGTGCACAAGCTAGGCTCGGTTGGCCATGCGGTTTAGTACATTGATGCTGCCGGCGGTTTAGGTGAAAGGAGTGCGTGTTTCTTTAATTACCGGTTCGCGTATGCAAGCAGCAAACTGGCAGCTGAGCTTTCGCCTGGCGTTGGCGGTTCGCTGGCGGCCGTTTTCAGGTTCTCGTGGAGGTGGAGGAGGAGTTCCTCCTCGGCCAGGTCCTGGTGGAATCACCAGAGACGCCGAGCCCATCGCTGGCTGCAATCACCGGAATTGCATGCTCCGTACGTCACCCTAGAACCCCGAGTCACTCACTCTCGAGAGGAGAGAGGAGGCCTCCCGTTTGGAGGGCACAGATACCCGCGTCGTACGTCAATGCCTCGCGCGGCAGGGCAGGTCACTCACCCTCGTCGTCGCGATCGACGAGTCAATGCTACGCTAGTGGTACTAGGGCAGTAGATTTGGCGCTTTAAATTAAAGGGCGGGAATCTGGCCCCGTCATCAGGCATCAGCTAGCTTCGTTTCAGAGCCAGCCATAGCCCAGCTAGAGGAAACACATACGGATACAGCTCACTCACTGGCGTCGTCAACCTTAACTGCTGTGCTGTGGGGGTAGTAGTAACTCGCAACACCCGCCCTGCCAATGAATTCAATGGCCGCTGCCCAGGGCGAAACCGAGGCGGGGGAGGGGGACCTGGAACGTTCTGGTTTCTTGTAATAACCGCGGCGACCATTGCTACCGCCCGGCCTGGCCCGGCGTGTGGTTCAGAAGCTAGGAAAGGTGGTGAGACCGCGAGATCGATGGCACGAGTACGATCATCAGTTTTATGTGACGATCGTCGACAACAGTGGGCGGTGGTACTTCTGGCTGGTCCGCTGGTGGTTGCCATTGGATGACGGCACTGTTCGCGGTGGTACTTCTGGCTGGTCCGCTGGTGGTTGCCATTGGATGACGGCACTGTTCGCGGTGGTCTCGTAAGATCGGGCACCACCAGCAAGGTTAGGTGAAAATATATAGACCGGCCCTGCCTGGCTGCTACGACTACGATATAGTAGTATTCATCTAGCTGTCGTCACGTCGTGCAGCTTAAATGAGCGGCAAGAAGGCCACATGCGGGAGCAGCTCGGTGCAGTGCAGTCGTCCGTCGATCCCAGCACGTACGCCCCACAGCGCTGTTCCGTGCCGTCCCGGTGTCCACGCCGGCAGTCATGGAGGGAGGAGCAGCGTTGCGTTGGCCTGCAAGACAGGTGAGTCTTCGAGCTGCTCGAGGCTCTCTTGGATTATCCTCGATGCTTCCATTTTCTACATTTTAACCGTTTAATCTAGCCATCTGGACCGTACTCAGGCCCTACACTACAAGAAATGGGCAAAGAGGCGTCGGTACAATTAAAAACGTCGGGGCCGTCGCACTTATTTATCCTAAAGGTGTCGGTGAAGAAAAACCGACCCATATATTTTATGTGTCGGTTGAACCGACCCACTTAACGTTAAATGGGACGGCCAGGTCAGCTAACCGACGCACATAAAGTCTCGTGGCGCGTGCCCGGCGCGGAAGGTCATATGACCCATTAAATGGGTCGGCTGTATCTGCTAACCGACCCCCTTAAATTGTGGGTGTCGGTTCCCCCGACCCATATAAAGGCCTCGGACCACGCGCCGCACGGCAGCCCACGCGGGCGTCTAAAAGGGTCGGCCGGCCGAAAATACCGACCCATTTAATGGCCTCGTGGACCGCGGGCCGCACGGAAGCCCACGCGGGCAACTAAAAGGGTCGGCTAACCTGCCCTAACCGACACCCATATTAAATGCGCCGCCCAACCCTAGCCGCGTGCGCCGCTAACTTCTATCACGCGCGCCCGCTCTTCGTTCCTCTGCGCCGCGCTCGACTGAGCTCCTGCTCTACCGCCACCCGCCGCGCCCCCTCTGCCCCAGCCGCGCGCCGCCGCCGCCGCTCACCCCAGCCGCGCGCGCCGCCGCCGCTCACCCCAGCGCGCCGCGCACCTGCCCCAGCCGCGCGCGCTGCCGCCTCATTCCAGCGCGCCGCCGCCGCTCACCCTAGCGCGCCGCTGCCGGCGAGCTGCGCGCCGCCGCCGACCGGAGGAACGCGCCGCCGCCACACTAGCGCCGCTTGTCCCGTGCGCCTCTTTGCCAAGGTACGCGGTGTCATTTGTAGGCATACATTAAACATTTGCAATTTTGTTTGTTAAATGACGTGTATGCGTATACTCAACTATTAATTAAGTGTAGTATTATTTTCGAAATTAGTGTTGTATTTAATAGAAATGCAAATTTCAAAGTTTAGTTATGTTGTAGTTCACTTCTTAAATATTTTTTGTGTTGCTAAATCATATATATATGTTGCTAATCGTTATAAGAATGTTTAGTTTGAATGTTGCTAATATAGATTAGTTTTATGTGTTGTTAAATTTTAAATTACATCTATGTGTTGCTAAATTACGACTATTTCGTTCTAAATTTATTTTTACATGGTTATTATAAATGTATTAACATACTATATATATATCGGTACCAAACATATTAAATACGTTTGTGCCGTAAAAACTCTAGTCGTAGCATATGTGTCAAGACGAGTATGAAGGTGTACGACGACTATTAGTACGATCAATTATCCGCGTGTGGACGGTGAACATGGACTTGAGACTTTCAACTCCGACCAACTTTTCCCCTCTGTCTCATTCTTTCCTCATTCGTAAATGACTGAAAAATGAAAATCAACAACGTAACCTATAGAATTTCATTACCCGTTTCGAATCGGCACGTTTCACATGTCATTGGCATGTGAAACGTGAAGGTTCGGAATTGTCCCTTTTTGGACAGCCTGAGGGTGACCGAGGGGGCGTGACTTGTGACGAGACGCGGGTCTGAATCTGGACGAAATTTCGACAGCATAACCCTGTTGTTCTCTGCTGCACCATTTTTGGGCGTGCAGTGGAGAACAGCGGGGTTATGCTGCCGAAATTTCGTCTGGATTCAGATTACGCGTGTCGTCATAAGCACGCTCCGCTCGGTCACTCTTGGGTGGGTTTAGGACCTATCTGCCTAGTTCTAGGGGCCGTCAAATGACATAATAATAAACTAATAATGATTTATATGATTTGAAGGGAGAAGCTGAAAAATGGGTGACGACCGTCAGGTGATGTATGATGGATGGAGTTCAGATGGTGCACACACTTTGGAATGGGCTCATATTGCAAATGTTTTTATGACTCAAGCATTTGTTAGTGGTGCTCGTTATGTGAAGTGTCCGTGTAGCAGGTGCCAAAATCGTCGGTTTCTGAATAAGTCTGAAATTGAGTTGCACCTTTGCAAACACGGATTTATGTCAAACTACCTAGTATGGCGTGAACATGGTGAGATGGATCCTACTACTGAGTCAGACAGAAACGAGGATGAAGATCGGATGGATGACATGATGGCAGATATTGGTCGAGAGTACGAAGAGCAGTTACCGCCGGAGGAGGTGCAGAAGTTTTACAGGCTTCTTGTTGCCTCAGATGAAAAAGTGCATGAGGGCACCAATGTGACTGTTCTACAAGCGGTGACACGACTTATGTCGTTGAAGTCTACGTTCAATTTTGCAAATAATTGCTACAATGGTCTCTTGGATTTGATCATTGATCTGCTTCCGAAGAATCATAAGATGCCTAAAGACATATATCAGTCTAAGAAGCTTATAGCTGGTCTGGGCATGAGTTATGAGAAGATTGATGCGTGCGAAAATAATTGCATGTTGTTTTGGAAGGAACACAAGAACGATACTCATTGTATGTATTGCAATGCCTCTAGACATGTGAAGGTTTTGAATGATGATGGTGAAACAATAACTACAAAAGTACCGATCAAACAACTTCGGTACATGCCTATCACATCTAGACTTAAACGGTTGTTTCTGTCTCAAGAAACAGCAAAACAGATGAGGTGGCATTCTGAAGGGATACGTGAGAGCGATGACAAAGATATTATGGTGCATCCTTCGGATGGCGCTGCTTGGCAAGATTTGGATCGTTTTGATCCGGAGTTTGCAAGAGATCCTAGAAATGTTCGTCTTGGATTGTCAACGGATGGTTTCACTCCTTTCAGCACTAGTAACAGCCCGTACTCTTGTTGGCCTGTTTTTATTATGCCTTACAAACTAGTAATCAAACTAGTATTGGATTCAGCACTAGTAACAGCCCGTACTGTTCTTGGATTGTCAAATTGATTAATCAAACTAGTATTTTTAGACTTGGTGTGGGCGACGGGTATGTGGAGCGTGATGCTTATGCTCGACGGCGGTCCTCCAGTGTTAGTTCTAGTTGGTCTCGTTCTACAGCAGAGGCTGATGAACTAAGAGAAGAATTGAGACGCACCAAGGAGCAGATGCAGCAGCAGCAGCAACAACAACAACAGACTCAACAACAAATGAGCTACATGCAGCAACAGATGAACATGTTGTATATGTCACAGGTACCATCTCGCATTTGAACAAAATATTTTCTAAGAAGTTTCTACTAAAATTTTGTCAACTACTTTACCAGATGCAGATGATGTCTCAAGGTAACATTGGTTCTCAATTCAATATGCCGCAACCACCTCAGTTTGACACGTCGCAGGTAAACTTTTATGCTTTTTCAAGTTAAAGTACTCCTTAACATATACATGTAATTACTTATCTTAATGTTACTACACTTCATGCAGTTTTTATCTCAAGGTGGGATGGGATCACAGTTCGGTATGCCTCGTCCAATGCAACAACAACATGTTGGTTCCTCGTCACAGGTAAAACTGCTTATTTAATTCACTTAAGTTATAATGCAATATTGTAATCATTTATGTTGCAGGCTTCTGAGGGTGGTCAACCTTGTGTTCCTCAACCTCTGGGATTTATGTCGTTGTTGGCTCCTGGATTGCAAAATTATCCAGGTAATATGAAATTTTTACTTCTAAACAATTTAATCGATTTGGTAATTGTTCTACTTGCGATCTCATACTTACATTATTTGTTGCAGTTTTTCCATCTATGCCTTTCGCTCCGATGCAAGCTCCCCATCCTTCGTCAGCTGCAGACGCAACGGTATGATTACTTGTGCAATTCAAATATTTATTGTATTGTCATAGTATATTGAGAGAGAAAGAGATATAAGGAGTGGGAGAGAGGAAGAAATGAAGAAGAAAAAGAAAGTATGAGAGGGCGAGTGACGAACAATGACATATAGAGAGGGAGATGATGTAATAAAGATAGAACAAGTGATTGGAGAGATAAGTGAACAAGTGAGAGAGGTATGATATAGGATAATGGAGAGATATGGAGACGGAGATATATAGAGAGAGTGAGAGGTTAAGGAGAGAGTTAATGATTTTTTGTCCAATTCGTATTTGTAAATTTGTGAACGAAAACTTTATGAAGTTCCTTTTTTATTTCTTTGTTGTAGGGATCCCGACAAGGAACGCCCGAAGGATGTGATGTTTTTCTCAATCTTAACGATGGAGGTGCAAGTGGAGGAGGCTCCCGCAACGACATGTGATCTTGTTACATTGTTTTCGTTTTGCTTTATGAACTTTATAAGGTTTGAGAACTTGTATCGAGCTTGTAACTTAATATGTGTGTTGAATCTCGTCATTGTATGGAACTTGAAATTTGTCTAGTGTTTGTGCTATGGAGCTTGTTGCGTTTGTGCTATGAAACTTGTGTTGTTGCTGTTTGTGCTATGGACTTGTATTGTTGCTGTTTGTGCTATGGAATTTGCTGTATATGAAATCTGTTTACTGGTGCTCGGAGGCTCCCATCCGGGAGGGAGGAGAAATGGTCGCAGTTTAAAAAAAAAAACTCCATATATGGGTCGGTTAGCTCCAGAACCGACCCATATAACGTCCATATATGGGTCGGTTAGCTCCAGAACCGACCCATTTAACTTTTCACGCGCTGCCGTGGCACGGAAGTATAGGGGTCGGTGGGCAGCAGCCGACCCTCTTACGAGATTTAAATGGGTCGGGTGTCAGACCGACGCTCTTATGGGAAGTAAATGGGTCGGCCATTGGGCCGTCGCATTTAAAGGGGAATCTGGGTCGGCTGGCACAACCGTCGCATTTAAAGACGTAAGTGGGTCGGCCCCACCAAACCGACCCATATAGTGCGTAAAAGGGTCGGCACCGTCGCAATTATCTGATAAATGCGTCCGCGCAGTGTCGTCGGATAAAGGGGTCGGTGAGCCGACCCATTTAGTTTATGAGGGTCGGTTTTCTATACTAACCGACCCTCATACGGCCGACGCCCTTTGTACGATTTCTTGTAGTGCTATTTGGCACAGCTGGAACCTGTTACAAAAGCAGTTTGTATGAAAAGCCGGTGGAAAGCAGCTTCTGCTTATGTCCTACTTTAGTTCATTCTGATAAGCAGAGCTGTTACAGAAGTTTCCTGTTTGACACAATTTCAGCTTATTTTTATGAAGAAGTTGCAGCAGAAGCTGTACCAAACATGACCTTAGAGTTTCGGCAGTCGTTACAGCTGCTGCTACGGAATCCAGATCAGCTTGTCGTACATAACTTTTTCTACTGTTAACAGAGTACTACTTAGAATGCAATCAGACGAACTTAGTCTCGCGCCATTTGCTGATCCCATCAAAGCACAGCAAAATGCTTATAGAATGTCTTGAATGATCAATGCACGTACAAGTGGAGAGCGGTGGTGGTGGCAGTGATCTCGCTTGCTAACTATTGGTGGTGCCGTGCGCCAATGCTCGACTATGGACCACGCACGTGGTGATTGATGCAGCCACGGTCCATGACCATGAGTCAGTGTCACATGCAATGCAACGCCACGCATCTTGCATACCGATTTGCGACAGGCACGGTGCGTTCTGCTACAACTCGGACAAGAAGACCTGGCCCAACAAAACGAAACCCACGAGGTGTTCTTCGGCCCAAGATCAGGCCCACGGACGACTCCCAAGTGTCGACCTCCTCGTCCTTGTGTTTGCCCCAAAACCCAGCGCTCCAATGGCCGCCACCCCGCCGGCGCCGCCGCGCATCCTCCTCGCCGGCGACGCACACGGGCGCCTTCACCAGCTCTTCAAGCGCGTCAATTCGGTACGCACCGACCTCCTCTATGGCTCTATCCTCCCTCCCCTCGCCCCCCGTCTCTCTCTCTTTCACTGGTGGTGTCGCCTGTGATGACCTGTCCGTGACTCCGCGCGCGCGATGCCCGCCCGCCCGCAGGTGAACCAGTCGACGGGGCCCTTCCACGCACTGCTCTGCGTGGGGCAGTTCTTCCCCCCGGAAGGCGACGCGGAGAGCGGCGGCGGCGACGTCGCGGACTACATCGAGGGGCGCGCCGCCGTGCCCGTCCCGACCTACTTCACCGGCGACTACGGCCCGTCCGCGCCGCGCCTGCTGTCGAAGGCCGCCGCCGCCGCGCGGGGGTTCGCCCCCGGTGGCATCGAGATATGCCCCAACCTCTTCTGGCTCAGGGGCAGCAACCGCTTCACCCTCCACGGTCTGTTTTTTTCTCTAGCTAAGCTAGTCTACTCCCGCTGCTAATGGCTGCTCATGTAATCGAGGCCAGGAGATTCGCTTCTGCACTTTGGTACTTCGAATTTGCTAATCTAGAAAATGTTGCACTACACTGGACAAATGGAGGAAGTGTTTCCTTTCCCAAGTTCAAAATGTTGAAGCCTATCCATGCCCCACATTTGCCAAGCTAATACTCCCTCCGTTTCGTTTTAATTGTCGTTTCAGACAATCAAATGAACTAGAAATGAACTAACAAAGGTTGTCCTAACGACAATTAAAACGAAACGGAGGGAGTACAAAACATCATTGAACATTTTTGTAGCAATGCCTGAAGCATTGCAGCTTATGTTATATAACACCACTCGTGCTCTATCACTTCCAAACTTGAAACTTTATAGTTCCCTGTTCTGTTTTAGGTTTGTCAGTGGTTTATTTGTCGGGTGAGAAGGGGCCAGGAGGACCTGGCTGCTACAGCCAGGATGACGTCGATGCCCTGAGGGCCCTTGCGGAGGAGCCGGGTATCGTCGATTTGTTCTTGACATATCCTTTGCTTCTATATCAGTATTTAAGATCGAACCGCTTTGATTTAACATCTATTCTGGATGCGTCAAGTTTGCTTTGTGGGTTTCCTTGACTATATTGAGACTGCACTAATGAATGGCCACCTGGAGTGGTGAATGGGGTTGATACTTCCACTGTGCCTAGTAAGGTTTTGGATCCCGATGGATATGACCCTGTTGTCGCTGAATTGGTTGCTGAAGTTAAGCCAAGGTTTGGTTTCCATCTTCATACAAGGATACCGAGTTACTGACTACTAAAGCAACCATTTCAATTCGGTGGTTTTATGTATTCTACAGTACAGGTCATGGACATGTACACCAGATTTGTTACATTGCTTCTTTATGCAGATATCATATTGCTGGTACTAAGGGTGTATTTTATTCGAGGGAGCCTTATGTGAATGATTCTGCTGCACATGTTACACGTTTTATTGGACTTGCAAATGTCGGCAACAAAGAGAAGCAGGTATACCTTAATAGAAAACATTCCTGTTTCATATTTGTACTTCCTTTTGTGCTCTGTTGCAATTTTCTGTTAGGACTCAAAACTTTCATTGTGACCTCTGGCCATCTGGGATTTAAAAATAACAGACTTTCGTTCCTATCAGTTGCTCGATACACATCCGGAAGGACCAGTTATTCTCAAGTTATATTATTAGCTACTACAAAACTAGTGCTACTTCAGATGTGCTGCTTTGTTGATATATTGCAATCACATAGTAATCTAAGTGCATTAATCGTCTACCCTTCATTGCACATATTTTTCAGAAATTTATTCATGCGATTTCTCCTACTCCAGCATCTATGATGTCCAGTGCTGATATCCATGCTAGGCCTCCAAATGCTACCTTATCACCATATGTTGCTCCAGTAAAATCAGTCCCTACTGAAGAAGCTACAAAGCGTCCATCTGAAAACAATGATGCACAATATTGGCGTTATGATGTCAAGCGACAAAGGCAAGGGGAAGCAGAAGGGGGTAGATTGTGTTTCAAATTTACATCGTCAGGTTCCTGTCCACGAGGGAGTAAATGTAATTTTAGGCATGATGAGGAGGCCATGGAGCATTATAGTAGAAATGTATGTTTTGACTTCCTAAACAAGGGAAAATGTGAGAGAGGCCCAGAATGCAAGTTTGCCCACAGCCTTTCAGGGGAGGCTGCTGCCGGAGATGCAAGACCTCGTAGGTGAGAAAGTTGTCCAACTCTCTATTTCTATTTATTTATCTATCTGGCTGACTGTGTCATGCCTTCCATGCATTAAGCTGTGGGATTCACCTCATTATTTATCAAATCCAGTGAGCGAAGACGTGTGGAGAGCAGTTGTTGGTTCTGCCTGTCGAGTCCAGATGTTGAGTCACATCTTGTCATTAGTATCGGGGAAGGTTATTACTGTGCACTTGCAAAGGGGCCACTAGTTCCAAACCATGTTCTAGTGATACCAGTTGAACACTGTCCCAACACATTAATGATGCCCACAGAAACAGAGGCAGAACTTGGGAGATATAAGAATGCTCTGGGTAAGTACTTTCAGAAGCAAGGAAAGGCAGCAGTATACTTTGAGTGGGTTTCACAGCACTCCCGCCATGCTAACCTTCAGGTAAGATACTTTCCACATGATTTGGAAGAAAGTTCCATCCAGCCTGTGAAGATAGCTGGAAGCTTTGTATTTTGGCAGAATCATAATATCATGTTTCCTCTATATCCACCAAATTTCCTGGATAGGCTGTTCCAGTACCATTGTCGAAAGCAGATGCTGTTAAAAAGATTTTTCATCTAGCAGCCAAAAGACTTGGATTCGAACTTTCAGTAGTGAATCCTGGTGAGTCTAATTCTGTATGCTTTTCTCCTTGTTTCTGTATTCATCGACTAAACTAAGGGAAATATTCAGATACATGATTGCAAGCACTTTGTTTCATTTTATGGAGCGAGGCATATATATTCATGATAGTAAAAATTATCTGCTTCCACATAATGCTCTTCAAACATAATGGATTATCCGAACGGTGCATTATGATTCTCAAGAATTGTGAATGTTGCTTCTTAATTGTTTTTCATTAGTTGTTTACAAAGGCTATATTATAATGGGTTGGTCCTGTTTATGTGTCTTTTGTTGGCATGTGTGAGTGCGACTACTATTTGCTTCAACATTCTCTGTTGGCGCTGTGGTCAGATTAAATTTGGTGTGAATAGCCATAGAATCATGGTTTCAAATATACAGCACATACAAGGCTAGATTTTGGAGAAACTATGAGCTTCTACTTTTTCTTTGAAGCTGTATTATGTGAAGTTCAGTAAATTTGAGGGTTTGTGAAACCACAGTTGGTAGCTATATTTTGTTTCTGTTAGCATTGAGGTCCTCTGTTTTTACAGATGGTGATATTACTCAAGGCAGGGAATCATTGAGATCTCAATGCGAAAGCAAATCAAGTTTGTTTTATGTTGAGCTCCCGGAAGGTAGAATACTCTTGCATAAGATTGATGGTACCGAGAAGTTCCCTGCCCAGTTTGGGCGTGAGGTATGCCCATCATCAGTCCATTTGTGGCTTAAAAGGACAAGCTTGTTAATAAGGAAAGGAAGTAGTGAAACAGCAAAATAAACTAACACCTGACAGTTTCTCCTCTTAATTTCTGCAGGTTTTAGCGGGATTGCTAAGCATGGCAGATCGTGCAGATTGGAGGAACTGCAAGCTTTCAAAGGAAGAAGAAATCCAAATGGTGGATGATTTTAAATGTGGTTTCCGTGACTTTGATCCTGCAGAATGACTCGCTCTGTTCATGTCGGGAGAAGTGCTCAGTCTGTACCGTGTTTCTAGTGGAAGTATACAGTTCCAGTTTTTTAGATGGATACTTGAGGGAATCTTACAATTGATTGTAACTTAATGCAAATTGGTAGTATAACATTTGGACTACCTTTTTATCCTCCCAGTTCCACGATCGAGCATATGTGCTATCTCATTTGGCACCAATCCAGACCTGAGAGGAATTAAAATAGTTATGCGTCAGGATTATTTTAACTGGTGGTCTTTTACATATTTCCAAGAGCAGTGTGAGTGCTGCCCAAGCACTTGTTTCGACGCAAGTTCTTTTTTTTTTTCTTCGAAAATCATTGGCGCAAGTTCTCTTATTAAGGCAGGCAATAGTCTTTGCAAAATGACATGGCAAGAATGGGTTTTGAGCCCATGAAACTTGGAACCATTATGACTTATGCCCGTATCATGCAGATCAAGCTAAGCATTGATTGTGTTTTTTGTCATGCCCTCTATTTTCAGCAATGTGTCGAGGGACGTTCTCACATACCTGTATTTGTTTTCTCTACGTGCATGGCATCTATCTTCACCCGAGAGCTGCAGGACCATATATGTGAAGCCACGTGTCCAATCCTAGTGGCGGTGCTTTGAACGATTCAGTTCGAGGTAGTACGTACGGCTACGGCACGTCCGTAACTACTCCAAACGGACCCTCGAGCAAGCTGCATTACGAAAGAAATCAAATTTGCGATGCATGCAGAGGCCACGGGTCTCTCGGACTCGCCTACTTCGTCCTCATGCAGCAGGCGACGACCGGTTCTGCACAGCCTGATCGGTCATCCTCCTTGCATCCCCTGTGATGAGTTTCAGTTCGAGATTGTTGGATCATGCACGTTAGTTCGTTCGGCGAAGGAGCTTGCCTTTTATAGCCGCCACCATTCTCGCGGTGAGAGAAGAAAGGAGAAGGCAAGAGCAAAGAGAGGGAGGGGGGAGGGAGGGGGCAGCTCTCCGCTCCTTCCATTCCTGCCTCCTATCCCTACGACGACGCCGACGCCGAGGCCCCCGACCTCGCCGGCCGCCGAGCACGCGCATCGCGCGTACCATGTCACCGTCCTCCTCCATCTCCTCAAATCCACCACCACACCTCCGCCACGTCGACACCAATAAAAGCTCGCTCGCGTCCTCGTCCCGCCCCCCGCGCCCCCCTACCGGCAGCAGCAGCAGCGGAAGCGGGCCGCAGAACCAGGCCTGCGCCGCGTGCAAGTACCAGCGGCGCAAGTGCAACCCGGACTGCCCGCTGGCGCCCTACTTCCCCGCCGACCAGCAGCGCCGCTTCCTCAACGCGCACCGCCTCTTCGGCGTCAGCAACATCCAGAAGACGCTGCGCCGGATCGACCCGGAGCACGGCCCCGTGGCCATGCAAGCGCTCATCTACCAGTCCGAGGCCCGCGCCGCCGACCCCGTCTACGGCTGCGTCGGAATCATTAAGGAACTCGAGCACAGGATCCACCTCGGCACCGCCCAGCTCCAGGCGCTGCGCCACCAGATCGCGATCTACCGCCAGGCGGCGGCGGCGGCCACCGGCCCGGCCATGATGGTGCCCGCCGCGGCGCCGGGACACGACAACGTCGTCATGACCATGGACGACGCGCTCTACGGCGGCGTCGCCCCCGAGCAAGAAGAACCCGCACAAGCCGGCGCCGGATTCGCCGCCGTCGTCCATGACCAGCAGCAGGCCCGTTACAACGCTGCTGCCCTCAAGGTCGACGACCAGGACCAGCATCCGGCGCAGATTCCCTTGTACGACTACTTCTGCTTCGACGACGGGACCGCCGGCGACGAGGCCACCAGCCACGACGCGACCGTGCATAACGAGTACTGCTATTCCGACGCCGGCGTTAAGCAGACGACCGGTTCACCAACGGTTATGATGACGACGCTCGGCGAGCAGCTGGATCAGCACTGTCAGATCGAAGCGGCGCCTCTCGTGGGCGCGTTCGACGAGAAACCGCAGGACGACCAGCCGATAATGGTAATGGAACACCACAGCCATGGCGGCGGCGGTGTCGTCGAACAGCCCAAGGAGAAGGTAGCAGCAGCCGCGGTAATAATGAGGTACGACGCAGACCAGAAGATGGCGGAGCCGGCGCCCGCAGCGGCGGCGCAACAATGCCACCTGGAGTTAGGATTCTCCTCTTTCTAGTTCAATGCATGCATACGGTAGATTCTGCCATCCATGACCATGCATGCGAATTGAGGTCATAGTAGTAGTGGCATTATTCGTTGTTTTGTTGATTTTTTTAATTTTGTTCTTTAGGGCAAAGAATTTTTGTTGCATCATTCTCGATTTTGATTCTATAGAGAGAAAGTTCATTCGTCTAGTGAATAATAGTTAGAGTATCAGACATATATAGTAGTTTCGATCCTATCATGGGTTTTCCTTAGCTTGCAATCAACCTGAGAAATCTGGATACAGATTCTGGATATATTATCGGTGGAATAAAATGTTTCTGAGAAGAATAAGAATTTTTGTATGCTATTTATATACTCTTTGGGTCCTCAAATATTTGTCGTCTTCTTGTTTATTTTTATATTAGAATACGACAAGTATTTGAGTACGTAGAGAGTATGTATACGATCATTTACGTCTATAACAAGTTTGAAAACAAGTTACTAGATCGAGTATAAGTGACGGGTGTGAGTGTGAAGAAGAATCTACGTACAGCCAGCAGTATGCGCGTTCGTAAGTACTACGGAGTACTCCCTCTTTCTTAAAATAAATGTCGTTTCAGATAAGCTAAACAACTAAAAATGAACTAGGGTGTGATGTCTTAACGACATCTATTGGGGGAAGGAAGGAGTACTAACTTGGTACTGGTGCGAGGTTACGACGACGACCAAGAGCGCCAAACACCTCGACTCCCCACACGTCTTTCGCGACGACTGCTACGTAAGTACGAGAATGCATGCTGGTTTGTTCCAGACGCGGCTATGAATCGAACAGTGCAAGCCGACCGATCGACGTGGCTCGCGGCGCCCAATCTCACGCAATGACGCAATTAAGACTGCAAGATAAATTATACAGTACTTAGTACTCCTTCCTTCTCATGCAAGATAAATTATACAGTACGTAGTACTCCTTCTTTCTAATATTATTTGTCGTTTAGGACAAGATTTTTATTTCAAAATGAATTAAAATTTTTGTCTTAAACGACAATTAATATGGGAATGAGGGAGTAGTTATTACGCCATCAGCCCATCACGGCAGTGACATGCACAGAACAATCGGTTCATGTTTGCTACCTGAAATTACGTGTACGTGTGCAGCAAGCAGAGCCTGATATAAAATCAGGACTATATTGATTCGATCGTGACATCTTTTGGGCGGAACAACGTAGGGAACGCCACCAGAAACGTGTGGCACATGACAACATCCAACAGCGGTCAACGGAACAGTCACACACGGAACAGAACGGAACGGAACGGAATTGAGAGAGTGTACTAGAGACTAGGAACTAACACTTTCTCCGTGAGTAACATTAAGCTTAAGCATGAGGGGTTAGGATTAATTAGCTGGTGCCTGGTGGCACGTAGGCGTAGTGCAGACATACACTACTTCTGGGGCTTGACGGCCAAGTCATTACCTGGTGCGGTGGTGGCTTCACCGTGGACTCGTACTACCAACCCAATTGTACGTACTCTCTCCGTCTCGAAAAGTTTGTTACTCCCTCTATCCCCATGAACTTGTCGCTTTGTAGTTCAAAAATGAACTACAAAGCGACAAGTTCATAGGGACGGAGGGAGTATTTTGTAGTGAAAAACTTTTCGAGACGGAAGTAACGAAGCTACGTGCGTGCATGTCACACTCGGTCTATGCATACCGTTTTTGTCAAAGGCGCGCTGAAATTCGTCGGAAGTTAGTTCATCCCACTTTTTTTCACAACGAAACCGAGCAACCAAGATCTATAAGTATATACTCCTCGCCGTCGTCGCATCATCATCAATCGAAGACCGAGCAGCTAGCGGAGCTCTCGATCTCCCCAAGCCTTTTCCGCAGTCAAAGCAGAGAAGGGCAAGGCAAGGCAGGGCAGCGAGAGGCAAGACGACACCGAACGAGCGGGGGGCCAGGACGACGATGGCGCCGGAGTGGATGGGCATGGGCTCGGAGGAGGTCCGGTTCCTCGCCGTGAACGCGATCGTTGTTGCCATAGCCTTCCTGTCCAGGTCGCGGCCGTCCCTGGCCTCTCCGCGGCGCGGCGGGGTCACGCGGAGGGCCTCGTCTTCGGTACTGCAGTGCCTCCGCTCCTTCTCCTACCCGTCTGCCTGCCTGTCGTCCCTCCGGCCCGACCGCAATTACAGTACCTCCCAAGGCACAGAGGAGCCGCCGGTGGCAACGTCACCGATCAACAAGTCGCCGTCGCGTGCGGTCGTGAGCTTCCCCCGTCCCCGCCCGCTGCAGAGCACACGCCGGCACCAGAGGAGGAAGAAGGCGACCCCGCCAACGCGATGAGCATGGACGACGAGGCGTACGCGCTGGTCGTGACAGGGGGGCATCGGAAAAGGCCGGAGACTGCGGAGAGGGAGGACGAAGCGAGGCGGTCGGACGTGTGGACGCCAAGGCGGACGAGTTCATCCAGGGGTTCAAGGAGGACCTCCGGCAGCAGCGGCTCAACTCCATCTTCAACTACACGCGGATGCTGAAGAAGTGCGCGTTCGGCGGCGGCCGCGCCGCCGGCAGCCGGCAGCTACCCAGACAGATCAGGCTCAGCTTTGAGTCGTTTGACTCTCACGTGTTCGATTCGTTCAGGTGTTGCTGGTCGGCATTTCGAGGGATATAAAGCTAGAATAGAGTTTCACGCGCGCGCGCGAAAAAATGTAAGTACTCTCTCTTTTCCATATTATTTGTCGTTTAGTACAAGAATTCTAATTTAAAATGAACTAAAATTCTTGTCCTAAACGACAAATAATATGGCAAGGAGGGAGTACATAAGAATCTGCAAGTGTACAGATTGTTGGTTCTTTTATTGTTGGCGCATTGTACATGCTCTTTTACTGGTAGTCCAGTTCATTTGTTGTTGATGGTACGAATTGGTGAATTGTTTGTTTGTGGAATTGGAAGATGGAAACAAATGATATTCACATTCCTTTTGAGGAAAGCTATCAACGGGCCAGGGCCAGCCCCGGGTGTGCAATACTCATGACTGTAATTGTAAAGCTAAGAAGCCCATTCTACAATCAAGTCCGTTTCAGAAAGCCCACATTACTTTCATAAGCCTTTTGAGTGTAAACCGGTTGCTCTGCAGTTACAGTTAATCCCTCCCTCGCTTCCGTTCGGACTTGCGTCGAACACCTTGTAGGCGAAGAGCTGACGCCCAACACGGCGGCCCAGCGAGATGCTATCCCGCGCGCGGCGGCTCCACCCGGTCCTCCGCCGTCTCCTCCACCCAGCCCCTACACCCTCCCCTCGACCTCCTCCGCTGCGTCACCCAACCACCCAAACCCCTAAACCCTTTCTAATCCTCCTCCGCCGCCACGCCTGCTCAACACCGCCGCAGCAGCCGCCTGCAGCACCCCCTCCGGCGGTGGTCTCCTCAGACCTCCCAGTTATCGGCGTCAATGGCGTCTGCCCGGGATGCGGCATCACGATGCAGTCCTCCGACCCCGCCCTCCCGGGGTTCTTCTTGCTCCCCTCCACGAAGTCCCCCGATTACCGCGCGCGCCTCGCGCCCGTCACCGCCGACGACACCCGCATCTCCGCCTCCCTCAAGTCCGGCCACCTCAGGGAGGGCCGAGATCCTTCGCCGGGGGGCGAGCCGCCCGCTGAGGCCGCGGCTGAGAACGAGGGAGAGGGCAAAGTGCTGGTGTGCGCGCGGTGCCACTCGCTGCGGCACTACGGCCGCGTCAAGCGCCCCGACGCCGAGCGCCTCCTCCCGGACTTCGACTTCGTCGCTGCCGTCGGCCCGCGCCTCGCGTCGCCGTCGGGAGCCAGGTCGCTCGTGCTGCTCCTCGCGGACGCCTCCGACTTCGACGGTTCGTTTCCGCGCGCCGTCGCGCGCCTGGTCGCGGCCGCCGGTGAGGCCCACCGCAAGGACTGGAAGCACGGGGCGCCGGCCAACGTCCCGCGCGCCCTTCTCGTGGTCACCAAGCTCGACCTGCTCCCAACGCCGTCCCTGTCCCCTGACGACGTGCACGCGTGGGCGCAGGCCCGCGCGCGCGCCGGCGCCGGAGCCGACCTAAGGTTCGCCGGGGTGCACCTCGTTAGTGCCGCACGTGGGTGGGGCGTCCGTGACCTGCTCGACCATGTGCGAGAGCTTGCAGGTACACGAGGCAATGTCTGGGCCGTGGGCGCGCGGAACGTGGGCAAGTCCACCCTGCTCAATGCCATTGCTAGGTGCTCTGGCATAGCTGGCGGACCAACCTTGACGGAGGCGCCAGTTCCTGGGACAACCCTTGATGTGATTAAGATGGACGGCGTTCTTGGAGCTCAAGCCAAGCTATTCGACACGCCAGGCCTGCTCCATGGGCATCAGCTGACTTCCAGGCTGACGCGTGAGGAGCAGAAACTGGTTCAAGTGACCAAGGAGATGCGGCCTAGGACATACAGAATAAAGGTAACACTTTTACAGGGTTCCGCTTGTGATTCTCGTAAACACCTCTAGCCTTTCATTTGTTCTCTGACTTCAAATGTTAATGTTTTCCACTTCATGTTAGTGGTTGATTATAGTGAAAGTAGTAGTGATTGCAAAATATTTGTCTGGACTGGGAATTAATTGATATCAAATGGGGCTGGGAAAATGGAAATATAACCGTATTTACAGAGTTGCCATCTGTAGAGTTATGGGTTCTGAGTTTCTTTGTTTAATCTTGAGGTCTTTTTTCTAGGACTATATGGTTACACGAAATGTGATGGCTAAGGATTATTCACTGGCCCGTCTAAGCACTGTACCTTCAAATGATATACATCTTAAATTTACATGTTTCACAACCTTTACAGACAGGACAGTCTATACATATAGGAGGGCTGGTGCGCCTGGACATCGAAGACTTGACCGTAGGGTCGATCTATGTTACAGTATGGGCATCACCCCTTGTCCCACTTCATATGGGGAAGACGGAAAATGCAGGCACAATGATAAAAGAGCACTTTGGCTTGCAACTGCAGGTATCATTCTTATTGCAACACAGAATTACATTTCTTTATTTATGTTCTGCTTTGCTTAATAAACAGGTCTTTATTGGTCTGGTGATTTCAGCCTCCGATAGGCCATTCCCGGGTAAAAGAGCTTGGCAAATGGGTTAGGAAACAGTTCAAAGTTTCTGGGAATAGTTGGGATGCAAACTGTATGGATATAGCCATTGCCGGTCTTGGCTGGTACGGAATCAGTCTGAAGGGAGAGGCAGTGTTAGGATTATGGACATACGATGGTGTTGATGTTGTTTCCAGGAGCTCCCTTGTTCATGAGAGAGCATCAATATTTGAGGAAGCCGGTTTCACAGTTTCCAAGATTGTTTCTCAGGCAGATAGCAGGACAAATAAGTTGAAGAGCCCCACACATAAAAGCAAGAAGAAGGAGAACAGAGTAAGTACTCCTTCCTCCACAGGACCAGAACATGTTTCTACCCCAGATGCTTAAGTTTCATTACCATCCCGTGGCTTTTGTATTTTAGCCTGCTATATTTATGTTTGTCTATCAAAGCTGTCGTTGAGATCAGACACAAACAGATACACAGAAAACTTTGCAGTGTTTACTTCAGAAGTGGCTTGTTTTTGTTGATGAAACCGGTTTCACAGTTTCCAAGATTGTTTCTCAGGCAGATAGCAGGACAAATAAGTTGAAGAGCCCCACACATAAAAACAAGAAGAAAGAGAACAGAGCAAGTACTCCTTCCTCCACAGGACCAGAACATGCTTCTACTGCAGATGCTTATTTTTCATTCCATCCCGTGGCTTTTGTATTTTAGCCTACTATATTTGTGTTTGACTGTCGAAGCTACAATTTAGATCAGGCACAAACAGATACAGAGAAAACTGTGCAGTGTTTACTTCTTCAGAAGTGCTTGTTTATGTTGAATTTCTGGTAGGAGCGTTTTATGATAGTTTTCTTGTGAAATAAAGGCCTAAACTTTGAACCTTCGCTACTTCACTCGACTGGTAAGATCAATCTATCTGTCATTCAGTAATTCAGAATGCTGCATGAGAAATGTACTATATAAATTTGTCTTAGGAGTTATGATTACCTATCTGAAAATTTGCGCTACAACATGAAAAGGCAGGTCTAGAGGTAGTCAGATTTAAACTTGAATTTTGTTGTAAAGTTTCAGATTTCATAATCTCTAATTTGGATCTTGTAAAGCAGCAGCTCTGAACTTTTGATATAGGATCTGCAGACGTGCCTGCCCGTCTCGTCATTTATTGCTGGAATGCTGGGAACTATCAATTCAGTGGCGTTTTTCACAGAACCATAGCACATTTGCAATGAAATTTATCTCTGATTACTTCTGGTTTCTGTGATACGTGTTTTCGGCATGCTTGTCTTTGATTATATTTTTTGTTTCATTGAATTCAACCGTCGTTTCATAATTATTTTTCATTTTCTGTTTATGGATGGATATAAATAAAAAAGCTGCATAGTTGCATGTTAGATGTTATACTGTTTCAGTGAGGAGGCAATTTACTGACAGAGAAGAATGCCCATAGATTGGCGTATCATTCTGCTTTATATATAAAACGTTATGGGGAAATTAGTTTCTTCACCTGTTTTGATTTCTCCAGTTCCAAGTAATTAAATAAAGTCATGCATTGCATGGAAATGAGAGACGGAAAGGCTGAGATCTAAGTGCATGATTTACTGGGAATAAGAAGCCTAATATAATCTTCTTTTGAACCATGATCTCTAGATGCCTACTTTGACGCAGATAAAGTACATCTTTCCTGGGATTGTCTTTGATTCTAAAGGAAACCTCTTCACACTTTTCCACCACTGATTGATACCAAAGGATTTATTCGAGACTCTTGTGAGTTGTGCTTAGTCGAGGCAACTCAAATGAGCGACTTTTTAAGGACAAAAGGGACAAATGGAGAATTATTTGGTCCCTCTCAAAACACACTAGTTATCTTGAGGTAGTTTTAGGGACTTTATTAACCGTTTGAGAATTTTCCGGTTTCAGTTATATTCCGTGGACATGGGGTGGTGTCCAAATCAATAATATTCCGGTTTCAAACGAGAGATTTTTGTACAGAAGTTCATGTAGAAACCGTGTTCATTAGAAACACTGCGGATTTAGGGACTATTTGTATAAGAGGGTATGCATGTTTTAGATATTTTTTTACTCTAATCTGAACTAATGATTACTTCCAATCCAAACATATAGACTTCATAGGTGTGTTGATGTTCGTTCGACCTACCAGTGGTCACTACTCTTTTCAATCTTTTATTTTTTCAATCATTCGTTACTAAACAAATTTGTCGATTGCAAGCATCTCGGGAGCCGCGCCATCCTCTATGTTTGGCCTTACGTGTGCATAGAAAACCGAAATGGGAGCGCTACCGACAACTCTATAATGTGCAGTCGTGAACTAATTTGCAGATCGGCCTTTTCTTGATCAATTAATTTATATGTTCCATTTCTTACTGCCTAAGTCTCCAACGGCAAGCAACAAGAAGCAGCAGCAAAGGAAGAACACAAAGCAATGTTCAGCAAATATTAAAGGCCAATTAAGTAAGGTCAAACTGCGTCAAAGCCGGTTGATTGCGCTCATCAGCTTAACTGGAAAGCCAATTATATATATGTTCTTTCTTCAGGAAATGTTTGATTTCGAAGGCTCCATGAGAAAGCATAAACACACGCTCGTTAATAAATAGATATTTTTTCCGTCTCGAAAAGTTTGTCGCTTTGTAGTTCATTTTTGAACTACAAAGCTACAAACTTTTCGAGACGGAGGGAGTAGAATATTTGTGCTAACATCAGAAAAAATAACGGTTGCTTTGTTTTGTTTCTCACATTTGATAGAGGCAGTACATTCGATAAATAGACAATTTAGCTCTTCTTTATCTGCTTTGGATTGTAGGCGTTTATAACAAAACAAAATAATCAGGCAAAATATTCTCCGCGGAAGTCGAAACAAATAAAGATGAATAAAGTTAGGCAGCCACCTTCATCAAAGTGAAGATACACCCATAAAAAAATTAAGTTATGCTGCCAAGCTACCCATACCCAATCAGGAAACAGAAGCACAGCTAAGCCGTGCCCGTGTGGCAGTTGGCGACCCCTGATCGGCCTCCTCCTTGCCCAGCTGCCCCATGTATGCCGGGACTCCACTGCTGCCTTCCGGCTGGCAACTTGCTTAAGCCTGAAGGGCAGCGCCACTGACTCCAGGCTCCAGCCGTCGGCCTCCTCCGTCATTCGCACCTGCCAGCACACTCACGGTACATGCATGAGCAGCGCGTTTCAGTTATGCACATACTCATCTCCTGCAGAAACTGAAACAAGTTGAGAGCGGCAATGCAATCATGAATGAAACTGAAACAAGCACGCGCCTTGCCATCGAGGGCTTACCCGCCTCGAATCTGGCTCTTTCCGCAGCGTTACGCGGAGTCGGTCGTGCCTGAATTCGGCAGGAGAACAGGAGGTACAAGTACAAAGGATGCAGGTGCAGCGGCAATGGCATCTCGGGAAACTTCTCGCAGGCGTCAACCACACGGCCCTTTTGGTTAGCTGTACACACTACTGCATACGCGAAAACAACACCTCACACTGCCTGCAAGGAACCAGCTCAGCCGAGGCCTTGCCAACAACTGCGAGAGGCCGGCTATATGTACGTGCGCCTGTACATCTCCAAATTCAGAGCTCATCATCATCACAACCAACTCTCCTGCTAGTGCACGCTGCGAGTGTGACTGGCTCGTTTCGAGAACGGGACAAAGTTTCTTTCAGCTCATCTCTTCCTCGAAGAGGCCTTCGTTCTTGTTGCCAGAGCTTTGGTACAGGCAGTGCGTTGTTCGAAGGTTAGAGGTGTCTGATTGAGACCATGGGAGGCACGCTGGAGTACTTGTCCAGGCTGCTGCTCGGCGGTGGCGGCAGCAGCAGCAGCCGCCGGCGGTACAAGAAGCGGAAGCAGTTCCAGACGGTGGAGCTCAAGGTCCGCATGGACTGCGACGGCTGCGAGATGAAAGTCCGGAACGCCCTCTCCAGAATGAAAGGTACCTATCGACCACCAGAAAAGTAGTTAATCATGGCTGATGAAACTTTCAGCGTCAGTTATTGTTGTGTTAAGAAGCTTGATCATCGTGATTGATTAATAACTTGGTCCTTGATTTATTCAGGGGTGCAGTCCGTGGAGATCAACCGGAAGCAGCACAAGGTGACGGTGCAGGGGTTCGTGGAGCCGCACAAGGTGGTGAACCGGGTGCAGGCCACGGGGAAGAAGGCCGAGATCTGGCCCTACGTCCCTTACAGCCAGGTCGCTCACCCCTACGCCGCGCCGGCCTACGACAAGAAGGCGCCGCCCGGGTACGTGCGCAGGGTCGACGCCATCATGCCGGTGTCGTCCACCTACGGCGGCGGCGGCGGCGGCGCTGCTGCCCCGCAGCAGGAGGAGCGGCTCGTCACCATGTTCAGCGACGATAATCCTAACGCCTGCTCCGTCATGTGATTGTTTAGGCAGCCGTATAGTATAAACCATATCGGTAGGATGGATGTTCTTGGTGGTGACAGATATATGTATCTGTGTAGTAGCTATACATGTTTGCAAGAAATGATCAAAGTTTTTAATGGGAGAAGCGATTTTCCTAACCTAGGTCCGTCTCTTAATTGCATGTGCTGTCGAATCTTTTCATCCACCTTGAGCTTGATAGATTTCAGAGTTGTCTGTACTTGATGGTTGCAGCTGGATTGCTCTGTTTCATTGGTTTATTTATTTGTACATGATTTGGTACACGTTGAAGTACTCCTTCTCGGATCTGTTTAGTATTCAATGAACAAATCTTCAACGAATGTCTCGAACAACGCTGCGTTTAGCGCACTGAAACTTTTATCAGATTGGCATGTGCATGGTGACTGCTGTAGTGCGCCAATGCATGCAGCATGTGCGTCGATATCGCAGAATAATATCAAGCCGGAATTGTATTTCTTTCTTGCCCACTTTTTTTTGGAAGAATTTTGGTGTTCCACTAACCTGAGAAGGGAATTTCTAACCTGAGCCAACGTGGCTCTGTTCCACAAAGCTAAAGTCATGTCAGAAACTTCCGAAGAATAATTAAAGCATTAGGAGCACATTTGATAGCTGAAAATTGATATTAAATGTTACCACTAACCCTAACATGTTGGATCCGCCCAATTTTATATAACCAATTTTCCGCACAAAATATATAACCAGTAATTTCATGAAACTTTTTAAATTTTAGATGATGACAGGAAAAGTTATACAACCAATAATTTCATGAAAAAGTAAATGAATAGCAGTGCACTAATAATGAGCAACACTTTGAGATCGAGATTGTTAGCTTGACGCCATTTCATCTTGTTAACTGGAGAACAATTACCGGAAGCAAATTAGGAGGAGCTCAGCTGGAAAGAAAAATAAACAACGAAATCCTGGCAAAAAAACTATCCGACCTGCCGGATTCGAACCAGCGACCTAAGGATTATCTGCTGCAAACTACAGTCCTCCGCTCTACCAACTGAGCTAAGGTCGGTCTGTGTTAAGTTACATAATTAGTCATTTATAAAACGTAAATTTACATATATGTACCTGATAGCCAATCAATTAACAACACTAATAGAAAATAACGATGAAAATAAATTGAAGCATGTAAATATAATAACTTTAGATATATTTGAATTATTGATGACACTATTATATTTGATTTGTGGATTCTAGTCAGGCACATGTGCGGGTCATCTAACAAGTCTGTATTATAGGTTAGCTGGGGAGTATGCATGACGAATTAACAGAGTTTGTTAACTTGTCCCAACAAGACATATATTAGCATGCACCATTAGAGTGTAATGCATAATAAAGTATATAATAATATTTCAAAATATAATTTATTACATAGATAAAAAGGAATATTATGATTTGCCAGCTTACACTGCTCAAACCTACCCCAGTAAAAGGCAGATGCGACGAGTGTCACTCACAGTCAGAGAATGAATCAGAGCACCCCCAGTACACACACGTCACGCGTGCGCCATTACCGTGCCGGCGGCCGCGCCGCGGGTCGTTGCCCTGTGCCGGCGCTCGGAGCGCGCGCGCAGCACGCAAAGCTGCGCCTCCCACACGTCCCTACCAGCGAAAGCAGCGAACTCGCCGCCCGTCGTCACCCTCGCCGCCGCCTGCCCGCCGCCCGATCCCCTCCTCCTAATCCGCAGCTCGGTGTCGTACCGCGACCTCTGCGCCGGGTCAGAGAGCGTCTCGTAGGCGCGACGCAGCTCGAGGAAGAACTCCGTGGACTCGGCCCGCCGCGACGGCGGGCACACGTCGGGGTGGCACTGCAGCGCTAGCCTCCGGTACGCGCGCTTGATCTCGTCGGCGCCGATGGCCGGCGAGGGCTCGAGGGACAGCACCTTGTAGTAGTCGATCTTCTTGCTACCATTAGCCGAGCCCGAGCAGACACTACTAGCTCTGTCTGCCGCCGTCGCCGCGGTCGTCGTCAGCTTGCTGCACCTGTTCCGGCGGCCAAGCAGGGCAGCGTTGCCGATGCATCTCGCCACGGGAATGGTGCCGGTGTTCATATGGCTACAAGCTGAGACCGCGCGCCAAGGTTATTTAGTACCTTACCTTTGCAACCGACTGAAAATTAACTAGCGATGTGCGGTGGAGACGACGGGGAGATGCGTACGGTACGGCTATATATATAGAGAGAGCTGAGCCTGGCGGGACAGGGCGGCGACACGGTCACGGACGAGACAAACGAGGTGGCGGGGAAGCGATGGTGCGCGGTTTCGCTGGGCACGGCTGGTGGCTGCCTGCCAACGACGTCGCCGAGCTGGTGCGGCGATCGAGTTGTACCGGTGACGGTACGTGCAGCTGGGATGGAGACTGCAAAGATGCATCCTAGGTTTCCGGATATAACAATAAGAACTTTGACGAAGGAGCTAACAGTGCAGCTGTTCCATTTGTACCGTACAAAAGTTGGCTGGGGACAAGTGGACCGCGCGTGCAGTGCAGGGTGTGGCTTCTTATATTGTACTATCGGCATGTTTCGGCGGTCTGCTCTGGATGCAGCAGAATTGCAGCTGACGGCCGGTGATCGTGTGGTGCGTGGCTGTGTCGGAGCCGGGATTCTAGGCATATATATGTGTTCAGAGCCAAGATTCCATGGTAGCGACGAGTACTCTGTTTTCATTCTAAATGATGACTAACCAGCGTTATTTAAAATGAAACGGTGCGAATATTAAAATAAAAAATAATTCACTACAACAACAATTTCATTTTATGGGGCTTAATTTGGAAACGTGATATGGTGTCTTCATCAGGAGCTTGGTGAAGAAAAACACACGCTTAAGAAACGTAACCACGCTCAAAAACTCGGCGCCGCGAGAAGAAGCGAATGGGAACGATCAGTGCAGAGAGCCTTGCAGCCTGGGTGCACGGGCCTTTTCAGTTTCCTGGCCATCGTGGGCTGATCCACCAAGTCTAGAATTGCCTACTTCGCTTAACTGTGTAGACCGTTTGGGCCTCTGAGCGTTCTCGAACTAAGTATTTGGGCCGAGCTTAGTTGGAATACAGCGTCCGCTCGTGGTTTTTGGGGTGATTGACATGAGCAGGAGAGACGGCAGATTTGTTAAGTATTTTGTATTTTATTCCTCTAAAAAGGCATTTTCTTGCGATTTACTGGATTGTCATAAAGTAAATGCAGACGGCACGAATTAGAAGTTTGTTGGTTGTGAGGAGATGATAACACGGTATCTTCAGTTGATGTCAAGGAGACATAGGGCAACCCATAATTTTTAGCCGGAACAAGAAGAGGGGATTATAGTGGGCAACGAAAATATAAAAGAAATTTATTATAAAAAATACTCACTCCGTCCCTATGAACTTGTAGTTTATTTTTGAATTACAAGTTCATAGGGACGAAGGGAGTAACTTACATAGCTGACTTACGAAAATATTTTTGGGACACACGATGACAATTAATTGCTCACTAGATGAGGATTCGTGAACTGATGTTCCACAAGTAACCAAGCAGGAGAAAGAGTTCCTCACTTTCACTAAAAGGAAAATTAGAGATGAGTGTTCCATCAAAATGAAACACAAGAAACCACCAGGCCCACAGTCCATAAGGTTTTCCTGCTCAGTTCTAGTTATATATGGTTTTAGAAACAAGTGAAATATGACCTGGACGAACATTTCAGTGCATCCCATACAGGGGAGCTGCCCTGGCCATCCAAATATATTATCGATGACTGAACATTGTGCAAGTTGCCGCCACGTTCGTGATCTGCTTTCTAAACCGGGGAAAGTTTATTCTGTTCTTCGTGGGGACTTGGTCGCGCTCTGCAGGCCGAGGTTTCTCCAGCCTTGTTCCTCCGGCCAGTAGAAACTACTGTACTTGGAATCGGTGCAAAGCAACCAGCGTATCTCGGGTCGATCTCGGGGGAGCTCATACAACCACGAATTTGATCCGATCCGGCAACTTGGATGATGGATCGCCTTTCCGCCCACGGTTAAGTTTAGTTGTTACGCCCATGTTTGATTACGAGGATGCACGCGACCCAAGACGGTCTTGCTAAAGATGGAAAGGGAAACAGGAAAGTCAGTACCGAGGAAAGCAGACGGAGGACACCACTTGAAATTAAGTTGTTCTAGAATGGTTATTACGTGCGCTGCCGGTCATGCCATGATCCCCAATGCAATGCTAGCTTAATCTTGTTTTGTCTGCCCCTTCTCTTCTGAATGTCGTCATGTGACATTCCTCTGGAGATTCGCGCTGACTCTTGCGGCCCTGCCACCGACTTGTTAACACAGGCGCATGTTCCCCAGCGCGCGCGTGAACGTGAGGCGCCGGCCGGCAGCTGGTTTGGCCACCATCTCGTCCTCGGCGCGCGGTTTTGAGACGGCTCTTTCTGGCCGCGCGCCCCTGTTTCGCTGCCTCCTCTAGGCGGCGCGCCGGGCCCCGACGGCGACATGTGCCCACTGACGCTAAATTATCATGCATTCGATCGGCACCTAATTAATCATGCATGCGATCGATGCGCGCACCAACTCCGTGGCCTGCCTGCCTCGACGACTCGACGTGGAAAGCGGCGCTTTTTTTGGCTCCTCTGCCACTGTCTGTCGTCTCAGCTCGTCGAGGGCGCCAGCCAGCAGCAGCAGGGCAGCAGTTTTCCGTGGCCGGGACCAGCCAACTGGCGTCGCCGAGGTGCATGCATCGGCCGGTCAGTCCCTACAGCCGGTTTCTGATTCCCTCCACCAACCAACGACGGTACCACCACCATAAAATGAATCACTTGTTAACGACTGACGACCGGCGCAGGACAAATGGAATACCAGAGTAGGATTAGCAGTAACCAAATCAGGGGCACTTGCATTCCCTTCGACACTAGTTCCAGTAGAATGAGAAGGCTGATCCGCTGATGATCGAGTATCAGTGCGATTGAGTGTCAGACGTCGATTTCACGATGCCGATGTTGTTTTGCCTTATTTCATACTCCCTCATTCCCAAATTACTTGTCGTTAGCACAAGTTTTCTAGTTCAATTTTGAACTAAAAAGTTTGTCATAATGACAAGTAATTTGGGAAGGAGGGAGTATATTTCATCCGGTTAAAAGCTGTAAAATTCACCATCAAACTTTGAACTTCACGATCACAGATTTCGTTGGCAGGAAAATCGCGCACGAGTATAATTCAGCCCGTCGTGCCGACATGGAGCTGTAAAGCTGGGCTCTGGACAAGTGGTAACCAGCTAGTAGCAGCGCGTTTACGAGGAAAAGACCAGGACTTGAAGAAGCCGACGAGGTCGTCAAGTTGTCACGCGCGGGAGTCCCACACGTACGCGCGAGGCCACGTACCAGACGCCGAGCTGGGCCGCGTCCAAGGCGCTGGCGTGGCCCCCGCCGGATCCGCGTCGTCGGCGCCTCCCCCCTCGCAGCTATAAATAACCGGCTTCCCGCCTCGGCACCGCACACCAATCATCTCTCGACCCTCGTCTCTCAATCATCACCGCACGGCGGCGCAGCAGGTACGGTCTCGTGTGTGATCGTACGTCGACCGGACGTGGGTGAGCGAGTGAGTGACATGGCGAAGCCGAGCGTGGTGGTGCCGGAGGTGGGCGTGGCAGCGGTGGCGTCGGCACAGGCGGCGTGCCCCTGCTCGGGGACGCTGTTCCCGTACCCGCCGCCTCGGGCCGGGATCGCCGCCGTGCGACGGAATTGCCTGCAGGTGGACCTCGGCGCTACGGCGGCGGGGCTTTTCGGTGCAGCCGCCTGGGGCGTCGAGTCCATGCGGGCGTCGTCGCCAACGCATGCCAAGGCCGCCGCCGCACTCGCTGCGGGCGTCGACGACGAGCGCGCCGCCTGGATGGTCCGTGACCACCGATTGATTACCCGCTGATCCATATTCCATTCACACTCCCCGGCCCGCTTAATTCGCTGTTCTTCTTGGCTTGCTAACGATGAACTCAACCGGACATATGCAGGTGAGGCACCCGTCGGCGCTGGACAAGTTCGAGCAGATCGTGGCGGCGTCCGAGGGCAAGCGGATCGTCATGTTCCTGGACTACGACGGCACCCTGTCGCCCATCGTCGACGACCCCGACGCCGCCTTCATGAGCGAGACGGTGAGTTCGCTCGCCTGCGCGCCATTGACATGGACCTCCTATGTATCGACCTAGTATATTATTTCTATCTCGATCTCGCTCACTCGGGACACGCCGATGATGTTTCCAGATGCGGATGGCCGTGCGCAGCGTCGCCAAGCACTTCCCGACGGCGATCGTGAGCGGCCGGTGCCGCGACAAGGTGTATGAGTTCGTGAAGCTCGCGGAGCTCTACTACGCCGGCAGCCATGGCATGGACATCAAGGGCCCGGCCAAGGCCTCTTCCCGGCACGCAAAGGCCAATAAGGTGAAGTCACCATCTCACACGAACGCCTCCGTCTAATCAGCCTCCTTGGCCTAGCTTGTCCACTCACAAACAAAAGCCGCTTTTGTGCCCGTGTGGTCGCAGGCTAAAGGAGTTCTCTTCCAACCAGCAAGCGAGTTCCTTCCCATGATCGAACAGGTACCTAGCTCCTACCTACTTACAAATCACACGTCCAATCATTTCTCCATCACCTTTTCTGCTGCATCTATCGTCCGTGCTCAACGACTTGTTACGTTATGATTAGCTCTGATAGATCTAGCTTAGATCTTAACCAAACTTTTTGTACTTACTCGCGTTTAATGTTTCGCCGTCATATATCAGGTGCACCACCGTTTGGTAGAGCAGACTCGGCGCATACCCGGCGCGAAGGTGGAGAACAACAAGTTCTGCGTCTCCGTCCACTTCAGACGCGTCGACGAAAAGGTTCGCAAATTAATGGCTGTTGCTTTCGCTTCCCATCGCATCAATAGCTACCTAGCTTTTCGTTCGTCGGCCGCACTGTCGTTGGCAAATGGCAACTCCAAGCTAAGCTTTTTATTCCATTGTTGTGTCGTAGTCAGTGTCTAACCAATAACCAACCGAACCAAGCAAGGCTCTTTTAGGGTTAGCTTTAATCAGTGAGATAATTAAGAACGACGATGGCCACTGATGATCACAAGCAGTGTCACCGGTTAGGTAACCTGACGATCTTGCTGTTATGGTGCAGATGTGGGGCGAGCTGTCGGAGACGGTGAAGAGCGTGCTGAGGGAGTACCCGAAGCTGCGGCTGACGCAGGGGAGGATGGTGTTCGAGGTGCGGCCCACCATCAAGTGGGACAAGGGCAAGGCCCTCGAGTTCCTGCTCGAGTCGCTCGGTGAGTCATCACCGATCGAGCTTAATTAAGCCTTTTCTTCACTGGCTTCAATATATAGAGCTGGTGTATGTACAGTATTGTCTAGTAGTAGCAGTGGAGAAGAAGAAGAAGCATCTATACAGCCATCTACTAGATGCAGCTGACTAGGTTCGTTGTTGTGTCGTGGGCGCCGCATGCAGGTTTCGCTGACTACAACAACGTGCTGCCCGTGTACATCGGCGACGACCGCACCGACGAGGATGCGTTCAAGGTCTTGCGGCGGCGGGGGCAGGGCGTGGGGATCCTGGTGTCGAAGCATCCCAAGGAGACGAGCGCCGCCTACTCGCTCCAAGAGCCCGCCGAGGTGAGCCATGAGCTAGCCGCAACCACCAGCGGTCGTCCATGTCAATCTAATATATATCTCGCCACCGAGCGGCACTCGCGTCTCCGTTCGTGCGCCCGCCGTGCTTTTCGGACGCGGGACCGCGTCGCGTTGCTTTCGCGGGTGGGCCGGGTGGCCGTGGCCTGGACCACGGTGCCACTGATAGGCGATGGCGATGGCGCTGGCTACCTCTCTCATCTCACGTCCGTTTCGGCTCGGCTGCCGATGCTTACGCTCTGCGTCCGTCGCCGCTGACGTTTTGTGTTACCCACTTTAACTTTGTACGCGCCACAGGTAATGGAGTTCCTGCTGCGCCTGGTGGAGTGGAAGCGCCTGCTGTCCAGAGCCAGGCAGCTGAGGCTGCACTACTGAGATCGATGTATTAACACACTCCATCTCTCGTCCACGGGCATGCATTGCCAGAATCGAGCGACGCGAATGGCGATGAGATTGGAGGCAAAGGGATGTATCTGGCGGCATTGTTGGATCATACCGGCTTCTGTTCCCATTCCTCCCCCTCTCGCCCGTTCTTTTCCGGGGCCCTCTAACGCGATGGATAATGTATGCCATCCATGTACGTATGTATCAAAAGAACTACTCCCTCCGTCCCCATGAACTTGTCGCTTTGTAGTTCATTTTTGAACTACAAAGTGACAAGTTCATGGGGATGGAGGGAGTATATACGTACGAGAGGAAAAGGTTTAACTAATGAAAAGAGCAGCTGAACTAAACAGCAGAGAAAGTTCTGTATACTCCTGTCTTGTTCGTCTCTTTCGTAGGTTAGATTCTCTGATCTTGTGCTCATCCTCTCCCGGACGTTGTAAGCTTGTTACGACGGCAACAAGCACCAGAGGTCACGAGAAGTTGTGCTGCTCAAAGTTTCACGAGGATAAACAGAATAAAATATCTATGGACTTTTGACGTGCCCTCTTCGTTTTTGGCAAAAGCTTCTCTCTGTAAAATTGAGGTCACACTCGTGGATCCAAGTTACCCACCGATAAAATCTGCGGCTAGCACAGGGTCCAAATCCAGCAGTCACTCAATGTACTCCCTCCTTTCTTAAAAGATTGTCACCTTCTAGTTCATTTTTGTATTAGAAGGTGACAATCTTTTAAGAAAGGAGGGAGTATATGTTAGCAACCTGGAAGGGAGCTTGCCGGAAAATCGCCGGAGAGGAGAAAGAAGGGCGCCAGTAGAGGAGATGAGAGCCGGAGGAAGAGAATAAACGTGGGTAGCAAGAAGATGCTTGCAATTAACAATATTCTGCTTTTTCCAACTCATGTCACCCAGGTGGGGCCTAACAGTATACCCCAGACGAAACTATCTCGGGGACACGTATGTACACACTGATTATGCTACTCACCTTCTCCTAAACCGAGTCCGAGACAGAATAAGATCTCGGCGACCCACCTGAAAACGATTCACGCGAACGCACGCATCGAGATACGTGTAGTGGTTGGAACCTAGCTCGGACATGAACTGCCTCGGATGCTTCGCCCCAAGCTGTCTGATCTGCGTGCTACAGCGCGCACAGGGGGAGCCGGATAAACTCATCAATGATAAGCGCAACATCTTACAATCGCTATGATGATCATTGCGATGATCCCCAAACAGCACTAACACCAAGGTTGATATTTGCCATGTGAAGATCAGGTATTTCTGCAGAAGCCATACAAGTGATGTCCCAACCAGCACTATGGTAATCAGGGCCCAACTTATGTCAGTAGTGCAATTATCACTGCCGTACTCAAAATATCAGTGATAAGAATCCTAGGAACCGTTGTGTGAATTCATACGCAGTCTCTCTCTTCACTATGAGTAATTTGACAGTGCTTACTGATTTGATCCAAAGCTGAACCTGATGTTGAGGCGACCCAGCTTTGCACCACCATTGGCCAGTCCGACATCAAAAGATGAAGCAGCCAACAAGGCCATGGAACCTTGGATAATGCTGCGTGCCCACATGACTTTTACCATTTTGAGGATAATGCGTGTATGCGCCCACTTGTGAGCTTTGGAGCGAGGCCATGAAAGCGAGGCACCTCCACTAGACAAACGGAGTTCGGTTGGAGCAGCAGCAGATGGAATCTGTGAACGCAACATGTCATGTGCTGCTTGAATTTCCACGTCGGAGATTGAGACGCTCCGCATGCTTGCAATCATGCTGTCCAGAAGAAATAATAACATGGGCTCATCTCAAGAAGAATTCCAGGGCAGTGATAATCTTAGATAGAAGGGTGCCAACCCGGTTTATATCGAACGCCAATGTTATACAGAAAGTGCAGCTAGCTAAACTATAAAAACAGAGGTTCAGCTGTGAGCTGTGGATAATTATTTAAAAACTAAATTTGCACAAAATTAAACAAACTAGCTATCTTACATCATTGCAAGTATTCCATCTAGCCCAATTGTTCAACAATATGAGAGCCCTTAATCTTTGCTTCATTGGGAGCCATTACCTGATCGGCAAAGCTTTTCTCCTCTGTTGTCAAGAGACAGTGAAACCCTCAACTGATGGTCTGATGGAGGGTACCTATCCAATCCAATGCTTCACTCACAAAGCTCAAGATAAACATCACCATGACACAGTTGGGCACGATAGAATTAGTATCTTCTACTTCCTTGCATAATAGAAAACTAAAAGATTTACACACATTTAGCTAATTTTATATTATTTTAGATACCATGTTAACATATTTTTCTATTAACTATATGTGGATAACTATTTACGTAGTAGTGGGCAATTTATAAAATTATACATGAGTACTTCAGATATTTTTAATAATGGCAATGGTGGTTGAGTTTTAAAATATAAAAGTGGTGCTATTTTTTAATGATAGTGGCTGGTAATTGTTCTTCCTTTTCATTTCGGATTAATGTAGGAACTTATAACTCTTAAAAGCGAACGTGGGGACTCTTTTTCTTGATCATATATATATATATATATATATATATATATATATATATATAATTGTTAGAGCTTATAGTGAAAATTTGCAAAAAAAAAAATATCTTGATTTTCAAAGTTAAAATTTGCGGTTAAACAACTCCAACTACATACTCTCCAAAATCACATTTATTTTTAAAAGCAATTTAGTCATTTAAACACAAATAATCTTATCAGTGTCATTGTTGAACTCCACCTCCACTCAACTTTTCAAATGGATTTCATGTTCTGATGGAGCTGCCGAGGGAGATTTTTTTTTTGAAAACCGAGCTGCCGAGGGAGATGGTTATGAGAAAGAAACCTAATTAAACTTTTTGCTATGTCCTGCGTAAATAAGTCGCCAAAAACAAAACAACCTCGACTCTCCAGCTGTATGGCAGAGAGGTAATCGAGACGACCCCGACAGAACGTTTTTGGTCCATTGTTTTCACCAGGAGGGTTGATGAACCAGATCGACACGGGTGAACAAAATCTTTACGAACTTCTCATTAAGGGTCCAGTAATGCAATAGTGATCCTTAGATATACGTAGATACTTAGCCAATCCAACTACATGCTGTATCACGAACTCATGAATGTTTTAGTACAAAAGAAATGCTATATTCCAGGTGTTTGACAATAGCTTACATTTCATGCGATCTTTGATTTTCTTTAAGATCCGTGCACCTCTACTAACCCTATCTTATTCTCTACAGGGAGGTTCCCATCAGGCGTTAGCGGCGGCGGGCGCCCTCAGCGTCGGCGCCAACACAAGCGGCGGGAGGCGGCGCCGAAGCGTGTGCGGATCCGGCGGGCGGCGGAGTATGGCGCGATGCGGTGGCGCGGTGAGGGCAGCGACGGTGGTCGCGTGAGCCACACCTGGCGGCGGCACCGCCGGCCACCGTTCCGGGGAAGGAAGGTAATTTTTCTGTTAACTAGTATTATTCCTAATTATAATATGTAATTTGTAGATTATGTTAATTATAAAATAATAAGAAAAACAATTTTATAATTTAGTTAACCTATAAAATTAAGGGTTAATTGTTGATTACATGATAAAAGGTTAATGATACTAATTAGTGATCATAATTATCCGATGTTTGAAAACACACATGACAAATAAGACAAGTCCAAGAGAACAGATTAACAATTCAAACCTTTATCTATTACCCTGAAACATCCCTGCTAGTACTTCTTACTAATTAATCCTCAGTTCCCCTTTGGAAACTACGTACAGTGACACATAGCGTCTTAAGAGCTCCTACAGGCGCCAACGGTATTCCCCAGCTTCCTCTGCCTCTCGCCGCAGCACCGCCGAACGCATGGCGCCGCCGCCTCCGACGACGTTCCCGCCTCTAAATCTGTCGTGCCAGGCGGGTCCCTCGTCCCGGGGTCTCTTGTCCCCCGGCGACGTGACCAGCTGTTTCTTTTCGCGGACCGCCTGAACGATCCGAAGCAGCAGCATTACGCCCTCCACGTTGAGGCTCCACCACCCCAGGCCGCCGTCTGGGCCGCGGCGGGCGTCGCGGCGCAGCGCGGCCCTGTTCGTCTCGATGGCGTCCAGGAGATCAGACACCACCGACTTGCTCGGCAGCGCCGCGGCCGAGGCGGCACGCGACCTGGCGGTGTCGGCACTGGCGCCGCCGCCACCGAGGGTGATGGTCAGGTGGCGGGAGGGCTGGAGCACCCCTGCGAGTAGGGAACGGCTGAGCAGTTTGACGACCGCCGACGTGCGAACACCGCGCTCCATCTGCCTGGCGCGGTCGAACGGCGCGTCGGCGATGGCATGTCTTGCCGGCGAGGTGGCTCCCTTGAGGCGCTGTATACTGTCATGAGCACGAACCCAAGGATCGGTGTGTTGGTGGTTCAGATCGCCGGTTTTGTCTGCACGTGAACGAACCATCCAACACATCTGATGTTTTTGAGTTCCACACTAGATTGGAACGATGCCAGAATGCTGAATCACTTGTGTGTGTTCGTACCATCTGGTGTGCTCAGGTCGTGGTACTTACAGAACCGGGAGAAGATCTCTGGCATGGTTGCGCACTTATTCCTCCCGGCGCCGCCGGCCGCGTCGGTCGGCACGACGACGGCGTAGAAGAAGCCGGGCAGCTCGAAGACGAAGACGCGGGCGTCGAGCCGCGCCACGATCGCGTCGCGCGCCAGCATCCACTCGTGGTCCCCCACAGTACAGGAAGCCATGGACACCGGGTGGCCCTCCACGCGGACCATGTGCACCGACAAGCCGCCGGTCCGGAACGGCTGCGCCTCCTCGAACCGGTCGCCGCACAGCACGAAGAGGCTCACCGGAGTGCCCGCGACGCCGTCGATGGCGAGCAGCTCCGTGTCCGTGCCCGTGCGGTACTCTCGCGTCCGCCCCACCCGCAGCGCCGGCCGGGCGGCGGTTACTGTTCCTCCCTCCCGCCGGGAATCCATGCGCGGTTGGCAATGCTCCTTCTTCGAGACAAGAATTAAGCAGCACGTCGTCGCTTCACATAGAGAGTGCTCAAGGTAACGCGAGAGGTGTCGTTGGTGTTGCAAAAGTGAGAGAGGGAGATCGGGGGAAGCTAGAGCAAGCAAGGCAGGAGCACAGAGATCGATGGGAGTGGGTAGGAGAAAGAAGCCATGGTCGCGGCCACTCTTAAATACTGTAGTACCGATAACACTGACCTCTGCAGATGCGATGCGAAGGCCGAGGGCGGGAAAGGAGACGCCGGCGCCCGAGAGTCGAGAGAGCTGGGTACGTGGGAGCCGAGGCCATGCACGCGCGCGTGCATGCGCCACCCACGCACGCCGCGGGGGACACCTCGCACGCGCCCACCGCCGCGCCGCAACACGTGGCCCCCACCGCGCGACGTGGCGGCCGCCGCGGCCACGCGCCCGGCTGCGCTCGCCCCTCTGCATGACCGGCCCGAGGACCGCTTCAACTTCAACCGTGCCGCTCCAGCACAGTGCGGTGCTGCACCGCCTTGCCTCGGCTCGCAACGTGGGCTGTGTATCTTTCGCAAACTTTGTGCGCGTCCGTAAATTAAGGCCCAGTTAGAATGTTAGAGTACATCAGGTTCGGCTTGAAGCCCAATCTACGCATTGCCAACAGTTGAACAACTTTATCCCAACACCACATAAAATCTTTTGACGATCTCGCTTGTGTCGTCAATATTTAACAATGTTTTTTACAATAAGCTGACTCGGATCGGCTGAATATGCGCCATCTGCGGATGGTTTCCAGATAATGCATGGTATCAGGATCGAATTCCCCGGACTCGTGACGCGCGCTTCCACAGAGCGACAAGCGTCCGTATAGGTGGCCAACGGGCCGTGTCGGCCCGGCCCGGCCCCCGGCCGGGCTTGTGCTTGAAAAGCATCGGTCCGGCACGGTTTGGGAAAAAATCGAGTCGTGCTGGGTCAGTCTGGACATGGTCCGAACTCAATTTAAGCGTGTCGGGCCGATCCGATCCGGACACAGCCCGAACTCAATTTAAACGTGTCGGACCAGCTCGAACACGACCCGAACTCAATTTAAGCGTGTCGGGCGATCAACGGGCCGGTCCAGCCCTGTGGCCCGTTTACTTAAAAAGACACTAAAAACTGTAAAAAAAAGAAGACATTGTTCGGGTTTAAGCGGGACATGCCGGCTATGCCAGGCCTAAACGGGCCATGCCTGCTAGCCTGATGAGCCGGATGTCCAGACATGGGCACGGTCTGTACCGGGCTTCAGACCGGCCCGAGCCTGTTTTTTCGGACCGTGCTGAGTTCGGGCTGTGTTTTTTTTTGCAGGCATTCGTGTCGGCCCATTTGGCCACTTATACGCGCCCGCAAGAATCGAGAGTTAGACCATCCGCACCAATGTACTCTATAGCGTACTGAAAAGTATATTGTAAATCATACTGGAAAATTTTTTTGAGACAACATATTGAAAATTTAGAGGATAGAGTATATTTTAGAGTACATTGGTGTGGATGGTATTAGAGACATACCGAGGCCGACACTGCTGAGTTAGGTTGACCGGGCGGAGGTGGCCGAGCAGCGAGAGCTTGAGCATGCGCGGCGCGGGGTCAGCATGGCCGGGGAAGGTGAGAGGCGGTGGAGAGGATAGATGGAAGAAAGAAGGTGGGCGCTGGGAAGATGGAAAAAACTGGAAATCGTCCGACTTTTGGTTCAAGAAAGGAAGATAGCCCAAGAAAGTGGGTCGGATCCTCGTTTTGGCAGATGGGTCGGTGGCCCAGCAAATTTTGTTACTCCTCTGTTGCTTTCTTCTGTGTCCGTGTTCAATCTAGATGATCCAAACAGAACCTGTCATAGTTGATCGAAAATCACGTGAGTCGCAAACTGATCCATTTTTCAGTTGCAAGCTCTGGTGCAGGTGCAGCAGCGCTTCAACGGCCCATGAACGCCTCCGAGTTCCACCAGTAGGACAGGCACGTGATGCACGAGTCCCTTCTTTTGGTCTTGACCCACGGCTCCACGGACTTGTACTGCACGGGGAAAAAGCATCCATCCAGAGGAAAGCGCTGGCGCTGTGGCGCTCGCTGCCCCCGACGACCAATGACCACACGTACGCATCGCTCGGCTCCTGCCACACCACACAAATTCAAAGGCTCTAGAAGCGTTTCCCGCGTCCGGCACTACGACCGGACGTCGGGCATATTCTACTCCACGTATACGACTGGGACGTGCGTACTCTACCCCGGCAAATGTATGTTTTGACGGGTCTAGCACGCCGACGACGACGTTAGACGCGAGATCATCGCCTAGCATTTACGAGCCGTGATGGTCGGAATTACTAGCAAGTACTCTTTCCGTACCAAAACATTGATTATTTTATAATTCAAAAATGAAATACAAAATGACAAACTTTTTGAACAAAGAAGTATGTATAATTGTTTAAACTGCACTGTACCGGTACAACGTTCGTTCTATGGCATGGCGCTGTTTAAATTACGACCGTTGTTTAAATTACCGTAGTCGCTAGCTATAGGTACCGGTCACGCTGCGTTACGTTGGGTCGCGGGAGGACGATGTCAGGGGCAGGGGACCCTCACATACGGGAGCCGTCGTTCCGCGTGCGCATCATGCCATGCGCCGCGACCGATCTCATCGACCAAAGGTAGGCAGCTAATGAGCTACCCATTGCGACCAACCAACTCGCGCGCGCGTCCTCCCCCACCCCCCGCTCTGCTCGTACAGTACAGCAGGATCCGGTCCGCGACACACCCAGCGACCCTGCTGTGCGCACGGAAATTTCCGTCCTCAGATCACACCGCGCGCTGGTGGTATGTCCCCGGTTCAGCTGCTCACGTACGGCAGGCTCGAATCAACTGCCGGTATCTCGGTCCCGACGCAGGGCACACGTGCTAGAATTCTAGGGTGCACTTTGTTGGTGTCACCCGGTAGCAGCCATGACGCGCGCCTAACGACAACCAACGTCTATGGCAACTAGATCGGCGTTTCCCATATGTAAGCTATTTGTACGGTGCATGAGCTAGAGTCCAAACATGTCGTGCCAGAGCGATCCCTAAATTTACGGTAAATTGATCCGTTTTGCCTTATGCAATGCAACTAGCTGCTCATCACCCTGGCCTGGTGAATTTCCTCAGAGGCAGAATTCAGCATCCTTGGCGTGCAAAACTACGAGCGCTGTTACTGCGATCAGGCGATGGAATCCCGGCGACGGAACGGACCGCGGGTGGGCTGAGAGACCGAACAAACCGTGGGCTCCCTGCCACCGGGCCCGCCGTCAGCAGCCCTTTTCCTTGGCCCCGGCGACTAATTATGGACGCGGAACGATGCTGTTCACCAAACCACGACACCCGCACGCACTCGCCTCGCGCGGCAACAAACCAAGCCAGACGAACGATCGAGCTTCCTATCCCCAGCAGTTCTCTCAAACCCCGTTCCTTTTGCGGGAACGAAAGTGCTCCGAAGCAGCCGCCTCCTCCTCCCCTCTCCCTTTTAGTATACCACTTCGCCGGCCCGGCGCAAAGCTTCCCCTCCCTTTCCGCGTCCGCCGCTTCTTCTGCCACTCGTCCATCCCGGCCGGATCAGCTTGGGGATGGGGTGAAGGAAAGATCCGGCCTTTTAGCTGCTTCTGGCTAGTGAATTGTTTGATCGGTGGTGGGGGTAGTTGGTTTTCGGGAGTTGCACCACCGGAAAAAGGAGGAGGAGGGTTGGTCGGTGCGAGGTGGTGGGGTGGTGGCGGCAGGATGGACTCCGGAAACAGCGGCAGTCTCCAGTCATCGAGCGGCGGCGACGACGAGTTCGACTCGAGGGCCGGGGGCGGCGCCGACTCCTGCCCGCTGTCCGCGCTGCTCCGGCCGGCGCCGTCGTCCTCGGCCGCCGCGTTCTCGCTCCACGGGTCCCTGTACGGCCTCCAGGATTTTGCGACCGCGGCGTCTCCGCAGCCGCCGCACCGGGCGGGTCTCTTCTGGTCCGGGGCGTCGGAGTCGTTCACTGGCGCGGCCGGGGCGTCGGAGTCGTCATCACCACGCGCGTCGGGCGCCGACCAAGGCGCGCGGCGACGGCAGGCCGAGACGTCCGCGGCGGTTCAGGGTTCGGCTTCGGCGCCGCCGAGGGGGTCGCGGAAGCGGACGCGCGCGTCGAGGCGGGCGCCGACGACGGTGCTGACCACCGACACTTCCAACTTCCGCGCCATGGTGCAGGAGTTCACCGGCATCCCGTCCCCGCCATTCGGCGCCCCCGCCCGCTTCGGCCACATGTTCCCGCCCCCGTCCTCGCTACGCTCCGCCCCCGCTTCCACGCTGCCGCCGTACATTCTCCGCCCGTTCGCGCAGAAGCTCCCGTCGGCGCCTTCCGCTTTCCCGCCCTTCACGTCGTCGTCATCTTCAACGCTAGCGTCCAGCGTCAGCGTCGCCAACGCCGATGCCGCGACGGACCGAGCCACTACCGCGGGAGCATCCTCCAACCAGACCGCCCAGACGGCGGCCGCGAGCGGAGCCACCGACACGTTCCAGCTGTCGTCCTCCGCGCTTCTCCGTCTGCAGGACAGCAGCAGCTACCTCTCCTTCCAGAACCTCCTCGACTCGCAGTCCCCATCGCAATCCATTTTCGGCGCGGCGGGCGGGTTCGCGCAGGCGCCGCGGCTGCACGAGCATGTGCCATCGCCTTCAGAGTTCCTGTCCGGCATCGGCAGCGGCAACCTCGGCCTCGCCCACGGAGGAGGAGGACTCATGATGATGGGCTCCGAGGGGCTGCACTTGCACCCAAGAAGCGACGCCCAGCACGGTGGCAACGAGTTGTCTGGCGTGGTGGCTTCCGGCGGCAGCTGCAAGCTGAACTACTCGACCCACGCCGGCGCGGCCACCTCTTCATCTGCCGCAGCCGCCAGCGGGGAGAAGCCACCGGACGTGGGCGCAGACGGGACTGCCCGCTCGGCGCGCGGCGAGGGCCTAGACCCGTGGATTTGTACATCGGAGTAAGGAAGAGAGCAAGGTATGCTGCGTCGTCCTTCGAGCCAGTGTTGCTACGGAGATGAACTGAACCGGCTGGATCCGCCATGCTTGACTAACAAAGGTCTGATTAGGCTTTGAGCATTACCCCTTTTGTTTACCTAATCACTTCTTTCTTGAGCCAGTTATTGTAGCCTTTTGTACATCAAAAACATCGGTCTCACTTAGGAGTATTAGATTCTTGAATTAATCTCACGCGATTTAGACGTGCAATGAGACGTCACATAGGCTAGACACAGAGAAGAGAGACCGATCGAGAGGTGGTGCAATTTGTAGTCCCGAAGCAACGCTTCTGCCGATATGCTCCTTGTCCTCTAGCTACCAGCGTCATGTCGTGGTTGCTGTCTCGCTGACTCCATTCCTGTTGCTGTTGCTCGGCCTTTGGCCCCGACCGACATGGTCGACGACATCAGAGCAAGCATAATGGTTTATGAGCCAGATGTTTTTAGCTACGGAAATCCTCAAAATCAGGTGTCTGAAAATCTTTCCTTGCGACGATATGGACCGTCGGATCACTTCAAGATTCGTGCCATCTCACCTTATCTTCTTCCTCCCAACCCTAACAACTCATTCGAGGCATCCCGAGTCTCAGGGCGGCCGGGGCGGCTTCGTGCTCGCGACGGTGGCGAGTCTGAGGGCGGCGATGGAGCAGCGGATCCGGCGCGACCGTAGCGGCGGCCCTGACGAGCGCGGCGGCATCCCGGCTAGGCGACGCGACGGCGGCGCCGCCGGCCGGAATGGAGGAAGAAGATAAGATTTTGTTGTTAATTGTTAATCTGTAATTTGTAATTGTCGATCCGTAAATTGTAAGATTATGTTAGTTGTGAAATAACAAAGCAAAAAAAATTGTGATTGATTAACCTATATAATTAAGACTTAATGATTAAGTACAATATTAATGGTTAATGATAGTAATTAGTTGCTAATGACTCGGTGCCTGAAATTTTCTCAAATTTCAGACACCTGACATATAGATAGGCCATTTTAGCTAACCATTGAGCTATTTCAGTAAATTGACCCACTCTTATGTCTCCTTTTTTTCCAACCACCAGCGAGCGGGCGCAGAACGGACTGAGAGATTTTCGGCGCCAAGTTGCGATCTCAAATTAGACTGCTCGCACTCTCGTGACTTGTGGATCTCTGTATCAAACTTCTATATCACCATCTTTAAAAGATTCTCAAATTTATAGTTTCGTTTTTCACACTCGTTCACCTCTAAATCAGATGTTTATATCCTTTTTCCTCTCTTCTTCTATTCTATTGTTCTTTTTCCTCTTTTCTTTTTTCCTCTCTCTTTTCCTTACCTTCCCATTTGTTTGCAGGTGCCGCTATCTGTGGAGGCCTGTTGTTCCTCCTGCTATTTTTCAGGTGCTATAGGGTCGATAGCTGCAGACGTTGCCGCACGATAATATACTGTGGAGGGCCTATAGCGTCGACCGTTGCGAGCGATCTTAGTTGCTGCACCAGCAGGTCTCAAACTGCCACTCATCAGACTGCAGGCCACCGCTCCTCGTATGTCGGCCGATAAACTGTAACTCCCTAAGACCTCTACTTACGCAAAGCCTCTAGCTAAAAGAGTCGAGACAAGGGATGACGGTCAATAACATGTGGACTCAGTTCCACACGTCAGTGATCATGTTACGGCGTGCAGCAGAAAATCCTTGTTCTAAGACAAGAAGTGAAAGTCATGCGCAGGAGCCTAGTACTCCCTACCGGCTTTATATTATATTTTCGGAACTAAGCTAACGCGAACAACTCCAACATGATGGATTGCGACGACGAGACGGGGGAGGAAGGCAATGTTGTATAGCATGACGGGCTTGATTGGTGGGAGGTAGGAGACGAACAACTGTACCTCCTGGAGCTGATCATGTTAGGCTATCAGCACTCGTGTATTCTATATCTTCTTCTAAAATCTAATCGGAGTCACATCATATTCTACACCTTCTTCTATACTCTATAAAAACTTCTAGTAAATACTACAATAATCTTTCCCGTAACTTATACAGTAAGCTTTGCAGCGTACCATTGCAGTCAGTTTTAGAATCGGCCTTGAACAAAGATCGCGACATGTGATGGCCGTCACGATCTTAGTCATCCCACGACCGTCTTCGTCATTGACGAGAGACATCTTTTTGCTGCTACAATTGGTCGTCTACTACTACTCTCTCTCCGTTTTTTTATTTGTTCCGACTAGTTGACTAGCTTGTGACAAATAAAAAGTAGTATATTCCTACTAATGTTTTTGTAGCATGTGGTATGGTTTTAGGGGGATGGAGAGGAGAGGCCGAGATGGGAAGATGGTTGTTGCATGTGTCCGGCCCCTACACTTGATTGTACATGGATGGACTGCCAGTACCTTTTCTGATTGATAGCCTCAGGGCTGATTCGGTTTTTCATTCAAGAGGGGATTGGATTTTTACTAGTATTCTCTCCGTCCCCATGAACTTGTCGTTTTGTAGTTCAAAAATGAACTACAAAGCGACAAGTTCATGGGGACGGGGGTATCATCTATGCACACTCTGCATCGTGTGCCAAGTCTCTTCCGATCCAGGTACGTCTTCAGTATGTGTATCCACTCGGAAGTACTCTTTTCATCCATAAATACTTGTAAAATGAACAAGAAGACGATAAGTATTTAGGAACGGAGCGAATACTCTCTTGGTCTAAAAAATTTATCACTGTGTTAAAAAAGATTATCGTTTTGTAATTCATTTTTGCACTTTTGAACTGCAAAACGATAAGACTTGTTACAGGGTAAGTATTTAATACGGAGTACTATATATTTTCTCCATTCTTAAAATTTTGTCGTTTTGTAGTTAAAAATAAACTACAAAACCACAATATGTTTTTTGAATGGGGAGAGTAAGCATCACCTGAGTAGGTAATATCTTCGGAATCATCTGGTTTCACATTGCCGTACCGTGTTAGTGCAATATTGTAGCAAAAGTTACACGGTTACCTGTCACGAGAAAGCGACACAGATTATTTGTTTAAAGCAAAAAAAATCTATCATGAACGGTGCAGCTTTTGGCAAGGACGGAAAATAATCTTCGAGACGGTTAGGCACGTACGGGTTGCATCGGTGGCAGTGATTACACACTCTGTTCTTCATCAGAATAATAGTAATAAAAACAACAACAACGACGACGACTCGCGGTGATTACGTGACGGGAACGCCGGAGGGGCCTAACCATTGCCACAAGATGCATGCAAAAGCGCGAAATATCGGATTGATGCAACGGAATCGAAGACGGCATGATTAGCTTGCTCGGCGATAAGATATCCGGTTCGCCTACTGCACCGTCCAAGGAGTAGATTGGTTGACGTGTGAACTCTCTCTTCGCTGGAATCATACATGGTTTGCCCCCGGCCATTTCAGGGAATAACTCAGTTCTCCTGCAATGATGCCCCCACTCCCTCTCTCTGTGTGTGGGGCATGAGTGATGATGACGATGACCTCTCGCACAGTACCCTGATCCTGCGCTGGCCGCATGCAATTTCGAGCCAACCCAAAAGTTACGGAGCTTTTCAGAGAGAGAAGTGATCTGGCCGGCCGCTCGCACAGGCACGCCACTTGCCACACCACTGGTGCGCGGTCTGGCCGGCCGGCTCGCCGTCGCCGGGCCGTCACAGCTCCATTGCTGCGGGGTACTAATATAACTCGCCACGGCAGTGGCTGTTCTTTTCATTGGGGGTGCTGTTTATGCATGCGACTGTGACTGAATGATGGTAGCCGCCGCCTGATGTAGGATAACGGGGATCTCGTCGAGGGTGGTTGTGGTCTTGTGGATTCTACCGTCATTGTTGTCCATGCATGCATTTTTTTACTGTATAGAAAAGGACGGAGTGAGTACTGCTAAACTGCTGTGATAGCCGCCGTACTTGCACGGTCACCGAAATCCGCTGGGAGTAGTACATGCACGGCAGGTTTATTGAAGTCGTCCGGCTCCGGCGACTTGCAGTATTCACGCCACGCCGGCTTCTAGAGCGGGCTCCGGAGCCTGCACGTCAGCGTGCCACGACCGCCGCTGCACGGCGCACCTGCCCAGGTCCGTGCGAGGTCGTCGTCACTAGCGTACGGCGTGCCAACTCTAGAGGGGACACACAGGGCCGGTGGAGGCGGCGCCGGCCGGTCCGCGCTACGGACGATTAAAATTCCATTCAACGGCGACTGCAACGGGCCAACACTGCATCGTCGTGTGCGTGGAGCAAACTGGACTGGCTCATCGTCAGATGTCGCCGCATGCATATCGGATGTCTCCGATCGAAGAGACTAAAGTTCAGGTGACGAACTTGACCAAACGCCTGGCTGAACCGCATCCCCGAAACAACCTCACCAACCCTCCGGCGCTACAGCAAGAAGAGAGAGGGAGGGACTAGGGAGAGTATTCAACGACCATTGCCCCGCAAGGAAAACGACGCGACGTGGCAGTGGCACATGCCGGAAGTTTGCCGCGGGAGCGGCGGTCAAGCTCGGCATGATGGCCCCTGCTGCTGCTGCACGCCTGCACCCCAGAGCTGTCTGATCGACGACGGACGACAGGCGGTAGCGATCACAGTAGTAGTCCAGGTTAGCGGGCTTGGCGCTTGTCGCCCGGCCGCGCGCCGGAGCCAAGAGAGCTCGTCTCGTCCGGTGTCCGTCTGATTCTGATTCGACGCGGCGCCCGCGCCATCATCGATCACCATGCATCGCGCAGATTCGGCTGGTGGGCGAGAGAGAGGCCACTTTGGCCCCGACCTTACGTGACGTTCCGTGAGCGTGTCAGGGCGGGAACGCGCCGTCCCGTCTCGGCATCGTAGACCGAGGAGAGCCAGCCACGCATGGCAAGCGATGCCATGGGTGGGGGAAAGGGAGACCGAACTTGCAGGGATTGCCATGGATAACTGTATCTGGATCCTACTACTCCCTTGTCTCCTTACCCTGCCGTGCAAGTCGTGGCTCCAGTCTCCAGAACAGAAAAGTGAAGCTTTCACCGCCCGGCTCAGGTTTTCGGCGAAGATCTTTATGGAATCAGAATCCGGCACGACAGAGAAAGCGTTGAAAATTTCTCGTAGTAGCTTTATTGTAAGTACTCAAAGCGGATCAAGATTTCTACAGTACTCCCCGTTTCTTTTAGTTCAAAAATAAACAGAAGAAGGAGTAGTACTGATACCACGGATCTCCTTCTGCACACGATCGAAGAGGCAGGCCAGTCAAAAGGCACTTTCCCCCTTTCGGTAATGATGCCCATTGCCCAGTTATTACAGGAGGCCACGTGATCTGATACTGAAAGAGTTGAAAGACGTTTTGTCCGCCAGAGGAACTAAAAGATGGGAGGGGCATGCATGAAACCAACACGCAGACACGCGACTTGACAACCATTATGGTATCGATCGGCTTTGCGTTCTCTTCTGAAAGGAAAGGTCGTTGAGCAACGGCCGAGGCCCGGCGATCAACCTTGGGAAACGTGAAACGTTTTCAGCTACGTGGTCGTCGTTAAACACTTGCTTTTTCTGAAGCAGTTCAATACGTAGCCGTATCCCTGCTGATACTGAGAGAGCCAGCCAGTGTTTGATAAAAAATGGAGGCTATCGGTTGCAGCGGTAGATCGAAACACACACTCGAATACTACTAGTAGATCGCAGTTAACCTCGTTGACGGGAAGGCATTCTGGTGGGTCGTCGACTGCACCTGATATCTAGCCGGTCTGCCGTGAGCGTGACGACTGAATCTGGAGCCTAACCCAACGGTGAGCGGAGCGCCGGATCTGTGGACCTGGCCGCCGCGCGTTTCGTCGGTCCGGTTTTCTTCTCCCGCTCGGCCGCGAGAATCACGGCGGAAGGTACCAAAAGCGGGGCGGGCTGTGGGCCGACCACCACCGTTCGCTCTGTCCACTTCATTTTTTTTTTGTCGGCTTAGCTGTTCCTGTTGGTCACGTGACGCTACCCACTTCAGTGTGGAGGAGCGAGGCCTGGCGCACTGCGACCCCTCCGTCTTCCCGTCCTTTCCGTCGCCGCCGAGGCCGAGGAGCCGTCGCCGCTGCGCCCGCGAGTTCAACTGCTGCCCGACCGCTAACTGCTGTTAGATATGCGGATCCAAACAATGATTCAAGGATTCCTCGAGCATAGCTGATGCTATGACATTCATGCTTTGGACCGAGTTTCAGCTACCAGAATTTACGAGCATGTCTCTTAAAATACTTTTCTAATTTTGACATGATCACACTGGTCTATTTCATTCGGTTTATATCAGTAATATGTAAAGGAAGTCTTGGAGATTCTCCTTAAACAGAAAAAAAAATCCCAGTAGAGGATATCTGGTCATCTGGGTCAACCTCTGTAATGTGTTAGGTACTCATAACTGTGTTTTACTACCTTTGACACAAAGTAGTACTCATAACTCTGTTTATCAGTTGCCTCAAGAGTTGTCGACTTTGAAGCAAAAGTTTAGTGAATTGGAGCGCCTTGCCAACTCCCATTCACTACTTAGCTACCGTAATGCTCAATGCTAACATAACTTCAACATATACTTCCTCTGTGCGCAAAAGTTTGTTATTTTGTAGTTCAAAAAATAACTGCAAATTGACAAACTTTTAAAGACGGAAGATGTACAATGAAACAAAACGAAATGTATCTGAAAAAAAAAAGCCTTTTGACTTGACAACGTCATGGTCAGTTATTTCGACCTGACAGAGGTAAGAAACACAATCTTCTCCGCTCACTCCCCTCTGTCAAAAATGAATTCCTCAACACCTCTTGAGCTGTTATACGGCTCGCTGGATCATACATTTGCAGCCCATGCAATAAGTCGATGAATCCCCAGTAGAACGAGAACGAGTAGAGACGGTTGCGCGTGGGAGAAGACGACTAGGGCAACCTCAGCGTCGCAGAGGATGGACCAACGGAGACTGGAGAGTTTATACACCTTATTGAGCAGGCTGTTCCGACGCTTGGAGAAGCACGAGCAGAGGGCCGCCGATAGATCCCAGCCGCCAAGAGCTACGCCGAGAGCTACGCCGCCGGTTTGCAAGCTGCGTGATGGCAGTGTCCAGCGGGCCGATCAAGGAAGCACACTTTGAACTGCCAGTAAATATGTGAATTGTTGCAATGCTTGCTATAACAATTTTATTGGGACATGCCTACTGGATTGGTGGACAGACCCGAACCACTTACTTATTGACTTCCAAGTTGGACGCCGCCGGTTTGCAAGCTGCGTGATGGCAGTGTCCAGCGGGCCGATCAAGGAAGCACACTTTGTACCGCCAGTAAATATGTGAATTGTTGCAATGCTCGCTATAACAATTTTATTGGGACATGCCTACTGGATTGGTGGACAGACCCGAACCACTTACTTATTGACTTCCAAGTTGGACGTGATCACAACCGCTGCTCTGGTAGATTCGACGGAGACACGAGGAGGGAGCAGGAGAGCGAAAAAGGCGAAGCCTATTGGCGGTTGGAGCTGGTGGCCTGCCGGCCGGGGAGGAGATGGGGGCCGGACTGTCGGAGTACCATGTGCATGTGATGTTCGTCCGTACAACACGCAACTTGCAGCCGCCGTCGGTGCAAGACAATGATGATCAATTAAAATAGGTGAACCATCAATTACGCGAACAGTGAGTCGCAAAAGACCCTTGGAACTACTAGACATTTTCTCTTCCAATTTCAATAGGGGAATTAAAGATACAAGAACCCACATGTGATGTTACAAAAAATTTTGAGATCTTACACCACTTCAATAAACTACCAAGCGAGATTATGGGCTTCTATGCATTGTTTCCTAGAATTCTTTTGACATGTTTGCAAGTAATGAAAGTACAGTAGCGGTCGATCAGTATATAGGAAATTGCTTTGACATGTTTAAGAAATGTAGAGATTCTCCGGTATCCATGCAAGAATCTAGTTATAAAATTAGGTTATTTGCATTTGTAACATCACTTTCGATGTTTTTTACGTCACTATCGTCGAGCCCACGATCCAAAAACGATTCTCGTTTAGCACCCCTTGGAGTACCAAAAGTGAAAGGCACATGGCACACTCTTCCTATGACGTATCACAACCTGCAGTAGCGTAGGAGGATGGTCAAAAACCCTTGAACCGGCCCCAACGGCACTACTCTATTTTGCAGGACCTCCAGAAAATGTGTTTGTTTATGTGGCACTTCTTGTTCATCAGAAGGCTCCTATAATTCCAACTGGCTACTTTTGTCGGCCCATTCTTCTACCACACGGGGCCTGAACGACATCAGCCTAGGTCTGGTGGTGGTGCCATCAATCTTGTCACTGCTAGCCGCTTAGCCGACTGCACGGATGATGCCACACGTGACTTGGCCTTTGGGTGACTGTGGGAATGACAGTGGGTCGGATTTGGATCGGGTGCAATAAAAACTCGTCCGAACTAAAAAAGTGTGTGAGTGGATTTTCACAACCGAACCCGTACCCGTGGATGAAAAATTGCACCCGCACCTCATGGGTTTCGGGTACCTGTCAGGTTCCGAAATTATAACAGATATTTACGACTTAATATTCAAGATCCTGTGTCTGTGGCGTATTTTAAAAACAGATTAAATACCATAACAAAGGTTTATCATTCAATCATCAGATTCCAAATAAAGTTAACATTCAATCCGAAAAATCTGAACAACACGCTGATCTTCCATCCGAACAACACAACAATGATCAAGAAACGAAACAAAAATGAAACAAAAATACTAGACGGGGACATATCTGGTCAATGAGGACTCTAAATATGGATATCCAAAAGAAAAACTCCGGCAAACATATGTCACTCAGAGCTAACTAAGACACAAGGCGGAGCCACACAAGCGGGTGCGGGGCAGCAGCCCGACCATTCCAGGCGGCACGATGTGGGGCTCCAATCAGCAGCAGCGGGCGGGAGCCGCAGGTGGCATGCTGTAGCCATGCGGGGCGGCGCATGTCTCTGTCTCCCTTGCCTGCGACGCGTAGAAGTGAGTCATACGGGGAGGCGCCGACGGTGGGGTCGTAGGAGGCGAGCGCCAGCACCGAATCACCGATGCCATCGATACAGAGAAGTGTCGGGTCTGGGGTGGTATTGCTTGCGGCGGCTAGGGTTACCAAGTGCATAGGAGGATAAAAGGTTTGAAGTAAATATACATGGTTATTGTGTTGGGCTGTAGTGGGCTAAAATATATTCACACTGTTTCGAGCGCCAGACAGGGACCCGCGGGTGAAAAGCTGAACCTGAACCCAAACCCGCGAACCATCGAGTCGGGTGGGTCGGGTGCGGGTCCAACCCACGGGTGCAAAATTCCACCCGAACCCGCACGCGTCGGGTGCCAAACCCGACGGAGACCCGAACCCACGGGTCTGATTGCCATCCTAGGTGGTTGCAATGTTGTGACCGTCTCGGCTACGTCTCCAGCGATTTCACCGGTTTGCCACTAGCCCAAACCACGATCTTGGTGATCCCCGACTGACGTGTCGCATTCCATCTCGTGGCGCCCACCAACGTCTTTGTTGGGACCTTTTAAGTGGTTCCTCACCGTCAACCATCAAATCTAGATACTGATGCTACTTTGAAGGGGACCTTAACACTAACGATTTTGATGAAGAAGAAGCACCTCGTAAAAGCAAGTTGATTAAAGAAGTGGACATAACATAACCTGACCTAGATTTTGAGGGTATGGCACAGTTTCGTAGAGCACATGCCATCCAAAAATGCATGTCAAATATACATATCCAAGGAAGATGGAAACCAAGACGCTCTAAATATTAGTATTTTAAATGAATTCCTTATGTTTAGATGGCTTAACAGATTTGGGAAGCACTATGAGATTCTGTAGAAGGAAATCATTGATAAGAATTGACTCAGGGTGCGCTTGGCCGCTGGAATCGTTTCAGATTGTGCATAGAATTGCTACCAAACGACACAAATACAAAATGTTTCATGCTTGAATCCATTGGTGCGATTCTTTTTTGTTGTTGTTGTTTTGGCAAAGAGAAACAACAAAAGCGGTGTTCCACACCCTTAAACGGCTTGACTTTACAAACCTCACCTTAGAGTGCAAAGATAATTACAAAACTACCACCGCCTTCCATGCCCTAACCTTTTCCCAAGACGCTCGATCCGGCGCCGCCTTCTCTTCGCTAGAACTCCCACCCCCAGCCTTCCTCCCTTCCGGCACCCCCCCATTGCCCCGACACCACCCCTCCCGGTGTCCCCCCACCACTACAGCACCACCCCTGCATAACGACCCCCCCCCCTCGGCTTAGTGTGACGCCTCTCCCCGAGCTCTCCGTGACGCGGAGCCTCTCTACGAGCTATCTGTGATGTGGCAACATCCCTCTCCCACGCCCTATCCAGCGCAACATCTTCCCGAGCTCGACACCAATTCGACTAGCTGCTCGTGGCCCAGTCTCAAGGTATTGTCCTCTTCTCCTTTTCCTCTTTTGCTTCATAAAATAGATAGAAGTTTTTCCTGTTGAATAGCAATTGACTTCGATTAGTTGAGTTTGCTCTCCCAAAATGTGTATGCTTGTTTATCAGACCATCTAGAAATTGTAGTACATTATTGATTACATTTTTCATGATTTTGACATATGTATAATTGTATAGATAACTGACTCGACTGAATGGTCAATTGAGGAACATGTTAGAATTGTCTGTGAGTTGAGTTGTTTACGGAACAAGTGAAATAAGGAAATCGATCGAGTACCCTCTTGAACAATGCAGGATTAAAAACTATAATGACACAAGTGTGCTATTCCATGTTATTGAACATGATACTTTAGCCTTCACTCATCCTCCATATGGTATATATTTCTTACTATATTTGTTGTAATTTTTCTCCCCTCCCTTCTTATATTTCTACATATTTGTCTATATACGAAAGTAATAATTGTTTGATGCGGGCTATCCAAATAGACCATGATACATGGCACCCTACAAGGGACATAGGTACTATGTTCCTAATTGGAGTATGGGTGTTGCTCCTTTTTTAATATGATGTTTAAATCATAGTCTTTCACTCCAAGGAGGTTATGGCTAGCTTATTTCGAGCGAATACACATACAGACACTTACAACATATTATCTAGAACAATACGACAATAACTGAATGAGTGAACACAAGACTGTGGAAGGACTTCTTAGATCAACAAGCAACATGTTAGTCTTCTCAGATTTTTCATAGGTATGCTCTGAATTCCGCATTCATAAGTTCCTCTATGCAGTACTTGCATTAAGTATTATAAAATTCAGATCAAAATTCGTTACTACCAGAAATCGAACTCAGGACTTGAGTAGTGCTGACTATTTCTCCTAGTGGTGAATAAGAAACTTTTAATTTTTTTCATGCAAGTATTTGCAATGTCGTCGAGAGCACCTTCAATGTATGGAATTCTTTTTAAACTGGTAAAGTTTCGACCATTGGTTATGGTCAACATATTATAATCAAATACAAATGTAAACACTCACTACCTATTTTTTAAAATAAGGTGGTAATAATTAGATGGTTAAGCAAACGATTGTGGCCTGGATTTCATAGAGCAACATGTGACATGTTCATTGTATCACATTTTTTAAGTGTGACACTCATGAATTGCTCTATAGAGTACTTGCATTTAGTATAGTAAAATTCAATATGAAATTTGCTTCCACCGGGAATCAAACTGAGGACCTGAGTAGTGTTACTTAGTGTATAGAAGATGAAGTGAAGAATTCTTTTCAAGATGTAAATCTATCCAATGTCAAAGCAAAAGACGATAGTGATTGCAACAATATGTCTTCACAACTTCATCTATAGAAACATGTACTCCCTCCGAATCTTTTTATTTGTCACAGTTAGTTCAAAAATGAACTAACTGGTGACAAATAAAAAGATTCAGAGGGAGTACTAGATAATGCATTTTTCAAAGATATGATCGGGATCCAAAGTATATGCCTACAATACATAGCAGGCATGCAGAAGATGCACCATCTCCAAATGCATCTGATGCCTCGACGTCTTTGACAAGTCACATATGCGTGGATAAGTTTGCTGTTGCAATAATACAATCTAGATCTTTTGTAGAAGACATCCAAATTATTTCTGCTTAGATTTTGAAAGACGTATGCTGTGAGACAACTTATGATTTTGAACATTCGTACATGTGGATGATGATATATATTACTTCCTCCATCCTAAATTACTTGTCACTATCTAGTTCATACTTGTCGCTCTTTAGTTCAAAAATGAACTATGACAAGTAATTTGAGATGGAAAGAGTATAAATATGGTAATAACAACATATCCATCAAAATGTAACGTGTCATTTTCAATCCTCCTATGTATACCGAAACAAAACCAGAAAACTAAGTCTCTAATTTTTTTTGCCCTAGTACATCTTTGTCCATTGTTTGGTTTGCTTCTCGGACCGAGGGAGAGGGAGAAGTCCGTGCCCTAAAAGCCCAGCGGAAAGCCCAACCCAGCCCAGAGGCACTTCCTTACCCTCACGGCCTCACCTTCCTCCCCTCCGTCAGCATCCTCTCGCCATTTCCGCACACACATCGACGTGGCAATCCGCGCCGCCCTCACCTGCGATCCCATCGCCCAAACCCTACCGCCGCCGCTTCCCCCTCCGTTCCGATGGCGGGACAACCCCGCGAGCGCGGGAGCCGCGCATCCAGGAAGGGTCGCCCCGTCCGCACGGGCCCCGCCGCCGCGGCCTCCGATCCTGATCCGGCCTCGGACGGGGAATCGGCGCCGCGTGTGCGCGCCGAGGTTGACGAGCTGGAGGACCGCCTGCTCAATAGGCTGGAGGAGGCGTACGCGGCGGCTCTGGCCCGCCTCGCGGACCTCGGCCACGATGACGACGTGGCGCTCGAGGCCGTTCTCCGCGCGGGCCACTGCTACGGCAAGCTTGGGGACCCCGTCGCTAACATCGTTGCCAACTCCAGCGCCTATCTCTTCAACCCAGATCAGGCCGGCGGGACCGGCGGCTTCGCTGACCTCCGGCGCTTGGAGGAGTACTCCCTTGCGGGGCTTGTCTGTCTCCTCCAGAGCAGCCACCCCACCCTCACCCGCGCTGAGGCCATGTGGTGCCTCCTCTCCAGCGACCTCCGCCTTGAGGAGGCCATCGCCATTGGTGCCTCCCTCAACCGTCAGACCTTGCCCGCTGTTGCCCCTGCCGTGAGTGACGACCGCCCTCTTGCCGTGGCCGACGCTGCACAACGTGGATGCATCTCCCACCATATCACCACAGCCGCAGCAGCTGCAGACCCCGCCCTATTTGATCCTGAAACATTCGTGAGGCTCGCAATACGCCAGGGACCGGGTCCTGCCGATGTTGCAGGTTTGATCTCCTACATCAAGGCCTCTGGATGGTCACTGCATTGTGCTTCTATCACAGAAGAAGATCCCGAGGATTCCTTTCCTAAGAAGATCACCACTGAGGAGCTCATCGAGTCTGTTGTCTCAGAGCTCGAGGTGTTGGACATTGACAAGAAGGATCCATCCGATGCAAATCCTGACCCCAAGAACCAGATGGTGCATGATCTCATTACGCAAACAAGAGAGATGGAGGTGCAGCTCAAGGATCGCAAGGAATGGGCACAAGGGAAGGCGATTCAGGCTGCTCGCAAGCTTGGTGCTGATCTCAATAAGCTGCGTGTTCTGCGGATAGAGCATGATGAGAACCAGCAACGCACGAAGGAAAAACAGGTGATGGAGGATGACACATTGAAGCGCCTTGCTCTACTAGAAACTGAGCTGAAGAAAAAAAGTGGGCAGCTCGATCGGAGTAATGCTACAGTGCATAGGCTGGAAATGGAGAATGCAGAGATACGTGCCGAGATGGAAGCTGCCAAACTGAGTGCATCTGAGACTGAAAGGCAATGCCAGAGTCTGGCAAGGAAAGAGAAGAAGGACAACAAAAAGCTTGAGACATGGGAGCGCCAGAAAGCGAAACTGAAGGAGGACATTGATGAATGCAAGACAAAGATTACTCAGACAGAGAGGGAGCTTGCTGAAGTCAACAAGGCAATTAAAAACACGGAGGTTAGGAAGAATTTGCGCATATGTTAAAACCATTATTCTGCCATCCTGAATCCAGATACTCCTGTTACGACTCACAAGTGTCACAAGTTCCCTACTAGGAAAGATTGCATGTTTACTTCAATCATAGATATAGAAGACAACTTTTGTGGTGAGCTTTAGTATTCTGCGCTGGGTGTACCAAGCTGTCTCCACCTAGGACCAGCGCAGACCGAGTTGCTGCATGACTAGTTTATTGCCGATTAACTCAGGAGTCTATGTTTTTGGAATATTTAAGTTCGTTATTTCTTATTTGATTGCTTTCAATTTGTTAGTATCTCACATTTTTTAAATCACGCTTTGTATAAAGGGGAGATCATGAAATAAAGGGAAAGGATTTATCAGTGGACCTTATCTCCGATTCCCCCTGATCACACCCTACTGTCCATGCCATAGCTCTAGCTGGTGTCGAGGGCCAGGACCCAAACCTCCACCTTACTTGCATTGCGTCGCTCTGTGGTCATTGGATCTGATACCAGATTGTGGTTATGGTAGCAGACAGCAAACCATCTCAGTAGTTATGGGCCATTTATCTGAATCATTATAGGGTCCTCTGAAAGGAGATAATGTCATTTTATGACGAATTGATGTTGAAACTGGATTACTTCAGAATTCAGAAATGGTGACATGAATGTATCGTGTGTCTTGGTCTGTTCATTAGTACCTTATAAATGATTATGCATACACCGGTTACCATCAACTGGGTGTTACAAGTTTTGCTTCTACGCGTTAGCCTTGTTTAGTACACTAATAGGCATTGAGAGTAACAAGGGGGAGAGAGTTGTCATGCACAATTATTCGCCATTAGTTTCTAATGATATTTATGGTGTTATGATCTTCGCAGTATTACCTACCATTCATAACTATAGCTGCTTCCATTTCTCACACACTTTAGTTTTTTTGCATTTCTCTGCTTGGATGGATTACTTTTACACGTAGTTTATTGATGATTAATACTTTTTGTATTTTTTATCAAATGTAGATTGTTCCATGGAACTAATCATCCTTACTTAGTTTGATTACATGTAAAATATGTTGTTGGAGTTCCGGACACGAATTGACTTGAAAATTGCTTAATTTTTGGAGGGCTGTTCATTCCTTAACCGTAGCCGGCTATTTATAGCCTTTTACAACTAGAGTTTCCTAACTTAAAGCACCTAGAGATACAAACAAGTCTAGACTCATCTGATCCGAACAGAATCAGATAAACTCTATCTATATCTAAACTGGCCTGTTCTGATCTGAATGGACCCAAACCGACTCCAACTCTCCCTCCAGGCGCGCCCCCTCTGGTCTGACCTGGACTTGGGTTGGGCCAGCCTGGCGCAGGGGAGAGATCATTCAACATTCTCCCCTTAATCTCGACCCTTGCGCTTGTCTAATCTTTGGTATGTCCTGCCATGTCCGCCGAGTCCTTGCTGCATGGAGTTGTCACGACCTTGTCGTTTCTCCCCCGTGTCATGAGACTTCTTCGCACTGAGCCTCCAACACTTTTGAGCCATTGTAGGAGAAGGCCGTCGGGTCCCGTTGCACACTCCAGATCCTCCCGACTTGAGTTGCCGCCCCACCTTCTATCAACCACGGACATGTACTTGCTGTTGCGTGTCCGGTCTGCTCGTGCCTATCGGCCTCATGCACAACCCGCACTTGTCTGGCCTTGACCGGGCGAGCACCTCCCACTCGCGCTGGCCTCCACGTGGCGACCTCGTGCCGCAACCTACCGCCTCGCCTGCGTGCCACAACATGCTTGGAGCCTTTGTGTCCCCGCACCATCGCTGTCTCGCTCCAGGGCCTCAGTCGCCCAAGCCTAGCTCGTCGTGCTAGATCCTGCACTGAGCAGCCCCTATCGTGCCTTGGTGGAGTTGTCCATGTAGCAGATTGCCTGCCGAATGATCATATGCTCTATTACATTATCTGGCTTTGTGGTGGACCATGTATTTCAATCTCATGCTTTGACTTGATTATATCCTGCCCCAGGTAGCCATTTCTAATTATTGTGCTAAATATGTTAACTTAGATTCACATGTGCATGCCCATTAATAGTGGAAACTATATTGTACTGCATGTTACCTTTAGGTAAAAGGCATTCCATGGGCAAAACAGTTGTTAAAATTATGCCCATGCTTTGTGTGTTTTACGTTTTGGGATCATTCGAATTGAATTTTGCTCAGTGTTAGTTGAAGCTAAATTTAATCCAGTCAATTTTAATCCATGATTTTTTTTGCCTTATTTGCCAAGCACTAAATTAATGTTTGTTGAAACTGCAAATTTTGTGTTTACCTTTTTGTTTGGGCCAATTGAATCTTAGAATAAGGGACGGTACCATCTGTTGTAAGTTCGTTATTGATTGTGATGCTACTTTTTTAGTCGCCTCCACTCTATAGTAGTGCCTTCTATTTTAATTGATGCCACCAGTGTACGATTGTGACCCATCCTTGTAGATAAGCTATTGAAATTTCCATATAATGGATGTTGCCTTTATCAAGGCAATAATGCAGTTATCCAGTTCATTGAAGTTTCTCATGTTTTTGTGGTAAATAAAACTCTTTTTGCACCTCGATCTCTATTTTTTTCTTTTCTTCTAATAGTTTCTTACACTCTTGTCATTACTATTTTATTAATACTGTGCGGTCAATTGAGTTATTGCCATAGCATATTTTTCTTGTTTTCTTCTATGTGCTATTTCTATTATCAAATCCATGCGACAGCACATTGTCTTTTGCATCTCCAGTTTTTCCTGGGTGCTTAAATCACTTAAATTGTTCTTGATGTTGTCTCTCTTACTTTTCTACTATAGCGTTTAACAATATTAAGGCACATATTAGTTAGGTGCTTGGGGCATTTTACGGTGGACAATTTATATTGCTAGCATTGAATAGTTTATTTTCTGCACATCGAGTGTAGAGACTAGAATAAAAATTCAGAATTTTAGATGGACATGAAAAGCGTTTGACTGCTTGGGGTTGCATTGGAGGGTCTTTACTTTTCATAGTAAATGATATGGATCATCTTGTTTGTGCATTACACTATGAGGTAGAGTCTACCATTGTTGTGCTGCCTCCATCCCAGTCAGCTAGAACTTGCAATACACTTAATTTGTATATGTGTTTGGTTTTCAGATAAAGATACGAGAAGACTCAAAGGCCAAAGAAGAAAATGTTGCACTTTTGGAAGAAGAGCGGAGGAAGAGGGAAGAAACCAAAGTGAACGCTGATCGCCGACTTGAAGAGATTCGTCGGAAGAAACAAGTTGAATCCCAGTGCTACAAAGATGACCTGCATAGGCTCCAAGATGAATTGAACCGTCTGCAGAAGTCAACAGGTGCAGATGCACCAACTTTTCCATCAACTCTCTCTCCTGGCACAACCAACCGAAGCACTACAAGGGCGCCAAAGCAGCCCATCCAGAGGTCACCCCCTGCATCCAACCGGCCTCCACAACAAACCCAGAAGCCAAGCCACCGAAGGCAGTGCATTGTCTGCAAGAAGGAGGAGGCGTGCGTGATCTTGCTCCAGTGCGCCCACCAGGCCCTGTGTGTCAGCTGCAACAAGCTTCATGAGGATAAGGGTGTGGCACGCTGCCCCTGCTGCAGCGCAAAAGTCGAAGAGCGGATTAGGGTTTTTGGTGCTAGCTCCAACTGAGGCACCAGTTTGTTCTGCTCTCTGGAGGCGAAATGAAAACCTGTGGTTGAGCTGCTTTTTTGCTTTTACCTCCGTTACTGTGAAGAAATGGTTATAGGTCTCCGTTATGCTTGCTTCAGCCAACATGGATATATGCTATGGTGTATAGCGACTCTTCGGGGTATCTGCGTATAATCAGAACCTTTTTTTTCTGGACAGGAAATCAGTGTGTGCGATATGGTTCTTTCTGGGGTCTTGATATCTCGACTTTTGGAATATATCTGGGATGTAAACTTGTTTACAACTTTTGGGGCCTTTTTGGGTCGGAACCTCGCTGAAATTCTGCACGAATTTTATCTAAAATCGTCGATTCATGCACTGCGTTCTAAACTCGCCTTCCGTTATAACCCAGATTATAGTCGCCTAAGAGACGTTGGTACTTGATTTTGCTTGTCTGCCTAGCAAACCTTCGGTTCCATAGCAGCATATTTTTCAGAGTAATTGATATGCGATCACCTTGTGGAGAATAATATTGCCACAGTTCGCGGTGACAATGTATGTCTATAGTTTATGTAGAGCATAAGGTTTTTCGGATTCACTCCTCTCCAGGCGCGACTGAAATTGTGGATGGTTTCACTTGACCTTCTCATCGGAGTTTAGAGGAGAAAGAAAATGCCTGGAGGTTGAACACAGGTGAGGAATAAACGAGAGTTGAACTGAACCATTATCAAACAAAATAAAATGGAGGGATCGGTTCATCGCCTAATATAGACCATTGAGATCACATATAGTCCAGAATAAGTTGAGGCGAAACGACTGCATTTTCCACATAAGATGGTATACATTTTTTACATTATATTATAAGATTATTTGAGTTACATTTATGTTCAATACTATCAAATGAGGGATGCAGTCCTAAGTTCTAGGTGGGATGCTTCTTCCTTTGTGTTGCGTGTTTGTGTGTGTGGGGGGTACAATGAAGTTGCAGCAAGTAGGAGACCCAAAATAAAAACATGGTCATTACTTAAAAGCTTTACAGAATGGAGCATATCAAAGTAAGGTGAATCTCGCTTGTCTGGTTTGAGTCATTCAATTCAGCAAGTGTTCACAATCACACTAATTATTTTTTAGTGATAGACAACATGTGTATCATTAACAGGGGCAAATTCAATGTACGGGCCAAAGGGGTTTTGAGCCCTCCTACTTTCTTCGTCTCTAAAAATTTGTCGCTTTATAATTCAAAAATAAACTACAAAGTGACAAACTTTTGAAGACGGAGGGAGTACTAGTTACTGACCACCACGCAATGTAACCCCTTCTAATTTTTTTGCAAGAGAAAGACGAGGAGAAGAGAGACAAGATGGAGGAAGAGGGGAATATAGAAAAAAACAAAACAAGAAGTAAGAAGAAGATCAGCCTCTATTATGCTTGTTCTTTGGGTCCACCACTGATCATTAGCGAGTCATTTGTCATGACTTCGTAAATATTTTTTTGAAAATGAAATTAACTGAGATAGATGTACGTAATAACATGATCACGGTGGGGACATTCACAATGGTAAGAGGATGACATTGATAGCACGTTACATATCCGCATCGTTTAAAATATAGAGAGGGCGGAATTCCTTCCCCTATCTTGAAATTTATGCACTTACATTGAACGGCATTTTTTTTTTGGATAATTATGGGCGTCAAGCCTAACAAGCCTCAAATCAGTGTTGCATGCAAAAATCAAAACTTGAAAAAGAGAAATGTAGCACATCACAATAATTTTACTACTATTGAAAGGGAACAACTATTGTGCAATCTGATATTTTGTGCAAGCATGCAATCTCCACATCTCAACTTAGTTGCTTTGTTTGGTTGTTGTTGGGTTTTAATGGGGTTCGCGTCCCCGCGCGTAGTGGACTCTCGCGAGATTGAATGCCGAAGCGACAGGGCGATCCTTATATGAACTCAATGACATGTGGGAACCGAAACATTTGGGCCCATTTATCAGTGGATTAAAGAAAAACTGATGTTACAAGAGTGCGGCGAGTGGCTCGTGGTACTCGTAGATTTTCTGGTTCTTTTTCGGTTGTAATCGCTCGGACGGGTGGGGCCCGTAGGGATTTCGCGTCCTGCCTTGGTTCTGCTGCGGTCTTGCCGCCGCTTGAACCCGTTCTGTTCTGCTCACACATGCAGGCTGTTTTTTTTTCTTTAGAGAGAGAGTGTGTTTCTACAATGGAGGAAAATACCGCATCTTTTCTGTCCTAAGTGTCCAATCACATAAAATGTATACTCCTTCCGTCGCTAAAATTTTGTCGTTTTATAGTTAAAAAATGAACTATAAAACGATAAATTTTTGAGACGGAGGGGATACGGGAACAACTGCTATGCAATCTGCTGTTTTGTGCAAGCGTGCAATCTTCACATCTCAACTGTTCCCTACCGATCCAAAGGTGGTGCACTTTTAATACTTAAATCCCTCCACCTGGTGCTGCTGACAATATGCAAAAAGAACCCTGTATGCAGCCACCCTTGGATCTGTAGCGAACGGTTGAGATGTGGAGATTGCATGCTTGCACAAAACACCAGATTGCACAATAGTTGTTCCCAGCAACTAAACCCCCCTCGCTTCCTCCCGGCTTCCTTCCCTTCCCTCCCTTCCTCCGCAAGGAAAATCGGGGGAAGAACCCGTTATACAGGCAATAAATCTCCAAATCCTATCTCTATACCATCGCATCCGATCACCGCCCGGCCTCGCCCTCAAAGGCGCGAGCTTTCTGCTTTCGCTCGCCGGCGCGCGGGTTTTCGTGATGGCGCCGTCACAGTGTAACAAGGCGGAGGAGAGGGAGCATGCGGTTCCGGGCGGTGTCGCGGCGGAGGGGGGCGTGCAGTGCGACCATCTGGTTGGCATGATGGCCGGCCTCGGGCTGGGCAACGACGAGCTGGAGAGCGCCGCGGCCTCCGCGGCGGTGGTGGTGCCGTTCGGGAGCGAGGAGTTAGACTACGCGTATGTGCCGCGGTTCTTGGAGGAGGGATCGACGTCGGCGGCGCCGTTCTGGGGACAGGATGCGGTGCCGGTGACCCACTTCGTTTCGTCGATTGCTGGGCGCAGCGTCGGCGTGGACCCGTACGCGTACGTCGCCGTGCGCGGGACCGGTCTAACGGCGCCACCCTGCGGCGCGCGGGGCCACGAACTAGAACAACGCCACTTCCTCCGCGTCAGCGTTGTTGGCTCGCCGAACGGTCAAGGCACTGCCACGCTCCCGGCGCGCTCCGTCGGCAGCGTTTTCCACGGCGGCCACGAGTACATGGCGCTGACGCCGCTGCCGTTCATGCATGGTGGTGCGCCCGTTGTCAACCCTCATAGTAACCCCGAATGGCCTCCTTCCGAATTCCGATCAAGAGCAGCAGGTGCTCTTGGCGCTGTCCTATGAAACGGCCGAGAATATCGTCTCGTACGCCTGCAAACTCATGGAGAGCACGCGTGGCCAGCGGCTGTTCCGCCTGGTTTTAGTGCACTGCTTGCTCGACCTCAAGGAGTGGATCATTGCTTGTATCACGCGGGACGAAAGTAATTTCTGGAAGATTTGTTCCCAGAGGTATGTGCATCAGTCAACAAAATTTTCATTCACGATCTTCGTTGTTTTTTCCGTCAGTCATCAAAATTCAGAACTCATGCCTTTTCAGGTCGGACGAAGTGGTTTGCATGATCAAGTATGGCGGAACCAGGAGGTCAATGTGGCTTCTGAGAGAAGCTATGTTACCCTGGATGATGCCTAATCTGATGCATTCCCTGGTGGCCAATTCTGATAGGGTCAGAGTGGTGCTGGCCTTCATACAACATTCTCCCCAAAATATTGCTCAGGTCACTAAGTTTTTTTTTTCAGTCAGGACCCATCCATGTCATAAAAATCGATGTCATTGTGATGTTTTCACTAATGGCATATGCATGGAGTTGCTACATAACCGAACTCATTAGCACTATCATCAGTAAATAATCCCAATATTAGCGTGTCTATTGACATACGAGTATGCTAAACTCGATTTTCCATTTTGTGATTTTGCTGCCTCTCCACTTGTAAGTAAGCTATTTCCCTTTCAGCCGCCGAATTTTCCTGAGCTTTCATGTTTGATGGACGAGTCCGAGTGTGCCAGGCCATGTTGCCATGCAAGTTTATGCCTATAGTTTAAATATGATATATTGTGAAAATGACTTTCACTCTACTTATTTACACTTGTTTGCATTTTAATAATCTGGTTCTTTCGTGGTCTGTAATGTTACCTCCATGTATCTAGGTGTGTGTTGAAAATTAGTGCATAAAAGTGAAACTAACACCATTCCAGAAGCCTAGACCTTTGTTCATATGAAAATTCCTAATTAAATGTATTTCATAATTCTGACATAATTCTGCCATAACTCTAAATAACCCAAATATCCCAGGGCAACATTGTCGGACACTTGGTATATATTGGCAATGCATTTGGTAATTTAACATATTTGTATTTTTATCTCAAAATTCAGTTCACTATAAAATAACTAATTTACTCTTATAACCCAAGTATATAGGTGGAAATTAGTGCATTTTAAACTGGTACAGTCCGGAACATTTCTGTTCTTTCAGATCTGAATACCAAGCGTGCTAATGAAATGTATTTGATTGGCACCTATCTAGAAGCTTAGAAATTCATTGGGATGTAAAGTATACTAATAACTGCATCTGCTAATTTTTTTTTTTAATCCTGGTCCAATCTTCATGACATAGTAACCAATACTATTCAATTATTTGTCTGTAGTACTTAAACCTTTTTGACACAAAGCAAGCCCATGCTCTAAACAACGGAATAATGGATGACTATTTATGAAAAAATTTTGTTATTTATCTTTGGTGCACCTAAACTTTCTTATTTTGTGTGTTGACTAACCTCAGCTTCCTACTTCCATGAATTATTCTTTGACACTTGTATTGTATTGGCAGTTCATTTTTGATGCTGTTTCTAGAGACTGTATAAGACTCGCATGCCAACACAATGGGTTGAACCTGCTGCAAGACTGCCTATCAAGGTTATCATTCCTTGGAAGCCAGAAGGAAATGGATCATATTTTTACTGAAATATTTTGCGACAGCCCCTATCTTTCGCAAAATTCTAGCGGGTAAGCATTTGAACACTGCTTTATGTTTTTCCTCAATTCGTTTGCATCATCTATATATCATAGGAAATCCAGTTTGGAAATAAAGCATTGAGTTCAATGAATATGAAACCACCCATACAGTTTTTTGCACTAAATAGCTGTCTAATTCAATGTATATTCTATGAGTGAATCCGTTAGAGGTTTGATTGTCTGCTAAGCAATAAGTATTTCATAAGAAACGACTAGATGATTAAAGTTGACAAACCAGCAAGGAATAAAACTCTTATTTTTTGTTGCTTCATCGATATTGTGATAGTTTTGACCTTACATGTTTCCTTCTCTTAGACGTTTCATTATCTGTATCCCCACAGTTTATTCGGAATTCTCAGGAGCTTACTATTTGTCTCTTATTTTTGGTTCTCGTTCTCTCCCAGAAACTACATGGTTCAGGATGTCCTGAAGAAGGGAGGTCCCTTCCACTTTGCAATTATTGCTTCCTGCCTCAGAACTAACTATGTGGAACTTTCAAGGCAGAAGTATAGCAGTAATGTGGTGGAGCAATGTCTGAGAGTATTTGATGAGGCAGAGAGATTTGTCATTGTGAATGAATTGATTAGTTATACCCACTTCAGAGATTTGGTGACAGATGAGTTTGCCAATTTTGTTCTCTCGACTGGCCTTCAGACTTGCAGTGTACTCAACCTCTTTGTTCTCCAGTCTTAACAGTATGTATCTGTTTGAATTACATGACACACAGACCTGATGGGTTTCTCTCTTGTCCAGATCCCTCTTCGAGATATGTTGGCCAGCGCGATCCTTTCCCAAAATATTAGCTACCGCAATCAACATTGTTTGAAGATCTTTGGTTTGCTCTCGAAACTTGGTTATATGCAATGAAAAGTTTTGAGGTAAAGTGACTCTGACCCGTTACACTTGATCATCTTACTGCGTTGATAGTCGTATGATATTAATATACTGCATTACACTTGATCATACTGCATTGATAGTCCCATGGTATTAATATATTCTGACATTTTGTTCAGGGATTCAAAAGAAGCCTTGGCTGTATTAATAGCAGAAGGTTTTCCACTCATAGACCTTTTGTGGAAACTGATTGTACTTGGTTGTCTGGAGATGTTGTGAAGCAGATGCTAAACCTTGCGTTCCTGTTGTGGCAATTAGCGTTTTGTGTGTGTGTGGATCGAGTCAGTGTGGTAGTCTTGATGTTCAACTGTGACGTGTTGTCAAAGTGTGGAGTATGGTTTGTCTTCAGTTAATATGTCATTTAAATTTTTTTACTTTGAGGATTTGTTGTCAAAGTGTGGAATTTACAAGTTAAATCGTGATTGTCTTATCAATGGTTCTATATTCTGAAGGTTACATGCCGTACATATAGTTGTACTTTTTGTATTTTAGCAAGATGTTTTTTTGCAAATCTTCTGAGCAAAACTATGCACTTGATATTTATTCCCGATACTTGAGAAGCTGAGATTGTTCTCAAAATACTTCATCCTTTCTCAAAATATTGTCACATCTTAATTTATTTTTGTATTAGATGGTGATAATTTTTTGAGAAAGGAAGTAATACAAAATCAACTCTGGATCTGGGCTGTAGCTTTTGAGCTTTTTGAAAAGCTGGCTATTACTCATCAGTTTCATTTTATTTGACGTTGCTCATTCAACCAATATCAAGTTAAATGAAACAGGGGGCAGTTACCTGAAAAGCTAGCTGTTAGCTTTTGAGTGACTTTGAAAGCTGACCTTAACGACAATATGAAATCCATGCATTCTTGGATACATATACAAAGAAAATCCTAGAGGTTTCGAACTAAGGAAATTCGAATTCTATGCCATTTGGAATATAAACACTGGAATTACAGTATATATTCCAAATGGCATAGAATTCGAATTTCCTTATCCCTCCCAGACCCAAACTAGGAGCAGATACTGTAATTCCAGTGTTTTTTAGTTCTGATACATATACACGATTTAGTTCAGATACTCTAAAGAAACAAATCGTGTATCAGAACTAAACGGGCCTAGCCCATTTAAAAGTCTGAACGGACCTTATCTCTCCCAGACCCAAACTAGGAGCAGATCGAGAGCCCAACCACAAACCGCGTCTCTTGTTTGCTGACGTCGCCAGCAACGCTCACCGCCGCCGACGCCGACGATGGAGCCCGCGGTGTCGTCGCGGGGCACCAAGCGCCCTCTCGCCGCCGGTGATGAGGACGACGGTGGACTGTAAGACATACTGACTTCTCTCTCCGCATGCTTCCCGCGCCCTTCCCCATCCCCTTCTCAAATCTCATCGGGTCATCCGGTTAGGGTTTGCTCTCCAGCTCATGCTGATCTCGTGTGGCTGGCTGCGCTCGCAGGGAGCGCAAGCCGCGGTTCCCCAAGGGGAAGAAGGCCAAGTTCCGCGACCCCGCTGCGGAGGGTGGCGGCGCTGCTCCCTTTGACATCGACAGCGTCATGAACCCCGAGCTCGCGGCGGAGCGGCGCGCGCGGCAACGCCATCAAAGGGAGAAGGACGGCACGCAAGGCGGCACCGCTGAGGTCAAGGTCTTCGAAGTCCGCTATGAAGTATGCCCTGCTTCTCAGCTTGTTGCTCCCCGTTTACAGTTGGCGGCATTAGAGTGCTCGGTGTAATTTTTCTGAAGTTGCACACTTAATTTCGTTGTTTTCAACAGGAAGGAGTTAACTTTGTTGATAATGGTATCCGTATAGAGCCTTTTAACCTGGAGCAAGAGAGGGAAGAAGGTTATTTCGATGAGAATGGCAATTTCGTGGAGTATGCAAGAGGAAATGAACTTAAGGTACTGCCAGTTTTGTTTGTGTTGACTAACCTAATGTTATGCGTTGAGTTCTATTTTGGTGACACAAGAACCTGCTTTTTTGTAGGATGCCTGGTTGGATAGTGTTGAAGTTGACCTGACGCTTGCAGCAAAGATTCAGGACAAAGGGAAAGAAAAAGAAGAAGATTTGGAGGACCTTTCTTCCGATGACATTGGGAAGATAAAAAGACAGATAGCGAACATGCTTGAACCTGGAGAAACGGTAAGTCTTTGGTGCATCACTTGCATATTTGCAAATAGCCTTGATTTGGCAGTTAGCATTAAGTTTATGTCTGCATTGTACTATCTGATAACGTACTACAAGTCTATAATCTGAAAATTAGTACGGAGTTAATGATTATTAGCTTAATCACTATATATCTCTACCCCACAATATAAAATATGAAAACATTTAACTTACAAGCTGTCATCTTTTGAAGAATCCATGCAAAGATCGTCTCCTATTAATTGTCATATATTTGAACATATGCTAATTCTTCTCTTAAATAATTGTCAGGTATTACAAGCTTTGAAGAGATTGAAGAATACATCTACAGATGAACGCGGAAAGATGACCGAGGGAACTAAGCGCATATTTGATCAGCTGACAGAAGCTGCCATGAAGCTTATGGACAACGGTGAATATGGTAAGTTAGTGTTATCTGGTCCTTATGTTGTTCGATGTATCATAGCTTAGACTGTATTTTGATGTGACACTGTGACCTGCTCCCTTACTTGTTTTTTATATTTCGTAGATGTTTACTCAGATGATCGGGAGACCTTTGAGCGCGAGGCTGGTTAGTTTTTCTTTCTCATTGTCTCAATATATTTGTGTTCACCTTGTCTTGCTTTTAATATACTGTACAGTACCGTGCTAGTAGTTTTGGTGCAAAATTTCACATTTTGCTGTAGTCAATTAGTGATCCTTGTGAGTGTGTAAATTTTTTAGTCCATTGATCTTATAGTCAAGGAGTGAATATATTGAAAATACAACTTGCCATCGTACCATTGGCGAGTCGATTAAATGCAGATGTTCTGGCCTATATTATCTTTTGATGCCTTGACATTAGAGTAGAAGCTTGCAAAATACAGGTTTTTACCTGCTGCATTGTTTAGGTTAAGCAGATTCCTAAATTTTGCCCTCTGTTGTTACAATGGGAACAGATATGTGCTTAAAGCCTTTGCCGGGGTTATTGCACAGTATATATTGCCCTTCTTAGTTATGCATAAGATCAACAAATAGAAGTGATAACTTGACATATATTTGGGGTGGTAAACTGGTTATACATGTTCACTTAGTGAATAATGCAGATGATCCATTTTGCCTCAGTACCCTTGATTTTGTGTCTGGTCACCACTTACCTCTAGTGGTCAACCCGGCTGGATAAGCATAGTGTTTGCCCTCGTAAAAATGGAAAAAGTACAGCTCATGGGACCATAGTTCTTAAGGCGGTAAGGCGACCTAAGGCGACCGCCCCCCTTTTTACCTTTTAAGCGGTAAGGCGTAAGGCGAGGCGACGCCTTAGTAATATATAAAAATAAGATAAATAAGTAAATTATGTGATCCATTATAGATTAAAAATCCAACATAACTAATTAGCAAATAGAAGTAGTCCAAATTACAGTCCAAACTTGGAATGAGCACATAATCACAGTGATGGTCAGCAATGAGCACACAATCACAGTGATGGGCTGCCCTCTCTGTCCTCTGTTCCAGCCTTCCAGGCGCCCTCAGCAGCAATGGCCAATGAGCACACAATCACAGTCCAAATTAGAAGAGAGAAGGAGCAAATTAGAAGAGCCAAGAGCATCACCTGTGACCTGTCCTCTGTCCTGGAGCCGGCGCCGCCCTCTGTTCTGTCCTCCCGCCGACAACACAAAAGATGGAGCCGCCGCCGCCCTCTGTCCTCCCGCCGCCGCCGCCGCCCTCTCCTCCGGCCGCTGCCGGCGTCCTCTCCTTCGGCTGCCGCCGCCCCTCTGTCCCCCCGCCGCCACCCCTCTGTCCCCCCGCCGCCGCCCCTCTGTCCCGAACCCTAAGTATCGTGAACCGGTCGAACAGAGAGAAGGGGAGTCTTCACGGTCGAACAGAGAGAAGGGGAGTGGGCTGGGCCAGATCTAAGCATCTGAAGGGGTAAGGCGTCCCGCCTTGGGCGCCCCACGGACGCCTTAGGGCGCCAAGGCGACGCCTTAAGGACGCCTTAGGCCTAATCTTAAGGCGATTAGGACGCCTTGACCTCTAATCACGCCTTACTGCTTAAGCGTCGCTTAAGCGAGGCTTAAGGCCTTAATAACTATGTATGGGACTTGTGTCTTGCGGATATGTTGTCTTGTAGGGGCACATTGTGCTATTTTGTTTACTGTGTGTTATTCCTGGAAATCCTTGTTATTTTATTTTCGTCTTGACAACTGTGCCTGACTTCTTTCCTGGTCATTTTCTTTTGCAGCCGGGTATGAACGTTTGGCACGTGCTCGACTAGGTTTGCCAGAAGTTGAAGAAGATATCACTGCAGCCACTGCAGAAGATAACCAGACAACTTCGTACATACTGGAAATGAAATCTGGTCCTTCAGCCGCCAATGCATCTCCAACCACTACTACAATTGATGATGACAGTAATTTTGACATGTTTGGTGATGATGATATCACTGATACCAAGGGTAGTTCTGATGCCAAGACTGTAGATGAACCAGGAACCTCAGGTGCGGAGGGTAAGTTATTATCACTGGTTAATTTATTTTGTTGCAGATTTTTCCCTCAACACAACCATTTTGTATTCACAAATCTTTTCTCCACTCTTGCAGAAGATGGTAATGGAAGTGTGGACTCAGATTATATCTATGATCCATCTTCAGGGTAGGATAAAGTTGTTACTTATTCAGTTTGCATCAATTGTCTTATTTTTTATATTATGAGAAAATGAAACAGGCATTATTTTTCTGATGTTTACCCTCATTAGCCTGCATGTATTGATGCTATTTCTTTTCTTGTCATACAGTTACTACTACAGCAGTAGCACAGGCTACTACTATGATTCTAACACAGGATATTATTGCTCAGCATCTACAGGAACATGGTAAATTTTCCCGTTCACAATGCATTCACATTCAATAGAAGTTACTTTTTTTTTCATGTAGCAATTGTTTTCTTCTGAATGGAACATCCTTTTGGCTGCATGTGTTGTGCTTCATTTTATTTAATAATACTAGTTGCTGTGAGTTGCAACAGTATGAACTGGTCAGGGGCACAGGGCACACAACTGCAGAGTTCAGTTACAGAGAAGTGTGGTTCTTTTTGTTTATAGATAGTTGTAGTTTTCTGAAACTGAACTCGAAAGTCATAGTTTTGTATTACTCGGGTGCAAATTGTTGTATTTTTGAATTTTGCTTAAAAACATTCTTGGTACCTATTCTTCAGTGAGTTCAGATTCCATTTTAGCTTATGCCAAGCTCATTACTTGTGCTCACTTGCCATTGTAAAAAAGTTGTACACCTTTAGGGCTTTTGGAAGAGGGTGCTACAGAATTTTCTCGGAATCTGCTTTGACTTTGCGCTAAACACTAAACATTTTCGGATGCTCCTTTTCGGACAAAGCACAGTGGATTATTTTTAGTGTGTGTAGTGACCGTTATGATTAAGCATCTGAACATAATTATCACTTGACTTACAGTATCCAGTGTCCATGGATGTCTCTGTTAGGTACTCTAATGTTTGGTTACCAGCTGCACGGTTCTAGAGTTTTAGGTTAGTCTCCTCTAAATAAAGAGGGTCATTATGTACTCTTAGAGTCAAGCGAGAAAATAGATCGTAAAGACCACTAAGATCCTCCAAGGGTGAGTTAGTGGATCTGCCTTGTTAATTATCCCTTCCATAATCCAGCCATAACAGCTGCAGAGTTAAATTTTCGGTACCAGAAAAATGGTTATCATGACTTTTGATTCCAGAAAAACCTAGGCATTGGGGCAAAATGGCTTGCCAGTTGGTAGATTGAGGTATGGGCAAAATGGCTTCCCGAATGGTAGTTTCGTTCCTTTATTATCTTACAGAGAAAGAAATGAAGAATGAGCTGGTTTTGTAACTTCTCTTAGGCTAGTTTCTGTGCTGATGTCTAGTATGTGTGCAGGTACTCGTACAATGAACAGACTGGAACATACAGTGAAATACAGGACGTGCAGGCTGGCGCAAACAATGAGGAATTGGTATATGCCGCCAAGGAGTAACTATGCAATGCAACAGCTTGCTCTTGTTTGATCTTGGTAGTTGAAGCTTCCTATTCTTCTTCAGTGCGATATGCTGCTTCACTTCTGTAGCACCGTAACTCATGGTAGAAGTGCCTTTGTAGTAACAAGGGATGGAGAGTAGAATCAGATTGTAATGTTGGCTGTATGCTAAAAATATGTACTACCATATAGTGTCTGCACAGTGTAATGTTTTTCGCTGGCGACAGAGGCTTGTTTTACGGATTTTTGTAGAAATCTGACACGCGAAAGGATATATCTTAACATCGACTTCTTATCTACCTTGGGTATCTCTGTCGATGCTGTTAAATTTATTACTCTCTCTATTCTAAAATAAGCTAATTAGTTCAATCTGAACTATATTTTTTTTATCTAAAATCAGAACGGAAGGAGTACACGAGAGTAACATATGAGAGTTATTTGAGTTGTGTAGAAGCTTTAAACATGAAGCAAGCACGGTGCGACTGAACCAAACAGGAATCGAGTCAAGGCCGGCACGGAGGCAGCAGCGTTTAGAAGAGTCGGAACATGGAAACGCGAACGGGAGAAGGGGCGGTTGAGACCCCCGGTTTCGGTTGTCAGATCAGCTGCGATATCTTAAGAAAAATCAACGTGTCTTTAAAGTCTCTTGGAAAGGATGTAATATCAATCTAAAAAAATTTTCTCCTTTCTTAAAAGATTATCATATCTAGTTCATTAAATATGACAATCTTTTAAGAAAGAAGGAAGTAAGTAAGATGAATCCAGCAATTGGGCGTGTCCGAATCTGACACACCGAGTGCACGAGCCCTTCAGCCGCCGCCCGTGAAGGCCAAGCAGGTAATTTTGGATGACTGCAGTATCCAGCTGATGAGGTGAACAGTCAAACCTATCTCGAGCTTGTGCTCAAGACCGCTCGGATTGCTAGTGCTAGGTGTTTACTTCCTCCTTTATCTTTTTAATTGACGTTTAGACACAAATCTTAGTTCATTTTTAGTTTAAAATCTTGTTTGAAACATCAAATAAAAGAATAAGCAGGGAGTATATACTTCCCCTTCTATAAAAAATTGTGGCTTTGTAATTCAACCGTAGTAGAGATTGACGGAATCGTCAAAGAATTTAGCAACAGACGATGGCGTGGGCCGTGGTGAACGACGATGATGACTGTGCGAGAGGCGTGGCAAGATGGTGCAACGCTGGAGGTGATCGCGAGCTGGGGCTAGGACAGTGCGATGAGCGATTTGATGCTAGAGGGGGCAACGGTTGGTGATTAGAGGAAGGTACAGTCGGAGTAAACACGTGGCTTAAAAGTCAAAATGTATTATGTCAATATGCTTAGGTAGATTTCAAAGATGTTTATGTTCCACAGACAATTTATACATTACCGTGTTGACTAATAAATAAAAGTAGGATGGGACAAAAAATTATCTCACCCTATATATTTAAATAATTTTTTTTGAATAAGACGACACATATATTCAAAAGAATTATACCGCTATAGTTTCGAGGCCAAAGATAGCCAAACAAGGGGTGCGTATGTTTTGGTTTCTGATATTTAATTCAAAGGAAATTAATGTAATATGTCTTGAACCTCACAAATTCGAGAAGCTAATCTTGTTGCTAAATTGTTCCATTTCACAAGTTATTTGAGTTGTAAATGCAAACCCTGCTTCTCATGCATTTTTAAAATGTTATTCCACATCTACTAAATAAGTTAAATAAACCACCACTAGTATAATCGCCGCCGAGATTTTACTCTCTCCGTCTCGGAAAGTTTGTCCCTTTGTATTTTGGAAGTAAGTATCTTCCACCAGGCCAGATCCTCCCATTTGCTGCGCTGTTTGCCGCCCCCACAGAAAAAGGCGCCAGTTCATCCGCTTCGTTCTTACCACCGAGAAGTCGACACTTTCCTGTTGCCTTCCTCCAATCCCGAATACCTCCTCCACGTTGCTCTCGCTGCTCGCATTGACTCCAATCCCAGGCGCCTTGGATCGGCCCGGCGGCACTCGCGGCCGTGTCGCCGCCGAATCTTGCGCCCATTCCGGGTTCTTGTTGTTCCGTGGCTATTTGGATCCAAGAAGTGGTCGGGGTTCCTGTTCTTAGATCTCCGGCTGCGATGGCGGCGCTGGTGGAGCTGTTTCTTGGTTACTCGTCGGTGCCAGTGGACTGGGAGGCCGAGGCCTACCCGGCTTACGCGGACTTCGCCGTGCTCCCCTTTCTCGTTGCCTTCTTCCCCGCCGTCCGGTTTCTCCTGGACCGGCTCGTATTCGAGGTAATCCTGCTGTTCCTGCAGCTCGGCGGTTATTGGGATCCGGAAAGCCTGTATAAAATTACGTCATTTCGATGTATTGGGATTGCTGTTACCTGTCAGTTGCCGGATTAAGATCCATTGGGTTAACCTGGTTGTCTCCTGGTGCTTCTGGAGGCGTCCATGGATCACTTAGACCGGAGCAGAGTATAAAAGCTATTATTTGTTTTCGTTAAATTTCGTGCAACTTCACAATATTGATATCCATGCTGCAAATCAAAATTTCCTGAAGTGAAGTCGTAAGCAGTAATAGAAAGTACTGCATTGTTGCAAGCATTATCTTGATTTAGATTGTCCTAGATTTGGTTTAGGAAAGGAGTCCTCACTTTTTGCTTAGTAATCTTTTAGGAAAATTGAACTTTTTTCCATGCTGAAGGTGCATTTTGAAGTTTCCCGGTAACAAGTTAACCTTTGCAGACCTTCATGATAGAATTCCACTTGCTTGAACTCAGTGGAACTGTAAGGAAGCTCTTTTTAGGATGCCCTTTGCTTTCTCTTTTTGCTTATGAAGTGAAACGTGTAAGCATCTTTATGCTGTAAAGGCCTGCTATTCTTTGAGTCTGGTATATGGTTCGTTGGAAACTTTGAAGTGTTGTTTGACATTGAGAAAATTGGCTTATCCGATTGGTTCTGAATCTGTTAGATCTGTTTATACACAGTGATCCATGCAAAAGGAAGAAAAAGTAAATTGACCTCTTAGCATGGTGAACGTTTGTACTGATGTAATGTTGTGTTAGTTGTTACATATGCTGTAATGTATTTACAATGTTATCTGATTTCTGCCACAAACTTCCATACAAAACACTTTCAAGTTAACCATGGCTAGTGTAGTCCTTTCACGTGACATCTCATAATCCTTCTATCACATTCTATTCATAGGTATTGGCTAAAAGACTTGTACTTGGAAGAGGATATGATAAGCTTGCAGAAACAGATGAAAGTAGAAAGAAAATCAATAAATTTAAGGAATCAGCTTGGAAGTTTGTTTATTTTCTCTCTGGGGAGCTGCTTTCATTATCTGTAACATACAATGAGCCATGGTTTACGAACAGCAGATACTTCTGGGTAGGGCCCGGCGAGCAGATCTGGCCGGATCAAAAGATAAAGTAAGAGAAATAAAACTGATTTTCTCTTCTTCTTTTTCTGCAAGATCGTTTCCGTAAGAACCATCAACATTTAACTTTTCTTCTTCCAGACTGAAGCTGAGAGCTGTATATATGTATGCTGCTGGATTTTACACGTATTCCATATTTGCTCTTCTGTTTTGGGAAACACGGCGTTCAGACTTTGGAGTCTCAATGTCTCACCATGTTGCAACTGTCCTTCTGATTGTTCCATCTTATATTTTCAGGTATGTTCCCAACAGTTTCCTAAGTGATAGTAGTATCCCTTCTCTTATATATCAACACCAGTAGTGTGACGATATTATTGTTCTGTGCCCTGCAAACAGATTTGCTCGTGTTGGTTCTATTGTTTTAGCCCTTCATGATGCAAGTGACATATTTCTAGAGATTGGGAAGATGTCCAAGTACAGTGGCTGTGAAGGGCTTGCTGTTGTGTCATTTCTTCTTTTTGTACTATCATGGATAGTTCTCCGTCTTATAATTTTTCCTTTCTGGATCCTAAGAAGCACAAGGTAAACAACCAACTATAGCTTGCGGGCTACCGTCATTTACTGCTACGTCTTGCCATTCACCACTGTACTTGAAGGAACATTAACTCCAGAAAAATCACTTACATATTTTTTTAATATATAATCTTAAATCATTTTTCAGCTATGAAGTGCTGCTGTTCTTGGACAAAGAGAAGCATCAATTTTACGGCCCCATATACTATTATGTTTTCAACAGTCTTCTTTTCTCACTCCTAGTTCTTCACATATATTGGTGGATACTGATATACCGGATGCTAGTCAAACAAATCCAATTCAAGGGTCGTGTTGGGGATGATGTTCGATCTGGTAAGTCACTACTCCCTCCGTCCTGAAATTGTCGTCACAACAATTCTAGTTCAAATTTGATCTAAGATTCTTGCCCTAACGACAACGATTTCAGAATGGATCGAGTATTCTCCATTTTCTCTCATGGTAACACTTATCTTCTTTAGTAGCATATTCCTATCTGTTTATACTAAAAAGGAAGCTTACTGCCACAGATTCTGAAGGCGAGGATGAGCACGAAGAGTAATGTGTTAATTGCATGTGTAACTGAAGAATCATGTTATGTGACCTGTAAGAGAAGGCGACATCAGCTGAATATTTTCTCTTCAGAAGATATGAAGAGATTAGATTTGATTAGAACAAACCATTCTTTATGTGACATAGATGGCGACCATGATTTATGAGTTGCTACTGAAGCCTTGTGCTCTCACATGCATGCATGAAACAAATGTGATTTGTGTTTGCCCTTCAATCATCATTTGTAAAAAAGAATCACAATAATTGTTTATTCATTAAATCTTGTAACTGCGCGGACAATCAATTGATTCAAAACATGTACTAGAGGGTAGTTGTTGTATCATCCAGTCGGATGGGAAGTCTAGAGGGTACTTCCAAAAAGCTACCTCGTAGTGTCATGACTTTGCTGGTGTTTCTTGGTTGCCAACATTTAAGTTTTTAATCAGGATGCTAGAGATGACGTAGAGCGAAGGTATCAATGTAACCACGGTCTTATTGTTCCATCAATTTCTTTAGATGGAAAACAGCTTCCATTAATCACCGGTTCCAGGCAAATTAATCGCCGGATACCAACAACAATGCTACATGGTCTGGCACTCGTTCCTGCCAGAACAGAGTACCGTCACACGTTATTAAGCCATCAGCGGCTAGTACGTCAGCAACTGAATTACAGACTCTAGGACAAGGCTGGAAAGAGCAAGCCGAAAAATCAACTAAAGCCCTAGCTCTTGTCTCTCTAAATATTGTTGCAAGAACTGATCTATCAAAGCCAGAGTCATTTGTACTATCGTACTTCTTCCGTCTGTAAATATTTGTTATATTTTAATATAAAAATGGATAAGAAGACGACAAGTATTTAGAGTACCATGATGCAACATTTAGCATTCAGTACTCCGTGTTGCCTGTTCTCCTCCTAGTATTGCACTTGTTTTCTGCAACTCGGAGTCTCTATGCTGTCTGCAACCATAGCGTTTAGCAATGCTACTTGCGTCTTCTTGCTCCCAAAGCAATTGGGAATGCCACTATTAAGAAAATCATTTACTCCGTATTTCATTATTATCCACCTACTGATCAAAGTCAAAGAGTATCAGGAAAAAAGTTCTGCTTGGGCCCATATGCAGTATACTAGTGCGGCCTAAAGATATCATATCAATCTACAACTGTGTCTGACACGTATCAATAATCTTCTCCTTAACTCAGTGCGATAACTACCAACGACAATCCGCCACATAAATTGAGGAGTTTTGGAGCCATCTCTGGTGTATTACAGGCAGGCACACACATCAATAAGCACAATCCCACATGCATATATTCTCTTCCTTTTTAAAAATTTGTCGTTTTCTAATTCAAAAATAAATTAGAAAGCGACAAACTTTTAAGAACGAATGGAGTAATTTAGATCAATAGTGCTGTCCATAAACGTTATCAACAAGCAGTCAGATACTCTACGGTTGGCGAATTGCAAAATTTATTTTGTTTGACCCCATAAAAATTTTGCGCGCACAGTTACAAGTTATGTCTAAAAACTAGAGAAAATCAACCTACAGTACTACTGTGTCAGAGTGTGTTAACACGGTGGGGTTTCTCAAAGGAAAAAACTGTCAAGAAATTTTAGAAAAATGACAATCATTGGTGCCATGGACCATTGACCAAAAACTGGTCCGTTTATCTCTTAATGAAGCTCTGCTCTTTTTAGACAGAGCACACTTCCAGGACAGTCAAGAAAACCTCATCCATAAGGTGAGGTGTCAACTTAGTTAATTGTTGGCAACATATTATAATGTTCTTCTATTGATCATGGAAAGTTCATGAGTGATTAACCGTAATAAGTATAAATTCAAGTTGACACCTCACCTGTTATGTTTACATTTGTCTGAGGAAAGAGGCATATTCACTCTTCGTAAACCATAACTTGGTAACAATGAATTAATGTAGCGTCTCTTTAATATTTCAATCTAGATTTTTGGTTTGGTCAGCATAATTCATAATGCTCGTCCTCCTCCCTCCTGCTTTCACGCAGCAGCACAAACACTGCAAATATATTGTACTCTCCCGTCCTTAAAAATTTGTTGCTCTGTAGTTCATTTTTAAACTACAAAGCAATAAGTTCATGAGAACGGAGGGAATACTACAAGTGGTCAACATGGTCCATATACACATTTTTCAACGCCTATAAGGCTTGCTCAACTAGGAGCGCTGAAGACGACCTGAAGTGGTTTGGAAGTCCGAAGTTGGGAGATGGGAACATGAATCCTGAAGAATTGATCCAAAGCTAACCATGATCGAAGGAAATGCATTTACGCCAGCTCTCATTCTCGAAGCATGCTTGCTCCAGCTTTCTTCGTTCGAGGTGTCAAAGACAGACGCATAATTGAATACCATCACCTGCGAACTGTATTCTGTACGTTCAGAAAACACTGTGTATGCACCTTTGGCCCTGAACTCCTGACCATTCCTGACAGCGTCTATAAAAATGCATATTCATGCTGAAGCAGCTCCATGCATCTGCTTGAGTGGAGATACTGTCGATCGGCAGTTACTCGCTACCGAGCTTTATTACATGGCGGCCGCTCATCATTTGCCGCGTTGTTCCTTCCTCGCGCTTCTCCTGCCGCCGCTCATGGTATTATCTGCAGCGGCCGCGGCCGCGTCGTACGAGACCAGGCCCATAGATCCGGGGCTCGTCGTGATGACGCTACCGCAGCCGGTGTCCGGGCCAGAGAGCCTCGCCTTCGATGGCCGCGGGCAGGGGCCTTACTCCGGCGTCTCCGACGGCCGTATCCTCCGGTGGCACGGTGGCCGCCAGGGCTGGGCACAGTTCGCCTACAACTACAGGCATAAGTAAGCGTCGCGTCGCGTCGCGACTTGACACATGCATCACGTACGTGCGCGCTTGAATGTGCACGGTCGCACACACGATTTGTAGTAACTTTTCGAGAGTGCAGGAGCATGGCCATGTGCGCGCCGGAGAAGAAGCTGGTCGTGCCAGAGGACGTGTGCGGGCGGCCGCTGGGTTTGCAGTTCCATTGGGAGTCCGGTGACCTTTACGTCGCAGACGCGTACCTGGGGCTGCTCAGGGTTCCCGCGCGCGGCGGCCTCGCTGAGGTCGTGGCGGCAGAGGCCGGCGGCGTGCCGTTCAACTTCCTCAACGGGCTGGACGTCGACCAGAGGACCGGTGACGTCTACTTCACTGACAGCAGCACCACATACCGGAGGAGGTATATACGAGCATACGAGTGTATTTACATATAGTACAGTACAGTACGAAACGCACGTGCAAGTTTCTAAAAACTTTGTCAACATTTTACATTCTAAATGACATACTTACCTGCAAGTTTCAACCAATACGAGATCTGGAAATTTCTTGTTGGTACTACTCAATTATATTTTATTTGTCTTTTGCATATATTATATATTCATCTAATTATATTTATACGGTTAACTACACTGTCATTTCATTTTCAGATTAAGAATTGGACATGTGTGTTCTTAAATTGCATACCGTATATTGCTAATTATTTATTTGTCGAAAAACAATGGACCGGTCTATCGTTCCAGCCAAAAGAAGTTAATTCGAGGGCCCCAAAATACTCACGTTGACGACCTGAATAGAAAAACATAGGCGCATCACTGTTGTGCCGTTGGTCCATTATTTTGCAATAATTTTCTAGTTTGCGTGGTCACATATAGCTACTAGCACAGATGATCGATCACACATGAGCTTAATCAATTGGTTTGTGCTTTTTAATGAGAGGTGGCCTACAGAATTTCATATTAAGCTTTTGGAGTAGACTGAGTTGTCTCATATGAGTTACAGTATATTATTATTAAGGGAAGAATGACCACTTGTTGTGACTAATAATGCACATGCAGCGAGTACCTGCTCGTGGTGGCCCTGGGCGACGAGACGGGTCGACTGCTTCGCTACGACCGCCGCGCCCGCCGCGTGGTGGTGCTCCACTCCAACCTGTCCTACCCAAACGGCGTTGCCATGGGCGCGGACGGCACGCACGTCGTGGTGGCGCACACGGGCCTGAGCGAGCTGCGCCGGTACTGGGTCCGCGGGCCGCGGGCGGGCCAGTCGGAGACCTTCGCCGAGCTGCCGGGCTACCCGGACAACGTGCGCGCCGACGGGCGGGGCGGGTACTGGGTGGCGCTGGCCCGTGGCGTCAGCCTGGGCGGTGACGGTGGCGGCGGCTCCGGCGGGGCGCCCGTTGTCGCCGTCAGGGTGTCCGGCGATGGCAAGGTGGCCGAGGCGCTGAACGGGTTCAGCTTCGTGTCGGTGAGCGAGGTGGGGGAGCGGAACGGCACGCTCTGGGTCGGCTCCGTCGACACGCCCTACGCCGGCAAGCTCATCATCAAGCGGCACGCTAGCTAGCTAGCCAGCTCCTTGTACTGCTACTGCCCCGATGGACGATTCATCAGTCAACAAACGAGATGTTAGAAACAATTGCATTAAAGTTTTTCGTCGAACATGCATAACAATAGACTTTTGTGGTCAATCATAATAATTAATTCAGTGTCATTCCTCTTCGTAATCAGCGATGTTGAAATTTGTAATAATTTGGAGGCTACATATAATCTAGAGGTCGGAAAATATTTTCTATTATTAAAAAATATCAGTCAACAAATTGATTATGGTATCCGCGCGCGTCGGCGTTTGATTATTGTACCTTTTTCTCTTTTTTTTTTTTGTTTCCAAGACTGCATTTGACTGCACGCAACCATATGTTGCCGTGTATTATTTGGTTCGGTGATCATACACCATTTGGTCGGTCCCTAGAAGCTGCATACCACCACTTGCCTGTTTGGTGAAGCAGCCACAGCCTCGCCGCAGGGAGAGCGCGCGGCGTGAGGCTATCGATAAGAAGACTTGCATTGCATGACATGTCACTCTCGCTAGGTCGCTGCTCCGTGTGCATACATGAACGCGCGTAGGCGTACACATACACGCCGATGCCGTATGTTTCAGTGCCTCGCGCTACTCTCGTATCGTATGCAGTATTAATACCAGTACCAAGTGATAAATACGGAATCATGCATGTGCGGGTCGAGTGCACGCGTACGGCCCTGGTGCGTAGAACCGTACATGTGTAGTGACGTTAAGCCTTGGTTCCTGCATCGTGCCATAATGTGCACGGTGTTGTAGGTATTGAAGTTCATAAATACGCAAAAAGTGAAGTTGCTGGGTCCTGGTGTAGATAATTGCAACATACGGAGTATTTCTTCCGTCCCTATAAACTTGTCGCTTTGTAGTTTAAAAATGTACTACAAAGCAACAAATTTATGAGGATGAAAGGAGTACGTGTAAAGAGTAGCCGCAAGCCCGTAGCGCATGTGCAAGTACGAGTTCCTGCAGAGGTCGGTTGACCCAGCTTTGTACTAAGTTGTAACGTAATTTGTGCCATGATCGCCAGGGGGCAACGCCACCGTGCTGCCCTCCGGCCTCGCCTTCCCCAACGGCGTAGAATACAAGTCGCAAATCACCTTGCATCAACAGCTTTGAACACTCAAACAATAGTAGATGGATAACGATTGTTGAAAAGTAACCTAACTAAGAATGGAATAATATCCGGAGATCACATACTATGGCTATAACATAAGAAGATGTCTCATGTCTACATATCTATGAAAAGTACACTTATCATAGAGATGGTCTATGAACACATAACACAAATCTGTCACACAACCTCCAAATCAACGCTTGCCAATCTCAGTTACGCAGAGTCAGAAGGCTTTGCCTCATCAAGCTTCTTGGCAGGCATCTCAGTGCCCATCTCAGCCTTGAGATCGTTAATGCTCTGCTCCAGCTCATCCATCTGGCTTCCCATTTCATCAAGTGCAATGTTGTTAAGTACAACAGAGGATTGTGGGCTAGAAATATATATTATATATATATATATATATATATATATATATATATATAGCTCAAGCAAAACAGATATACTGTAAATTATGCCATTTTGTTTAAAAAACATGTCTTCGTGCTGAAAGCAGCTCCCAAATCATTATGACTAATTTCCTACAGATAAGTACCTAAGATTTTCATGAAATAAGATCATGAAAACGGTAGGGTTTGATCTTACTTTGATCAACTTGGGGTCCGGGTGCAGTATAAAGATGATACTACAAAAGGGTGCATTGATAATTCCTTAACAGTGGCTCCATTTTACAGTGTTCAAATTTCTATTGTACATGCTGAGACCAACTGAGAACATGGGTCGCAGCAAGAGCAGTTTTCAATCTGCTTATAGCTAGGCAAAAGAGTACCACAGTGTTTGCAATGATTAAGCAATCTTTTAGGAAAGATTCTTCTAAATGCATCCAAGTTTTGATTCATTCTTTTTTAGGGCTGCAAAGTTTAACCGAAGAAATACAGTATAACCAGAAAAGACCACCACAATCCTTATTTTTTACTGAGCCTGAGTGTATCTATACTCCAAGAACATCATTATTGAGGGGTAACATAAAATATTGGGGAAGGGAAGAAACTCCGCCTCCAGCTCTATTTTCATATTTTTTTTTCACTTTCCAAGGGCAAGATCATATTGGAAAAGAAAATGAATATAATAAGATAAAGGAAGAAAAGGATATTCTTTGACACAATGCCCTGAGACATAGACTCAAATCTTGTTTGCTGCAATGTTCAGTGTTCAAGAGAGTGAGAAATGAAGGTAAATTAGGCGCACGTGTTACTGAAAGCATATCCAGAGGCAGTGAGGCACTCACCATCTGGCCAAGGAGGTTTTGAACCTGAAACAGAAAGCTTCCAATCAGTAATGGGCAAAATCTTCCTTTTCTAAAAGCAAAATGCAAATTTGGGGAAGTAGGAAACCAACTCATAGCTTAAATTTTCATGTCTTCATCCAGTCATCCTATCTCCTGAATTTAATAATTCACTACTAGATTTCATATGTTTATCTGATTGGCCTAAACTATACTAAAACTACATGATACTATTGTTGTGGATCTTAGACTGAATAAAGCACATGCAAGCTTGTTCTTATGTTACTGCCCAATATATTAATTGCATCAGAAAACAAGGAAAATCATTAGTACAATGTAGATACACGCTAACAAATATTTCGCAATGCATATGAGGAGTGGCATCAGAACTTACAAATGCAGTCATATCTGTTGGGTTCTGGGACGAGGGCTCTGATTCCATGCTAACCTGCAACGAAGAAGAAACAAATGAGTTACAAACAATGATAAACTGCAGATGAATAATGAATTACACACAGGTGGAACAAGAGACATGCTGGTGCAACATAGCATTAACGTAATTCCTTGCATTAGCATTACACACCAGTACATGCAAATGAATGAAACAATAGGATTATTCAGATATATTACAGATGTGATCCGGAGTTGAGAACTTGAAAAATAGAAGAAGAAACGCAATTTCCTTGAAGAGAACACAAAACCATTAAAAACTCCTATACCTACTGTAATCAGATTCAGTGGTGAGGATGTAATAATGGAACAATGCAAATAATAATAAACAGACAAGAGCTCAACAAAAGTCACATCGCATGGGGAAATGGTAAATGTACATATAACTCAAAAAGAGATTAAAGAACCAAAGATCGAGCATCATTCATTGGTGGGGAATAACAGTCTGTGGTGCTCACTGAACGTCCTACATGAGGTACAGTTATACATGTTATCACCTTCAAATTTGTACACCAGGGAGGGAAAACAAGTAAACAAACAATGAAGGACATAAGATATGTAAGCAAGCATCGCAATGTTACTGTTCACCTCTTTTTTTTTTCCATTTTCCCCTCCACTCGCTCTCATCCTGATCAATCCCTGAGAATCTTAGATCAGTGTTCAGACTATTAATTTCCTCCGCCCTCTTTACTACGCATGAAACTCGCCAGATCTTGCATCGTGCAGGATGCGCTCCATCGCGTCCTAACAGCGAGCATCTCAAGGTCGTCTCTCAGACCAAGCCTGAGTAGCCTATCCCTCAACACCGCATCACAAGTAGCTACGGAGGCGAGCGTCCTGGCGGCAGATCGCATCAATGTGGCGGCGGAGAAGAGCAGATCCGGGAGTGACGTGAGAACGCACGAGTGGAAATTATGGAAGGACGGTTCGAGGAAGGGGGCGAGAGGAAAGCTTACTGGAGGAGGAGCACGGGTTGTCGAGGAGGCGGAGGTCCCCGGCGGCCGGAGGATACGGACGAGACGGTGTGGCTAGTTCGAAACTCGAAACGGCGAAACCAAACGGGATTGAGAGCCGGGAGTTTGTTATTATTAATCGAATTTTTTATTTAATTTTACTCCCTCGGTTCCATTATATTAGCATTCCTAACAATGAGGGTAGAAGTAAAAAAAGCATTTTACCTGGGCCCAGTTCGGCTTGAGGTCCGTGGGTCGCGGAAAACAAGAATGAGTAAGAATTTCATGTATACAAAAGAAAAGCCCGGCCCAACTTTATATTTTTGAAAAATGCTATACATCATGTTGTCGATTGTTGGAGCCGACAGATCTCCCTACACTGCTAAAATGATTGGGGAGTTTGAAGTTCGTTATGGGCGCGCGGAGATTCAAGAAGGTGAATAGGAGTTTGACACAGAAGACACCAGATTTTACGTGGTTCGGGCCGCCTGGGCGTAATACCCTACTCCACGGGTGTGTTGGTGTTGTATTAGCAGTAAGAGCTTGTCACGTATGATCGCTTGTGAACGTCGTGAACGTCCCTGAGTGTATCGTCGGTCTGTCCTTTTATAGTACAAGAACAGACCGTTACAAGCTAGCCTGGCCCGACATGTGGCCCCGGCAGTTACTTGTATTGATACACGATTAATTGCTGTTAATGATCCTGTAACGGGCTCCAACAGTGCTGTTACTGATGTTAAGATTATCCGTTTAAGTGTCATTAATATGTCATTAATGACATTTTAATCAGGTCTTGAAGTTCTTGGCTCTCCTTTGAAGATCCGGAGCCGTTACAAGGTCTTCCGGAGGTTAGAGGCTGACAGGTCCGACGATTGGACACGTGACGGCTTCGAAGCTTGCTGTGGGAAGCAGGTAGCTCCGGGCTACCAGTCACGTGTCAAGTCCAGAGCTTCTCTCGGTCCGGGGTTAAGTCCGGAGGTGCCGTTTCGGTACCTGGCCCGGAGCTTCCCCCTTGTGGGTGGTAGCTCCGGTTTGGCAGTACACGTGGCGACCCAGGGATTAACCATGTTGGAGAAGCAGGTCCGGTCATGTCTGACAAGTGGACCTCCAAGGGTCTTCAACCTAAGTAGATGGTTTTCCTTTGAAATCTTTGTAACCTCAAGGGGTGTGCGGTTTTTAGGGTACCGACAGTGGCCCCCTGGACCTACCTCCGAGGAAGATCACTGGGGTAAAGTCATTCCGTCGGAGTGGGTCCATCCTTGCGACTCTTGAACTGGGTTTTCAAGGGTCTTCGGAGGTGCCGTTGGCAGGGATTTACAGTTAGATCCCGCCGCGTGGCGCACCTCAGGCGGCAGATGATATCTTTGACGTGTTGATCTCACGCAATTGAAGGTCGCCGGTTCCCGATACAAAAACCGTATCGGTTCCGCGCGCCCTGTCAGGCCGCCGCCTTTGGGTTTCCCGCCTCGTGATGACAACCGTTCGCCTGGGTAAGAGCCTCGACTTGATCGTCGAGGTGGTCCCGGGCCCTCTTGTCATCGGCTGGGTTGGATTCTTGAGTGGTTTCTTCGACTTCCCTGCGGTTTCCATCCAAGCGTTGCGAGGGCTTACTTAAGAAGGAAAGCGCGCACTGTCGGGAGTTCTTTACGCCTCTCATCTGATCTTGCGCTCAAACTCCCGACTCGTACTTCGCTCCTCTTCTCTTGCCTAGCTGTGCCGCGATGGAGTTGGGTCTGCGTGAGAGTCGCTTGAAGACCGACAACGATTTGAAGAAGGTTCGGGCCCTCATGAGGTGGTCCTCGGACTTCTTCAACCGCTTGGTCCGTGCCGGAAGAGAGCTCCCCTTCGAGAAGGAGCGCGGTGGCGAGATGGTGTATTTTTCTTCGTACGCCATGGTGGGGTTGATCCCACCTTTTTTTTCTTTCTTCTTGATGCTGCTAGACTTCTATGGTCTGCAGCTATACCATCTTGGCCCTCACTCCATTCTCCTCGTGTCTATCTTCGTCCACTTCTGTGAGATATGGGTGGGCATCCCCCCTGCATCGAACTCTTCCGAACCTTCTTCACCGTCCACACCACCGGCCGGAGCAATGAGTATCTTGGCTTCTACTACTTCGTGAAGCGCAAGAAGTGCCCATTCAAGTACCTCCGGTCATTCCCTTCCGGGAAGTGGGATGACTGGAAGAAAGATTGGATAGTCGTCAGGGTGGAGGAGCACGAGCGGTTGGAGCTGCCTGACGGTCTGCCCGGCATAGACACGACGATCTGGAGTGAAGTTCCGGTGTTGGAGGAAGCTTTCAACCCCGCCCTGGCCAGGATCCGCCAATGCGTGGAGGGAGGATTGACTCCCCAGGCGGTATTCTGCAATTTCCTGGCCAACAGGTGGGCGCCACTGAAGAGGAGGGAGAAGCTCGCTTGGGCCCTCAACAGCATGATGGACGAGGACTGGGTTGAGATCGGGTTGAAGTCCAACATGGTGGGGAAGACCTTGGAGTTCCACCTCAAGAAATTCCAGCACGGCATCGACGTCGACAGTGATGACTTGACTCCGCCGTCGGCCTTTCTCCCCCTGAACGTGGAAGTGGAGTTCAGCAGGGAGCTCCGGCGGACGATGCCCGCGCTTGACGACCTTGGTGTCGTCGAGAGAAGATCAACCACCCGGGTGGCAATCCCCGGGATGCCTGAAGACGGCTCCGCCCCTGTCCCACAGCCGAGGGTCGAAGTCGTCGGCAAGGGCAAGGAGCTGGCGGATGAGCCGGAGAGCCGGAAGAGGAATCTGCGACATGCCGACAGAAGGTCCGTCAGGCCCGCTACTTCCGCCTCGGTTCCTTCTCCCCAGGGGGGAAGATCTTCAGCCGCCGTGGCGACTGTCCCCGTAGTGGGGTCCTTCCGGAAAGATACTGTTCCTGCAGTGGGATCCTCCCGGAGCGCGTCTGTCCCCGTGGTGGAATCCTCCTGGGGTGCTAGCTCCGGGCGCACGACTCCGGCACCTGGGACGGTGGGAGCCTCCAGGTCCAGGGGTTCCTCCCGATCGAGGAGAGCCTCGACCCAGGAAACGCCCGTGGCTGCGACAAGTTCTGGGGGGCCTTCCGGAGCTCCTACGCCGACCATGGCCAGCTCGGAACGTCCAGGAAAAAGGTTCCGCGCAAGCTGGTGCGGAATCCTTCCAAGGTAATTTTTAATCTTTACTTTGGTTAACTTTTTAATTGTAGCAACTAGTTGTTTATTTTCTTCGTTCATCATCTGCAGTGTCCCCAAGAAAGGGAGTGAGGCTCCACCCTCGGCCACAGTGTCTGAGGCCGTGGGAGCTTGAAAGTTGCCTAGAGGGGGGGGTGAATAGGCTAATTGACCTGCAAATGACTTAATAAAACGAGATTAAATCACAAGGGGCGGACTAGTCCGATCAGGGGGCGGACTAGTCCGGTCAGCTTGCGTGAATAACCCTAAAAAGATGTTTCTAGTAGGTTTTAGGGAATTTTATCTTTGCTACAAGTGAGTATATGTTTAAGTCAAGTTGAGCAACAACCTACACAAGAGCAAGTCAAGTTTCCACAAGTTTGTAGCAATGCGGAGTATGAAACGAGACTACCAACCCTAGAACAAAGTAATCAATAGAGTAAATGCGAAGAACACAAGGGGGCAAGGATTTTATCCCGAGGTTCGATTCCACACAAGGAATCTACGTCCCCGTTGAGGAGTCCACAAAAGGACCGGGTCTAACAACCCTTCCCTCACCAAGTTTACCGCACGGGCCTAACTTGGTTCTCCACTAATCACAATGGTGATTACAAAGTTCGTTGGGGCTTCTCACAAACTGAGGCTCCCACACCACAAAGATGATCAACACAATGAAGCAAACTCAATACACAGCCCACAAAGACTCAACGAGTGCAAGAGATCAAACCGGGAGCACAAGCGCGATGTTCTTCCTCTTCTCCACCTCACTAAACCCTAATCCACTCAAGAATTAGTTTTAGAGGGAAAGTAGGCAAGAAGGAGGCTTAGGAGTGCTCCAAGTTGGCTGTGGCGGCGCTAGGGTTTGAGTTTTTCCAAGGGTGTTTCAAATGAGGCCGGGGGTCCCCTTTTTATAGAGGTCCCAAGCCCAATCTGCTAACTTCAGCAAAAGGGCGGACTAGTCCGGCCACTGGCCCGGACTAGTCCGGCCTAGGGGACCACTGACCCCTTTGTCAGGTCCCGACAGCTGACACACTATCGTCACGCTACCCGCCAAACTTCAAATTCAAACGGTCACTTCCAGAACGGACTAGTCCGGTCAACACCGGACTAGTCCGATCTCACACAGAGCCTTTTGCTCCGTGTGAAAACGGACTAGTCTGAGGACCACGGACTAGTCCGGCCCCTAGGGCGGACTAGTCCGGTCCTCCCAGACTTAGCCACAGAAGCACCTTTTCTAGCCAACCCGGACTAGTCCGGCCCCACGGGCGGACTAGTCCGTTCTCACTCAGGACCTCTTGGTCCGGTCCAAAACGGACAAGTCCGTGGTTTTGGGACTTCATCCCCAAAACCTACTCACAGCTACCCGGACTAGTCCGACCACTAACGGACTAGTCCGATCTCAGTCAGACCCTTCTGGTCCGGCCAAAAACGGACTTGGCCGGCCAGGAACGGACTAGTCCGGCCACCTGCACGGACTAGTCCGGCCCTACGGCCAGACCACTTAATCACTCATTTCTTTCATAGGTTTGACCTCTAAACCACTTTGAGCTCCCAAACTTGATCTCAATGCACTTTACACACACACCCTCCTATTGCTACGGCTAGTCTAACTCAATCACGCTAGAAACCCTAGTTTCTACGTGTCGACTGTTGGAGTCGGCAGATCCCCTAACACTATGAGAAGTGTTTGAAGGAGTTTGTGGTTCGGTCTGGGCGCGCGGAGATCTAAGAAAGTGAAATGCGATTTGGACACGAGTGACACGGTGGTTTACGTGGTTCGGGCCGCCTGAGCGTAATACCCTACTCCACGGGTGTGTGTTTGTTGTATTAACTTGTGAGCTTCAGAGTGTTCGAGAGTTCTCCTCTGTGTATCGTCGGTTTGTCCTTTTATAGTACAAGGACCAACCGTTACAAGTCAGCCTGGCCCGACATGTGGCCCTGGCGGTTATTAGTATTGATACACGAGATTAATTGTTGTTAATAACCCTGTAACGGTTCCGACAGTGCCGTTACAGGTGTTAAGGCTGTCCGATTAATTATCATTAACGTGGAATTAATGGTAATTAATCGGATCTTGAAGTCTGCGGCTGTCTTTTGGAGATCCGGAGCCGTTACAACGTCTCCCGGGGGCTTTAAGCATCTAGCTCCGTCGTGTGGACACGTGGCAGCTCCGGAGCTTGCTTGGGAGAAGCGGGAAGCTCCGGGGTGACCTGGCACGTGTCATGTCCGGAGCTTCTCTCGGTCGTGGGCTACCTCCGGAGGTGCCGTTTCAGTACTTGGCCCGGAGCTTCACCCTTGCGGGTAATAGCTCTGGGCTGTCAGTACACGTGGCAACCTAGAGGTTAACCATGTTGGAGAAGCGGGTCCGGTCACGTCTGGCGAGTGGGCCCCCGAGGGTCTTCAATTTGAGTTGATGTCCTTCCCTTGAGATCTTTGTAACCTCAGGGGGTGTATGGTTTTTAGGGTACCGACAGTGGCCCCCTGGACCTACCTCCGGGGAAGGCCAACGGTATGAAGTCGTTCCGTCGGAGGTGGGTCCATACTTGTGACTCTTGAACTGGGTCTTCAAGAGTCTTCGGAGGTGCCTTTGGCGGGGCTTTATGGTTGAGTCCCGACGCGTGGCGCACCTCAGGCGGCAGATAAGATCTTTGACGTGCGGATCTCTCGCAATTGAAGGTCGTCGGTTCCCGATACGAAAACCGTATCGGTTCCGCGCGCCTTGTCAGTCCGCCGCCTTTGGGTTTCCCGCCTCGTGATGACAACTGTTCGCCTGGGTAAGAGCCTCGACTTGATCGTCAGGGTGGTCCCGGGCCCTCTTGTCATCGGCTGGGTTGAATTCTTGAGTAGTATGCTTAACTCCCCTGCAGTTTCCATCCAAGCGTTGCGAGGGCTTACTTAAGAAGGAAAGCGCACCATCGGGAGTTCTTTACGCTTTCCATCTGTTCTTGCGCTCAAACTCCCAACTCGTGCTTTGCTTCTCTTCTCTCGCCTAGCAGTGCTGCGATGGAGTTGGGTCTGCGTGAGAGTCGTTTGAAGACGGAGAGCGATCTGAAGAAGGTCCGAGCCCTCATGGGGTGGTCGTCGGACTTCTTCAACCGTTCAATCCGCACCGGAGGAGAGCTTCCCTTTAAAAAGGAGCGCTCCGGCGAAATGGTATACTTTTCATCGTATGCCATGGTGGGGCTGATCCCACCATTTTCTTCCTTCTTTTTGATGCTGCTGGACTTCTATGGTCTGCAGCTATACCACCTTGGCCCTCACTCCCTTCTCCTTGTGTCCGTCTTTGTCCACTTCTGCGAGATGTGGATGGGCATTCCTCCCTGCATCGAGCTCTTCCGCACTTTCTTCACCGTCCAAACCACCGGCCGAAGTGACGAGTACCTTGGCTTCTACTACTTTGTGAAGCGCAAGAAGTGCCCGTTCAAGTACCTCCGGTCGTTCCCTTCCGGGAAGTGGGATGACTGGAAGAAAGATTGGGTAGTCGTCCGGGTGGAGGAGCACGAGCGGTTGGAACTGCCAGACGGTCTGCCCGGCATTGACACGTCGGTGTGGAGCGAAGTTCCGGTGCTGGCGGCAGCTTTCGACCCCGTCTTGTCCAGGATCCGCCAATGTGTAGAGGGAGGATTGACTCCCCAGGCGGTGTTCTGCAACTTCCTGTCGAACAGGTGGGCGCCGCTGAAGAGGAGGGAGAAGCTCGCCTGGGCCCTCAACAGCGTGATGGACGAAGACCGGGTTGAAACCGGGTTGAAGTCCAGCATGGTGGGGAAGTCCTTGGAGTCTCACCTCAAGAAATTCCAGCACGGCATCGATGTAAACGGAGCGTACTTGACTCCGCCACCGGCTTTCCTCCCCCTGAACGAGGAAGTTGAGTTCAGCAGGGTGCTCCGGCGGAAGATGCCCGCGCTTGACGACCTTGGCGTCGTCGAGAGAAGATCGACCGCCCCGTTGGCGATCCCCGGGTTGTCGGAAGGCGGCTCCGCCCCTGTCTCTTAGCCAAGAGCTGAGGTCACCGGCAAGGGCAAGGAGCTGGCGGAGGAGCCAGAGAGCCGGAAGAGGAAGTTGCGTCATGCTGACGGGAGGTCCGTCGGGCTTGCTACTTCCCCGTCAGTTCCCCGTCCTCAGGAAGGAGGATCCTCCGCTGCTGTAGCGTCTGTCCCCGTGGTGGGGTCTTTTCGGAGCGCTACTGTTCCGGCGGTGGGATCCTCCCGGAGTACGGCCGTCCCCGTGATGGGTCCCTCCGGAGGTGCCAGCTCCGGACAGGCGACTCCGGTTCGAGAAGCGGTGAGGGCCTCCAGGTCTAGGAGTTCTTCCCGGTCAAGGAGAGCTCCGACCCGGGAAACGCCCGCGGCTACGGCAAGTCCTGGGAGTCCTCCCGGAGCTCCTACGCCGACCGTGGCCAGCCCGGAACGTCCGGGAAAGAGGTTTCGCGCAAGCTGGTGCGTGAACCTCCCAAGGTAATTTTTCTTGTTTACCTCAATTAACTTTTAATTATAGCATCTGTTTGCTCAATTTCTTCATTCTTCATCTGCAGCGTTCCCAAGAAGGGGAGTGAAGCTCCGCCCTCAGCCACAGTGTCTGAGGCTGCGAGGGCTTCTGCTCCAGCCCCGGTGCCGCCCCAGGCTGAGGCTGCGACAGCTCCGGCGCCGGCTGTCGTGGTCATGGACCTCGACTCGTCTCCAGAAGTTCCCGTGGTAGCGCCGGACCACGGGATTGAAGATGCGCCAGCGGCACCCGCTCCGGAGGTTGAAGCTCCGGGCCCTGGTGCTGCAGAAGTAGATGCTCCGGCTGTCGAGCCGGAGGCAGCTGAAGCCCCGGCGTGCGAGCCGGAAGTTGAAGTGGTTCCGGCAATTGAGCCGGTTACTTCTGAAGCTCCGGTCGCAAGGCCGGTAGTTATTGGAGCGCCGGCTGCAGAGCCGGTGGTGGTGGAGGCGGGGGAGCTTGAGCTCCCCTCAGAAGAAGCGTCCCGGCCGGAGCCATTGGAGGCGACGACGTCGATGGTACCCGTGGCGGAGCCAGAGTGCCTGAACGAAGTCGCCGGCCCCCAGCCTGAGGGGGCAAATGAAGATTTGGTGGCGGGACCTCCTTCAGTGGCGACTGAGGCCATCCCGGAGGAGGGCCCTAGTGCCTCGGAAGCTCGGGGTTCCGCTCTCGCAGAGTGGGACCCAATTTTTGTAAATGAAGACCCGCTGGAACCAGCGGAGGAGACCCCAGAAGGTCCGGAGCCCATCTCGCTGTCGATGTCCATCGACAACGCTTGCTCCAGTCTGCGCCAAGTCCAACTAGCCTTCTTCCACGACAGCAAGGTTCTTGAAGAGGAGCGCCAAACCCTTAGGAGGTGGCGTAATAGACTCCAATTCGAAACCAAGCTGGCGCAGTCGAGGATCGCTGCGGACAAGGAATGGATCAAGCGGGAGAAGGTCCGCTTGGAGCTCTGGGGTGAGATGCTGGACGAGAGGGAGAGCATGACTCACAACCTCGACGCCAAATCCCGGGAGTACCACGACCAAGCTAAAGCTGCCAATGATGCGGCCAACGCCCGGTTCGATGAACTCGAAGCCATCAGTACCGCACTCATCAAGCGCCGAGAGGCGCTTGAGGGAAGGGAAAAGCGGCTCGAGGATGAGGAGCAAAAACTCCTGGAGCTACGGGATGACGTCTTGCGACGTGAAGAAGAGCTCGCCGAGAAGACAGCTCTGGCGGACAAGGGCCTCGAGGAGCGCGCTAAAAAATTGGAAGAGCGCTGCCTCGAGGAGGAGGAGAAGACCTGGGTGCGAGGGCAGGAGCTCTACGAGTATGAGTGTGCCCTCATCGCCCGGGAGAAGAAAATAGAGGCTAGGGAGAAAGACCTGGTCGACCGCCGGAACAAGATCCACCTCCGGGAGGAGGAGCTCGGAAGACTCGAAAAGCGGGTTGCTGCGAAGATTCAGCAAAACGCCAAAGAAGTTGAGCGCCTCTCCCGCGAGAATTCGGAGCTGGCGGCGACCCGGAGGTCCCTGGAAGAAATGAAGGGCCAAAGGAAGACGGACTCCCTGCAAATTTGGGAGTTCCTGAGCAAGGCCGACGATGCGCTGGCACCTATGGGTTTCAGCCCCGTGCTTCCGGATGATCCGGAGCCGGAGCCGGACCTTGCATTGCAGGCGTTGAGCGCTGCGGGTGGCAAGCTCTCCAAGGTGGGCGACGTCATCGCGGACCAGCTTGAGGTCGAGGGGCAATCCCTGGCTAGAAACGTCACAGAGTATGTATTGACGTGTTACACTAGCCGGAACCCTCGATTCTCTCTGGACCCGGTGCTTGAAGGTCCCGTCGAAGGAGAGGGCGAAGCTACCCGAGGCAGCGTGTCGGAGGTTGCCCAGAAGGTCGCCGAGTTCTTCCATAGGGTCTAGGACTATCTTTCTTAGCCTTTATTTGTATCTTCTCTTCTTCCTCAATTTTGTAATCCTTTGTCCCCAGATGTAATCTCCGGTCTTCTGATGAAATGAAATCCCCAATTTTTCGTGAATTTCATTTTTTTTTTTTTTGTCTTCAACATCTTTGTCTTCACTTGGCCCCCTGGTAGATGTGCACAATGTGATTGTGGACATGTACCAAAAGGATGTTGAGTTTTGTTGGAGACAAATTTGCTTCGAACTCGTGTAGTTTAGGTCCGAAGTCTTCGATAGTGAAGGTCCCTTGAAGTCGTCGGAGCTTAGAAGCTCCGGCATTGCCCATCGTCGGAGCTTAGTAGCTCCGGCAATAGCCCTACCAACACGTTGAGTGTCGGTAGTTAATACTTCAAGGTGTCGGAGCTTAGTAGCTCCGGCAATGACCCTTGCCACGCCTGGCTTGCTGGCAACAGACTCTAGTGATAGAGTCTTCTCACCATCTTCAAGTTAACGCCGGTGGGAGTCGGAGCTTGGTTAACTCCGATTTTTCTCCATCAATGTTGGGTTTATTCTTCCTGCATACTTAGGCCAAGAAAAACAGTAAAATTCGTTCCTTATCTATAACTTCGTTGCGGCTTACGGTTCTCAAGAGAATTTCAAGTTCAACACGATTTTTAGTATGATTGGATGAATTGTCTTTTCTTTTAGATCTAATTGTCCATGGATCCACCTTACTTTGGCCTGCCGGGGTGTAGGTAGAGTGGCGTACTTAGGGTGCTTGACCAGGCTAAGTCGATAGCGCACTCCAGCCCTAGAATGGCTTGGCGGCTTTCAGGCGAGTTGGCCACAGACGATATTTAAATCTAAAAAATCCGACAATTCAACTCAAATCGTACATAAATCGGTTAAACTAGAACTTCTTAAGAATTGCACGTTTCTGTTATAGACAAGAAAGAGAAAAATAAAAATGTCGAGCCTTATGCAAAAATGAATGCACGTGGAGTCTATTTCACATGAAGATGTCTTTCATTATAGGTCCGGGGTACAGGGGAAACAAGTACACTCTTAGGGTACGCAACCAGGCTAAGTGTGTTTGGTTTCTCGTTTAACCCAGGGTAATTAGCTACACTTCTAGTCCGGAGACTGTATCAAGTGTTGCATGAGCTTTCCGAACCTTTCGGGAAAGGTCCGGCTGCTCTCCCGGAGGAACTACCCGACTTTGTACAATGACTCTATAACATACACTTCAAGTTACTTAAGACTCACCTCCGTGGAATTAAGTGTAGAACTTACGGAGGTGCTCGATGTTCCAAGGATTTGGGAGAGGTGTCCCATCCTCAGTAGCCAAGCGAACGCTTCCGGGACGGGATACTTTGATCACTCGGAAGGGCCCTTCCCAGCTGGGGGAGAGTTTGTTTTGCCCTTCTCTGGATAGTATTCTCCGTAGCACCAGATCGCCTTCCTCGAGCTGTCGGTTGTGTACATGCCGCTGATGATAGCGCCGTAGAGCTTGGCGGTATCGGGCATTCCGAACAGCTGCTTGGCATCTTCCCTCCTCGAGGAGGTCTAGGTCTTCACGCCGGAGCTGGTCCTGCGCGGCTTCGTCGAAGGTCCGGACTCGGAGGGAACCCAGGGTGATCTCCGGAGGAAGGATCGCTTCTGCTCCGTACACCAGGAAGAAGGGTGTTTCTCCGGTTGCCCGACTTGGAGAAGTCCTGTTAGCCCATAGAGTGGGCGGAAGCTCCTCGATCCAATTAGCTCCGTGCTTTTTCAAACGCTCATAAGTGCGCGTTTTGAGTCCTTTAAGGATCTCTGCGTTTGCTCTCTCGGCTTGCCCATTGCTGGCAGGATGAGCTACGGAGGCGTAGCAAACTTGTATGCCGAGGTCTTCGCAATATCCTTGAAATGAGGAGCTTGTGAATTGAGTCCCATTATCAGTGATGATCTTGTTTGGGACTCCGAATCTGCTCACGATAGACTGTAGAAAATTGATTGCAGATTGTTTGTTGATCGTCACAACAGGAGTAGCTTCCGGCCACTTGGTGAACTTGTCGATGGCGACATACAGGAACTTGTAACCTCCGACGGCTCTTGGGAAGGGTCCCAAGATGTCCATCCCCCACACGGCGAAGGGCCACGTAGGAGGTATCATTTGTAAGGGCTGAGCAGGTGTATGAATTTGCTTTGCATGAAATTGGCATGCTTTGCATTTCTTCACTAGCTCAGTAGCATCCTGGAGCGCTGTTGGCCAGTAGAAGCCGTGCCGAAAGGCTTTTCCGACCAGCGTGCGGGAAGACGCGTGGTTCCCACACTCGCCTCCATGGATTTCTGCGAGGAGCTCGCAGCCTTCTTCCCTTGTGATGCACCGCATTAGGATGCCGTTGGCACCGCGCCGGTAGAGATCCCCTTCTACCAACGTGTATCTTTTAGCCAATCTGACTACCCGGTCAGCGGATACATCATCGTCAGGAAGGATGTTGTCTTTCAAGTAGTTCCGGATCTCCGAGATCCATGCATCGGAACTGACTTGAGCATTTGAGTCTTGCGTGCTGGGTTGCTCGGAGCTTCCGGCAGCACCTACGACCCTTGATGGCTGCCATGGTAACAGGGCCATCGGGACCGTCAGCTTCGGGATGCTGATCTCGCCCCCTTCGTTCAGCTCGGCAGGCTGAACTGTGGGTTTTGACAACCTCCGGACAAAGGTTCCGTCTGGAGCCGGAGCTCCGGTTGACGCCTTGGTCGAGAGTTCGTCAGCTTCAACGTTGTGAGCACGCTGAACATGGTGAAGGTTTAGGACTTCGAAGTCCTTCTGAAGCCTCTGGACTTCAAGGAGATAAGCAGCCAGCTGGAGATTATTGCAGGAGCATTCACCCTTCACTTGTTTGATGACAAGTTGTGAATCTCCTTTGACCAGCAACTGCTTGACACCAAAGGATAGTGCCACCTTTAATCCATATATGAGTGCTTCGTACTCCGCCATGTTGTTGGTTGCCTTGAAATCAAGGTGCACCATGTATCTTACCTTCTCCCCGGTTGGTGTGAGGAGAAGGACTCCAGCTCCGGCTCTCTGCTTCTGCATGGAGCCGTCGAAGTAAAGGGTCCAGTGAGGCTTTGTGAAGGCCCGAACTTGTGGTTCCTTCTTCTGCTCGCTGGGGCCCCCAGGGTTTAATGGAGAGGGAGTCCATTCTGCCACGAAATCTGCCAACGCTTGACTCTTGATTGCTTGTCTTGGAATGAATTCGAGGTCGAATTCAGCCAGTTCCGCTGCCCACTTCGCTATATTCCCAGTTGAATTGGGATTATGCAGAATCGCTCGAAGTGGATATGAGGTTACCACCGAGACTTTGTGAGCTTGGAAATAGTGTCGAAGCTTCCTTGAGGCAATAAGAACTGCGTAGAGCATCTTATGTACCTCTGTGTATCGAGTCTTGGCATCATGTAACACTTCACTGATGAAGTATACTGGGCGTTGAACGGTCCGGACCCTCCCGGAGGGGTCTGGAGCTTCCTTTCCATTGATCCGGACCCTGTCGGAGGGGTCCAAACTATATTCGAGGACCTCCGGGTTTTGGGTGGAGGAACCCGGAGCTTCTTCAGGAATGACCTGGATCCTATCAGAAGGATCTGGGTCCTCTGAAGTGACTTCTTGAGGATTCAAGTCGGGGAGCTGGGACCCAGACCTGCTTTCGGGAACCTCCGGATCCTCCCGAAGGGATCTGGATTCCTGAGTTTTGGGTAGTTCCGGTCTCTCCGCAACCAGAACCATACTGACAACTTCATCAGCTGCTGAAATATAAAGCAATAAAGGCTCACCAGGGTTCGGAGCTACCAAGACTGGTAGAGTGGTGAGGAACTGTTTCAGCTCCTGGAATGCCTTCTCTGCCTCTTCAGACCATTGGAATGGTCCGGACTTCCTCAGTAACTTGAAGAAGGGAAGTGCCCTTTCCGCCAGTCTTGAAATGAATCGACTGAGGGCTGCTAGACATCCAGTTAATTTTTGGACGTCTTTGATGCGGGTTGGTGGCCGCATGTCTTCGATGGCTTTTATCTTCGCCGGATTAGCCTCTATACCCCGGTGACTTACCAGGAAACCAAGAAGCTTTCCGGAACTAACCCCGAAGACGCACTTGTCTGGGTTTAGCTTCGTGCGGGTGGCCCGCAGCTTGTCGAAGACAGCCTGCAAGGTATCCAAGAGGGACTCCTTGTTTTTGACTTTGACTACAATGTCATCAACGTACATCTCCACTATGTCTCTGATGAGTTCTTCGAAAGTTTTGTACATTGCTCGTACAAAAGTTGAAGCTGCGTTCTTGAGACCAAAAGGCATGGCTGTGTAACAATACAATCCATCCACTGTGATGAATGAAGTATGTTCTTCATCTTCCCTAGACATCCGGATTTGATGATATCCTGAATATGCGTCTAGAAAACACAGCAACTCACACCCAGAGGTGGAATCCACTATCTGGTCTATTCTAGGTAGTGGGAATGGATCTTTTGGACATGCCTTATTCAGTGTGGTGTAGTCGATGCACATCCGAAGTTTCCCGCCGGCCTTAGGCACAACGACTGGGTTTGCCAGCCATTTTGGATGGTAGACTTCTCGGATGAATCCGGCTTCGAGCAACTTCTTCACTTCTTGTCGGATGAAGTTCTGTCGCTCTACAGATTGCTTCCGAGGTTTCTGGTGTACAGGCCGAGCGTCGGGGTAAATCTTCAGATTGTGCTCAATCACTTCCCTGGGGATCCCAGGCATTTGTGACGGTTGCCAGGCAAACACGTCAACATTAGCCCGGAGGAAAGTGATGAGCGCGAGTTCCTATTTGTCGTTCAAGCCACCCGATATGCGGGTAGTTTGAGTGACATCGGAACCAATTTGGACGACTTTGACGGGAATGTCAGTGTCGCCGCTTGGCTGCACACGGGGTGCAGAGGTCGAGCCTCGTTGACGAATGCTCGGAGGTTGTGGAGCTTGCTTCTGTCTGGAATCCTCCTCTTGCGCTGTGGTGAGTGCATGGAGTTCTTCCAGAGCAGTTACTCCGGCAGTGCGATCTCCACGGATCCGGAGAACGCCTACTGGTGTCGGCATCTTCAACACCAGGTATCCATAATGAGCAGCTGCCATGAATTTGTACAAGGCAGGTCTACCCAAAATGGCGTTGAATGGTAAGTTGATCTGAGCGACGTCGAAGACCAACTTTTCGGTGCGATACTTCTCCCGGGTCCCGAAGGTAACAGGGAGAGTGATAGCTCCGAGTGGGGTTATGGCCCCCGGACCTACTCCGGAGAAAGGTCGAGAGGGCTGGAGGTCTGAAGGTCGAAGCTGAAGCTTAGTGAAAGCTTCGAAGCTGATGAGATTAAGCCCCGAACCTCCATCTACCAGGACATGATGGAGCTGGATGTTGTTGATGGTGGGAGATACCATCAAGGGCAGCTGGCCAGCTCCGACCATGCTTTGAGGACAATCCGAAGCATCAAAAGTGATGGGTGTGTCCATCCACTTTCGATGTGGCTCCGGTCTAGCTGTAGGAGCTACAGCAGCCATATCCCGTCGCATGGTCTTAATGACGCGACGAGAGGTGATGTCCCATGATCCACCAAAGATGGTGTTCATGGTTTTTCGACGTTCGTTGTCGGAGACGTCGGAATCATCGTCGACGGAGGTGTAGACGGCTTTCAAGACCTTTTTGGGGTCTTGAAACCCTAACTCCTCTTCAGCCGGAGCTTCATCGACCTTTTGTTTTCCCTCCCTCTGGCGGAAGGGAGACCCTTCCCGGCGCTTGTGGTAGCGCTCGGCAAGGTTTTGGACCTCCCGGCAATCCTCCAGCTTGTGGCTGCCCGTTTTGTGAATGGGGCACCACATCTTGGATTTGCCACCGTCTTCGGAAGACGGTCGAGGTCGCTTCTCGGGGCGTGGCCCCCGGCCACTAGGAGTTGCAGTGGCTGCAACGTTGGATGTACCAGCCGACGGCTTCTTCTTGCCGTTGGTCTTCTTTTTCTTCTTGCCACTCCCGGAGGTAGCGGCTTCTTCTTTGGAGGATTTTTTATGATCCTCCAAGGCTGGTTTGGAGTGCATTTCACGGCCCTCCGCAGCTCTGGCACATTTGTCAGCCAGGCTAAAGAGCTCCGTGACACTGGTGATCTCTTTGATCGCCAGTTTCTCCAACATCTTCTTGTCTCGTACACCCTGTCTGAATGCTACAATGACAGAAGCGCTTGAGATAGAAGGGATTGTGTTACGTACCTGAGAGAATCTCTGGATGAATGACCGCAAAGATTCTCCTCCTTTTTGCACGACCGCAAAAAGGTCCAGTTCGGTGCCCGGACGGGTGTATGAACTCCCGAAATTGGCGGTGAACTGGCGGCATAGCTCCTCCCAACTGTCGATAGAGTTGGGCGGAAGGCTCATAAACCAGGACCTAGCAGTCCCAGTTAAGGCCACTGGAAAGTAATTGGCCATTACAGCCTCATTTCCTCCAGCTGCTAGGATCGCAGTGGAGTATATCTGTAGAAATTCTACGGGATTGACAGTCCCGTCGAATTTTTCCGGCAAGTGTGGCCGGAACTTCTGTGGCCATCTAACCATACGCAGGTGTATGGCTAGGGCGGAACAGCCTCCTCCTACTCCTTCCAGAGTAGAAAGATCTTGAGCATCTCGTCTTTCTCGAGCTCGCTCGATGTGGACACGGCCATCCTGTTGGCGGTACCGGCGATCAAGCTCCGCTCGGAGGTCGTGTGTCGAAAGCCGAGATGCAGTATGGGCACGTCGTGCCCCAGAGGGCAACGACGTCACTTGCTGTGACGCAGCTCTTCTCCGGTTGTTGGAGACATGTGGACCAAGTCTTCCAGACAACGTTCGTCGCTGCGACGGGGCCCGCCCTGAAGGAGGTGGACCCTGATTGTTGAGGCGTTCGGCCGCTGCTGCGACCAAATGCTCAATATCAGCTCTCCATTGCTCCATGGCACCTTGAGATGCATCCGGAGGTGGTGGTCGCTGAAGGAGAGCACGCGCTGCATGGAGCGCGTGTTCTGGGTTGTCACGACTTGCCGGCGCAGAATGTGACGCCGGTGCACCATCATGTCGTTCGGCATGTCTTGCCGGAGAAGATGGTGGTGGTGGGAGTGTGACTCCCGCTGGAACTGAGGCTCCTGCCGGTGGTTGCATGTTGGAGGGATTGCCTCCGACAGTCTGAGCAGCAGGTTGCCCGTTGGATGATCCAGCTGCAGAATTCACCATTCTTGAAGATCTCAGGCTCCCCCTACCTGGCGCGCCAACTGTCGACTGTTGGAGTCGGCAGATCCCCTAACACTATGAGAAGTGTTTGAAGGAGTTTGTGGTTCGGTCTGGGCGCGCGGAGATCTAAGAAAGTGAAATGCGATTTGGACACGAGTGACACGGTGGTTTACGTGGTTCGGGCCGCCTGAGCGTAATACCCTACTCCACGGGTGTGTGTTTGTTGTATTAACTTGTGAGCTTCAGAGTGTTCGAGAGTTCTCCTCTGTGTATCGTCGGTTTGTCCTTTTATAGTACAAGGACCAACCGTTACAAGTCAGCCTGGCCCGACATGTGGCCCTGGCGGTTATTAGTATTGATACACGAGATTAATTGTTGTTAATAACCCTGTAACGGTTCCGACAGTGCCGTTACAGGTGTTAAGGCTGTCCGATTAATTATCATTAACGTGGAATTAATGGTAATTAATCGGATCTTGAAGTCTGCGGCTGTCTTTTGGAGATCCGGAGCCGTTACAACGTCTCCCGGGGGCTTTAAGCATCTAGCTCCGTCGTGTGGACACGTGGCAGCTCCGGAGCTTGCTTGGGAGAAGCGGGAAGCTCCGGGGTGACCTGGCACGTGTCATGTCCGGAGCTTCTCTCGGTCGTGGGCTACCTCCGGAGGTGCCGTTTCAGTACTTGGCCCGGAGCTTCACCCTTGCGGGTAATAGCTCTGGGCTGTCAGTACACGTGGCAACCTAGAGGTTAACCATGTTGGAGAAGCGGGTCCGGTCACGTCTGGCGAGTGGGCCCCCGAGGGTCTTCAATTTGAGTTGATGTCCTTCCCTTGAGATCTTTGTAACCTCAGGGGGTGTATGGTTTTTAGGGTACCGACACTACGCTTCGAGTTGACTCCGTTTCCTTCCTTTTCCTTTTTGAGGGTTTGCGTCTCCAATTGAGTCCATACCTGTGCTAAGATCACTTGAGCTCATTAGCGACTTAATTGTCGTCATCAATCATCCAAAACCCACGGGGAACCTAGATGCACTTTCAATCTCCCCCTTTTTGGTGATTGATGACAACACATTAAGTCCTTCACAAATAAGAGTATAAAGTTTGGTTTTCATAACATGTGTGCGTATGAATGACTCCCCCTCAAAGTATGCAACATGTAAAAGAGGTGGAGGAGTTCTTTCATACCCACACACGTTATGGTGGGGTGCCTACGTGATGTGCTCAACAATTGTGACAAGACATAAATAACATCAATACATTCATAAGATTGACAATAAGAGCAATATATTGATAGTAAGCAACATTAACGAGTCTTGCACAAATGTAAGCATCCAAGAGCATAAATATGTTACATGAAAGTCAAACATCACAAAACACACCCACAAAAGATTAACTCCCCCTTAACTCTCCCCCTTTGGCATCAAGGCACCAAAAAGGAAAAGAAGGGAGGAAGCTAAGACCTAAGAGCTAGTCCTCGTCTTCGCCACTTCCACTCTCCGTGGCCTCGGAATCTTCGACGTCATCCTCATTATCGACATCGTCGTCGTCGTCGTCGGAGTTCCTTGCCGAGGGAGCAGCCCGAGAGGAGCTTCCATCCTCTTGGAGCTGGGCGAGCTCATCGGCGGTGAAGGTGGGGAAGGGAGTGATTTCCCCATCACTCACCTCCGGAGAGGACATTGGAACCTCCAGCTTGTCGCACACCGCCTTAAGGTACTTCTCTTGGCGCTTGTGTGCCCTCTGAGCGCGAATCTCTTGCTTCCGGCACGAGGTGAAGATGGCCTTGAAGCACTTGAAGAACGCACTCATGGACTGAGGCGGAGGCGGAGAAGGAGGCGCCACTGGGCGAGACGGAGGATCAGCATTCTTGCGTCTTGGAGGCACCGGCACATTTGGCGGCTTCTGGGGGCGCAGAGGTCGGTGCGATACATCCTTGACAAAGGACACGCCCGACACCTTCTCAATGAGGCACATGATGTAGGGGGCATACCCGCACGCCCTGTTGGGAGTATGCGAGATGTTGAAGATATCGTCGAAGATGTAGTCGACGAGATTGAACTTCTCTTCCCCATCAATCAGAAGTAGTAGGTGCCTCAGGTTCCCTTGAATCACCCCAACATCACCATCCTTCGGTGCTATCGTCCGTCTGAGGATTCTGTTCATGATGCTGTAGAAGGGCTTGATGTTTCGAGCTAGTCCGGCATCAAACGGGAGGTGGCTTGGATACATGTAAGCCAGCTCCTCACGATCCACTGCCTTGAGGTTCGAGATAATGATCTCATGGTCCATGTGAGCCTCAAGACCAAGGATCCTTGCAAACTCAGCATAGGTGACAGAGTATTGTTCACCATGAGTCATCCAAGTTATCCTCCTGTCACCTGAGCTTGAAAAATAGATTGTGGAGTAGAATTGGAGAATGATTTCCACATTCCAATCATATTTGAAGCCCATGATCTTCTTGAGATCATGGCGCTCGGCAGCTTCAATCACGGCATCAAAGGCCGAGTGCTCCTTCTTCGCCATATAGTCCCAGTCCACCCACTGAGCCTCTATCACTGGCCTCTTCATTTGTTGGTAGACTAGTCTGTAATAGTCACAGTGGAAGTCACACCAAAATCTGGGATCAGCTGTGCTCCTCTCAAACCTGTAGACCTTCTCTTCCCTCAGCCTTCGGGCCTTTTCAGCCCCTTTGCCATGGAACACATTTGCCGACAGTTCCTTTTGCCAGTTGGGATTCCTTTCCGGTGTGTGGACTTCAAGGGGGCCAATAGAGGTGGCCTTCCCATTTTCCTTGATCACAACCCCTCCGGGTGCCTTCTTGGCTGGCACCTTGACGGAGGGCTTCTTCTTTTTCGGCTCGACTGGAGCCGGGGCTTTTCCCTTCTTTGGGTCACGCTCGACCCTAGGGACAACCTCTTCTTGGGCTGGCTCCTTGCCTTTAGCCTTCTCGCCAACAGTGACGAGCTTCTTTCGCTTGGGGGCACTGGCCTCAGCAGCCCTGGAGTTGTGGGCCTCTCTATCTTCTCTTTTCTTCTTTCGCAGCTCATTCAGTGATTCTGCGGTTGCTCGAGCTATGGCTTCTTCCTCGTTGTAGATGCTAGCTGCAACTTTGGAAGCTTCGAGGGCTTTCAGCCGCCTCTCTTCCTTTGCCTTTTGCGCCTCTAAAAGTGCAGCCTTGGTCCTTGCCTCGGCAATTTGGGCCTTGGTGCGCCCCTCGAGGTTGACACGCGGAGGAGAGCGCTCGGAGTTCGACATTCTGTGCAAAGGATAGAGAGAGGAAGATATGAGCCTAGGAAGAAGAAGTATTGCCGAAGAGATCTCGAGAACCAACTAGAAGTAGGGTTTGCCCTGTGCAAACCGGACTTGTCCGCCCCAGGGGCGGACTAGTCCGCCGGCCGGACTTGTCCGCCTGGTTGCCGGACTAGTCCGGGTTACACAGGAAGAACCCTAACCCTAGTTGATTCGTCGAAAAATTTGTGAACCAATGCGCAATACTCCTAGGCTATGATCGCAAGGGTGTATAGAACAACATTAATGAAGGTGTTCCTATCAAAAACTTGAAGAATCAAGAATGGGGCTAGTTTTTGAGGAACGGTGAAATACCTTCAAAAATCCCCTTGAGTCGTCGAAATCGGCGTGGATCTCAAAGGTGGAGCGCGGGGAAGTGATCCCTAACTCCCAAGGACTTCGATGCGCGGATTGGAGTTGAGTTTTGGTGGTTGGAGCGCAAAATCGCCGATTTGGGGGCGGTTGTGCGCGCGTGGAAGCTAGGGAGACAAGTGAGGAAGAGAGAGAGGGGGTTCGGGCTGCCTGGGGGTTTAAGTCCCCAAGGGCCGGACTAGTCCGATTGAGGGGCCGGACTAGTCCGGTCTGCGGACCAGACCCATACTAGTCCGGGTCCGGACTTGTCCGGTGGAAGGCCGGACTAGTCCGGTGTGCGGACTGGCCGCGGACTAGTCTGACCCGGACTTGTCCGGCCGTAGGGGCGGACTAGTCCGGTCCAGCTGGGCTGAAAAACAGTATATTTGGGTTTTGCCCAAGGAGATAAGTCCTTTGGTACGAATATAGCAAGGAAACATGACAAGCATGATTATGAGTCAATAAAGAACAACTTATGAACATTTTCATGGAGAAAATAGATTTCTCAAACAAATTTGAGGAGAAGTTGACATAGAGAGGAGTTTTTCGAAATGTGGCTCAAAATATATGAGGAATGGTGTTTAAGCCACGTTTCGAGAATCCAACACGTTGAGCTCACTTCTTAGCTCACAGAAACGCTTCTCGTCAAGAGGCTTTGTGAAGATGTCCGCAAGTTGATGTTCCGTCCTCACATGCGAAATCTCAATGTCTCCCTTCATTGAGTGATCTCGCAGGAAATGGTGTCGAATGTCTATATGTTTGGTCCTAGAGTGTTCCACCGGATTATGGGCTATCTTGATTGCACTCTCGTTGTCACACAAGAGTGGAATTTTACGCAGGTTAATCCCATAATCCCTAAGAGTTTGTCGCATCCAAAGAAGTTGTGCACAACAACTTCCGGCTGCAACATATTCCGCTTCGGCGGTGGATAGAGCAATAGAGTTTTGCTTCTTGGAGGACCAAGACACAAGAGATCGACCTAAGAATTGGCACGTACCCGATGTGCTCTTCCTATCAACTTTGCACCCCGTATAGTCCGCATCGGAATATCCGATGAGGTTAAACTTGGATCCTTTGGGGTACCAAAGTCCTAGGGTAGGTGTGTGTACAAGGTATCTCAAGATCCTTTTAACGGCGGTCAAATGACAAGCCTTGGGTGCTGCTTGAAAGCGTGCACACATACACACACTTAGCATGATATCGGGCCTAGATGCACAAAGATAGAGGAGTGATCCGATCATAGACCTATATAGCTTTTGATCCACACTTGGACCGTCCTCATTTAGGTCTAGGTGTCCATTTGTTCCCATAGGGGTTTTGATGGGTTTTGCTTTGTCCATGTCAAACTTTCTTAGAATATCTTGAGTATACTTAGTTTGACTTATGAACGTCCCTTCTTTGAGTTGTTTCACTTGAAATCCTAGAAAGAACTTCAACTCACCCATCATGGACATTTCAAACCTCTCCGTCATTATCTTGGAGAACTCGTCACAAAACACCTTATTTGTGGAACCAAATATGATGTCATCCACATATATTTGGCACACAAAAAGATCCTCGTTCTCATTATCACTTTGGGGAGCTTCTAGTGGATCTTCAACTTGTCCAATGGGGATTTGACCTACTTCATAATGATGATGGTCACTTGGGCTTTGAGATGGTTCTTGTGGGCGAACATCTCCAAGTGTCATTTTCCTTAGAGCTTCTAGTGGAGGTTCCTCTTGATCAAGGGCATGTTGATCAACTTGCTCCACTTGAGAGCCATTGGTTTCGTCAAACACCACGTCACGTGCTACTTCAACAATTCCGGAGGATTTGTTGAACACACGGTACGCATGAGTGTTTGAGTCATATCCAAGCAAGAAACCCTCATCGGACTTTGAAGCAAACTTCGAAGTCCTAGGCTTCTTGTTGAGGATATAGCATTTGCTACCAAAGACCCGAAAGTAAGAAACATTGGGTTTCTTACCAATGAGAAGCTCATAAGGGGTCTTCTTGAGGAGGCGATGAAGGTACAATCGATTCACGGCATGGCAAGCGGTGTTAACCGCTTCCGCCCAAAACCGGTCCGATGTTTTGTACTCATCTAGCATCGTCCTTGACATCTCAATGAGCGTCCTATTCTTTCTTTCGGCTATGCCATTTTGTTGTGGAGAATAGGGAGCGGAAAACTCATGCTTGATGCCCTCCTCATCTAGGAACTCTTCTACTTGCATGTTTTTTAATTCGGTGCCATTGTCACTCCTTATAGCCTTTATCCTTAAGGTGAACTCATTTTGAGCTCTCCTTAGAAATTTCTTGAGGACACCGGGAGTTTCACTTTTATCATGCAAGAAGAACACCCAAGTATATCTAGAGAAGTCATCAACGATAACTAGACCATACTTGCTGCCACCAATGCTAATGTACGCAATGGGGCCAAAAAGATCCATATGGAGCAACTCCAAAGGTCTAGTTGTCGTCATGATATTCTTAGAGGGGTGTTGAGCTCCTACTTGCTTTCCCGCTTGGCAAGCACTACATGGCCTATCCTTTTCGAATACTACATCCTTTAGGCCACGAACATGCTCACCCTTAAGGAGCTTTTGAAGGTTCCTCATTCCAACATGGGCTAGCCTTCTATGCCAAAGCCATCCCATGTTGGCTTTTGCCATTAAGCATGTGTCAAGTTGAGCTTTATCCGCGGTGAAGTCCACAAGATAGAGCTTTCCCTTGAGCACTCCCTTAAAGGCTATTGAGTCACCACCTTCTCTAATGACACTCACTCCCTCACTAGTGAACACACATTTATATCCTCTATCACATAGTTGTGATATGGATAGGAGATTATAGTCTAGAGAATCAACATGCAGGACAATTGATAAAGTATGTAATGAGGAGATAGAAATTTTACCGGAGCCAAGGATTTTCCCTTGGCTATTGTCCCCAAAGAAGATTCCTTCACTTGGGTCTTTATCCTCCTCATACTCTATGAACATGCTTCTCTCTCCGGTCATGTGGTTGGTGCATCCGCTATCCAATACCCATTTCGATCCACCGGAGGAGTAAGCCTACAAAACAAGTTTTATGCCTTTCTTTTAGGTACCCAAGCGGAGTTGGGTCCTTTGACATTAGTGGTTAGGAATTTTGGCACCCACACGCAAGGCTTGGGGCTCTTGCGGAGTGGCCCAACATATCTAGCAAACACCTTGCCGTGTTTGTTCTTCTTCAACACGTAAGATGCATCAAAATCATGAAATAAATGATGCGGTTCAGATTTAGGCAAGTTTTTGCTAGAGGGTGAGTTCTTTTCATTTTTAGTTTGGGATGAACTCCCCTTAACAAAGACAATCATGTCTTTGCCATACTTGGAGGTTTTGGCGTTATGCCTTGCACCTCTAGTATAGCCAAGACCATCCTTGACATGGGGTGGTCTTGTGTTGGTGAATGCACTTCGTGCATATGCCACCTTTTCCTTGTCAAAGATGGCACCCTTAGGTGCTTGTTTGCCTTGTGCTAGGTTGAGTTCATCCTTGAGTTTAAGGATCAAGTTGGAGCACTTGCAAGGTGATGTTGCCATGGATGAGGCCTTTGAGGGGGTTGAGCTCTTGAAGGAAGAGGTTACATTGTTCTTGAGTGACTCAACTTGAGTCTCAAGGGTCTTGTTAGCTTTTGACAAGCTTCCAAGTTCATCCTTGAGCTCAATCGACTTCTCCTCAAGACTTGAACACGTTTTCTTGCAAAGAGCAAGTTCGTGTTCCAATGCCTTGCTCTTCTCTCTTTCGAGCTCAAGGAGCTCATCAAGCTCTTGACATCTCTCCTTCTCAAGGATGAGCATGTCCTCCTGTCTGTTGATGAGATCTTCCTTTTCAAAGATCTCATCCATAAGCAACTTCATCCTACGCAAGGTGCTTTTGCTTATGTCCTTAAACATATGCTCATTTTCACTAGCGCTATCAAAATCATCATGTGAGGAAGTTGGGGAGGAAGGATGAGATGTTACCTTTCTCTTTCCTTCCCTTGTCATAAGGCAAGTAGGCTTGTGGTCGTTGTTGAGGTTGGGGAAGAGCTTGCCTCCCTTGGAGTTCCTCCCGATGGCTATGGTGGCCATCTTCTCCTCTTCTTCTTCGGAGGAGGACTCATCGTTAGAGTCCCACTCCTTCCCCAAATGGGCTTGTCCGGAGGGCCTCTTCTTCTTGAAGAATCTCCTTTCTTGAGGCTTCCCTTCCTTCTTCTTCTTCGTTTCTTCGTGTGGGCAATCAGCGATGAAGTGCCCATACTCGCCACAGTTGTAGCAAGACCTTCTTGATTTGGGCCTTGCTCTTTCCTTTCCCTTGCCCTCATAGTTGTGCCCCCCTTTCTTCCTCCTCATCATTCTCTTGAATTTGTTGATGAAGAAGGCCTCCTCCTCATCGGTTTCGAGGCTCTCCTCATCACTTTCTTCTTGCTCCTTTGAAGAGGGCGTTGCCTTGAGTGCAACGTTCTTCATCTTGGAGGCGGTGAACTTTTGGAGGTCGTTGTAGAAGAGCACCTCCTTCTCCATGATTTCATGGTTAATGATCCTCCCAAGGACCTCCTCCGGGGTCATTTGAGTGAACCCCGGGCTTTCCCGAATCATGGAGCATAAAGAGACGTTCCTAGGCATGAATGCCCGGATCATTCTCTTCACCACCTCGTGGTCGGTCCACTTGGTGCAGCCATATGATCGGCTTTTGTTGATCAGCACCTTCAGCCGGTTGTACATGTCTTGGGGGGATTCACCATCCAAGATGGCGAATCTCCCAAGCTCTCCTTCGATGAGCTCGATCTTGGCCTCCTTGACCACTCGGTTTCCCTCATGCGCCGTCTTGAGGGTGTTCCATATGTCTTTGGCCACTTCAAGGCCATCGACACAGTTGAACTCATCTCTAGAGAGAGATGAGATGATCACACCCGCAGCTTGAGCGTTGCGGTGGATGAGGATGGCTTGTTCTTGAGTTATGTTGTCCTCATCCTTTGGAATCTCCACCCCGGTCATGACAATTTGCCACAACGCTGGGTTGAGTGACACGAGGTGGATCTTCATGTTGTGTTTCCACATACCGTAGTCCGTTCCATCGAATTGGGGAGGTTTCCCCAATGGGATGGACAGGTAGTGGTTGTTGGCGGCAAGGCGTTCGTAGTTGAACCCTTGCCGGTTGTAGTTGGCTCCGCCACCACCACTTGAATGGTTTGACAGATCAATCTTGGATATGTTCAGCTTCTCCCGGAGCTTCGCCTTGAGTTGGCGAGTCTCCTCATCGTCCGTTGGCTTATCTTGATAAGCCAACGTCTCCTCACGGGTCGCCTCGTAGTTGCTGCTCGATGCATCGTCATTCACCACTCCAGCCATCTCTCCGAGTTGTTAGACTCTTTGTGGAGAGTCCTGCTCTGATACCAATTGAAAGTTGCCTAGAGGGGGGGTGAATAGGCTAATTGACCTGCAAATGACTTAATAAAACGAGATTAAATCACAAGGGGCGGACTAGTCCGGTCAGGGGGCGGACTAGTCCGGTCAGCTTGCGTGAATAACCCTAAAAAGATGTTTCTAGTAGGTTTTAGGGAATTTTCTCTTTGCTACAAGTGAGTATATGTTTAAGTCAAGTTGAGCAACAACCTACACAAGAGCAAGTCAAGTTTCCACAAGTTTGTAGCAATGCGGAGTATGAAACGAGACTACCAACCCTAGAACAAAGTAATCAATAGAGTAAATGCGAAGAACACAAGGGGGCAAGGATTGTATCCCGAGGTTCGATTCCACACAAGGAATCTATGTCCCCGTTGAGGAGTCCACAAAAGGACCGGGTCTAACAACCCTTCCCTCACCAAGTTTACCGCACGGGCCTAACTTGGTTCTCCACTAATCACAATGGTGATTACAAAGTTCGTTGGGGCTTCTCACAAACTGAGGCTCCCACACCACAAAGATGATCAACACAATGAAGCAAACTCAATACACAGCCCACAAAGACTCAACGAGTGCAAGAGATCAAACCGGGAGCACAAGCGCGATGTTCTTCCTCTTCTCCACCTCACTAAACCCTAATCCACTCAAGAATTAGTTTTAGAGGGAAAGTAGGCAAGAAGGAGGCTTAGGAGTGCTCCAAGTTGGCTGTGGCGGCGCTAGGGTTTGAGTTTTTCCAAGGGTGTTTCAAATGAGGCCGGGGGTCCCCTTTTTATAGAGGTCCCAAGCCCAATCTGCTGACTTCAGCAAAAGGGCGGACTAGTCCGGCCACTGGCCCGGACTAGTCCGGCCTAGGGGACCACTGACCCCTTTGTCAGGTCCCGACAGCTGACACACTATCGTCACGCTACCCGCCAAACTTCAAATTCAAACGGTCACTTCCAGAACGGACTAGTCCGGTCAACACCGGACTAGTCCGATCTCACACAGAGCCTTTTGCTCCGTGTGAAAACGGACTAGTCTGAGGACCACGGACTAGTCCGGCCCCTAGGGCGGACTAGTCCGGTCCTCCCAGACTTAGCCATAGAAGCACCTTTTCTAGCCAACCCGGACTAGTCCGGCCCCACGGGCGGACTAGTCCGTTCTCACTCAGGACCTCTTGGTCCGGTCCAAAACGGACAAGTCCGTGGTTTTGGGACTTCATCCCCAAAACCTACTCACAGCTACCCGGACTAGTCCGACCACTAACGGACTAGTCCGATCTCAGTCAGACCCTTCTGGTCCGGCCAAAAACGGACTTGGCCGGCCAGGAACGGACTAGTCCGGCCACCTGCACGGACTAGTCCGGCCCTACGGCCAGACCACTTAATCACTCATTTCTTTCATAGGTTTGACCTCTAAACCACTTTGAGCTCCCAAACTTGATCTCAATGCACTTTACACACACACACCCTCCTATTGCTACGGCTAGTCTAACTCAATCACGCTAGAAACCCTAGTTTCTACGCTTCGAGTTGACTCCGTTTCCTTCCTTTTCCTTTTTGAGGGTTTGCGTCTCCAATTGAGTCCATACCTGTGCTAAGATCACTTGAGCTCATTAGCGACTTAATTGTCGTCATCAATCATCCAAAACCCACGGGGAACCTAGATGCACTTTCAGAGCTTCTGCTCCTGTCCCGGTGCCGCCCCAGGTGGTGGCTGAGGCTGCGATAGCTCCGGCGCCGGCTGTCGTGGTCATGGACCTCGACTCGTCCCCAGAAGTTCCCGTGGTAGCGCCGGACCACGGGAGTGAAGACACGCCAGCGGCACCTGTCCCGGATGTTGAAGCTTCGGGTCCTGGTGCTGCAGTGATGGAAGCTCCGGCTGTTGAGCCGGAGGATGTAGTAGTCCCGGCCTCGGAGCCGGAAAGTGCTGAAGCCCCGGCGGTTGAGCCGGAGGTGACTGAAGCTCCGGCATGCGAGCCGGAAGTCGAGGTAGTTCCGGCAGTTGAGCCGGTTACCTCCGAAGCATCGGCCGCTGAGCTGGTGATTGTTGGAGCTCCTGTCACGGGGCCGGTTGAAGATGAAGATCTCTCGGCGCCTGAACCGGTGGTTGAAGAGGCAAGGGAGCTCGAGCCTCCTTCGGAAGAGGTGTCCCGGCCGGAGCTAGTAGCAACTCTTGCTCCGGAGGCGACAACGTCGGAGGTACCTGCGGTCGAGCCGGAGTGCCCAAACGAAGTCGCTGGCCCCCTGCCCGAGGAGGTGAACGAAGACTTGGCGGCGGTGCCTTCTTCGATGGCGACTGAGGCCATCCCGAAGGAAGGCCCTAGTGCCTGGGAAGCTCAGGGTTCCACTCTCGTAGAGTGGGACCCAATTTTTGTATGTGAAGACCCGCTAGAACCAGCGGAGGAGACCCGAGCAGGTCCGGAGTCCATCCCGCTGTCGATGTCTATCGACAACGCCTGCTCGAGTCTGCGTCAAGTCCAACTGGCCTTCTTCCACGACAGCAAGGCTCTTGAAGAGGAGCGCCAAACCCTTAGGCGGTGGCGTAATCGGCTCCACTTCGAGACCAAGCTGGCGCAGTCGAGGCTAGCGGATGACAAGAAATAGATCAAGCGGGAGAAGATCCGCCTGGAGTACTGGGACAAGCTGCTGGATGACAGGGAGAGCATGACTCATGCCCTCGACGCTCAATCCCGGGAGATCCACGATCAGGCCAAAGCTGCCAACGACGCGGCCAATGCTCGACACGAACAGCTTGAGGCCATCAACACCGCACTCATCAAGCGCCGAGAGGCACTTGAAGAGAGGGAGAGACGGCTCGAGGATGAATAGCAGAAACTCCTGGAGCTGCGGGATTGAAAGTTGCCTAGAGGGGGTGTGAATAGGCTAATTGACCTGCAAATGACTGAATAAAACAAGATTAAATCACAGGGGGCGGACTAGTCCGGTCTGGGGGCAGACTAGTCCGGTCAGCCTGCGTGAAGAACCCTAAAAGGTGTTTCTAGCAAGTTTTAAAGAGTTTTTCTCGAGGCTACAAGTGAGGATATGTTTAAGACAAGTTTAGAAACTATCAACACAAGAGTGAGTCAAGTTTTAACAAGGTTAAGCAATGTGAGGCACAAGACAAGACTAGCAACCCTAGAGCTAAGTATGCGATAAACAAAATACGAAGAACACGGAGACGCAAGGATTTTATCCCGAGGTTCGATTCCACACAAGAATCTACGTCCCCGTTGAGGAGTCCACAAAGGATCGGGTTCACCAACCCTTCCCTCACCAAGTTTACCGCACGAGCCTAACTTGGTTCTTCACTATCTCAAAGTGTGAATACAAGATTCGTTGGGGATTCTCACAATCTGAGGCTCCCACACCACAAAGATGATCAACTACACAAAACACACTCAACACACAGCTCACAAAGACTCAATGAGTGCAAGAGATCAAACCGGGAGCACAAGCGCGATGTTCTTCCTCTTCTCCACCTCACTAAACCCTAATCCACATAAGAATTAGTTTTAGAGGGAAAGTTGGCAAGAAAGAGGCTTAAGAGTGCTCCAAGTTGGTTGTGGCGGCGCTAGGGTTCAAGTCAGTTCAAGAGTTGGTTCAAAAGAACCTAGGGGGCCTCTATTTATAGAGGTCCCAAGCCCATACTGCTGACTTCAGCAGAAGGGCGGACTAGTCCGACCTCAGGCCCGGACTAGTCCGGCCTAGGGGACCACTGACCCCTCTGACACTGTCGCACTGCGCGGCAATCGTCACGCTACCCGCCAAAGTTCAAATTCAAACGGTAACTTCCACAACGGACTAGTCCGGCCACCACCGGACTAGTCCGATCTCACACAGAACCTTTTGTTCCGTGTGAAAACGGACTAGTCTGGAGGCCACGGACTAGTCCGGCCCCAAGGGCGGACTAGTCCGGCCTACACAGACTTAGTCACAGAAACCTCTCTAACTCGGCACCACGGACTAGTCCGGCCCACGGACGGACTAGTCCGATCTCACACAGGACCTTTTGGTCCGCCCCAAAACGGACAAGTCCGCTCTCTAGGACTTAGTCCCGAATCTTCACTTCAAGGGTTACCCCGGACTAGTCCGGTCCACTACGGACTAGTCCAAAGTCACACAGGACCTTCTGGTCCGTGTGAAAACGGACTAGTCTGGCCAGGAGCGGACTAGTCCGGCCCTAAGGCGGACTAGTCCGGCCACTCCTGCCAGACTACTTTAACTTCAACTCCAAATAGGATTTCTACCTCAAACACCACTCTTGAGCTCCTACTTTGATCTCATTGCACTTTACGCACACACCCTCCTATTTCTACGGCTAGTCTAACTCAACACGCTAGAAACCCTAGTTTCTACGCTTCGAGTTGACTCCGTTTCATTCCTTTTCCTTTTTGAGGGTTTGCGTCTCCGATCGAGTCCACACCTGTGCTAAGATCACATGAGCTCATTAGCGACTTAATTGTCGTCATCAATCATACAAAACCCACGGGGAACCTAGATGCACTTTCAGGGATGACGTCCTGAGGAGGGAAGAGGAGCTCGCCGAGAAAGTAGCTCTGGCTGACAAGGGCCTCGAGGAGCGCACCAAGAAGTTGGAAGAGCGCTGCCAAGAGGAAGAGGAGAAGACCTGGGTGCGGGGGCAGGAACTCTACGAATACGAGTGTGTCCTTGTTGCCCAAGAGAAAAAAGTAGAGGCTAGGGAGAAGGACTTGGCCGATCGTCGGAACAAGATCCACCTCCGGGAGGAGGAGCTCGGAAGACTTGAGAGGCGGGTTGCTGCAAAGATTCAGCAAAACGCCAAAGAAGTTGAGTGCCTCGCCCGTGAGAATTCCGAACTGACGGCGGCCAAGAGATCCCTGGAAGAGATGAAGAGCTTGAGGACGGCGGACTCCCTACAGATTTGGGAGTTCCTGGGCAAGGCCAATGATGCGCTGACGCTGATGGGTTTCAACCCCGTGCGCGCGGATGATCCGGAGCCGGAGCCGGACCTTGCGCTGCAGGCGTTGAGCGCAGCAGGTAGCAAGCTCTCCAAGGTGGGCGATGTCATCGCGGACCAACTGGATGTTGAGGGGCAATCCCTGGCGAAGAACGTCGCAGAGTATGTGCTGACGTGCTACACCAGCCGGAACTCCCAATTTCCTCTGGACCCGGTGCTTGAAGGCCCCGTCGAAGGAGAAGGCGAAGCTACCCAAGCCAGCGTATCGGAGGTCGCCCAGAAAGTCGTCGAGTTCTTCCATAGGGTCTAGGACCATCTCTTTAGCTCTCACTTGTATTTTCTCTTCTTCTTCCTCAATTTTGTAATCTCTTGTCTCCAGATGTAATCTCCTGTCTCCAGATAAATGAAATCCCCAAATTTTTGCAAATTTCACTTTTTGTCTTCAACATCTTTATCTTCACTTGGCCCCCTGGTAGATGTACACAATTTGATTGTGAACATGTACCAAAAGGATATTGAGTTTTGTTGAAGACTCATTTGCTCCGAACTTGTAGCATTTAGGTCCGAAGTCTTCGATAGTGAAGGTCCCGTGAGGTTGTCGAAGCTTAGAAGCTCCGGCATTGTCTATCGCTGGAGTTTGGTAGCTCCGGCAATAGCCTCTATCAACACCTAGAGCGTCGATAGTTAGTCCTCCGGGGTGTCGGAGCTGAGTAGCTCCGGCAGTGACCTTTGCCAACACTTGGTTTGTTGGCAGCGGACTCCATTTACGGGGTCTTCTCACCATCTTATACTCAGCGTCGACGGTTGGCCCCCTTGAGGGAGTCGGAGCTTGGTTAGCTCCGGCTTTTCTCCATCAACATAGACTTTATTTTTCCTGCACACTTAAGTTAAGAAAAATAGTAAAATTCATTCCTTGTCTATAATTTCGTCGCGGCTTATGATTCTCAAGAAGATTTTAAGTTGAACGCGATTTTAAATACAACCGGATGCGTTGTCTTTTCCCTTAGATTCAATTGTCCATGGACCCGCCTTACTTCGGTCTGCCGGGGTGTAGGTAGAGTGGCGTACTTAGGGTGCTTGACCAGGCTAAGTCGATAGCACACTCCGGCCCTAGATTGGCTTGGCGGCTTTCAGGCGAGTTGGCCATAAACGATATTTAAATCCAAAAGATCTGACAATACAACTCGAATCGTATATAAACCGGTCGAACTAAAAATTTCTTAAGAATTGCACGTCTTTGTTATAGACAAGAAAGAGAAAAATTAAAAATGTCGAGCCTGTACAAAATAAATGCACGTGGAGTCTATTTCACATGAAGATGTCTTTCATTATAGATCTGGGGTACATGGGAAACAAGTACACTCTTAGGGTACGGAATCAGGCTAAGTGTGTTTCATTTCTCGTTTGACCCAGGGTAGTTAGCCACACTTTTAGTCCTGAGACTGTGACAAGTGTTGCATGAGCTTTGCGGACCTTTCAGGAAAGGTCCGGCTGCTCTACTGAAGGAACTACCCGACTCTGTACAATGATTCTATAACATACACCCCAAGTTACTCAAGACTCACCTCCGTGGTATTAAGTGTAGAACTTACGGAGGTGCTCGATGTTCCAAGGATTCGGGAGAGGTGTCCCATCCTCGTTAGCCAAGCGAACGCTTCCGGGACGGGATACTTTGATCACTCGGAAGGGCCCCTCCCAACCGGGGGAGAGTTTGTTTAACCCTTCTTTGGATAGTATTCTCCGTAGCACCAGATCGCCTTCCTCGAGCTGTCGGTTGTGTACATGCCGCTGGTGATAACGTCGTAGAGCTTGACGATATCGGGCATTCCGAACAGATGCTTGGCACCTTCCCTCCTTAAGGAGGTCTAGATCTTCACGCCGGAGCTGGTCCTGCGCGGCTTCATCGAAGGTCCGGACCCGGAGTGAACCCAAGGTGATTTCCGGAGGAAGGATTGCTTCAGCTCCGTACACCAGGAAGAAGGGTGTTTCTCCAGTTGACCGGTTTTGAGATGTCCTGTTGGCCCACAAAGTAGGCGGAAGCTCTTCGATCCAGTTAGCTCCATGTTTCTTCAAGCGCTCATAGGTGCACGTTTTTAGTCCTTTAAGGATTTCTGCATTTGCTCTCTCGGCTTGGCCATTGCTGGCTGGGTGAGCTACGGAGGCGTAGCAAACTTGTATGCCGAGGTCTTCGCAATATCCTTGGAATGCGGAGCTTGTGAATTGAGTCCCATTATCAGTGATGATCTTGTTTGGGACTCCGAATCTGCTTACAATGGATTGCAGAAAGTTGATAGCAGATTGCTTGTTGATCGTCACAACTGGAGTTGCTTCCGGCCACTTGGTGAACTTGTCAATGGCGACATACAGGAACTTGTAACCTCCGACGGCTCTTGGAAAGGGTCCCAAGATGTCCATCCCCCACACAGCGAAGGGCCATGTAGGAGGTATCATTTGTAAGGGTTGAGCCGGTGTATGAATTTGCTTTGCATGAAATTGGCATGCTTCACATTTCTTCACCAGCTGAGTAGCATCCTGGAGCGTTGTAGGCCAGTAGAAGTCATGCCGAAAGGCTTTTCCGACCAACGTGCGGGAAGATGCGTGGTTCCCGCACTCGCCTCCATAGATTTCTGCGAGGAGCTTGCAGCCTTCTTCCCTTGTGATGCACCGCATTAGGATGTCGTTGGCACCGCGCCGGTAGAGATCCCCTTCTACCAGCGTGTATCTTTTAGCCAATCTGACTACCCGATCAGCGGATACATCATCATCAGGAAGGATGTTGTCTTTCAAGTAGCTCCAGATCTCCGAGATCCATGCATCGGAGCTAGCTTGAGCTTTTGAGTCTTGCGTGCTGGGTTGCTCGGAGCTCCCGGCAGCACCTACGACCCTTGATGGCTGCCATGGTAACAGGGCCATCGGGACCGTCAGCTTCGGGATGCTGATCTCGCCCCCTTCGCTCAGTTCGGCAGGCTGAGCTGTGGGTTTTGACAACCTCCGGACAAAGATTCCGTCAGGAGCCGGAGCTCCGGTTGACGCTTTAGTCGAGAGTTCGTCAGCTTCAGCGTTATGGGCACGCTGAACATGGTGGAGGTCTAGGACTTCAAAGTCCTTCTGAAGCCTCTGGACTTCAAGGAGGTAAGCAGCTAGTTGGAGATTATTGCAAGAGCATTCACCCTTCACCTGCTTGATGATGAGCTGTGAATCTCCTTTGACCAGCAGTTGCTTAACACCATATGACAGTGTCATCTTTAGTCCGTAGATGAGTGCTTCATACTCCGCCATGTTGTTGGTTGCCTTGAAGTCAAGGTGTACCATGTATTTTACCTTCTCCCCAGTCGGTGCAAGGAGAAGGATTCCAGCTACGGCCCCCTGCTTCTGCATGGAGCCATCGAAGTAGAGGGTCCAGTGAGGCTCGGTGAAGGTTGGAGCTTGATGCTCTGTCTTCTGCTCGCTGGGCCCCCCAGGATTTGATGGAGAGGGAGTCCATTCCGCCACAAAATCTGCCAATGCTTGACTCTTGACGGCTTGTCTTGAAATAAAGTCAAGATCGAATTCAGCCAATTCCGCTGCCCACTTTGCAATATTCCCAGTTGAATTGGGATTATGCAAGATTGCTCGAAGTGGATAGGAGGTCACCACTGAGACTTTGTGAGCTTGGAAGTAGTGTCGAAGCTTCCTGGAGGCAATAAGAACTGCATAAAGCAGCTTATGCACCTCTAGGTATCGAGTCTTGGCATCATGTAATACTTCACTGATGAAGTATACCGGGCGTTGAATGGTTCGGACCCTCCCGGAGGGGTCCGGAGCTTCCTCTTCATTAATCCGGACCCTCTCGGAGGGGTCCAGATTCTCTTCGGGGACCTCCGGGTTCTGGCTGGAGGAACCCGGAGCTTCTTCGGAAATGACCTGGACCCTCCCAGAGGGGTCTGGGTCTTCTGAAGTGACTTCTTGTGGGTTTGAGTCTAGGAGCTGGGACCCAGACTCGCTTTCAGTAACCTTCGGACCCTCCCAAAGGGGTCTGGATTCCTGAGTATGGGGTAGTCCCGGTCTCTTCGCAACCAGAACCATACTGACGACTTCGTCAGTAGCTGAAATGTAAAGCAACAAAGGCTCACCAGGGTTCAGAGCTACCAGAATTGGTAGGGTGGTGAGGAACTGTTTCAGTTCCTGGAATGCCTTCTCTGCTTCTTCGGACCATTGGAATGGTCCGGACTTCCTCAATAACTTGAAGAAGGGAAGTGTCCATTCCGCCAGTCTTGATATGAACCGGCTGAGGGCTGCTAGACACTCAGTTAACTTTTGGACGTCTTTGATGCGGGTTGGTGGCTGCATGTCTTCAATGGCTTTTATCTTCGCCGGATTAGCCTCTATGCCCCGGTGACTTACCAGGAAACCAAGAAGTTTTCCGGAGCTAACCCCAAACACGCACTTGTCCGGGTTTAGCTTTGTGCGGGTGGCCCGCAGCTTGTCGAAGACAGCCTGCAAGGTGTCTAAGAGGGACTCCTTGTTCTTGACCTTGACCACGATGTCATCGACGTACACTTCCACTATGTCTCTGATGAGTTCTTCAAAAGTTTTGTACATAGCTCGTACAAAAGTTGAAGCTGCATTCTTGAGACCAAATGGCATGGCTGTGTAACAGTACAATCCATCTACTGTGATGAATGAAGTATGCTCTTCATCCTCCCTAGACATCCTCATTTGATGATACCCAGAATACGCGTCTAGGAAACACAGTAATTCACACCCGGAGGTGGAATCCACTATCTGATCTATTCTAGGTAGTGGGAATGGATCTTTTGGACATGCCTTATTCAGTGTGGTGTAGTCGATGCACATCCGAAGCTTCCCGCCGGCCTTGGGCACAACGACTGGATTCGCCAGCCATTTTGGATGGAAGACTTCTCGGATGAATCCGGCTTCGAGTAGCTTCTTCACTTCTTGTCGGATGAAGTTCTGCCGCTCTACGGATTGCTTCCGAGGCTTCTGATGCACAAGCCGAGCATCAGGGTAAATCTTCAGATTGTGCTCAATCACTTCCCTGGGGATCCCAGACATTTGTGACGGTTGCCAAGCAAACACGTCAACATTAGCCCGGAGGAAAGTGATGAGCGCGAGTTCCTATTTGTCGTTCAACCCTCCCGATATACGGGTGGTTTGAGCGGCATCGGAACCAATTTGGACGACTTTGACAGGAATGTCGGTGTCGCCGCTTGGCTGCACACGGGGTGCAGAGGTCGAGCCTCGTTGACGAATGCTCGGGGGTTTCGGAGCTTGCTCCTGTGTGGAGTCCTCCTCTTGCGCCGTGGTGAGTGCATGGAGTTCCTCCAGAGCAGTTACTCCGGCAGTGCGATCTCTACGGATCCGGAGCACGCCTACTGGTGTTGGCATCATCAACACCAGGTATCCATAATGAGCAGCTACCATGAAATTGTATAGGGCAGGTCTACCCAAGATGGTGTTGAATGGTAAGTTGACCTGAGTAACATCGAAGACCAACTTCTCAGTGCGATACTTCTCCCGGGTCCCGAAGGTAACGGAGAGAGTTATAGCTCCGAGTGGGGTAATGGCCCCCGGACCTACTCCGGAGAAAGATCGAGAGGGCTGGAGATCCGAAGGTCAGAGCTGAAGCTTAGTGAAAGCTTCGAAGTTGATGAGGTTAAGCCCCGAACCTCCGTCTACCATGACATGATGGAGCTGGATGTTGTTGATGGTAGGAGATACCATCAAAGGTAGCTGACCTGCTCCAACCATGCTCCGCGGGCAATCAGAGGCATCGAAAGTGATGGAGGTGTCCATCCACTTTCGATGAGGTTCCGACCTGACTGTAGGGGCTACAGCGGCCATATCCCGCCGCATAGTCTTGATGACGCGACGAGAGGTGATATCCCATGATCCACCAAAAATGGTGTTTATGGTCTTCCGACGCTCGTTGTCAGAGACGTCAGAGTCATCGTCGACGGAGGTGTAGACGACCTTCAGGACCTTTTTGGGATTCTGAAACCCTAACTCCTCTTCAGCCGGAGCTTCATCGACCTTCTATTTTTCTTCCTCTGTCGGAAAGGAGATCCTTCCCGACGCTTGTTGTAGCGCTCGACAAGGTTTTGGATCTCCCGACAGTCTTCCAAACCGTGGCTGCCCGTTTTGTGAATGGGACACCACACTTTGGGTTTGCCACCGTCTTCAGAAGACGGTCGAGGTCGCTTCTTGGGGCGTGGCCCCCGGCCACCCGGAGTTGCAGCAGCTGCAACGTTGGATGTGCCGGCCGACGGCTTCTTCTTGCCGTTGGTCTTCTTTTTCTTCTTGCCACCCCCGGAGGTAGCGACTTCTTCTTTGGCGGATTTCTTGTGATCCTCCGAGGCTGGTTTGGAGTGCATCTCACGGCCCTCCGCAGCTCTAGCACATTTGTCTGCCAGGCTGAAGAGTTCCGTGACACTGGTGATCTCTTTGATATCGCCAGCTTCTCCAACATCATCTTGTCCCGTACGCCCTGTCTGAATGCCACAATGACAGAAGCGCTTGAGATAGAAGGGATAGTGTTGCATACCTGAGAGAACCTCTGGATGAAGGACCGCAAAGATTCTCCCCCTTTTTGCATGACCGCAAAAAAGGTTCAGTTCAGTGCCTGGTCGGGTGTATGAACTCCCGAAGTTGGCAGTGAACTGACGGCACAGCTCCTCCCAACTGTTGATAGAGTTGGGTGGAAGGCTCATAAACCAGGACCTGACGGTCCCAGTTAAGGCCACTGGAAAGTAATTAGCCATCACAACCTCGTTTCCTCCAGCTGCCAAGATTGCAGTGGAGTATATCTGAAGGAATTCGGTGGGGTTGACAGTCCCGTCAAATTTTTCCGGCAGGTGTGGCCGGAACTTCTGTGGCCATCTAACCATGCGCAGGTGCATGGCTAGGGCTGAACAGCCTCCTCCTACCCCTTCCAGAGTAGAAAGGTCCTGAGCTTCCCGTCTTTCACGGGCACGCTCAATATGGACACGGCCATCCTGTTGGCGGTATCGGCGATCAAGCTCCGCCCTGAGGTCATGAGTCGAAAGCCTGGATACCGTATGGGTCCGTCGTGCCCCAGAGGGCAACGATATCACCTGTTGTGATGCAGCTCGTCTCCTGTTGTTGGAGACGTGCGGACCAAGTCTACCAGACAAAGTCCTCCGCTGCGACAGGGCTCGTCCCGAAGGAGGAGGACCCTGGTTGTTGAGGCGTTCGGCCGCTGCTGTGACCAAATGCTCCACATCGGCCCTCCACTGCTCCATTGCATCTCGAGATGCATCCGGAGGTGGTGGACGTTAGAGAAGAGCACGCGCTGCATGAAGTGTGTGTTCCGGGTTGTCATGACTTGTCGACGCAGTAAGTGACGCCGGCGCACCATCACGTTGCCCAGCACGATTTGCTAGAGAAGATGGTGGTGGTGGGAGTGTGGCTCCTGCTGGTGCTGAGGCTCCTGCTGGTGGCTGCCTGTTGGAGAGATTGCCCCCAACAGCCTGAGCAGCAGGTTGGCCGTTGGATGATCCAGCCGCGGAGTTCACCATTCTCGAAAATCTCAGGCACCCTCTACCTAGCGCGCCAACTGTCGACTGTTGGAGCCGGCAGATCTCCCTACACTGCTAAAGTGATTGGGGAGTTTGAAGTTCAGTATGGGCGCGCGGAGATTTAAGAAGGTGAATAGGAGTTTGGCACAGGAGACACCAGAGTTTACGTGGTTCGGGCCGTCTGAGCGTAATACCCTACTCCACGGGTGTGTTGGTGTTGTATTAACAGTAAGAGCTTGTCACGTATGATCGCTTGTGAACGTCGTGAACGTCGTGAACGTCCCTGAGTGTATCGTCGTCCTGTCCTTTTATAGTACAAGGACAGACCGTTACAAGCTAGCCTGGCCCGACATGTGGCCCCGGCGGTTACTAGTATTGATACACGATTAATTGTTGTTAATGATCCTGTAACAGGCTCCGACAGTGCCGTTACTGGTGTTAAGATTGTCCGTTTAAGTGTCATTAATATGGCATTAATGACATTTAATCGGGTCTTGAAGTCCTTGGCTCTTCTTTGAAGATCCGGAGCCGTTACAAGGTCTTCCGGAGGTTAGAGGCTGGCAGGTCCGACGATTGAACACGTGGCGGCTCTGGAGCTTGCTGTGGGAAGCAGGTAGCTCCGGGCTACCAGTCACGTGTCAAGTCCGGAGCTTCTCTCGGTCCGGGGTTAAGTCCGGAGGTGCCGTTTCGGTACCTGGCCCGGAGCTCCCCCCTTGTGGGCGGTAGCTCCGGTTTGGCAGTACACGTGGCGACTCAGAGATTAACCATGTTGGAGAAGCAGGTCCGGTCATGTCTGACAAGTGGGCCTCCGAGGGTCTTCAACCCAAGTAGATGATTTTCCTTTGAAATCTTTGTAACCTCAAGGGGTGTGCGGTTTTTAAGGTACCGACACATGTGCCTAAAATCTAAAAATTAAGCTGACTTTTAGATCTGCTTTAAGATTCGTGTTGCCTCTTTTTATATTATACCTTTCGACCCTAACCTCAGACTCCAGATGTTCCCGCTAGATACAGGTGGCGCGGCACGACGAAGTGGCAGTCTGCTGACGGCGAGGGGTGAAGCGGCGCAGGGATCGACGAGCAACAACGCGTAGGAGTGTGGTGCCATGCGGCGGTGGGAGGCGCAGTGGAGCTCGGCGGTCTGATTGCGGCTCATCGACATGGAGATGGGTGGCATCGCGGCTCGCGGATGCAAGCACGGCGCGGCCAGAGACCGCCGAGAAGAAGAGGTGAGGTTTTATTTATTAATTTGTTAATTATTAATCCTTGATTTTATAGATTTATATTTTTTGTAAAATAGTTAAAAATATGTTTGATTAACTTAGGCAACGACTAAAATGCAATCTTTGTTTTGGTGCAATCAGACATTCTCATTCATTGGATTTGTATCCAACGGTTGTTGCATTTTTTACTTAACCTCACTATATAAATGCATCATATAGAAGAAGTTAAATAAAAAATACAAAAACCGCAGAATGCAGATTCAATAGATAAGAATGATTGATTGCACAATTGAAACATAACTCAGATTGCATTGTTGTCACTCCCATTAACCTACAGAATTAAGAATTAATGACTAATTACATGATTAGTAGTTAATGACTGTAATTCGCTGGTAGAATTTATCACTGATTTTTCCTTCTTTTTGCGCTCTGGCCTTCCGTGACTCGCGCACCTGGCCTGTCGGTGCGCGGCAGGAAGAACGTGCGACCGTGTCATACACATCCGGCATACGTGCCGACGAGACGCCTTCTCACTGCCCCCGCGCGTTGACGCTTTATTCATCTCAGGCATCGACCAGCTCAAACTCCGCCGCCGGAGCTGGGCCGATCCCATCCCACGATCCATGGGCGCTCCCCGCCACCATTCCAGCCTTCGGCCCCTCATCAAGCGGATCCTCGCCTTTGCGCTCTACGCACTCGTCCCGCTCGCCCTCCTCCACTACCTCCTCTCCCTCCCTCCACCTCCTCCTACTCCATCCACCACCGCCGCCGCCCCGAAACAGCGGCTGGCGGTGTCGAGGAAGCATACGCCGGCGCCGCGGTGCGACTACTCAGACGGGAAGTGGGTGCCGAGCGAGGCGGGCCCGCTGTACAACGGGACGAGCTGCGGCGGCACGATCAAGGCCGGGCAGAACTGCGAGGCCCACGGGCGGCCCGACACCGGGTACCTCCGCTGGCGGTGGCGCCCGCGCGCCAGCGGCTGCGCGGTCCCGCCGTTCGACCCGGCCGAGTTCCTGCGCCTGGTCCGCGGCCGCCACGTCGCCTTCGTGGGCGACTCGCTCGCGCGGAACCAGTGCGAGTCCCTCGTCTGCCTGCTCAGCTCCGCATTCCCCTCGCGGCTGGTGCGCGGGGCCGGCGGGGGCGACGGGGACGGCGACGGCGACGAGCTGCGCAAGTTCCGGCGGTGGGCGTTCCCCTCGCACGACGCTACGGTGTCCGTCTTCTGGTCGCCGTTCCTGGTGAACGGCACGGAGAAGTCCAAGGGCGGGCTGGGTCACAACCGGCTGTACCTCGACCAGCCCGACGAGCGGTGGGCCGCGGAGGTCCCCGGCATCGACGTGGTGGTCCTCTCCGCGGGCCACTGGTTCCTCCACCCGGCCATGTACTACGACCGCGGCGCCGTCGTCGGGTGCCACCAGTGCCCGGAGCCCAACCGCACGGAGACGGGCTTCTTCGGCGTGTTCCGCCTCGCCGTCCGCAACGCGCTCCGCGAGGTCGTCGTCCGCGCCGCCAGGGCCGAGGCCGCCCGCCCGAAGCTCGCCGTGGTGACCGCGTTCTCGCCGGCGCACTTCGAGGGGGACTGGGACAGCCCGCGCGCGTGCGCGCGCACGGAGCCGTTCGCGCCCGGGGAGCGGGAGATGGAGTACATGGACCGGGAGATGTCGAGCGCCGAGGCGGAGGAGGTCGTGGCGGCGCGCGCCGACGCGAGGGCGCGCGGGGCGGGAGTGGAGGTGGAGGCGCTGGAAGTCACGCGGCTGGCAGGGATGCGCGCGGACGGGCACCCGGGGCCGTACATGCACCCGTTCCCGTTCGCCGGCGGCGAGAGGGACCGGGTGCCCAACGACTGCGTGCACTGGTGCCTGCCCGGGCCCATCGACACGTGGAACGAGATCCTGTTGCAGATTATCAAGCGCTGGGCCGACGGCCTCGACGCCCACTCCTCGGCGCCATGAAACAATCTGGAGTTCGTATCCACATTATTTTTGTTCTATTTACAGTGGGTTCAAATTAAATCTACAAAATCTTTAGAGCGATCATCGTGACAAAAAAAAACTCCTAAATGGCAAAGTTTGTCATTTTACTAGCAGTAGATCCTTTTTTCCTTCATTGAGCTCTTGCAGTTGTTTTCTGATATATTTTTCCGGGTTTGCTGGTACGATCGTCGGATTGATCAATTGAGGAATTAAAAACCAAACTATTCGCTCGAATTCAATAGGACAGTACGCGGTGCTCCACGCATGGGGCGGCAACGTGTCTGCCTTGGGAGACGGCCTGAACCGGCGCCGGCAGAAGCGGATCGCCGTGAGTCCGTGCTGACGCTCGCCATTAATGAGGCCGCGGCAGCGCGGCTCACCAAAACGATCGTAAACCGTGGAAGTTCCCGTGGTTCTCTTTTGGGGACAGAAATCTCGATCGCACGTCACAGGTCGAAACTCGTATCAGTTCTAAAATTAACACCGGCCAAGTGGCACGAAGAACCCGGACCCCAGCGGGCGACGGCGTGTCCACCGGGTGCTGCATGGCACGGGTGCGCTCAACTTGACGTGCGTGCCGGGGAGCTATGACTATGAGCGCCACGCCAGTGATTGCCGATCCTCGGGCGCTCGTCGGCTGCGCGCACTAGCAACGCCGGCCCATGTGTGGGATAGGGAGAAATCCTGGAAATCAGATATTCAGTGTAATCATGCAAAAATCTCTCCCGGACCATACGATTTACATCCTATGCTAACGATATTTTTGTGCTAAAATTCTTCCAGCTGAGAACATAAAAGCAAGATAAACACTATTGTCAGGTGCAAAAATAAATGACCATAGAATGTAGATCTTGCAGTACAGAAAAGAGTTATGCACGATTGCACTAAATGGCTAATTACATTCTAATCGTTCCGGTCTCAACCTACGTTCAACTTACAAACAACTAAAGCTGAATGATGCGCATCATAAATCTATAGGGAAAGATTTTAGGGTTCGGGCCTTAAAAACCTCAACACGGCACGACACGAAAAAAAATTGCCCACGGGCCGTAGGTCAAGATCCGAGCACGGCCCGAGTCCAGTTTAGGCGTGTCGGGCTATAAACGGATCGTGCAACCTGTTTAAATTAAAAATACATTAAAAATATGAAAAAAAATCGAACCAAAACGGGCCGTGCCGGGCCAGCCCACGGGCGGATAGTACCAGGCCTAAACGGGCCGTGCCAGCAAGCCCCACGGGCCAGAAATCAAAGCCCAAGCCCAGCCCGCACCGGGCTTCAGGCCAGCCCGGGTCTGATTTTTTTGGGTCATGCTTTTTTTGCAAGCTTTCGTGCCGGCCCATCTGGTCCGGCTCATTTGGCCACCTATAGGGAATACTGTGCAACTGTAATCAGAGTCTCGAGCTCTGATGGGCTTGTCGTTTCACAGTTTACCAGTACAGGGCCTTCTTTTAACTGAAAAGCCAGCATATAATTCATCATTGGGTTTCTTAAATGAAATATGAACAAGTATCAGACTTCAGAACCGTAGTCCATCCCTAAAATGCACAGAAATTTAATATGTCTGGTACACTATAGATGAATGCATCATACAAGAAACACGCTTCCTAGCCTGTTGCTGAATAATGGAAATAAAATCTGGAGACTAAAGAATGAAGAGAGCAGATGTGGTTTCAACGCACACGATAATCAATAACACATTACAATAAATTTGAAGACTGGACTTTTGAAGTCTACTATTGAAGGGGAACATCAAATACATTATCAACCAAAAGATTAAGGCAATGATCAAACAAAATACTGTATGTGTTAGGAATTTAGGATACAGTATGATGTAGCCTTCGTCGTAGTGTTGTTCCACCCGAGAAGGCAACTTGGACGAGGAAATGGCACAGCATCATTGTATTGTCTCGTCCTTGTTAAATATGACCGTCCGTCCAGAATGTTCTAGATATTGTACCAAATGCAACAACACCTGGAAAATAACAATAGGTTACATAAACTAGCTATAGTACCTAGCTTTTACTCTTTGCAGAATTGCAGTGATTATGGACATAGCCTTTTCTCTTTGTAGTGATGAAAAACAAGCACTGCTATACAATACATTTGCATGAAAATAGATCAGGAAAAAAAAGATACATCCCACATTTTGGCCAATGGATTATTGCTCCAAAAGTACACAGAAAATTAGATTTGTGTAACTATGACAAGGGAAATGGCCTGAATATACTTCCTCCGTCCTAAAAATGTTGTCGCTTTGTAGTTCAAAAATGAATTACAAAACGACAAATTTTTTGAGACAGTGAGTACTTGATACTTCCTTGCTATGCATTTATACATGCAACTCATCCATGCACTTGCCCCAGTCTGAAAAATCTCGATACTTCAATGTAATATTTTCCATGTTTTACAATATTGACTACACATTCTAGAACGATAAACAAAAAATATAGGACGGGAACAAACAAACAAATTTTAAGTATAATAACAAGATGTTTTTGCATTGCTTTATCAATAACTAGTATATTTGACCAAAAGCAAAATACCACATTACTATCACATAGTGACATATATGACATAAAATGTCAGTTTATCAAACAGCCAAATTATTACTACACGTATGACATGTAAAATGTCAATTAGTTCTATAATGATGTCTAAACTCTGAAATCTCAAGATATAAGATAGCCGTAAACACTATATACTTCTTTTGATGCTGGAAGACTACAATCAAGTCAAATAAGAAATTTGGTCTGAGGCGATTATATGAGAATCTACTGTTAAGACTTACATATGCACTGTGTTAACTCAAGTGAAAAGTCAGTAATTAGGACTATGTCCATTTCCACAGCCATAAGTTTGGCTCATTTCAAAGAAAAAAGTCCAGGAGTTACTACAAACATGAGTAGGTCCAGGTGTCTCACACATTACTGGAAAATAAAACAATTCCAGTAATATATATTCCCTCTGTTTCGAAATAAATGACGTCCCGGCCTGATTTATTTCGAAACGGAGGGAGTTGTACAAAACTAAAGCTTTCTATCACTTTTCTTTTGCTTTATAAGCAATCCATCCATTAAACAATTACACTCTGGCCGGTTTACAAGGTCGCATAATATGAAACTAAGGGACACCCAATATCAACAATCCTATTTTTTATTATACTTTTGTGGAATCCATCAATTTTTGCTTTGTGCAGAAATTCATTCCCTCCCTTCTTCCACGTTGGTTACTCCAAAAAATAAACTACTTAACAACTCCACCCCATCACATGTTCCTACTCCTTCCCACCGCTGCATCAGCATCCATACAGTTATGCCAACCTTCCACTGCTGCCACCCTCCTCTTCAACACTTGTGCCAAGATTCCATCAGCATGGCCACATCTCTCCCAATGCCAGCAGGGCAGCAGGTGCCACCAGATCACAGTTAACATCAAGGATGCTGAGATGCATTTTCACTTCTAATTATGAGTGTGTGGGTGATATTTGTGTTCTCCTGATTTGAATTGTTGTAATTCTACTAGTTAGCAAAAGAACCTTGATAAATAAAAGTATAGAACTAATCTTGGATCGTACCGGAATTTCCTTGTGCTAACTTATTGGATCCAGTAAGGACAGGTCTGGCACAGTGGTTAATCAGCCCACTTGTGCCGAGAGGTCCTGGGTTCATGCAGCCTCTCTGCATTGCACATTGCAGGGGCAAGGCTTGCCTCGTATAATACTTCCCCAGACCTCACCTTGTGTGGGATCTTCCAACACTTGGTCTGTCCAAACTTATTGGATCCGGCTGTTCCTTTCTCTCACAACTACAGTGGCGGTCACTAATAGATATAGAGCAACCAATATATTCACTACATCAGGTTTCAGCAACTGCTTGGTCCTTGGGATGAAGATGTATGTGAGCAGTGTTAGTAAGGCATGGTGAGCCAGGAGCCCAGGACAGTGGATAGACCTTGCGAACTGAAGGAAGGCAGAGGCAAAGCATGGTGGCAGCTTAAGAGGGATGATATCAGGGATATGGTAGCCTTTTTTCCACAGATCTCAACCTCTTGGCCAGTCAAAACATATTTACCTAAGACTAACGGATATGAATGATCAAGATCGACACAAAATGGACTTAGGGGACGGTTAAATAAGAAAGTTGATCAAGTAGGGGTGCAACTTGAGAAATAAGTTGCTCTTACGGAACAAATAATATTATCCTTGTCACTTGTCAGAATGCTAATCACTAAGCATTGACCAGCTCACATTTTCTTTAAGGGTGACAATAGAAGCAAATTTCATCTTGGTGTACACTTTTCATAGGTGGTAGCTCAAAATCAGGCAAATCATAAGATTATCTATGTGTCACTGAGAAAAATATTTTACGCATATGTGGATAAGAAGTCATTGTCACTAATTCTCCGTATTTTAGATCAATGGAGAAATGTCTATAGGCAGTAATATGACCAACCCACTTAGTAGTCGTCAAAAAATTGTTGACTTTTTGGTAGTAGAACATATTAAGAAATTTTACTAACAGATTGACTGGACTCAAATATTAATGAACTGCACATGTACGTATGTTATGTCTTACTCTGCTGCAGCCTGCAGTCCTGTACTAACAGTGTCCAAACTATCAGCATATAGATTTAACGTTGGCATGTAATGTGATATTTGAATATCTTCAAGTTACAATACAAGAATACAATATTTTTTGCCTCTCTTAGTAGCAGTTATCCTAACAAATATCTTATCTTATACATCCTTAATATCACAGATCATATGCACTGCTTCGAGGCAAACGGTCGATCAGGAAGGACAAACATGAACCGTTAAGTAACATAGTAATATACAACCACGTAGCTCATTACTTAGGTTTCAAGTGTTCAAGTATATTGGGCTAGTACGGTGTTCTGGATGCGGAGGTTACAGGGGTCTCCCTCAGGTTTCGGAGTATCTTGGAGTTACAAGTTAATGAGATCTAGGTCAGACCGTATGGACAAAAAAACTTTAGGCTTTCTTACACTCCTCATGCAAGCTATGAAGACCGAAGATGCAAGTACTATGTGATTCAGTTCAACTAACAGCAATGCTATGAGCATCAAAATCCCGAAGAAAACTTCTTGTAGTGTCTTTAACGCAAACCAGCAATTTGTTATCAACACTTAGATAGAAGCAACTGACTGTAATTTCCTCCACTAAAGGACTCTCTTACTCCTAACTAGTCCACTCTAATTCAACACTTGTCAAGCAACCAATTACCAATCCACCTCTTATTTGATTGCATATTACTCACGTGGTCACGCCAAGATGCTAAAGAATTCTTTACTAAACTACAATGCTAAAGGTGACCAGATCAAGATCCAATCCAACAGCATCTTACCTCTCAGTCAGCTCCAGCACCGCCACCGCCGAGCTGAAAGGACACAAGCTCCCTGACCGTCTGGGTGACCTCGACCAGCGCGATGTCCATCCCGTAGCCGGACACCGGGAGCAGCTTGAGCTCCCGAAGCACGCAGAAGGCCTCGGCCATACGGCCGCGAGGCACGTCGACGGCGACGGCGCACCGCGGCACCCAGTGGTCGGGTCGGAACGCGTCGGGGACCTCGACGCCCGCGTCCTTCCGCAGCAGCTCACAGAGCTGCGCGTGGAGACCCAGCAGCGCGGCGGATGGCGTGGGCGCGAGGAAGAGCACGCCGGGGTCGTGCGGCGCGGATGAGGCGGCGGGGAGGGCGGCGAGCGAGGAGAGCGCGAGAGGGAGCGGGTCGAGGCGGGACGCGAGCGCGCGGAGCGAGGGCACGAGGCGGGGGAGCGGGTCCCCGCCGGGTGGCAGCGCGGCGGCCGGGATGTGGAGCAGCGGGAGGTGCGGGCGGGAGGCGGTGTCGATGAGGCGGCTGCTGAGCTGCCGCCGCGCCATCGCGTTCCACGCCTTGAGCACCTGGTTCTCCAGCGCCGGGTCGAAGTAGAGCTCCACCGCGTAGTAACCCGAGGAGGGCGGCGGCGGCGCCGCGGCGACGGACGCGCGGGGCGTGCCCGGGGGAGTCGTCGCTACGGTGGGGGCAGAGAGGCAGCCGCCTCCTGCAGCGGCGGCGGAGGGGACGGAGCCTTGTGCCATTGGCTGGGGCTGTGGCTGCGGCGGCTGATCCCGACAGGGAGGCGAAGGGGGCGGAGGAAGGGAGGGGGGCTGAACGAAACCGGGGAAGGAAGGAAGAGATCTCGTCGCGCGTGATTCGTGACCGGCTCCACCGTTATTCGTCGCGCGAGATCTCGTGAACGCTTTGGGCTAGCTCTGCCCACTGCTGCATGGGGACGGTCCGTCTCGTAGAGTCACTGTGGAGGGGGACCCACATGGGAAAAAGATGGGTTTTGACTTTTGTCAGCAAAATGGGCCATGTCTCGAACTGCCAACATTCATTCAACAAACGAAACAATTTTGGCAGGCTAGAAAAAAACAGAATACGTTTTTCCAGGTAATGAACTGTGTTCGTAAGAAATGGAGGTAGAACAATGGACTGAAACGGAGATGAAGCTGATAAAGGACAGGGATAAAGTCGATCATCAGGAAAATATAGAAACACAAAAGACTGCAGTAAAGGAGCCCATAACATTGGAGTTGATCAGTGATAACTCAGGACAGAGGAAGGAATCTAAGAAGCAAAAAGAAGAAATTATCAGAATTTGATAGGGAACTTGAGAAGAAAACTAGCAAGATAGCTCATCTAGTGAACATTGAGAAGTTAAAAAAGTGCACATTTTGTATGAGCGGAGAAGCTGAAAATGAAGAGGTGTTAGAGAATACGGAAGAAGATGAAGTGGCTGGATTTACTCAAGTAAAATGAGAAACAAATCATATCCTTTAATGACAAAAAAGAAAAGCTCAAAAATTAAATATACTGAAAGCAAGACCCGAGAGAAAGCAGAGAAGATCAAGGAGCAGAACAATGAGCTAACAGGTAAAAAGTCATTTGCTATCTCGAGTTCAGTTAATTCTACAAAACAAGGTAGCTAGTGAAAGTGCATAGTAATAAATCTTCACTAAGTTTTCTTTCAGTATATTTTTTGGGCTAATGTGGCAAGGAATTCCAATGTAGGGTCTATACTTATTCAAAATCGGGCTAAAAACAACCCAAGGTTGTATTCTAAATTGTTTTAAAGTTTAGGGTACTTTTTCATTGTTTCAAAGTTTCGGTTGATCGCTATATTAAGCTATTACGCGTCGATCAGTTGCTTTTAAAAGCTTATGCTGATAAGGTGAGCAATCCACTTATATTTTAACATTTTCCTCACGTGCAGGCTTCTTCGGACAACATACATGGAATAGGAGTCGGCTAAAAAAATTTTAATAAGTTGCGTCCGTCAAGATTCGAACTCGAAATTAAGATACTATACACCGACCAGTTGACCATAAAACTTTAAGCTGATGAACTACACCTCACTTGCAGACTCCTTTGGGTTGCATACATGGAATAGGAGTCGTCTACAATTTTTTTAAATAAATTGCGCTAAATCACGGGTTTAGAATTTTAAGTTCACAATTACATTCAAGGTTAATAAGTTGAATTACTCTTTACAAAGCCCATGGTGCTCTAGCTTGACAGGTTAAAAAGGTGTCGAGCGCCTGATTTTTGTATTTTTTTATTATTTATCAGACTAACAGTTTCATGTTGTGCAATCGAACGACGGATGCTTTGCGTTCTAGAACTTGTAACGTCTGTCACGTCCATGAAAATCTTCCACCCTCAGATCTCAATCTAACAGTTCATACGCCCTTTGTTCCCCTCGCTAGAGCGGCGACCGCAGCGGCCACTGGCCAACCTCTTCAGGCGCGGACGTCCTGCGAAAAAAGAAAAAAAGCGAGGAGCAAAACGCGAGCAGCAGCAGCCACCCACGACACGACCCGCCGGCGCGAATGGAGAAGAGCAGTCAAGCCAGCGCCCCGCCTCCACCGCCGCCGCCGCCAGCGTTCGATATGGAGTCGTTCCAGTTGGAGGGCAAAAAGCCCGTCAAGAACCCCTTCGTCCCAATCGGTACGCGCCGTCATCTCTTTCCTTCCCTCTAGGCCCTCGCGCGGCTTTTAGCGCTGTCTGTGGGGCGGACGGGCGGTAGTAGGATCGACCGCTGCCGCCCTGGATCCGAATCTGGTGGGTTCTGGCGTAGTTGCTCTAGAGTAGGGCTGGTGGAGATGGCTCACCGCTCACGTAGTGGGGATTGTAAGATGGTGGGATTGATGGGCGGGGGATCTAGGTTTATTGTTTTCTAGGATTGTATTTGTTTTTTTTTTTAAGGCCAGGCTGATGGAAAGGATAGATTGATTGATTTTTAGTTGCGCAACTCGTGTGAAACTGGATGGCCGTTTCGCTGATTTACCACTTCATAAATCACGGAAGCTGATTTAGTTGCTTTAGTTCATTTGCATGGGGCACACGTTCTTATCTACATTAACCAGTAAATTCGTCATGCAGAGTCGGAGAAAGTGAAAATTGAGATGGTATTCCCAAGCCCATTTGTGGATTTTTTGGGTGTGAAGACTCGGGTTGAATGTTTAGTTTCCTGGCTGTCAAATACTAGTACAATGAGATTTCCTCTAAGCCCTGTAATCTCCACTAAAGATTTGTGCAACCTGAATGCACTAGATTAGTCATTGAGTTCTAAGTTCAAAAGCCACCAGAACTATAAACTACATGCAGTAATATAACTGTTCGTTGTGTGTGTGTGTGATGTGTGTGTGTGTGTGTGACTGGAATCATATTGTTCCTTAGTTGCGTTAGAAGGATGGCAACAGTGTCATTGGTACTGTATGACTGAAATATAAATGAGGTAACCTGGGTAGTCTGAGTTAAACAATAACTGTTTTCAATAGACGAAGTTATGTAGTTTAAGGCACATGATTTGGGGATGCTTCATGCATTGCAGATACTAGTTTAATGCTAAATGCTAGTTTATCTATTCATGCTTCACCTATAATCGTTTGAATTACTTTGTTTGTTCTAGTTGAATGCTAAATACTAATTTATCTATGCATGCTTCACCTGTAATCGTTTGAGTTACTTTGTTTCTTACCACATGTTGCACGGTTTCAGGTGCATTGGTGACTGCTGGAGTTCTGACCGCTGGCCTGGTCAGTTTCCGATATGGAAACTCTCGACTGGGCCAGAAACTAATGAGGGCACGGGTGGTTGCTCAAGGCGCAACAGTCGCTCTGATGATCGGCAGTGCTTACTACTATGGGGATCAAATCAAGCTCTTCAAGAAAGGGTCTAGCCCATGAACGTTCTGGTTTTTCTTTAGTACGTGCAATGTCATGTATCCACTGAAATTTCATCTGAATCTTGCTGTTTATTTTCTCTTGACATTGGGCTTAACCATGTCATTTTGGCTTGACATGTTACAGCACACTAGAAATAGATATTGTTTCCATGAGCTGGCTTTGTAATAAGTTTTTTTGTTTGTTGACCAAAGCATGGGTGTTCTACGTGTTTGGAATGATGAGTTGATCTTTGTTCGTTCTTGCAATCTCAAATGTGACAAACATGATTGTACTAACAGCTCAAGCAGTCAAGCTTATATGATTCATGAGGTATAGTATGATTATTATATCATTCATAGCTTAGTCTACTAGTAGACTGAATTCTGCATATTTGCCAAGAGGTGGATAGTACAAGCCAACTATTCCTGCATAGAGTTGAATCATTTAGAGCAGATTTAAACCTTCACGCGTGAAACTATTCTCTTTAAGTTTAATGAAGCAAATTAGTATGTAATGAAAGCAAAATTCGCTTATAAAATGCATACACTGATTGCAGATGCTCTCATATTTTTTTTTGGGGGGGGGGGGGGGGGGGGGGGGGGGATCTGGTGCTTTTTGATGTGGAAGACAAGAACACAAAGATGATTTTAGATATGTGGTGGATGGACATGCTTTAGCTTTCTCATGATTTATTATATTGGTCTAGTTGTCTATTAGGCAACTGTTTTACTGTGTGTATAAATGAATACGATAGTGCAATCAATCTGGCTCCTGTATGCCATTTCTTGCATCCTTGCAACTAATCGAACTAGAAGACCGCTAGGCAATTATTCCTTGTAATAATATCAAAATTGTGAGCAACAGATCTGAATAAGTTTTCCCATCGGAACATGTCTTTCACCATGGATTGAAAGAGGAGATCCGGGCAAAACAGGGGTTTGAATTCTGGTTTATTTTTTCTTCTGCTATTTTATTTTTCTGTTTACTTCCATGCGATTTTTAGCGAATTTGTGCAACAACAATGACTATCAGCCACAGGTATCAGTGTGTTTAGTGACAGATGTTTGGACGATTGCGCATTATGGTGATCCACAGCTGTTTAGTAGTGTTGCTTTCAAAAACTTGGTCTAGAAACCGCTCAAGAATCCCTACCGAACGGGGCCTATATCTTATCATAATAGGTGATTCCAGAGAGTTGAAAAGGTGAATCAGGGAGTAGAAAACCATGGGCGACTTGCTTCTCTGCTTGCAGTATGTGGGCAGGAAATGTTAGGAAGCGAGAGAGTTTCGCTCTCCTGGTGCTTATCGCAACCTCGACTTTCATCACAAAAAGGCAAGATACTGGGGAGCCGTTGCTCCAACTAAGAGCCCTTTTAGCTTAGTTTACCCTTCATGGCACGGAAGGAACTCGATCAGCTAGCTACTGATGAATGGCGTGGCCCGTGCACGTAAGCTGATCATAGGAATCGTTGAGTCGCCGGCCATCGCTTTCCGAGGCTGTTGACGCTCATGAATCAAATCATTGGTGGACAAGGGTGGGGCAACGGCAATCCAAGACCGGACAAGAAAAGCAGAGCAGCTTGGACATACACATCCTCATGTCTGTTCCTCACTCACACACTCACTCTATCTTAGCATAATTGTGGCTAATGTTCTTTTAATGCCATTTTTTCATTTTTTAGACGGATAGCAGCCACGAAGTCTGACCAGATCACCTCCGTACAAAACCAGTAGAACCGTCCCAGGTACACGCGCACATACATTCGGATTCACCGAAGTTTCGCCGACCGCGACCTCAAACCCATCCAGGTTCGTCCTCGTCCCCACATGACCGTGAAACGAGCCAGGGGAAGGAACACCGAACCCGAAGATTTGAAACAACTCAACGACGCAACATAATTTATTTACTAGTACGTGACGACGAGTGTCCCGGCAGCTCACGGCAGCGAGAGCTTGACCCCCGCACGGCGGAGCGCCGACGTCGGCTGAGGCTATTTATCCCGGGGAGGGAGGCGTGTGGCCTCTCGGAGTTCTTTCTCTATAATAAATCTGAGACCCATTGGTTGAGTCGTTTGTTGCGTTGCTTCGAGTTCAGTTTGGGAGAGTCGGTTCGGGCCGCGTGAGGTGGAGGCCGGAGGGGCATGGGGAGTGAGCGGTTGGCGATTCTGGAGGAGGGGTGGTTGTGATCTTCCGGTTCGCCTTTGTGGTTTGCCAGGCCGGACAGGCAACGATTTTACCCGGTATTTTGGAGGATTTGGGTGGATTTCTGTTTGGGCGGAATTTGTTTTGGATTCCCTATTTGCTGCCTCAGATTTGATTAGTTGGTTAGAGAAATTTGAGACGATTTTATTTTCTTCAAAATGTGCCATTTTTTGTTGCGCTAGTCGTCAATTGGTGAACTGGGCTCCTGGAAGAAAAGCTTTCCCAATACGAGCCGGATGTTTTAGGTTAGCGTCCAAAGCCGGCACGTTTATCTCTGCTGTTCACTCTGGACGAAAAGCTTTTACTTGGATCAGTTTTCTCATTAATCTTGGTTTGGTTTTAGCAGATCCAAAGAACCACTGAATTTTGCTTGATTTCGCCGCGAATTTTTGATCCGATCGAGAGCCCTCCCGAGGTTTTCACGAGAAAAGCGTACTGTCCTTCTTCTTGCGCCATGTCCACGGCGTTGAACCGCTTCACGCAATGGCTGTGGCCGGGGCGCGCCGCCGGGCGGGTGGCAACCCGCGAGCTCCCGACCGCCGCGCTGACGACCCCCTCCTTCCCGGACTTCCCCTCCGGCTTCCGGGAGCCGGACACCGTCACGTTCTCCTCCACCACCGGCCGCCGCAGCGCGCGCCCGCGGAGGGTTAGGAACCCGCGGCGCCGCAGCCGCGGGGATCAAGCCCGCGTCGACCGGGAGTTCGACATGGTCATCGTTCCGTCCGACGGCGGCGAGTGCCTGTCCGGGTCGGAATCCGACCACTCCGACTGGTCCATCGGCTGGCTCGAGCCTCAGGCGCCGGAGCTTCACACCGACGGCGACCTCGAGGACTGCTATGCGGTGCTCGTGCCATGCTACCGTCACGGCCGCGTCGAGCAGACCGGTACGGGGGTGGGCCGGTTCCGTGGCGGCAACCTCGCCGACGGTAGCATCTCCGGTGAGCACTTTCATCTGATATATGCTGCTCCATCTCAGTACGTGTTTATGAGTGTGTTAAATCGTGTAATTTACAAAGAATTACAATTGCATAATTTTGGAGGGTTCGGTTGGGTAGTTGTAGTTCAGGATTGGAAAACAATCATGCGTGTCAGTACCACTAGCTCGGTTCTATCTAGTGTAGAATTTGGACGTAATCATATTAGTGCTATAAATAGTTCAGTTTCACAAGTTCATAATAAATGGACTAAATTTGGCACTTTTCGGTTATAACTTGCTGTTCTGTTAAGATATTAGTTCTATCTGTTTGGCTTACGAAGTCTGCCTTTTTTGGATGCACCAACACTTCAGATATTGTTACTGTTTGGTGTAATATCATAGATCCATAGTCATGGCTCACAACCTATAGCCTTCTTTTTTCTTCAAAATGCGGCATGTTCTTTCTGCTATGGTTTTCAGTTTTCCAACCTTTGGTATATTACTAGATTTAATTGGCTTTACCATGTCATTGGTGTCATCTTAATTCCCTGCAAGACGCTACATTTCATTGTGGATAAGCTTCTCACCATAATAGGAATTACCTATCCACTCTTCTTCAAAGATGTTGGGAACAGAGTAGCTATGCAAAATATTTTGTTTGTAACCAATTTGTTGACACTGGTTTGTCTGAGTTCAAGAGAAGTTGGGGCCTAATTGAATAATTTATTCCCAGAAACAGATTAATAAATGACTGCAGTTATGTTCCTGGGCTAATTTCCTTCTTTTCTTGCTCTGATCTGCAGATAGAAAGAATTTTGTAGAGCAGTGGCTTTCTTCTCTTCAGAAATGATATATCAGACCTCTCCTAGCTATGATGTACATAGTATCGCGCCGTTTTGTTGAGCAGTGGCTATGATGTCCTAGACGCAGAATATATTGTAGGAAGGACATGGAAATTGGAAACCCCCAAAAAGATGAGCAAAAAATGAAAATAAAAAGAGAAGCAGTGCTATTCCATTGATAGTTTGTCTCCAACATGCTTGCAGACCTCGATTCTACTGCCTGCACATAGTGTTAATGTAGTATATATGTCCGCAGATTTGCAAATGTGTTATTCTTGCGTGTGCGCGTTCTATTTCTGTACATTGGAACATAATCCTTATTAATAATATCTTATGATTATTGATGCATGTGACTTGTATTTTTGTTGAAAATTCCTGATCCAATCGGCCGCAATGCTTACTCAATTGTTTCTTAGTGATGATGACGTGTGGGAACCTAAGTCCCCTCCCCTCTCTACGGTGTCACCTCACCTCCACAGGCTATTGGGGTTTGTGAAGCAAGTACATTTTTTTAAGATGATAGTTAAAGTTTCTATCTTTTCCTCTCACAGGACGATTCATCGCTACAGTGTAAAAATTACATCTTCTGAGATCTAATTTTTAGTGATTTTTTTCGCAAGTTCTACTTCCTTGGTAAGTTTACAACCAGACCCGTGGCCCTCCTGGTTTACTAATGTCATCTCTGCAGTAACAGCCGGCAACGGGGCAAGGCCATAGTTATCTCTCCGGGCAGCTGATGTGCGCTTCCTCCCAAAAATCCTAACTAAATCAACAGGAACTAGTTATCACCAGTAACGGACTAACGGCCAACTTGTAACACGACCAATTCTGATTCTCTCGGAATAAGATACCACAAGTAACAACAGCTTCAGACAAATGTCAAACTCGGGGTGGGACAGCAGCTTGGGATCTCTGTCGACTTCAGAAAACAATTTCTGCAGTGCCGAGCCGACGGGGGCATGCTTGACAACTTGGCGCCATCGTCACAGCCGGTCGGCGCGCGAACGCGGGTGGAGTGGAGAGATCCTTCTCTTCTCGGCATCTGGCGCGCCTCCAACACTGCCGTTTGGCCGCACCTGCGTGTCCTCAGTGACGCCCCGGCCCTGCAAAGCAGCGCCCGGGACCTTCTCCCCTTCTTTTGTGACCTCCGCTGGATCGTCTGATGCCCACCATGCGTGGCGTCGTACCGAGTCCATGCTGCAATAGCCATTTCAAAGGTCCCGTGACATAGTCGGTCGTCTAAACATCGCGTGCGAACGCTGCACGGTGCAGCGACTAAATCGCCTTGGGTGGTTTGTCATGGCAAACATCTTTGGCGCTGCAGTGGTCGACGCGACATTGCTTCTGCTTCTAGTTTGCTGCCTTTCTGGAGTACAGTGTCAGGAGTCGCAGGAGGTAAGGGCGTCCCTCGTCGAGTTCCTGCGCGAGCTGGCCGGGGGCGACGAGCAGGTGGTGCGGGACCTCATGTGGGACGCGTCGGTCGACCCGTGCGGCCAGGGCGGCGGCGCAGCAGCGTGGACTAACGTCACCTGCGACCCCAAGGACGGCCGGGTCAGGGCCGTAAGTCTCGAGTGCCACGGCGCGCGGCTGAACGGCTCGATCAACGCGACGCTGCTCTGCGCCGCCACGGCGATCCACCAGGTGAGCCTGCACGGCAACGCGCTCCGTGGCGGGATCCCCGCGGACATCGCGTCATGCAAGGGCATCTCCCACCTTTACCTCTCCGGTAACCGGCACTCCGGCAACCTGCCGCCGTCCGTCGCAGGGCTCCGCCGCCTCCTCGTGGTCGACGTCTCCAGAAACAATTTCTCCGGCGAGATCCCCCGCGGGCTCGGCGAGCTCGGGCTAGTGAGGTTCTTGGCGAATGACAACCATTTCAACGGCACCGTGCCCGACTTCGACCTGACGGGATTCAGACAGTTCAACGTGTCGAACAACAACCTCACCGGGCCAATCCCTAAGAACACCGGCACATTACGCGTCGGCAGCTTCTGGCCCAACGCCGCTGGTATGTGCGGGCAGCCTGTCTTTGCGCCTTGTCAATCGTTCCCACCGCCGCAGACAGGCGCACCACAGCCAGGCACGGAATCCGGCTACAAGGCCGGGGAGGGGCGGAGCATGAGAACGAAGATCGTCACGTACCTCGGGTACGTGCTCCTTGGCGCCGTCATATTGGCCTTCGTCATGTACCTCTGCTTCAAAAAGAGGAGGAACAAGCTGGGGAGAGAGCAGGTCAAGCGGGATGGTGGCAGTGGCAGACGCGTCTACGACAGCAGCCGGGTGACGACGACCACGACGACCGCGACGTCCGTGAGCGCCAGCAGGTCCGTCTACTCGGTGCCGACGACGGTCCACCAGAGCACGGCGGCGACGGGAACAGCCGTGCCTTCCACGTCGCTGGTAGTGCTGCAGCGGTCAGGTACGGCCTCGATCACGTCGGAAGCCGCGGCCGCGGCGGCGAAGGAGCTGCGGTTCGAGGACCTGCTCAAGTCCCCGGCAGAGATGCTGGGCCGGGGCCCGTTCGGGAGCTCGTACAAGGTGGTGGTGCCGGGCGGCGCGGCGCTGGTGGTGAAGCGGGTGAAGGACGCGGCGGTGAGCGAGGAGGAGTTCCGGCGGCGGATGGAGCGGGTCGGACGCGCGAAGCACCCCGCCGTGCTGCCGCCGCTGGCGTTCTACTGCGACATGCAGGAGAAACTGGTGGTGTTCGAGTTCCAGAGCAACGGCAGCCTCGCCAAGCTCCTGCACGGTAACCTTCTTCGCCGTGCACAACTTCACACCATTCGTGTGTTGACCCCATCTTGTGAAAGTTCAGTAAATTCCCATATGACCGTCTGTCGTTAGGAAACTGCGACAATTTTGAATAATAAAATGTCTTTGTTTTTAATCTCCGAAGTCATGTCTGATAAAATAATTAAAGGTTGGATCCTAAAACTTGGTTGAAAAACAGCATATCAACTATACTGCAACTCTGATAAATAAATCAAATAAAATTTGAAATATACTGGTTTTACCACATGAATCATATAATCAAAAGAAAAATAAATTCAACAAAAAACGTGGCAGCGCTGCGCGGCGTATGTCCTGGATTGCTAGTAATTGATCAAAAAAGAAAATCATTTAGGAAACATGTTTTCCGATTGATTTTTTTTTCTGCGATGGTCGGGTTCAAATTTTACTCACATTGAAACGCCATCATTTCGTTGTGTCAATTAGTATGAACTACTTTCCTGGCTATTTTAATTTTGGAACCATTTTTTACCATTCCGTTTTTAGATACGCATAACAACATGTTTTGAACCAAGAGAAATCAAGGAATTGTCAACACAATGTTTCATCTATTGGGAAATGAAATTTCGCAGGTTCCATAGAGAGCAGCCAGGGACCCGCGGACTGGGCGACGCGCCTACACATTGCCGCCAAGGTCGCGGACGGCACGTCGTTCATGCACGGCACCCTGCGCCGCCCTCTTCCCATTCGAACTTCTGCGGGTTTTCCCGTAATAGGAAGATCTGCGAGAACTCTTACCCATATCTTACAATTTCTTCGGAATTGTGATGGCGCTAGCACCAACTCCAACTCCTCCTCGGGCGAGAAGGAGGAGGCGGCGGCTGTGGCCGACGGCTCTATCGCACACGGTAGCCTCAAAACCTCCAACATCCTCTTCACGGCCGGCATGGACCCGTGCATCAGCGAGTACGGCGTCACCGCGCCCCTCCTGCCCAACGACGGCATGGGCACTGGCGGCAACGCGGCTCTCCAGGCCGACGTGCTCGCGTTCGGCGTTGTGCTGCTGGAGCTCCTGACGGGGAAGGCCACGGTGGCGCTGAGCGACGGCGCGGTGGGTCGCCGCGGTGATCCGGGAGGAGTGGACGGCCGAGGTGTTCGACCGCGCTCTGCTCGCCGGCGGCGACGGCCACGGCTCCAGCGAGCAGCGCATGGTGCGGCTGCTGCAGGTGGCAATGAGGTGCGTCGACGCCTCGCCCCCGTCCATGCGGGAGGTCGCCAGCATGATCAACTCCATCCGCGAGGAGGACGACAGGTCGCTCTCCTCAGAAGCGTGACTAGATCACTCCCGAGCAGTGTGGTGCTCTGCTCCGCACTGTTCTGTGAAGTACACTCCATCAGTCTCGAAGACAAGCTTGTTTAGTACTCCCTCGGTCCCCATAAACTTGTCGCTTTGTAGTTCATTTTTGAACTACAAAGCGACAAGTTTATGGAAACGGAGGGAGTAGTAATAATTTTACTCCATGCATGCATTTGAGCTGATTTGGGAACACCCTGTAACTATTCCATGTTTAATTCATAGGACAATGTATTAAATTTTATCGATCATACTATCTCATAATGTTCGCTTAATTGATCGTCCATATTTTCATTGGAAAAACAAACAGAAACCAATAACGTACGCCGATGTGCATGATGGACAAAGAGGCATCATATGTTGAGCCATACTCCGTACTTCATCCACGTGATTGGTTTTCCTTAAATGTATGCCTTCTGGTGTACGTAATTAGGTATATAGGTGTGTGTTGCTTTCATGGACGTACGACAGCAAGACTAGATTAATTGGTCACAGATGTTGGTTCACAGAAGACCATATTGTTTAAATTGATAAAAAAATTTTGCTAGGCAAGGGCTTGTAATCTATATGTAAGTTGTGGACTTCTGCTAAGTTGATTTGGAAAATTGTGGAGTAGTGTAGTGTTAGACCACAGTTGAGTATATCGCAGTTTTTTCAATCTTATGTTAATCCACGGCATAAAAGCAACGAAACAAACATTAATAGGCGTCAGCGTTATACTCCATTCATTTCAATTTATTTATCATTAGAACAATTTTAATTAGTTCATTTTCAGTTCTTTTGATTGTTTAAAACAACAATTATTTCGGAATGAAGGTAGTATGTTAGACAGACAATCTAGTTAACCGAAGTGATAATATTTTTTGATAAAGCACAAATATTATCTCCTCTGCAGGTGATTCTTGGGGCGATAGACTGGACACTGGAGTAGGTAACTGATTATTGTCATTGAAGACGGAAGAATGAGGTAAGTACAATAATGCAGCCACACGTGGAGCATACAATGCAAGCTGCACGGAGGTCAACCCAGGCGGGCTTGACTTGGCTGCGTTCAATCTAACGCTCCACTGCCCCAGCCAGGCAGTAGGAAGCTGTAATGCTCGGAGCTGCAAACTGCATGAGCACACACTACATGATCGATGAGCAAGCGCAAGCCATGCCAGCCACCGTACCTCTCTGATCGCGTCCTCGCTGATGACGGCGCCGTCGGAACCGGACATGGCTTGTGACGAGCTGGTGACCTGGCGCCGCGAGACGTGACGGGTGGTTGCGACGAGTGACGACCCTTGCACGGTTCCGGCCTTCCGGGTGCCCAAGAAGGCTGTGGATTTCGTTCGTTGGAACTTTTGGTCAGATTTCCCACTTTCCCGTTCGTACGACGCGCCCGTGCACTTGCAAAGCTTCTTCCCCCGCGCGTGACACCGCCAAGCGTGCGTGTGGTCGTGTCTCTGTCTCTGTCGCTGTCGCTGCCGCTGCCGCAGTGGGAGGCTGGCATGCCCAGGCCAGAAGTGCAAGCCATGCCACGTCCAACCACCACCACCGTACCTCTCTGATCGCGTCGCTGATGACGGCGCCGTCGGAATCGGACATGGCTTGCGAGCTGCAGTGACGAGCTGGTGAACTGGCGCCGCGTAGTTGAATCGCTGGAGAAGATGGGCACTGAGCGTAGCTACAGGACAGGCTGTGTTGGTCGAGACGTGACTGCGCCCGGACCCGGTACCAATCAACCGGCCTAGACAACGTCCGGTGCTGGCGGCGGTGCCCACGGGCTGGTCGTCACGTACTCCGTGGCGGCAGGCATCATCACGAATGATCCTGGTCGGTACAAATCATTTCCGTGGAAAACTCGAGACGTGACGGGTGGTTGCGACGATTGATGATCGGTGCGAGCGGTTCCGGGTGCCCAAGAAGGCCGTGGATTTCGTTCGCTGGAACCTCTTTTGGTCGGGTTTCCCACTTTCCCCCGTGCGTACGACGCGCCCGTTCCCTTGCAAAGCTTCTTTCCCGGCTCCAAGCGCGTGACATCGTCGCCAAGCGTGCGTGTGGTCGTGTCTCTGTCGTTGTCGCTGCCGCTGCCGCTATTATGGTTTGGCCCCCAGCGAGTGAACCAGGGTGGCAGTGCTTGCCATGGAGCAGGGCAGGGACGGACACGGCTTCCCTCTTCCCGTTTGTCCTCCCATGCGTCCTTACGCTGATGTATCACCATCTTATTTGTTGTGAATATATAGTAGTTAAACAAAATATTAATAAAGAACCAATAATATTTTGACACATCAACAGGAGGACGCATGGAGGATAGAGGAGTGAAGCCGCATTCGGCCAGGGACGCCCATCACCCGTCGCCAACCCATCATCGGCCCAACCACCTCCAACGCCGACATGCTGCTCTCCCTCTTAATTTCCCCGCGCTTTCCGCGTACCCGACCAGGCACACACGGAGAGATCACATACAGCGCTTCACTTCACATGCCGCTGGTGGCTGGTGCTGCGGCGCGGTCCGGTCCGCCTCCCCAACCGCATCGTTAAGCTACCAAAACGGCGCCAACGAGTTGTTAGCGGCGCACATATCGAAGTTTCGTTCCGGAAAAGCTTTGCTTGCGAGCTCCGTCATCCATGACCTGTTAGGTGTTCCGTTTCTCGCCGCCTCGAGTTCTGCTCTACCTTTGCTGCCGTGGATGAGCGCGGCCGCACTGGTGGTGACCGAGGGAGCGAGACGGAGAGGATGAAGAGGAGGGCGGGTGGCCGGTTCCTGGCCGCGCGGGAGGTCGAGGCCCGCCATGGGTTCTTGTACGTCGACGGTGGTGGGATGTCGCGCGCGTTGGCGGAGCCGGATGCTCCGGCGACGGCGGGGAGGGAGCCGGCCCCGCCGTCGGGAGCGTCGTCTGTGATGGCCGCGAGGGTCACGCCGGCGGTGCTGCTCGTCACGGTGGTTCTGGCCGTGGTGATCCTCGTGTCCGCCCTGCTCCACGTCCTGCGCCGGCTCTTCGTCAAGAGCCACAACGCCAGCGCCGGCGCCGCGGAGCGGCAGCTGCAGCACCTATTCTTCCCGCTGCACGGGGCCGGGCTCGACCAGGCCGCCATCAACGCGCTGCCGGAGTTCGCGTACGGCGAGATGGCCACCGCGGGGAAGGGGAAGGGAAAGGTCAAGGCGGGCCGGCCGTTTGATTGCGCCGTCTGCCTCTGCGAGTTCGCCGACCACGACCGACTCCGCCTGATCCCGCTCTGCGGGCACGCCTTCCACGTTGCGTGCATCGACGTCTGGCTCCGCTCCAGCGCCACCTGCCCGCTCTGCCGCGCGTCGCTGCGCGGTTTCGCCGCCGCCACCGCCGCGGACACGGCCGTCGTCGAGCCGGACGTCGAGGAGCAGAAGCAGCAGCACCAAGAGGCGGCGCCGGCGGCAAACTATGCCGCCACCAGTAGCGTCGTGCTCCCGGTCAGGCTGGGCCGGTTCAAGAACCTCGCTGGGCCGGACGGCGCCGAGGCGAGCACCAGCGCCAGCCCCCGCCTTGACGGGAGGAGGTGCTTCTCCATGGGCTCCTACCAGTACGTCCTCTCCGACGAGCAGCTTCTGGTCTCCGTCTGCGTGAAGAACGGCGTCAGCACGCGCACGTCGTGCAGCGCTGCGACTGGCGACGACCAGCAGGGCAAGAAGGTGTACGCCCGCGGCGACAGCTTCTCGGTGTCCAAGATCTGGCAGTGGCGCGGCAGCCAGAGGCGGCTCCCCGCCGGCCTCTGCGCCGACGACAGCCTACCGTGGGCGCCGGCGGCGAGCACGGCAACGACGAGGCAAGAAAGGGACACTTGATCGATCACAGATCCACATATACTTACACGCACATATATTTCGATTAGCGGCTAGCAATAAGCGTTTCCTGACAGAGTATTTTTCTTGCTGGCGAAATCATTCGAGCCATCGTGCAAGACAACAATACCACCTTTAGGATCGATCTTGTTCTGGCCTTTTTTCTGTACAATATCATGACTAACGTTTAATCCAACAGGTGGTTGCCACTGCAGGCACATGTATAACCGTTGTACTTTCACCTGAACTTTCTCCTGTTAAAATCTTGGGCTTTCGAAGCTTTGTTTGCATGTACTGTTCTGTAAACGGAGCTGCGACAGATGTCCTTGCCCTGTCTCGACGCACCTGTCCCCCTCTTCGCCCTTCACCCCCACAGTAGTAAGTACTCGTAATTGGGGAAGGTGAAGAGGATGGTTAGGACATGATTTAATGGCTGATGAAAGGTAGCTGCCCAGCTAAGCTAACACATCCGCTTACAATAAAACTCGACCTGTTTTGAGCTGACTTGCATGCTCCTTGCTGTTGTAGTGGTTGCGCGAGGGACATGTACTGTACAAATTACCGTATCAGCCTTTTTTTAGCGCTAAGCGTATCAGCCTTATTAGCACGGCGTTGATTCTAGGGGGGCAATTTGTCGGTACAGCAATCGTTTTTTATGAATTTTCAGTCATTTATCCTGTTGTTTTTTCTTCTCGATGAAAGAGGGCAAAACACGTGCAAAATAGAGATTTCCTGGGACAGCCTCCGGGCCCAGAAATGTTGGCAAAACCTGAGCCAGGCTGGTTGGAAAAAAAAAACGGTTCACAGCAAAACTCACTGGTCCTGTGCTTGTCCAGCTGCTGCTTTACTTCAAGACCAGCAAATTGTGCATAGACAAACTGGTTAGATTACTTATAGTGCTTTTTCATCTTAAATTACTTTTCACTCTCTAATTTATTTTTAACTAAAGAGTGACAAGGAGGAGGAAGTAGAACCTATCAACTAAGTTTTTTTAGTTGTATTGCATTTACGGTTAGTTATTTTTTTAGTGGTACACGATATCTTTACCAATAGTGAAATATTTATAATGACTTCGTAAATCTCAAGTCTACGCTCCCACCCACTCAGGCCTCAGCAGAGTACAGACTACAGACAACTAACAATTCGGCACAACCTTTTACACTTGGTCATGGAAGCAAGCAAACGTCTCTTTCGCCCCTCATGCACACGAGGGGATTAGGATCATTATGTCCTCACAATCACAACCATTAATTGTTCCATGGTGCTACGTGGCCACACTAGGTCCTGCTGATGCCCTTCTACTCACATCATGACAGGTATTTCTTGTGTAACGTTGAAACAGCTTACATTGGGGATCGAGGCTTCAAAGAGTCTCGAGTGCAGCACAGAAACGTCAGAGAAAATGTTTGTATTGAAGCAACCATTTTGAGCTGTACAGGCCCAGGGCTTCCTCCCTGGTGTTGCAGGGGCTTGCTTTCAAGCAATAACCTCACTTCGTTATTAAAACTCCCTATAAATACATCAACACTAGCAGTCTGAACTTCACGTGAGGAACTTACTTACAGTTGCATTTCCCGTGACAACGCTTCATGTCATCTGATTCAGAACGCTCTCACCGAGTGATGAGTAGCTAGTGCGTGTTGGGCTTTTGAGAATGCCAGACTGAGCATGCACCCTTCGCTTCTGCTGAGTTGAGTTGATTACACCAACGTGGATCAACAGGCAACCTCGAGTATATCCTTGAAGGTCACATGCCCATGGCTAACAATATCCTTTCTGGACGAAACGGCTGTTACACCCTTCAGTAATCTGATCACTTCACTACAACCGTCGACGTAGTACTTTGCTTTGCTGGCCTTCGGGCCAACAGAGCAAGCCAAGACCTCCAGGGTGGCAGGAAACTCAGCAGAGGAGGTGGCTTTATTGACGCTCTCGAACATGTCCTCGTCTGATCGATCATTACCGATGCAAAACAAAAAGTCCGGTACTTCCCCGTTGCTGATCAGTTTTTGAATGATCTTGTCCACAGCAGTCCCTTTGCTGACTCCCTGCATCAATGAATGACATGTTCATACAGACATTTCAAGCCTTGACAACCATCTAGATGCAAAGTACAATAGATAGTTGTAGACATATATGAAACGATACAAACCTGAGGTTTAACTTCTACAATCTGATGACCACGCTTAACAACGACAGGTTCATTGCCTAGGACTCGTTCCAGGTGGCTTGCTAACTCCTTCGCCTGGCAGGAGCCAAAGTCATGATCCGTGTTCTGGTAATGCCATACTAGAGCACTCTCCTTAGTCTCTATGAAGGAGCCATCAGTTGTCTCTTTATACACGTCCATGACAGGCCTAGCAATGTGCTTCCATTCAGATTCCAGACCTGATGAACTTGTCTCCCATTCAACTGCTTTGTTCCATCTGTATGAACAAACGTGGTTAACCAAACATGCTGAAACGAAATGACAAAACAGAGCATCAACAGCAGACTATGATAATAATGTTACCTGATGAAGTAGCCATGTTCAGCAGCAATACCAAGATTCTCACATGAAGTAAACCACTCCTTTAGGGTATTTCTTCCTCTTCCACTGACTATAAATACATTGTTCCTTGGATCATTGCATAAGTTGTTAAGGATAGAAATGAGTTCTGCACTTGGGGCTTTGTCGAGTGAAGACTGGGGCACAAGGGTCCCATCATAGTCCAGAAATATCACCCTCCTGTTGGTCTGCTTATAAGATGAAACAAAGTGTTCTAGAGAAAGCCTTCTAAACCCAGGTGAAAGAGCAATGACTCTAAAATTTAAGCCGAACCCGGTAGTCCAACACCTTTGGCTGTAGTGATCCTTGCACGCTCTCTCTAGATCCTTGTCAAAGCTGCATGCCCAGTAAGCAACATCGTGAGAACTAACATAGCGGTAATGCTTCTCATGACGTAGCTTCTTCTCATACTGTGTCAGTTCTGCTGCACCATATAGTGCATCAGCCACATCGTCAACACTCCAAGGATTTACCCTGAAGGCACCACTAAGAGACGGGGAACAGCCAACAAACTCGGACACGATCAGTATACTTGTGCGAGGTGAGCTCTTGTCAACACCTCTAATTTTGTCAATATCCTCATTTCCCTGCCTACAGACTGTATACTCATATGGTATTAAATTCATACCATCCCTCACAGCATTTACAATACAGCAATCTGATGCAGCATAAAATGCAATCTTTTCATAGAAAGGTATTGGATAGTCAATAAGGACAACAGGCTTGTAATCAATAGAACCATACTTATCATTTATCCTTTCAGCTACAGAGGTAGATTCCTTTATTGCCTCCTCCACATCTTTTCCGTTGCTTCTTGCAGGATTGATAATCTGTACAAGGACAACCTTGCCTATAAGCTTAGGACTCCTCTCCAAAAGAAGCTCCAAGCCAAGCAATTTTAAACTGATCCCTTTGAAAATATCTTTGTCATCCACGCCTAATATCACAAACTTACCCTTATATCTATCCTCAATTTCTTTAACCTTGCTAACTGCAGAAGGCAACTTCAACATAGACTCAAGTCGGCCAACATGTACACCCACAGAAAGGATCTTGAGGCTCACTGTCCGGCCAAGATACTCTATACCAATGTGACCACGCTTTGACTCATAAGTAAGGCCTAACAGTCTGCTACAACATGAAAGGAAGTGACGAGCATAGTCGAATGTTTGAAAGCCAATGAGATCAGAATTAAGCAGTGCCTTTAGAATTTCATCACGCACTGGCAGTGTCCTATAGATTTCAGAGGAGGGAAATGGGCTGTGCAGGAAAAAACCAACTTTGATTCGGTGCAGTTTCTTTCTTAAAAAGGTAGGAACAAGCATAAGGTGATAATCATGAACCCACACACAATCGTCATCTGAATTGATCGCCTCCATAATTTTATCAGCAAAGATTTTGTTGGACCGCACATAGGCTTGAAAAAGGGAGCGATCAAACAGTTCGCCTTTGTCATGGTAAATGGGAAGCATATAATGGAAAAGTGGCCATAATTGCTGTTTGCAGAAGCCATGATAGAACTTCCGCTGGAGGTCAGCTGGGAGGAAGGTAGGTATGCATTTGTGATCCTTGAAGAGCCTATGAGCAACTAGGTCTTGCTCACTAGGATCAACTTGAACCTTCAAACTACCCACATAGATAACTTCATCCTCAATCGAAAAACCATCTTTAAGTTGGACAAGAAGTTGATTGTCATCCATGGCAAAGGACCACTGTTCAGTAGCTTCATCTTTCTTACAGTCCAGGGGAAGGAAGTTGGTAACAACTACTTTCCTCTTCATAAAAGAATGTGCAGAACCAATTGAATCACCATAATCACTGGTTACCCGATCGGGATTATATGTGATGTTAGGAGAGGTCACTACACGAGGAAGAGATCTAAATGGTTGTTGGAACTCAAAAACATCTTCATTATTCATATCAAGTAGATTTGAATACGACTTCACCATTATTCCTGCAAAGAGTGTTGAGTTAATCACATCTTCTAGAATTAATAGAGATTAGGAAAGAGTTAGAGATAAACTTTAGAGATAGAGTTAGAGTTAGAGTCTGAGTTCAAGGTTAGACAAGAGTCCTAAACAGTTTTAGGGGTGTTTTCTATTTGTAAGGGGTGTTTATGTAGCTCGGCAAACCCAAGGAATAGATCAAGCAAATTTTACAAGAGAATTTTCGTGTATATTTTTCGCCGGAATTTCAACAAAGAGAACATCAAAGAATATCAATATGGACATTCTCATGGAGATGGGTTATGAAAAGCTTAAGAACATAGTACATATAGGCTTTATAGCATTAGCACAAACTGTGTTACTTGAGCAGCAAAAGCAGTAACATGTTAAGTATATATATTTTTTCAAACAGTTACCTTACTAACCATATCCTATATAGTATATAGTAAAATCATTGTCTAGACTTTGGAAAGAAAAGGACAATTTAGCATATTCAACAAAAACTCCAGTGGACCCTAATAATGAAAAAATACAACTGATTACCTGAAGTTAACACACAAGGAAAATCAGCACAAACATAAATATATCTCTTGTTAAGATGTACTCAAGGTTGAATTTGATCAACATCGGATTAGTACCAACCAAGCGGCTTTATAGGAAAGGTGATCAGGTTAAAGGAAAAACTCGAGGTGTACCTACTATTGCCTGATATTACCAGGAAGGCAGGAACTGAGCTGGTTTACAATATCCATTCTCAATTTACACTGGGAGATATTATGTTCTTTTGATAGTTGAAGCCAATAAAAGCAGTTAATTAACCAAAATCCGATAATTGATTATAATTGACTGTCCATATAACAAAATCTAATTTCCCACAGGATGTGCGGCAAAACAAAATAAGCACAGTGATAAAACAAAAGAATCATATAGAAGATGAAAATTCAGTGAGTAAATTCAAAAGGATATGGAAGGAGATGTGGGTGTATGCCTCTACGGCCCAGGTTTCAAGTCTCTTCAACTCAAATATTGGTTCCTATTTCTTCTTATATGCAATACCACCTAGTTCCTTCTAGGTTGGCTGAATTTCTTTGGTTGTTCAAAACTTGAAAGCAAATCAGGACATTTTTCCCACGACAATCACTATAAAGAGGTCCAGGATAAAGCACAAATACCTTCTCATTTGGGACCACAATAGCCAACCAAACCATCATTTAAGAAACTACCAATACAACATATAAGGACAAATTTAAAGGACCCCTTATCTCCCCAATAATTGTGAGACTATGAGTTAAACATCACAGTCATCATGTGACACCAATCAGGTCAGCAAGCAGCCGTGCACCACTTGCTTATGGAGAAGATGAAACCCCAAATTCAAGAACCTTGATTTTTTCACTCTTTTTAACTTATCTTTTTGTTTCATTGCTCTTTTCCTCTCCTTTTTTTTCTCTTTTTCTTTCCATCATCCTTTACTTCTGTTTATATTTTGTGCTGGGCCTTGTGTGTTTATCTCTAGCCTACTTAAAAGGTTTTTTACTGTTGTTGTACATATCAATTTAGAGCAGTATTTAGAATAGCGGAAGTATCCAAAATGAACGCACCCATTCACGACAAGCGACAACGCTAGGGATAGTCTTGTTAGAGTGTGGTCGGGCTCGTCACCCAACGAACCCTACCGCCAGCCCAGGTCACAACGGATCTGCTATCCATATACCTCAAACAAAAGACTAGCCTGATAGATGAAGTTAAGTCGGGCTCCTCCATCATCAATATTCAATGTAGAACCAAATTAGCAAGTCTTCATCCTTGCAGATCCTTAAGAGGGAGGGTGTGTGTGTGTGTGTGTGTGGGGGGGGGGGGGGGGGGGGGGGGGGGGGGGTCTCAGAACAGAAGATGTTCCTGCTATGACACCAGTCTTTCACCTAACACAATTGTTCCTACAAATCTAGCATGCCTGCATACAAAGCCATTCAAGTAGATTTTACTGGTCCATTTCCATATGTTTCTTTCCCCGCCTCATGCAGGGATAGCTACCAACTATGAAATGAAAATGCAGCTGGGATAAAATGAGCTCTGAGCATGTTACAAAAACCCTTTATTAATAACTTTACTCACATCTATGTCACCTTGTCCCCCTTTCTCATCCAAAAAAAAATCAAGCCAAATCAAAATCAATTTCCTACAAGGGAAAATATCGCGTAAGAGAAGCAAATCAAGAAGACAGCCACCAAAGAATGCTCTTTTTCCTAATTCAGAGCAGGAATTGCTATTTTCTAACCTAAGAAATCAAGAGCAACGGTAAGGATCATTGCTGTAGTACAATGGACACAGGAATCAAGAAGGATAGCAAGCGTTACTCACCACGGCGACAAATTTAGCCACTCACGAATTTCAAATGCCTGTTCCTTGGCACCTCCTCCTCTTCCCCCTCTGCTTATTGGCCCGCCGTTTCTACCCAGCACCGCAGACGATCCCTCCGCGCACAGCACACCTGAAGTCTCCAAGCTAGAGAGAGAGGGGACAGGAGCGCAGGACTACGGTAGATGTTGGGAGGAGGCTTTTGCCTCTTGCGGATTCAGAGGTTTTCTTATTGCACCGGTTGGACGATTGTGCCCCTGATTCTTGTGCCGATCTACAAGAACGCCGCTGCGGCCTGCGGATAAGGTCACGCTTTTCTTCTCATCCATTTTATATTTTGACGGCTCGGTCTACCTTTTCTTTGGTAGGTTAATGACATCCGTTTAACTTACTAGTATTCTAATTTATCATTTCGAGTGAGAAATTTCAGGTCAGACTCTTTGGCTTGCAGCTGTTACCCTGATTTTTTAGAATTATTTTATTTTTCACTACTACAAAAAGCATTTTTACAGGCGCCTCAATTTTTCAAACACAGGCGGTCCTTAAAAATATGCGACTGTGATGACGAATGATATAATAACCGTCTGTGATGAAAGAACAACACAGACGGATTTTAAAGAACAACCGTCTGGGTAAATACATGATCTTCAGAATCGGTTCTTAATTAAGAACCGCCTGTAATGCAACGAACTTCACAGACGGATTTTAAGAAACAACCGTCTGGGTAAATACATGATCTTCACAGACGGTTATTAATTATTAACCGCCCGCAATGCTATGAACTTCACAGACGGATTTTAAGAAACAACCGTCTGGGTAAATACATGATCTTCGTTGGCGGTTCTTGATTAATAACCGTCTGTAATGCAATGAACTTCACAGATGGATTTTAAGGAACAACCGTCTGAGTAAATACATGATCTTCGTTGGCGGTTCTTAATTAATAACCGTCTGTAATGCAATGAACTTCATAGTCGGTTCTTGATTAACAACAGCCTAAGAAGATCATGTATTTTCAGTGGCGGTCATTGTTTAATTATCATAAGCGGTTTTCATTGAAATTACAGGGATGTAGTTGCAATTATATATCACAGCCGCATGTAGTCGTGCAAGCAAAATTGTATCAAGAAAAAAACACAGATGAGCTAGCGGATACTAGTACAGTAATGCATTATAGGAAATGTTCGATCACCAGTGAGGCTGGCTTAATTGTGATAATACACCATTAGAGGTTTTACAATTGTTCAAAGATAATTTCTTTACACACTGAACAAAAATCATGCTACATTCATTGTAGATCGACGATGAAGCTCCCATCGATCAATCTAAATTGTACCGTCCTGCTTGCTCCCGAACACGTCTCTTATATTCCGCTGGATCTTGAAAATATTGACATTATTTAAATTAACAAATGTCGAAGGAGGAATGAATAACCTACATTGGTCACTAAGTCAAAGTGTCATCTAACCTTGATAAGTAGATTATAGCAATCATTTTCAACATCAGGCACATTTGGCTGATGCAGCAAACGCTGAACTTCAAGTAGTATAGTTTTGATTGTAAAAGCACTGCACCACCCCTACGAAATATAATTTAAGCAATATAAGAAACCAGTTCAAATAAGTTCGACAAAAATTATAAGTAATAATTACATGAACAAAATAGGTCTATCTTACAGTCTCTTGATCAAGAATCCCGATGCAGAGTGCTCCCGAACGATGGACATTTGGGTGGAAGAACCCAATTGGAAAGGAGCATCTTGGAGGCACCAAGGGATAGTCCTCAGAGAAGGAGATTGTCAGGGGGTAGTAACCATCTTCCCATTCAGTCTGCAAAAGAAATTTATTAATAGGAGGACGATAGTTAAACTCATATTGTGCTTGTTCTTCATGACTTACCCCTTCTTTACCGGGGACGATGCACTGCCACTTCAATAAATCTCCCGATTCAGGCTTCGCAGAGAAACCCTACGCGGAGAAATTGAAAATACCAAAAACAAACAACACGGAAAAACAAACTACAGTTAAGTTCATCAGTCCATTACAGATACATATGTATATACAACCATGTGACCGGTGTGCCATATGTACATACATGGGGATGGTTCTTGCGCCACGCCAAGGGCTCCTCCTTCAATCGGCTACACGCCCGAGACATCATTATCTGAAGAAAGACCAAACTTCCAAACTTCCAAATCATTGAGTCCAAACGCATATGTACACAAATGCAAAAGGACACAATCCATATACCAACATTGTTCTAAGTTGATTTCAGAAGATACAAATATATACAATATATATCATCTCGCATTGCTATATACATTTTTTCCAGCATTGACATCTTCTCGCATATAGGGTTTCAAATTCTTTTTAATGCTTCTCTCTACGCGCTTGATGTTTTCTGGTTCGGTGAAAAGGTACATCTCTTCATACTGATTATATTCCTCTTCATTATCTCCCACATTGTCAACCCCAACAATATTTTGCTTTCCAGAAACAACTACGTCAGTTTCTGGATCTTGAACATAAAAAACTTGTGCAACATTATCGGCGAGAACCCACAGGTCATCTTTGTAACCCACTTTATTCAAGTCTACCAGTGTCAGTCCGTAATTGTCCACTTTCAAACCATCAGGATGTTTGACCCATTGGCACTTAAATACGGGCATTACCATTCTTTCGCCATAATCGAGTTCCCATATTTCCTCTATGAACCCGAAGTATGTGGTCTTCTGCCCTTGTGAATCATAAGCCTCAATACGAACACCACTATTTTGTGCAACACTCTTACCGTCTTTTTCTTTAGTGTAAAATGTGTAACCATTGATGTCATATGCTTGCCATGATGTTACCAAAGCAGATGGGCCACAAGCTAACTTTTTCAGTGTTGCCTCTTCTATAGTGTTTCCGTATGATATATTTTTGTCCATTAACCATTCAGTGAAACATCTTCTGTGCTCTTTCATGATACAGTCCTCTTTGCGGTCTTGGTTTTTATCACGAAGCTCAATTTGGTGTTCCTCGATGTACGGCTCAGCTATTGCGAGCTGTTGTAGTACACCAAAATGTGCACGGTGTACATTCTTGTAATCTTGAACAATAAAAGTTTTCTTACCCACTTTGCCTCTCCCACGTAGTCTACCCTCATGTACCGGTATAGGCACACCTATCGATTTTCCATCTTTGATGTAATCAGCGCAACCCTCAATCACTTCTTCAGTGGTGTATCCTTCCATAATTGAACCCTCTGGGTGAGCACGGTTCCGCACATAACCTTTTAATACTCCTAAATATCTCTCCAACGAAAACATATGATGTAAATATAGTGACCCCAATGCTTTTATCTGATCAACAAGATGTATGATTAGGTGTACTTGCATATCAAAAAAGGATGGTGGGAAACACATCTCAAGCTTGCACATTGTCTCGACGATGTATGTTTTCAGATAGTCTAAATCTTCACGTGCTATCACCTTTTGCGATACTGCATTGAATAAGTAACACAAACGTGTGATGACAACTTTTATATGCTCAGGTTTGATTACTCTTATTGCAATGGCAAGGAAAACTGTCATCATCATGTGACAGTCGTGAGAATTATAACCGAATAAAGACAAGTCTTTCATCGAGACTAGTTTGCGGATATTGGATGAGAAACTTGTGGGCACTTTGATCCCACGCAAGCATTCGCAAATTGCTTTTTTCTCTTCTAGCGTTAAGTTGTAGCTGGCTGGGGGAAGGTAATGCTTCCCGTTCGCCTTTTCTACTGGATGAAGCTCTGGTCTCAAATCAAGATTTACTAGGTCCATACGTGAATTTAATCCATCCTTTGTCTTCCTCGGCATGTCCAGCAAGGTCCCAATGATGCTGTCAAATACATGTAACGTGCATCAAATCAATACTATGGCAACATTCCAGATTCTTCCAATACGGAAGATACTTGAAAAAAATTGATTGTTTCTTGAAAGCCATGTCAGTTGTATCATCCGAAGATGTACTTTTCTTTCTCTTAATTCCTTTACTCTTTTTTCCCTTACCGAAAGCAATATGAATGTTCTTGACCATTTCAAACACAAGTTTTCCACTGTAAGGTTTCGGTGCAGTATCTTTTTCGATTTTGTTATCAAATTGTTCTTTCATCTTCCTATACTTGTGTGTATCTGTCAAGAACCGTCGATGTCTTATGTACACCGTCTTTCTGGATGAAGTGAGGTATAGATATCCAGTTCTATCCACGCACCTAACGCAACCTTTCTTCCCTTTCATTTGTCCCGATAATGTAAACAGTCCGGGATAATCATGCACGGTAACGAATATCATTGCTCTTAGCGTGAAATACTCCCGCTTGTACTCATCCCATGTACGTACCCCTTCATTCCACAATTTCGCCATATCTTCCATTAAAGGTTCCAAGAACACATCAATTTCGATGTCGGGTTGTTTCGGACCTTGGATAAGAACAGATAATAAGATATATTTCCTTTTGTGACACAACCACGTCGGTAGGTTGTACATAGTTAAGACCACGGGCCATGTGCTGTGTATGCTCCTTTTTTCACCAAACGGATTCATTCCATCTGTACCCAAGGCAAACCTCACATTTCTGATTTCCTTCGCAAATTCTGGATACTGAATATCAAAATTTTTCCACTGCGTTGCATCACCAGGGTGTCGTATATGTTTTTCATTCTTCTTGCGTTCCTCGGAATGCCAACGCATAAGTTCAGCCTCCCTAGGGTTTGAGAACAAACGCTTCAAGCGATCAATTACCGGAAGGTACCACATCACCAATGCAGGATTTTTTCTCTTATTCTTTCCGTCTGCATCGCGAGAAGTATCGTCATCGTCACCTTCAGGACCAATAATAAACTTCTTATTCTTCTGAGTCTTTTTCATGTTGGTAACATACTGGTGATTGTAGTCCTTCTTATATCTACTGACACCACAAATGAGGCATCTAGTTGCGAGCTCATGCTCTTTGCGATACAGAATACAATGGTTCACACAAGCGTGTATTTTTGTCACACCTAGTGCCATCGGGCAAAGAAGTTTCTTCGCTTTATAAGTGCTTCTAGGCAGTTTATTTGGATTTGGAAGAATTTCTGCCAGAAGATTCAAAAGATCAGAGAAACTACAATCGGACCATCCGTGCGTAGCTTTCAACTTTAGTAGTTCTAAGACTGCACGCAATGTAGTAAACTCTTTATCACAACCGTTTGATTCATCATATAAAAGCTCTGTGGCCGCATTCTGCAATGTCTCCATTTTACTTAAACCTTTGCTTGCTCCCATAGAAGTCAGTACATATGGTTCAATGTGACGCAACATCTCCTCACAATCGAACTCATCATCATCATCACCAGCTTGATTGTCACTACCATCATCGATATGAACATTATCATCATCTGGGCCTCTCTCATCATCTTTATCCACATCATGTGTATCTAACTCACCATGCTCTGTCCATATTGTGTAGTTATTTTTGAAACCTCTTTTCACCAAATGAGATTGGATTACTATAGTATCCGTCCAAGCAATCTTATTTTCGTAGTCGATACATGGACATAATATGTCATATATCTTTTGCAACTTCGCATGTCTCTTGGATGCTTCAATAAAATTTGCAACATTACGAATGTACATAGGATCGGGTCTTGGCATGTTATACATCCACGCTCGACGGTCCATGCTTCAATAATAGAATTTTTTGTCAGATTTACAAAATTTGGCCACAAATATTCTCTAAAGGTCTTCTATAAAATGAATTTACAGAGACATAACAAGTAGGATTAGGGCGACTAATGTAGGAGACGGGCGACGTCTTGAGGCGGACGGAGTCAAAGGGGGAAACAGGCCCAGCAGCATGGGCTAGGTCTGGGTGGGATCCAGTCCGTTATATCGGGAAACAAGGCCCAGATGCATCTTATATATATTACAATAACATCTGTTAATTAAACATCATATTCATGTCACATAATAGGTACAAAAAGGAAACAATCCATATAGTCCATACATCAATATACCAGAACACAATCCATACAGTCCTTACACATGCAAAAGGACAGAATCCATATACCAGAACACACAAAACTAACAGCTTATCAGCTAATGAAAATATACAAAGAAAAAGTAAGGAAACTACATTTACCTTGCAGAGGCGTCAACACGGTGGGGAGGCGTCAGCACGGTGGGCCGGCTGGGTGGAGAAGTGGCGGTGCGGGGTTGAGCGGCGGCGCGGCAGTATGGGCTGGGCGGCGGAGCGGCGGCGCGACGCAGGGGAAATTTCAACAGCCTGGCGGCGTCGATATAAATTCTCCAGGGTTGCGTTTTGACTGCGGTGAGGGGTCCTTATATAGACGTAGGTTTTTCACAGGCGGTTTTTAACTTTATCGCAGGCGGGTTTTACTTACCAACCGCCTGAGATGATGTTTATTAATTAAGAAGTAAATATCTTCACAGGCTGTTGGTACTTAATAACCGCCAGGGAAGATTTTTACCTCAGGCGGGTATTACTTAACAACCGCCTGAGATAATGCCAACTGAACAAAATATTTTTAAAACTTGTATAGCTGACGTTGAAATGTTTTGGTAAATATCAAATTAATTTCTACTCACATATTATTCACATTTGTGTATCTCATAAAAAAAGATCTTTCACTCAAAATTGTTGGTACGAACATATTTGCATAATTTATACATGTATGAATTTTTTTAATTTTTTTAAAAGCACTCCAACATGTCAAACTTCAAATTATCCACCAGTATTCATTGACACTTGATTGAAATATGTACAAAACACAAGAAAAATGTACAAGAACACTTGATTGAAATCCTAAAACTACACTACGGCCCCGCCTCCTCCATCCTCTCCGCCAGCTTCTCAAACCAAGCCAAGCGGTCCTCCTCCGACTCGTCGTCGTCGTCGTCGTAGTCGTCACCATGGTGGTGGTCGCCGTCGTCGTCGTCGCCGTCGTCAGTGGACGACTCGTCGTCGCCGTCGTCGGTGGACGACTCGTCGTCGCCGTCGTCAGAGGACGACTCGTCGTCGCCGTCATCGGAGGACGACTCGTCGTCATCATCGTCATCATCGTCGTCGTCGTCGAAGTCGTCCTCCTCCTCCTCCTCCTCCTCCGGCGACGATGCAGCAGGAGGGAGGGTCGGCTTCTCCGGCTGAGCCGATTGCTCCGGCTGTACCGGTGGCTCCGGCTGCACCGGCGGTGGAACGCGCTGGTCGTCATTCACCCTCTCGGGGGAGCTGCAGCGTATCCGCTTGCAGGGTGGCTGCCTCGGCGGGCTAGGTGGCGGAAGGTTGGCCATGGCTGTGGTGGTTAATCGGCGGCGGGCTAGGAGAAGAAGAAAGGAGTGGAGAAAAGTTTTGTGCTTGTCCATAACCGACGACGCGCCTTATATAGGTCTGTGCGGAGTAGACGAGGGAGCGGTTCGTTTCCCGCGCATTGAACTCTTTGCAGACCTCGTGCGGCGCACAATTAAACCACTGTGGAAGACGATCTTGAGAGATCCTTGCACGCGTCCCTGCACCACGGCTTCTCAACTTCTCCGCAGACCTCGTGCGGCGCGTCAGTTAATTAACACTTCTCAGGCTGTTAAATAACATATTGTAGTTTCAAAAATGATTATCTCACGCGGTTATTACTTATAAACCGCCTGAGAAAAAAGAAGTAAAAATCTTCACAGACGGTTGGTACTTAACAACCGTCTGCAAATATGTTTATCTAAGGCGGGTATAACTTAACAACCGCCTGGGATAATGCCCGATACTCTTCTGCAGTTTCCTTATCCCTTGCTTCTTTTTTATTTAGATTCCAATATAAATAATCAAACATGTTTACATTCTGCAAATTGTGTTCAAATTCGATGATTCTTTCTTCTACATTTGTATTAAATTAACATCTACCAACTGAACAAAATATTTAGTTCATTGCGCATTGAACTCTTTGCAGACCTCGTGCGGCGCACAATTAAACCACTGTGGAAGACGATCTTGAGAGATCCTTGCACGCGTCCCTGCACCACGGCTTCTCAACTTCTCCGCAGACCTCGTGCGGCGCGTCAGTTAATTAACACTTCTCAGGCCGTTAATTAACATATTGTAGTTTAAAAATGATTATCTCAGACGGGTATTACTTATAAACCGCCTGAGAAAAAAGAAGTAAATATCTTCACAGGCGGTTATTGCTTAACAACCGCCTGAGATAATGCCCGATACTGTTCTTCAGTTTCCTTATCCCTTGCTTCTTTTTTATTTAGATTCCAATATAAATACTCAAACATGTTTAGATTCTGCAAATTGTGTCCAAATTCGATGATTCTTTCTTCTACATTTGTATAAAATTAACATCTACCACCTGAACAAAATATTTTTAAAACTTGTATAGCTGACATTGTAATGTTTTGGTAAATATCAAATTAATTTCTTCTCACATATTATTCACATTTGTGTATCTCATAAAAAAAAGGTTCCTTCACTCAAAATTGTTGGTATGAACATATTTGTATAATTTATACATGTATGAATTTTTTTAATTTTTTTAAAAGCATTCCAACATGTCAAACTTCAAATTATCCACCATTCTAACTAAATGCTCATATTCATATGAGGCATTCATCAAATTATGAACACACATTGATTCCAAAAAATTTAAAAAAATATGAAAAAATTCGTAGATGTTGGTATGATGATTAAAAATGTCCACTGAAAAAATAAATGAAAAAAGCATTATATTCATCAAGATAGAAAAATGAAAAATAGCATTTGTTGTATGTTTTTTATGTTCTGACAAATTTAAAAGGATTTATGAAGTGAAATTTAATGGTAACCTTTACTTATCAATAATATTACAAGAAAGTGGATTTTTTCCTTTTTAAAGGACCACATTTAATCAAGAATATTAAATAAGAAGAAGTAAATATCTTCACAGGCGGTTATTGCTTAACAACCGCCTGAGATAATGCCCGATACTGTTCTTCAGTTTCCTTATCCCTTGCTTCTTTTTTATTTAGATTCCAATATAAATACTCAAACATGTTTAGATTCTGCAAATTGTGAGTCTATATATACCCCTCGGCAGCATTGGAAAAACCTAACCCGGGCGAAACACTTAGACGCCGTTAGGCTGCCAAAATTTCGTTTGCCGCCAAGTGTTCCCCCTCGTCACTTCCAGGTACGCCGCCGAGCTTCGCCGTCGCCGAGCTTCGCCGTCGTCGCCGAGCTTCGCCGTCGCCGCCGAGCTTCGCCCTCCTCACTTCCAGGTACGCCGAGCGAAGCCATTTCCGTCGCCGCCGAGCTTCAAGGTAAACCCTAAACCCTTCGACCTTCCATCCTCCTTCGCCGTGCCGCCTCCCTCCCCGCCCTCGCTGCCGCCTTGCATATCCTTGGTTAGGGTTCGGGAATTAGATAATGGTAGGCATCCTTGGTTAGGGTTCGGTGGAATTCGAAAAACTGTCAAGTTCGGTGGCATCTTTGGTTAGGGTTCGGTGGGGCAAGATTTATGTGGATGGTTATATCACGATAAATTGGTAGTTGGTTCTGTGTGTCTGAAACTGTTCTGACACATTAGTGGTAAACATGATTCTAGACTCTAGTAACAGCAGTATATTCCCTATTTCTGTCATCGGCCTTGCATATGCCACATAATTCTCTATTAGGGGCAAGATTTAGCTATATTTGGTTAAGTTGACCAAATTTGGCTAATTTTGGCTAAGTTACATTAGATATAGTTATACTTGACTAATTTTGACTAAGTTATGCTATATTTAGCTATATTTGGCTACTTTTGCTTAGAGTTAGCTATGCTAGACTAAGTTTGGCTAAGTTTGCTTTTATTTCTCTAAGTTTCATTTGAGCAATTGTAGCTAATCTGTGCTACCAAAGATGTCTGCACTTGTGGCTCCATCAGCTTCATTTGAGCAATTGTACCTAATCTTGAGCTACCAAAGTTATGCTATATTTAGCTCTGAAGCCAAACAAAAGTTGCTGGCCAACTCATTTGTGATGCCAGGAGCATCCTCACGCCCATATCTAGGTAACACTAGGTGTGGCGATGGAGTCCGAGCATATGATGCCGATCTCTATGATACAAGAATTTAGTTAGACCTATATAACTTCAAAAATGTGTTTTGGCTAAATTTACTTAATTGAGCCAAAATTGAGAAAATTTGTTTTAAATATGACCAAATTTAGTTATGCCATTTATTAGATTTTTTGTCTTATTAGATCTAGCATGGAAAGCCCTAAGAAGACTGGTCCTGATTGTAACAACAAAGAAGACAATATGGAGATTACTGACTCCAGCAGTTCAGGCTCCTATCACAGTCCTTCGGATCCTTTTCCGAATATAAAAATAAAAAAGACTTCAGTGGATCTAGACCCGGAATATGATCCTGCCGACGAGGTATGGATCACGAATCTTAACTTCAGCAGTTCAAGTTAATGTTGGTTGTCAAGTATACGAAGTCTTATAATTTTTTTCTACCTAGATTAATCTCGAAGACAATGAGGTGACATCGGCTCCTAAAACCGCAGAAGGTTCACCAATGGATGAATCCTCAGCTTCACTCAAGCGGAAACGAGGGCAACGAGGTCCCAATAAGGGTCTATTGGACCGCATCATGTACATAACAAGGGTCGGTCCAAGTGGGCTTCCCCAAGAACCACTGGATTCAGTTACCAAGTACCGTAATGCATGCGGTTTTCTTGTTAGGGAGGTTGTGCCGATCACAACCGAGAATTGGAGGAAATTACCCGAGCAGACCAAGAATGAGTTGTGGGAAAAGATAAAGAAACAATTCAAGTTCCCGAAAGGCACAGAAGAAGCTGTAAAGAAAGCAACATTGGTCTCTTGCGGCAAGAAGTTTCGATGCTGGAAGAGTGAAATGAATGCTTATGTTAAGGCCAATAAGGTCCCTAGCCCGAGGAAGATGGGAAAAATCACACAAGCTCAGTGGCAAGAGTTTGTTCGTCAAAAGAGCACACCTGATGCTAAAGCTCTAAGTGCAACTAGGTCAGAGCTTGCAAAAAAGAACAAATACCATCATCGCTTGGGGTCTGCCGGATATGGACCCAAAGTCCAGAAATGGAATAAGATATTAGACGAAATTCTTAGTAAGGGCAATCCTCACCCATTAGAAGGGTGCGATGAGCGAACTCAACGCTGGGTCTTTGCTCGGTCAGGTTTGACCAGCGAGGGCAAACTTGAAAAGCCCGACTCTCTGAATGAAGTAGAGGATAAAATGAAAGAAGTAATTGAAAAGCAACAGAAGGGTCTCTTCAAGCCGAAGAGGGAGAATGACCAACTTACCGCTATCTTGGGAAACCCTGAACACAGCGGACGGGTTCGAGCGGTCTCTTCTCAAATGTCTTGGCTAGATGGTTTCCCTAAAGATAAAGACACATATAGAAGACGTGAGAAGTTTAAGAAAACACTTGATGAAACAATTGCTCAAAAGGTCAAAGAAAATATGCAAGAAATAATGGAACAACTTAGACAATCAGGACAAATAGTGGCACCGAGTACAATGATGGTTCCGGTGCAAAAGGAGCAATTAGTATCTCCAACTGCCTACCCTAGCAGCGTTGGTTCCGTGCCAGGCTCAGGGTCAGCCCATAAGTTTCCTGTCGATGATATTGCTAACGACAAATCTTGTCGTCTTCTTGTCCCGATAGGCAGAGCAGGGAACAAAACCAAACAGGTTGCCACTGCTATGGCAAAGCCTGATCGTGACTTCAACGGGAGTCCACTTCCGTTGTATTATTCTGTGGTGCAAGTTCTTCAGATCATTGATAATGATTATGAAGATTATGAAATAGACCACGTCACACCTGAGGGGATCGCGACTCTGGGGCAGGCTGTCAACCAATTAATCCTTTGGCACCGACGCGATATCGTGTTGGACGATGAGCCAATTTCTAGCCCCGTCGCATCTCCAAATACTGCAACCCCATCTTCTAAGGCGAAAGTGCATGAAGATCCACTCCCAGTCCGGGAAGATCCACTCCCCCTATGTCTGAGCAAGGATGATGATATCCAAGAGCAACAAGTTGGACAACAACTTCAAGCAGTACCAGAGCAAGCTGTTGCTAGTAAAGAGCAACTAGTTGAGCAACAGCTTGAAGTAGTACTAGAGCCAGCTGCTGGGAGTAAAGAGCAATCAGTTGAACAACAGGTTCAACAACAAGCCAGTGTCCAACTTCCGACGACTACTCCTCGATCATCAGTGCCTGTCAAAGTTAGCTCATACGAAAATAAGAAACCTTCATCAGAAGTGACAAAGTATTTGGAAGCTATGAAGGAAAATATTAGAAAATCGAGTGCATCTCGTTCTTCTCATGAGCCAGCATTAGAAGATATCGAGGAGTGGGAAGAAGACGGTGTCATGTATAATCGGCGGACGGCTTTAGTTAAACCAGGAGTTCCAATATACAAGCTTGAGGATGTTCCTCCTAAATTTGAGAATGGGAAGCCGTTAATGACATCCGTACAACTTAGCAAAAAACCCGTCGCGCTCAGAAGAATGCATGAGTGGTACATCACTGTCAGCACAAAATATGGTCTTAATTGCGTCACATTTCGTATTCCAAAAGAAGCATTCTGGAGCACTGGAGTAGATAAACGAGTCATTTTATTTGACGAGCTGCTTTCCCTTTTCCATCGGGGCATGCTCGAAATCAACCTGATGCTCGTCTGGTGCTTGTAAGTGCTCTAATATTTTGTATTTGCTTTTCTTACTACACGCATACGCATTTCATGAGATTATAACAATTCTGGACTTCTTCAATAGGATGCAATACATGGATAATGAAAAGTTGGCGCACAAGACAGGTATCCTTGACCCTACTAGGATTGCAAAGTCGCTATTCGACGTCCAGGCGAATCGAGAATCAAGCCAGTACAAACACATGAAAAAAAAAGATTTTGAAAGAGCAATTGCAAAACTTAAGAAGGATAGAAAGGCAGAAGTTGCAGCTTACATAGGACATGCGATGTTTAACTTTGTCAGAGACGGCCAGGACCTCGTAAAGGCTCCGTACCACTTCGAGTAAGTTCGACACATGGCATTGAAATAGCAATTATTGGTAATTGTTAACACGTGTGTTTGTATGTTTGCAGTAATCACTACATAATGATCTTCATCAAGCCAACGCAGGGAATGGCAACAGTCTTGGACTCGGCCGATTACCCACCAGATCGTTACAAAGATTTCCTTTCCATTTTGAAAAAGTACGTTTATTCAATAATTTTAATTTACGCACATTTAGAATGTGTTGACAAGTTTTATATGACATTTCTTGTATTACAGCGCTTGGCGGTTTTACGCGGAACAGCTTGGCGGTCAGAGACCTCCTAATACGAATGCATTGGACATTAAAACGTATTATGCTTGTCCGAAGCAGCCTGCTGGGAGTGTCTTATGCGGGTATTATGTATGCGAGCATCTTCGGACCGCCGCCGTATATAGAGTCAATCGTGAGGATGTAAGTTATCCTTAATGTCGATACCTTATTTTCTTACTTTTGTGTTTCATTTTCATTGTAACTAGCATAGTTTAATGCTTATATTCTCTGCTGTTCAATATTACCAGAAACATTATTTTCATATTTTGATTCCAACTTCAAAATTCAATTGCTCATAGTACAACTGCTCCAAAAATACCTACTAAATTCTTGTATACTCTCACTTTGATCTATACTTTGAGATTGTTCAAACCAACACATTCTAAACCTTGTTATGTGTTATATTGCAGCACAAGAAGAATCTGAACGAAGAATGGCCGGTTTGTAGAAGTATTCCTGATGGAGGAGCCGACAGGATTGCTTCTGAACTCTGTCAGTTCATTCGTCGCGAAATTTTGCACAAAACGGGGAAGTTCTTTGATAAGAGAGGTTCAGCAGCTGATGTGCCAGAACTTTGCGATTATACCAATCTAAACAGTTTTTAGTGAAAACTTGTAAACTTTGAGATGAAATTGTATGTGTAACTTGTGTGTATGTATATTGTTTTAGTGAAATTGACTTCTGTGATGATAATATTGTTGTCCTTTGTTCTGTGATGATTGTTGTTTTTTGTTCTGTGATTATATTGAATTGACCTGGAAATTAGAAATAACAGCAGTAGTACTGCATGACTGTGAAAAACAATTATCACAGGCGGCTAGATACAAGTAAAGAAACATCTGTGATAACCTAATTTTCACAGGCGGTGTCTGTTATGGTAGAAACCGGCTGCGTTAAAGGGTCTTCACAGACGGCTGATATAGGTAAACTCCGTCTGTGATAACACCATTATCATAGACGGGTTAGTTATGCTTCAATAACCGTCTGTAAAGACACATTATCATTGACGGTTAGTTATGCTTCAAAACCCGCCTGTGAAGACATATTATCATAGGCGGTTAGTTATGCTTCAAAATCCGCCTGTGAATACAAATTATCATAGACGGTTAGTAATGCTTCAATACCCGTCTGTGAAGACTTCTTATCATAGACGGTTAGTTATTCTTCAATAACCGTCTGTGATAAGACGTTTATCACAGACGGTTATATATGCTGCACGACCCGTCTGTGATAAAGTATTTTCACAGACAGCTAGCCTAAGTAAAGAACCGCCTATGATAATCGGTCTTCACAGGCGGCTATCCTTAGTGAAGAACCGCCTATGATAATTAGTCTTCACAGGCGGTTTCACTTCCCCGCCTGTGAAATTGCGGATTATCACAGACTCTTCGTTTCAGGCGGTTTTAAAAGCCGTCTGTGATAATAGGTTTGGAGCCGCCTGTGATGAGGCTTATTGTAGTAGTGTTTAAAGTTTATGCGAAGACTTGGGCATGCAGTGTGTTTTGTTTTGTCCCAAATTTTTAGTCGTGGATAGGATGGATTGATCTCAAGAGAAGAGTAGGAACAGGGAATAAACTAAATATATATGAGGTGATTTGTCAAAGATGTTTGGCAGTCCTAATTGAGGTTGAGTTCTATTTCCTTTTTTTTCTGGATACAAGTTGAGAATATATGTACCACAGATTCCAGCTAACTGACAGTAAACATATTTTTTCCTTGAAGTTAACTTGTTTACTCAGTGCTCTGCAAAAAGAAGTAATGATCAGATCCTTGACAAGAAGATCAAAATCACACACCCTTAGGTTATTGGTTGAGAAGAGTGAAAAGACTTCTGAACTGAGATTTACCCCTATTAGATACTCCCTTCGTCTTCAAAAATTTATCGCTTTGTAGTTAAGAAATAAACTACAAATTGACAAACTTTTGAGGACGGAAAGAATATATTGGTTAACCTTTCTGTGCGTGCATGAATCTTTCGTTTTCATACGGGATATGCTAGGCCTAAAAGGTGATCATGCATTCGGTCAAGGATAATTTGTACGTTCTTGTGCACATCTTAACTTTTAAGGCAGATGTGCGTGTTGATCATTCTAAACTATGGTATTGCAGACAGTACTTGTTAATATTATCCGGAACTAGCAAAGATGTGGTTGTCTAGTTGGACACTACAACTAGAAAAAAGATCAAATGCTACTTAACAACGACACCTAACTTGTAAACTTGCGCTTCTGTTCAATAGTATATTTGTACTCTCTCCATATGAAATTAAATGACGTTTTAGCATTGGATTTATTTGTAGTCGCAAAGAAATCCTATCACCTGGATCTATGTGGGCTCTTGAGAGCACAATGCCATTTGTGCCTCTGCTCTAATCTTCTTAATTATAAACTAGAAGATAGTTTCTCATTTTACTTCAATAAAGAAAGTAGTTTAATCAAACATTATTGGTGGCTCAGAAGATTAATTTGGATGTTAGTAGTTAATTGTTGAATCCTGATGGAGATAATTTAGAGGATCATTGTGCACTTAAATAACTAAAGAACGAGTTGCTAGTAATATACTCCACCAGATACCTTGCATTAATCAACCAAGTTGTCATCATAAGCCCATTTGAGTGAACGAAGCATCACAAGGGCTTCCTGCTACACCTGCCTTGTTTATATGATGTGGACGACTAGACGTTATATCCTCTGTGTGCATCCACAACAAAATGCTACAGGTATCTGTGGCATAATGATAGACTCCAAACTAAATCACTTTAAGGATTATGCACATCCTCAGATGCGGAGGTTGAGGTCCTTTTAGTAGAAGTACTCGTCGAAATATTTTTTGCTGATTCGATATGCAAACCGAACATATATAGATATAGCCGTTCATACAGGTTCTGAGGTGAACCAGCGGTACCAGCGCACTTGCATTGGGGCCCTTTGGCTTTGGGGAGACCAAACATGCGTAACAAGACCGTGCTCTACTCCCTAGCTACTGTGGTGCCGGGTTGCTGTCTCACACCGGGACTGCATTATTAGAAAGAGTCCCGGCTCCGTAGCAAACCTTAACATGGACGACAAGATAGCACGAATACTCTGCTCGAACGAACTCATGGAATGCCCCTGTCGTTTCCATATCGGAAATCAAAGAGGGTCCATGGAGCATGCTCAAGTTATAGTATTCAGAAATGGAGCTAGGTACACAAGTCTATTAATCTGTCACCACATTTTTGGTAGAAAAACCCATCGTTGGGCGCTATATATTAAGAAGAAATTCAGGTACATCAATATTATTTACAACACCGTCTTAGACTGTCCACACTGGTTATACTGGATACGTTACTGAATAGTGTAAATTTAGAGTAAATGCTGTAAAAAAAGAAGGAGAATAGTGTATAGAGTAACGAGTGCCGATGGTCTTAGCGCTAACAACAGTTACGAGAGGGACGGCTACTCCGAACTACGACATTGGTCACTGATATTATTTACGTACAATTTAGGTAGAGTGCCCATCTATTCACAAACAAGCCCGTCTAGCTCAGTTGGTAGAGCGCAAGGCTCTTAACCTTGTGGTCGTGGGTTCGAGCCCCACGGTGGGCGGTTGGTTTGGCTTTGTTGCATTTTTTTTTGTTCGCCTGATCCTCCGGCACTACGAGATGAGCCAGCCGGCGTCGGCCGCCGGCGAGCGTGTGGTCCACGTTCTATTACCGTAAGAAGTACGGGACGTAGTGATAGATCGTACAGCGTTGATTATACCAAGCGACAAGTTTTTTGAGACGGAAGGAGTACTTTTGTGTTCAATCTCGTCTCGTGGTTTTATAAAAGCTGGGAACGAACTAATTCCTGCTTCCCTGTTTCCGTTCACGTTTTCTGATAGTGCAATTGCTAGCTGTGGAGATGAGCGGTAACTTGGCCTCCTGTGGTAACACTTGAAGTGGCAGTGGTTCGAAAGTGCGATTATTCAGTATGAAGAAATCGGAGGCGAATTGTCCACTGACGCTAAAAATATCTGGGAGAGAGAACACCGTCGCACAGACATAAGAGATAGACAGAGATCCTCTCCAGGGAAAAAACAACAAGAACCTGAACTCAGCCTCGGACATTTTTACAGGGTACTGATTGATATATTTATCCAAAATGGGGGGTCAAACTGCTGTCGCTTGAGACCCCAGGTCCTCAGAGGTCGACTTGACCGGAATAGCTCAGCTGTCTACTGCGTTCTTAGCTTTGATGAAGCAAGCAACAGTTTGCATGCTTGGTAATAACCACGGCGTTAGGTGGACGGCACGGATAGTTGAACCGTAATTTTTAACTGCAGTCACAAGCCCGTCTAGCTCAGTAGGTAGAGCGCAAGGCTCTTAACCTTGTGGTCGTGGGTTCGAGCCCCACGGTGGGCGCATTTATTTTTACCACCATTTTTGTTTTCATTTACTTTTCCTCGTGTCTGATGGTTAACGCAGATTTCTGTGAGGAGTCAAGCTCCAGTTCACATACCGCCGCACCGGATTCATCCCACTCATCATCGTCGTCTCCCTGTCGTGTCGCACTCCACAGAGATGACGTCCCTAGTTTGCATAACCGCGGCGCAAGTCTGCCGACGAACCCAGCCCTTCCACGGTCACATTCGACCGTCACCGGACCGGAGTTGGTCGTCGTCCCAAACCTGACGCCAAACCACTCTCCATTACGGTAGTCGCTCACTCCGTCGTCGATCGACCTGCGATTAAACGAATTACGTACGTACGTACACTAGTAGTACACGGAGCTTGCATGGGGACGCAAGCGAGCTCGAACCAACATCGGGTAAGCAAAACCACTCGGGCTTCGTGTTCGCATTTCATTTTACATGGGGCCTCTTCTTAGAAGCGATAATACAGGCACAAGTAGAACATCACCCCGTATTTGCAACCCTGCAACTGCAATTGCATGCATCTTCTCCAATCTGATTTGGAGGAGCACACGTTTCTGTTCTTCGTTGAGACTTGAGGGGAAGGATCACGTACGTGGCCTTTGTCAACCAGGCCGAGGACAGCCCAGGCCCATACTACATAAGTATTTTTTTGTGAGCCATACCGGCTTAACATTTAATCATCATAGCACGAATACTCATGCGCTAAGAACATAAACTAATCGTCGTTACCGTGTGAAAATTAACGTGTCCATCTCCATTCGTTAAATTCAGCCTTCTTTATACTCGTACAGTAGTTTAGATTACAAACACTTTAAAGCTTACATGAACGTTACTAGTTAGCCGGCCGGAGGTACGGTCACCTCCGTCTCCGAAAACTTGTCATTTTGTAGTTTATTTTTAAACTATAAATTTCTAAGGACGAAAAGAGTATCCTGTTTCGAAATATTTGACACTGATCAGTTCAATTTTGAACTAATCACGCTAAATATTTTGAAACAGCCGGAGCGAGTACTGGTTGGATTTCGATCCTCAGTTCCAGAACCATTCCCAGCTGTCCTCTTCAGCGTGCCCGGGGCCGTGCTCCACGGCCGCCGCTAGGAGACTGGCGTCTGTCAAGCCGCAGTCTCCCTCCGATGACAGCGGCGGAGATGGAGCGCCGGCGAAGTAGGACTCGGGGCTGGCGCTGTTGGCTTCCCCTGCGAATCCCCGCGTCAGCACCGCGCCGCCGGTGGTCTCGCGGATCAGCTGGGCTTGGTCGAGCTGAACAAATAGTACCGCTGCTTGCATGGCTGTGGTGGTGTCCGTGGCTGCTGAGCCTGCGGCGTGCTTCTCTGGCTGTGACGTCGGCGACGCCTTGCCTTGCAGCTTCTCTGTTAATGTGACCACCTGACACGTGTAAACTTGAATAATTAATCAACCTCTTCTATCTGACCTTCGTTTTTTTTTTAAAAAAAAAGGTGACGTTGAGGCAAGGTATTTTGTCAGCGCCGCAATGGTCACCTCACCTGTGAACGGAGGCGGTCGTTGTCGGCGACGAGCGCGTCGCGGCCGGCGAGCAGGTCGTCGTGCGCGGCCCTGAGGCGGTCGAAGTCCTGCTCGAGCTGCTTGGCCCTCCAGCGAGCGCGGCGGTTCTGGAACCACACGGCCACCTGCCGCGGCGCGATTCCGAGCCGCCGCGCCAGCTCGCTCTTCCGCTCGGGATCCAGCTTCCGCTTCTCCTCCTCGAAGCTCACTTCCAGCGCCTGCACCTGCTCCGCCGTCAGCCGGCGCTTCGTCGTCGTCCTCTCTGGCGCCCCCTGCTGCAGCTCGTACTGGAAGCCAAACAGCGGGTCGACGTCGTCCACGTCCAGGCCCAGTTCGAGCTGGCGCTCCTCGTGCGCTGTCAAGAACGGCTGCTTGCGCCGCCCGTTCTTCGCGCCGGCCGCTGCCATCGGTTGTGCTCCTACAGCACAGATGAGAGGAACCGTAAGCAACGCGTTCCAAGAACCACTACGCGCTTCAGATGTCTGTCACGGTCACTCACCTGAACAGAACCCGCCGCCGCCGCCGCCGAAGAGCAGCACCTGCGCGGCGCCGCCTCCGGGAGAGCGGAACGGCACGGCGGAGCTGATGAGGCGGCCCGGGTCCATTTGCCCAGTACTTACTAGAAAATACGTAAAGAAGAAGAAAATTTTGCCTTGCAACGTTGTGACTACTACGCGTACGCCCCCCACCTCCCTCTTGAAATACGGAGGTCGCCGGCGGGCCGGCCGGAGCTAGCTTAATCAGAAGGAGGACGCGGCGGCCGGGAACTTGTGGCGGAAGAAGCTGGTGCTCCACGGCATGCGCGTCGTCGACGGCTTCGTCGTGGGGTACAGAGAGAACCCCATGCCACCGCCACCGGGGACGGACGTAGTTTTAGTCACTGCAAGCTTCTGCGGCACGATGTCGCCGGAGATTGTGGCCGGCGGTAAAGGTCTTGGTTGTAAGAAATTCTTCTTCTGGGGTCCCGTTGTTAATCGGAAGCCCAGCGCCAGTGGCCTGACGAATCCGCAGCGGGGTTCCTCTGTTGTGGCTATGGATTTTTGGGTGCAAACCAGTAAAGTCTGGAGCTCGGAGGGGCGATGGGATTTATAGGCCCAGAAAGCTGCCGGTGGTGGTTCAAGTTGACAGAGATGCCCACTGTATCACGGAGGTGATTTGTCCCCTAATCAGGGATTATGATCTCTTTTAGGTGTTTGTCTATTTCAACTTTTCGATAATGGTGTCATTTCACACTTATACATTATGCGATGTGCAATGTTTCCGTCTGTTTCATGATGAAATCATGCTATTTTTGTTAAATGTGTAGCTTTCCTCAACGAGGCCTGTGTTGACTGAACATTCATCTGAAAAATTCGAAGCATGTGTTTGGAATCAATTTAACAGTTTGCAACGGTATATTCAGCATTCTTATGTGACTTGTTGAGGTTTGTAAAATATAAAAAAGTTAACCAAAATCTATGTCATGCGTATTTCAGGTGGAAATGGGCTAAGTGTTGAAAGCTTGGAATTCCATATGCGATCATAAAATTCATGAGTTAAAATCCGTTGCATAGAAAAGCTTCATTATCCTAATTGATAATTCTTTTTCAATATCACATATCTTTCCAAGTGATCGTTGGACATCCTCAAACCGTAAAAAAAATCAGTAATTTTCTTAAACCAATTGTACTATACATAAACCCTAGGAATTTCTTGGGCACATTTGTTCTATACGACGATGTTATATCCGGTATTAGAGACTCCCTGACACTAAACTTACCTTCTCATGAAAGAATAGCTAAACAAAGTGGCATGTTGTTAACAGTTAACTGCTGGACGTGTTCTGCTTATGACGACGAAAGCATATCGTCCAGTTTACGCCGTTTCACTCAAGGACAAGCCGCAAGTTCTCTAAGAATGAACTGCCCTTTGGGAAGCTAAAAAGGTAACCTAGACATCTATAACTATAAAAAATAGCTAATCCAGAAATGATTCTAGGTGATGGAACACCACATACTGAATATTCATTTCTTAATTTGTAGTACACCCAAACAAGTCACTCAGCTGATACTAATAAACAGATCATATCAGCTTCATGACAGAGCAACACGTATATACATACCAGCTAGGAATCAATTGCAGCGGCATAAATATGATTTCAGCTTGTGAAGGAATCATGCCACATGACAATTGCGGTATACGGCCGATGACTTTTTTGGCGTTATTTCAAACATTGAACTGACGCCAGACGTGAATATTTTTCCCTAGTATTACTCTTTTTTTTTCCTCGAACATGCAGTTCGTCATCGTTTTAAGAGATTGAAAAGAGCTCCAGCCACAAAACACATTCGGCAACAAACACAACGAAGTCGTCAACTTGCATCAGTCCACAAAACAAAGGGATAATGCTAAGAAGTCCAACTTAATATGACATATGGAAGCAGTAAACAAAAAATATGTGCGATTCATGTCAGCTTGGAACACACCTTTTTTAGTTTATTCGTCATCATCTAGTAGATTTAGATGCGTTTATTCTGATTTGTTTCATCCTATGTCAGATATCCCAGATAGGCATTTGATTCTTACCAATATCAGTTAAACACTACAAGCACAGATGCTTTTGCTTTCTATCACTCGATCCGAAATTCCAATACATTTTTCTGAGACTTGGTTGTTCTCCAAGAAGAACCAAGGAAGACAGATCTCTTACTCATATCTGAAGAAAAAAAAAGGAATACTCTATTACTCTAAGCAGTTTAGGTGCATGCTGAAAATTAGCTTTCAAGCACTTCTCGTCAAATATGCCCTTCGCTCTCTTGGGGCCATCTTTCGAACCTTCAGCTGCTCCCAGAACTGACCTTTATCTTAAATATTCTTCAGACCTGATTCGGAGCATCGAAATGTACAAATGCCATGTCCTCGGCCAACCACCTGTTCCATATACGCAGGATTGCAGCATCAGGTGGCAAGCATTGCAGTCAATTCGGATATCCACTGACCTGAAGAGATAACATTCTTTTCTCAGCTTAGTGGATGAGGTTCCTGTTCTTGGCAGGGGACCAATTTGATGGCACTGGAGGATGCTCAACACCTGTGCAGGATGTGTTGCTATAACAGGAATTGAGGGTTTGTACGGACCTTTCTTTTTCTTTTCTTTTTTTGAATAAAAATGTATGGACCTTATGAACAGAGAATTAGTTCGTTAAACTTAACTTATCTATGTAGTCTATATTTTACTCCCTCCGTTCCAGTATAAATGTCGTCCAGACAAATAAACTAGTTCAATTTTGTACTACTAGTCCTGTCTGCACGACAAACAAAAGAAAACTATGGATTTTTCGTCGGTAGCCTGCCTGGCCAAATGGGAAAATGGCACCTGGATGTTGGCATATGGAAGGGAGGGGAGAGCAAGTCAGCTGGATAAATAAAACAAGACGAACCCGCGTATGAACAGAATATAGCATGACGGTTCTTGATGTGCATGATACAGTATGAAATTTTCCTATCTGTACGTTGAAGAATCATATCATATCTTAGGGTTTAAGTCCATGTGTTCTCTTACGTTAGGCTCATTTAATTTACGTTAGGATCAATACGACTTTTGTATGTGTGCCGATGCATCTTTTATGGATCAATAAGACCGTGATGGATCGGTAGTCACAGTCCTCGCATGAAAATTGAAGACTATCCATTTTTTTTGTCCATCTCTACTTTGAACCAACGTCAACGGCTCCAAAAGGCTCATATTTGTGATCGGCTTGTGTGGACGGACAATGTGAGCCTTCCAGTTTCCAATCACCGAGGTCTCTCTAGTCTGACGGCTTTGATTGGTCCAACGCACCAAACAGCGACGTTCTTGATCGTCCGTGCCATCCAGTCTGCTGGTATGTGCGCTGTGTGGTGTCAGTTGTTAGAGGTGTAGGGGTGTGTTTTATATTTTCCCTTTTGTATAAGGGTTTTTATGTTTATTGATCATCCCTGTACATCTATTTATAGAGGCCTCCGGCCTCCTGATTAATATAAGCCCTATTCATAACATGGTATCCAGAGCCTAGGTTCTTTTTCGGCGGCGGTGGATCTTCTCCGCCCTCGGCTCGCCCTTCTGGATTTTATCGGTCGACCGGAGGACATCGGCGCTGCGGCTTGGCTCTGCGGCTTCTACCTGCCGCTGCTCGAGTTCCTCTGTGGCGGCCCTCCGCCTACCCACGAGATCGATCTGCTACCGAGCGGCGTGTGGCACCTTGCC